>JAUNZM010000614.1:0-1238574 GCA_033459285.1 Clamator glandarius | reverse complement strand
TGTAAGATTTTTGCTTGGTTGCTCACCCTATTGCAGTTATTGAGGTCTCTTGTGCAGCCTAGCCAGAGTAATTTGGCAAAGAAAAAAAAAAAGACTGTGAATACTGTCACTTTCCATCAGTTCTAGATCAGTAAAATTAAAAACATCTCTAGTGGAGTATAGTAATCTATCAAAACACTTAGTATTGCTTTTAGGGATGTTTACCATTAAACCAGGCTTTTATTTTAATATTAAAGAATATTATAATTTCCCTAAGTATTTCCAAATGACTCATGGTGCTAAAATAAAAGATTGTAGGGCATTTGCAGGACTGGAAATTCTTGTGTCTGTTGAAAAGCTAACAACGTTATTTTGATAGTATTTGAGAAATGTGCCTCAGACAGTGACCTGCGAAACTTCGAAGGAAACTTCCATTAAATATTAACTGATGTTGCCGAGATATTTTGGAACTTGCAAAGGATTTTTTTTTTAATATAACTTTTTTTTTCCTTCCTAGAACTGGTCTTACGTGCAATATAAGCCTTAGAAATTACGTAAAAGTAGATAATACTCTTATATCTATAGCTGTTAAGTTCGCCGTTAAAACACCTTAACAATGGGCACTCCTGTTTTGCTGTTCTCACCTACTAAATAAACTGCATCTTTGAAAAAATTGTACTCTTGTTTCTGATGTAGTGGAGCTCCAATCTTTCCGATTCTCAAGCGGAACCTAATTTTACTTAAGTGAGCTTGGTGATACTCACTGTTCTTGCTAAGGCCTACTGAGATGAAACTCAAAAAGAAGTGGTATAGACCATTAAATCAAACCACTTTTCAGTTCAGCTGCTGTCATCCGACATGCTGTGTTCCCCTTTCGTCTTGGCATCATCGTCAGGTTTAATGAACATCATCTCCTTTCCATCGTCAGTCTTTTGGTGAAATGCAAAGTAGTATTCTACCAGAAGAAAACCTGCTTAGTGTGTTCATTCTTCCTGGATGAAGCAAGATGTGAACTAATCTATTCTGAAACTTGCTTTCCAGTCAGCTCTGCACACATCTGATAGTAGTTGTATCTAAGTTATGTTTCTGTAGATTGTTTTATGTGGTGCTCTCACAAGACCCTGCAGAATCCTTTTTAAAGTGAAGATAGGACATTTGTTGCTTCCCCTTTATTTGCAAGGACAGTTATCTAATTTCTGTAATGATACTGAAAAAAGATAGTGTATTCTTGTTGAATAGTGTAGGCAGCTAATTATATCCATCTTTGATTCTAGGTGCACACAAGTTGTTTGCTTATGTTTTCCAGTGTTTTTCTGGAAACTGCATTTGAGTTAATTGATCTGTAGTTCTGTGGCTGCTTCTTTTTGATGAACCTACATATTGGCACAAATTTGTTAAATAGCAAGTGTACCTTACTGAATGAAAACAACTTGAAGCTAGTGTGTACAGTTTCCTTAACTTGCAAGTGTAAAGAGAAAAGAGATAATAAAGCCAGCATCTGAAAGAAATGGTTCTCTGAAGCATTTTGAATTAGCATTGCTTCGTTTGCCCTGATGGCTCTTCTGCAGTAAGACAGATAGAGCTGAGGAGTTACTGTGTTGTATCTGAAAAAGTGGGATTGGAATTTTTGTGCTTTCTGACCTACCCATCTTTTTGCTTTTGGCTGTTTGCATGGCATGCCTTTTGTTTCATTTGTATTGTCAGTGGTTTGATTTAGTGCTCTACCAGTGATCTAGGAGCTTAGGGAAGTTATTTTACCTTTTTCTACCTTCTTTTCACTGTTTTAATCTAGAGTAGGCCAGTCTTTAGCTTTGAGCTTTAAGTGACTTGGAACAGTCTTAGCTCTTGTGCGAGGCTATAAGCAGTTCTCAATTATGTTGGGTTGGCAAGATGACTTCTGAGGTATCAGGACCCCTAGATATGGAAAACCATGAGCTGCTAAGGGCTTTGAGTGGTTTTCCTACTGGGACATGTCATATGCCCATCAGCCCACAGTGGTAAGGGCTCGAGGGACAATTCCTGCCAGTGAAACAGTTTCTGTCACTGTTTGTTATTCTGCAGCTGAGATGTTTGGGGTTTTTTATGCAAATATTTTGGCACATGACCTAAAAGGTATGAAAAAGTTAGTCATCTCTAGCATAGGCACTAAACAGTTTTTCAGTGACTTTTGTTTTCATTAAATGCTCGCTCATCACCATGCAACCATTGCATTATTCCAGGAAATATGAAGTAGTCACAGATTGTGAACTTACATGCTCGGTTTTCATAGCATCAAATATCTCATTCTGATGTTTTCTCACCTGGAGGCTTGCTATAGGACTTTTCCTTGAGGGAAGAATTAAAGGTTAAAATAGGTAGAAATGACTGGATGTTGATGTAGCATCAAGATTCATCCCAGGTATTGGGATGGCAGGTATAGGGAGCATGTAACTGTGTTACTGTGGCATAGGTAGAGAGTTGTGACCTGCAAAATTGTATACAAAGTAGGGAATTTGATGGCTTTGACTGAATAATTGATATTATTCTAATAACACACTAAAACTAGGCCATTTTGTGTATATTTTCTATGTTACAATGGGAAAGAAGATTGTTGGCATGAATCCTAAATTGCTGTGAGAAGGAATCAAGAGAGAATGATCCTCCTGCATCTTTCCCACCTTTTCTTCTTTTCCAGGATTGTAAGGATGATTATTTCTAGTATTCATATTATCTTTACTATGTCAGTCATTTGTACCTTGTAGAATGTTAACGTCTGCTGTCTGTAACTGCTTAGCACTTACTTCTCTTATCTTCATTTTTAGCTGTACATCCTTGACCCCTGGACCTAGCTGTGATCGATTCAAGCTACATATCCCTTATGCTGGAGAAACACTCAAATGTAAGTTAAAAACTGTTGTTGTTGCATCTTGGCCTTTCTTTCACTACCAGTGTTCTATATCATGTTAAGTTTTCCAGTACGTCTTAGCTAATTTTATTTGGCTTGAGATATCCATGTTTGTTGTTTACTGTAAAGCTTCGACTCTAAGAACATGGATCTGTAAGAAGACCTAATTTTTAAGGTAAGTTTACAACAGTCCTTGATATTACAAATTTGAAAATGCATCCTAAAAGCTAAAAGCCACAAATTGTCCCCCTAGTATTTCTAATAATGTTATGACTAAGATAATCTCATGCCTATTTTTAGACTCATTTATGATTTGTGTGGTTTGTTTCTTTCTCTTTCAGGAAGAATTCTTTATTAAGCTCCAGTAAAAGAAGTCAGTTGGTTATTTTAGTCGGTAGCTCTAAACATTAACTGATGTAGTTGAAAAGATTAAAGAAATGTGACTTTGTTTTTTCTGATTTAGTAGTGTGGTTAAATCCTTCTTACTCTAGGAGGATCTGTAGATAGCTGGCTCATTTGCCCACTCTGCAATTAGTCAGTGTTTTGATTCAAAGGATTATAGTGAAATTTGCTTTTGGATGATTTTAGAAGGCAAAAAATATTTTCCTAATAATTTGAGTTGCTGATAATCTGCATATGAAAAAATGGTAAAGTTGTGGGTTTTTTATATCTCTAACAACTGAAATATGAATGAGGACAAAGTAATTTTTAAAGCCTCGCAATTTTAGATTTAGGGCAGCACTGGTGAAACCACACCAGGAAGTGTTTAAGGCACGGATGGATGAGGTGATAAAGGGCGTGGTTTAGTGTTTGATAGGAATGGTTGGACTTGATGATCCTGTGGGTCTCTTCCAACCTTGTTATTCTATGATTCTACTGTGTCCAGTTCTGGTCTCCCTAGTGCCAGAAAGACATGAACATACTAGAATGAATCCAGCAAAAGACAACAAAGATGACTGAGGGACTGGAGCATCTGTTGTACAAGGAAAGGCCAAGAGAGCTTATCAAGAAGAGAAGGCTCAGGGCAAATCTTATCAATGTGTATAAATACCTGATGGGAGAAATGAACAAGATGGAGGCAAATTTTTTTCAGCATACTCACTGAAGGGAAATGGTCACAAATTGGAATATAGAGAATTCCATTTAAGCATAATAAAAAAAAGTCTTTTTTGCAAGGATGTCAAACAGCGGAACAGATTGCGCTCAGAGCTTGTATAATTCTTTCCTTGGAGGTATTCAAAACCCACTGGACATGACCCTTACAGTCTGCTCTTGTTGACCTCAGCTATCATATAAGTCTGTGAAAATATGCTATCTGGAGGAAAAAGTACTTGGTGTAAATATAAATGTTAAACATTTTGAACACTTACTGCTTTGATAGTATCTATTTAAACTGCAGCATGCACTTGCTGTAGCTCTTCAAGATGTTTTAAATAATATGAATGTTGCTATATTCCTTCTGAAGTATTTTTTCTTGTTAGTATGTAGTATACTGGAAGCTTGTCTCCTTTATAAGCAGAAATCAATACAATTATACTTCTTATCATTAGGATTACTTTAATGTTTCCATTTGGCACCTGTAAAGAAAGCTATCATTCCCAGAATTTGGTCTGGAAGTTTGGTTATGTGATCGAGAGAGTAGCTAGGCTCCCTTATCAATCTACTATGACTATTTTGTCTGTTCTAAAAGTATGAAATCATGGCTCAAGAGCCTTACTAATAATTCTTTCAAAAACATAAAAATGGAATTTTAAGTACTAGCTAGCAATTATTTTCAGGGAAAAAAAGTGACTAATCATTTATTCAAAACTTTCAATAAATATTGGCTGTATTATACGAAGCTAGCTACCCTACCAGGAAATTTTTTTTTCTCCTGATTTAAATTTTTTTTAAAAAAAAAAAATGTGGTATTATGTAGGAGACTCAACCTATTGAGTCTTGATGTATCCTGCATCGTGTAGTAGATTTTCCTTGAGACTTGTTTGATAGCTATGATATCATGTTTTCTATAGAACTGTAGTAACTGTCATTTATGACCATACAGGACCTTATTACTACATGCCGAGACTTTTCTTTTTAAATAGGAGCCAGAACAGTTCCTGAATCATAAAAGAAAATTAATAGATTAAAATGACCATATGTGAGGATGTAGGCATACAGATTACACTAATGTACTAAATGACTGCTCTCTAGTTAAAGTATCCAGAAATATTACTATAGACTATGCATTAAACGTCAATATTGAGAAATCAGCTTTTTCTCTCCCCTCCCATCCCAGTTCTTATATTTTGAACATCACATAAGCAGTTAAACAAAATAATTATAATGCTAGTTCTCTTCTCCACCTTGACAAAACCCAAACCACATGGTTTAACCATGCTATATATTTAATTGTGACCTACTGAACGTGGCGTATCTCTTTTCCAGAGATAATAGCAGTGATTTCAAGTAATAATAATAATCCTCTGCAGTTCAACATTGCATGTTTGCAAATATGTTGTTCAGTCTCGTAGCACGTGGAATAAATAGTGATGTGAGCAGATTCAAGACAGCTTTAATAATTTTGTGTTTTGATCTATAAGGATGGCAGGGGAAGAAGGCCATGGTGTGCAACCAGAGATTTGTAGCTACTGTGTGGTAGGCTGTTAGATATGTTATCTTTCAAGGGCAGAATATTTCTGCAAAGGAAAGTTGCGAAATCTGCCAGAATAAAAAGATTGGCTGAAAATGTTCAGGATCTCCAGTGTAAGGCCTTCATTATGTGTTGCCCAGTACAGGCTGAAGTGTGTAGTTCCTTTGTGGTTTGAGTTACATCCTCTTTCCAACAGATCAGATCTCTGCATATCATCAATCATAACCGCTGCCTCTGCACAAAAACCTTGGTATGAATCCTGGTGTGTTGAAAACTGTTGATATGCTGCTTTAGAGAAGTATAACTGCATAGTCACAGTCCTGTTTTCCAGAAGACCTGGAGGTTCACTTTTTTGAAAAAGGGGAAAGTGTACACGCAGGCAATACACTTGGCTGACTACTTGTAGTTTTGTTTTGTTGCCTTCAGTAACATGAAGCGTTCTCTAAGTTAAGAATAGCTTGTTTGTAATTTTAATACATTTTCTTTTTACAATTAGCTATTTAATATTTTTTTTTCCAGACGCTACGTTCACCTTACTTACACATGTATTGTAAGTTGCTGGAATGTTATACTGAACAGTTACTTAGCTGCAACCAGGAACCTTGGAGACCTTGGAGATACCCAGTTTTATACTGGAGAATATGTTATGTCAGCATTGGAGATAAATTAGTTTGTCATACTAATTGTCTTCCATCACATTTCAGAAATTTTTCAGCAGTGCTTTCAGAGAGACATTTCTCTGTTACGGAAACTATAAATGTTGCATTTTCATGGCAAGAATGGTTGGAAAACTTGAGCCTAATCTGAGGCAGACTTATTGTTTTATTAGTTCATCCAGCACTCAGTACTGCTATGTTAAACTCAGTGCTTTTTTTTTTTATATTTCAATTTTTCAAAGCTCTTACTCTTGGAGTTTTAACTCCAAGACAATTGTCTGTAATATCCTGTAAGAGGCTTAATCTCTGTTCCAAAGACAAAACTTATTTCAAGTGGTATGCAGAGCTGTCGTTTATTGCTAACTGAAGAGCCGTATCTGCTAAGTATAGTTTGTTGTCCTTTGTGGGAGAAGTATTTGTGTATTTTGAGGTGAAGTGTTTTGTAAATCATGCAGGAATATTGGTCTTCCTTGCAAAAACATCAAGGCAGATGTCATAGTAGCAGTTGTCAGGATAAGCAGAATTATAAGCTTTAATAGTCTTTTTTGAATAATACTTATAATGGAAGTATACCATTAAGAACAAGTTCCTTCATCATTGCAATTTTGTTTTAGCAAACCTTGCATTATCTTGATTTTGGTTTTCCATTTTCACTCAAGCTTTTTAAGGGAGCCTGACTTTTTTTTTTTCCTTGTGCTCTTCACATTTTTTTTCAGGCACTGATGCCTCCCTCTCTCTCCGTCCTTGAGTGCTGTCATCTAGAATTTCACGGTGATTAAACAATGTGTTGCCCTTGCAATGCTACTGTTCTCCATGGCCTCTTGAACTCTAGTATTTTCATCTTCTGTCTGATTTTTACTGTTTTTATGTGAGTGAATTACAGGTCTGAGTTCTACTGACACAACTTTGTTTTCCTTGGTTCTGAAGAATATTTCTTTTGTCTTGTTTGAAAGCTTAGCTTTTCTTTCTTTGCTTCCGATTTACCTTTTTTAGTTTCTTACTCATTTTAGTTATAGGCGTCAGAGGGGGAAAACATGGGTTTGCTGCCCAACTAGTCTAAGAGTATTACCCATAACATGCTGTACAGAATTCATTGCTTTTATTCCTGTGATGAAACTCTTTGAGTAAGTCTGTCTAGTTTTCCTGTGGTCTTCTACTTTAAGGTAGTAGTTAGAAACAAATAAAATTATAAATATGGAGAAGAGCCTGATCCTTGTTGCCTTTTTAAAAGCTGGTTTGCAAATTTTTTTGCTAAACACTTGTTTATTGTGTCAATAAACAATTGTAAAAAATATTTTACAAGTTATTATAAGATTTAAGAGTATCATAACTAGGTCACTGCAATGTATGTGTCAGTCATCTGAGCACCATTGGGTCATTTTGCACTGGTTGTGGTTAAATTACGACTCTTACGGGAAGGACTTTTTGGTTTCTGTTATTCACTCTATACTCAGGTGATGCCATTACCTGAATGTATTACTCTTTTTGCTGGATCATGGAAAGTATCAAAGATTTTTCTAGGAGACATGTTATCTAAAGTTTTGCTGACTCTTGCTTTATGTGGCAAGAGTAATGAATCTTTTGCTTCAGTAAACTGTTTGTTCTCTAAGGAATAGGCCTAATGGGAAATGTCAAGAGAGAGTCCCATCTTTTTCTTACATTTATTTCTTCTTTTAATACAGAGTTTACAACAATATTTCCGCCTTTTAAATAATCACTTTCCTCCCACTTGGATTGGCTGGTTTTGGATTGGGGTTTGGGTTTTATTTTGACATTTTTCCTTACGTTCTGGACTTCATTTGAGCAAGTACATGACAGAAATTGCAGGTATAAATCTTAAATAGTTTATTTCTGCATCAAGAGAAGTGACCTTGCAAGTATCTATGTACAAGTGTGGACTAGAAACCTCAGAGTTAGACAAGTGAATCAAATCTCAGTTTTCCAATAAAATAAAAATGATACAGGAAGGATTTACAGGATGATTATTTGGTTCTTGGGAGGGTTGCAGATGTGTTTTGTTGTTTTTTTGGTTTTTTTTTTCTTTAACTTCAACTGACACAAACTGCTGTAGGAGAAAAAAATAAGAGAGAGATGTAAGAATGCATACAGAAAAAGAAATAGTGTTCTGTTATGAAGTGGGCAAGTCTACAAAACTGGAGTAAATGAGCTGAGACCCAAGCTGAACAAGAAGGCAGGGGGACAGTCTTTGTTACTTGAACTTCTGTAGTTGGGCTGCTGCTTTCTCAGAAATTTTAGTACTAGAATTGAAGAGGATAAAGATGAGAACAACAGATAATACAAGCATGGTTAAGATATTGGTAGAAATTAAAGACCCGCAACACTGGAGAAGTTATACCAAACAGAAACACTGAATAGGTAAGAAGAGGAAACACAAAAGCAACGGAGAAATGCATGAAAGCAAATGGACTGTAGACCATGACTAGTAACTACAGCCCAAACAGGAAAAGAAAAGAGGAAAATAGGAAGGCACTATGGTAATACCAATGTGGAAACCTAACTTAAAATCTTTTAAACCTTGCAGCTTTGCATGTAGTGTGGTAGCTAGGATTTCTTCTGGAGTGTCACAGAGGTGCACATAAGGGATTTTTTTTTTGGTGCAAATACATTTTTTTCAAATTGTCATTCTGTTAAGAGATGTCTTAGAGTCCTTTATACTGACAGCCTTTCCTTTTCTGATAAGTTGATTTGCATGAAAAGTCAGAAATGAAGCTCAAAAGCATCCTGAATTCTTGCTACCAGAAGTTGTCTCTAAGCTTCAGGTACATCTCTGACTTCCACTGTTGAAAAAGTTGAAGCTTTACTTGCTTTACAGTAATAGGATTATTGTTTATAGGCAGGTGAGCAAAGGTCCCACAGTATTCCCAGATACCCTTTGAAGGTAGCTCTCCTGTATGGGAGGAAGTCCTGCTTCAACAGATAGTTTTAGGAGGAGCTTCTGAGGTTTCATTATACTACTCTACTTGAGAGAAGACTCTGGTGGCAGAACCCCAGCAAAAACAGAATTACTCCTGTATCTTCTTCCAGGAGTAGTTTTGTATTTACCAAAGTTGTATTGTCCTTTCAGGATCTGTCTCTTCCTTGCGAAACAGTTAATAAGGAACTTTATTGGTAGTGTGTTACTACATTTGAACTGAAGTCTGCAGACCAAACATCTTTTGGGTGGAATCCAGTGACAATTTCATTTAGTTCATTTAAATATTTTTGTACTGCTGGCTACACTGCCTTAGTATCTTGGTTGTAATGAATAACTGGTTCTTTCTGTACCTGTAAAGACAATTAACAACAACTGGTTTAGGAAAGAATTTGTCTATAGAGGGAACTGATCAGGTTTTTTGTCTATGATTTATGTGGCAACTAGAAAAGATAGGTTAACATTCAGAATAGGTGAATAATATAATTCTACTCACTATCTTCTTCTTTTTAATATTCAAGACAGCAGTTTCTTTATTTTCCCAAAGCTGCTCTGCATGCCTAGGATTGGTCACTTGCATCAACACTCTTCCCTGTTATCTGTTAATGCATTTCATTATCAAATTACATTTGGATTTTTTCGTTTGTTTCTTAAAAGCCAAATGGGTTGATCTCCTTCATATGATGAATTCCATTCAGATTGGTGTTATTCTAGGCTGCAGTGAACACACCTTTATTCTACATAACTAGTGCTGACTTAGAAATTCTTGGGGTCAGAAAAAACTCAAGAATATAGATATCTTTTCAAAAATACAGTTTAGGCCTGATACGTTGCTTCCTAATTTTGCCACCTTTAGGTAATCGTGGATCTTAATGCTATGGCACTCTCAATATGATATATTTTAGTACTACCAATTTACTGCATAATTAAAAAAAGAAAGAAATATACCCCCAAAGGAAGTTACTAGGAGAGGAAAAACTGTGTATAGGATGAGCCGTTGGAAAGGAAGTGTAAAGATTTAAGAAATTTCTCAGTTTCAGAGTTACACCTATCTTGCTTCTTGTCAATCCTTACCACTTTGTTAGACTTGCTTAGCATTTGATAGATAAGAACTCAGTGTTTATGTATTTTAAAAGAAATTACAGATTTAAGTATTAATATTTCTATCTTTTTGTCTGTGGGGAGCATATTAACTTTTCCTTTCAAATCCTGTAAAGTAAAATATTTCAATATTTAATGCTATTTGCCAAAGAGAGAAAAGGAAGAAAAAGTACTATTTTTAGATAATGAAAAGCAAAAGATGTGTAATACACCCTTTTTCTTCTAAATTTATCTTTGACTCCATGACTTTAAGTTTATCAAAGTAATTTTAAATTCTATGGTAGTATTTAATTGGAAATGTCATTCCACTGAAGTAATTATTGGCTAGCATGTCTACAGAAATTACATAAATGTGGTCTGAGTGTGAAACTTTTGCTTATATCGTTCTTAAGCTGGAATGGTCATGGTTAATAGCATTGTGGAACATCACACAGTTTGCCTTTTGTCAAGGGAATAAAGGCAAAGAGCTGAAACTTGAACCACACGCTCAAGTGCTGAAAATGCTAGGAAAAGGGCATGTTTCATTTAGGCAAGAAGGGGAGATAATGCAGGATTATATTGTGGGGATTTTTTTTGGTGATTTTGCTTTCAAAATTAAAATGGTAACCATTCTCAAAGTCAGAGCGCAGTAATTTTGAAAATTACTTTATTGGTTGAAAATTTTATATTTTTACCCCATTTTTCCTTTTTAAATAGTCAAAATTGTTCTAAGATCAGATCTTATAATCTTCAATAAGTAAGATGCTGTATTTAATTGGTAGACTGAAAACTGCTGATGATAGAAAAGCACTGCTCTTCTAACTGTTTACCTTGAAGTAGAAATAACATTTGTTTCTGAACTTTTATGTCTGTATTATCACCCGATCTGTGTGAGGTTTGACCGCAGCAGAATAAATTGGGTTTACGTTTGGAAAAAACCCTACAGAACTTTCAGAAAGAAAGGGTTAATGATTTATTAAATTTAATTATATGCTTCTGGATTAGTTAAAAATAAGAAAAACAACATGATTTTTTTTTTAGGGTCCGTGGGGTTGTAAAATGTTTTGAGTATGCTCTCAGCGCTAGTGTTTTGTTATTGTATGATTAACAGGCACTGAACTAGTTTTATTATGAAGCCTAGAGAAGCCTTCAGCCATACCCTTTTGAAAAATGACTGTATTGTAGGCAAAACAGTTTTGGAATACATATTGGCTTTAATGCTGATAATTCAGTCTCAAAAAGACTTTTACTAGAGGGACTTTGGAGTTTGAATTTGAGGCATTTTTACCCTGGGCAAGTAGAAGTAATTACAGCGATTATAAATAATAGTAATAGAAAATCAAATATTGCAATGTTTCTTTTTCTTCTGGATTCTGTCCCTCATACTGAAGAGTTCTGTGACATCAGTAGGTCTTGAAAACTTTTTAAACTGAAGTATGTGCAGGGTTGGTCATTCATTGCGAATAAGGAGAGATATGCTGTTAATACTCAGTGGAAGAAGGGATGTGATAGAAGGTAGTAAAGAACTATGAGCATATAAGAGGGGTAATAGATTGGTTTGGCCAGCTGCAGCTGTGATGTGGTTGGACTCGATGATCCAGTGGGTCTTTTCCAACCTAGTGATTCTATGATTCTATGTCTGGCCTCCATGTGGCCATGCATTGCACCTGAGTGGTTGAAGAGGGTACCATCCCCAGCTGTTGGCACAGGAGGAATCACTGCTTGAGATATGCATCTAGCCCAAACTCCAAGCTGTAGAAGTTTATCACCTAGAACGTTAAGCTAATAATGCTGATTTTAATTTACTGTCATACTTGAGTACTGCATATGATGATGTTCTGGGAACTGCTGTGAGTTGTCTTCACTTCTTCTTGCTGTAGAACTGAAAAAAACTGGGGGAAAAAAGAGTTTGTACCTGCTTGAACCTTCTGATTGCACCTACTATCACAGCTTTCCTAAGATTCACTTGTCAGTGTGAAGATTGTGGAGGTCAGTAGTTTCTTGCCATCCTTACTACTCTAAGGCAGGTCTTGGAGCCAGCATAAGATGTAAGAGTTCTATAATAGTTTTTCACTAAAATATGAAATAATTAACTGAATTTCACTATAATGGCATCTTTTTTGTGATGTAACATTAAAAATGCCATTATTTTGCTCCTTCCTTTATTCTAAGGAGCTTTTGTAGTATCTATGTAGCTGGCATGCAACTTCTAGTGACCTGAGTTTTACTGACGTGTACTCTGTTCCCTTGTCTCTGTTAAAGCAGGAATGCAGAGAATGAAAAGCATGCAACTAGTAGCTGCAATATGAAAAGCATTTGTTAAATGAGCTACCTAGCATCACATAAGAAAATGGCAAAACCACAAATACAGTTCTTTCCTTCAGAGTAGCACTGGTTTATTTAAGGCCCTGGTCACATTTTTTCATTGTGCGGTGTTGTGAGTTGTTCCTACTACACCTTTTTATGAAGCAATGCTCAAAGAATGTATTAAGGTGCTGTCTCCTTCAACACATAACCTCGAGAGTTGCCTGTTCTGTATGCAGAAATTGATGAGGCTATTGTAAGGAGCCATACATGACTTCTTAATAGTGGAAAATATGAAGAAAAGGGTTGAGTTGTAGGGGCATACAAACTATCCAGTCTATTAAACATCAACTTTTCTGAATTCTCCATTGCTGTATTACAGTTTAGGCAGTCTAGTAATTATTTTCTCTTACTTAATATAGGAGTGTTTCCTGTTGCAATTTTATGTAATTTCCTCTAGGACTGGTGCCTGATTTGTTCTTCTTTTAAATGAAATAAAAGATTGGTTTTATGTTGACTATATTAGATATTTTAAATGGCAAATCTCTGTTCTTTCCTGTGCCCCATACATACATGTCCTCCTGACATTTTTGAAATGAAGGCAGGAGCGCAGACAGCAGAAACCTACACTGTGCTCTACTGAATTGCATAATCAGTAAGTTCATGTTTTGGAGCAATATTGTAGAGCATACCTACTCTAGACTGGCCACTGGTTTCTTGGTCAAAAGACCTCATCCTCTGCAAATAAATCTTTACAGTGTCCTGGCTTCCCGCTAGAGCCAAGGTAAGTTTATAGAATATTAGCAATTAAAACTGTCATGTTTAATGTCTTCAGATGGTGACATCACCGAGCCAGTGATGTGGCTTTGTAAGATTTGTTCAACTAATGCTTTTCTCCAGTTCTGCGTTCATTTTTTTTTTAAATAGGTAGTAGTTTAATTTTCTCTGAACAGAATTGTTCGTAAGGCTACAACACCAGTTCTGCTTTGCTGTGTAGATTTCAAACAGGTATTAACACATAGTGGGTACTGACTTGTTTCTTGTAATGCCTACTACCTCACAAATCTACTTTATGCAAAAGCTCAGTTATTCTTTCATGTATTCATAAAAAGGAAAGAATGATTTGGAGGTAGAGGAGTAATGCTATATATAGTTTTTTCCTTGAATTGTGGGTGTTTTTTTTAAGAGCTTATATGCAGATGATCACCTCTTGACCTATGTGAACTCTGAAGTATGTTTACTTGTGAAACAATACAACCTAAATTTCTTTGAACTATCACATCAGTAATTAGTTGTATATCTTGTGGCATGGCAAGATGGGAACTCGGTGCCAAGCTGTGATGAATTTTTATATTTTTAGTTAATTTTAGTCTCTTCATTTGAATGTGTAATACTGCATTTCTCTTGGCCAGAATTTGGATAGTTGGAATGGTTCCTGTTGAACTGTATATTCTTCCTTCTAAGAGTTGCAGGTGGTGAGTAGAAAAGGGAGTAAGTGCTACTAAATTTTAAAAGCGCCAGTATTTTCAAAATCCTGATTTTAGTAGTTCACGTTTGACTTCGGCTTAAATGTAAGAGACAGCAATCTAAATGTGGTACTTTTTTAAAACAGGATCACTTTCCTAACTCAAGTGTTTTAAGGCAACCCTCAATAGTGTTTGAATTGCCATTGGAGATATGAAGCAATAATGTATTTCTTGTTTCATTGCTTGCAGAGGAGGGAGAAGCTGTGCCTTAGGAATTTGACTTCATCCCCCAAAACATCTGATGCTTATCTTGCATGTGAATTTTTGTAAAAGTTGTATGGATTTATACATGAAATATATTTAAAGTAGCTATCAGATTTTACATTAAAAATATGTATCATGTGTACAATATTATTTTTTTGTAAGCACATATATAGAAGTGCAAACAATGTTTTCATTTATTACTTTTCAGGGGATATAATTTTCAATGCTCACTATCCTGACCTGCCACCAGATTTTATCTTTGGAGAGGATGCTGAATTTTTGCCAGATCCGTCTGCCCTGCATGTAAGTACTTCACTGTTTGAGAACTTTATACCAAGCAAAGAGACTTGGTCTTTATAGAACAGCTTCAGCAGCATGACTTTACCCAACCCTTTTATTTCACTATTATGTGAATATAAACACTTTGCCTTTTAATGTGATTTTGAGTCTACAAGTGTTAAGTTTTTAAAAAATATTTTAATTGAGACAAGACAACATTTACAATAACAATTCAGAGCATCTTTAAAAATATGTATTTAGTATCTTACTGCCTTAGAAGATCTGTCTCAAGAACAGGGATTGCTCAGTTATGTCTTCAAGAAGCATTTAGTTCCAGAAAAAGTAGCATAGTGTTGTGTAGTGGTGTTGATTTTTGTTTTCCCATGAGAAAGGATAAAACCAGGTTGTATGTTTTTGAATCCAGCAATTCAAAGAGAGGTATCTGTTCATATGTGGTAGTGTTACCATGAAGACAAAGAAATACCCTTTCAAAAGGTAGGAGGGTCAAAAATTAAGTAGTGATAAAATATTTTTACACAGTCTTATTGCTGTAGAAGAAGAAACACCACAGCCTGAAAACAAGTGTTTTGTTTACTATTCAAAATTAGTCTCAAGTAGCAAAGCCTTGTTCAAAGACATTTAAAATGGTTATACTTTTAAAATACTTCTCCTTCTCAGAAATTACTAGTAGTTACTAAAATCATATGAAGGTATCTTGAAACCCAGCGTGGTTTCTCTTTTACTCTTCCTCTCTTTGGGCTCCATTCTGCTGCCTTTGCAGACTTGCAGCCTTGTTTCTGGGTCTACATTATTGTTTGTCAGTAGGTTTTGGACATATTTTTATAAATAAGTGTCCAGTGTCCATGGTTATGGTGCAGAGTTTAGTGGTTGTGTGAGGAAAGGATGCCTTTGCCGGAGAACTCTACTGTAATTCCTGCTCAGTCACCCGCACAATACGTCATGATCTCATTTTTTTTTCCTTTCTCAAAATTTTAAGCTTTTAATAAAAAGTTGACCTAGAAAACAATTGACAATTTAAGCGTATTTTACTTTATAGGCTACCTGTAACGGTGTATGGAGATCGCTGGCACAAACAGGCACCTGGGAAATGTCTTTAAATTTAACTTCTCCTGGTGCAGACCCTTGCTGGGGGAGAGGGTCTTTGCATAGTCCTCTCCAGCCGCCTTTCTTGAGCTTTTATCCAGCCTGTCTCCAGAGAATGGGAGATTTCATCAGGTATGGGAGCTCCCGCCGGGGAGTTAGAGTCGTGCTGTACTGTTAGGCTCTGAGGTACAGTTGTCATGGTGGAAGAACGTGAGGTAGCGGTCACAGAATGGAACGTGTGCTTCATGTGCAATGTGACAGGTGTTTGTAGGGAGTAGGATTGGTTTTAGCTTTAGTTACTTCATATTAAGTTATATTGAGAAACTACACAATCTTTAAATAATTTGTTTTAATAATTATTTTTAGCATAGCTAGCAGAAGTTTTAAATGGTGAATGTCTTATTTCTTTTCTTCCTCTGGTCACTTTCCTAATGAGCTCACTAACTCCTTTGGGAAGGAGACATGGTGCTGCTGAATAGCTGTTTTGTTAGGCTTGTTTATAGTAAAAGTTTTACTTTATATGATAATTGAATTGTTTTCACACTCTCTTAAATCAGCTTTCCTATCTTCCCCTTTTTGTGTTTTGTTGTTTCACCTATTGGGAACTGTTCACACTAGCAACCACTTTCTGCAGTTGATGTTAAAGGAAGACGAGTCATTTTTAACATGCTGGAAAGCTGAAATTAATAACAAATAACAAATGAGATATTAAATAAAGATAATACGGGACATTATGCAGAAATTCTGTTCAGATGAAGTGTGATATGATGCCATATTTCTCATGTAGATAGAGTTCACTAGCGCTGCCTATCCACAGGGAACCCTGCAAGGATAAAAACATCTTTCTTACATTGTTTATTAATGATACTTCTTTTGGGAATGTTGCTTTTCTTCTGCTAAGCACAGAATCAACTTCCTGTCCACTTTGTTGGAACGTGGCTTGAAGAGCCATTTGCTCCTTGATGCCCAGTGAGATATTAAATAGCCTATTTTTGAAATTAATTAAAATCGAATCAGAAAAAAAACATTGCAAGCCAGCAGCTGTCCTTTGGTCATTAGGCCTTGCTATATTATTCACTATGTAAATGTAACCTTTTTTGATAAGGTCCTTGGTCATTTCCCAGTGTTATCAGTGTGCTATCTCCACCTTGCAGCTGAGCTCTATATGGTGTATTTTTGCCTTTGCTTTCATCTTTTAATGTTCAACATGATTTGCAGGGTTTTTCTTCAGAATGTTACATTAACAAGAACTTGCTTATTATGCTCAGTATTTGAATAACTCCCTTTTTTCCACATATCTCAGAGCTGTTCAATGAAGATAATTTTAATTGAATTCTAAGATATTAATGTGTTAACATATCTTTCTACTGACTACAAATAAAAGTAGATTAGCACATTGAACATAGTTTAATGCTCTTAATACTGAGAAATCTTCAAATTCTGTTGCTACGGCTCCTGGCAATCAAAGCAGAACCCACCATTCACAAAAGTATGTAGATGGTATTAAATGAGGAATTCAGTCCCTAAGTAATACGTGCCTGCCACTTGATCTATGAGAACGTTGACAATGAGCTGCTGTCATCTGCCTGTGTGCCCTTGTTTTCCAAGCAGAACATATTGCGTGCTGTTACATAGGTTGAGTCAGGAATTACGTGCAGCTTGAAATGAGAGCCAGGTACTCCAGTTTCGTCAAGCTCACGTGGCTCTAATAGAGGCTGTCAGTAGACCTCCCTGAAGATATTTGGATGGCTGTGCTGCAGATTGCTCCAGTCACTCCTTCAGTTTCCATGGCCTTGGGCAGACCTTTGAGTTAGGTTTTTATCTAAGCACAGTAACAGGTGTTCAGCAAGGCAGCTGAAACAAGATTCCAGAAATACTGCATTTTAAAGGTAGATACTGGAGGTGAAGATTTCGTTTGATGCTTTTTCTTTTTTTCCTCCCAAGAATTCCCAAGTGGTTGGGGCTATGTTTCAGCAGTGGGGTGGTATTCTGAGGACTCTCGTTATAAGGAGAGCTGATCAACTGCTTTGTTAAATTGGTATTGCAACTGAGGAATCAAGTTGAGTATGCCTGTTGAAACTCAGCTTTGTTTCCATGTCTTGCACAAATATTAAAATCCCTGGGATTGAAACTCAAGTTGAGTTGCAAGTTCAGCACTGCAAAATATATACTTCATTACATGCTTTACCAGAAGTAGTTACTCGGCTGATCACAGGGTCTAATTGTGTGTATTCTGTTCTTTGAGAATGACGTATAGATTGAGGTGCAATGCAAGAGAGAGGCAACCGTTCCTTTTATTTGGCTTTGTCATGCAGTTTTGATTACAGTCAGTGGGCTTTCCTGAGGACAGTGATGCTTAAAGCATTATTACAAATAAATGCATTTAATTTTTATTTTCATTTTCAATGTCCTCACCTATCATATGTATTTGATACATATGTGTGTAATATGCATAAATAAAATCAGCTTTTCAGAATGTACATAGAAAAGTTCTTCCCTGCTCTAGTGTTTATTCGTTTTGGATGACAAGTATTAGAAATGTATTTTAAAAACAACCTATGATTCACTCTGTTCTGATTAAAAATGCAGTTGGCACAAAACAAGATTAGTGATTGTGTACGGAT
This sequence comes from Clamator glandarius, assembly GCA_033459285.1. Lineage (NCBI taxonomy): Eukaryota > Metazoa > Chordata > Aves > Cuculiformes > Cuculidae > Clamator > Clamator glandarius. The sequence goes on along the minus strand of JAUNZM010000614.1, from coordinate 1,220,370 downwards.
GATATTAATTTGGAGCTCATTACAGTGACGCCAGTTTGAGTAACAAGAATTGTTTGTTATGTTAGCCTGGTTGATTGTTAATGTGAGCCGGTTAATAACTGAAGTGCTTGTGCAAAATGTTAACCCCATTTTCCCAATGACTTTGAAGTATGTTCTGTCTGGCAAAGAGGAGGCAATAGCAGTATATGCAGACTAACTGTCAGTCTAAGGATGTGGAGTTTTAGCAACCAAGTTCAGGTCTCTGGCTAGTCTCCCCAGAGTTATTCTGCCTACCCATTGTTTTTGAAAAGGTTCCATTAGCCCTAGTGGGAATGGAGGCAAGAGGATGTTAACGTTTCCTAAAACCCTGTAAGTGTTGAATATGTTGTTGTGGGATAGTATGTATTGGAATACTCAATGCTGCATTTGCATGGGAGGAAGGCATTGTTATCACCAAACTTCAGAGAATGGGCTACTGCGGTTCGCATGCCAATATGTAGCACTGGGAAGATTGTTTCTCCTTGTCTAATTGTAAATACTGGCTACAGATTTCAGTCATTGTGGAGTTGATTCAGGTAATTGTTCTACTTAAGTGTGTTGGCTGTCGTACTCTATATCTTGCTTAGAGCGATGTTTATTTAAAATTCTTGTATTTGTAGTTATTAGACTCCATATTTATCATTTGTCTATATGATGACTGACAGGAAGGCTGTATTATTTTCTGTGGCTGTGTTCAAAATCTTAATCATTGTTACGGTAGACCTGCTGACTTAGATTTTAATGGGTAAAGAAGAGATCCTTTAAGGACTCCCTCTTCAGTACCTGTTCATTTACTATCAGATACATGAGACAGATGTATAACACCATCAATTGTTTGTATCCTCACAGTAGCTGTAAACAAGCCCAAATACCCCTTATAATAAGTAATGCCATTTGAACTATTTTGTTCTAAATAGTCTTGACTGTTGTATTGTTGGCAAAGATACAGGTTTTATGTATTCTAGTATGAAAGCCTCTACATAAGGGCAGTGAGCACAGTGGTTTTCAGAATATGACTTTAAACTTTGAAGTCACAAACTTTTTTGTCTAGGAAGCACGTGGGTAACGAACTATTTTAGCATTACTGTCTCTTCTGCTTGCTCAGTTTGGAGTGGCAGCAGAAGATTTCATTCTTAGACCCCTAACATACCACTTCTGTGCTGAAAGTCTTAAAACACTTTGGTTTTGGTTGAACTTGGGGAATTAAAGTGAAACAAAATGCAGAATTGGATTGGATTGGATTCTGCATGTTCTTAAAAGTTGGGGGTTTTCTTATTTGGAACTTCTTTATGGTCACATTTTTTGTGTTCACTTTTCAGTCATGTTTTCACTTTATATGTCAAGATTTGTTTTATATATAATTGAGTGCTATTTTGTGTTTAATTTTCTAAAGCAAACGTGAATTCTGAAAACTGTTTATTCCTGTCTTTTTCTATTGATCCTACCCATTTGTATATATGGGGATTTATGTATGCGTGTGTATATATACACATATACATGATGATGTGTATATAAGGCTATATTCTTTCTATGTATAGGATCACTGAGGCCTTGCTGAGATTTATCTGGTATGGATAGGCAGTGGTGAAGAAGTCACATTTTATACCATCAGAAGATTAATTTAATTCAGGAACTTTCCCAGCAGAAGGACTTTTTGGCTGGTATAGTTGACATTTATGGCATACTTTTCTGTTTTCAAATGGTAGAGCTATGCCAGTACAGCATTCCTCTACATTCCTATTTAGGTCAGACCTGAAAGAATCTAATTGAATCTATTTTAGTTTGGTTTTAGTGTCTTGAGTTCCACACAGTTCCCTCAGGGAATCCTCATTTGTTTCATTCACCCAGCATGCAAGGGGTGTCATGAACTAGGCACAGTTTTTCTGCCTTTTATTTTTACTTGTACTGGATTTAAAATGAGGAATCCCTGAAAAAGGATTCTGCTTGGGAATTCTCTCCTGGGGTCACCTCATCAGCTTGACTACAGCTTGTGTGAGGCCAGCATTCTGGAGGTTCTTATGGTTCATATGAAAATTCATATGGAGCTTAGAGCAAGTGTTAGGATTGTCTGTTGTAGCTGTGTGGTGGAAAGCTATACAAGCAATTCAGAAAGAATTCAAGACAGATGATAGAAAACAAGTTTATCGTATCATCCTTCCATTTCTTCTTCCTTCTAGGCCTTTCTACATCGGGAAATTATTCCTTTTATTCAGGAGACTTTATCTTAGTCTCTTGAATTTCTTTTCTAACGTTTCCCTTTTATTTCTTTTCTTTGTCCAGACTTGTTAATATTTATAGGGCTGAGAGGGATTTAGCTGCTTTGTACTTTGTCATTTTCTATTTATGTAAAATCATGATATATATTTATCTCTCCTTCTTTTTCAAAATTTCAGCATTTCCTAGCACAGTTTACGAAATTTGGCTTTCTGTCTCAGAGTGTAAGCAGAAGAGAATATGCTGGGATCAGAAGTTCTGCTTTAGTTAATCACAATATTTTGGCCAGAATTTTCATGAAGAGATCCAGAAGTTGAAAAAAAATCCTACAGTTTGGTACTATTTATTTAATTTTGAGGAAGGAAAATATCTGACAAGCCAGGTAGTTTTGCCTTTCTTGCTTAAATCTGGTTAGTGTAAAATGTAAAACTAATTCCGTTGGTTCTCTGAAGACCTCTGTGGGGAAACATTTCCTTTACATTTTTGGCACATCCTTCTGTGATAATGCAATTTCTTCCTAGAATACGGAAAATCTATAATATTAGCTCTTAAAATGAGGTATTTCAGTCCAGGAAATACTAGTTTTAGGAGAACATTAAAATGTGCATGGAACTGTTGACTCAAGGATGGCAAAGTGGAAAATGTTTTTCTGCTGTGCTAACTAGAGTGTATTAGAAACTTAATCATTATGCAGTCACAAAATGGGAGAAAAAAAATTAATGGCTTTCCATTTATAGTGTTATTTAAGGGGAAAAAAAGATAATTTTAATTTGTTAAAAGAGGTTGACTATCTTCTTCATGCTCAGACAATTAGATAGGCCAGACAGTTGGACCAGAATAACAGGATGCTTAAATATTAATGTGAAAATTGGAAAAGATTTTTAAGCTTATGTTTCTTTCAAGCTATTTAGCTTATACCTGAGCCCAGAACACTCACCTCTTGAATTTCTAGATCTTCTCCTGAATTCATGGTGAAGTAATCATGATTTCTTAATGAATTCACTTGTTTCTTGGGTGGACAACATTTGCTACCATTTGCTTGAGAAAGACTCCTCTCTCTCTCTACTAGAACCAAACAGCATGTCTGAATGAGTATTCTTTCTTTTTGCTTCTCTACTATAAAAGCAAATAGCATATCCTGAAGGTTTGGTGAGTTGAGAAGGAGCACCTATATAGCTAGGTGTTAGTCTTAGCTGAGAGCTGCAGTATGAACACTAGGAAAATCATCACTCATTTCTTAATTACCAGAGCTCTTTCATGGCAAAAGGGATCATAGGCTCACCTTTGCAGCCTCACTCTTGTCTGACCGTTTGTTCCTTGGAGACTGGAAAGGCATGGGATGGGGATAAGCTTGGATCCAGTCCTGAGTGTGAGAAATAGCCGAACATGCTATCAGTAAGCTGGTATATGAACCAAAGCTTAGGCTGTGCCTAAACCCATGTATGAAGTCATAGCTCTGTTAGGCAGGTTCGCCAATGTACTTTTTTTTAAAAACGCTATTCGGCAAGGGACCCATGCATGACTGAAATCTGAATGCATTTCTAACTTAGTTGTTTTGTTTCTTAACCTCCTTTATTTAATTCTGTGCTCTATTTAATTTCTTGGTCTAGTTATATGCTTTCTGTTTCCATGTCACTGGCATTCTTTTCAATTCTCCAGGATGTTTGCCTGCCTTTCTCTGCAAACTCCTTAACTTTAATAGCGGCCGGCCGGCAATTGATCTCATTATGGTACTCACCTAAATATTTCAAGATTTCCTCTTGAAGCCCATTTCTACATCTGATGATCCTCTGGTCCACTTATTCTGTAGGTCGTGAGAATATCCATCAGCGATACAGTCAGTCTACATTAGTGCCCCGTACTAATATGTCTTGCCTTATAGATAAGTGAAGTCTACCAATGGGAAAAAAGAGAGAAATCTAAGTTGTAAACTGTGTGGTTACGTTAAATCACAAATGAGGAAGGGAAGAGGAGGGACAACCTTTGAATGTTGTTTAACTGATAGTGGAATCACTGAATCTGTAGTTATTATTGTAGGTAGTGACTCTGTCGGGTCTATGACTTGCTCCCTCCAAACATCAGTTACTTGTATTGCTGGATATTTTCACAAGGGCAATTCACAGTTCATGAAGACAAAACAAAAGCTGCTCCTTTGCCTTGTCTTTGCTATCAGTTTTCAGAGGCTTTGATCACTTTCAGAGACTTTTCACCACTTCTCATTTAAGGAACTGTGCCTTGCAACTCTTTCACTGCCTGTTTCAAAGACATCTATATCTAATGCTTCTCCTCTGTAATTAAGGTGTATTACTGTTATTCTTCTTCTGCAGAAACTCTTAAATGGCTTTCTAGACTTTATGAGGAGGATAGCTTTAGAAAGCGCTTGGAGGAAGCCATGGAACTTGCTCAGATTTTCTCAGTATATTATACTGCTGTTAACATTGAGAATGCCTTTCCCTGCCAGCAGTATTTTTTGTGGCCAGTCAGGTTGATCTAGTAATGCTCTAGTCTGCTTCACTATCTCTTCCTGGTATATTCAATAGGCATCAGTTTTTCTTTTAAGAAGCACAACTTTCTCTGTTATCACTAATGGTTGCCTGAGGAAGCAATAGGATTAAGCAAAAGAAAGGCCCTTCAGGTGGATGATGTTGTATTGGAAGGCAGATACATGCTGAGGTGTAACGTCATATTGCCAGTTACCAGACACTAATGGCTAAATGTGTTTGTGTATTTTGTATGTAAGTATAAAATACCTGCTTTGCAGGAAATAAAAACCTTGCTAGTGGTAAGGGTGGTGTAATGAATTCCAGCATCTCATTGACTTTCAAGTCAATGTTAGACTAAGTCAAAAGTATAAAGTTAGATATCCCAACCTGGACATATGAAAGCAGAATGACTTTTCTTTGGAAATCAGGGAGTACAATAATAATGTTGATATTGATAATTCTCTAATAAGAGCCAGCAAACAGATAATGTATTTATGACTATTTCTTGCTTCAGTTAGTTAAATAAAATCATATTTTACTTAAGCAATGTTTTGTTACAATTTGGAAAAAATTATTATTAGAGAAACTGGCAGAAAATTAAAGGATTCTGGCCCTGATGTGTAATGGTACTGGCACAATACATTCCACTTCCTCACAAGAACTCTAGAACAGTAAGAAATGGCTTGGCTTGGAAGCAACAACTTGTTAGCTTTCTAGAAACACATTTACAAGATTTTCTTTTTTGTTTGTTTGTTTTGTTCTGGGTTTGGTTTATGTTTTTGTTTTTGTTTTAAACAAGAGAAAAGATCTAATCTAGCACAGTCTTCCTGAACTGAGAGTACATTTAAATTCAATGTGGTATGCCTGTTGAATTCAAGCTGTTGAGCTATGATAATTCATTTTGCTGTAGAGAAAGTCGGTCGTTGCTTATGAATATGCAAGTTGAACAGACTTTTAAATTAACTGATTACAGAAGGTCAGTTAGAAATAATCATTCTGTCTGATAATGCAGTTTCATATTTGATTAAATTCTAGGCTGTGAATTCTATAATAATTTATAATTGTACTTTTCTCCAATGGGATTAGTTTAAGTTTGAGACCCTGCAGGTTCTTCCCTTCAGAAGGTATTGTTGGGACGAAGACATGTCTCTGCATTCAGGGTAATTTCCAAAGTATATATTCATTTCCCCAAATGGAGGAGGACGTAAGCTGTATTTTCTTTTCTTTTTACTGGTCTACATTTCTACCTGTGTTAGTTTCAAAACCTCTGTTTGTTTTAGTCATTCTTTACATGCTTTTGTTTGTGTTTTCTGCCATCTTCCATCTCTGATTCTCAGGCACATCTAATCTTTTTTTTTAAAGATAGCTACAGAAATAATAGTTAAAATTGTGTCTTTTGTTTGGAGTATTAATGTTCATACAGTTTTACATTAATTTTGCTGTTTATCTGTCTTCCCAAGAGATGCACCTTTTACTTGTATAAAGGAACCAAATTGGTGTTCTTTTCTTATGCTGTTTTTTTAAGAAGAGATATCTAATTAGCATTAATTTGTCTGAAATATTAATAATAGTAATTTATATTTCCAGTGAATTTTGTTTTTCACAATGGTATTTTGTAAATATTTTCTTTAAGGGCTATGTTTTCTAGGCCCTATAAACTCTTGTAATACAAATGTGGAAATAAAGATGGAAATACTGTTTGGCCAGAGACATCTACCATGTGATATATTGATTTTAATTCATGAGACTTTGGGAAGGGGAAAAAACAGTTAGAAGAAAACAGTTCTGCATGTGCTGCCCAACACTAAATGCTCAAGGGATGCTAGTGGATGCTTTCCAAAACATTAGCCGTGAAGTTTCTGCCTCTTTGCTGTAGCTAAAATTCCTTGTTTTGACAGAAAACAAAAAAATCCAGAAACTGATAAGAGTGAAATACTTGCTATTTAAAAAGGGACTATTGAGGCAAAGTACTAACATTGAGACAGCAGTCTGCTCTTTTGTCCGCTGAGGGTCTGAGGAGTTGGAGTCTTTTGGCGCTACCTTAGTGCATGATGAGTAAGTCTTCAGGTAAAAGATGAGTGTGCACCTGTCTTGCTTGAAATTAACCTCATCTTCATGCTTTGTTCCTTTCATCTGCCACATACACTCCTGATAACAGACTCCTAAGGGGGAAAAAATCCTGTGTGCTAATATGGATTAACTAATCATTAGTGCATGGGATTCCCTATCCCAGGATTTATACATTCTGAGGGAATTAAGAAATTCTTTCTCACAACAGGTAAAGGTACAGTCTGCTTTCTGGGAGAGATGTTTTGAGAGGTCTGGAAAGTAACAAAACTTGCTCTGAACCCTTAGCAAGGTACCACAAGAAACACTTACGTAGGCCAACTTGTTAAGATATTAATTAGGTAGTATTGTACTCTCTTGCTTGGGAGAATAGGCACCTTGTATCTTTTAAGGGTCTAGTTTTCTGCTCTGTGGGAGAAGCCGGCAGATGTTTTCAGGAATAACACACAACTTAAAAGTGCTTTTCTGGGCTCAGCTTCACAGTTCCTGCATCTTCGGAGAAACTTCAACTTACAAGGATTACCTATCTCTTATCTGCTCCTACAGCAGGACATAGAAGTGATTTGTAGAAACCTTTGGAAGTTGATTTCATTCTTTTGCCAAGGGAACGGTACTTGAGAGACAGTGCGTTTTTTCTAGGTAAATGCAGAAGAGTGTTCTCCATGTGTCAGTTTTGCTGGGGTTTATTTTAAAGTCACCTTGGATATGGAATCATTGAATCAAGAATCGCACTGTGTAGCTGGTGGAAGAAAAGAGGGAAAATAATTTTATAAAAAAATGTAGGATGCTTTCTGAATGCAGAATTCATTTTGTAGTATATTGATTTCCTGCTCTGTATTTTCAAAAAGATTCAAGGCCTTTGGGTGTTTGAGATTTCAGTTAAGCATTTATAAGCTGTTGTAATTTCTGCATCCAGTTTTCACTACTTCGTACTGAAAATAAAAGAAATCAAACAAATACTGTAAATATTGACTACCCCAAGCTTTGCTTTATACTGGCTTTTATGTATTATACAAAATAGCTAGTAGAGCACACAAGATCTCTTAAGTTCTTTGGTTGTATTTGCAATGACAAAAGTGCTCCTGCATTGAACTATTTTTATGATGTGTTAAGTTGTGATGTTTTCTCGTGCCCAAAAATGATCATTTAAAGCAGATCACTCCAGAAAGTTGTTCCAGTGGTGCTTTGGGGGAAGGGAATATGAAGAACTTGTGAAAATACGATGACAAGTAGATGGCACGTAGGTTTCCAGTGATTGACTTGAAACTGCAGCCTGTAGGATGTTTAAGTGCTGGCTGCTAAGAAACTGAAGCCTTTGAAGTTGTTATAACACTCCAGCCCTGCAAATACTGTGAAAAATATCTGTTGATAGAAAGATGTGAGCATATGGCAGATAATTATCCTGTGCCTTTTTCTGTGAGCAATTTCCCATTAAACCTATAGCAGGGACTGAGACCAGATATCCCAGTTTCTAGATTAGTGCTGTAACCACTGGATCTGTATCTTCTCTGTAAATGGAGCCTAAGAGCTTATATCACAGTGTGATCTTTCTCATTTCAGATAAAAACTTATATTGGTATGGATTTTAGGCCACAGTAGGATGGAAGTTTTGTGCATGTGGTGTGCAGAGATATAAACAAAATGCAAATCTGTACTTACATTATTTTTTATGGTAATTCTGGATGAAAGATTCTATAGAAATGCATTACCACTGTTACAAGCTTGGGAGGTTTTGTTTACTGACATTTTCTCGTGAAAGTTAATTTTCCTGGTTAGAAATATAAAAGTGTACTAACTTAAAATAAGATCTTGCTGTTGTTTCCTGTAGTATAGCCAGGAAAAACAGTTACAATCTGTCTTCTTTAAAATCACATTCCTGGAAGATATTCTGGCAACCTGGATATTTAAACACATTTCAAAGAAAAACAACTTCAAATCAATTAGAAATTGTTATCACATTTTCTTCCAGATAGTGTAGAATTATAGTTTGCTGTAGGCATGGCCTGGAGTTATGAAATAAGCAATAACCTGTGAAGGAGGCTATGATTTAGCTGCTTATGGAACACTAGGTCCATTATGTTCTGAAGAAAGAGGGAGCAGGTAGTCACGACACTGAGTTGTTTGCATAGATTCTTGATTAGCTTTCTCAAAGGATAAAGGAAAGACTGCAAAGCACAAAATGTTCCAGAACAAAACTTTAATGTGGTTTCTTTGCCAATAGTTGAAAAGTATGGCTACTTTGGAAAGCTAAAATCTGCATGTCTTCCCTAGTAGGGCTGAGAAGCTACTTTGTGGGGGTTTTTCGCTTGCTTCACCTCTACAAAGATCTCATTAAAACTGGTACTGTCTGAATGCAAGTTTTCTTTGTCTCTTTTTGACATCCAGTTGGTGTCATTGCTGTTCATTTAAATGAGTTACTGTTGAAATGGCTTAAATTACACTCTCTGTAGGTGGCCTTATAATACCTTTACTCTGCCTTCTTATACAGAATATATAAGTGAATTCATTTTCTCAACACTTTGATCATGTCTTATGGTCCAAAAACCTTTCCCTACCAAACTGCTCATTTGCTATGCAGACACCCTCTGTTGGGAAACAGGATCAAGAGCCAGGGAATTTGAAGATTGACCTTGCACACCTACAAAATCTGTGAGGTTACACTTCTTAGTAAAATTATGCTCTCTGGTAAGCTTGTTTAAATTAATATCTGGCACATCTTCTGAACTGATGTCCTGCTTCACTTCTGATTTCTCCAATGTAGACAGTGGTCTGTCTGTCTGTGGTTTACTAGTCTCTGTATAATATCTGAATATTATTTTTTCATTTTTATTGCCACACAATGTGAGGTGGAGGGCAAAGTTAGTGGGATGTGCATGCTATTCATTAATTACTCTAAAGTCTAGATAACTATTTTCCCAAATACCTTTTCTTAAACTTAGTCCAATAATAAAAAAAGTTAGCAATTGCTGGGGGAGCTTCTGCCATAAAGGAATATTCAAATTCCTTATGTTGAATTGCTTACTCACAGATAGGTAAATAATTATTGGCCCCTTTCTGTATGACAGTAGCTACAACTGCATAGGCTGCGATGCTTCTGGCGTCTGGTCTTTATCATATGGAAGTTGTTGTTTCATTACTTTTCCTATAGAGCATTTTGAGTCATTTCCCTAATTGGAAAAATGGGGATAGGCCAGCCATGACAGCCATTACCAGGCTTTTGTCTCTACAAGAAAATATGTGATTGTCTTCTGATGCTACTAAACCTGATACTAAAATAAGCCGTTAAGATGAGGTAACAGTTTACCTATTTAGAAAATGAAAGTTATACAAGTTGCAATATGGCCAGCCAAAACTGAATTAAAAATGGAACTTAAGACCTGGAGTGTGGAGTTCCTCCTAATTTTAGTGGAGATTATGGCGAGATATGTGAGCAGTGTCCAGACAGAAAATAATTATTTAATTGAACCTCCATCTGTGTGCTGAGAAATGGCAGGTAATTTCTTCCATGATATCCTGATAACATTAAAAATGGTCATAACTAATCTGAGATGTGCATGTAAGCCTTCATGTGCAATGGGCACAAATGCAGAACTAGTAGCAGATGCATAGTTTAAGTAGATTCTTAATTCTCTGTTGTCGGACAGTGGGCTGCTTTCAGTCTATCTGGCTAACTACCAAACAACTCAAAAGTTTACACTGCAGAGTTCACTTAAAGATATCTGTTGGCAAACAAGGCAAGGAATTGGATCCAATTCTGGATTTCTTTATTATAAATGCATTAGCGATTGTTCTGTAAAATTTGATTAACTCTCTGGAAAGTCTGTGGAAATCTCATTTCAAATTGAGAAAGATTTATTGAGTGACTTATTTGTTCAGTACCCTAGTCAGTGTGCTAATTTTTTTAATATAAAATAAATTTTAATTGCAATTTTATAGCAATTTATGATAAAAAAACCTCTCTTTTCAGCATGCATATGATTTTGGTAAAATGATGTGAATGTATAAATTTCATCAGGAAAAAAATTGAAGGTCCTGGTGAGTAAACGAGAAGGAGATTTTGATAGGAGCCAGAGAAAGCCACAAGTCTTGCTGTATACATATTTGCTGGTTATTTCTTCAACTGAATTTTTCATACCTGCCAGGCTTCACAGTTTGCCTTTAAAAAATAAGGTTATGTGTGTTTTCTTATTTCCAGGGTTTTATCTGAGGCCGTAACAACCGAAACTCATAATTTTGAAGTTACATTCAGAGCATAATTCTTGTGCAGATATGAGTTTTGTGGCAAAATTTTGAGCCATGGAACACAGAAACACTGGAAGCTTGCTGTACTCTTCTAATGCTTTAAATTCTTTAAAATGCCCTTTCTTAAAAAGCTCTATTGACTACAGTTGGAATAGAGCCTTCAGGCAAACAATCAAAGTAAAGCACACAGGCGGCTACTCCTTCTTTTTGCTCCAGAGCCTTTAATTTAAGATTTTGCTGATTAAAACAATTTCCAAAATCTCATAAGGAATACAGTAGTACATTGCTATATAAAATTCTGTCTCTAAAGGAGATCAGTTTACTATTGCAGGGACACTACTCTCATTGCCTAAAGTGACAAATTACAGAATCTGGGTTGGAGAGGACCTTAAAGATCATCTAGTTTCAACCCCCTTGCTATGAGCAGCGATACCTTCCACTGGATCAGGTTGCCCAAAGCCTTATTCAACCTCCTTGCATCTTCTCAGACAAATCATTATAAAATTGAAGTGATTAAGACATTCTGCAAGGAATCACCTTGATAATCATCGGATTCTGCTTTAGTTTGGTTTCAGTGGTTTTTGTTACAGGTAGTTGCTTACTTTGTCTTTGATTTCAAAACCAAGCAAAATTAAAGAAGATACCATTTGAAACTGAGAGAACAGTGCAGCGCATATTTTGACACACGGTTGAAATTGTATCACAATTAAATGGTTTAAAAGTTCTTTCAGGTGAATGAACCTAGTGCTTAAGGCAAATAAGCAGCACAGGAAGATATGTGGAAAGAAATTTCATATATAATTATGTCATTGTATTCAGAAGTGTTTGTGAAAATTTATAAATTTAAATTTTCTGAAATGAACAGCAATTCTGCAAAGTTAACAAAATGGCTAGAAATGTAGTGGCCAATTGCCAAATAACAAGCACTACAATAATACAATTCCCAAGTGAAAAATTAATGTTTATTTAAATTACAAATTTTGTTACAGAGTATTTGTGCAACCATTGTATATTTACTCTTTCATCAGTGAAAATCCATTGTAATTGATGTATGTTTTGGGTGGCTAGTTGAATTTTTCTCCACGTGATTTGTTTTTATAACCAGTTCATACTTTGTTTCAGTCTTTAGTTACTGAATGAAAGGTATTTAATAAGGATTCTGCAGTCAAATAATTAATTTTAATTCCTGTATCTTTAAGGCAGTACAGCATAACTATTGTTTTGATGCAGTGTTCTTGAATTCTTTAAGAGAGAAATACTCTTGCTTCATGCTGGACAGATGACAATGGATTTCCTTTTGCTCTTTTTTTTTCGCTCTGTAGTGTAATGTTATTTAAAAAACAAAAGGGTCAGTTGCATTTAGGTCAGTTATTAAAATATTGTTGGTCATTTCCTTTGACAGAACATTTCTATTGTGTTGTACCAATGTCATTAGGAGGAAAGGTTATTCCTACTTGTCTGGCTGATATCAATACATACTGGCATATTACATCCTCTGGCTTTCTGGAAATGCTTTATTTGAGCAGCAGCTTGGGAACAGGAAATTTAAGGTTATGCACAGTCTGGTTTCAGACTGCAGGACAGAAAAATGTGTTTCCTAGAAGACGCTATCTACCCAAAAATTTTTCTTTAGTATTTTGTAGAATTGGATAAGTTTAAATATCTTTAAGTTGGGAATAAATTTTAACCAGCTGTAGATGGCAAACAAAGTAGAACAAGGCTTCTGGTCACTCTGTAGTATGTAATTAGGAACTTACATGAAATGTGCTCTCCCATTCACCAGTTACTCCAGAATATATTATAGTTTACCCTTTAAGATATGGCGATGATAATATTGCCATTTAGTAGGTATTCTTACTATCTGGGAGGAGAAGAAACAACAAAGTACTTCTACTTTATGCCATGGTCAAATGTGGAGTCTGTGACACTGTGGTAGCTCCTAAAGGCAGAAGTTCAAGGACAGCATTTTACTCACACTGACAGCGCTTTCTGCCAGAATCACAGTAAGCATGAGAATAGGAGTACAATTTAATCTCATAACTGTGCATTGAACTGTTCATTCATTCATTCGTGTAAAACAAAGGAAATTGTGATCAGTAGTTATGTCCTGTTGTGTTTATTAAGCTGACCCTGTCAGTCTTAGGTAAATCTCTAAATTATGTAAACATCAGATCTTCTACAAATCTGTACTTAAGAGGAAAGTGTTCCCCTGAGTGCTCCATCCACACTCTAAGATTTTCTTTTTTTTTTTTTTTTAAATCAAAGCAAAACCAGTGTCTATGTTTCTGAAGAATTAAAGTACCACCTTCCAAAACTATTTCCCCCAATAATGTTCTTTTTTTGTGTGTGACAGAAATTTGTGCTTTTCATCCTAGTCACAGAAGTGGATGATGCATAGAGAACTAAGGTAGCTCTGCCAGCCATAGTCATTCGAAACTTTTTGGTCATGCTGCTAAAAGTTATGACATTGGTCAAACCCCCATGTTTATGAGATAGAAAAAGGTTCTCTCTTTTTCTGTGTGTAATTAGTACATACACAGATTTCTTTGCCTATTTAGTAGCTATTAACTGAAATGAGAAGGCATGGAGAGGATGGGTAGAATGTAGCTGACGTTTTCTTAAAATTGATCCCTTCAGGACTGGGGACTTCAGGAAAAACAACATGTGGTAAGATTTGAGATAAAACTGCCTTAGTAAACATTATTGATTTTTTTCTTCTCCAAAAAAAAGCAAGATTTTCAAGAAAAGAATACATATTTCATGTTGCTTTCACTGACAAATTAAATGTGTATGTTTTAAGTGATGATGTTGAAAATGAGAAATTCATTTTGGTAATATCTTGATATATATGACCTCAGCAGGAAACAAATATTAAGTTGTGGAAAGAGAAATGCTTGAAGTATTAAGCCATCATACACATATACTGAAGTCTGTATAAAACCATTCCAAAGCAATATATCATAAACCGTAGTCAGCAGAGATAGTAAAACTTACATGCCTTTTTAACAGAAATAGCCACATAGTTGGAGATTACGCTACAAGAGGATTTGATAAGGTCCTCTCTTTCAGTTTGAGCTTTTTGTAAACCACTTCATAGAATCAAAAAATAGCCGAGGTTGGAAAGAGCCTTTAGAGATCATCTAGGCCAGTCCCACAGCCTGGGCAGAGTTCATTTAGAGCAGGTTGGCCACGATCTTATCTAGTCAAGTTTTGAGTATCTCCAAGGATGGAGACTGTGCAATTCACTTGTATTTATTAGTTTTGGTTTTACACAAAATATGAGTAGGTTGTATATTTTAGAGGACGTTTTTTTATCCAGCTTCATCCATTTACTTAGCATAGGCTAAGAAACAAATTTTTTTGCGTGTTTCAGTGCGAGACCATCTTAAGATTTCTGCTTCAAAGTACAGAAAGATTTTCTGTCCTTTCATTGCAGAAAGGGCTACGTACTGAAGCAGTTTTTCTAATGAAGAGGCAAAAGTGGGCTAATGTTTTTTCTTTGTCCTTGCCAAAAGATGTAAATTGTGTGTATAATTTGTTTATTAAATGTCTGCAACTTCCAGAACAAAAGTAGCTATTCCATCTGAGATCACTTTGAGTTCAGATACTGATAAGTAATTGTTCGAAGCTACTGTATTGTATCTTCACTTAGTTGTAAAATACAGACATCTTTGCAATTTCTGAGGATCTTAATGTTAACTGTACAATCTATACCATTTCAAATCCTGTTGCAGGTAGTTTGTTGTCATATGTCTATGTGATATACAGAAATGCAGACTAGTTTTGCTCATACTTAAAGCTGACCAAAAGCCACAACTATGTTTGCATGCCCTGAGCTTGTATGAAGAAAACCTGTTGAGGACCTAAAGTACAAAGCATATGGACTTTTGCGTCTCTCATGTACTGTCAGCGTGCAGTTAGAGTGAGCTGTTATCTGCCCTTAACATAGATCCATTCTAGGTCAACCAGATGTAGGCATGCAACACTGATCATGTTAGGTATGGTTTGTAACACAAAACCCCTTCCCGAATAAAATTAACTGTGCATGGAAGGTTGATCTAAGCCAATGTTAGAGTAGTTGAACTGAGAGATAACATTACTACTGTGCTGCTGACAGAGCTATCATCATAGCGTTAATATTTTTATTTCCGTTAACGGTGTTTTTTGATATACAGTCAGTTTGTAATAAAAACTTCTGCCAGACACACTGAAGAGACTTGTGTATAGATGGCGTTTGTGTTCAAGGGTTGAGTCAAGGCAACTCTAGTGAAGAGACAGTCCAAATGAAGTAAAGCACAAAGTTGAGGCAACAGAAGAGGACCCATTTGCTCCATCACTGTCAACACCATATCCACTATTTGATTAGTGGAGCAGAGTAATTTCTGTAGTTGGTGTCAATTTGGCATATTCACTTTGCAGGCTGCTTTTTGAGTCTGATGCTGTGCAGGCTGTGTTTATCTGATCCCGATATGTTTCATATCAGTTTTAATTGTTTTATTTCAAACTTTTCAAGTTCGGTATAATTTTAGGGAAGAATGGAATGGTAGTTTGGGCCCGTCTATGCCTAACAGTAGCCTTGTTACCAGTTTTTTGATAGGACTTTATCAGGACTCTTACTTGACATTAAGGCTTGATTTTGCTGTTTGACCTGGGTTTCCTCCAGATCATGATATAAGCTTTGTACTTAATATTATGGTTTAGCTTTGTCACAAAGCTTCCACATGCATTATGTGCCTTTGGCATACGTATGGAAGGAGGAGCGCTTGTCTCTCTATTACTTTAAACAATTTTAGTCTCTGTTCTTTTCCAATTCAACAGAATTTAGCTTCTTGGAATCCTTCAAACCCTGAATGCCTCTTGCTTGTTGTGAAGGAGCTTGTGCAGCAGTATCACCAGTTTCAGTGCAGCCGATTACGTGAAAGCTCTCGTCTCATGTTTGAATATCAGACTTTACTTGAAGAGCCCCAGTATGGAGAAAACATGGAAATCTATGCTGGCAAAAAGAACAACTGGGTAAGTAGTAAGAGTATATCTGCTAAATGCTTTTAGTGATCTTTTCATTTTAATAAATACAGCTCTTGACTTGGAAAACTTGAGTTATTTCTGTGCCTATCCATGCTTTAAGTTTCCAGTGGAGAAAACTTGTATTTGACTCCAGCTCACTTCCTATACTCCTTGTCTTGTACATTGCAGTCATTCCACTACCTTGGTTGAACCAGATTGACAGATGAGTAGCTGCTTTTCTACCTTATATTAGTTCATCTGATTTGAGATGAGAACTGTTGAAAAGTCTGTACAATATTTACCAGGGCATGGTACAATGTTGTGCGGAAGTTTGAGTTAGCCCTGAAGATTTGAGAGGCAGAATAACAACTGTTGGAATGACACCCCGCCCAGACAAATCAGCCTGCTTACCAGTAGGATATATTAGGGTATGGTTCCGCATTACAATTGAGTTGACTCATTTGGTAGCTGTCGCTGCCTATCTCTCTCTGGCACTTCTCTAGCTTGAGATGAGTTGTTTTGGGAACCTAAACTGGAGAGGAAAAAAAAAAGACTATTTTTCTGCAGGAGAGCATAAGATGGTGAGATGGGCTAGACCAGTGACTTCGTAGGGCCATGTCTTCATATGACCATCTGACGTTTAACTGGCTTATCTGTTTCCTGAAGTTGTATCTTTCTCCTTTTGGATTGTGCCATGCTGTGTAGAAACACTGTATGCATATATGCATACCATCTCTGCCTTCTATAGTGAAGTTTTTGTCAATGTAGATACTTTGGTTAGTGTGTGATTTTATTTTTGTAATTTTTTTTTTTTTCTAACTGATCTCTCCCACAGAGTGAGCTTTGCAAAAATCAGTATTTTTCTTCTGGTAGTGTATTTATCATTGCAAGTTTGGAGTAAGCGATATCAGGAAGTATCTAATTGTGTTTATGCTGAATATGTCACCCTCTTGCTTTCAGCAACAGCATACTCTTAAGATATACTGGCCTTCAGAGGCAGTATCTTCTGAAATAGATGCAGTCTGAAAACTGATAATAATTCCTGTCACCAGACATAGAATTCAATCTTATGCAATTTTTAACATCCTTGAGTTACAGGTGATGCAAGGATGTTTACTTTACAGCTCACAACACTTATATTCATCTGGTTTTATTTTGTAGACAAGTCATCTAAGCTTTTTTATTTTAAGACAAGTAAAATTTTATTTCAGGATTTTAGATCTCTTTTAAAATGTTTATAAATCAGAATACTTAATTGAAATTAATTTGTTCTTAAATGTTATTCTCTATAGCTGGCATTACAAACTACTTGCCATAGTAGTTTATTGAAATGCAGAAGGCTTTCTAAACTGTACTTAGATTTTATCATAATTTTTGGCAGCTGCAAAAGCTCTACTTAAGACTGTAGAAAACTGGTAGTTTTTTTCCTTTTTTTTTGTGGGAAAACCTTATCTACTCAAGCCTTTATGAGTCTTTCCTCAGTCTTTGGTGACCGAATAAAGAACTTTTTTTTTCATTTGAAAATCGGTGTTATTTTAAAATATTCCAATACAATAAACATATTTTGAGGCAACTTCTTTTAATCATTGCAGAGCTATTTAAGGGTTTTGTAGCATGTACTTTGTTTTAAAAGTTTACATTCTCTATCAAGAAGACTACGAGGGTCTCAATTGGAGTTTTTATGAATCTGGTATGTACAAGACAGAGGCTTGTTTACGACTGTCCTAAAAACCAAAACTATGAAACTAACTTGTGTACTAATCCCTCCTGTCCCTTACAACTGTCTTCTTAGTCATGATGGTCAGTGCAATAGCAGCGTTTATCTGAAAAGCAAGAAGTAAACTGCATGTTATCTCCTCTGTCTTTAAGTCATTGTAATTTGTGTTGCAGTGTTTCAGGAATCATTAGGGGCTCAGCAGACTTCTGAAACAATCATATATGAATGAACCTCGTGCAGTGTTATGAAAACAATCATCTTAAATGTATGAGTTAGTTAAAAAAAAGAAAAAGGAGTTTAAAGAGGAGGCCTCTAATTTCCTGAAGTGATGTCCAAGTTAAGATCTGTGATAAACAAATTGTTATCTAGCTTACAAGTTTCATGTTGGCAGACTACCAGCTGATACAGATGCCCGTTAGCTATCTAATCTCTCAGTGCTGTGGCCAGAAATTCATCTAACTCGACCTGATGGCTGTGACCAGCTGGGTGGGGCTGGGGAGGGGAGCACCATGGACAGGGACTGCTCCCTGCCTCTCCAGAACACTTTTGGAAGTAATACATTGCAAAATAATATTGAATGAATGACATAAAAGATATAGACTGCAAGTCTGTAGTTACTTCCACATTCTGGAGTGGCTGATATTTCAATCAGAGGCCATTCATCTGTTCAGTGACCTTCCCAGTTCATCCAACTTGATATTTTACCAGAAACAATTTTCTGGATTTTATGGCGAATGTTTTATGGCATTTTTTTGGAAGTTAGGTCCAGACGAGAATAATTGTCTATGTTGTCCATTTCAGTCTGAATGAAAATCTAATGCCCTGTCATCAAAGCAGTATTTGTGTTACACGTGCATATGTATTACATAAGTAATACAGCATCAGAAATTTGCCATCTGTCCTCACAAGTCGTGTCATCAGGAGAGATTTCAGAGCCATTAATGTAATATATGCTCACTTTTTGTTCCCTAGTTTTTCTATATGCAATTGCCTTACCTCTATTGTGTGACTACCAGGGACAAATTTTTAGGGCAATTCTGAGCTAGCTGGCAGCAGAGTGGATTAGAACTTAACAGCACACAAACCCTTTTGGCAAATGGTGTAACTGGCAAGATACCCTTGGAAAGATTTTGGTTGCATTCAAGATCTTGTTTCTTGTTTCATGATAGAATTGAGTTATATCTAGTTCATGCCTGGTACGTAGACCAAGGAACAAATTGGCACTGATATCAGCTTTGCTTATTGTACATCTACCTAATACAACATCTCTGTCTATATGTACTTAGTTTCTTGAGATTAAGTCTTTGCTTATTTGAGGTGTAAAATTAATTGAAGTAATCCAGATCTGTAGAATTTTTTTCCTTCTCAGTTTGGTGCCATGTCAGTACCATAGAAAAACATACTTAGCAAGCAGTCATTTCTATTCCCAAGATACCCTACATAGCAGCTCATTCACTTCCGTTATTTTAGATGTGTTGCAGACTTTTGCCTACCACAAGGTACAGCTGTATACATGATAAAGAAGATGGTGTGTAAATCTATTGTAGTATTTACGTTCACCTTTTTAATGAGAATTACAATGTATACATTCACTGCAGATTGTGCAATTCTCATTAAAATTATTTTTCTTCTCACTTTGCCTGGCTCTGCAAAGCATTTAAGATGGTAAAATGAAAATATGGTAGATATAACTGTGTTTGGGGAATAGTGAAGTAGTACATGTGTGTAACTGTGGGAGAATGAATATTGTATATTTACAGAACTTGAAATTTTCTCCTTACCTGTTAAAATGAAGAACTGTTTTTAAAAAATTATGTGGTATCACATAACTGAGTAGCATAAGTATGCAAAGATGTGGCAGTGTCAAAACTGAAAAAAGTTTGGCTACCTTGTCTCAAGGCATCCTGATTTTTTTGTACTTAACTGATAAAGTTAATGTTTAATGCTTTTTGTACTTCTCATTCAATGTTATAAGTATACCCGCTGTATGGCCACTTTACTGAATTAAAATATGGGGATGACAAAAAATTAATACAGAGGAAATCAAACAAGCATTTGTTTTTCAAAAAGAATTAACTTCAGTGTTTCATAACCAGGTGGACAAAGTCTGGTTTTGAGGAAGTGTATGAAACAGAAAGGAAATCCTTTCCATTTCCTTTGCATGCACGTTAGGCATAAAAAAGAGCAATGTGCAGGAGATGCTTGGCAAACTTTCAGTAGATGATTGTCTAGGTGTTAAGATTCCCATAATTCTGAAAACAAATTACATAAAACAAGCCTTCTATTTCAGTTGTTTGCTCTATGTTTATTGAGAGGACACTTTTGATACATTCTCACTTTACTGAATGCAAATTCTCTTATGTATACCCGCAATGTTTTTGAACATCGCCTCTGTTTTATCTATGCACTCTTACAAATTTGTCAGGTTTTTAGGTTCACTTCCAGACCATTTGCAGGTCTTGCCAGACCTTTGTCCGGAAACGAGTACAGCCAAGATCCATCTATATTTAGGGCCTAACAAAGCATAATCTGATTTTTTGTCATGCACATTGTTGTATTCTGACTACTTTTTGCTGTTGACTTGCTGGCAATGCTGTTTTGTGGGTTTTAAGTTGATTTCTCATATAACATCTGTTAAATCTGTTAATTATATTTTCTTCTTCAGTAATTCCATTGAGAAGTCTTGTTTTGAATTTCGACCCTTCTGTTTAGTATGAACTCTTATACATTTCTCTGGATAATATTTCATCCATATTTCTCTGGATAATATGTTCAATTTATAATTCTGTTTTAGATGCCTGATATCATTAATGCTACCCTTTTTTCCACAGACTGGAGAATTCTCAGCTCGCTTCCTCTTGAAGCTGCCTGTAGATTTCAGCAATATTCCCACATACCTTCTCAAGGTAAAATGAATGTCTAAGCTGACAGTATTTGTGAGAGAGCATGAATTATTGAAATGTTCTTAGTAACTATTTTGACTTTCCTACTCTTCTCCTCTCCAAGAGTTTGAAAGTTCACCGTTTCTAAACCTGATTGGATTATGTTTTGGAAAGGTGATATTAGACATAATGTTCTTTTGCATGTTGTTTTACCAGATAGTAAATGTACACCTCTCATTCTAAAGGACTTGCAGGATTTGGGTTGTTGCAGAAGGTCACATGCAGTGCAGATACTTTGGGCTTTAGACAAATTGATAAGTAGCAAACTCTTGACTGTATCCAAGGCATTATATTATACTGGGGAATAAATTCAAATATTTCCAGAGAAATTCTTTTATATGAGTCTATGGAATTCCAAGTTCTGTAAATGCTGTTTTTTTAATGTAGAGTCCAGTTGTGCCAGTAGTATTGACAGTAGAATCAGAAAAGCAAACATAAATATAGCATTTCTTAACACAGAATGCAAATACCAATGACACAAATGGAAGATTTCGATGAGTACTTTCCCTCATTGTTTACCATGAACACTGATTTGACCAGATACTTTAGAAAGCAGGGCTACAGGGTGTTGATGTGAGTTGGAAAAAAGTATTTCTCTGCTAAGAGGAAAAAAAAACGACAAAAAGAACAAAACAAAACCAGAAACCTTACGACAAACTACCAACATTGAATAATTTGAAATGAGTAGTTTTCACAGCAAGAGGACAGTCACTCCTTCAAGCAGTTACTCTTTCAATTTACTATATCCAGAGAATGCAATGAGTGGTCTGGGTTCTGTCTATCATTACTATCAGAATGAAGTGCCAGGACTTATACCGCAGACAAGGTTTGAGTCAGCTGATGTGACCAACACCCATCTTTCCTTTAAACTGCATGTCAGCCTCCTCACTCGACTTTTTACTTTTAATTATTTGGAAATAAGAACAGCTACTTAATGTTTAGCAACAAAGATTTTGAGATAAAAATGTCAGTGTAGAACCCATTTGCTCCTCTATCATTAGAACTGTCTTCAACTACTGTTATTGTAAAATTGCATCTGGACTGCAGGATAGGTGTGTTTAGCTTCTGAAAGACTCTGAAAATAAGGAGACTGAGAAAATCTAATGTGAACTGTGCTGTCTGCTCCTACCAGAACTCCAAGTGCTATATTTTCCAGGAACAATTTTAAATTGGTCAAGAATTACAAAGCAATTGCATGCACCACATGTTTAATAGCTTCAGTCACAGAGCTGTCAGCCCTGTGTTCAGCCTCTAGGGAAACTGCATGACTTGGAGGTTGGAAGGTGGTGGATGACTTACGTAAGTCATCATGTAGGAACCCTGTGATTGAAACAGATACCACTTTTGTTTCTAAAGAGTAACATCTTAAGGCATGACAGCTTACTCGTCCTTACTGTAATTCCCTATCATGTTCACTGAACATCTTCTGGGCTCTCTAAACAAGATTGGTATACCATGGATAAAGCATCAGTGCTCCACAACTGGTTCCTGGAGCATAGTTCACCCTGAGTACCGAATGATTCATTAGTCTGAAGGAAAACGTGTATTTATTTTGCATGCATGTATAAATTGTGTGATGTGAAGAGGCACACACAGAAAGTAGTAGAATCAAAACTCCCAGTCTACCTTTACTTTGGCATTTCTAAAATCTCAATGTCCTAGCTTTGGAGTTTCAAACTTAATGTATTTTTGTATGTAATAGCCTGGATATTTACAACAGCAGATCCTTCTTGATGAGCAACGTACTGATGAAATCCTTAGCTTTCTTATGCAGACATCTGCTATACAAGCTGACAGGTTAACTGTCTGGTAGGAAGGTGATAGGTAGTCTGGATGAGTTGCCACAGGAGAAGAAATATAGTTTTCTTCCAGTAGTGTTTGCTGATGGCTCCAGCATCAATTATGACAGAGAGTACTCTGTAACCAGCATGGATCTTTTAACCCTGCTGCCTTTAGCTTCTTGTATTCTGTTATCATCTGAGTGTCATCTCATATAACAGCAATATAAAGGCAGGTAGAATTGGATCTGCTCTACTGTGGTTAAATAATTATGCTCCAGCTACTCCAAATTCATACAGCTATTTAAAAAAATCAGTTGTTTTTAAGCTGTCCAGATCTTTCTTATTTACTTTCTTGGTTTTTTTAATGGATGATGCATTTGACATAAATAAATCTTTGAGTTGTTGCAATAAAATAGGAATTTATTTTCCATTATGTCTGACGGTTATGTTGACTTCAAAGCTACCTGCTGGATTATGGTACATGATAGAGCATCTAATGATGCAGTGGAAATAACTGTTAATATATTACCCTGAAAGGTGGAAAAACAGCCAGTAATCAAAGGCTTAGTGTATTAACAGCGTGATGTTTAACAGTAGAATTTTATGTATTTGATCTATAAACAGCTTTATAGTGTGCAGTAGCTTCTCTGTAAAGATTTGCAAAGTTCAGACCTTTGTTACACTTTCTCTGCCATATTTTATTTTTAATGAATACTACTTGTGCCATATTTTATTTTTAATGAATACTACTTGTATTAAAATCTGACTAAATATTTAAAGACCATTATTTTTGTCTCATTAATCTCACTCATAACACCCCAATGATTTTTACCACTCTTCTGAATTTTTATTGATGTCAATAGGTAACCACACCAAAAGTTTGATGGTACAGCTTTGTGGAGTAAGCCAGTATTCAAGTTTGAGGACGTAAGCTGTGAGGACAGTCTGTAGTGTTAAAAAATCTTTGGATTTGTTTAGAATACATTCTGGAATCAGAAGATCTTACTTTGTCAACTTTGTACTGATGGTCGTGTGAATACTCTCCTTTCCATATAGAGGATAGAAATTTGAATGTGTAATGTAAGTTGGGTTGTTATGGACTAGAAAGGCAGACATACCTGGCTATTTTAAAGGTATTCCCTACACTCAATTTAAAATTCAGTACAGGTGTGTGTGTTTTTAAGGAAAATAGCTGAACATATCAAGAAGAATGAGAATGATTATAAGAGCAATGCAGAGTACACTGCTTCTGAAATTCTAGTAAAAATTCTTTAGTTAGTTATTTAGGAAATAATACCCCTTGTAATTGCTGCAGCAGATAAATCTTTTATTTTTTTTGTAGGTTTTCTTGGCATATTCCTTAATATTTGAAAGAAAAGGTATCATTCATTATTTTCCAAACTAAATAACTGTTCAAAAAGAAATGTTGATTTACATTGACAAAACGCATTTAGGAAAAGACACACTTTTCATTATTTTTTCCTTTACAGAGTTATATTTTAATACAACAGGTTTGAATTGTGTATGGAACTTGTATCCAATTTTACTTTGTTTTCTTATGCAAAGTGTTGAAACAGCTGCAGAATCAAGTTGGTGGCTCAAATTATTGCAAGGTTCATCACTGATAAATCGTTCATTAAGGTGCTCTTACTTGACAAGAACATGGCTTTGGTTCAGGAAAATCCTTTCATCTGTATCTGTTTACTACTATACTTTCCCCTTCCTTTTTTTTTTTTTTTTGCAATTGGATCACCGTATTTATTTTGGCTTAAATTCTATCTGGTTGGTTGCAACATTTTTAATTATTGCCTCAGTATTATACAAATGCAAGTATTCACAGTACATACTGGTTTTGAGAGTCCATCCTGCTTCACAGTTGTGCCTCTTTACAGATACCCTGTATGCCACAATACTGAAGGGGATAGACGTAACGTCTAAAATACCTCATCCAAATTTTATTTTATTCTCTGTGGTTTTGGTCAACTACAGTGACATATATTATAATAATGATAATTCAGGAAGTATCTCCAGCTCAGTAATTTACAGATTGTACTAGATTACAGACTGTGGTATGATTGCACAGTACAGGTGAACTTTAGAGTGTTGCCAGTGCTGATGTTTCTTTTCTTTCCATGTTTTTTGAGATTTTGAGTAAGAAAGATGTGCCCTGTTTACCACCACCATGTTGTGTGTAATTTTTAAAGTATTCATTTCCAACTCTTATGTATTTGGCTGCTGTGCACTGGTGGTCAGCTAATCTGGACCAATTTAGCTATGATGCTGTGACCAGCAGCCTTCCAATAATTTTTTACTGTTCATCTGTAAAGGAACTATGCAAAGCAAACCTAGTTTCTTTTTGTAGAAGATTTAATAAATACTTCTTTTTTTTTTCCTGAGGAGCATTTTTTGTGATGACCATTGTATTCGGTGCATATCTTTCAGAACTGAAACAAGTAACAGACATTGTCTAGACACACTGCCGGGGGCCAAACAGTTGTGTGTAGGACTGTCAATGGAAAAGGTTTATCCTCAAGCTCATATTGAAAGATAAGAACATATTTGTGTTTTTCCGTATTGTGATTTCATCATTTGGAAGTCTGCTAAAAGACTTCAGTGCAACTTTTGTTTACAATGTAAAACACTGCAATACTTGTGTATGTTTGAGTAATCAACTATAGTAGAGAACAAATGAAATTTAAGTATAATATGCAAGGTCAGGTGAGATTTTTTCCAGGCTGGTTTCTTTACTGTTGTGATTTAGCAGTTTGATTTTTTTTTTTTTATAGCATTTAATGTTTGTATTAAATTGCTGCAAATACCAAAACACAAATATACTCGTATAAAAAGTAGGACTTCTTATGTTTAACTTAAATATTTAAGGTGAATATTCTGAAAAAGTGTAATTCTTTTTTATTTTGCTTTTAAGCTTAATTTGATTTTGTTCGTAGCTGGCTATCTAACCTGATATGTAGCATCTTAAAAGTCACAAAGTCAGTGGCGTGAAGGTATTAGAGTACAGAACTGAGGAGATCTTCCTGTACTAACTTTAGACTACTCTGGGAAGCTGCCTCTCAAAAGGGCATAGAATATTATGCAGTGTATACTATTTTATTATCTTCCCATAATCATAAAATCATAGAATAGTTTGGGTTGGAAGGGACCTTTAAAAGTCATCTAGTCCAACCCCCCTGCAGTGAACAGGGACATCTTCAACTACATCAGGTTGGTCAGACCCCTGTCCAACCTGACCTTGAATGTTTCCAGGGTGAGGCTTTTACCAGCTTCTGGGCAACGTTTTCCAGTGTTTCACCACTGTCATCATGAAAATTGTCTTCTTTATCTAGTCTAAATCTACTCTCTTTTAGTTTAAAACCAGTACCACTTCCCCTGTTGGAGAAGACCTGTCTAAAATGTTTGTCCCTGTCATTCTTCTAAGTTGCATTTAAGTATTGGACAATAAGGTCACCTCATACTCTTCTTCAGGCTGAACAACCCCAACTCTGTCAGCCTTTCTTCATGAGAGAGGTGTTCCATACCTCTGTTCATTTTTGTCACCCTTCTCTGAGCCTGTTTCAAGAAGTCCATATCTTCCCACTGTTGAGGACTCTAGAGCTGAACGCAGTACTCCAGGTGAGGTTTTACCAGAGCAGGATAGATTGGCAGAATCACCTACCTCAATCTGCTGACTACGCTTCTTTTAATGCAACCCAGGATACTGCTCATATCCAGCTCCTCATCCACCAGTACCCCCAAGCTCTTCTCTGCAGGGCTGTTCTTAATCCCTTCATCCCCAAGCCTGTATTGATAGTGGGGGTTGCCTAAACCCAGGTGCAGGACCTTGCACTTGGCCTTGTTGAACCTCATGAAGTTCACATGGACTTACTTTCTCAAGCTTATCTGGATGGCATCCTGTCCCTCAGGTGTGTCAACTAAACCACTCAGCTTGGTGTAGTCAGCAGACTTGCTAAGGATGCACTCTGTCCCACTGCCCATGCCATTGATGAAGATATTAAACAATATTGATCCCTATATGGACTGCCAAGGAACCCCACTTGTCACCAGTCTCTGTTGGGACATTGAACCAGTGACTACTACCTTCTGGGTGCAACCATCCAACCAGTTCCTCATCCACCGAACAATCCACCCATCAAATCCATATCTCTCCAACTTAAAAGAGGAGAATGCTATGGGGGACCATGTCAGAGGCCTTAGGAAGTCCAGATAGATGATATCTGTAGCTTTTCCATTGTCTACTGATGTACTCACTCCATCACAGAAGGCTCAGAAGGCACAGTTACTTAGGCAGGACTTGCTCTTTGTGCAGCCGTGCTGGCTGTTTCAGATCACCTCCCTGTCGTCTGTGTGCCTTAGCATACTTTCTAGGAGGATCTGTTCCATGATCTTCTCAGGTGAGGCTGACAGGTATGTGTGTGCATATCTTCTGTATTGAATAGACCTGTACATAACATGAAACTTGTCATGTCTATGGTGCCCTTGGTAATTTTGCCACTTCTACAAAAGGAAAAACTGGCAGCTTATAAGACTTGTAAGTTAATTTGAAATAATATGCAGTTCTCATCATTCACAGTACTTGATTCTTTTCATAGAGGTCTTTTAAGCTAATACATAGATTGCTATTAATCTTATACTACTTAAGATTTTGAGACAGTAGCATAAAGTTAACTTCCTGAATTGCATTCCATAATGTATTCCTTATTTTGAGATGCAGGTAAGCGTTTGGAACAAAGAGTTTAAATTTTAACAGGAGATGTCAGTATGATATTCACTAGAATGCTTATTGTACCAGCATTGTATTACCTAAACAGAATACCAAATCATCAAAGATTGTCTAGGTTTCTTCTGCTAATAGTTTATAGGCAAACTTTATAACATGCAATTATAATGAGCCATTGAGATTTTAGATTAGAAGGGAGTCTGTGCAAGTTAGTACTGGCAGTGTTTGAAACAGAACAGTTTGTAGTAGCTGAAGCCAGTAAATTTTATGACGTAGAGGTTGTGAAAATAAATGTAACCTGTGTGTGCAGAAGACACTTATCAAGAAGTCTTGTCTCTAAGATTCTTCCATTTTAGCCTGTGCCCGAGAACCTGCAGTTTATTTTATTATCTAATTTTTTCACAAAAAAATACTAGATGAAGTGCCATTGAGGAAGTGTTCCTTTCCCTCAGTGTGCTGGCCAGTGTCAGAGTAGCAGCCTGTGGCCAGAAACACGCAAACTCAAAGCGGGGGCTTTTTGCATAATGACCAAGGCCAAAATTAAAATAAATAAAAAAATAGAAAGTTGTTCATGTTGTGAAATGTTTCTGGCAGTTTAGGATTTTGTAGAGTCAGAGAAGTAGTGACTTTTTAGTGTTAAAATATTTCAAGTGTCCAGTTTTTCGTAATGGCTTAAAAAAAATCTGTCAGCAGTAAAGGTTTGGGTGTTTTGTTTTGTGTAATTTTTTTTTTATTTATTTAGAAGGATGTTTCACTTGTCACTGTAGGTAAAAGTGTAAGATCTTGCTTATCCCACTGTATAGAAGCATTGTGATTCTTGGCTAGGCTTACTGCTGCAGTCTAATTATTAACCATAGAGTTCTGCAGAACAGGTCAGCCCTCTAGCTTTGATATGGAATCTACTGATTCAGGCACTGGAGAGTTAAGAGTAAAGTGTTAACAACTATAATTCACTGAAGCTCCAGAAGTACTTATAGAAACTATGATTTAATTAGTAATCCTGTAATGATTTATTCTACTATCTGCTATTCACAAACCAATGGAAGCAAAGCCCTGTGAAAGTATACTTTAGAGTCAGACCATGTTATATGTCAATTTTGTAAACTGATCAGTTCCCTTTATTCTTACTAAATTTTGTTAGTACAGCTTTTTCACAACAACATGATTTGTTTGTGATAACTAGTCACTGAAACCACATAAAACATGTTACTTTCAGGAGCACCGTAGGCTCCATATCCTGGAAGCCAAAAGCAATTTTTAAAATCAGCTTTTTCTGTAATTTATTGGCAGATTTTTTTTTAATAAAGATCTGTCAACTGGAACAACTCATTCTGCACAGCTGATGATTTTTATAGGTTATGATCTTAATATGAATCATAATCCCTAATCAACTGTTTCTGATGACAGTTATATTTAAACATTTTATTTTAATAATGCAATAGAAAAGGAAAAGACCACCACATCTACTGATAAATTAAGTATTACTGTATTCATCTCAGTTTCTGTGAGTTTTTCTCTAACTTTGTAGAAT
The DNA here is from genome assembly GCA_033459285.1 of Clamator glandarius. Lineage (NCBI taxonomy): Eukaryota > Metazoa > Chordata > Aves > Cuculiformes > Cuculidae > Clamator > Clamator glandarius. Next base: position 1,191,636 of record JAUNZM010000614.1, on the reverse strand, counting down.
TACTAATTTCATGTTCTGAGATGAGCAGAAAAAAGTTTTTCATTAATTTAAAAAATGTAGAAAAACAAGTTAAAAAGAACAGTTTCTGAAATTTAAAAGCCTTTTTTGCATCTGGTGGGAAAGTTTATAGACACGTTATGTTGCGTGACTCGGTTCAGATTTACTGCCTTGTTAGGGCTTGTAATTTGTACTATTGCTTTACATTTGCATTCTATGTATTGCATAGGAAGAATGGAATTCAGTAGCCATAAAAATAATTGCAGCTTATTACATAATGATGGTGCTTATTTTATCTCTCATGGTCCACCCATAGTATGTCAAACAAGCAATATGTAGTGGTCTTAAACTGGGAAAAGGATTTTGGTTTGTTTTTTTAAAATTTCTTCAGTTCTCCATTGCTATTTCTTCTTGAAAGGAAAAATATTCAAGTAGTCATTGAGCACTGAATATAAGCATAGTTGTAAACTGTAAAATTCATTAATCAGCAAATCTCCATTTGCAAATATAGAAGTATGTTAAAGCGTGATGTCAGGACATTAAGAAGGATATTTTGGTGCTGAGCCCACAGCCTCTTTGTGCTATTAGCCTTTTCCTTAGGTTTCAGATCAGGGCTTAAGTCCTGCAGCAGCTCAGATTTCGAAGTTTTGAAGTCAGTTTTGTATACAGAAGTGCCAGTTACATGATTGGGTTGGTTTGTGTTTGTAGGATTTTTATTTTAGTTTTCAGATTACTAGATTATGTCTATCTTAAGAAAGAATAGTAGTAACATAAACGTATATCTGTGTGATGATTTCATGTGATTCTTAGTAATTCTGGGTTTGGACTCAGCAGAGTGCACTGGTAACTTTTTCTATTTAATACACAAAATCCTTCAATGCCTTTCATTCTAAAAGGCTTTCCTTCTTTGTTTAATATGTATTTGCAAAATAACTGTGTAGCAGAATGTATTGTACTGCTCATTTTTATATGTTTTCATAGATTTAAAGGTTTAATCCAAAAGTATATTGAAAGAATAAATAATTTAAGCTTTACTTTTGAATCAGTTACTCTTAGCAGTAAACATTCTGAGCTTGGATGATCCATCACTTTTCTGTTTGCCTAATTGATACTGACAGTGTCATTGATCATAATATCACGATACATAAAGTAAAAAAAATAATCTAAGGTATTCTGCCATTTTGCTTCCGCATTACCAAAAGGATACACAGTGAATAATGTGCCAGATCTCTGCCAAGCTTTGCATTTCTATATTAGCTTCTGTTTAGGAAAGTAGTTGCTTCTTTGTGTAAGGTGTGGTTTGGTATTTTCTGTTTTAGAAGAAGACTTTAGATGGGGAAAGCTAAAGGAAAGACTGTCTTGTACAGCAACATCTCAGTGAGACAGCGAATGAAAGATAAATAAAACTGAGACCTGTTGACTCTCTATTTCTGTTTTAGTGATTTAAGTGTTCATGCTAGAACTTGTATGTCTTTTATGTGCTGGGACCTGTAATCATTGCAAACAGTACATCCATGGGAGAGATGGAACACTGAGGAGTAACATTAATTTGGATTCATTGGATGAAATTAGGTGCACTCCTTAGGTTTTAACAGGTTACAAGTACATCAAAATTTGGACAAAAATAAGTCTGAATTAAATGTTGGGTTTCAATTATGTAATGAACTGTCTGGAGTGGGCATATAATGCTGAAGTATACTCACATAATATAGACAGGAAGCGCTTCTGCTGAAAGAAAATACTGAAATAGAATTAAAATAATAGTGCTGTTCCAACTCTTGCCATTCTTTGTTATTTTAATGATTTGCCTATTGTCATTAGCTTTAGTAATAAGCTTCTGAAAAACTGTACCTTTTAAATACGTCTAAACATTTTAATATATTTGGTGAAATCAGATACTCTGTATCTTACTGTAACATCTTTTTTAGTCTAGAAAACTGTTAGACAAATGTGACTGATGTCTTGACTAAAACTGATGACTGACTGATGGTATGTAAATAATCAGCTACTCATTTGCAAGAACCCTGAGGACAATATGTTGGTTAACAAAGAACAAACACTCTCATTCTAAATTATTATTTTCATTGTTTAGCATTTATAGTGTGTGTCCTAGATAAAAATCATTAATTGTATCTCATTTCACCTAGACTCATGACTTTTTGTAAGTAATAAATCTTATTTAATTTTTATTTATTATTGTTATTAGATTAACTCTTTGGATGCAGGTCATATTATATACAGGTTACCATTTTGACATACATATAGGTATTATTTCTTTTAGTTTGCATACACTACATGAAAATAGTAACTGAGCATCCCAGAAGTTGATATTTAACATGTTGTTCCCTATAGTTGTTACATATGGGAAAACCCTTCCCTTTTTTAGACAGGACTTCAAGAATGTAGGAACTAAGTGTATACATCCTGAGCCATAAGCACAGAGCTTTAACCAGGATGATGTTCTTCCTCTCCACTCTATTTCTATAGCTTTCACAAGTCATTACAATTACAATGAACAGTCATTCAGGTCCAGTGCAATTTGGCACGTTTTTCTTCAAGGAAAACAAGCTAATTCTGTCAGCAGGGGAAGTTGTATGACTTGAGAGTTGCTGGAGAATTTTATCATAGGCCTTTTTTCCACTGATAAGGATTTTTGTGTTGTCCATCCTTAAAATTCTTTACTGTTCTTGAGTGTCTTAAGTATCTGTTGATTTTAGTTATCATGAACACCTCTTAACATTTGGACAGTAACTTATAAGATGTTATAAGTCACCTTTTCCACTGGAAATTTATATGCTGCTTTGCCTCCCTCCCCCAAACTATACAGTTAAACAAAACCAACAAAACTATCCCAAGCATTAAAAAGACCAGGGCTCAGAGTTCCAGCTATTAGTCCGGGCGATAAAAAGCATTTGGTTTCCACTTCTGAAAGTAATGAGATTCTCCCTCCATGCCACTGACTTCAGTGGCAATAAACTTATTGCAGGTACATAATATTTCTGAGCGTCCGAGTTTGTTAGTATGTTCTAGAGCTTGATGAAATGGAATGTATCTCTGACAATGCTTAAAACTGCTATACCTTCCTTCAAAAGTTCACAGAGCCAAGCTATGTTCTGCATGAAAGAAAAGCACTCTGTTTCACTGATTTTAAAAAAAAAAAGAAGACATTGAAAAGGAAATACGTGACAGAGCAAGGAGTAGAGTATATGAAATCTGGCTTCCTGACTTTTTGAGTCTTTTCTCTAGATGAGAAACAGCTAAACTAAGAGACCGTTTCAATTTGATATTCTTTACACTGTATCTCTTGTTTGTTTACAAAATCAACACTTAAATTTCTAGATAGAATTAAGTTATTTATGAATCCATTTTGTTTTATGCATCTCTTGTGTGTTTTGGCAATGTATGTAAAATACTGTTAAAATGACAGTAATTTCTAGAATTTGTTCTATGTAATTAACTTTGCACAAGAGCTACTGAACAGCAGAGCTGTTTATCTAGCATTAAATATTCTTTTTAACATGGCAACTCAAGCTGCTTTTGCAAGATTTAATTTTATTTTTTAATTTAAAATCAGAAACTATCGCTGAGACTTTATTTCAAGATGTGGAAATTAATAGTTGGATACTAGGTAATAAAAAAGAATTATTTAGAGCATGCAGTGTATTTGGAATAAAGACTAGTGACCAGGATTTATGCAACTTGTTTGGTAGAAATAAAGGGCTGTGGTGTTAATATGACACTTTAGGAGGGCATGCTTTATGAGCTCTACTAAAACAAAAGAAATGTCAGAATAAAATTGCCAGAGGGATTCTTCTGGTTGCAATAGCAAATGTTTCATGCGAAGCTATGGAACTGCATTTGTAGTAAAAAGACTGGCATTTTACACCCGTGTTCTTGCAGCATCAGTTTTACTGTATGGCAGCAACTTAATAACTAAAATATTCTATTTTGATTGGTTGGGGTTTTGTTGTTTTTTTTTTTTTAATATACCACATGTTGCCAGTTCCTTCTTGAAAAGATGTGTGATCAAACTGCAGCCCAGTTTACAAGCCTTCAGGCAATGATAGTATCAAATTTAGGAGACTATACCTGTTAAAGCAAATTGGAGGCATATATTGTCTCTCTTGACTGATGTGAGACAGCATGGCAATATGCAGAATTATTTTTCCTTGGCTTCTTTTTTTTTTTTTTAATAATTTTTGTGACTACAATTGAACAAATTTACCCCTCCTCAAAAAATGTTGTAGAAAGTTTTGTGTCAGTGATACAAAAATGTTATCGTTGTTATCAAAAGCTAAGTAACTGTGTACTAATAAAGAGTATATTAACATAATGCTTCAACACTAAATAAAAAGGAAGGAATGGCACTAAAAAGTCAATTTAATCAAGAAGAACTGACAATCATTAGAAGCATAGTGATAAAAGAAGATCCATGTAAGACTGAAAAAATCACAGTTTATTACACTGGGAGGGATGCATTCCTGGGAAAACTGGAGTAGGGTAATAGTGACCCAGATGTAAAAAACGAAGTTAATTTTACCATATAGTTCAGCAAGACAAAAGGTGAATGTGTGCTTTGTAGGATGGCTCTTCGGAAGTGAGGTGATATATGTGTAGTTTTGTGGCACACACAGATATAAGTTTTAAGATTTTCACTAAAATGACCAGATTTGTGAATGGTAGAAACAGCCAAGCTTCATTTTGTACATTCCTTGAATCTTTAAACTATGCCATTATGGTTCTCCCACGTGACCCGTATATCAATTTATCAAGTGAGGAGATGGGAGGCATTTTCACTGTTTGATCCCCCAGTTGCTACTATTTATCGCAAGCTAAATTTACAATTTGCAGTATTTGGTGGAGTGACTGGCTGGCTGTCTCCTCTGCCTGACTGCTGATTTTCATATAGCTTTGGTGAACTTAGTTATCTTTGAGACTAAAAGAAGGGAAGAGGACATGGAGGCATCTGAAATTGTGCTCACATATGTATTGAATCTGAAACCAGATTGAAAGAGGGGAGGAAAAGGGGGAATCATTACAATGTGTGCACATTATAATGAAAAACTTGCTGACATTGAAAAGTTTTTCATCATCCAAAAAGTTTTAGAACAATTTTGCTCTAGTGGGACGAATGTCCAAGTAGAATATTTATGCTTGGTTAGCACTGAGACATTTGGTTGAATTTGTTTGTAAACTCTGTATTGCAACCTAATCCTCTGCCAGTGTTCTTAAAGTTAGTTTGGAAATGCCCATCTAAGGGATTATACAATTTAAAAATAAATCTTCTAGTCAAGCAATCAGTGCGAGAACATCTGTGGTAAATCAGGGTGCAATTGGTTTTCTTCTTCCTCCCCTGAGTTGCTCATTACTGTTACTTGATGGAAATCTTTCTCTTCACATGAGCTAAGAGACTCAATAGTATGCTTTCAATATGAAGTCAGTCTAGCAGTTCATTTAAGATGCAAAACTATTTTGGAGTCAGACAGAAAAAGCAAGAGCCTGAATTTGTAGAGAAAGATGAATAACATGGCATTACATTATTAAGGCAATTTTGGAAGGTACTATCAATGAAGATATTTACAGCTATACAAAAGACAGAGTGTGCTTTTTGCCTCACAGAGAAAGAGTGAAAAAACAATCTTCTCTGTTCATCTTTGTGTTCTGATTTTGTATTCTTTGAAAAATACGATGAACAAGATTCTTACTAAACTTTTGAAAATACTTGTTTGAAACTTCCACAGTATTGTCTCCAGATATTTACCAGTGCAGGAGTGCATTCAGATCGTTACAAAACTACTACATAGAGAACAACATATTTGAAAATTCTTGGGGTTTTATTTTTTATTAGTTCAGGACTATTTATTTTTTATGCAGTCCTTAATTACAGGCCAGCTTCTAAGACACTGAAAGCTGGACAGATATACACCAAATTGTTTATCATTGCTGATTGAAGAAAAAATACTTAAAAAATTGACAAAAGTAATTTGACAATGTCCTGTTAAGTAACCATCTACAAATATATTAATTCCATGATTTTAACAGACTCCTTTCCTGATTAATCAATGACCTTATTCTCTTAAGCAAATCTGTCAGGACATGTCTTCTTAATAAATCTGTTCAGCCTGGAGCACGTAAGGCATCATCCTCATCTTCAAACTGTGTTAAGTCAAGAAAATATTGTGGTAATGTGGGCATCGCTTGTCCAAGAACATTAAGAATGTTGGTCAGGATCTTTTTAACCATAAAAGGATGTGTGTTATGCTTTCTTGTTTGGTATAAGTTGGAAGGGAGTGAAAAAAAATACAGAAGGAATTTTTATTACAGAGAAGTATTTCCCTTCAAATAGCACATGAAGGAATAGCATGTCTGAAAAAAGATTTTATTGGCAGGGGAAGCAGTAGTCTGAACTACATATTGTTGCTGATAAATGTTTTAGCTGTAGGTGAATAATGCATTTAAAATTCAAATTTGTCTAATGGCAGAAACATGAAAAGTTAATTTTTAGACACCTGCTTGTTTTATATCTATTCGTGTAAATCATTCTCTGGGTACTAGACCTGCGTTCTCTGCTCATCTCCATTCCAGACCTAGAGACTACTACCAATTGCAAGTGTTTAGAAGCTTACCCGTAAAATGAAGAAGTAGTAAATGAACTTAGCCTTCAATGTTTCTGGGAATTTGCATATAAAGAACAGAGTTTTTCAGAGCAGTTCCATCCTCATGGTGTACAGATGTAGTTGTTAGCAAAATGTTTATTTACTGTTCTGCAATATGTTTTGTGTTTATTTTGAAAATGGTGAGAAGTTCCAGGGCATTGGTATTATTTATGGTGGGAAAATGATACACTTTGTTCTAAGACATAGTCTGTAAAGACTTTGAAGGTTTCTGAGATTTTCTACAAGAAGTCAAGGCATACCTAAAGCCTCTGTTGCAGAGAGAGTGTGTCTTCTCTTTCCTTATTTCATGGTGATGAACCTACACATCGCAATGTGAATGATTGACAAGCACAGATTTTATATTTTGTTTCTTATACAGAAGGTTATTAAAGAGATTCCATGTGATGCTGGGAGGACAAGTTACATAATCCCTTGGATTTTCATACATAAAATAGGAAAAAAATTGGAAAATTTCTTAATCGCACAATTTTACATTGATAGAATGTTTTGTTTCCTTATTTCCTTAGATGTCTTTCTATAATAAATAGCTGGTTGTATAGCTGTTCTAGTGATTTGGAATAATTTAAATGGTGAAAAGGCAGGTAGACAACTTTTCAATAAGTGTTTGTATGTCTAATATGTGCTTGTAATTTAAGAGTAGTAAAAGGATTTGGAAGGGTGCTTGTCTTTTTTATTATTTTCTGAAAAGGACTGGAGGAATAAGCGTAACGTTTACTTATTTCTACTGTATTTTTACTGCAGTGTGTTTTGTGGAAAGTTAGAGGTGTTGCAAATATGAAATTTAAAATGTAGGTTTCAATCAATAAATAACACCTACGAAGCAATGTGTTTTTAAAGAAGTACACAGTATGGAATGTGTAATGCCATATAACTTTTTGGAGTGATGATATGACTTCACTGAATCTGCCTTCTCAGTTTTTCTTATACCAATACTGAAAATAATAGTACACTTAGTAGCGAGAATCAAGTCACTTGCATTTGGAAACAAAGAATAGCTGACATACTACTCAGCTGTCATAAAAAGTAGTTGTTTTCTAGGTTTAAACTGATGTTTTGTCTGGAGCGAAGAGCAAGTGTGTACATCATGGTTGCTGGATTTTCTTCCCTGTTTTGCAAAGAAATATTCATTATGTTTCATGTTGTGGGAAGGGACTAGCTAGCAGATTCATTTCCCTGTGTTTTTGTTAGGAAAAAAGAAGAGCTTTATGATCCTGGAGAGTGATCAAGGTAAGAGGTAGTGTAACTCCTGTTATGAAACCAGCTGCATGCAGTTTTTTAAAAACAAATATTTCAGATGCCTTTATAGGAAGATTGATCTAATGGTCTATTTGGTGGAGTTAAGGCCAGTCAAGAGATGACTAGGGGTTTTATTCCATGAGGTGTATTCTGCCATCACTGAAGTCAACAGGAACATGACCAGAGAACTATATTCATAAACACAGACTTTCAAACAATCTGAAATACGAAGGGTAATTATATGGCATTATATATAAAGGCTTCTTTGTGTTATGTACTTGTTCTGTGTTTCAGAGTGATAAATATATACAAGAATTGTGGGTGTGTCAAAGCAGCAAAACTGGTTCAGACGGGTAAAAGCGTTTGAAGTGGTGTCTTTTGCACAATTAATAGTATTGAGTTTGTCTCATTTTTTCTGCATCAATATTATGAATCCTGTTTTCAGAGATTTATTACTCCTATAGAAACATCAGGCTGAAATTTGGCTCATCAGATGAGTTACTCTCTCATTCTTTTTCTATTAAAAGAATTTAATGCTGTCAGTGATACTATCTGATACTGGAAATATTTCTGCGACCTGAAATTTTTTCTTATTCGTGAAGCTGTTGGTGGTAGTTAAAGGAATTAAGATTAGTAGGTTTCCTTTCTGTTGCCTTGATGGAGAGCTTTACAGTTAGAATCTAAAAGTTTAGGTATAAGTCCTGTACCATCACTGATAAAATACATTAATCTCCACATTTTAAAATTGGGAAACTTGTTTATGAAGTTTTACTAGAATCAGGTAGTGTCAGAACAGAAATGCATTCTGGTAGTTGTGATTTTTAAGCTGTGGGGTATCAAATACAATAATTACTTTATCTGCTAATTTAGTTGTGTCTGTCAAGCTAAATTTAGCCTATTTACTAATAGGTGAGTCCAAACTGTTCCATGTGCTAATCTTTGTCCGTTTGAGTATTTGTTTATCATGGTTGAACTTTATGCAATTTAAGGAGCTGTCATTCAGTAGGTGTTTTTAAATCTTCAAGTAATATCCTTTGATATGGCAGTGTTGGAGGGAGAGAGGAAATGAACAATTTTATTAATTTCAAACTGAAAAGGCTTGAAGTAATTGTTATAAACATTAAGTTTTGCTTTAGTCATAGGATATCTTTTAAATGCTTTTAAAATCCATTATAAGTATAGTTTGAATTGCTACCAGCAGCTAAAAATGTGTATATGTACGAATTTAGGATTACAAGTGTTTTGCATGATAAGTACTTTACAAAGGCTTTTGTGCTTCTTTAATAACTGTTCAGTATTTCAAAGTGAAACAGAAGACAGTGGAAATGATATTATAATCTATCCACATGAGCAATGGTGTGCATCAAATTCAGTTAACATTAAAACTTTCAGTGGCGAGACCTAAATGTTCTTCTCTTCTTGCCTTCACTGGCAAGTGACATTCAGGCCTTTAGGTGTAAATGACTACTCAAGTCATTGTGGTGTCAGGTTGATCAAACCAAACGTGAATTCAGGAATGGCCTCAGTTCTTTCCATCTTCCTCTAGCTACTCTAGCCATGATCCAGAACTCTGTGAAAGAAACTTATTTATGAAATCTTATTATGATAACAACTATTCAATACACAGCACTGGTATTTCCTGTGCCAAGCTGCCTGTTACCAGTATCTAAACTGTTTGATAGCTTTAGTATCAGCTCTGGCAAGACTGGAAAACCTGTCAGGATTACATCTGCATTAGCCAAGTTTTCTGAACACAGAGCTTGACCCCTAGCACCAGAGATCTGATTAATTAGTGCCACAGTATTTTTTGCTCTTCTGAAGACGGTGGTTTTCATCTTCCTCCTTAGCTGCTCTGAACTGTGCTGGAACCTGCTAAGGCTCCATTACATCAATGGGAGCAAGACCTTCTTTATATGAAGTTTGTTTACTTAATGTGTTTGAATGGAAAGCATAATGAATAAAGGCATCTTGGCTTTTAGAATAAGTATTGGAAGGTATCTTGATCATACCTACAGTATTCATTGCAGCTTCCTTGGAGTTTCTTTATGCTTGGAGAAGCTTTATGTTGTCCAAGACCTGTTTCATCTTCTGACTGTAGACTCAGAACTAAATTAAGATCTGTCTTTCAGACAGACCAACCCCGTAGGTACTAAAGCACATCAGTCTTACACAAATGATAAGTTTATTTTTCTTATTGAGTGGGGAGAGTTTTAAATAATAATAAGAGTAACCTTATTTTCTCTGTGTCACAGCTGGATAACCTCAGATCACATATTATTAGATTTCCAAGTGCTGAAATGTGGAAGATAAAATTAAGTTCTGTGATTAAAAGAAAAGGCTTGGGTCTTGATAATATATTATAGCAGAACCCTGCTGCCATGGAGAGGGACACCTCCCACTAGACTAGGTTGATCAAAGCCTTGAACACTTCCAGGGAGGGGCCATGTACAACTTCTCCGGGCAACCTGTCCAAGTACCCCACTGCCCTCATAGTTATATCTAACCCAAATCTACAGTCTTTCAGATTAAAGACATTACCCTTTGTCCTATCACTACATGCCCTTGTAAAAAGTCCCTCTCCAGCTTTCTTGTAGGCCCACTTTAGGTACTAGGAGGCTTCTATAAGATCTTTCCAGAGCCCTCTCTCCTCCAGGCTGAACAACCCCAACTCTTTCAGCCTGTCTCCTTAGGAGAAGTGCTTCAGCACACTGATCATCTTTGTGGCTCTCTTCTGGACTTGCTCCAACAGGTTCATATCCTTTTATTGAGGGCCTCAGAGCTGGATGCAGTAATCTAGGTGGGTTCTCACATGAGTGGAGCCAAGAGGCAGAATCAGCTCCTTTCACCTGCTGCCCAGCTTCTTTTAATGCAGTCCAGGATACAGTTGGCCACCTTGGGCTGTAAGCACACAATGTCTGGTCAACCAACATCTTCAAGTCCTTCTCAGGGATGCTCTCAGTCCATTCTCCAGCCAGCCTGTATTTGTGCTTGGGATTGCCCTGACTCGTATGCAGGACATTGTACTTGGCCTTGTTGAACTTAAAGGTTCGCACTAGCTCATCTCTCAAGCCTGTCAAGTTCTCTCTGGAAGGCATCCCTTCCCTCCAGCTTGTTGACTGCCTGACACAGCTTACTGTTGTCGGCAAACTTGCTGTGGGTGTACTCAATCCCACTGTCCTTGTCACTGACAAAGATGTTAAACAGTGCTGGTCCCAGTACCAGCCCCTGAGGAACACCATTGGTCACTGGTCTTCACTTGGACATTGACCTCTACATCACAACTCTCTGAGTGTGACCATCCAGCCAATTCCTTGTACACTGAGTAGTCCATCCATTAAATCCATATCTCTCCAATGTAGAGACAAGGATGTTATGCGGGACAATGTTGAATGTTTTGCACAATTCCAGATAGGTGATGTCAGTTGCTCTTCCCTTATCCACTAATGCTGTAGTCCATCTTAGAAGGCCACCAAATTTGTCAGGCACGGTTTGCCATTAGTGAAGCCATGTTGGTTGTCACCAATCATCTTCTTATTTTCCATGTGCTTTAGCATAGTTTCCAGTAGGATCTTTTCCATGATCTTGCTGGGTACAGAGGTGAGACTGACTGACCTGGTATTACTTCTGAGACTGGAGGAGGTGATGCTTGAATATTAACCAGCTTTCTTGGGCCCCTCTTCCCTCCAAGGCTTTATTCCATAGTACTCTACCAAACAGATCCCTGAAGAGGCCAAAGCCTGCTCTCCTGAAATCCAAGGTAGTTAGCTTGCTCTGCACCCTCCTTGCTGCCTTAATAGTCTTGAACTCTGCAAAGGGATCTGAACAAGTTGAATTGATGCCCAGAGGCCAATGGGATGAGGTTTAACAAGGCCAAGTGCAGAGTCTTGCACTTGGGAGACAAGGACCCCATGTAGCACTGCGGGCTTGGGGAAGAGTGGCTGGAAAGCTGCCTGGCAGAGAAGTCCCTGGGTATGCTGGTCGACAGCCAACTGAACATGAGCCAGCAGTGTGCCCAGGTGGCCAAGAAAGCCAGTAGCATCTTGGCTTGTATCAGAAACAGCGTGACCAGCAGGACCAGGGAAGTGACTCTGCCCCTGCACTTGGCACTGGAGAGGGTGCACCTCGAATACTGTGTTCACTTTTTGGCCCCTCACTACAAGAAATACATTGAGGTCCGGGATCATTTCTGGAGAAGGGCAATGAAGCTGGTGAAGGGGCTGGAGAACAATCTTATGAAGAGCGGCTGAGGGAACTCAGGTTGTTTAGCCTTGAGAAGAGGAGGCTGAGGGGAGACCTTATTGCTGTCTATAACTACCTGAAAGTAGGTTCTAGGGAGGCAGATGTCGGTCTTTTCACCCAAGTGATAGGATGAGGCGGAATGGACTCAAGCTGCACCAGAAGAGGTGCAGATTAGACATTAGAAAAAGCTTTTTCACTAAAAGGGTTATTAATCACTGGACAGGCTGCCGAGGGAGGTGGTTTTGTCACCATCCCTGGAGGTACTTAAAAGATGGGTAGATTAAGTGCCTAGGGATATGATTTGTAGTAGACAGATATGGTTGGACTTGATGATCTCAAAGGTCTTTTCCAACCTAGGGATTCTATGATTTTGTGGTCACTGCAGCCAAGGCTACCCTTGAGCTTCACATTCCCCATCAGCCCTTCTTTGTTGGTGCAAACAATGTCCAGCATAAGCACCTCTCCTTGTTGACTCTTCTGTCATTTGGAGAAGGAAGTTATCAACATATTCCAGGAACTTCTTGGATTGCATATGCCCTTCTGTGATGGGTCAATTATGCCCTATCTATATCGAACAGATATAGGCATGGTTGAAGTCCTCCATGAAAAAAGGGGTTGTGAATGTGATACTGCTTCTGTCTGTCCATGCCTTCCCTTTAATCTTGACCCGTAAGCTCTTAAGTCATGTCCTCATCCATCCCCAGGCAGAGGTCCACACACTCCAGCTGGTCCCTGACATAGAAGGTGATGCTCATTCCTTGTCTCTTCTGCCTGTACTTCCTAAAAAGCCTGTATCCATCCATTCCAACACTCCAGTTACAGGAACCATCCCACCACATCTTTATGTGGTACATAAGATTGGGGCCCTGCAGACCTGCACATTTCTAATTCCTCTTTCTTATTCCCCACATTACCTGTATTTGTGTACAGATATTTAAGTGCCATATTAAGTAGCATCATTTATTGCATAAGTCAAATTGAAGATCAGTATTTACTTTCTTGGTGATATCCACTAACAAGAGATTTTGGCGAATATCTATTAAACTTTGTTTGAATAAGATTGCATCTCAGTTCTGGTGAAGATTGTAACATCCTAGGTTTGTTTAATTAAATCCAACTCTATTAAGTAGGAACTAATGCAAAGACATATTCAAAAACTGCATCAGGCTTATAAAAGGATGAGTCCAGTCTAGTGAGCAGACGCCAGATAACTACAACGTTGCTTAAGGTTGCTCTGGTTACTGCAACTGGCTTTGTGCCAGGACCTTTTTAAAGCTCAAGTTTTTTATTCCGTTACCTAAATTCCCCGAAGAGTTACAGCCAAGAAAATTAATGTCTAACAGGACTTTGCATCAGCAATAGTTTTCCAATGTTAGATTAAAGAACAGTGTTTAGGTCATTGGGAATGTACGTATTCTAAGAATAAACCTTTTTTTAGCTGATAGAGTTGATCATGAGCATCACAATATTACACAAAAAATATTTGTAAAAGCCAGTGCATTATGTTACTTGTGTACCATGTTATGACCCTAAGTTATGGTCCCATTCTTTGTCCTGGATCATGCGTTTCACCTGTAATTTATTTAATGAAAATGTGATAGAAAAAGAATGACATCACTTCATAGGAAATTAATGGAGAATTCATGGGCTGTATCTAGAAATGAACTTTTGTAGCATGAAAACTCAACAGAGTATTTCCTCTTGTTCACCTGTTTCAGTATCTAATCTGACATAGTATCTGTGATCTTCGAAGAAGACACATATGTGTTCTTTCTTATTAGTCCACTGCTGGGTTTTTTTATAGTCAAGTTAGCATTTAGAGAAAGGTTTCTTCATATAAGCATAGTGAAGCAGAAGTGGTTGTTGGAAGTAAAGAAAGGATTATATTATTCATGTGAACAGAGAGTGCACCGAAACATTTTATGTGAACTCTGTGAAAGATTATTTTAAATGTAGCGCCTTTGCTACAGTCTGGTAGTGAAAATTCTAAGTGGGTGGCTATTCACCAACATAAGTAGGTATGAAATGAAGTTTTCATTAGTATCATCTTAGTTTTCTTCAACAAGCAGTAGAAACATTCACCTGCTTTGTTCAAGGACTACATCATAGTCAGATGAAAGTTAGAAATGTCTGTCCCCACTCTGTCTTTCTCATTTCTCTTCCCCCTAATAGCTGTCCACATTTTCTGTTTCCAAAAATAATTTCAGTCAAGGAAGAGGAATTTAAATTCTGGTCTCCCCCACATGAGGAGTGCATTTTTTATAGACCTTGAAACTTCAGTTCTGACTTAACTCCTGGGTTTTTTTTTAACCTTCTTATAAATCAAGGCAACCTTTTGACTCAAACTCTTTTCTCAGAAAATGAATAAATGGCCTTTTCTGAGGAGCTATACAAACAACAGTCATTTCACCATCAGTCTTGAGCCTCTGCTCTCTAGGATTACTGAACCTTAAGTACAGCTTAGCATGGACTTGCTGCACATCTCATCTTATTCATCAATCTGCCTGTACAATAATATAGACTTCCATTTTTTCCTCCTCAAGAACGACTTTTCAATTGGAAGTAACAACATCTAGAAGGACTGGAGTACTGCTGGCATCCTCTGAACACATTTCCATGAAGGAATTCATCATACATTTTTACATCAAAGGTTTACCTATCTTATTTCAGAATTTCAGATAAATCATGTTGTTAATTTAGCTGTTATTTTAGCTTGGTTTCCTAAGAAAATGAGGCATCAGTGACTATATTGTTGGAGTGTGTCCTGTTCTATTCTCAAATAACTGCACCTTGCATATCAATATGTCTCGGAGTGAAACTGGCTATGGCAAAGCTTGCCCTTCAGTTAGTTCCTTTTCTTGTTGTAAGATAATTTGTTGTGAGAACTAAAAAAAAAATGACTTAATTACAATATAAAGCAAACAAACATTAGGAAAAAAAAGGATGTTTAGTTTTGTCTGTGGACTTTACTGGTATCTTTATACATCTGCCTTCCAGATAGTAAAGAGTTATAAAAGGGACTGCTCCTCTTTTAACAACAGAGCATCAAACACGTGGTTGCCATGAACCCAGTTATTACAGTGCAACTAATAATTATAGTAATCTTGTGAGGATTAAAGTTTTAATGTAAAGCATCTTGGAAACCAATTTCATAGATACAAAAATACCTGCAGAGAATATTTCTTAATGTGGGAACACTCTATCCTTGATTAATGCAGTGGGGTTTAAACTGGTCTCAGAATTAACTAAATAAAAGTTTGGGGGGAAGAAAATAGATAAAGATCTGTATGTGTTGACTGGTCCTAGTTGAAAAGGATATCTGTTCTATACTTATTAAAAATAAACAAACAACCACTTACCATAAGAGCATCTGTTTGGACACACGGTAACCTTAAGACAAACTGGTGTAAAATAAGTGCAGTTGTTCTGAGTAAAAACCAAGACAGATATGTTTAATTAACTAGCTTGCATTTCAGACTGAAGGGATAAGAGCAATTGAAGCTTTTGTTCCCAGAAAGTTCACATATGCCATGGAAATAAAATTTAAAAACCAACCTACAGAACAAACAAAAAACCTTTATGAAGTGTTTCAGTTAGTTTAGGAATTGAACGTGAAGGCAGACAAAAGGAAATGGCATAATTTCTTTAGAGAGAAGGAAGATCTTGAAAGTTTCTTTTTATGTAAGTATAAATATTGCCATTGATAAAATAAGGAGAGTGTTAAAACCTACCTGAAAAGCAGTTTCAAAATTAGACCTGTTGGAAAAATGGAATACTCAAGAAGTTTTCATATTGACTGATGTAGCCCCTATAGGGGCTAAAAAGCATGTGTTTACAGGGAGCCAGAACTGCGGTTATTTCCAAAGACTGTTTAGCAATTTCTATTTAATATTATTCAAGGAGTCTGGGAACCTGTCAGAAGAAATGAAGGTTTGATCTAGACAGAGCCTTCTGGACACTGCCACATGTAAGTAGAGAGAGGAGTAGCTTCTGTTGCAGACCAAGCAGTTAATGATGCTGTATGGAGAGGGAAGAGTCTTGAGTTTCGTAGTTAATGGGAAGTTTGTGTTCGTGACAGGAGTAACTGTCTGGGCTGAAAGGTCAGAAGTTGGCAATATGGATCCCAAATGAAGCAGCAAAAAAAGGAAAGGATAGAAGGATCTTCACTTCTGTTTCATTTAAGCTAATTGCTGCAGCAACCATCTGGTAACTAGAGCATAACTTCTTTTAAAGAACCTGTATACTTTTATGTATGTATTTATACCTGTATGTGCCATAGGTGTGTCTAAGGAGCTTATTGTTTTGATAATAACATTGTGCAGAGGAAGGTGAAGGTTAATAAATTGGTATATCTTCTCTTGAAATACTATCCTTTACCATACTAAGCTCTGGGACACTTTACCATGAATTGCAATTAGCGCTATTTTTTGAATTGTTTTAAACAAATCTAAGCAAAATACTATAGATTTTTGTTGTTTCTTTTTTTTTAAGCAAATGGGTACATGTTTGAAAGAAGTACCCAGCACAACTTAAACTGAGAATCCATTCCGATCATATATAACTCTGTGGAGCTGTATTTAGATTATAAAATTAAACCAGCCTGAGTTAAGGTTGGATTTCTAGTTGAAGACTGATTTGTTTTCTTGGATTTACTGTTTTTATTGATGCTAGGATTATGGTGACAGTTATTGGATGTAAAGTCTAGGTGAGTATTGAGTGTATTCCTCAATTTATAAGTTTTAAAATAAATCATTAAGTTTACCATTTGTCCTTGCTTTTACAAATATCAATGAAAACATACATTTAGTTGAAGACAACAAGTCTATTATAATTGTCATTTAAACATGAGTTGTTATGTTGCTAATGAACTGCACATAACAGAAACATATGGCTATCACTTCACTAGCAGAATTTTTAGTTTAATCCCATATAGACTGCAGAACTGTGAAGTTAGTACAAAGCCACATCCATTCTCTGCTTAGCTATAAAAGGAAAGTCAGATGGTGTTGGCTTTTCGTATCAGTGCCTAGCAGTTCCTTTTAGTGTGATGACAAAAAAATGTATTCACAAACCATGGAGCTATCCATGGATAGCTCCCGAACATTTTGTTGAAATACATAGCCTATTTTTGTTACTACATTCACAGTTTTACTTGGTAAATTTTCATCTTCCCTAACACTTTATAAGACCTTACATTAGAACTGTCCCTCAGATTCCCAATGTAATATTGATTCATTGTGTGCTGTTTCAATTATGACTCTACAAAAAGTCAGTTTCCTGTTAGATCTTAAAAGGAACATATTGCCACTAGTTAGTGGGTTTTTTTAATATCTTCAGTTTTAATTAGGCTGGGCTTTTAGTCAGCTTTATCTCATGGCTAAAACCTGAACTATGTTTATGTTTAAAGCAGTGTTTCTCAACCTTTTTATTTGAAGCTATATGTGATATCTAACTTCAAATATTTTGATCAACCCTTCTCATTCAATAGCATTGTTTTCTGTTTCCAAAGTAATAGGAATTGATGTATTGGGTGTTCGTGGGTGTTGGGGCAGTATGTGCATTTACGTGGTTTTCTTCTGTGACTGCCAGGGAAGTGCAGCATACAAAGTGAAAACAGTGAGCCAAATTTTCAACTATTCTTAATATTCAGCAAATAGCATAATAGGGTAGGCTTCTAACATTATATTTGGACCTAGAAGTAACAGATGAGACACATTTTATTTCTAGATAAACACCGTAAATTAAAACAGAGGAACCAATTTTACATTGACTTGAAAAAAGCAAGTTATTGATGATGGAAAGATTAATTAGAAAAATTGACCTTAATTTGACAATTTTAGAGAATTCCCAGAATGCATGTGACTGGAATCTTCCCTCTCCCTTGATCTTTAAAATGCTAATGACTACAATTTTGTCACTGATAAACACAACTCTTCTAAGTAGCTTCTGAGTAGAAAAGTCTCAATGGTTTCAGTCTTGCAGTTTGCTAATGTACATAGGAGTTTAAATATTGCTGTTTAATATCACCATTTTAAGCTGTTTCTTATACAATGACATTTTAAGTATTTGTTTCCCTTTTTTGTCTGTGGCAGTTACTTTGATTTTCTTACGCGATTTCCAAATCTGCACTTCCATTAAGCTCTTTTAAGAGCTCTTAATAATTTGTCTGCAATTAGGTGTCATAGTGGGTCCTGTTGTAGGGGTATATATGTGTACATATACCACACAAATGAAGGACTACACTCTTTTTCAACTGATGTCTGTAGGAGAACTGATGTTTATTAAAGAAGTGGGAAGTAGAAGAATTAGTGTCATCTGTCAATCCACTCTGTCTATCTGTCTATAATAGTGCAGTGGAACTCAGTGAATAACCGTTCAGCAGATCCTGCCAGTTGTGAAGTTTGAACATCAAACTTGCTTCATAAATATAGTCTTTAATTTCTTAAATTCAGTGTTTCAAAGAAAATAATTTAAAACCCCCAAACCCTATGAAATGCACTCTCCTATAGGACAGGTTGAGAAACTTCCATTTCAAACTCCGTTGTCATGCTCAAATTCCTGCTTGTGTGTGAAGACATCACCCTCCTTGCCTAAGACTAGACTACTCCACTTTATGGACAGAAAGCTGAATATGTGACCAAGAACAGATTATATTCTACCCTGTTGATTTGCGCATGCTAGAACGATGTATTGAAGCTGTTGAGCTTTATGTAAATGATTTGGGGCCTTGTGAGTGCATTAAAAGTTAAATTGGATTTAGGGAAAATTATCCCTTGAACTTTTGAACGGATGATATGAAACAAAGTGTACGGAAAGACTTCGCAAATTCAAGAGTGGTATCAATATTTGTGGCCTTTAAACTTGCATTTTTTTGTTAAAACACATCTTCAGATGCTGTGGAAGAGTTTAACAGTATTTCTCTCAAGTTGGTGATGGATACACTAATGGAATAGATAGGAGAAAAGATCTGGTGATCTTTTCTGAGACAGTAACCAAGGAAAACCCAGTGATGGAATCAGTCTTGTGTCTAGAAATATGCGATGTATTATTCTAGCAAATACCACTTTAATTTATTGTGACCACGTATGAGCTGGACACCCTGTATTTCAGGCTCTGTCTTAGGCAAGGTAGAGAACAACTGATGAGTTAACCTTAACCTAAGCTGAAGTACAAGAGTTAGTCTGCTACTATAAGTTGCAGAGGCATCTTTTGACACAGAATGTGACCTGTCTGTTCTTAAACAGACTGAACGTGAATATTTCCTCACGTTATGATTTACAGACCAGTACAAATGTGAATTCTGAAAGACCAAAGTTGCAGTGATTTTATACTAATGCAGTATTTATCCCTCATTCCAGCTTACTACTTGTGGCAGTATCCACCTTCATTCAAATGCGAGGGTCAAAAAAGCTGTTTCTCTTCTTACTGGAAGAACTTTGGTTTTTTAACAGTAATGAGTTCTTACTCTACATGACGCCTGTACACATCTACACTTGTGTGCATGACTCGATGATCCAGTGGGTCCTTTCCAACCTAGTGATTCTATTATTCTGTGATTACGCCAAGCACATTGTTGGTTGGAATGGTGAATGTAAATAGGTCTCAAGGATTCAGGCTGCTCCGACTTGCATATTCTATATACAAAGCAGAAAATGTCCTACCCAGACACACACTCTTTTTTGAGATCCTTCAGACGTAAATGTAGTAGTGAAACAAAGGAATAGTAGAATTATCTCAAAAAGAAATATAAATATTATACATTTGAAAAAGAAATGGATAATAATTAGTTCACGAATCAAAAAATGTTGTAGACTTTAATAAGAAGCATTCCTGTTGTTATCAGGAAACAGCAATTGACTGAACAACTCATCGCAGTTAATATTTGCACATTCTTTTAAAAGGAAATATTTCATACTTTTAAATCAGGTCAGCAATACTAAGCTGCAGTGGTGAAAGACCACTGAGCAAGCATTACTTTGTTTGTTTTGACCTTACACTTTGATTATTCACTTTTTCATCTGTGAAATCTTGCTGGTACTTCCTGGTTCACTGAAGATTTGTCTCAGAATATGGGTTTACCCTGGCATTCTTGTTGTGACCCATGAAATCTATAGTATTTCTGATTCTGCAGAGATATTCACTGAACCAGGAACATATAAGACTATGTACAGAGTGAGGGAAGAAGCCTTTATTAAAAAGTTAGATTGATTTAAAAAAATAAAAAACTTATGCTGACTTCCAACCTCAATACGACTACAGAACTACTTAGCATAGATGTGTCTCTTTCCCTGTATTTTAACTTTTACTCCTTTATTCCTTGTGAGATTTATGAATTACGTCAAAGAGCCATTTCGTTATCTTTAAAAAAACCTGCTCTCATTAGTGTCATACTGTCATTTTAAGATGTAGCTGTGTACTTAAGACCCTTACGTGCCCAAATACATTACATTTTTCCAAAATATAATTGTTACCTCTGAATATTCTTTCCGTTTCAGAGCTCTGTATAGTAATCTATTATGTTTGTTTTGTAAATTTACATATATAAATATCCATGTATAGAGAAGGTGTATTTGGTTTTTAGAAAGTTAGCTTGGAAGAAAAAAATATTTTACTTTGAACTGTATTAATGATCTGTTTGTACTCTAGTTAAGTACTTAAGCATTTATTACCAGAACTTATTTTCCACTAGACATAAGATGACAGCTCTTTGGCCTCTGCAATGACATTACTGTTTTTAAAGAGATGGGAAATCAGTAAAATGGAGGAAAATAATGTGAATATCACTTTCTGAATTAATTATAGGCCAGTCATTTGATGATGTGGCTAGAGAGATTTGAGTCTTGGTGGAATCCTAGTGAAGGATTTGAATTTCAAGTTGCATGTGTCCCCAGGTCTTCATCTGGGAAAGCAAGCTTAAAACATAAGCTTACATTGGAAAATGGGTCCTAACTACTTGTTGAGGAAGCAGCTTAATAGCTTTGGGAGATTTATGGAGAAAGAAACTACACGGAGGTGACCCCTCATAAGTCATCTAAATGGACAGTATTTTGTGTTTCCTTTTTATTTCTATTTGCTTGTTTCTGGAAGCATTGGAAGTGTATTTTTACATTTAGAAATAACTGTCAATGCATTTTACGTTGTTAACAAGTAACTCAGACTACAATTTTTTAAAAATTTATGTACGTATAAGTTCTCTTGTCTCATGGCCTTTGAAAAAGAGGGTTCTTTAAAGGTAGGTATTGATCTGCCTTTTTTAGTTCCTAGTACATTTCTTCTCAGCATTCAAAGTGTAAAAAATAGATAGCGAGGCAGAGATAAATGTGAAAGACATGCCTTTTGTAGACTGTTGTTAGCAAGGAAAAACATTGGCACATGGCAAGGTAATACGGAGAATGCCCGAACCTTGACAGTCCTAGAATTTATTACATTACTACAAAAAACTTGAGTCTGCATTATTGATCATTTCAGATGAAAATTTTAAATAGGGAACACAAAAAACACTGGTGAAAATGAGTCCTCCATGCACTGAAGATACATACGTAAATGTAAATGCATACCATTGAATTCCATGTTTGCTCAGAATCAGCATGCCTGTCACTAATGTGCATAGCCCAGATGAACAAAGTAAAGTTGACTCCTCCTTTGACCTCTCTACCATAATGCCCCCAAATGATTCCTGATTTAGAATGTAAGTCTTATTAGTTGATATTAATTTTAATACTACTTGTCCTTTGCTTGCTGTTTACCCATGGCTTTCTAACATGACTATAAAGCATTAAGTGTGTTTACCATACATATAAACTTTTTGTAAAAAGTCAATCATTATTTACAACCCAGCCTTAAAGAGTCATTTAATCTAGGGTATGTGCTTATAAGAAAACCTTTACATTTTTAGTCTTATGCCAGGTTCTCACATGGTTGTTCAGGTTGTTCTGTCCTTTATTCCATCAGCAGCTCCTCTGACGCTAATGAAGTAGCTTATCAGAGTGTTTGTTGTTAGAAGAAATAAGATCTTGATTTTTCAAGAACTATTTTTGTGGTACTGTTGGTTTAAAATGAAAACTTGTTTGTCAAGACAAATGTTGGCTTGGTCTGTGTGAATGCAACTGCAGCTCCCTGTTTAGGAGCAGGCAGGGTGGCCTTTGTAAAAACTAAGCTCTGGAGTCGCTGAAGATTTTGTATATCCCATTAGCAGCTGATGATGGTGGAGGCAGATGCTTCTGGCAACCTTAAGGTATTTTGCTTGAGGTTTTAGGGAAGGTATGGTGGCATTGAAACTTCTTTCCTACCTACAAAACTTCATCAGAGGATTTAAGAAATCTTTCAGGTTAACCTACTTTTTTAGTAGTAAAACTGTAGCATTTTATTAAAACATACTCAGTCTACTTTGAAATTAGTTTAGAAGTAAACAAAATAAAAATTAAGCACTCCTCTCTAGTGTTGGATAAATTGAGTTACTAGGAAACAAAAGCACTTTTTTGTGACTGTATGGAAAAATCAGGTCTGAGATTACCTCCCAGCAATCTAGATTCCTAATATGTCTTCGTATTTTGTGTTATTCTAATGCATTTGCAGATATATTCCAGACTTTGTAAATGTTGGTTTTTAATCATATTTTCATCTAAATGTGATACCTGATATTGGATTAGGTATAGCTAACATGCTTATACTTGTTTCATTGAATGAATTTAAATTCTTGATCATGACCATCTTATCAGTCCCTTTTAAAAATATAAAATATCCGCTATTGTGTTGTCATTAAAATAAACCTAGCAAATTCATTTGTTCAGTGATGACTTAGATTTGGTCAATGTGATGAAATGATCGTCACTTGCAAATGTTTTTTGTATGTCTTATATAAAATGAATGTGTAGAAATATTTTAGCTCACTTGAAATCAGTTCAGAGATATTAGTTTTAGACTGCATCCAATTTTAATTTTAGACTGTGCTACACCTAGGTTATTTATTTCAAATTTGAGCCCCATAGTTACCAAAACATGATATTAGCCTTTGAATAAACTTGCCTTATTTTATGAGACTGTGTTTTCAGACCTAGGTAAACAATATCGTTGAGGTAGAAGTGTCACCACAATTTTTTCTTTCAAAATAAATTAATTTTTATCCACTTAAATGACTTCAATCTTGAAAGCTGTGAATCTAATGTATTTTCATGGACAAGAAGGTTATTCTTTCTTTTAAGCTATTCATTTTTTCTTATGCTTTTCCTAATAGCATTCATTACCAAACTCTGATGGTTGATGGTCAGTCATGTTGTCACGTAGTGATAAACTACCATGACCATAATAAAAGAAAACATGTAGGCAAAAGGGATCTCAAGCTTTTGTCTTGGAGGAGCGTAATATATTTATATATAAAAGTCTGAAAACGAAACAAAAACCTCAACAACAACAATGAAGAAAACCCCTGCGTTGTTACTCATGCCTAAAGAAAATGCTGTTTGTTTTTTTGTTCAGTTATTGATGCCTAATGGTATACTTGGAGGTCCTGCTGATACTTTTTTAATTCTTAGTAGATATTCATGTATTTAATTTTGTTTTAATGAAGGAAGCTCAGTATATTGTCTTAGAAGCCTGCTCTTCGGGTTCTGCAAAGTTGTTCCCAGACTACAGTTTTTGCGTAACTTTTAAAATAGGAATCACACTGGTCTCTTTTCTCAGGCTGGGTGAGGTGAGAGTTTCGCTGTGTTACCTTGGGAGAGGGAGCTGTGTTTGGAACACTTCAATGCCATGGCAGTGCACACAAAGTAACTGCCTTTGTTTTCATTAAAGATCCTATTTAGAGAATCAACACTCCTTGATCAGACCTGGTGGATTTCCTGGAAGACAGGAGAAAGAATTTCCTGGAATAATTACGTATTCCCCCTAGAGTGAAGCAGATTTCTCAGTCTCATTTGCCACTTCACATTCCTCAGGCTGCCTACCCTGAGTTTTGTTATTTTCAGAAAATGGATAGATGTAGAAAAGGTTGGGAGCACATGTGGGTGCTTGTATCAAAGCTGGCTAGTGAAACGGCTACACAATAAGGGTACAATTCGCTTCTGCTTTGTTTGACAGTTGTTTTTGACATTATTGATTGCTGTCGTTTGGAGGGAAAGGCCAAACTTTGCTATGCAAACTTTGAGATGCAAGTAGCTCATTGGTATAATGAAGTAAATAATGTTGTGTATTCTTCTCTGCTGCAATTCACACTTCATCTTTAAAAACAAATTCTATTGTTCACTCCTCTGATAAATTGTTAGTAAGTATGGTTCCATTACAGGTATATATCATACAAAATTACATGAGTTGTTGGACCCTCACATAAATTACCTTTCCGAATGCATGTTATTCTCGTGTGCGTCTCCTCTGGAGACTTTTTGTTTCCAGAAAGAATCCTGAAATATAAATTTCACACTCAGCTTCTGTAAAGCTGACTGATTTGGTAGGGCTGAGAGGTACCACAGTCAGGTGCCTTGCTAAGAGACTTCCACTTGTCATAAGATGGCTGCTGATGCTTAGATCAGTGCTGACTCAGTCCTCCGTGTCTCATCCATATTCTGCCTTTCCATTCCACCTTCCCCACAATGTCCATCACATCACACAAGTTGTGAATTTGGTTTATTCTTCACTTATATTACTTTAAGCCGTCCCTTTCATTTGCTGGAGTTTTCTATCCCCTCAATTGCAGTGTTATCACACAGATAATTACTGAGCAGTTGTGAGACCTGAGAAGTCAGAAAACTCCAGGAAGAGGTTGGAATGGTCAGCTGTGGCTAGGAAACTCCTGAAGTAGATTTGACCTGACCGTATAGTTTGGTGGCTTCTGCAGTGTCAATCATCTGCAGGGCATTTCCTTATCCAAATGAATGCCCAGTGGGCTGAACAGTTTGTGCTTTTTCTTACCTCACTTTTATTACCAAACCAATTGCTGTTTGTACTTATGACACAAACTTAACAGCCCAACCAGAATACCTGCTCCCTTGTGTCATTTCCTGCAATCCCTGAGGCCAGAAGGAGCTTGTCCTTCCCAAAGCATGCCAATACCCTTCCTGCACATCCTTTCTCATGCTTTCTACCAAATCCTAAATTCCTTTTCCTCTCATTCTTGCTTTACAGTTAATGTCACCAAACTGGATTCCTAACATCAGGTCCTGGATTTTTACACTGGCCCATTGCAGGGTCTTTTCCCCTGGTTTCATGCCCCCTACCTCCCAAGTCTTCCATGGAAAGACTGGTCCTGCCACTGCCTTGGATAAGCCTGCAGTCACTTACCACTGTGTTTTGCTCTTTGGGGCAAAGAATCACACTTGCATGCGAAACAGACAAATACCTCCCCTTCAAAGAATACTCTAATCAGAAGCTGCAGGGAGATTCTTTCTTGATAACTAAGAAAAGGTAATAATTGATTTTCCAAAGTCTGCATCTTTAAGGAAAAGCAACTGTAATGTACGACTTGGTTGGACTCCAGGCACAAGAGGAAATGGGTTATAGCAGTTGTGACTGTGTGGAGCAGATGTTTTAGTTGGACTGGCTATCAACCATCTGACTCATAATAAATTGTCAGTTCCAGTAAATTCCCAGTTTTCAGTTACAGTAGGTAGGATACGAGAAAACAATGCTGTTTGGATGGTGTATTTGAAGTGGTTTTGATGATACTATTCATAAACAACTCATACTAACTTTGTAAAAGAATAAGTATTTTGCAAAAGGGGCAGCTGTAAACATTAAAGCATGCATTTGGGTGCAGATTTAAACTGATTTGAATTAAAAGTAACGAATGGTTGTTTAGACAGTCCTGATACAATTTGAGTAGGATTTTAAGTTTTACTTTGAAGTCTTGTGATACCTGAAGGTTTTTCCTGAACTTTGTTGGGGAAAAATAATTTCTAAATGCTCTCAAACTTTCATATTCATCTGTTCTGTGCTGCATTTGTATTTTCACACCGCCTCTTGTTCTTGAGTTTCAAAAATACATACTTAATGAACCTTTCATCTGCATTGGCTAAGTAGTCAAAGGGTAAATTAGAATATGCCCTTTCTCTTTATGCTTTCCTTTGTGAAAAGTTTTATTTATTCTAGTAATTTGTTGCTAGGAGGTCTCTGCAATTGGAAAAAAAAAAGCCTAAGGACTGAAAGCCTTAAGGGATGGTTTTTTTCCTTTCTCACCACATTGCTTTACCATGGATATTTTGCATTTCCACAGCATTGTGGAGGTTTAGTCAAGGATCAGTCCACATAGTGCGAAGTACTCCGTAAACACAGGAAACCCCTTGCAATTCTTGAGAAAGAAGACTATTTATTTTCAGTGCTAAATGGTGTATCCAATTTTTTTCCTGTTTGATTTGAATGCGCGTTTTCTGAAATGAAGAAAGGATTATTTTTTTAAAAAAGAAACGTGATAGCGAGATGGCAGAAAGACACTCTGAAATTCTATATTGGATCTTTTACATTGCAGCAAGCTATAAGGGAGATTTTTGCTATCAAGCATGATATTGTTCTAGAAAAACTAACAGCTTTGCATTGTCACGTGCTTAACTAATAATTTCGAACATTCAGTTTTTAAACCTCAAAATTCCTGTGGCCCAGGATGTGCTCTCTGTGCAGTGGAAGTTCCTTTTAATAATACCTTCCATAGAGTCTCGTATGGAAAAAGTTCTGTGAGTATAAAATGGTACTTTAATGTGGTTGTTCTAACCTTGGATACTAGCATGCATAGAAAATTGCCATTATTAATTTTACAAAATCTATTTTTTTAAAATACGAAAGTAATTTTTTAAAATAAAATCCTTTAGCACTGTGTTGAAAATACACATTATGAGAAGGAACATGACTAATTGAATATTAAAAATATATTGTAACTTTAGTTCAACCACCACTTTTTTTCCTAAGAGGGAATAGTATTGCCGAAACAATTGGATTTCATTCTCTCATTTGAAGTCAACTGAAAAATAAAAGTAGAGGTGATACATACGCAGAAATGGTAAAGGGGAGTACGCTGCTTGGGCAGAATTTGATAATAAGCATTAAAATAACCTTTGCCTCTGGATGCTTTGATGTAGTAAAAGAATCTCAGCATTGGCTTGTAATATAAGGGTCCATCATCTCACCTAGTCACTAACAAGTTTGTAGAGATGATCAGGAGAGAGGTTGCTGAAGGAGTTAAGTTGTGACTGGCACAGACAACATCTATTAGTTGAAAAGCTTTCCACAGTTTATCTGCAAGACATGTGGTTTTGGTTTAGTTTTATAAACGGCAATTGTAACAGACGTACTAGGGTTGAAAGCAGTTCCACCAAAAGGATTCTTGCAGAAATCAAAGTAACGAAGTCTAAATGGAATAAACAGTATGGTGTTGGATACAAAGGGACTTCATCGTAAATCTGCGGCCATCTGAGCAATAAGGTTGACAACTTCATGACGTTACTGTATTACATCTTTTAAAACCTACAGGAATGGGGTTTTTTTGGCATCTTTATAGAAGTTACATTTTTCATTTCTTAGGGCCAAAAATATGCATCCATTGGAAAAGTGGTAGTTTCAGAAGAATGTCAGTTTCTGTACTCAAACTTGTATTGGACAGTAGCTGCATGAACATAATGCAGTACTGTACTGGCAACAGCAGCTGCAGTAGTGTTTGCTGTGAGTTAATTTTGTAAATGAAAAATATCATGTCTCAGTTTATTGCTCTTACTGCACACATCAGCCAATTGCAGCTTAAACATGCAAAGCTAACATGATGATTTATGTTGTTTGGGGGTGGGGGGTGTGTTTCTTCCTGGCATGAGTCTTCATATTAAAGAAGCCACTGGTAACTGTAGAAAATATAATGTAATTTTACTGTGTGGATTAATGGGTGCTGTAGGGATGTCCATGTAATCTGTTTGGAGGTTGTTCAGTTTTTTTCTTTCCCCTTCTTTCAGTTTTCTTTAATCAATAAGCACCTGGATGGTCTTCTAGAAAGTGATTTTATGCATGGCCAAGTGGTGTGTGCACATCAACTCTAACATTAATTCTAAATGCAAGATTTGGTTTTGTCCACGTAGCTTGTAAAATGCATATAGGTTCTATTCTGTAAAAACAAATTATTTGAGAAGAATTAAAACCAAAAGAATATGGTCTCGGGAGAAATGTATATGTACAGGAGTGAATGTGTTATATGTAGTCATCATCTCATGCAGTATGTCAATTAAAGTAAAATCCTTTTAATCATTAGCATTAGTGCTTAATCTGTCTTAATAGTTCTTTTCATTTGATTGGCAATTAGCAAATTAATGGGGAAAAGCCAGTTAATGTCATACTCAGCTTCAGGAATGAAAGCTGTTCCTTATTTAGCTTTTTTCCTTAATGATGGAAATACATTAAATATGAGGAAAAGCTGGGGTGGAATTGCATTCTTGGATATATACCGTTTGCCTTGTTGAAAAAGGCTTTGTATTCTGCGCCGATTCTTCTACTAAAGGTAATAGTACATCTTGGAAACATAACACTGAAGGGAACTTTGTGGGCCACAAGAACCTGTCTGTTGCTGTTACAGGCAACTATGTCGTATACTCCTATCTGTTGAACTGATCGTATCCCAACACAACAGCAGCTAGTTTTTGTGCTCACCACTGATAAGGAGTGTTGTCCTGCAACTTCAGGTTAAAACTGTGTTCTGATTTTCAGCCATAATGTGCTTGTGACCATTTTATAGGCATTTCTAAGAGTGTACTTCTCTTCCAGCAGTCAGAATTGAACCACACACCAAGGCAGAATTTAGGAAAACAGCGTTAGCTCAGCTCTGTCTCATTTTTCGTCTAAGACAGTTAGGCTTTTTTAAGACCCATTTTTCCCTGCAGCCTATCACTAAGTTTCTTGGCATGTTGAATTCTGCACGTAGTAGCTGGTATATAGCTAGTCTCTCTGGACGTTAACAGTTTAAGTCTTGCCAAAGCTTCAATGGCATGAGATCGTCTTCCCGAAAACACTCAGCAGTCACTTTTTTTTTTTCTTCCCATACAGAGCAGGATCTCCTAACAATGTTTAAGTGGTTTACATGTTCCTTCCTCACAGCTACTTCTGGAACAGAGCATACCAGGGCACACTGCACCATGTTGATCCTGCTTTGAACATATATCTGCTAGGTTATCTGTTTCCTCTCATATTTTTCCAAAACGGATAAAAACAAATGCGTCTTGGCAAGTTGCTATGTACATATGCGCAAACAGGTTAAGGACTTCTCTATGAGCAACAATGGCACTGTATTACTTGTGATCAATGAAGGAGACTTCACTGCTAACTCTTTGTTTCCTAACTAGAGGTGAAGAGGTTAAATGAAGTTTTGTGTGGCAAAAATACACTTGTTCATACTGTATGTGATTTATGAATTTGAGAGGTGTCAGGACCTAACAAGAAACAATTTGTTCTGCCTCTCAAAACTGTAGACGATTGTTCTGATACAGAGAAAGCTTGAACTGTTAATGCACTAAGATTGACTTTCATGGCATTTAGCATGGATATTTTTTTCTCACAGTAGTTTTTGAGTATGCGATCTTCGCTGAAAGTAATGCATGGGTTTAATTTGCAGGAAGCTTAGGGACAATGACTTCTAGATACAAATTTCTTACTGCAGAAATGTTTCTCACCCACAAGAGAAGTAGGAGTTGAATACAAGAGAAGTTATATACTACTTCAAATAATAACAAATATAAAATCTGTCGTCATAACTCAATGATATTCTAACATTTAAAAAAATTATTTGGCATTCACATCTGATGTTAATGTTAAACCAAGAATTCTTAAAAATGAAACCTGCATCTTAATGAAATACATAGTTCAGCTAATTGAAGACGAGCTTCACTACTATACACTTGCTAATACAGTAATTCTATTTTGATACTTTAAAAATAATTAAGCACAGAAGAATATCTTGCTAATGTAGTCAGAAAGAATAAATTTGCAGCCTATTTTTCAATGGTTATGCTTAAGCGTCTCCTAAATTTATATTAGACTTATTAGTTGTTTTCTGTAAGCTTGTAAGTACTCAGTTTATCTACCATTTTTTATTTTTTTTTTTTATGTACAGGACATGAATGAAGATCCTGGAGAGGATGTTGCACTTCTCTCCGTCAGTTTTGAGGATGCAGAAGCTACTCAGGTTTTTCCTAAGCTATATCTCTCCCCACGTATTGAACAGTAAGTGAGATAGTTTTTTCCTGGAGTGCTCATTCTATTTTATCTCTTAACTTTTCAGGTTTTGCCAGATATATGTGAGAAATGTTGTCTGGGTAGTAACATAATGATTAAAGCAAGAGTGTGTATGGTGAAGAAATGACAGATCTTCTTTCGGCTAGTTCTGTTTCTATGACTGGATCACATATGGATGGATAGATGTCATCACTAGCTACATGCAATATTCTTGTAACATCACACTCCATGAAAACCATGCAGTGTTTTCCAGTAGCAGTATATTTTGAGTGTCTGCTATGGTACAGCATACTGATAGCCTTTTTGTGGGGGAATCTTTAATTTCTTTTTCTTTCTCTATTTCAAAGTTTAGTTCTCTGTACAAGCATAATACTTCTGAATAAAGTATCGTGGTTTAGGAATCTGCAGCTTTGTAAGGTAGTTTTTTTCAGGAGAATACCTGAATATTTAATCGTAAGATTGGTGGACCTTACTGATCTGTTCACTAGTTGGCAAACAGATGTGCTGAAAAGTGAATTTATACTCCTGAAATGGGAGGGTTTGGATTAGAAATCAGGTCTACTTTTGTTAAGTTTCTCTTCTTCCATTTCTGGAATTAAGAATGTCTTAATGCTCCTCCTTCCCTTAAATATCTCAGTCTTGTAATGTCTGCTTCAAAAAAGAAAAGAAGAAAAGATGGGAAATACTGACTACCATAGTTTTATAGCACCTCAGTGGTTAAGTTTTTGTGAGTGAAGGAACATGTTATTTTGACATTTTGCTAAAGAGGGCATTGGTCTGGATCTTGTATACAATTTAAAAAATGAAAACCAAAATTTGATTTAGATAGAGGCATGTCTTTCCCAGATATTTTATATAAGAAAATGTACTTTACACATGCATGTGCAAACACACATACACAATATATTTAGCAGCTTTTTTTTTTTCATATTTTTTATCAATTCACTACTTTTTATCAACATCAATTGAGGGAATAATTGCAGTCAAACATGTAATTATCCTTCCGTGTTCCAAAGGATTCTTCTGCTCAGCTACTGTTTAAAGCAAACGGGCTGTCACTAGTTTCCATTGTATTTTCAGCTGTAGTCACAGGTTGACTCTTGAGTGTATTTCAGGCCACCCAGGTATGTGTGTCTAAATGACCCATGTGCTAATGAACACATTGCTTATTTTCCCACTTACGATAGTTTATTTAGAGAGTTGTTAACTTCTTGATGCCAAGCAGAATAGCAGTACAAAGGAACGTTTTGTCTCCCTAAAAGCATTGCGTTTTCTGTCAGTGCCCTAAAGAATATCTGATTTTAGAAGTGTGATGTAGAGTGATATAGGAGAAAGGTATTTGAGTAGTGTTAGTAGATATCTGATATGTCTGACATATTCATGGCTTTGTCATTTATAGTTTGTGGAGTCATGTTAAAATCATGCCAGTAAACCCTGGAGTTCTGTGCCACACCTTGCCACATTATGTGTGTATGGAAGTTGAGATACTGCACTCAATCTGTCCTTGTTCACTTGTAAGGTATTCATCACAGTTATCCAAATACTGGTAAACCATAATAGCAGAGTTACTTGTGAGCCATTGAACCTTCCTTTATTCTACTGGCTACTTTTATCTGTCATGCAAAAATGTGTGGATATCTTTTCGATGTTTGTTTGATTGGTCTTTAATAGCAAAGAAATAGTTGTGTCTTGTTCTTTCCCAAAATCAGCCTCTACTCTTTTTAGCAAGGATTGACAGTCTAGATATTTAAATTTGCAATGTTTTGGAACTAAAGCAACAATGAGCACTTCTTTATACTTTTTGCAAAAAGCACAAAAAGCCTCAAGAAGCCCTGAGGATTAGTTTAATGACTTAAGGCCATGGTGTGTTACATAGGAATTGCGTTCTGCTTATAAAAGTTCATTCTGCTGCTAACAGTATTTGTATCTACAAAAAACATGTAAGCAAATTACCAGTGTATGTTTTCTATGCAGCAGATTTTGAGGTAGATTAAGTAGTAGTTGACAGTTCCCAACATAATGTTCCCAAGTACTCAATAAAAGAGGGGTTAAAAATGAGCTCCCACAATTATTTTGTTAATGCTAAACTGTGTTCACCTTAGGAAGAATGAGCAAATAGGAATAGTATTTTCCTGATGTATGAAAAACATTTTCAGATAGAAATGTTACAGTTTTATAGAGAGAAATAAGAGCAAAGGGCCTGTTTGTGTAATGTGAGTTATCTCCTGCTTTCCCAAGGGTTTTATTGCTTTCGTGCTCTGCCATATAAACATGCATTCCCACATTATATTTTCTAAAAATGATGCATAGCCACAAATCTTGTCAGCAAATTTGAGCCCTAGCAATATGAATATAGTGTTTTAGCTTTGAAGGGCTATTGTAAAGCACATTTGCTCTATTTTTAGATGCATGGTAAGCATAATGCTAGTAAGACTTTGACTGTGCGTTGTCATAGACTCCGGAACAGAGATTTGCAAAATGACAGAAATGTCTACTTTTTTCTGGTTTGGGGCTAAGACATCAGCACACCAGTTGGCTTGGAAAAGCTCACATATTAAAGCGAGGGCTAAAAATACAGTAGGGAAGTATTGTGGCTTATTCAAGTCTGGATTGTTGTTCCATTGACTTGCATGATGTGGTGTCTGGCTGTAAGACTGTCAAGTCCAGTTCTTATAGTAAAAAAACAACCTCACACTTAGGCATGGGAATCATTTGTATTAGTTTATAAAGATCTCAGCAATAATTATTCGTAACTATACCTGGTTTAATTCTTTCATTAACACTTGATAGTTTATAAACATGCCCTTGAACACTAATTGTTCAAAACACGATAACAGCGATTTCTAGTTAATGTTTCCTTAATTTGAAGTCAGTTTAAAAGAGCTTTCATTTTATAATTTTAAGAATTCATCTTCTCCTTTATTGCATTGCATCACTAAGCTGATAGATGCCAATAACAGCTGCTTTTAATGATTTCATTTCATTGTGTTGAAACAAAATGTGTATGATAAGCTTTGTTTGAAAAGTACCGTCATAACTGTACTGTCATAAGATACAAAAGGTTCTGCACACTTCTGGAGGAAGTGGTAAAATGGGAAACCCCACAGACTTACCACCCAACATGAGAGGATGGTGCCTGTCAGCATACATAAGTGTATGTTCCCAGCTCGTTCTGCTCCTTTTCCCACCTTGGGGCATGGGACTGGCTTCATGATGCTCTTCATCCCCTGCTGACGGCTGCCGTGCTTTAGGGAGAGGGTCAGAGAGCTGAGCAGTGTCAGTAGCTGAGGCCTCTCACTTGCCTATCCATCTGACCTCCTCCTGCTGATAGGTAGGCACAGGTGTATTCTGAGGCTGCTTCTACACTCCTCTGCACAACAAGGACACGCTGGAATATTTACCCTTTATGTGTCTATCATATTCCCATGCATTATTAATAATGTCTCTAAACCTGTCAGTAGAAAGGATCTTACTTGCTCAAAATTACCTTTCTAGCAAAAGTATACTAGGTATTTGTATGGAAAAGAGATTTGTAATAAAAATATCCATCATATCTTTTAATAAAAAAGTCACTGTGCTCTAAATCCAAGGAGTCAGTGCAAGACTGAACAGCTAATTTCTATATTAATGCTTAAAATGATTGTACTACATATGAATGTGGACCAGAAGTTGTTATTTTAAAAAGAAAAAAAATTAATGTATGTATTTTTTTCTTTCATGGAAAGAAAAAGCTAAAGGAAATAAGAATGGGTTCATCTTGGTTCACATTTCAAGAAAAATTATTTAAGGGTAGAAACACTGTTGCTCAGTTGAGTGCTTTGTTCCCTGGATTCACAGAAATAATCCTGCAATAAACTATTGTCCTGGATGGCTTTTCTCTGATAAATACGTGGATGTGAATATGCTAAGAAAACCAGCTGTCAGTAGAATTTGTTTTCCTTAAATGGATCAGGCTCCACGCTTTGGGGACTGAAATGGTCATTTTTTTACTAGTCTGGGAGCTGTGCCAGAGGGTTCTTCGTGACTGAGGGTGGTATGCAGAGTTTGGTGACTGCATTTAACCTTCTCATATGAGCAGGGGAGAATAACAAGAACCTGATTTGAACTCCTAGACTTTGAATGTTTCTGTAGGTTTTCCACTGACAGAAAAAAAAATAGAAGAGAAAATGAAAAGTGTATTTGGTTTAAGGTGTTTGCTATCTTTTACCTGCCCTTTCTGCTGGGAATTGGAGGAGGAAAGCCATAGGATGTTATCCGCTTACTGCCAGGTACTATCTCGTACTACATTTGAGGTGCAGGGGTGCTGTGAAGGGCTTCACCTTTAGCGTTGGCATGCTGTGCTGATGAGTCTGCCTCACCCACTGAAGCCTATCTGTAAATGATTGGCCGTGTTTAGGACTTTTTATCTGTCTTTGCAGAGGACAGAAGTGAGAAGGTCTTCAGTTCTGTTTGGCGTATTAAAATGTGCTTATTCATCTGATTTCAGTAGAATTGTTATTAGGCACCCAAACCAGTCCAAGACATCTTCAAATCCCAGAGCTTCTTTGCAAATGTGTGATGAAGGAATGACTGTGGCTTTGCAGGGCTTTCTCTTCCATTCAGCCTACTTTGGTCATGGTTCTGCGTAATGCCTGGCCACTGAGTATACCTACGCGCTCTATGTTCCACGTCCTCATCATACAAATCCTCTTAACCTGTAGCCAGAACTGTAACTTGACTTCCAGTCCATCTCTGCTTTGCAACTCTTCCTCTGTCTTAAAAATCGTCTGGTTTGCTGCAGCCACCGTTTGATGTCCTGTTGACAGCTTCAGAAGAAATCAGGATGGACTGGGACAGTCAAAACAGATTAACTTGTACTTCTGTCCCAGGTATTGAACTGTACAAGCTGTTTCATCTTTTTCCTGAAGCTGATAGAGAACAATTAGTGAAAATAATTATAGAAGGACTGAGAATACGTGCCCATCATCTAAATGATGCTTTAATTCTGGATATGTTAATGCTGTCCTTAAATGTTTCAGCAAGTGAGATTTTTAAGATGGTTTTCTTTCATTTAAGAGACTAAGCAATTAGACCTAATCAATTAAGGTATGAAATACTTGAGGCAGTTCAGCGGGACTGATTCTGTTGCCAGGTAATGAGGTACCAGTTTCTCTGTATAGGAGATGAGGGTCAAGTGGTCTGACGTGCAGCTGGTGGCAATCCAGAGCTCAGCCTTTCTTCTAATCTCAGAGCAAAACTTGGAGTTGAACTTTAGGAAGGGTTTCTGTCTTCCCAAAGTTTTTGTCAGGTTACTCTCAGAGTGCAAGCTTGTATGCGTAGGTTCTGTAACCTGCTGGCTGGGGAAGTATTTTTACATAATATATCAAGTACTTCATCCCTTAAAGAATTTTCGTCTGTAGTATAAAAATGCATATAGAAAATGGAATTAATAAGAAATTACAAAAAAGAACAAAAATATTATTCAAGACAGCAATCTTCAATTCCATTACTCTACAACTTCTAATTAGAGTGGAACAGTCTACAGAAATTTCAATAGTTTTAAACACATTTGTTTCATCTAGATACAAATCTTTCCATTTAAGTGTTGCATTTTTTCAGTTGTGTATCTGTAGTTTATTTCAGGCTACCATAATTAACCATACAATTCTATTTCATATTATGCTGTCATATGCTATGAGTATACCATCTTTCATTGTAATAACCCCTGTTTCAACACAGGCTTTACTGAGTGCCATTGTGAAGCTGTACTGTTCTAAATTTTCCTCCTCAGCATTTTTACTGTAGTATCACTGCTTCTAGGTGCATTTACCCTAGTATGAAGAATGATAATGGAGGAAAAAGAGAACAAAGTAATTTTTTTTCAGAGCATCAGACAGTATTATTCATAAAGGTATTCTTGATTCTTTACTGTTGCCCATATGTTTAGAGTTGTATCTTTGTACACTAAGATTGTAAGAAGCACTTTTAATTAATCAAAACTAATTCTGGTAATAACACTGAAAATCACTGTCATCTCAGTTATTAACTTCACTAGTAGTTGGTACTTTTGAAATCTTACCCTTTATTTACCATAGGGATTTTTTAAAAATTATTTTCTTAGATGGTGTATACTTGGCTACTGAAATCCATTTTAGTTTTACAACAACTCTTACTTTTATTTTGATATATTAAATATTTTTGGCTTTTGTATTATCTATATTGTTCTTACGGTTTGGGGGGTATTTTTACTGCCATTCTGCCATCCCTGGTGCGGTACTGAAGAGCCTTTCTCAGATGTTCCTTCAATATATTACAGCACAGAAAGCAGGTTTAAACTTCCTCTCCTGAAGTGTTTTTGTAGGATGATGAAAGCCTGCTGAACGGAATCAATCTGTGTTAGTACTGAACTGTGTCTATCATGGGTGGCAGGATTTTTTTCATACCTGAAAGTTAGTAGGAGTCTTTTGGGTTTTTTATGTAGGACCTTTTGTTCTAAAGAATTGTGTGGGCCAACTTTCGGGCCATCTTGAACTCCTTGAAATGTTTTCCATAAAATTAGTTAGGCTGACCAGAAAGAATTTGAAATTTGTGTTTGAGGGATAATCTGCTGTTGTTAAATACTACTTTAAAAACCAATAGCAATGAAATATAGAGTTACTGAGAAATCACAGCTGAAGCAGTAGTTTCTCTGTTGTTAAACATGCTTAATTCCACAGACTATCTCTTTGGAGTGAAGCAGCTCTTGCAGAAGAAAAGAGCTCCTAAGTTACTGACTGCATCAGATTTAAACATTATCTGAGAAGTCTGAGACTTCTGTCAGTTTATCCTTAAATATAATCACATGAGCAGGTCATGGAAGTTTTTTCTTTAAGCTCAAAGCTGAGCTTTAGCCGTTCAACTGTATCCATTCTAACTGAGTACTAATTACCAAAACTGACAAACAGTAGTTACAATGAGTTAATTAAAATTTGTCTTGGCAGCAAATGCACTGACTGTAGAAAAGCACATTTACTCAACAGTTATGAAAACTTAAATTTCCTAGAGTACACTTTGAACCTGCTTTTGTTGCTGCGTGGGCATTTTTCCCAGTTCTTGATGTAAATCCAAACCCACCACTACGGAATGTGATATCATCTTTTAACAGAGTATACTTTACTGAAGCTGACTTTTGCGTATTTGGGATATGTGGCTTGTTTTCTAAATGTGGTGACTAAGTCATTTGTTTTTGGAGGATTTCACTCTAATTTTGATCTGCACATTGTAGCGTGCTACTTTCAGACTTTTCCTACTTTATTATTTAGAACAGTTTTAAAAAAATCAACTACTTTTTAATGCCTGCTTCCAGATGGTCTTGTTCAATAGGTACAAATCTCTGACCACTTGGAAGTGTAAAGATAAGGATTTTTGGATAAAACCTTTAAAAAATGTAAAACAGAATTCAGTTGTATGTGAAAGACCTTAGTTTTGTTTGCCTCTCTTGTCTTCTTTCTGCAACTAGGAAGAGCTGGCAGTACCCACGAGGAACCACAGTCCTACTGCTGGCATTTTGGCAGGGAAGTCAAGGGTTCAGGGAGGGTGGATTGGGAAAGATGGAGGAGGAAGTCCTGCAGGGAATCTGATGGGCAGGAGGGGGACTGTAAGTAGAGGGATGTTGGCCACGTTGTCTGTGTGATCAAAAGTATTAAAATACATCCTTCAAGAGTACCAGAAGAGCTTGTTCCCCTGCCAACCTGCCTTTTTCACATAAGCTTGCTGACCCCACAGTAGAACTAGGTATCACTTCTTGGTTTTCTTCACTATTACCCCCTCTTTAATGCCAGTTATCGGTGACATTTTACAATTAATGTCTTTTTGAAAGAAGCTTTAAAACCTCCTTAATGATTCATTGCAGGAAGATGCCATTTCCCCAAAATAAATCGTGGCTTATTTTTGCAACATGACTACTGGGCTTCTAGGGGTTTCCTTTTCTCTAATTATTGTCAAGAATGTGATTCATTGTATTGATGATTTCATATAAGGCATGTGAGATAGTGACAGTCTGTCCTGCTACTTAACACAGGAGCTACTTGGCTCATGTGAATAACATTTGAAATCCTGTTTCCCTTCAGCAGCTGCACATTGGACCAATCTAGAGAATATGTATAAAAGACATGTTCTCACATGTGAGAGGTTTGATTGAAAATCTTTTCCTAGATAAGAGGTGCCTCTTCAGAAATATTGAGAACTTCTTTTCTAGGAAAAAAAGAATCCCCTTATCAAATCACAAGGATTCATTGAATTGTAAACCAAACATAGGTGTCCTGTAACTATACTAAACTTCAGATTCTTTAAATGAAAGTACAGATTGTATACAACTTAGAAAAGTAATTATTTAAATGGAATGGAGTTGCCGTATTTTCTAAGTACCATACATTTTGCATATTTTGTTGCTCTACAGCCAGCATTTCTTGGGGACTAGCAGGACCTGATTAGTCTGCAACCCGGAAGAAACACACAAGGATAGGTAGTTAGAGTTGGCCTATGGGAGCTGCATGCTCCTTTTATATTTTAAAAAACCTTTTTTGAAGAAGAAGAAGATATTTTGTTGTACCTGTAGTTTTCTCCCATACCTAAGATGAATGTTGCTTCTCCCTGCTCTCTTTCATTGCCTATCAGATAATTCCGCTGTCCTTGACTTGTCACAGGCTGTATACAGCTAAACTGTGGGACCAGCCTCTGAGTTTTGCACCTTGGTCAAATTCAAAACCAGTGTCAGAAGATTTGCATGTTCAACATCCCACTTTCCACCCTGATTTTCATTGGAAGAAATCCCAAGCACTTGGATAGGGAGGAACTTGTGTGCTCCAATAGTTCTTTGATCTGGATGATTAAGAACCAAAACTCCAGTGTACACTCTAAAGTATATCTGTCTTGCATCATTTTGGATTTGGGGGTTTCTAGGATTTTTTTAGGTGCAGTCATTGATATATCTAGCTAAGAAAATTTGGAAATTAAAAGGCATTTATCAGACTTGACATGGAGTAGCAGTGTTTTGAAATCCTTTTATTTCAGTGAGCTTATTAGCCATTCCTGTCTTTCATGATTTCTACAAATTGTGTAGCCAATATATTAATGAAAAAAAAATAATCAGGACTTATGTATAGTTTGGAAAACATACATGTGTATTGACAGAGGACATTATAGAATTTGTCACAGATCTCACGTGTGATGTTTAATATATGCATGCAGTATGTCTCAAACATCCCACGGAGGAAGACAAATTAAATTTGGCAGGAACTGAAGCTTCAAAATATGAAGATGTAGATTCTTTTTTGTTGGATTTTAAAACTAAATTCTTTGAGTTGGTTTCTAGTTGGAGGCCACTGAAAATACATGAGGAGGAAACTTAGGCTATATAACAATTTCAGTGGACGAAACTGTAAGTATCAAAGTTGCAGACACCACAGTGCAGTGGAAAAACCTGTACAAATAGAGCGAAACAATTCTGCTTGCAGATATTTGCTGTTGAAGCCAATAAAAGGGCTGTGCTGTTCTGTGTGGTTTAGTGATGTTAAGCACTACTTGCTGGAGGCAGCTGTGCTACAGCAATCTTTCTTGACCTTAAATAGCCTATATGCTAGGTAATGGAAGCATTCAGATATACAGGGCACATAAGGACAGAAGGAGGCCAGAAAAGCCATCTAGGCCCCTTCCCTCCCCTGAATTAGTCAGTGTCTTCCTCTGTATTATTCTTTTCTGGTCTTTGTCCAAGATTTTTACAAAACCGTTTAGACTAATTGTTCCCTTGTGTTGCCTTGGTACTGTTTATTCCATATGTTAAGTACTGCGTGCAAAGCAATTCTGCTCTTCAGTGTGGCTGCTGCTTGCTTTCCTTTCCTTTTCCTTTCTTCATATTTGCCTTTGATAGTAACCCGAACAGCTGTGCAAGCTCTGTCTCTCCTTGGAGATTGCACATACCTCAGCAGGAGCATCCCACTGCTCTTCCCTAGCCCTACTGTCATAGAGCATGTAGGACTCCCTGGGACATTTTGTGGAGGTAGTTCTTTCAGGTCATATTTTGGTCAGCTTCCCAGATATTTTCTGGTTTATTTTTCTATATACAGTGTAATGGTAAGGTGATAAGATTCTTAGGTGGCAGATATGTGTAGTTACTCAAGGATCCTCTCAATTTTCTCCATCGCTGTAACATTTTCTGTGTTGCTTTTGTAGTTGTAATTAAGACTATGTAAGTCGCTTCCTACCACCTCAAGTCTTCTTGTTTTCAGTTGGTGCCCTTTTTTTTTTTTTCTTCACTTACCTACCACTTAAGTTTCTCTAACTACCTTCTTTTTTTTTCTTTTAAGTTCCATCTCTGGTTTCTGCTTTGACTGTTTGTTTTTAGCTCTTCACAGAGCTCTGAAAATGCACTTTATTTTCAGGAAGGGAGCATCTATATTTTGCTATGTCAGGTAGAAGGTTTTCCTGCATTTGATATAGAAAAAGTGAGAAGAATTGAATGATAAACAGTCTTATCAAAAGCTTAGGTAGTTTGATCAATGAAAATCTGGAGAACCTTTCAATTGTCATATATACAGCATCAGTGCACATCCAGAACAGTCATTTAGCTTTGTCTCAGATTTCAGTGCCTTTCTTTGCTTATTTATTTTAAAACACGTTATTTTACATTTCTTTTCAATATTATTAATCTGTAAAACAAATTGCTTCCATTTAGAAAACGAGAGAAAACTTCAGGATTGCTGTGCATCGGTGAAACAGTGAAAGCAAGGAAATCCCATTTTATTTGTCAAAACCAGGATTACATATCATTGAAGAACCGTTTTTCCCCTCTGTGACAGTATTCTATTTAGAGTACTTGTCTCAGCAGTAACAACGATCGGGTGATTGTGGGTCCCTTCCAAATCAGGACATTCTATGATTCTAAGGGTGATATTTCTCAGTACTATGAATTTCTTTGCTGATTTTATTATTCTAGTATTACATTAAAATTTTGGAGGTCATTTCAATGTATAAAACACATCAAGTACCTTAAGCTGTGATAGCCACAGTGGTTTTGTAGAAAACTCACTTGCAGCAAATAAGTTGCAGATTTCACATCAGAGTTGTAGAGCTCTTTGTTGGAAAGGAACTCTGAATCATCCAGCCAGCTTCCTGCTTGGCACTGGACTACCGCCAACACTAGCTTAGGTTTTGTGTAGCGAGGCCTTTGTCTGGCCACGTCTTGAACACTTCCCACAGAGAAGATCCTACAGCCTCCCTGAGGAACCAGTCTGCTACTCTGCCAGGGGAGGGCTTCTTCCAAAAGACCTGTCTGAGCACCCTAAGACATCAGTTGGCCCAGTCCTTGAGATTGTCAATGTCTCTCTGGATTGAAGCTGTGCAGTTTGCTACAGCAGTGTTATACAATGTGCCTTTTACCATGGTGGTATAGAAGCAGGGTACCTCTTCTCCCTTGAGCTGCAATTAAAATTCAGGAAAGCAGACTTCCAGCTCTTCAAGGAATTATTCGGTAGGATCCCCTGGGACATGGTTCTCTGAGACAAGGAAGCGGAACAGAGCTGGAAAATGTCCAGGGATGCTTTCCATAAAGCGCAAGAGCACTCAGTCCCCATATGTAGAAAATCAGGAAGGGAAGGAAAGAGACCGGCGTGGCTGAGTCTAGACCTGCTGGTCAAACTAAAGAAGAAGAGGGAACTGCGCAGGCAGTGCAAGCAGGGACAGGGAACCTGGGGCGTGTACAGGGACGCTGCCCAGTTGTGTAGGGATGAAGTCAGGAAGGCCAAGGTGCAGCTGGAGCTGAACTTGGCAAGGGAAGTAAAGACTAGCAAGAAGGGCATCTACAGGTATGTCAATCAAAAGAGGAAGGTCAAAGAGAATGTACCCCCACTGATGGTTAGAAATGATGATCATGTATCAACAGATGAGGAGAAGGCTGAGGTACTTAACAATTTTTTTCCTCAGCCTGCACCAATAACTCCTCTCCTCACCCCTCCTGGGTCATGGGACAGCAAGATGGTGACCAGGGGGGTAAACCCTTTCCCACTGTAGAGGAGGATCAGGTTTGTGACCACCTGAGGAACCTGAACATATAGAAGTCTATGGGACCTGCTGAGATGCATCCCAAAGTCCTGAGGGAATTGGCAGATATGGTTGCCAAGCCACTCTCCATGATATTTGAAAAGTAATGGAAGTCGGGAGAAGTCCCTGGTGACTAGAAGAAGGGTAACATTGTGCCCATTTTTAAAAAAGGTAGAAAAGAAGACCCTGAGAACAACCAGCCTGTCAGCTTCACCTTTGTGCCTGGGAAGTTCATGGATCAGATCCTCCTAGAAGCTATGCCAAAGCACATGGAGGACATGGAGGTGATTAATTGCAGCCAGCACGGCTTCACTGAGGTCAAATCCTGTCTGACCAACTTAGTGGCTTTCTGTGATGGGGTAACTGCAGAGTTGGACACGGGTAAACCGACAGATATGATCTATCTAGATTTCTGTACAGTCTTTGACATGGTCCCCCACAGCATCCTTCTCTCTAAATTAGAGAGATATGGATTTGATGGGTAGATGGTATGGTGGATAAGAAACTGATTGGATGGTCGTATTCAAAGAGTAGTGGTCAATGGCTTAAAGTCCAGGTGGAGATCTGTGACAAGTGGTGTCCCTCAGGGGTCTGTACTGGGACCAGTGCTATTTAATATCTTCATCAATTATATTGACGGTGAGATCGAGTGCACCCTCAGCAAGTCTGCAGGTGACACCAAGCTGAGTCGTGTAGTTCCCACACCCAGAAGGATGGGATGTCATCCAGAAGGACCTGGACAGGCTGGAGAATTGGGCCTGTGAGAACCTCATGAGGTTCAACAAGGCCAAGTGCAAGGTCCTACACCTGGGTCGGGGCAATCCCCATTTTCAGTACACGATGAGGGATGACGTGATTGAGAGTGGCCCTGCAGAGAAGAATTTGGGGCTCCTGGTCGATGAGAAGCTCGACATGAGCTGGCGATGTGCACTCACAGCCCAGAAGGCCAACTGTATCCTGGGCTGCATCAAAAGAATTGTGGCCAGCAGGTTGAAGGAGGGATTTCTGCCCCTGTATTCCTCTCTTGTGAGACCTCATTTGGAGTACTGTGTCCAGTTCTGCAATCCTCAACATAAAAAGAATACAGAGCTGTTGGAACCGGTCCAGAGGAGGGCTACAAAGATGACCCGAGGGTTGGAGCACCTTCCATATGAGAGCAGGCTGAGAGAATTGGGGTTCTTCAGCCTGGAGAACAGAAGGCTGAGGAGATCTTATAGTAACCTTCTAGCACCTGAAGGGGCTACAAGAAAGCTAGAGAGGAGCTATTCATAGAGGTGGTGATAGGATGAGAGGGAACAGGTATAAACTGGAGAGGGGCAGATTTAGACTAGACATTAGGAAGAATTTCTTCATGATGAGGATGGTGAGACACTGGAACAGATTGCCAAGGGAAGCTGTGGATGCCCCATCCCTGGAAGTGTTCAAGGCCAGGTTGGATGGGGCCTTGGGTAACCTGATCTAGTGGGATTCCCTGCCCATGGCAGGGTGGCTAGAACTAGGTGATCTTTAAGGTCCCTTCCAACCCTAACTATTGTATGATGCTGTGATTTTATCTTTTTAAGTCTGTATGCTGAAGATTGCTGGTCACTTTTCAATACACAAATCCTAATTTATTTTTTATTTTTTTAAATTTCATATACTGCAGGAAATTTCTTTTAAAATACCCTGAAATAGAACCACTAGTCACAAGCAGTCAATGATCTTGGCAATGCAACTGACATTGCTAAATACTTTCTATGTAAAACTAATCACACTTAAATTGCTATAAAAAAGGGTAGATTTATCCTGGGTTTGTTTGTTATACTAATCCTATGAAAGTCTAGCATTCTATTTTTGTTCATCTACCAATCTGTTCAGCATATT
This sequence comes from Clamator glandarius, assembly GCA_033459285.1. Classification (NCBI taxonomy): domain Eukaryota; kingdom Metazoa; phylum Chordata; class Aves; order Cuculiformes; family Cuculidae; genus Clamator; species Clamator glandarius. The sequence continues at coordinate 1,147,384 of JAUNZM010000614.1, read as the reverse complement.
TTGTTTAATAGTTTAATGGTAGAGCCTATATGCAACCACCCGTGTTACATCAGAGACTGTGCAACTGGAATGTTGTTTACTTTTCACCAAGGCAACACCCTGGTTTTTAATAATTAACAACTAACAATGTCTTACAGCTGACTCCCTTTAAAGTCATGAATGTAGGGGTGTTGAGGATTTATAGGCACACTGTGCTGAGGCCTTGTAGTAGCAGCATGTTTTGGACTGGACTATTAAGGAGATGGTTTGGGGTGGGATTTTTTCATTTTGATATGTATGTTTTTTCTTTTATTCTTCCTCAGTTATCTTGAACTGGTTATTTTTGTGCTGTACGTGCATAGGCCTTTAATACCTAATGCCTTGAAGCTATTTCCTTAAGAAACAAAATGAAAAAGAGAAGACTTGTGAGAGAGTTTTCTACAGCCATAACTTCTCACTGTTCTTTTGGGGAGTGAAGGAGAACTTATATTTCTGAGGTAGTCAAATTGGCAACTGTGGCTCATATTTAAAATACAAACATTTTCTTTTTCTTATTTTTGACAACAAGACATCCCTTGGATGTCTCAATTACAACCATACCAGCAGGGATTTTTTTTTTTGTTAAATCTTTATGTGTTTTGTCCAGGTTTGATTTGAAAAGATGCAAGGAATACAGTTAACACAATTTTCTTAGCTCAATTCCACTGATAAAATGTTTTACTGCCTTTTAATCTGAATATCTGTAAGTTTTTCACCAACTTTAATGTGTTTATCTTCTTGGCACCCTTCTGGGATAAGTTAGTACCAAATATTGCTATGATGTGTGAATGTATCCATGTGTGCCACAAAGATTTTATGATTAAGAAACTAGAACTAAAGAGATACTCCCTTTGGTAATCTTAGTCTGTACCAGATAAACGTTACTAGGCTTAGAAATGTGGTCGCTTTCTTTTACAGTCAAATTTTGTACCTAAAATATATTTTTGCTTAGTGATGTTTCTTAATCACTGCCCTTCTTTAGTTATATGGGCTGTCCTGAGGCTATACTCATTTAGGTGCGCTGATACAGGTTCTTCTAACATCTCCACTGTTGCCATTTGAGAATATGCTCTAAAGAAAATGAAATAAAAGCATTAGTACATGTACAAGTACATTTCTTGCCCCCATGACAAAGATACTTTTAAAAGTTCGGTATATTTTTAAGCCTTGACCCCTGCCAGAATATCTCAATAAAATAGAGGTAAATAGATACTGCATTTGCTAGCTGGTTGTAATTGGATGTAAAGATAAGCAGAAAAGGTATTTTCATTTAATTTCATTCTGACAACCTGTAAAAATACAGGATTCTATTTTAAGAACAAATAGTAGGTAAATAGTGTTCCGTGCAAAATCTGCCAGTTACTGATCATGTTTGTGTTCTTTTGATTTTTCTTTTAAAGTTCCTTTGTTGTAGGAGAACATCTTGGCAAAGCTTCACATATGTGGTTAGCTGCTTGCTGAGCCACAAGCAAATAATACTGTACAGCTAAGCATTTCTTCCTGCCTCACCGATTTCTATTCTCTTGGGCAACAGGAGTTCAAATCTGGGCAAAGATGACAGGCATAAACCTGTCTGATTGGATTAATAACATAGAAACTGTTGCTAGCCTCCGTAGTAATATTTTTAAGTTGGTCTTGTAGTAAGTTTCTCAACCTGGATTTTGATTTTATTATACTAGCAAATAGAAAGGTGCATAACTCTCTAAGCCGAGAGGACAAAAGAAGAATCTGATTCCCATTTTCAGGCTTAGCAGATAGGAATTCAGAAGGGGTTGTTTAGAAACCTGATGGTCTGTAATGGTTCAGAGATGGCTCCCAGTATATTGGTTGTGGGAAATTTCCTTTTAAACACTGTATTTTTTTTGCTTTGTGGCATTTTCAATCTCCTAAACTAAAAGGACTGAACTAAAACTAAACTTTTAGAAATAAGTAGTAATTAGCTTGAGGAAGCAGAAGTTTCCCCATTGGTGTGTTCATTCACACTGGGAATGGCACTGTGAAGTAGAATCAGTTTGCTTATCAGTTGGATATTATAAGAAAGAGTAAAGCTTTTTGATAAATGTATTTAATCATAAAATGGATGCTGTACATGAAAAATCACATTTGTTGGTGTGTGTTGCTGGGAGGAATTACTTCAAATTGTCCCTTTATCATTATCTTGCAAAAAGCTCAAGTAGCACATTTGAGGTAGTAGGTTCTATGTTTTGAGTTGTAGCATTAAATTGAATGCATGGGAAAAAATCTGTGTGTGATTTCAATTTATTTTTCTGTGTCTGTAGTTGTGTTGGAATGACAATAATGTCCAATACTTGAGAGGAGGAAGTTGTGTTACTGGAACTTATAAGGAGCAAAGGCTAAGCTTTTGGGAAGAGCAGGTCTAAAATTCAGATGATGCCCAAGGACTTGACTTACTGTAATTTCTTAGACATAGGTCTTTGGATTTGATGGATTTGATTTCAGTTCTCCTCAGAATGCTCACCTTATAATTTCATACCTGCAATCTGAGACTTAAAACCTTAGGAAGGAAAACAAAAAACATCTTATGGAAATTAATTTGGTCCTTTAGAATTACTCCAATGTCTGGGCAGTCTTGATGTTGTACCTGCTGAAGAGACTTTGACCTTGATTAGGATACCAGTCCCCCAAAATGATTTTTGAAATGTCAGAACTGTTGCTATTTTAAACTCTGGTTTACATCGAAAGCATCCAAAAGGTTTGTTAAAGTATAGTACTTACATTTCTTCTCTAATAGGTAATTCAAACCTGTTTCAGCCAGGTAACTTTTAGTACCATATGAAGGGAGGAAGTGGAGGGGAACGACTTATATCAAGTAAAACAAAGAAGATTTTGTTGGTTTCCGTTTTTTTACTGTAAGTACATTTACAGATTAAAAAACCCCAAAACTGTAAACTATATCTTATGAATGTATTTTTCATATTCAAGTGGTTCCCTAGTTTCTCCAGTGTCTCCAGCAACCTTTTCCTTACCTTCTTCCCTCCTTCCTTTTCCACTCTTTCACCTTCCAAATTCTCAAAGTTACTACTCTGGGGATATTCCTGAATCCCTGTCTTCTCTGTCACTTCACTGAAGTAGCATAGTGCTCTTGTCTTGCCAGGCCTTGCTCAGAAGTCTCTTTCTTATTCTTTTAGCTAATAAATATATACTTTTTAAAATATAGTTCTTTTTTTCTCATCTAGGAGCTTTTGCTCTTTTATTCTCCCTCTCCTCATTCCCTTGGAGTTGTCTGTGTTTCATCTCCCCCTTAATGTAGATTTACATTGAAGGAAAGATGAAAATGCCTGGTCCTGGAGACAGTCCAATAAAATTGAGCAGTTCTGGGGGTTCCCTTGTAGACAGATGGTAGAGTGATGGATTTTCAAGGCAAAGTATGAAATTTTAAATTAAAAGAATTTTTGGATCTGTAGGATCTTGAAACGTCTATCCTGAGTTCTGGACTTGATAATTGGTAGTTTGTAGTCAGCCATTCTCCAGACTTCCCTTGCTTTTACATGTACTGCTTTTTTTTTTTTTTTTTTTCATCTTACACACTTAGAAAAATCAGACTCTGTATTGGACATAAATTCCAACCTTCCCCTGCATTTGGCTACATGAGCTACAATTAGTTATTTTTAGTCCTGACCAAGTTTGCATGAATGTTCTTCAGGTTGACACTAATTAGACCCTGAATAAATACATGGTTTCTTGAGGGACAGGCAGTTTTTCCAAGTACTGACCATAGCTTTATATTGGTCACTTTTCAAAGCAGGTCTCCAAAGAGAAAGGAATTTGGAGCAGGTGTTGTGCAAACCATAGGAGTGTAAGTCTAATTTCTAAAGACCTGAGTGTCTTCTTTTCTTCCCACAACTGCTACATGGAATTTGAAGTCACTAATTAGGAAATAAATCTGCATTTCAAGTACTGTTTTTCATGTATTGGCAAGGTAAAAGATGAAAATTAGATGTTCCCCCAACCAACTTTGTCTTTCATGTGCTGAAAACATTTATATTACCAATCATATTAGAAACTTATAGGTACTCTAAATCAATCGGTAACGGTTGCACATTACTGGTTTGCAGACGTGGAGAACAGGAAGCAATGAGTTAGTTACAAGGAATAGTTTAGATACTAGTATGCAGTACTTGAAAAGTTTGTGATGTGTATAACCATGACCTCCAGTTTCTTCAGTAATTTCAATCACTAATTTCTAACAAAAGCTACTCTGTTGGGTCAGTTTCAACAGAGATGCAAATCACTTACATTTCCTTTCGGTTTGAGAAGTGCAACTTGGGTTGTGTAGCTCAACTACAGTAAACAGACAGCTTTTCAGGAAACTTGCCTTTCATAAAAGGATGAGTTTGTTTCATTCTTTTCTACCACTTCTACTTTTGTTCCTTGAACTTTGCAGTATGGGATTTCATGGTAAGTGCAGATCTGAAGTGCCTCCAGTGGTGAACTCCCTTGCCTCTGATTCATGTGATTCTAGAATAATATCAACCTTCAGATGTTTTCTTTATTGTAAACTTAAAGTGCTTTTTTTCCCCTTTGATATTCTTTTTTTCTGAAGTTGTTTGTGCTTAAATATACAACCTACATTCTTCCACAGCAGGAAATTTCTGATAACCATATGATTGGGGCTTTTGTTGTGTCTTACAAGATAGTATCAGTTCCCTGGCCTATTTCAGAGTTTGTGAGGGTAGCAAGTTGGTAAAAAAGGGAAGAATGGGAAATGTATTTATGATTGATTTTTATCTGATTTTAATGTTGCAAAGAAGCTGCATGGACCTGGGAAGCAAGTTGGGTGTCTTTTAATCCCATGTAAACGGATCCTTGGCCAGGCAGTCTTTTCCATGCTTTAATTCTGACAAGTCTTATTTGACATCTCAGTGAAATAGCCAAAGAATGACTTTGACCGTAGCTCATGAATTTACCTCCTAAACGTGGAGGGAATTCCTGAGGGCATGTAATTTCAAGCTTGGAGGGCTCATATGAAGATGGTTTTGTTATTGCTGCCCTGTGGAAAAGTGTTTCATGAACTGTGCATTTCAGTATTGAGGTGTGCTAATTTGCAGAATTTCAAATAAATTGGTCTATCTAGTTATACTTGCTCTTATTTTTGCCTTGAGTTCCCATACCTTGAGTATCAACTAAAGTTTCCATTATAACTCTCCCAAAGAACAAACAAAAGCGAAGAAAAGTTGCATCAAGTTAAATGTTTGTAGTTGTCTTCCCTCCCTCTCCACCATCTTCCAAAAAAATAGTTAAACAGACACAGCTGTTATCTCTCATCACCCACATTTCTTCTGTATTTTGCAGTGGCTTGAAAACAAAGACTACGCAAATATAATCAGGGAGCAGCATTGGCTAATTACAAAATTTGTTCGTGTAAGAGGCTTTAGCAGCAATGTTATGAGATCTTTAATCACAACTCCAGCATTGCCTGTAAGCAGATCTTCACTAGTGCCTAAGTACCTCCCTAAATCACTGCCACGTTTGGGAGATGTGGTTTGCTTGCCCTGCTCTCACAGAATCTTGCAGCCACCCGTGCCTGTAGGCAGAGATATCACTGTGCTCGGGAACTTGCTGGTAGTGTCTTCAGGCTAATTGTGTCCTTACTTGACCCCACCTACTCTGAGAAGTTTGACATAGTCTGTTTCCCAAAGTAAATAATGTTTGGGGTTTGGTTGTTTTGTTCATACTGTTTCATCCCCAGGGAGGAATGAATAGACCCATTTTGTAACCTTGTTTCTCAGCTTACTTCCTCAGTCTCCTCTTAAACCTCATCACAGTAACTGTTAATGTCTGAAATTCTCTTTCAAAAAAGGACATGCCATACAAATTGTGGTGATATGTGAAATGCAATGTTAGGCAACTGTTGATATTGTCAGAGGGATTGTGTGTTAAGCTGGGGTGGGGAAGGTAGCACAGTACATTTTGCAGAGCTGTGCATTTTTAGAAACAGCATCATTATCTGTCATGTATTACACACGTAGTTGCAGAACAAGGTAGAGTCCTACAAGGTGCTTTTTCAGATATTCCACCCAGCCTGTGTTGATGTCAGACAAGTCAGGTCATTGTTGCAGAGCTATTCAGGTGTCCAGAGGGATCTTAATTTATTTCAGTATTTTGTTCTTTTTATCAAATTTGAAGCTCTTTGAAGGTATGCTACCTTTCACTTTGCTGATCATGAAATTTGTTATATTAAAACCTTGTCTGGGGGAGAAGAAAATAAAATCATTTTCAAGTTCTGCCTTCTATCCCCCCCATTAGTTCAGGTTACACTTAAAACTACTCTCATTGCATTTTTAGGTAAAACTCATAATGTAAATAATTAGTATTTTTTAAATCATATAACACTGTGACAATTCTCCTAATTTTTATGTCAAGAAAGTTATGTGTTTGTGATTAAAATTTAGCACTGTAAACTGCCTTGCAGTAGAATCTAAACATGTTGCCCAACTAGAAAATCACATGCATGTGCAAAATGATATCAGAATTATAGAAACAGGGCTAGCACATATGATATTTTGCCCTAATAATTCTCCAGCCCTAAGCTATTGGTGGTTCAGAGACTTTATCTGACTCATGTATTCAGTAATATGGAATGAATTTCTGTTTCATTGACTTGTCCAGCCTACCCTTTGAACATACTGCAATAGGGAATATCATAGCTCCACTGCATCTAAAGTTAAATAGGGTAGATTCAGAGTAGATATAAGGAAGAAATTTTACACTATACAGATCTGAGGAACAGATTTGCCCAGAGAGGTGGTAGAAGCCTCATCCCTGGAAGCATTCAAGGTCAGGTTGGACGGACATCTGGGCAACCTGATCTAGTTGAAGATGGCCCTGCTCACTGCAGGGTAATTAGACTAGATGACTTTAAAGATCCTTTTCTTCCCAAACTATTCTATGGTTCTCTGCTCTTACACAAAGATCTACCTTCTTTCAGTTTTGAACATAGCTCCTGTTAGCTAGATGTAATGCTGACTGCTACACTTGTATTGGAAGAGACAGCAACTAGTCAATGTTTATTCACATTTTCCATATCACTCACCGTATTATGGTTGCTAATCCCATACATGTTTTTGTTGTGGATTTTTATTTGGTGCTGAACTGATATTTTGATTGAACTGTCAGTCATAACCTCAGGTTCCGTTAAATATTCAACTTTGAGTCCATCACTTTATATTTTAAGTTAGGATTGGTTTCTCCACATACATTGCTTCATATTGTTCTGCGTTAAATCTCCTTTTTCTTGCTATTATTCAGTTCTGCTTCAAAGCTTGTTTATTAGTCTTCATGGCTGAAACTTGTCTTGCTGCTCTAAAAAACTGCTACCTGACAGCTCACCTGTTTGCCAGGTCGTTTACAAACATTTCAAACAACAGAAGTCACTACTGAATCCCACTGCTGACTTCACTATTAGAGCTTATTATTTATTCCTACTTCGTAGTGATTCTTTCAAAGAGCTGCAGTAAATGTATGAGACAGGACTACCCCAAACTAGGAAGGAATCAGTATATCTTTTACATTGTGCGCATTCAGACATTATGTGCTGAGACCGTTGTTCTGAAATAAGGACATTAACCATTTGCCTAGAACTCAGGCAAGCCCTCACAGGAACAGAACTCAGCTTTCATTATGTATTTGGCATTTGCACGGCCACCTCCTTTTATTTGGTTTTGTCTTAGTGGAAAACTTTATCTTTACTGTGCTTGAAAACATTGCTGGTGATTCTCCAGATACAGGTGGCTCTTAGGACCTTGCTTGTTAATGGTAAATTTCCAGTGAATTTTCCCTTGTGGCCCCTATCATTGTTGCAACAGAGACCACAGATCTTAAAATGACCTGCATTGACTCCAACAAGGGACAACCAGTCTTTGAGCATCTTTATGAGAAACTGAAGGAAAGTTTGCTAAATAAAGTTAGATGTAGGATTACATTCAGAAGCACTCACTAAAATGGAACTTCAGAGAGCTGTGGTAACAGTTCAAATAAGTGTGAACAGCAGCACTTTTTGCTTTGTGCTGGAGACAGTCTGTCCTGCAAGAGCTAACTATCCTTGCATAACTGGCAATTGTTTTACAGTAAATCAGTAGCAGATCAAATGGTGAGTAGCTTTTACTAGAATATCTTGCTGGACAGAGCTCTCAGAGCAGGTCCCTGGGTTTTTTCCCTTTTCTCTTCAGTGTGTAAAACCAGAAAAATCTGCCTACAGCTTTCTGAAAAGTCAGGTAGTGGAAGAAACAAGAACAAGACACGTACTAGTAGTTGTTCCATTCCACAATGGTTTTTAGATAGCCTTGGGGTTGGATAATACATGACAAGGACTGATTTCTGGATAAACAAGACTCGTCCCAGACACATGCATCTTGTATTACTTTTTAAAATTCAAACTGAAGGAGATGGGCAGAGTACAAAACCTTTTCTAACTTAAGAAACAGTGGTAAAACTTCCATATTTTCTGCTGGACACTGTTAAGTTTTACAGCGTTGATACTGCCCAAGAAAAGATTCATAAATACGTAACATCCAAAACTGAACTATAAAGAATAATAGATTTCTGCTTTGAAGCTCAGGGGAAAAATCTCTAAACTTAGACTAAAAGAAGTTTGTCAGGTATTTTCAGTGATATTAAGCAACTCCTGCTTTCCAGTAAGGCTGGGAGCTAGGAGAGCTGAGAAACTTTGAAATTTGCTGCAGCTGGAAATTGCCTCATGTTTTCCATTAGAAATATTTTTCATTTGTTTCTTTTGTTTAGAAACTTTTCAGTGTTGGGCTGAGGTTTTCTGTACGAGATAACTGCTTCAAATGAAGCAGTTTTGAAGCTTCCTTGGGATTAGCATATTTATCCCTCTCAAATTTCCCTTTCTCGGAGGCATCGGGGGGTTTTTTTTGTGTGCAGTGTCAAGTTATACCCTCTGCCAGCACCTCAGCTTTACAGAACTGTTTTTGAAGTTGCTCATTTGAGTATACACCTCTGTGTCCTAATGATAGAGAAAGTAGATTACTAGTATTATATTAGCAGTGCCAGATTTGTGGTTAAGAAGGCATTTGTAGAATCTCTCACAATGGTGGTTTGACAAATTATTTACATAATGGGATAAAGTTTCCTATGCTTGTTCTTATTCTCAAGGCATCCAAAGAAAAACTGTTCGTGTCTCTGAATTACATGTGCAATGAGAATATAATCAGTTGGTTTTAACTTTTTTATGTAAGATTTCAAGATAATCAGTGGGGGTTGTTATGGGGGCATTTTTCTGGAATTGGTGTAGTTTTCTGTGTAGGGTGAAGTCTTGGCTCCATTGCTACTGGTAAATTCTGCCAAGGACTTCAGTAGAATTGTTATTCCTCCTTAGACACTTGTGTGGTGGGAAGCTGTGGTTATTTTTCAGTCTGACTTCCAAAGAAAATCAGCTTTCCTTCCCATAAAATTAGTATGATCGTGTTGTCTGTGAATACAGGTATCTATAATTTCTGGGACTTTTTTGAGCCTGCTGGCTAATTTAAAAAAAAAAAAAAAACAACCCAAAAACTTTGAGGAGGGTGTAAGTCTTGAAAATACAAAGTTCCTATGAAAACAAGAGGTAGATTCAGTTACTGCTACCAGAAGGAAAGACTGAAGCCCCTGCATAACTGTAATTTGTGAACAGAGAATCAATATGGGAGAAAGAAATTATGAATATTTGAATCCCAGGAAGTGCTTCAGTCAGAATTCATGCTGTATTAAACATCAGAAATCCCCCTCTCCTCTCTTCGGTCAAGATTTGTATCCTGACATATTCTCTGATGTCTTACAAGGCATGAACACCTTTTGAAGCTTTTCCTCTGGAAAAAGCATTTAGAACATCTTTTCCTGTGTGGTTTCTCTGATGTTTAATAAGGAGTGAACTCATGCTATGCTGTGGTTTTAACACAACTTGGTTAAAAAGTCAATCTGATGCAGATAGAAGTCCATTGGAAACCAAACTTTGGTAGCTATGAACTTCCTTGTTATTTATGCTGTAAATGGTCCCAATATAAGCAAATACATGCAGGTAAACATTGACAGGCAGGTATTCTGCAATAAATTAAATACGGAGGTTACATCCTTGGAATAGTACAGCTAATATTTACACACAAAATTCATCAGTCTTTAGTAGGTCCACATATTGATATGATGTTACATTGGTGACATTGCATTAGATAGTATATGTGCAGAAAGAGAACTAAATTACAGTTGATGTGGGAACTAGAACTTTGACAGCCATGGTTCTTTGGGAGATTTGTGGAAAAAAAGACAGACTTCTTGTTATGCATTTTGTATATGAATGTGTTATGAGTATGAGGTTCATACAGGTACAAGTGGTAATATGGGTATGGTTGGTAACTCATTTTATCACAGATAAGGATTTACATGTTCAAGGTTATAACAACTAAAATCTGTATATAGTGTATTGTATACAGTATATACAAGTGCCAAGTTTGAACTGGCGTATTTAAAGAAAAAGTGTGAAATAAGAGCAGTTCTAGGATTTGCTGTCCTTCCTGACATCAGAATTAGATTTTTTTTAAAAAAACTCATCCCCTTATTGCTTTCTTTTTTCAACATGTAAACAATGTTAGGTATAGTACTTCCAAATCCTATGGTTTTAATCACATTATTATGTTAAACCAAAGTGGATAAGAAACAAGTATCAAATATATCATTCCCTCATCTGCATTACAAAACAGCTGATTTTTTTTAAACCCTATGGCTGATTATTCATCTGAAGTGAAATCGGGCACGTCTAGGATTCTGGAACTGCATTGGCACTCTGAGCTCTCAGTGAAATATGGAAAATCTAAAAGAAGGAGATGAGTAAGATTTCTGTGGTGTAAGTGCAACTTCTGCAATTTTAAAAGAAAATTAGATTTGAACATTAGCCAGAGAAACACGAAGTATGGTAGTAATATTGTATATGTAGTAGTAGCAGACCTCCGGGCATTTGGAAGCAAGAAGCCCAATGAAGAGACTATGTACAGGAAGGTTTAGATTTAAATTTGGAACTGTATTTTGTTGTTGTTGTAGGGTCAGTTTGCTATTTTCTTTCTTATTCCAACCTTACAGCAGACCTAAAATCTTCATAAGCTAACACATTCATTATAATTCACTTAAAATCCCCAATGTTGGCCTGTATGTTGAAGACAGGAAACAGGAGAAAAAGGAAAGAGCATATGATTTCTGAGAACTTCAGTCTTCACAACAAAATGACAACCTAAGCATGTATAAGCCTCAAATCAGCTATTCCTGCCCTGGGCTTAGTAGGTAAACTAGAATTCTGAAATACTATCTATAGATTTAAATAACACTGATGGTTTCGTCTTTTACATTCTTTAGTCAATTAAAAAAAAAAACTTTTGTGAGTGACATATCTTCACAATAAGAGAAGCTTGCAAAGCTTTTTAGGTCAGAAATCATGCAGTTCTGTAATTACAGATAGATAGTATAGACTGTGTACAATGTGATCTTTACATTTTGTAAAATGAGAAAATGAGTAACCTGCCTTAGCAGCTAACGTCCAAGGGATTTTTGATAAACTGAAATGACTCAATATTAAACTTAACCTTGAAAGATGCCGAGGACCTCCTCTAGAAATTAGGGTCATACGCAACTTCTGCAGTAGCTGTGAGTTCTATTTTCCTTTTATTAGCTTATGTTAGTATTTATTCCTTGACATAAATTGTATCATGGATCATATATGAATGGATTTGAAGAAGTCTCTGCACAATACACAAATTGTATTATGTGCTGTTAGAACACTTTTCATCCTGTAGGGTGAAAGGTATTTTCGTAAGATGTAGTACTACTTCAGTGCTTTTATTTTTAAATAATCTTCTGATGTTCAGTGGGTATTTTTGCCACTCTTAGCTGCATCTCTCTTCTGGCTTGAAGAAGAATGTCAGATTTGCACTGGATGGTGCCAAGGAAATGTTATTTGCAAGTTATTTCATGAGATGTAGCCTTATGAGTTAAACTGAAAGCATGAGGTGCTGCCGTTTGTAAGGTGGTTTTTATTTTGCAAGTGTTTTGCAGAGATCAAGTGTTCTCTGTTTTTTTCTAGCATGACCTTAGTAAGTGTAAATTTTCTATGTATTTCTCAAGTCTGTAAAGACTGGGAAAGAATAGCTGTGGCTGTGTCAATTTAAGTTACCCCAGAAACTACAGAATTTGGCTAGATCACAGAATTTGTGTCTTCCAGTGCAGTCTAGTGCATACATCTGGGAAGAAGAGATCTTGTAGAGGAAACAATCAGTTTTAGTTTGTACAATTTAAATGTATTACTGTAGCTTGGTTTGTAGTTATGGTGAGTTATCAAATGACACTAACACAACTTTGAAAGTTCATCATGCAAGCTGAAGATCGCCAGCAGATGTGTCACTCACTGACAGAAATGGAGGTGATGCAGAAAATAAGATTGTTTCGTAGTAGAGCCTCTTTCTTAAAGACTTCAAAGACTTCAAATCAAACTTTAAAGAACTTCAAAAAAGTACAAGGTACTTTAAAAGTACAAGGTATCTAAACATACACATAGATAACAGAAGATTCCAACACCATGCTAATAGTTATTGCTGGTAGAAACGGCCAAATGCTATTAGAATCTAGATATTCTCCAACAAAGATTACAGTATTTTCACTTTGGTAGATTAAGTATTAAAGCCATATTTGGTTATGTAAGCATGCAAGATAATTGTAACAGGACACATAAGACAGTGTTAGAAGCCACTACATTTATGATTTAATAAATTTAAAAAATTGTCCTGTATATTGTGTAATGGGTGAAAAGTTGATGAATTGTTAAAGAGATTTGAATGAAGGAAGAGTTCATTTAAATGTCAAAAGCTGATATTTTTAAGAGGTCATTTGTACAATACAGAAATTTTTTTTTTAAAGGAGAAAAACTGTATTCTTTTATGGAAGAACTTTAGAAAAGAACACATACAAATACTAGCAAGATATTGTAGTTTTAATTAGATTAAGTGATTATCATTCTGTAATCTAGAAGTCTCAATAAAATAATATTAACAGTTCAGTATCAGAAAGTTGGAGCAAACAAAGCATGAATATAATAGGATTTGTTACACAATTTATCTTGGTCAATAAATCTCTATTAACCAGTGGTAGATCTTTGACTTGGAAATAAACCGTCTTTGAGTGAATGGTTTCTTTGAAGTAGTTATCATATCCCGTAAATTTTAATTTTAGTTCATAGAATATGCCTCATTCAATTACTTGTTTCACCTTTTTTAGTTATCCTTTTGGAGTAGCAGTATTGTTTTTTCAGTGGCATTGCTGATACATTTGTGACCAGATTCAAAAATGAGTAAGTGCTTCTGATTTTTGAAAGGTTAGAGGGAAGAACAAGTTAGGAAAGAAAACAAAGAGAAAAATTGCTTTCTAAGATTTTAAGTGTGGGGTTCATGCTATTTTGTGTTTTACTCTATTTCTCCATTATTCTTATTGAAAAATTCTCAGATTAGTGCTTGAGGCAGTGTAACATTTCCTTATTTTCTTTTTTTTTACTTATCTCTAGGATGCAAGAACCTTAATATAATTATTTCCAAAAAGAAAATACTTAATTTAGGAAGCTCTTTTAGTTGTCTAGTATCTTTAGTATTATTAAAAGACAGACTGTAAAAGATTTTAAAGCTGACAAACTATCTGAAAATGTCATTCTTCAACTACAAAGGCTGGTTTATCAAAGCACCTGATGCTTATTTCTAAATATATCTAGTTGCAGATACCTTTTGGGCCATTCCGTTATCTAAGCATTCAACTTGCAAATGCACTCAAGACCTTAAACGCTAAGTAACATTAATCAAACCCTCAAAAGCTGATAAGATATACTAACAAAAAGTTGGAATTTTTGTCTTCCGAGGACTGTGTAAGTATTTGCAGTGTCTAAGGGAAAGAGGCCTGTGTTAGAGGAAGCTTACAGGATGCAAGTGTGTACATTTGACTGAGGCCTGACCGATGTGTGTATGTGCACCACACGCATTCAGAACCTGTTAAGGCAAAAAGGGGAAACTTTGTGAGAATTTTTGCTCCAGTCTTTGTCTTCCAGCACATGCTGTAATGGAACTGCTCCATGAACAAAATCCAGGCATCAGTAAAACCAAAAATCCTGTGAATGCCTGAATTCACCTTTTGACCAACTACTCTCTGCTTTAAGTTGCAAAGTTTGAAATTTCCCGTTTCTTGTGCATATATGGTGCCCCTGCTTTGATTTTAACAGTGAGGACCCATAGTTTTACTTTTCTGCCTTTTCTTTTTTTTGTTTTAAAAGTTGGCCTTTGTCTGCCTTTTTACAGAAGGAGCCTTTATTACCTCTGATGTAAACCAGGGTTTCAAAGCATCAATGTTATCTTTTGAGAATTATTCCCAGACGTTCCACCTACTAAAGGCTGCCTTTGTGCTGTGTGATGCATGGCTTTGCTTCCTTCTGTTTTGAAGAGAATGGATTAGGATGAACATTGAAATATTTATGTTAATAGGAACAAAATACACTTGCCCAAATGCCTGTGGTAAAAATTCTGAAAGGGGCTGTAAAAACCATCCCAGCAGATTACTATTGTCTTGTTAAATGAATAAGGGTTTAACATGGTTCTTATTAGCTTGTCAAACCACAGTGGCTATGTTTACATGAAAAACTTATGTTCTCTTGCCTTGCGTCCTCGTGTGAATACGTTTGGCTTACATAAAACCTGAACTCACTAGGCTTCTTGAAACATTTAGCAGGAGCACAAGATCAGGCTTGTAGCATTTCACATCATTTGTGAATGTAAGATAAAGCCAATTTCAAGTTCTGAGCAAGAATGTCTCTTAATCATGCTGCAAACATGTGGAAATCAATGTCAGAGGCAGAGCTATGAACAAGAAACTTTTTTTCCTCTAACTTTCTGCCTTCCATGGGCATTCTTATTGATGACACAAATGCTCAACTTCATATCCAGAAGTTTTCCAGCAAGTTGCTCTCATTTAATTCCTGATTTTTTTCTGCAAGATTTCTTATCCTTTCAGTACTTTGCTTTTTCTCGCTCCCCATGCAAGCCAATCAAACGTGATGCTGATGATGCAGGGCTCAGGATGTTTCTTACATGAAATGTTTCTCCAGATAGAAGAGATCCACAAATTAGGATTAACTGTCTAGAAAATGGAAAAAATGTCATGATGTGGAAGAAATCTACAACACAGTACTATTTTAGCACAGAGGCAAAACGTGGCATGCTTGCAAAATGACTGTGTCACTGAAAGTATTAGGCATTAAGCAATATCAGGAGAAGATTAACAATGAGGCACATCTACTATAATTTTCCTAGTAGATATGGGAACATAAATAAAATAAGGAACAATATCATCAACTGGAATTGCAAAATGTAGAAGGCTTCAAGTTAGAGGAAATGACTGTTGTTATTCAGAAAAAAGTGAGGGCAGTAGGCAAGAGAGGCAATGAATTAGTACAATTTTTTGAGACTTATTTTTCTGATTCATGAAAAAGACACTGCTGGTTAGCTGGGCTTCTTACAAATACTAGAAAATTACCTGCCATGTGAGCAGTCATAATAAAGTAAGCCGGATGTTATTGAATGCATGCAGTAAGATTGATAAGGTATGTAGGGCATATGTTTGTAAATATAACCAATACCATCTTAGAACAGTTATTCATTTATGTTACCCATATTATGGGTGGATACTAAGAGAAAATTCATATGGATTTGTGATAAATACTCTGTTCAATGGGATTGTTTGGGAAATTTCCATCACTAAAGCAGAATGGATTATAAGAACACAGATCAGTATCTTAAACGATTACAAGCTCTGTGTAACATACCACCCAGGCTTCAGTGCAGAGGAATTTGCAGTGGTGCTTGCCATAAATAAATCCTCAATCCATTGATTAATTTATCAAGTCCTACTGTTTCTGAGGAGAATACTGCTCACAATGTACAAGAGCTCTAGTTTTCTTTTTCTTGTTTATGCAAAAGTTTATAATTCCCAGTTCCTATCTTTACGCTAGAGGTAAGTCATTTTTAGTTCCTTTGAGTCAGCATTTCAAGTCAATACATATTACCCTTGAAGCAAAAGAGCCAATGCCCAGTATTTTCTTTACTTGCTAGTTAGAAAAATCTTGATATATTTACACTTAAGGTGATTATAAATATATCTGCAAAACAGGCAATGCCATTAGAAATATATTTTGGAAGAACATGAAATGGAAATGTAAAATTTCAAATAAGAGACGCAACTTTTTCTTCCTCACAGTCAACGCAAAGGAGAAGTTAAAAGAGTGCATCATTTTAAACAAGTTCCTGCTTTTGTTTTAGTTATCTCAAATCAGCGCAGGATGAAAAAGTGTTGTAATTAGGGTACAATTCTCTTTGTTTAGTGAAAATTTGGTCCTATCTTAGTTGTGACAAGTCTCTATCCTCTTCTTTACTTGCCCTTCTTCCTGAAATCATTCAGAAGACAATTGCAGTAGGTTAGGCTACGTAGATTTTCTCCTAGCATCTTGAATCAACTCTTTAATCTTCCCATGTTGGTTTCTTAACTTCTTTAGAAGTAAAAGCCAAATAAGACTACTTAGCATTCTTTTTTTTTTTTCCTTATCTGTCCTTTTATGTTTCAGTGATGTTTGCTGCAGTTCCATTTGTCTGAGTTTCTTCCCCACAACTTCTGGTTGTTTGTTGGGGCATTTATTTTACCATTTCTATATTGTACGTAATTCTCAGTGAAACTCTGACTTATCTTCACTTCAGATTCAGAGTTCTCTTAATTTTGTCTCCAGATTCCTTTAAGAAATAAGCAAAATGCTTTGGAAATATATATTTCTCTATGGTAAGTGTTTAAGACTTTAGTCTTCTTGGTGCAATGTGGTCTTCATCCCCTGTTGTTCAGTCTCTGCCTTTCAGTTCCTCACTGTGTTGTGGAGTGTGAAACACTGGACTATGCAATTTCTTTGGGGCAGGAACCATGACCTTCTGTTTTAAATGTGAAGCATATAGCAACTTGTTCAAATCTTTTTATAACTGTTTTCTTTAAATAATACTGTGCTGATGGAGAATTTATATTAGTAAGTAATACATTTGGGGTGTGGGGGAATCTATTCTTTTTGAGAACAGAAAAATTTTCTTTAATTTCAGTTCTTATGTTATTTCTTGTGTATTCCTTATTATTATTTGCAACCTTTCCAAAACCAGACTGCCTTGAGTGACTGATCATGTTAAATTTGTAATATACCCCGTTATTGGTGGGTTTTGATAGAAATATTAAGGGGAGCTTAAGCATAGTAAGCAACCTTTGTCAGAATTTTTGAGCCTTATGAGTGAATCACAATTTTTATAGGTTGTGGAACTTCACATATTCTCTTTTTGAACCTATTTGTAAGGTATTGTGAAAAATAATTCTATCTATTAAGCATAGGGATTTTTTTAATGCTTTGAATCAGTTTGAAATATACTGCTTTTATACTTGTCAGTTTGACTTTATATCAGCAGAATCAATAAATGATCAAAATTCGTGCTCTGTGCAGTGTTACAAAGTATTATTTTTCACACCAGTTAAGTTAACCTGTATTTTAAGTGGCTGCACACATTGAAGCCTTGCTGATAATTTCTTTTGCACTCACTTGAACCTTTTCTGAACTTTGTTCCTTAAGGAATGGTGGAGTTTCGAGAGGACAGGAGATGCTGCTGAGCTGCCTGGCTACTGAGGATGTATATTGTAGCCTTCAGATTAATTTATAAAAGTGGGTCTGCTTACCGAGAGACAAAAGCGGTGTGATGAGTGTTATGGGTAGAGTGCTTGTTATACCATGTGCTACCACTGTGTAACATGAAGTGTCAATTGAGGATAATAAACATTATCCTCACATGGTTTATTTCTTCATAGAACACGAGGCCTGAGGACAGTGGAGAACTCCCTTTTCCATTGCTGGCAGCCACAATTTTTACTTGTCCAGCACGTCAGTGGAAACCTATTAGTCCTTTTTATGCAGAACCTTTCTGCATATGAAGATCCATTAAGCAAAAGAAACATCTCTTCAGCCCTGATTTATCTGATGCAGAGGAAATACTAGAGTTTTCAGACTTTTACACTATCAATTAGTAGTAAGAAATGTTTTATACTGCAAAAGTATCTGTTCTTCCTCCTGCCTGCTCTAAGGAAGAAAAGAAAGATATTCTAATTTACTTATAGGGTTACCTATCTGTTCATCTCCTGCTTCTTGTTTTTTTTTTTTCCTTGGAGGAAGAGGGAGTTATATTTCTTATCTTACACTGTGTAAAATAGGATAGTATAATATTATAGAAAAGCGTGCTTTTTGGACAGTTTTACCTGCAGCAGAATATAGAAGTTGGAATAACCCAAATAAAGCAGTATTTATTAGCATTTATGGATGGCTTCATCCCACAGCTTTTATACTGTTCCATGAGTGCTGTTAAACTCTAGTGTACCTCAATGTAAGCATCTGGATATTGTAAGTGGGCAAGCAGAGAAGCAGACTGGTTACAATAACTTGCTAGAACATATGAGGTCAGCGAAACAGACTCAGATAAAGCTCAGCAAGTCTGACTTGCAGTTTTCTTCACAGTCTGGGAAAGTAAAATACATTTTTGTTTTAGTATTTGCTTTTTACAGTGATTGTGTCTTATTTTTTCCTGTCACTAGTCAGAAGGAACTCAGAGGTACTTACCTTGAACTTCTAGTAGGTCAAGGAAAAAAAAAAGGTATTATCCTTTTAGCTCTAATGGCAACATTTTTTAATCTGAGTTTGCTTGGGATTCCTTCTCTGAATAAGTACATTTCGCATAGTTTTCCCTCTGGGTCTATTTGTGATTGTATTTTTTCTCTGTATACTCAGCAGTGTAGATACCTCAGATTATATCTGTTAGCTGAAAACATACATTTCCATTTTCCCAATGTTGAAGTAGAAATAATTATAAGTCAACATTTTTTCTTTAAAAATAGAATATAAGATTTTTTTCTGTGGACACACTTTACCTTGTAGTAGATTAGAGCTGCCAAGCAATATGTTGATTGTGTGTGCTTTCAATGGAGTATTACTAGAAAGGAGAGAAAACACTGTCAGAAACCTGGACTGTCTAGTTTTCCTGGAACAAGAGTAATGTTCTGCTATTTTATTGTTAGGCTTTTTATTGCTGATTGAAGCTCTATCCCAAGGCTTCTGCCAAGCACCACATTATTCATGCAATAGGGAGGATTTGGTTATGGTCAAGCAAGTCTGAAAAATGGTAAGATGACAGCAGATCTGGGATCGTGGTTGGTAAGGCAGCTTTTGTGTCACGTGCTTTTATTTGATGTGGTTCCTTGTCCCTGCCATGCCAAATGGTGTTATATACTAAAGTGATGAAACTGCAGAAGAAGGGGGAAAAAAAGAATATTTACTTTAGCAACAAAGGAGAAACAAAATGGGAAAGGAGATCAAAGCCCATAACATGAGTCTCGAAACAGGAAAAAAGGAGCAAAAAGAAGGGAATTTCTTTTCACATGCTTCAGGCTACTCTTACTTGTAGCCATAATGAGTAATAAACCGTTTAAATGCTTGTGTAGGTCTGCAATATTCCTCAGTTTCAAAATAAGACAGGTGAAAACTTACAGAGAGTTAAGGAGGGTATATCCTGTAAGAGCAAGGGCGATAGTCTACAAAGTCTAAAGTCTATGTTCCATCAACAGGATGTCGATTTGAACATGTTTTAACACTGGCCACACTGAGACAAAAGCCCTTAGTTATTTTAAACTGGTATAAAAAGTCTTCCCAGGCAGAGGCAAGTTTTTTGTTTATTTACATTTTCAAAGCTAGGCAAATCTTCAGCTGTACTGGTCACAATCATTGAAATTGTCATTTCCGTATTTTATGTTGGTTTTGCAGAAAGAATACACTGAATTTGAAACATTGTTGAGTGCAATCAGTGTTATATACCACTTTCTTCCGGTATAAAGCTCTTTAATGCTATGTTGACACTGTGTTCAGGAATAAGTATGATCCATCTTATAGTGCTGGCCCTCTTTTCCAAATTTACATCTTTTACTCTTTCCTCCTTTGGAGCACAAATAGCTGCCATTGTGCAAGGTGCTTCCTTTTAAAAGCGTAAATCTTAGATGTTCTCTTCTTTGTGATACTTTCAAAGACAAGCTTATGGGATTTGGAGAGATGGAAAATGGTAACAAGTACAGGCAAGATAGAGAGCAAAATACATATGCAGTGTTA
Source organism: Clamator glandarius (assembly GCA_033459285.1). Lineage (NCBI taxonomy): Eukaryota > Metazoa > Chordata > Aves > Cuculiformes > Cuculidae > Clamator > Clamator glandarius. The sequence goes on along the minus strand of JAUNZM010000614.1, from coordinate 1,127,121 downwards.
TGTGTGTACAGATGCTTAACTGTAGTACTGTAACTTGTGTTAGCACATAATTTTATAAACAGTAATATTTTTATGGTTGCAGGACCCTGCAAGATGTAGGAGTTAGTCTGAAATAATTCCTGTTTTTCAGACTCAGATCAAAAATTTTCTAGCAATGTAGAGAAACCTGCATTTTTCTGCTCAGAGAAAGGAGAAGCGAAATTAATTGCAGGGAAGAAATGGGGGAATGGGAAAAGTCTAGGGAAAAAGGACAGGCCCAAGACAGCATGAGGAGAGTGGTAGAGAAGTAGGCAGGGTAGGGATGGGAGTAAGAGCATCTTCCTTTGTGCCTCTAAGTCTGCCTTGCCAAACCACCCAGGCTTCTGAGCTTAGGATGTGGATGCACTCATAGTCTTTGCTAGTGAAGTGATGTTTTGAAGGAAGGGAAAATAACTGGTTTTTTTACACATAAATACTCCAGAACAAAAACAATCACTTCTGTAAACCTGTGAATCGATATTACCCCCCTTTTTTTTTAAAAAAAAATGGATCATTTCTTGAGAAAGACATTTCAAAGTAATTATAAGCTATCAAAAATGGGAAAGAATTTTGCATTTTGTATGCAGGCCTGAATAGATTCATTGAGAGGCAGACAGAGTAAGTCACTTGGAATGCACCACTCAACAGCAGAAGTGTAAACACACTCCAGCTACGCTCTCTGTGCTTGTATTTCAGTGTGTCGCAGAGCAAAACTGCTATTAATGCAGGCTGACTGCTGCTCGTATTGAATTTAGTAGTGAGTTCCTGACAAAATCCAGTTTGATACACAGACTGTGGATCAGAACCACATTGTGTCTAACACTCTGGAAATGCAGGAAGATAGTACCTTGGTGCAAAGAAGTCTCTGGTCCATCTTAAAATGAGGTATATGGAGTTGGTTTGGAGAGCTGAGTGGGTTTAGAGTAACAGCGGGTGAGTAAAGTGCTGAAGCCAACAGATTGTTGTCTCTGAGTTCCAAAGTGTTTATGGAACCTTATCTCATAGATAGGTAGATCTACCATGTATGTATCTTCATCCAGTACCAGTCCTAATAAAATACCATCCACTAAGGTTGTTGCTTCGTTAATTAAGATAATGATAGAAAGTCGCTGTCAGAATCTGTTAGAATCTGAGCCTTTTAAAAGCAGAAGGTTACTGGAAAATAATTGTGTAAAAATCATAGAAGCAGTTGGGTTGGAAGAGACTTTAAAAATCACCCAGTTTCAACCCTGGAGATGAGATCTCACAAGAAAGGAACAGAGGGGCAGAATCACCTCCCTCAACCTGCTGGCCACGCTTCTTTTGATAGAAGAGTAGGGTTGTTTGATTGGAAAAAACCTGGGAGGTCATCAAATCCAACTGTACCTGTCCAAAAGTGAGGCAAGGCAGGATGCAAAACAGACAGTACCATTTGCTCTGTTTATGAGATTGGAGGCTTTTATAGATATATCTAGATAAGCATTTAAGGAATTTAGTAAACTGAAAGCCAGGGTCTAATAGTGAGGTTCACAATCCAGTTGTAACATACCAAAAGGGAGAAAATTTTCATTTTCCAACATTAAAGACTGATGGACCCAGTCTACTTCCAATTTCCTAAAAGCAAACTACTCTTTCAGAAGTGTTCCAACTTAGTAATCATCTAAAAGTCATGCTTCACTGTTTTTAACATCCACAAGTAGCCAAATTATATTCCCATGTGAGTAATTTTAGTAGGGGGCTATCAACAAGGAAACTGAATTCTGCTTTAAAGAAAAAAAAGTCCTGTGCAAGTCTTACTTCTGCTGGAAAAGTTTGTTTGCTTTTTTTTTTTTATGTAGCTGTGGTGTACTCGAGACCTTTTTTCCTTTTCATCATTGCATATGCAAAATCCAGACCTGCAGAACCATTCCATGTGGTGAACAGTCTGCTGAACCCATACTGTTTTGCCAGACTAGCAGATTTCCATATACCTCATTATGAGTTTGAGGCTTTTTGATTTATGTACGTTCTGTTCCTTCAAAGGGATGTGTGACTGTAGACCTTTATACCTACCAGAGTGCTCTCTTATCAAGTACTAAGTAAAATACAAGGGCAGTTCCCGCTGGAGAGTAAGAGCTTTATTTTGCAGAGAAGAACTTTATTTCCAGAAACCATACCTAAACGGGAGGCCACAAAGTAACTTAGCTTTTGAAGCTTTTTAATTGTAGCCAACAAGGTTGTGGATGCTTAGTGACTGGTGTAAGCCACAGTGTGTAGTGCAAATTCATCTCCCTTATGATTACTAAACGATTATAAGAAAGATTAAGGTCAGTACTGGACAGTAGCATAGACTTTAGCCGATGATTGTCTTATACAACCTATTTTAAATCAAAAGTACAAGATCTTTCTACACCAAAGAAGCCATTATCCTTGGCAATATCAGATGTGTTTCAAGGTTCTATGCTGTGATAAAGGCAATTGATTAAGGTGCTTAAATACATCTCTGAAGTGATCTTATTTCTGTGGATTCCTACTATTCAGACTTCCAGTCTGTGCATGGACAGAGTTAATATCTTTTTTCTGTGTTATTTCCTTCTGGTGATGATCAAAACCATAGAATCAGAGAATATAGTGATAAAACAATGCAGTTTGGGGAGAACCTCTGGAGGTTATTTGGTTAAGCCCCACTTCAGAGCTAGCTTAAATCAGCATGTTTGCTGGAATAGTTCAGTTGAGCTTTGAGCACCTCCGAGGACAGAGATTCCTCAGCCCCTCTTGGCTTGTCTTCCAGTATTTGGTTACTCTCATTGTGGAAGTGTTTTTCCTAGTAGCTAACAAGAACTTCCTTTGCTACAACATGTCTGCATTGTATTTCATCCTTTCACTGTGCTCTTTGGAGAAGACTCAGGCTCTGTATTCTCTATATCATAGAATCACAGAATCACCAGGTTGGAAAAGACTTCTTGGATCATAGAGTCCAACCATTCCTATCTGCCACTAAACGATGTCCCTGAGCACCTCGTCTACCTGTATTTTAAAACCCTCCAGGGATGGTGACTTAACCGCTTCCCTGGGCAGCCTGTTCCAGTACCCAATGACCATTTCTGTGAAAAATTTCTTTCTGATATCTATCTGATATGTTTGCCATTACATAATTTGAAGGCATCAATACGCCTTCAGTAACAATATGCCTTCAAGTCCCCTTTTCAATATCCCACCCTTCCCAGTGTTCCCTTTAAGACTGAGTGAACCCAGTTCTTTCAGCATCCCCCCATACATCGTGTGCCTAATAATCTTTCTGATGCACTGACCCTTTCATCTAGTAGATTAACATCTATGTTATATTGGGAAGCCCAAAACTGGAGTGGATGGCATGACTGACATTTGCATCTGGACATTATTTTGCTTATTCTTAGGTGGTTTCACTGAAGTTGGCATTTTGATTTTGGACTCAAAACCCTCTCTTCCTGCAATAACAAGATATCTTTACTAAAATACTCCACATATTATTGAGGGCTAAGAAACAAAACTGTTTATGATAAGAAAGTGGTTTCCTGAGAGAATGCTTTGCATTAGTGATACTCTTGATTAAAGTAGTTTAATTACATTGGGTTATGGTATAACCTGTTTTTTATAGATAGTATCACTCAGTCTGTTTTATATCGCCACAACATTCTTCATCGTGACTCTCTGACTTTAAGCATAGGGAAAGAGAACAGTGTAGGTATCACTTTCAAATCCAAGGGACTGTACGTGTAATGTACTGTTAAATTAATGTCTGTTTCTAGTGCACTTGGAGGATCATCTGCCCTTCACATCCCAGCCTTTCCTGGTGGAGGTTGTCTTATCGACTATGTACCCCAAGTATGCCAGCTGCTAACAAACAAGGTAAGTTAGTAGAGAGAACTCAGCTTTCCTTTCCCTGTGTGCTGTATTGTATTGCAGTAACACACTATAACATTTCTGTTCACATGGTTCTTCTGTCAGGTAGTCCAAGCAGGGCATACTTAAGGTGAACTACACAAAATTACCTTCTTGGTAAGAGTTGAGCACTTACAAAGTAGATTGAATGGAATGACTTTTTTAGGTAAACAAGCGTGTTCAGCATCAGATCCAGGAGTGGATTTTTTTTTACTGTAGCATGTTATGATTTAAAGTAAAATGATATTGTATTGTACAACATCGCATTGTAGCATACTATTCTGCTAGTAAATACAAATGCGTAGTTTGCATATTATATTTCCAGTTGGAAGATACCTAAATTCTCATACCATAGTCATCATTGTAGGTTTGAGTACATTCAGTGATTTTCTACTCAGATGTTTCATCTAGAAGAACTGAATCAGCAGTCTACTTGCATGTTTGTACAATAATAGCTACTTAAAGTTGCTGAAAAGGTTGTGTTCTGGTTAGCTTACTGCTTAAACAAAAAAGAGTAAGTGTAATATTTTGAAATCTTCTCCAATATTGAAGTGCAGTTTTTAAAAGAAAGCTTAGGGGCTATCATCTAGTAATCTGCTTGTTATGGACCTCATATTTGTATATTATTTTTAACTTAATTTCTCCAAATGAGGAAAATAAATTTGTCTTTTAGAAAAAGTTCTTCAAAACCTGTTTCCATAATTATACTGGAGTCTATCTTTAGAGTTGTTTTTGTTGTGGTTTTCTGTTAAAATGACTTTCTGTTTTTAAAATCTGCAAGTACACAGGGCTGTTTTTATCCTTTCTTAAACAAAGTCCCTTAAGCAAACTTATCATATGTTTTCCTTTTCCCAGAATAACATTTCAGATCCCACATGAGGCCTTCAAAATAATTGTAGTTTTTTATAAAATTAAATAAATCTCAATTTATAAATAGAGTTTAACTTTAAGGGATACAAAATAGCTCTCAGCAATGATTGTATAAAGGCTTTTTCAAAAAATTTAGGAAGGCACTTGCTAGCGAAGTATTACTATGGCCAAGCAAAATATTTTTACCGTTCTTTTCGTGTTCAGTGAGGGAAAAAGGTTTTTAAAATGTTAGTTTTTATTCTGGAAGGGAAAGGGATTTACGTGAGGAATCACGTATGGAATTGTACTGTAAGTACTTGAAGTAACCAATTGTAAACCAGGTGCTCCTGCAGCTTGACAACATGTTCATTGTTTCTGCTATGGGTCAAACCCTGTTCACGCTGTTCTGCTAAGAAGCTACATTCAAATCAATAAGAAAACATACATGGTGAGAGAATTTTGCTTTAATACTTCCAAGATTAGCACTGTTGGATTTTGTCTATGCCAGGATGGATGTCATTCAGGACCCAGAATGGCTCAGAATTTGATGCTTACAGTTGAGTAGGTGGCTCCCTGAGTCAGCATGAAACCACTGAGAGAGCTTAGTGTTAAGATTTTGTTGGAGGTGCAGTCTTCAGAAAACACCCGAGATCAATTGTGAAATATACATTTTCTTCCTTTTATAACCAGTGTTGTTTTGACACTGAACCAATTGCCAGTTCAGGTAATTATGATCTGCCTATCATGGCTGCCTGCTCAAACTTCAGCAAGGCAAGGTTGTGCTTTTCTTCAGTCTGTATTTTGCATAATTAAATAACGCTTCAGTACTGTGTGAAATACTAAGTTTCACTTAGAAGTGCGTGAAGAGGTTTCCTTACAAATCTCCTGAGTGCAAGATCCACTGTTAGTTTCAAATGTGTTTTAGGATTCTCTGGTGAAATCATGCAAGCTAAATGTAGGATTCAGAACTACTACTGTCAAACATAAATCTTTCCTGACAAGGAATATATGACAAATTAGGAGAATTGGGTTTTTTATCTTTTTAAAGCTTTGGATTTGTTTGTTTCTTTTTTTTAAAGGTACAATATGTTATTCAGGGTTACCATAAGAGAAGAGAATATATTGCAGCTTTCCTGAGTCACTTTGGAACGTAAGTTTTCTTTTGATGCATTATTTTCTGTAGTATGTTGTTTTCTGCACATGGTCTTTGGTTGCGTGACTGCTGTCCACTGGGTGAGATGAAATCCAGTCACTTTTCGCAGAATGATATATATAGATTGTCTCTCTGTAGCTGTACTGGAATGAAGTGCAGCGTTCACTTCTCTGCCAGTTGCTGATCTGATTTTACTAGAAAATAGCTGATTATGGGAAAGGCACAGTAGGGATTTTCTCCTCGTGGAAAAGACACATGCTCATTTCTGAATAAATTACTGGAGGGGTCTTACAGTAGTAGGCATTGACTGAGGTGGAAGGATGGGGATGTGGTATAGTTCCAAGCCTTACAGGAGCCAGAAACTACCGCTCGGCATAAAGGCAGGACTGGGAGCCTAGCTGCTCCGACTGCCAAGTGGTATCTTGGTTTGAGAGAGGAAAGGCTGTCAGGTCGTGTTTTAATTCCTGCAGTTCGAAGGTCTGCGACCTGGCATGATGACACATTAGCTTTATAAATCAAGTCGTATAGGGTACCTAGGCACTGTGGTTTCCCACCTCAAATCCATAAAGACTCACGTGAGGGTCCAGGAGCCAATGTGACAGTGATTGCCTGACCAGCAGTACTTTGCCTCAGTATGAGGAGGGGGTTTCTGCTTCCACGTAGTGATGCCAAATGACAGGGATATTCGAGGTCCCTTCAAATCTCAGATCTTTCAAGTAAGGGTGGGAGAACATTTGGCTTCTACCATGCACCCACATTTTATACAATTTTAGATAGATAACAATGACTTGAATTGGACATACAAGTAATAGGGAGTCAATGCAAGCTCATTCCTTATGAAAACAGGTTATTTCTTTTTCTTCTGGGAAAACTACAGAAAAGGCCATGGTGTGCCTATGATTTTATTTAACTTGTCAAGTGGTTCATGAATCTTGATACTGTTTGAGACTTTTAGGTAATACTGACTCCTGATGCTCCTAAAATCTATCGAACAAGTCTTCTATATTTTTTTTGTATGCTCTTCTGAATTTTCAAATTTAAACCCTTCTCAGCCTGCACATTTTCAGTTTTACCCTATCACTTACAACACATTTAACAAATTGTCTTAATATGAGTAAGTTCCAGGGAATTTGTATGTATATTCCAAAACCACAGCATGAATAAGATTATTATTAAGATTAAAAGTTTAGTCTCATTTTCAGTTACCTAGGACATTGTAACTGTTAATAAATAAAGCATATACTAGAAGCTTTGGAACAAACAAAAAGAACAGTCGTTGTAGTACAGAATTTATATGTTTATTGTATAGTATTAGAATGAATCACAGATAAAAATTGTATTCATTTCTTTGTATTTTTTGTTGTTAGTGGTGTGGTGGAGTATGATGCAGAAGGCTTCACAAAGCTTACTCTCTTGCTGATGTGGAAAGATTTTTGCTTCCTTGTTCACAGTGAGTAACTCTTTGCCTCAAGCATAAATGCCTACTCTCTTGAAGATAAAAGTTCAAAAGGGAAAAAGTACAATTACAGGAAACAATTTAAAGTCTTAGCTATTTTTATCCAGTGATTAATGTATTTTTGATGGAACTATGACACTTTGAAAACACAAAATCCTGATTGTATTTGAAAAGAGGAGAGGATCCACACTGATAGCATGCTGCCTGCTTTATAGAATGCCAAAAGCATCGTGGAGGTGTTTTCTGGTAATTTCACTCAAGATTAAGTTCAAAGTTATAACTCATCCTTTCAGAAGTGTAAATAATGAGGACCGATGCTGTACATAACTTGGGAATACCTAAAATTTTCTGTAATTGTCAGGCATTAATGTATTGATAGTAACAGTAAAGAAACTTTAGCGTAGGGAATATAATACTGCACTGTTGTTAGGAGACAGAAGTTATTCTTAGACTGAAATGGTGTAGGAAATCTGTCTAACAGTTTGCTACACTATGTAGCTAGCTTGGCTGTTATTTGACATTTTTAAATCAAGATTGCATTGCTTTTAAAAAGAAATTCTTAATTAAATAAATATATAGGAATTACTTCATATAAAAATTAGTAAGTTCGGCTTTGTTTCTGCCTTATACATGTTAACTTGAGTAGCAATTATTTTTCCCTGCTGTAAGGTAAAATTCACAGATTATCAAGGATATTTTTTTTGGTTTGGAGAAATTCAGTCATATTACCCTTTATTTTTGATTGTTACACTTCTCATCTTTGTTTAAATTAATTATAGTGCAATCTGGGCAGCTGCAATGTTGGTGTTTGTTAACACTCTAGCACTCAGATTTCAGATTATGTCATTTTTGACTGCGGGTAGCTTTTCACGTGGAAAAATAATGATGTCTTAATGACATAATGGAAATTTGTTCCAGAGTTTTTAAAGCAAGAAGTGAGGATCACCACTGCTTAGAGAAGTTTTTCACCTTGTGTTGTATTGGAGATCATAAAAAGTGGTCCCTTTCTTTTGTTGCCTAAGATTTCCAGATAGTAATGACCATAAGAGGTCTAGAAAACTCAAACCTGAAATTAAAAAAATTCCAACATATTAGTATGATTTATGTTGTGGAGAAAAAGACATAGAATTGATTTTTTGAAACACCTTTACATACTCTCCAACTACAATTGAGAATTGCTCACTGGGCAATTGTCTTCTATGAGATGATGCTTCTTTATGTACAACCTTCTTGATGATTTCCTACATTTCTTATTCCCCAACATGTTTGGCTTAATTTTGTCAGTGTTGAAATTCCTGTGGATTTGATTTTTGCTGTGGGATAATACAACTTAATAGACATTGAAGCAGTTAGATTTCAGGGAAATCAAAATTCAAATTTCTGTTAAATAACAGAGTAGGTTTTAACTGTGTAATATTCAGAGTGCTCAATTTAACTGACATGAAAGCTGCAATTATAACTGAAAAATTTATCACTATGTATTAACCCTGTGGCCTTAGAAATCATACAGTGGCTTAGCTATGTGAGCCATTGCATCACCCACTTATTGAACAATCCATTGCAAAAACATTTATGTTCCATGCACTGAAGGATATTGCAATGAAAGGACCAAAACCTGCACTTCATTTCCTGAGTGAAGTAATGTAGGCTTTCATCTCTTAACCACTGACATAACTATGCATATAATGGTTGAACATTTAGCAAGTGTCTAATAAAATGTCTGGGAGAGATAGTCATAAGTTGAAAACAGTTGTACTTCATCCATTTACTCTATTATGTAGAGAAAATATTCAGAGGAGAGTAAGTAGGTCAGTATACAGCTAGCACTGTTGCAAATAAAATGAAAGGAACCATAGTAAGTTTTACTGGCATCTTGATTTTGGTTAGAATTTTAGGTTTAATTGAGATCATGAGATATATAAACCCTAACGTGAGTTGTATTTCCTTTAAAAGATGCATTCAGAAATTTAAAAAATAAATTAAGGGGTTTTTGCAACTTTTTGTGTTTGAAGTTGCAAACTTGTTTGGGAACTAGGAAGCAAAACACATTAGCATTAAAGTGAAATTACTCAGAATAGTTTTATTGAGTAAGCTGAATTAAAGATAAGAGAGAAACAGAAAGCCTAATAACCTGAGAACAATTTCACTTGCTAAAAATATAATTTTTGTGTAGTAGTGGCAGAATGAAGAGTAAAGTTTATGCATTCTACCTTAAAATACAGAAGAGCTGCCTGATTGCAAACTTAATCATTAGATTAATGTAGCTGCTGAAGTTATTGTAGTAGATCAAAGAGCAGTCAAAGGAACTGTTGATTTCGTGGTTTAGTTCAAAAAATTGATCAAATGCTTTCAAGTGTATGACAGAAGAAATAAACATTCATGCATCCACATGGAAGAGGAAATTGTTGATCAGGCTTAGTGCTTTTGATATTGATAGTGTTTATTAGTAAATCTCATTTAAACTGTGTATAACTATAAACAGAAGTTACACTATCTGGGCACAAGTAAGTGCATAGTTACACTGTGGGCACAAGAACAGGACTCCAAAGTAACTTGTATGTAGACTTATCAAAGATTAATTTTTATCTTATGAGTTTTTTCAGGTTACCCACACAAAGGACATTGACGGAAGTTGGATCAGTTGCGGTAGCAGATGAAACACTGCTTATGTTAGTTGTTATTTAAGATAGCTTGGAAAGGAAAGGTACTAAACTAAAAAGGATTTGTTTTATTGATCAATATTTCGGGGGATGAAGAATGTTGGAAGCTGCCAGCATTTATGTCTTATGTTTATATGAATTCTTAGACTGAGGTGAAGTTGGCGGGAATGCTGACCTTGGCTGAATGTAATGGATTTCAGCTTATGTGTTGGGTAATACCAGTGACTGAGGGAGGTCCAAAGTGCCAGGCATGCAAAAGCTGGTTTAATTAATGAGCTTTCTTGCTGTGGAAAGAGAAGGAAGCAAAGGCCCTTGGGCATTAATTGGGTTACTGGAGGTTATACCTATGAATATCAGGCTTTGGGCAGACACCTGCTTCTGGATTCAGTGTTTTTTGGTGGAAGTTACAAGTGCCAACTTCTGATGCATTCCTGTTTGGATATTGCTGTCCACGCACGTTTGTCAGAGCAATTTGTACCAATGCAGTCAGCTTACATGGTTTGAATTGACGACTGGAGTTAAACAATAGAGGCTCTCTCACATAAACTTTTTTTAGATCTGGACTAGCACATCTGTCTGCAGCATCAGAAAACAACTTTTTGGTAGCCATGTTTATCAGATGAGGCTTGGCAGGAAGGGGAGAAATAACAAGACATTTTGGGAAAGAGCATTAGTAGATGGGGAAGACAAAATTGCACTGCTATGCAAATAAAGTGCAGTTATTCCAGTAGTGTTCAGAGAAAGAGAAATGTATGCCCTCCTACTGTAAATAAATAAAATCGCATTAAAGAAGTAATTTGTTCTATCAGCTCCCCTTCTAAGCAGAAAAAACTGATTAGGCTTCAGATGTTGTTTTAATCATTCAGTAGAACAACAATTATCATTAGAATTTAGGTAAGTGTTAATTTTTGAGGCTCTGGTGTGGTTTAAGATGTTACCTTCCCTTTAAAGGAGATTGCAGGTCCTCTGGAAAGTCATCAGAACAGAGCTAATGAGCATTCATCAGCCCCTCCATCTATTCCTCCTGCAGCTGTTTAAATAAACAAGTTGGACTTTGTGGTAATAAGTGGCTAGCAAGGAGGTTTAGTAAAGTCTTAACTGGAAGACTTTTTTTAGATGGATGTGTGTTTGATGTGGGTTACTGTTTGCTATTTGGGTTTAGGAGAGCTTATGTGAGAAGACAAAAGCATTTTCTTTCATCTAAGGTCATATTTATTGTTCTTTTTGGAATTGCTTCTGCAGATTCCTGTTTGAAAAGTGACATGCCTACCTCAATAACTCCACAGTTGCCGAGATAATAAAAATGTTTAAGAAATATTTGTTTATCCAAACAATTTGGAACCAGAACATGAGACTGTTTTGTGTAAACATTCCTGTGAATATTTCAGTAAACCTTTACCTGCCTGTAGTTTTGGCCATAGAGTCCTCTCTGTTATATAAGACCTATACATCTTGTTAAATGTAAATGTAAGAAGTAGCTAGTATTGGTTGGTCTGATATACTATTTAATACAGTTGGAATATGCTTAGTGACTCTTGTGTGCTCCTGGAGTGTGAATTTGAGTGGTCTTGGTGGTTTTAGAGGTTTTTTTTTTTTCAGTTTTGTGTCATGTAAGAGTTGCTCACACAACTTTTGGAAGCTGAAAAGAAGATAGCCTTCAAGAGCTGCTGCTCTTTATCAATATCAGTGCCTGGCAGTTATCACAATTAACATTTAAAATTCCAGGAAAAAAAAAATCTTTGCAAGATATTAAGATTGTGTTGGCTCTGCTTCTTCAGGGAAGTTAGTCTAATTGTGAGAGAGAAGCCTCTTGAAGAAAAGGTATGGAAAACCAAACTGTCGTCTGCCCCATTTATTATCTGAAATAGGGCCAAGTATGGAGTGGAGTGTTTACATTAGATCACTTCTGTGAACTTTTATCTAACGAGGTGGTTTGGCTTCTTTACATAGTTCTTTTATTTTATTCTTCTCATTGTTCCTTAAATGAAAACAGGAAATTATGACCCTGTGAAAACTAAGGGAGAACGACGAAAGAGAGAACACAGCAATGTGAATAGCCAGTTATATGAGAATGGAGTCATAGAATCATAGAATCACCAGGTTGGAAAAGACCCATTGGATCATCAAGTCCAACCATTCCTATCAACTACTAAACTGGAGCAGCCTTGGTGCTCTGGCAGGGTGCTGCTGGTGCAGGTCTGTCCTTCCCTGCTCTCTGGAACCCCTTTGGCTCCCCCACTTTGCTGGGGTGCTTAGCTGTTCCCTGTGCCATGGGCACAGCAGCGCTAGCAGGATGAGGAGCTGACTAGGGGAGACCTCATTTCCTCAATGTGCAAATACACATGCGGTCATGTCTGGTAGTGTCAGAAAAACAGGATAGTTCAGCAGAAATGTCAAACATAACTAAATACATATTTTAGGAGTCAATATGAGAAGCTCAATACTGATCAAAAAAACTCTGCTAAGATTGTATAGGGATGTCATTTTTGTTCCTAAATGAAAAACTGGATATTAGCAAAGCCCTGATGGTATAAAACTGGCTGGCAGAAGTCAAAAGCTATTCGGATGTACTGCTTGGGTGTAATATTTCGACTGTTCAGCAAGCAGATAAATATCTCTCATGAGGCAGTCTTTTCCTCTGACTTTTAAGGCTTTTAGTTGGTACTATGTGTTTCTTTTAATCTGGTCCTGAGAGTTCCTGAGCAAGTGTCATTCTGCCTACAGCAAAATATACCCTGAGCGGGGGGGGGGGGGGGGGGGGGGTGTCTCTTCAATACTTTGTACGTTGTTTTCATCACCACAAATCAAAACATTCTCTGATATTTCAGATATAGTGAAGTGCGTATCGCTTACTTGAAGTGAATGAAAGCTGCAGGTAGGCTGCAGTGCTGTAAATCAAGCAGTGTGATGAAAAAGTAGCCTGAGTAACAGACACAGTTCTGCACTTAACCAGGCATAGGCTGGGGCTAATCCCAGGGCTGAATTGTAGCATTTGGAAAATGAATTAGCCTTTTACTGATCATTTTTCTCCCCTGCATATTTTTCTTCTTTATTTCTAAGGGACACAACCAGCTAGATTTAGTTTGAAATTTGTACTGAAAGCTGATAATTTGATTTTTGTCATTAAGAGTATGTTAAACATCATGTTCCTTTGATTCCATCCTGAGTATTTACTTGTATGTGAGCTGAATGAGATTTTCCATATTTATGTATTCATGATAGATACAAGTGAACCTGAGAACAGAGGTTTTCTTTTCCTCTTTTTCTATTTCTCTGTGTTCTTTTTGTAATCATGTCACTTACTATAAATTATTTTAGGTTCACATTTTAAATTCTTCTAAAAAAGGGAGAACGGACACAGAGTAATTAATAAAACTTAATATGAACAGCAACAAACAGGAAACAACTGTTGTAAGAAGAATTAGATTTTACAAGTATTTTATGACGGTCTGATATGTGTGGACTGGCAAAGTATTTTAAAGTATCACTTTGCTGTGAATGCTGCCTTCTAAATTTCTGAGAAATGCATATATTTGCCATGCCTTTAAAACTGTAGTGTATTTCTATAGACATTAATTTATGTACTTGCAGGAACTACAAGCACTTTAACAAATGGACTGAAAGGTTTTGTAACAACTTCTTGTAAAATTGCACTTTTCAGAAAAGTGAACTATTGCTTTTTCTTAATCTAATACATATATCGAGAGTACTACTGCTATGTGCCCAAGTGGCAGATTTCTAAGAAATTCACAGAAAAGATGCCTGTGGTAAGGAAGTGATATAATCCTACTTTATCCACTCCATTTTTGAAAAGAAAATAATTAGGTCACAAAAAGTCATTGACAGAGCTGGGACTTGAGTACAGATCATGGTACTTTTTCTTCTTACTCTGTGTCTATGTCTTTGTCTACATTGTCTCACACAGCATTCACAGATAGTTTTTCTCCAAGATGAGAAGTACATTAAAGGTGTGAAATGCCGAGAGCTGAAAATTGCTCATAGAGCAAGTAGACTTTGTTTTCAGTCTGGAAATTACATGATAATAAATATGCCTTCAGTTAGAGATGGGAGTGATCACAAAGATGCTTAAGTGTCTAAAGGAAGGAAGGAGGGAGCGCTTAAATTCTGTTCTGTCTCCTTTGCCACCAGTTTTCCTGCCCCATTCAGCAGCAGTCCCACGTTTTCCATATTCCTGCCATTCATCTGGTTGTCCTTAATTCCCCTTGCCAAGTTTAACTCCAGATGAGCTTTGACATTCCTAACCCAGCCTCTACATGCTCATAGTGTCCACATACCGTGTGCTTCTTTTTCATGTTTGAGTTTTGTTGGAAGCTCCTTGTTCATCACTTCGGCGTTTTGCTTAACTTTCTGTTCATTTGATGGACAATTCTTGAGCTAGGAGGAGGTGATCGTGGACCCTTCCTCTTCAGGACCGTTATCACGTGAGATTCTTCCATGGGAGCAAGGTTCCTGAATGACACAAAGTCTGTTTCTTGAAGCTTAGGGTTGTGATCCTGCTATTTATTTTGCTTCATCCTCAAATACAACATTCACAAGAAAGCACCAAAAATTACAAGAAATCATGGCTTAACAGAATATGTTCCACATACTAGTTCTTTAGGTCATGAAAGGGCACTAGAGGAATGAGCCTTTAAAAGTGTAAAAGGTAACTTCAAGAGCAAAAGTGTTTAACAGTCAGAAGTGGAAAGAAGCAATGGGCCTGTATTTCAGTAAAGTAGATCTCAGTTTAACTTTAAGCATATCTGGAGAGGCTTTGTTAACTGGTTGGGCTGGGCAGGATTACGCCGTGTTGTGATTTGAAAGCTGTAAGCTTGCATGGAGTTGGGCTTGGGAGGACAGGATAGCATGTGTGTCAGCAAAGGGTCCTCTTGACCTGCAGGATAATGTCACGCTGATTGCAGATGAGAATGAAATAAAACAGTTTCCTGGCAAATCCTAGGCAGCATTTAAAACAGGAAAAAGAACTTATTTACCAGCCTCATAAGATTAATAAAGCATAAGTGAAAGAAGCCAACATTTTTGCACAGCTGCTTTTCAGGTGAAACATGCTGTAGAAATCTTTCTGTCCTGCTGGAACATAATGTAGAACTTCTCAGCATTTAGCAGTATGTCATTCTACTGGGAAAGCAGAGGGGAAACTTTTGCCTTTTCTCCATCAATTACATGCCTGTGCCAAGAAAGGGCACAGCTTACTTTTTACACCCATAACAACTGCAACTGTCTGTAAAGTATAAGCTTTAAGCAAGTCAGATGGAGAAGAGGCAGCTTTTAGTAGCATCAATCTCATCAGCACTTAGAGAAGTTACTATAGAAACTGTTACAGCAGAAACAATAAAAGGAAATATAAACGGAAGGGGGAGGGAATGAAGATCTTCAAGAATTTGAAGTAAAAATAAAGCAAAATAGATGTCACCAGCTGAAGAAATGAAGGTAAAAATAAAACCCTTTTCTCTTAATTAGAATAATCGTGGTTACAGAAATTAAAGAAGGAAAAGGCCTGTGAGGCCATTATGCCATTTCGTGGAGTTCAGTATGGGTTTATGAGATACTCCATGGGGTATTTTTAGGAGGTAGTCCAGTCTTGCTGTAAAAGTCTGAAAGAATGTGACATGGTTGAGGTGGATGAATGACACTCCAAAAGAAGAAGACATTAAAAAGTAATTCTGGGGTTAAGTAGCGTCAGTTTTTCATGTTCTTTGACTGCATAGCTGGAAAAAGCTTGAAAAATATCTTAATTTGATTTCTTACTTCATTCCTTTGGAAGACTAACCAAAGAATTAGATACTCTGTCTTTGGCACATAACTGTTACTTAAGGTGTTTAAACTATTTAAGTTTCATTTCCTTAAAATGCTGGTTTTGTACAAAGGATGAGGTACTTAAAAAGAAAGATACTGATTATGATAAAGACATGGGATATTTTTACAACTGTATCATCTGCTCATGTTGAAAGAAAATCAAAACAATAGTAATCATACATCTAGTTGCCATTGGTGCCTAGACTATGTTTTAGTTCCCATTATCAGTGGAATGCAAACTACCAGATAGATACAGCAGTGTCATGCAGTCCTCTTCAAGTAAAAATGGGTTATATATCTTCTATTTAAAGAAAAAAAAAGGCAAACGAAAATTCTTATCAAGTCAAAACAAAGAAAACTAAGTGACCTCACGAGGTTCAACAGGGTCAGGGTCCTACACCTGGATCAGTGCAATCCGTGGTTTCAATACTGTATGGGGGATGGTGTGACTGACAGCAGCCTGGAGAAGTTGTGGACTACCCCTCCCTAGAACTGTTCAAGGCCAGGTTGGATGGGGATTTGAGAAGCCTGGTCTAGTGGAAGGTGTCCCTGACCATGGTAGCGGGATTGGAACTGGATGATCTTTAAGGTCCCTTCCAACCCAAAGCATTCTATGATTTTGTGATTGTAGGTGATACATTTGTTCTAGTCACACTGAAATTCACAAGTAAACACATCTGTATGTAATGTGCCAGAATAGTTTAATCCGTGAGAGTTCATTGTTTCCATTCTTAAATATTTAAGGACTGTCTTGAGAGCACTGGAATTAAAGGTAACCACTTCCATATCTGAGACTTTGAAGCTGGCCATTTCCATAGATGAGATGTTGTCATGAGACACATTAGAGCAAGGGACATAATATTGGTAGAAAAACTGAAAAAGAAGAAGAACCAATTCTTATTTAAAATCTAGCCTGGTCCAACAATAACTGACAGTCATTCCTGTCTGATAAAAATAAGAAGGAAAAGCATAAGGAAAATTAGATTACTTCCAGTGTTCCTTAATGTCATTAGGAACATCACCAAAGTTACCACAAACTGGGCATTTGCCAGCCTTTCAATAACTGCTGTCAGCTGCCTCACATTCCAGAGATAGTACATTAAACTTGTGCTAAAGAAAAGGTTCCTCAGCATTTTCCTCCTTTCTTATCCCAGCTGTTTTCTTCTTAATGATCTTTTAATAACCTTATCTTCTAAACATCTCAATGGACTCCGTCCCTATTCTTGAATAGTATACTTGCTAACAAAGGTCAACGAGATCTTGTATTGTTGATGATCAATAATTAAACAAACACATTTCAGGACTGACTTCTTAGCGTTTTCTGTTGCCAGACCCATTTCCCAGTATCAGACAATGAGCTGTGAATTTAATACAGTCATGTAAATTGTTGTAATCCCACATATTGCCATTTTCCCATTGTTACAATCACATTCCATTGTTACACTTGAACATTGTTTAAACAGTGTTTAATCAATTCAATGTTTCATTGTATAGTATTGTACATTTGGGTGATACATAACTGATGTAGTTAAGAAAAAAATAATTTTTTTCATTTTTCACAGTATTTACTTGAATATTCATAGTATTTATTTGGAAGTATTTTGTATTTAAGTCAAATTACTCATTTACTATACAAGTGTTCACTTTCCCAATGGGGTGAATATTTCCTGTAGCAAAGGCAGACTTTATTTCAAAACCAGCTGTGGTTACCAATACACCCAAAGTGCCATGTCTCAGCTAAAATTCCATTAACAGCTTTTCATTTCACATTTGAAATTTTGAAATGTTGATTTCAAAATAACATCTTCCTGCTAATAGCCTGGTTTTCTTCAAATGGGATGTTAGCCCTCATAACACTTAGCAAATTCAAATTCCTGTGACTGTGCTCTGTTAACCTAAAGTCCCACACTAATGCCATTGATATGTTATTTGTCATCCTTGCTCCCCATTCTTGCAAGACTACATCATCATACACGAAAGCAGGATAGCTGTGGCATTCTGTAATTCCGTGTGTGTTTTGAGCCAAATCAACCCTTTCTTTTTTTTGCTAGTAGAATGTAGGCTAAAGACCTTTAGCACCAAAGAGTTGAGGAAAAATTCACTTTGTGAAGTAGCCTGAAATCCCACCCTAGAGAAATTAGTGCTAGCTACTACAGTCCCTGAAATGTTTGTGGCTAAATCTGTTCAGGTTTCTCAGTAGGTACAGTGACCAGTATGATTCCTGAATGGCCTTCTGTACTGGAATTTCTGTGTAAAAAGTGAAGATAGCTGTTTTCAGTTGAACTTACACACAAATTTTTCACCCACTGTACAGTTTGTTTGGAACAGCTTTCCTATAGATGGAGTAATGTCAGAAAACCTGCAATAATTGTAGTTGGTTGTTTTTTTTTAAATAGAGCCTGATAGATTTATAAAGAGCATTATATAATATAGTACCTCTGTTATCACCACTTGGTAACTGTAAATTCACATGGGTCTCATCCATATTAATACATCATGAAAACCAGAGAGCTTTGAGTTCAAGGAACTTTTCAGTGTGAGACAATGCATTCAAGTTGTTTTTCCCAGCAGTGTGAGTTCAATTGCAAGTAAAGTCAGAGAGAATGTGAAATTCAGTGAATCAAAAAAAAACCTAAGCAAAACTGTGATGAATATATACTAATAAGAGACAGTTCTGGAGCCTGGAATGGATGTTTCCTGTTTCCATTACTTACTTCATCATAAGTACTTGACTGCAGAGGCAGTTTCTGGCAAAAGTTGGATGATAAGTAAGGAGTGAGTCAGGGGATTTCGGGAAGGGAACGGATAGTATCAGGCTTAAATTGTTCCGTGTTCTCTGGAGATTTGGGTTTAGCACATCTTTCCTGTTCCCTTCTTGTTTTTCTGGTGAAATAGTTTTAACACAAATTTGCACGTGTCCAGTAACCATTGATTCTGAAGTGCCTGCTACAGAAGGAGTTGTGTTTGGCTATATGAAGTATTATCTACTGTTAGGTCTCGGAAGAATTGGGTCCCACAGGCTGGCACTCAGCGTCAGTAAACAAGCTGATTATCTTTCTGTAGTTTTTTCATTCACAGTCTCATGAAGGTGCTGTGAACCAGATTTTAAATATTTTCTGTAGTTATTTATTATATCTTATGGTGATTAGTATGATCACTTTGAAAAGTTCATGCAGAAATGAATACATTTTTAATCAGAGCAAGGTTTCAATGTTGTGCAGTAAATTGTGTGGTGGTGTTCACAAGGGTAGAGTCTGTCAGATGGGGCAAACCTGAACAGTATCTCCTTTGGCCAGCTTTGTCTGGCTTGGGAGCTGAACTGGAAAGAATACGCTGTTATCTTGTATTAGGAGGCTGCTCCATAAAGCAAGCAGAGATTGAATTAAGGTTGGGGAGGCAATGAAATCTTGTAGAAGTGGAAATATTGGCAGTAAAATATCCAGACCAGGCAATGTTCATGAGTGCAAAACAAATTACAGGTACAATAAACTGCAGCAGATTGAAACATCCAGGAGGTTAACAAGATAACCAGTATAGTATCATCCAAGCATCCAAACAGTGAGTAGCATTCAGTGAGTAAATGTTGACTTCTGTGAAAACAAATAGCTAGATTTATCCAGTGCCTTACAAAGGATGAATAACCTTTTCTCTAGTAAAGGGGAACAGTTTAAGGAAAATTTTCTAAATATTGCCATCTAAGTAATTTGAAATATTTGTATGGTCAGCATGCATTTCAAGCATAGTTTTGGTTTTCCTTCTCTCCAGTACTTAAAGATGGGGTAAACTTGCTTTTTTTGTTCTGGGCATTTTCCCTTCAGAAAACCTATAGCAGCACTGGCATATGCTTTTTCCAAGACATCCCTTCCACATTTCATACCCTGTTTAAAAAGCTATAAAATTAGATGGTAAAGGTATTACTTTAGAGTTAATATGACTGTTGAAAGCAACTCTGTAGTTGTTGACACAAACGTAACAAACTAGGTAACCTATTCCTGATCCCAGTATGGTCGTTCCTTGAGAAAATGAACAATTCAGCCTTGCTGATTCATCACACATTTTTTTAGTTATTAATGAATCAGGATTTTGGCTCCAAGATAACTATGTTTTGAATATATGCATGCGTTAAATGCTAAGTCAAGAGAAGCAAATCTGTGTATTACTTCTCAATAGTTTCTTATATTTCATAAAGAGAACAACCTTAACTATTTATAAACTGTAATTAAGTTTCTTTACAACATGACTCATTCTCAACATGCAAGTCCTTTTTCTTTCACTTTCTTATGAACTGTGTGGGAAAATTAGGGTTCAATCACCAAAGAATTTATTCTGTGCATAATTACCCAAAACAGCCCTCCAAGTTCTGCTCATGTAGAGCTTCCATAAAGACATGATTTTCCCCACACTATGGCTTTCTAAAATTTGACTTCTAAAACATGATCTGTAATTGTAACATACAAGAAAGCAGTGCTTTACTATGGTATTGGCTTCTTTCTTCAGTCTGCTTCTTTGAGCTTCTCTTAGATTAACAATGTGATGCTTAGGCAAAACAAAGTAAGAAATCATCAGGATTAAATTACTTTGAGTATGGAACTGAATTAGAAAGCTTTGCTTTCCTGAATAAGCTAAGTATTTAAATTTTCCAAAGGAAATGTTTCTATTTCTGTGAGAGAAGGGGTAAATGCAACTTCCTCTGACATAATTTTCATTTTAAATCTGAGGCTGACAGCAAGAATTTTACCTTCATAACCAAATATTACTGCTTAACTGCATGACTTGTATAAGCTTGCTGCTTGAAATGACTCACTTACGTAGATTAGGTTATTTTTAGGGAGATAATTTGCACTGTTTAGAAGACAGGAAAAAAGGGAGAGAGTCCTACTAAGAGCTAGATCCCTCATTATAGTTCGCAGAGCTCCTGAACCCAGCATCCAAGCAAAAGATGACTAAGCAAGGGGTCTATTGGTACTTTCAGGAATTTACAGACATGAGTCATCTGCTTATTTTCTGCAGACAAATCACCAGGGTACTTTGTGAGTCAGCTGTTATTTGGAAATAGTACTTGTATTCAGCATGAATACGTTTTTGTAGTTCTTAGGTAACTAGCATGCCAAACCAAAGCAGGCTTTTATAATTTGCCTACTTCATGTGTTGATTTACAAAAGCACTGCATTGTTTTAACTGTGATGCGTTTTTCATGATAAAGGGTAAATGTTGTCTGGGATGTTATTATGATAACACTTACCTTTTGCACCATACGTATCACAAGAAGGCAGATCTGATTTTGTATTAATGCACAGGTTGAGAGTCAGATTGTCAATGCGACCAGGGAAAAGGAAAATTTGTCATTATCAATCCATGGAATTATGGACAGATTTTTACTTTTATCTTCAAAGCACCTTGCTAGCGTTAATTAACTGGTATTTGCTTATTTTTTTTATGTATGATAAAGTGCTTCACCCCAAATCCAAGCATTCTTGCACTCACAGTATCAATGGATGGGCATCCACTGCAACGAAATGAGGTCTTGCCTTTCTTTCCTACTGCTGAAATAATAGCTGGCTACCTTGAGATATGTATAACACTTTACAACTCAAGGCTATTTCCTGTTTACTGGTCTTTTAGGTGTGGTTGTTTTCCAGAATTAGGGACAGGTTTTTTTTACTTGGTCTGGGCTCATCTCATACCTTGTATTAAGGAAACACTTGGGTTAGAAAAATGGGAGTTTGGCAATTTTAGGTGAAGTGTAGCATTAGAAATCAAAGGCAGGTCAAATATTTCAGAACTCTCCTAGCAGTTTAGGATGAAACCGCTCTTGGCCAGATGTGGGATCACAATTTTAAATCTAATTTAATAATCTGTTTTAACAGCTTATAATGTAAATTATTCTTGAAAGTTCCTTTACAGTTTCTCATAAATAAAGGAGAAACTGCTTCTGTTATATTTTGGTGATATTGGTGGTGTAAAAATATTTTTATAAAAGAAAGGCTTTTAAATAATGGAATCATCTCTGGAGTGATAGCATTGTCTTGACTATCCATTTAAACAGCATTTCTAGTGCTAAAGATTTTCTTTTAAGTGCAAACCTTTAGTTTTAGGTAACAGGAAGAAAACTGATACTGCTTGCCCCCATTATGTAGACAGAGGAAAGGAAAGGTAACGAAAATCAGAAATTCTCATGTAAGAAGTTAAATCTAAGGACTGAACCATTACTTGAGTGTTTTGCTAAAGTTTGTTGTTCCTTTCAGACAGTGATAAAATACACAGAGTTTAAGTACTTAGAGCAGGAGGAGTGTGTTTATAACATTAAATAGAGAGCCTGTCTTCTTGCTTCATACTCTTTTCCACGGTCAAGTCCTTTAGAGGCTGCAATACACACGTACTGTCTTCAAGGGGAGGAAGCAGCTTGCTTGCTGATAAACAGCCTTAATACATCGTTGTTTTTCAGGGTTATTGTATAATCATGTTATAAAGAGGAATTTGACAAAGCAATCTTTGAGTCTAACCTTTGTTACAGCAGTGATTGCCCCCAAATTAGTAGAACTCTGCCCATGTCATTGCCGCTGAAATATCTACTGGAAGCTTCTGTGTGAGCTGAGTCACCAGGAATTGGGGAGTTATCAAGTGTAGCTCAGACACTAGGTCATGAACTGAGCAAACACTGTTGTCCACAGTGATTCGTTGTATTTTGAGACTACAGCTGGAATATAACATTCATTTTTGTGTACTTCATGGCTACAAATGGTTTTACTTGTCAAGCTTGGAGTGTAATCTAGGGAAAAAGGAACTATGGTTTGGCTGCAGCTCATTTGAGTATTCAGATGTGATTAGAAAAAAACTGAAAATGGACTTGTAGGGTGATAGCGTGGGATCTAGAAAAAAAACCCCTGTCCCGGACTGTTCCCTTCATCTCTTCAGTTTCTGTTTATACCGATGTTGTCACCTGCTTTGGTTCCTGCTTCAGCTATTACAACCTGTTTGTAACTTGGGAATCTTTCCTTCTCTTGAAAAAGGACTGTGAAGTGACAGAGAATACTGACACCTAAGCTTATATGTATGAATGTAATCTTATTGATTTATTTCACTCATTGTTACACCAATAGGAAAAATTATTTAAGATTCACAAGGAGTTCCTCTTCCATTGTAATGTTCTTTCATTGTGCAGAATTAAAGAACTGTGATTTTGAGGACAACAAAAAGTATGGTTGTAGGTGTTTTATAAATTGTCTATACCTTTAAAAGAAATACACATTCTTCTGTTAATTTTGGTGTTACACATTTAATGTAAATAATTGGAATCTGTTGTCATATCTCAATTTAACTACAGATTTCTGAAACCTCTTGAAATTAAATGTCGACCAAGAAAATCTGAACTATAAATCTAGCAACAAAAATCTTAAGTTAAAAAACAGTTTCTGACCATATTATTTACTGCTGTTGACTATTTTATTGTTCTGCTGGACCTAGCTGATCATGAGACAGTGATAAGCAAAGGGAACTAAGTAGTTCTGATTTTTATTTTTAGTGAGATATTTTGGGTATTAATGACTTTGCAGTGTGTTTTTGGGTTTGTGGGGGTATTTTTGTCTAGAAGATGATGGCAAGTTGAGATTTTTTTCCAGCTCATGTGACTAAATCTTTCTATGTACTTTTCCAAATCATTTAACCACTTTAGGTTTCAGACAACTGTAAAATGAGGATTAAAATGCTCTTGGTGTATGTGAGGGCACTAAAATGAATTGTCTAAAGCAGATGAAGAGAAATTTGTTTCTTGAATGGAAAACATAAATAGAGTGTATATTGTGAATTTTTGAAAAGGAAAATTTCACTATAAAGGAAAATAATTGTTATTTTTTCTGTAACAAAATAATCAGTCTAAACACAGAAATACACAGCTGAACAGTTGTTGTTTTTTAATTATGCACTTTTAAGAAATGCTTTGACAAAGCAAAGTGTCCTATACAGCTGTTTGTTGGTGACCTTATAATAAAGACAGAAATACATTTGAGAAGTAATCATCAATTTCTGCTTTTCTATCACCTTTAAATCAATAGAAAGAAGTTTTATACTCCTAGTAAAAAGGGGGGGAAATTTCAGTGCTTTATTTTTATGACTTTCTTTTTTCTCTTTTCCTTTTTTTTATTTTTTTTAAATTTCAGTTGACCTACCCCTTTATTTTCCTCGAGACCAACCAACCCTAACGTTTCAGTCCGTCTACCACTTCACTAACAGTGGCCAGCTGTACTCCCAGGCCCAGAAGAATTACCCTTACAGCCCCCGCTGGGATGGCAATGAAATGGCCAAGAGAGCAAAGTAAGTCAGATTACTGTTTCCTACAAAATATTCAATTTGTTACATGGTCATCTGTCTGTCAGATGAAGATTTAACTGCCTATTTCCAATGTTAAAAGGCTGAACCTGTTTTAGTTCTAATGTAGCCCTAGCATTCACATATATGCATATAGACAGATACTTTATTAATCACACTTATTACATGAGTGCCAGAGGGATGATCAAAAGAAGACTTTCTACTAGGCATTGTACAAGCACAGAGCACTGACAGTCTCTGCTCCAAAGAGCTTCCAGTCTAAGTAGACCAGATAGCCCCCAGCAGGAGTAATCTGCATGATAGCAGTCAGTCAAGGTAACTCTGGTTTTCTGTGGGTTTGTGGGGTACCCTGAAGGGAAGCATGTAAGATGGAGAGAGAGCAAGGGAGAAAAACCTGAAAGATATGGAATAAGACTGTAATAAAATGACACAGAAGAACGGGGCGGGTAGAGCAAACCACTAATCTGGCATAGGAGGCAGTCCTATCAGAACTAGAGAAAGTTACCTGAAATTGTGAATGTCTCCTTTGCTTTTTTTTATTTTATTTTTACTGCTTCTTCTGTTGGCTGGAAACAGAGAATGTCTGACTGTTAACTCTGTAGTCTTTCTGCAAGCCCTCAGTTCATGCTGGGGAGACACCACTTCAGTCGGAGTATTCCCTTCAGATAAAGATGACAGGTCAGCCTCCCCAGAGTGGTTCTGTTGCAAGGGCAAGCTGCTGCTGCAAGCAGTGATTCCCCTTTTGTATGCTAGATATTATCCCTGTCTTCTAATGAAGCAAACCACATTTTACCTTAATGGAGCAATATGGGAAGCGGCTTTGCTGAGGGTTTCGGTTTTGCAAAGTGTAAAAATGTTAGAACAGCAACAGATTTAAGCAACCTGATTATCAGTTGTTCAGCACATAAGGGCATAAAACTGCATAAATAATAAGGCATATTGGAGTGAATATTTTGATTGACATCAGAAGATTAAATTGAATTAGCAAAGATGTGTAAATAAGAGGCAAATGAAAGTAGTTCAAGCTGAGTAAATCAAATTAGTGGCATGGTCAGAGTCTGTAATTTGGAAAGGATGGAAGCAAACAACAATTGACAAGCATTTGCAGATTTTATAATAATTTAAATTTTATGGACAACATCAAGTAATATTTTATTTTGGATTTTAATGCATTGTAATAGAAAAATTTTTACTAATATTTGGGTTTACTTCTGTGCTCTTTTGCAGAGCCATTTATTGATCAATTTTTTTTTGTAGACTTGTTTTTTTTCTCTAGCAGAATATTATGAGTATTTGAGGAGTTGGTTGGTTTGTTTGTTTGTTTTAAAGAAGGAAACAGTAACTGGAAGCATTACTGTGGCTTTTTCTTTGACCATACTACAAAATGCATTTCATTTGTGGCTGGAAACTTACAAGTACCTATCTGCTGTCTGCTAAGTGGATTCATGTTTGAGTGGATGTATATAAATGGACTTCTCTGCCCTGCACTTTGAAACTGAGAAGTATTATAACAGTTCATTTTTAAAAGCTCTATATGTGTACACTTACTATCACATGTATGTTTTGTGAGGTTAGTCACTCTTACATTTGAGCCCTTGCATTTAAGTTTTACACTGGATACGTAATAAGAGAAAGATGATGAGAAGTGGGGGAAGAAAGTGTGCTGCAATGTCTGAAATAACTACCATTGAGCTGCAAAGAGACAGAGAAGCTGCTCTAGTTAAAACTGCTTTGCTTGCAGGAACAACTAGTGATTCCTGAGTAGGTACCATAAATAAATCTATATCAAGAAAAGTATGATGCTATGACATGTGTTAGTATATTTTAAGAGAGGTTTTTAACACAATTGAGCACCTTATATAAACAGTGTTTAAAATATTTGCAAGGGCTTCTTAGAATAAGTTGGTGTGTTTCAACTCAACCAAATAATTTTTCGTTCTGCTTTACTGTGTTATGGACCAAGTATAGAGGAATATGTAGAGATATATAGGGAAACATTATAATTAAATGTATTAATTCAAGCACCACATCAAAACATGCCAAATGAAAACAGAAAAGAAGGATCCATGATCTAGCATCTAGAAACAATGTAATTTTGCTCAGCTAAAGTAAAGCCCTGGATACATCAGAGACAACCTGTTAGTGTCTCTAAATGCTCTCTGTTAGGCTTAACTTATATGCAGCCATTTTTCCTCTCAGCCCAATGGGCTCCCAAGTGGTTGGCATCGTTTGAGACAAAATAGCTCTGTTTATCTTTCTGGTCTTACTGTTCTAGGGCCACAAGATCTCCCACTTGACCTTCTGGTATCTGACCAAATTCTCAACCTTTATTCTCAGACACTTGAGGGATCAGTTTAACCATCATCCCTGCCTTAGCCTGAGACACCGTCAAGGATGGCTTTTGTATGGTTTTGTACCAGCTGGGCTTGTTAGCCATCCAGTCACGTATATTGCCATACTTCATAGGATGTAGAAGCACCACCAAGTTTGAAATCCCATCACTGAGTGATTTCCTCATCCTCAATTTTGTCAAGGCCTTCCTCTGCTTTCAAAAACTCAACATGGCCTGCTTACTCGTGAGCAGAGCTGTCATAAGCTCATGCCGAAGGGACTTTGATTCTGTGCCCAGCCTTCTCCCAGGGTTGTTTAGTGTTTGGGTTTGGTTTGTTTTTTTTTTTTTCAGACAGGTGAGCGCATCCAATTCCTTCAAGTCAGGGTCTAAACTTGAAAGTCTTGGTATCCTTGCTTACCTTTGTAGCCCCTGAGCTGAGGTAGGCATCTCTTTTGAAGTTAGGACTTAAGCATTTGCTATAGCCTCAAGACAATCAGTAGTAATTATAAGTAGGAGCAAAATTACTCCCCTAAAATCCATATATAGAGAAGTAGATTGCGTGCATTCACATTTAGGCATGTATCACCTAAATCTAAAAGGCAAATTCTCAAATCAGAATATTAGTTTAGTAGGATCTTTTTCACTCACAGAGAAAAACTGCTCATGTTCTTGCCAAAGTAATTGGACCAATTTAGGCCTGCCTGATAAAGTCCACAAAATTGAGTTTCTCTTTCTCTGTGCCCTCTTAAGCAGTTTTTTAAATCTCTCCTTTGAGGCCCAGTGGCTTAGATTCCTCACTGAGAGATAGCATCTGATAGTTGAAAGTTGCTATTGTAGCAGCCCAAGGATTGCCTTCTGGCTTGATTTAATTCTAAAGGACGAATCAAGTCCTGATTAAATAATATGATTCCAAATGCCTCCAGATTGCTTGTTTCTCAACTAAATGCAAAATTTTAACCTGTTCCTCCAGCTAGAAACAGGGAAACCAAAATTATTAACATTTTCTTACAAGCTGCTGAGATGCCATTTCCTCTCAGTTCGTATCTCAGGCTTTGCGTCTCAGGTCATTTATTTATATGTTGTGACCTCCTGCATAAGCAGCTTCTCCAAAAGTTTGGTCCCAAAATACAATAGCAAGCCTAAGAAAATACAGTAAATTATGTAAAGTTAGCAGACTTGTTTATGGTGTACGTGTGAAGTAAAACATCTCTGTGCGGTTTCCATGGGAAAGCTCTCTTGTTTTTTGCTTAAATAGGCATTCAAGCATGCATAAATGGAGTCTTTAAAGAACACGCAGACTCTAACCCTGGAGTTATATGAAGGAATACTGTAAATAAAGCTTGTTTGTTTATACAAATGAAGTCCAGTTTTTAGATGCACTCTGGCCCAATTTCTGTTTGACCCAGTGCAGCACTGTAGACATAGGTTATGCTTCAGGGCTGACAAGTCTGGATTCAATTTACTCTTTTATCCTACATAAATCCACATACTTGTCATTAAAAATAGGAGGAGGCTGGAAATCTAGTATCAAAATAAAAAGTTGATCGAAGGGTTCATATTCTTTTTTCAAGGTGGATGATCTCTGAGTAACATTGTCATCCCTGGCCATTCACCAGCATTTGCTGAATGTCGTGTTAGTTTTATGTATCCCTCAGAGCTCTGTAAGGGTGAAAACTTAAAAGGGCTCAAGTACTCTTAATTGTATATCGGCTGTTGCTCTGTCAGAAGGTCAAGTGCAGCTTAAGATTATGTGTAGATGCTTCTTGTGCAAACTGTGTATGTATTAACAGCATGGCCCTGGCTATGGTTTGTGCTCAATGCAAGCATATTGTGATTAGAAAGTGTCAGGCTGGTGCACTGGGCTAAGGCATTTTCAGCCTCATTGGTATCTTTTCATTGTATACCATCAAATTAGTTGATGTGTATCACATGAAGATGCTAATTGCTGTTTGGCTGAAATGGTTGCTTTAAGCTTTTATGTTCCCTGGTGAGGAGAAGAAAGACATCTTTTGGTTTAATAAAAGGACATTTGAAGAAAAGGAGACAATTGCCTTGTTGCAATTTAGACAAACTCAGTTGTAATATGTCAAAGACTTGCTGTCGTATTCAGTAAATTTTGAGTGCCGTAATGATTCGCTTTTAGTTTCACATAACCAGTTTTTCAACTAATTTATTTTTATCATTAAGTCAGAATTTTCATACTAGGCAGAATATCTACTAGTACATTTTTAATTCTTTTAAGGTAACAGGTTTTGTTATTTCCTTGAAACCTTTTTTTTCCGTTTATGCTGCTTTGAATCTCACTATAAAGTTTACATGTAAACATTGCATCTTTTTTATAATCTCTCCTTGATAGGTGTAATTAAGATAATAAATACTTTTTACTATTTGGTTTGTATTTCAGTATTTTTGCCGCCTTTTTGTAAAAGGAGCAAATTTTAGTTTCATGTATTATGTAATATTCATGCATGTTAGCCATGTTTAAAGAGTAGATTTCCAAAAAACTAACTTGTTTGCATTTACATATAGACTCCTCAAAAAGCTTTTTAAATGACTGTCTTTGACTCTGTTGTGTGTTAGCTTGAACTTTAAAAGAAGTCTAGGAAAATGAGAGTAGGGAACAGAAACAGAAAACACAGGGACATCATCCTTCCTTAGGCTTGTGCGCTATGTTTGAATGTTTGCAAACTAAGGATGAGGCACTAAGCTGGGCTGCTTGTTTAACTCTTCAGTTTTCTATCGCCTTGTATCAGAAACTGAACAAAAGTGATTTCCTTGCCTGAAATCAAGTAAGGCTGACGTTTTGTTGCCGCCAGTGGGCTCTTTTTCAGAACACAAAGGGACCAATACGCCGTGACAGCCATAGAGAGAAGAGATGTGGCGGCCCAGCCATGTGAAGCTTGTGAAGAAGTTAATTTGATTTTATAGACGATTAAATCAAAACTCTTATCTTCTGTGGGAATGTCAGCTAATCAGAATTAAATGTGAAAAGTAGGCAATTGGGAAAAATAATTTTTTTGTTAAAGTACTTAATGATTACTTTAATCCTTGTAGCACGTTCTGCAGTTGATTTACCAGCAAACCTTAATAGCAGAACTACTTCAATTGCAAGATATAATAGGCAAAGTATATACAGCTTTTAATTAGAATTTTCCTAGGATATTATTTTATTTTTGCATCATTCCTCTGCATGCACTACAGAGTACAGAGCACACACGTGATAGTCACACTCCTTGAGTCATATTTTTCATGTACTTTTCTTTAAATGTCTACTTGGATAATTAAGTCTGACTCTTAAGTTATGCTATGTTAGTTTCTGACAGGTGCCTGCCAGGGATCTTCAGTGCTGTCATGCATTATGTGGATTTCAGCCAAGACAGAAGGGCCTGGGTATTTGTTTCTGGTCACTTCTCATTAAAGAAAGACTGTGGGAAAAGAAAACAACTATTTAAAGATGAGGAGTATAGGTGCTATAGGAAGCGCATAGAAATAAAATCTGTTAGGCAACTAGTTTTCTATGTTTTTATGTAGACATTATGTATATGTGTGAACTGTACATATGTGCCTTTTGATATATAGTAAATATTCTTTCTGCAAAAAAAGGATTTTCTCATATATTGCCGAGAGAAATGCACTGAAGAGATTGGAAGAGTTGGCTTGGTAGAAGTAGCATTTTGCACTTTACTGGAAGACAACTGCTTTGTAGGAATTAAGAGCTGGAATTTAATGTAGGTGATTCTTAGATAACCAGGCTTAGCTGTTGTTCTAGAAATACCATGATAAATTGTGTGATTTGGCTTCATTAGAGAAATCCTTATACTTTTATCAAAGTTTCTAGATCTTTATTAGAGTTATAGTTAGGAACTAATGCTAGGTCCTCTTTTGTTTGAGAGAAAAATGCATGGTTTTGGGAAAAGCTGAGGTTTGATAACCTGGATAAACACTCTTGCTTGATCAATTACAAAATAAACAGCTAAGTAAAAATAGCAGGTGAGCTCCATGGTCTTGTCTTTTGAGTTATATTTGTAATTGCTCTGTTAAAGACAAAAAACAGTCACACTAGGTCACACTCAACATTCATTCAGACCGCTATCACATCTCTCTCAATAGGCAGTAGCCAGCACCTGTGGAAGAGCATGGCAGAGCTTGTAGTCGTATCTTCCTGGCATGTCCTACCATCTTCAAGGATCTCCATATCCAGAATTAATACATTGCTGTTTAGTAGCCCTACCTACATTTCCTTCTTTTTGATTGCTTTTGAACCCACATCATAATATCACATGATTTTGTGTCAAGGGATCGCACAGATAACTTGTGGTATGAAGAACAAGCTGTGTTGGCTTTTTGCATTCCAACATACTGCTAGCTCCAGTTGTTAACTCATAGCTCTTATATGAAAAGAGGCAGCAAATAATTAATCCCTGCTAATCCCCTCCATAACCTTAATGATTTTATGAACCTCTTTATGTCTCTTCTGTCACCTTTTCTCCAGCTCTACTTACTCCTTCCTTCTACAGAACCTTCCCATGTTTCTCACCACCCTTGACCCACCTCTTTATCACTTTACTATTTCTATCGTATTATTTCTGAGACAGAGAACTGCACATTACCTTGATACATTCTCCATGTATTTATATGGTGATGTAGTGGTATTTTCTGATTTATCCTTTTTTTATGATTTGAATGATGTTTGATTTGATTTTCTGCATATACCTGAAAGTTACACTGACATTTTAGCACTAAGGTGTCCTTACTGTTTTTCAGAGTCTGTGGGTTTTGTGTATGTAAAATTAAGTCTTGTTACTCACATATCTCCCTTTCATGTTTGTCAATATTGACTTTTCGCCTGGTATGTTATCTCGTAGTCTCCCACTGCTGTAAGAACCATCTGCAGTTCCTCATAATTGCACCTCATTTTCCTTCCTTGACTTAATTGTTGGCGTTATCACATTTTGCCATCTTGTGCTCAGAGATCATGTAGGAATAAGTTGAACAACACTGGTCAAAACACCCATTTCTTTGCACTTCTCAGGTGACTTCACCCTAATAGTACCCATCATTCATTCCTATCTTTTTTTCTTATCTTGACCTGGATCTTTTCTCCTGCTGTGGTGATTCACTTTTTTAAAAGTGGGGGAAATCCAAGCAGTGTGTGTCACTTGAATCTTTCTTGGTTTTGGTACCTTAAGAAAATAAGATATATGTGAAGTGTAAGTTTGACCAACGTGTCATATTTTTCAAGTCCACAAATTTGGGGCTTTTTGTAAGTTCATGATTTCTTACGAGAGTTTCTACCAATTTGTAAGGTACAGACATGAGATTTACTGGTCCACACTTCCCTCTGTCCTCCCAGACTTTTTTTTACATCACACTTCTCTGGTACCAGGCTGTTTTAAGCAGGAGGTTACAAGCTATTTAAGAGTTTGACTTTCTCACACTTGAGTTTCTCTGGAACTCTGGAGTGTGAATATCATCTGGGCCTGCTGATTTGTTTGTGTGTGTTTTGTTGATTTGTACCTTTTTGGCTGACATTTCTGTGTGAGTCAGATATTTCAGTACGTCCCTTGTAAAGTAGGATTCTGGTATGGCAGCTTCTATAAGCAGCTCTATAGTGAACTTGGATGCAAAAATAATCTCATTTATTCTTTGTGGCTTTATTTCTTCTGAGCATTCTTTTTACTGTTTGACTAGCTTTTGTAGTTTTTGACAAGTTTTTATTTGGAAGGCCACAGCTAATTTGTTCTTCAAATTCCTTTTTTTTTTTTGATCTGTGTTACTCTGCTTTACCTGTAAGTGTTAAGGTCTGTGCCTGTTTTCCCCATTTGAAGAGGTCTCTGACCATTTAAAATTTTTTTCTTGCTTCTAATAGCAAACATGTATCTTTTAAATAGCAAAGAAAATAACTTCTTAAATATGTTTTATATAACCACAGATGTGTGGCACCTGATCCCTTTCCTTCTGACTGGTTTACCCTAATGAATATCCACGGAGGTTTCTTTTATGTTTTGGTATGTTGCCTTTGGCCCTTGTTGATAAGCAATTTGGCAAAGCAAAGTGGATGGCATGATGAAATCCGTACTTTCACCTGCAAACAAACTTTGTTTTCAGGGATGTTGGTTGTCAGACTCGTTATGGATGCATCTGTGGTGTAACCTCTCATTTCTGCTTCTGAAGTGCAATTGAGGGATTCAATAATCTCTTAAAGATCATTCAAATTTTGTTACTACTTCTGTGATCTCCTCTGTTCTTGAGTCTCTAAACTTAGCTTTCCTTACAAGCCTTGCTCATGAATGTATTTTTTGCACAGTCTTTTCTACTTTCTCCTACTTCTTATATCATCTCTACTTTTCCCACCCCCCATTATTTTATCACATTCTTCACCATGTCTTTGATACTTAGAAGAGGTTCCTATATGGCATTGGTGCTCTCCTTCAGATGGACTAAACAATTTGCTAAATAATTGCTCCCCAGCAATATAGTTCAGTGTGCACTCATGTAGCCTAGATAGCAGGAAAGAAGTGTCATGAATAAACAGTGTCTCTTTAAGAAGTTAACCTTTACCTGAAGTGGAAAAATATGGCTATGGCACTTAAGCAAATAGGAAAAATAGAGCGGGTTTGTCACACAGTAGCTCATAGGACTGGAAATTTCCTGTGAATTAACACTGTATTTAAAAAGACTGTATGAAGATTGAGTTTTTCCATGATGGTCTTGGAATATCATTCTCATGATCCACTGGTAAGGAAAAGGAGTAAGCATGCTGTGACAGAGAGATTCCAGTGCCCCCTTTGCATACAGCCGCTACCCCAACACTGAGTAATCCCTGCGGGGAAAATGGAAGTTAAGAAAGCAGAAGCAAAATTTGCTATGATCTAAGACCACAAGCCTTCATCTGACTGAAGCAAGTCTATTTATGTACATTGTGGAGAAGGTGAAGGAAGTGAAGTGTTTATCTCTTGAACAGGCAAGCAGAAGGCATTGATAAAACTATTTCAAAACAAGAGTTTTGTTTTGCTATGTGTGCTTTGGGAGACTTAGAGCCACAGTGTCAGTGCAATACGCCTTTGTAAGTTCCCAAATATCTATATCAGAAACCTGTGAGAGAAGAAATTCCAGAGTTTCTATTTCCAGATGATTCAAGAAAGTTGCTTGCATAGTTACTGGCCTTGGTCTGTATTCACTATGTCCAGTAATTTTTATCTGTAATTACCACTAAAGGTCCATGTGTTTAGAAGCATCTATATTCTTGGAACCAAAGTTATCTTTTGCAAAGTGATGAACCTACTTATGCTGCTGCATTAAAATAAACATTAATTGCCAGCCTACGTAATGATCTACAGTCCTGGCTCTGCAGCAGTTCCTGAGAACTCCCTTCCTTTAAATTTTGGCTTTAGTCAGGTTGTTATATCTGTGGTTGTTTCATGATTTGAACGGATTTTCAAGATTAATTTTGCTTTATGGTAAATTGGGCAACAGTGTCATCTTAATTTTTACAGCAGAGCTATGTTGAATAATTGACTTTATTTATAAAATCAATTGATATCATAACTTTTTGGAACAGACGCACAAATATAGACCTAAATGAAAATTAATTTTGAGTTCTAGTTGCTTCATATGGAGTAAAGCCACCTGTTTCTGCAATCAACAAACCATTGTAAAACATGTCTAAATATAAGCATTTCTGGTACCTTTCTTGAATCAGACGTGAATCTGAAACAGTAGTAATTCCAACAAGAGCAAGCAGTGGAAAAAGACATTGTTAGTAAAATACAAATGACAGCTTTTAGACAAGAGTGAATTTTAATGTCTAAATTTCAGAGGTGTCCTTAGTTTCACTAGCTTTACTACTTCTATTTCCTGTTATGGTTTTGGTAGCATGTTTTGTTTTATTAGCACTTTCTGTTTCGTTTGTAATTTTGGAGACTATTTTCTGTCATATGATATTATGAACTAAGCAGAAGGCAACAGTATTTCTTAAAAACTTGCTTTTTGGTGGCTGGCCACTGCAAAATTGCAGCTCTCTTGGTGCTTGGTTACTGTCCTGCACTTCAGCCTGGCTGCACAGTCAGTGCTTTGTGTGGACTGGTAGGTAGAAGTTTACTAAACTCCTTGCAGATAAATCACAGCAAAGGAGATAGAGCCAGAAATATTAGAAGAGGAAGAGAGATTATGTGATGTAATTTTTTGGCCCCTGGAAAAAAAATTGCTAGCAGCATAATGGCATTGTGCACTGACTCCTTTGTACATTTGTGTATTTAGCCAGTTACAGTAGCAGTAATTTAAGAACTATTGTCTTGCTGTTGTATAAACACTTCAGATGTTTGCTTGGCATCACCAGTTTTGGAGATGTATAAAATGGAGAACTGTGTAGACATTGTGTTTCACATAAAAGCAAAATATTTGTCATAGATAAAGCTGCCTAGTAAGGAAATTATAAACCACATCCCAAAGAGCATACCATCAAGGAGCTTAGTTTAGAAACATGAACATGTGCCAAGTATCGTTATGTATATTTGAAAAAAATCCTGGAAGGTAACTTTATCGTTCTACTGTTGTGCTTGTGTTGGTTTTATTGATATTCAAATTCAAATGCTGGTTTAGAAATGCTGCTTCCTCCTAAATGCCTAGCACATGCCTTAGCTCCTGAGCCTTTGCCCCTTGACACCCAGCCGTGTTGTAGGCCTGCCTGCTACAGCCTGATCCAAGCTACACAACCAGAAGTTAGACTGCTGAGAACTATTTGTCACTTCAAACATCTTAATATCTTAGATCTGCAGAGAAAGATAATTTAATCTAATAATCATTTTCTCTTAATACCAGTGTCATAAAATGTTTGGTGTAGAATCAGTCTCCTGTTACTCCAAAATTATTCCAAAGCAGGAGGCTAGGTTATTTTGTTCTGCTGTGAGTTATTCCTGTATCATCAGCCTGAATTCTTTTTACTAACAGTTCTCTATAGCTGAGAAGCATACCTAGTGAGTGTAAAAATAATAATTTCAAAATTTCAAGTATCTTCTGAGATACTTGCAAGCATCATGTGGCAAAGTGCTTGAAACAGAAAAAAAAAGACTTCCATGTGAATTCCTGTGATGTAGCACAGAACAGAGTATTGAGGGTACAAATTTGTGTGAATAGGATGTGAAAAATGAATCTTTCTCCAAAGTTCAAATTTACATTCATGGTTTCTCTATGCCTCTGTGTGTAGGATGCTGGAGTTTAAGTGTTTCTTTCAATTTAAAAACTTCCTAAAAGGAATGGTATTCCATGTTAAAGAAACCTTTGCTATCCAGTCTGTAGCAGAGTATTATTCTTCAGAAAATTGTATATTTCTTTTCAAGTTATTTTATGTAATCCATTATGACATAATATGTACCTGTCATGGTCCTACTTGTGTGAAAACATGTACACTTTGACCTCAGTGCCAGTTGATTTAAAGATGAAACTTACTCAGCCAGTAACTGAGGCTTGTTCTGTTCTTTCTCACTGGTAATCTCTGTGGTGGAGAAAAAACTCAGAATTTTTGTTTTACAAAAAATTGATATATTTTAACATATGGTTTTGTCCCAAACCTCAGATGAAAAGATCTTCTGAAAAACAATTTTGCTTGGAACACGTAAAAAAATGCAGTTAATGTGACACTATAATGTGTCACTATAATGTATCTGCCAGCAGTAGCACAATGCCTCCTGGAAGCAGAAGTTTTAATGATTTATCCCTTCATTCTTTATGGTCTGGGTCGTTTGAAGAGGCGAATTCTGCTATTGTGAGACTTCTTATGACTCCCGTGATACACTAGGGCCTTGTTTGTGTGACTAGATACACCATCTGTAAGATGCTGAGCCACAGATAAGCCGGTTAATATACAAACTGTTTAGGCTCACTTCTGCAAACCAGAACATCTCTTCTAAGTTCAAGCCAAACTGAAGTACCTCACTCTTTTCCTTCTTTTCATGGTGAAAACTCAGTAGTGTTTCCACATAAATGCACGTAGCTGGATAAAAATGTAATTTTTCCATTGAAAAAGTCATGTGATTTAAAAATAACAGCAAGCTCTAATAATGCGTAATGTCTTTGCTGCCTGTTCCACTCCTTCATATACACTCAAAATAAGTCGTTACTTATATATGCTAACACTTCCCATTTGCTTCTTAGATGCAGTGTTCATTAATATCAAGGCAGTTCAACCTCCTTTCTACTTCCCCATCTTTCCTGTGCAGTCTGTTAAATGTGCTGTAGGTGATAAAGTCCTGTTAAGTGTATTGTGCTTTTTGGCTCTCCCTGCAGGGTCTTTTCTATTTTGGTTTGGAATGGGGAATAGTAATTTATTTTTTGTGTTTGTGCGATGATCCACAATTATCCAATTTTTTTTTTTCCAAAATCTCTTTAATCTCAGATACCTAGAATGTGTGGGAGAGGGGCAGAAATAGGGGAACATATCCTGGATAAACATGCGGTACTACAGTTGCTTCAGGCTGAACCACAAATGATATGGGCAAACTTAAGCATGTGCCTTAAAGCATGGAAAGAAAAAAATAGACATTTACAAATTATGAAGTACCAATAGAGTCTTTGTAGTGTATGGATCATCTCCAAGAGGTTCATATGAACTACCAGTGAAATAACATCCCCTTTGAAATAGAATATCTGATCAGAATATAGGGAGGTGTTAGATTTAGTTTTGCAGCAAAGGATACAAGCTTTACTGCAGGAATCAGTGAAAAGGAAGGATGCTGGTGTAGATAAGGATGGTGTGGGAGGGTGTATGTGGTATCAGAAGCATTCGTTCTGGAATTTACCTAAAAGAAAAGTCAGTGTAATATATTGCAGTAATTGTGGTTGTAATACAAAGCCCAGAAATGTTATAGAGGAGGTATTTTAGAAAAGGGAAAATATAGGAAAATACTTCTGCTTGTATCCCATTTAATGATTAACAATTTCTGCATTTAAGAGGGAAGTTGTAAGTAACATTTAGCAAGTCAGTAAGAAGAGCGTGTGCATGGAAGAAGAGTCTGTAGAGAAGCTATCAAAGAGGAAGGAAGAAGCTACTTAAAATAAGCAAGCACAGGAAATGCAATTAAATGTTAGGAGAGATAATACAAGGAGAAATAAAAGGGTGGTAGATCCTTTCATTTACAGTGTGCAAGTTATATTTATTGAGGTAGCAAAATGACATAGAGCTGACTAGGACATAAATGGGCTACAGTTTCAAACGTATGCTATAAACATAGGAATACAGAAACAGCATTCAACTCTTAAGATCAGTTACCAGGCATACCCTCTCAGCTGGTTTATCTGTGTGTAAGTGCCAGGATGCACAATCACTTTTGTGGGCATCATTATGAGGTCTGCTTTCTGAACTTTGATTCAGTAAATCAGAGTGTGTTCTGTAAATATGCAACACAATCTGTGTATGCTGTAAAATGTGTGTGCTAGTTTTGCAGCTTTTCTTTTCCAGTTCTGAGCTCCAGAAATGCTTTTACCTTCCATTGCTCTGTTAACCTTTGAACAGCATCTAATGTGTGTTTACAGCTGTACAAAAGCTATCTATTAGTTAATTTGCCAGGCACAACTTCACAAAGAGAGGGGAGCATTCTGTTTCGTGATCTTTCAGTGGGTTTAGATGTGAGGAGGAATGGTTGCTATTCAGTGATTGCCATTGAACCTCTACTGAATTTTGAAAAACACATCAAGATTGTGAAGATGATCAGTGTATGTTTGCTTCAGGAGGTATACCAGCAGAGAGATTAGTAACATAATGAATATAATTTCAGCTATTCTCGCCTCAGATTTTTTTTTTTGGTGCTTAAAACAGAAGGAGGTTCTCCTTGTATAGAAATTTATGAAGACTAGTGATATGAACAGAAAACAAGATAGTTTTTAAAAGTATTCAATCAAAAAGTAGTAGGCAGAAACCAAAGGCAGAATGATGAAGCAGCTTCTAATATAACTTGCAAATAAAGGATATCAGCGGGACACGTAAAATGTATTTAGTATATAGTTAAGTATTTCACTGCAGTAAACTCAAAGTACAGTTCAAAGTCAATTTTGGATACCTAGGTTCAGCTCATTTAACAGATTTATGAGTCACTCACTTCTCTGTAAAAAAGGTAGACTGAGATCCAAAATATACAAAGCACATCTTAATTTATGGAGTAATGTTCTGACTTTGAAGTCTAATAAAAGGAATTACAGTTCTTCCAGAGTGTTGGTATTTATTCACTACATCTTACATAAACTACTGCCATCAGCAGTGGCTCTGTATTGTGTCAAGGTTTGTGTAAAGAGACAGATAAAGTGCTTATCTCCTGCTTGTATTCTAACTTTTCTTCATGACTTCTGTGCTATGTTGGCTTGTGTGGTTTTGGGCCCTTGGTACCATATGTGAAGCTTTCTTAAACATAGTCAGGGGAAAAGCCCCTTTCTCACAGAGACAGGGTGAACATCAACTGCATCAAAAAGTCCCAGTTATAAAGTGCTGCAGGCAGTGTCATAGCCACACTTGTGGCTCATCTGAATGTTTCTCACTTTTACAGTCATTCAGAGGTTTATTTTGGAGGGTGTAGTACAGTTAATCTCTGGAACTTTGCATTGGATAAAATATGGACAGTCCGTGAGGCTCTTCTGACAGTGTCAGGTTACTAGTGTTGACCAGTTGAGACACAAGTGGTGAGGGCACTGGAGGAAAAAGTACTGCTAGGTCTATAAAGCTGAAGCGTATGCATCTGCTGCGTATTAAAACCTGTAAGAAAAACATTATCTGTCTATGCTATCTAGTAACGGACTGAACACGGTAACGTTGTGCTTCTCTGTTCAAACCTTGGCTACATACATGCACACACCATGTTCTAAGTTTACTCCTTTCTAACTATGCATTTTCTTTTTTTTCCCTAGAGCATATTTCAAAACCTTTGTACCTCAGTTCCAGGAGGCAGCATTTGCCAATGGGAAGCTTTAGACAAGACAGCCTTGGACAAGGAGATGATACTGGACAGAGCCTTCAGCCTGCATGTGGCAGCCCTCAAGAAGAATGCCTGGAAATGGGTTGGACTGTCTTGATAGGTGCTTTCTTGCCTCTAAGATGGTTTTGGTAGCTTCAGTTTTTGTCAGATTTCTGAAACAAAGACCTCACTAGCATGCTTAAAACTGAATATTTGGTAGTCATCCTGTCTCATTGCTTCTGCCACCACCATTCCTTTATCTACCCACTGTATTAAATTTTAAAAGATGTGTTTTGATGTGGTAACATTTTCTTGTGCCAACGATGTCCCAGTGTTTTGCCTTTTTTCCTTGTCTTCTGATGGTGTAAATTGGATATTTTTTTCCCATAGAAATACTATGTAATTTGAGTATTTATTTAATGTTTTCAGCTTATCCTAAGAAAATACAAAACTGCCATATGTACCAGGAATGCCTAATGAACCGGGCAGTGCCATATTCTGCCTTGGAGGTTTGCATCCCACTGTGGTTGTTATTCTCACAGGTATGGGTATGACTTGCACAGTTCAGTTCTCAGTGCCTTTCAAGTCGGTCTGATGTTAATATGGCAGGGTATTAGAAGATTTTTTTAATAATTCAGTCAAAAGCTCATCTTATATGAAATGTTACACTTTTATGCTTTGTTTTTATTTCCAGTTGTACAATTTTGATG
The DNA here is from genome assembly GCA_033459285.1 of Clamator glandarius. Classification (NCBI taxonomy): domain Eukaryota; kingdom Metazoa; phylum Chordata; class Aves; order Cuculiformes; family Cuculidae; genus Clamator; species Clamator glandarius. The sequence goes on along the minus strand of JAUNZM010000614.1, from coordinate 1,086,984 downwards.
TTTTTCTAATGAACTCCCCTTGCCATTACGAAAAAGTCCTTTAGTACCAATGTGCAAGGAACTAGTTGTATAAATCAGTATAACAAAATAAAGCTCTTTCATAGACCTGTAATTTTTCCAAGTAAGATAAATACTGCTAAGAAGCAAACTTTCAGCAAAGGAATGAATGATGTCTTGGAAAATAACTGATGAAATAATATAGGGCTATGGGTATTTAGCTTAATGTTTAAATTCAATATACCTTCTCAGAAATAATTTTATGTGTGTGTAACTGGAAACATTGCCTCCCCTAAATCTGAAATGCCAATTGCAAAATCCCACCTATTCATCCTTTCCTTCAGTGGTCAGGCAGATCAGATGGGGCTAACTGTCACGATGCCACTTCCCAAATTAATTTGTGCATAGACCAAGGTACTTTCCAGTAAGGAATAAAATTAACTCTGTGTATCGCTTATAAATGGCATATGGAAAATGTGCCCTACTTCTGCTAAATGTAAGGAACTAAATGAATAATAGGCAGATGATACAATGGCACTGGAAAACATTTTATTTTAAATTATTCACTGTAGCACCACTATCTGCTTATGCGATGAAATCTCATCAAATTACTTGATTGGCAGTATTCTCCTACCCTTTCTAAAACTTATTGTTTTCCATTAAAATAGTGCTTTCCAAGGGAATGTCCACCTAGGAAATGTAGATGAGTTTTGAGTAATGAAGCTTAATAATTAAGAATTATGCAAGTACTTCGCCTCTAGAAACTGAAGGTATTTTTAGCTAGTTTATAGGCAAAATTATAGTTTGTTTAATACTGAAGTTCTTGGCTGGAAATTAAGTTTCAAACAAAATCAGAAGCCTTATTGCAAATCTACAGAGGATGAGGCATGTTCTGTCCTGTGACCCACTCCTTTGTGAATCTCTGTGCATTCATTGACTGAGGGTTGTAAATGGCTCTGAAGGTCTGAGGGTGAATTCCCTCTGTAGGAGCATGGCGTTAAGCTTTTGCATGCTAACCAAGACTTACAGCAGGTGTGGAGGGCAACTGAACTACCATAAATGACTGAAAACACACATGACCTGGCATCTGCATTTATTCGAGTAAAAGTCAAAGCCACAGGAATATACTCAAGAATTAAGTTAACTCTTATGAATGGGGTGGGAGAAGGGGGGTGGCTAATGAAATGCATTTCTTCTCATAGTGTTCAAAATCTGATAGAAACAATCTCTAGCATCTTCAGATGGTAAAACCCAAACCCTCAAGTTGCATCAGTAGAATCCTGAAATTTTACATTTTATTAAACAGCCTTGTGTTTGATTCAGTATTGTAGTGATTGCCCCAAGAACACAGTGTTTGCTTTATAGACCCGATTGTGGCACCAGTATCTTTTTAATCTTTTGCGAATTTACCACAATTCAAAGGCTATCAATTGCAAAACATTTCAAAAGAGGGTCTGCTCTTCAGAATTAGTATGAATTTTCAATCAAATATACTTTCTTTGCCGCAGTTCTTGTAATTTTGGACAAAGGACTGCTTTATTATTAAAGGATTAGAGTTTTAGAAGCCATGTAAGAGAATATTTAGGCGATATAAAAAGCCTAAATCAACAATACCTTCTGTTGAATTCAATAGTTTCACCAACTCTTCACTACTAGATAGGGACACAAACCAGTGGTTTCAGTCGAATTTTACATTACGCTGAAACTGGTAGTATTTTTATGAAAAAAGAAAGAGAGAAAGGTTGGGAAACTGCTGTATTGTTTGTGTTTAATATAAAGTCTGCAAGCCTATCAATTTTCAGATAAGAAGTAAAGGTTTTTTTCTTACACCTAATGAACACTTTCTTTGTTTTAAAGCAACCCAGCACTCTTTGACCTGTACAGTATTTAATGGAGCCATTCCTGATAGTTCTCAAAAGAATGTATTTGGAATATTAGCACTACAAATGGTGTACTGGTAAGAAAGGCATGGAAATGAGTGAACTCTTCTCCAAGAATGACAATTACCATGTAATACTGCATTGTAAAGGGTTAGTTTGCATAATTTTATATTGAATCAAGTATTTCTTGAAAACATTTAAATTAGCCACAGAAGTTGTAATATAATAAGTTGGTGTTATTTCTGTTATCTCCTTTTCTATGAAAATAACTACTGTGGTCGGTTAATTGGCAATGAGACTTTCAGTGCTTTCTTTTCTATTAGGTGATCTATGCAGTTAGAAGGAAGAGTCAGACCTAGGCTAGTTTCTTTGATTTATTAGAACCACAAAACATGGGAGAAGAATAGCAATGTTATGAGCATATCAAAAAAGCCTAAATTCTTCTCTGTCATAATTTCGATTTAAATAATGTAATGAGTCTCTAGTTACTAGGCCCTATGAATGCACGATTTTCCAGAGGTCCTTGAAGTGCAAACTTACAGTCAAGCCTTTATTTATCTGCATACATAGTCCACTGTGCTAGAAGTAATACCAAATCTTTTGGATTCAAAGTTAGACTTTTTTTGGGAACTTGCTGGGAAGACTGGACAAACAGCTAGAAGAATAAATACAAGACAACAATATCGTATGTAGTTTGGCCTTTGTTAGTCTTTCTGTTGTGCTCTTCTTCCACTCACAGATGGAGCAGACTTGACTCAGTTTTTGACAAGAAGTCATTCCTGGAATTAGCATGGATCTCCTACACATTGTTAGACCCTCACTAGGCAGTGAGGTCTCTGTTTCCTTGCACTCATTCTGTCTGGCACTTATGGCAATAAGCATCTTTGATGAATCATTTGGGAGAGGAGATTTAGCAGTGAAGTGCAGTACCTTAAGTCTTACTTGAGGTATTTTACACAAAGAGGCTTTTTAAATAGGAAAGAGAGGAGTAGGTCTGGTTAGTCTCCATTGAGCAGTGCCCCCCGAATACAAGGCGTGGGGTTTAGCAAAGGTCAAAAACCTGTTTAAGTGGTGAGTACGTACTACTGCTTGGACATCCTCCTGTGTCAATACCCTTAACAATTGGAGAAGCAGCAAGCAGTAGAAACCCATAACAGCATGTGAGGGTCACTCCTGCAGGTCTGAAATACGTTTCTAATAGCATGTCTTCATGGTATGTACCTGGAGCTGAGGGGATAGTGTCCTCTATCACTGGAAAAGGGGAGTTTCTCACCTTTCCAGCTTTGTGAGAAAGGCGTGCTACAAGGAGGTAACAAGCTTTGGACACAGCTTCTGACCATGACTGTTAATTACAGTTGCTGTCCCTGCCCTGTGAAGCAAATGAAGTCTGTGACCAAACTGACGTGCCAGTGAACGCTCTTCCCTTAAATTACTTTTGTCTCTGTAATTGATGTATTTTAACATTCATTAAACCTAAAGGTTACAGTGTTTCTTACTTCATAAATGTTACTGAAAATCCCTTAAGTCATCCCATTTTTGTTTTTTATTTTCAGGTATCTGTAATGTTCTTGGACAACTTTGTCTCATCCTGACTAGTTACTGCTATTTTTAGCAAGTTTGAGCTTTATGTTTTAACAAGGCAGCCAGTACTTGTTCAAAGTATGTGCCAGCGTCATATGGACCTATATAAAATGCAGAATTATTTGCTGTAAAAACAATTAGCCTTACTGTAGAAACTGTTTTTATTTATTAAGCTAAGTATTATATTCTCAACAACAGAATAATTCTGAGAAAATACTTGTTGTCACCTAGAACAGAGAGTAATCATGCTGCTGGCATTGGATACTTATTTTTTGCACCACATCTTAGTTTAATTTGCATCTTAGCATCAGCAGGGTGAAAGCGTATTCTCTTTTTCTGAAGGAAGCCTTCACCTGAATAGACCATTGATCAAGCTATATCTTTTTCTGTTTGTACTTTGAAACAATTTGTCCTTATGGGCAAAGCCAGTAAAAGTCTGAACAATGTACATCAACAGTACAGAATTCTTTAATATTTTTATGTACTAATTTCTAAAGATTCAAAGAATAATTTCAGACTTTACACTGGAGAAAGGTAAACAACGCAAACACCAGAAACGTGCAAGTAATTTCAGCTACATAAGAAATAAGACTGTCAACCTAATATTCTGCAAGAACTCAAGGGTTTTGTCATATATTTCTAAGCATGTGGCTTGAACAAACATGTTATGTAGATGATTTTAGTGCTGCTTTTCCTATTTTATTTCCTGACTTATTTTAAAAGCTCAATTCTCAGTTCCAAGGCACTGCACAAACACCATTTTGTTAAAATGGTAGTTACCAAGCAAAAAGGCAAGGGGGGAACTGGAATCAGCTGCTGAAAATAGGTCTTAAATCATCGAGAAATCAACAAAGGAAGCAAGGTTTGGCCGCTGCCCTGCCACTTGCTGCGTCTACAATATGGGCCTTCAAACGTATCCCCAGCACAAATTAAAAAAATAGAGGGGGGGTTGCTTGCAGTGCTAAAGAATAAATACAGTTTTAAACAACAGGAAGTAAAGCACAAGTTTAATTGGAGGCATGAAAAGGAAAATACAGGCTAGAAATCTAATGTTATTTGTGCCTACAGCTCCCTGCATTTCTCCTGTCACCAGAAAGGGTGAAGAATTAATGCCTTGTGCTGCAGCTGCCCCTAGTGAAAATTGATCCTTAGGGTGCTCTGTGTTTGCATCAAACTCTATTTAAACCCTAATGATGCTTTTTCAAATCCCTGGGGATGGCAACGCAGTACCAAGGAAAAGCAAATCTGATGCTATCAGGGGTTTCTATTCCACTATTGCTCCATTTCAAGCCCATGATTTGGGTGGGGCAAGTACTTTGTAAGCCATCAAGCCTGCCAGCACACAAGGTACATTTTATTTCTTCAGTGTTTATTCAAACTTATTCAAGCTGTTTATAATTTACCATCTTGTTTCCTTTATCCCACTGTCCCTCTCAGCGAAAGTTTTTTAGTGCTTGTTTAAAAATCAGAGCTGTCACGGTTATTTCTGTCTTTCAAAGGGAATGTAGCACTGATACGAGTGGCTCTAGGTTGGAGCCATGCGTTTCTTCCCTGAACTGCACAGTCAGCAGCAGCCCAAGCACCGTGCACCCCTCCCAGCAAAACTCAGTTGAACTCAGTCTGACAGGATGACAACCAGGAGTGACAAAAATCCTTAGCTTTTTTGCTTTTCCTCTAGAGGGCTAGTGGATCGGCCTCTGCTAGCTCAGTCCCTGTATGTAGCCACCTTGACTACCCAGGTTCCCCACACAACCCCTCCATGAGATCCTGGCTGCAGGAGGTAACGGGCTTCGGTTGCTCATCATCTGGGGCTAGATTCATTTTTGCACCCAACAGAGGAGCTGTGCCCGCGGGGAATGCCACCCTGCTGCTGCTGAAGCCGAACATTTCCTCTTAGCGCCTTCATAGGAAAATGTGGCAACAAAATCCAGCTGTTACTCAAGTGCATTTCTTGTGTGTTTTGGCCGGCCAAGACTGTTCTTTATTCAGGTTTCTCCATTCTACTGTAGAGTAGACTCTTCCTGCATCGCCAGCTCTGGATGCACATAAGAAGTTCAGAGGCCATCAGCATTCAGCTTCCCATCTGAATATTTCTAGCCTAGTTATGAGAAAGGAAAGCAGAATGTCAAAATAAGAATCTGTATTGCAGAAGTAGCATGTTTCTTCCATTTCTGAAGTGCAGTGGTTTGTTTCGCTGGTTGTTTTATCACTGATTTCTGTTGAAAAACATGCTGTAATATGTTGCATGCCCTAGACTTTTCAAACTCATCTCCCTGCCACAGGAGTGCTCTTACCCCACAGGTGAACCAGGATGGCATATTCAGGGTGAGTTGGGGTGACTGAGTTTGTACTGTGAGAGTTGGACTTCCCTGCTTCAGAGCACTCACAGCATTTAGAATCATAGAATCATTAAAGTTGGAAAAGACCTCTAAAATCATCAAGTCCAACTGCTACTCCAACACCACCATGCCTACTAAACCATGTCCCCAAGTGACATATCTACAAGTCTTTTAAATGCCTCCAGGGAGGGTGACTCCACCACTTGCCTGGGCAGCCTGCTTCACCCCTGCTTCAGTAAATTAATTTTTCTTAATATCCGACGTAAACCTTCTCTGGTGCAACTTGAGGCTATTTCCTCTTGTTCTCTCTCTTGTTGGCCTTTTCTCCCGAGTAACACCCACCTCACTGAACTTCCTTTCAGGTAGTTGTAGAGGACCATAAGGTCTCCCCTTGGCCTCCTTTTCTCCAGACTAAACATCCCCAGTTCCCTCAGCTACTCCTCTTCTTGTAGCCAAGAAGAAATAACAGCTTCTGTCTAATGGGGTCAGATGGCTAAATGGAGCAGTTTCCGCACAGTGGTGGCTGGTATAATTATACACTGGGTTGTGGCGTGTCTGGTTCTAATAGCACCTAGGGCTCTTGTGAGTGACTCAGCCATTGCTTGAGGCTAATTATGGGCAGGTTGCATGACAAAAAAAAAAAAAAAAACAAAAAAAACCCACTTGATCCTACCTTCCTCTTTTCTACTGGATGGGTGTTCAGCAATGGACATGGATTGCTCACGCAAAGCTGAGTAAATGCCTGCTCATGAGGAAAAGGCTTTTCAAAGCAAGGCTGCAAACAACACTGAGGTGCCTGGTTTTCAAAGAGGAGGTGGTGTCTGAAGGCATTGCTCAGTTGAATCTGATTCCATGACACTGGTCTTAGCCATTTGTAAGAAAGTGATATTCCAAAACAGTCTAATCCCCTGCTTTCTCATGCTTGTTTACAGACGACAGGAGTATTCTTCTTTGTTTGTAATTGCCATTTTGTTGAATTTAGCATTATTTTTATTATGATGTTTGAGAAATGGATTATGTGATTATTTGGCACTTTTTTTAAAATTCTGCCATGTACTCATCACTGTGATGTACTCTGGCAGAAGGGTCCCTGCATTAGCTGTACTGTGTGAAGTGTTATTTTTCTTCTCCACCCCAGAGGTACCATGGGCCAAGCTCAAGAAGCAGGCCCTGTACTTGAAGGCAGCTCAGAGAAAATTCTCAGAAGGTGCTGGAGATGACCAGCATCACGTAACACATGATTTGTACGAGATCCTCTCTTTGCTAAGAGCAACTTCTGATTTTAAAGCATGTGGGAGAAAGAGATACTGATGTCTAGCATTACATAGGCAGGGTTAGGGGAGCTGCAAGAATCTGATGAAGTGAATTTGCAGGGAGTTGTCCTTCCTTCAGGCTCTCCCAGGTTGTGTTTACAGGGAAGACCTCTATCAAAAATTCCTCCTTTAAAAGCGATGCTATCACAGGCACAAATCTCCAGGATACCAAGCTGAGATCATTTCACCAAGAAGACACAGTCAAGCAGTGGAAAAGGTGCCCCCAGGGGCTTGGGGCACCTCCCTGGAGATTTGTGAGAAATGAGCAGGCAAAGCTCTAGTGGTCCTGATCTAGCAGCTGGTGATTGTCCTGCTTCAAGCAAAAGGTTGGACTGAATGACTTGCAGACTTACCTCTCGGGCAACTTTGACGTGGTTTTATTAACTTTATAAAAACTTGTGATACAGACGTAAGCACAACCAAGTACAGTCTGATATTATCATAGAATCACCAGGTTGGAAGAGACCTACTGGATCATCGAGTCCAACCATTCCCACCAATCTCTAAACCATGTCCCTCTGTACCGCATCCATCCGCACCTTAAACACCTCCAGGGAAGGCGAGACAACCACCTCCCTGGGCAGACCGTTCCATTGCCTAATGACCCTTTCAGTGAAGAATTTTTTCCGTATGTCGAGCCTGAACCTCCCCTGGTGGAGCTTGAGGCCATTCCCTCTCGTCCTGTCCACTGTCATTTGGGAGAAGAGGCCAGCACCCTCCTCTCCACAACCTCCCTTTAAAGATTATTCAGAGGCAATAGCACATGGAAAAAAAAAAAAGCAAACGTGATGAGATTTCATAAGTTCATTGTTTCTAAGCATTTTCAGATCTTAGACGTGTAACAGAATAATATAAATTCAAGATTTTTTCAATCACTTCTTTGTGTTAGTAGCCACCACTGCAAAACCATGACTAATATCTATACAACGTGGTGCTCTTGAGTACCCACCTAAGCTAATTCGGAGCAGAGTAGCTCAAGTAGTTGAAGGACTATAGACATATTGCACCATCCCTGCATTTTTATGAAAGGTTCCTTGATATTTCCTTGAAGAAAAAACACGTTTGCATTTGAAAGTAGGCCGGGCATCTGGAGCCAATGCTCCTTGTATACAAAAAAAATGCTTATTCAGGGAGGAGCTAGGGCTGGAAACTGGTCTAACACGCATTGAATTCTAGTTGTTTGGGAATTGTTTAGATTATTTAAGGAGCAGTTCACAAACAGGAAAGTGTTAAAACTAAATGAAATGAGTTGCTTTATGGGCCACCGAATCAGGCAGACTGGAAATCTTAGCAAGAAGACCCGTGCATGCCAACCTGAGGGGCCTGTTTGCAGGGAAGTTAGCTTTTATATCCTGACATATTGCTATAGAAAAATAAGAATTGTTTTGAGGTTTGTCTTTGCGCCTAGTCCTGCCACTCAAGATTAAATCTTGCAGACAAAACAAGCTGTTTGGGAGGCGGACCAAGAATGCCTTTATAGTGAAGAAAAACATAGACACTCAGCCAACTGTGATTAACTATTGAATGCAAAACACTCCCTGGGTTTTGTTTATTTGTAGACTGTAGAGAAAGCTCCCAAATGCTGCCATGCTTTCAGTGTGAAAACATTTCTGCAACTGTTTCTGGAGACTAGGGGAAGGAAAGGATTTTGTCCAAGCAGATTTTTGGAGGCCTTTTTTCTTTTTTTCAAATGTGTTGTTTATTTGGTTTTGCAGAGGCGATGTACCTAGTTTCCTCTCATTGTGCATATTCTTGCCTCCAGCTGCTCGCACCTGAGCTGGACTTCGGCTCTTTCCCCTCTCGCTCTGCTCAACAGGATGGGCTAAGAGTACCCAGCTCAGCCTTGGTGCTGTTAGCCACATGCACGGGCTCCCACAGTCCTTCCAGCACTGTCCAGATGAGCACAGGGAGAATCTGTAACTAAAAACAAAAAAAAAAGACCCAGAAAGTGCTTGTGAGCAATTGCTTATTGCTCACGGGTGACTGGGCATTCCCAAGCTTTGAGGCGGCTGCTGGAATGACAGGGAACTCACAGCCAGAGCCCTTGGTAGCGTGCTTCATGTGTCTGTTTACCTATTTGTGTTAGTAGAATGATAATGGCCGAGTTTACAGCTTTAGATTTCAAGGAAGGGAGAGAAGGTGGGTGCTGGCAGCCAGAGAGGGAAGGAGCAGATGCTCATCGTGGCTATGCTGCTGTTGCTCCGGAGCAACCAGGCTCAGCTCAGTGAAGTTACCCAGTCCTGGGAGGGGTAGCTACAAAGTACGTTCTGTAAAGGTCGAGTAAATGTCTATATGGAGTTTTATTCTATTTTTATAATCCAGTTTAAACCAAGTGTGACACCACTTCAGCCATGCACAGCCTGGGTGCTGCATTTGTGCTGCGAGGGCTGGAGGTGGAAGCAAGTATGTGGAGTTCTGCAGGATCTCCTTTCAAGGTCAAAGAAGTGCAGAAAGTAAACAGTGTTAATTGGGAAAGAAAAGCAGGATTATTAACACTGCTTCAGCACCACTTTTCTAAATTACAGGAGTCAACACATTTGTATTTTGTCATTAACTTATTAGTGCATCTTTAAATGCAACGCTGGACAGGCTTGTTGGGAATTTTAACATTTAATGCTGTATTTTCATCCCTCTGCTCTCCACATACCTCATTTAGCCCTCTAAGGACAGGGCCATACAGCACAGCCTCCTCCTGTGCTCTTAACATTAGTTATCAAGTGAGTGTAAACTAAAGCACAAACTCTGTAATTGTGTCTGCTGACATGACAACATTGTGTGTTTCATGATGAAGGCAGAATCAGGGCTTCTCAGGGCTGGGTTTTACCACTTGAGAAGTACAACTGCAAGGGGGACAGCCTGAATGGCAGATTGGACAAATACATTCAACAAAATTTGGCCCAAACAGGCTTGTATTTAGAAGCCAGCTGACTTCTATGGAATGTAAGCCACACGCAATCATTTATACGTGGTATTAAGTGCTCCTATCATACAGCTTTTTCCTCAAGCTGGGACTAGAAGGTGTTTCAGCATAGTGCCTGCAGGTGTGATCAGGACACACTGGGATGCACAGGTTTGTGAACTTACTCTTTTGGTAAAAAGTTTTAGTTTGTTTCTTTTCTTGAAGGACTGTTCACCTTTTTTCATTAACTGTAGATATAAAGCCACGTCTGGCCTCTTACCGAAGCTTTAGGGAACAGACTCCTGAATTAACCCTTCTGTCATTGTATTACGCTACTCTTTAAAAACAAAACAGGATCCAAATGTACAGCGGTGTCTGTACGTGTAAAGAGCAAAACTGATAACATCTAATCAGCCTCTTTGCCAAGGCAAGACAGCAAGAAGTTCTTGCTTTATAACATTAAAAATGCTTTGTAGTTATATAGGACTTTTCATGTGAGGACATCAAAGTGCATTACAGGTATTAATTAATTAGGTTTCACAACACCCTTGTGAAGTATTTGTGTCCATTTTACAAACAAGAGACTAGGGCGAAAACAGGGATGTGACTTGTCTAGGGCAGCAAGACAGCTCCCTGGCAGGACAGGGGATGGGCTCAACTGTGCTGCAGCCAGCGCTTCTGCTGCCCTTGCCAGGGTACAGGGAATCAGTGCCTGGCCTTGGAGTGAGTCTCGTGGAGACTCGATCCTCAGCTCCATTCTCAGCGAGGGTCTCTCCTGCCACATCCCACTTGCAATGCCTGGAGTGGACATGCTGGAGTGTTGAACACAAAGAGGTGTTGAAGATGTCGCCACCATCTTCTCATCCAGCAGCTGCATGGCTGGTAGGAACTAGCATGGAACGGGTGCAGGCAGAGCTCCCAAGGATTTCCCCTTGGTGCTAAGCAAGGTGCACAAACACAGTAGGAAAAAGGATGGCTCCTTGAATCCTGTGTTCATTTCTGGGCCCCTCACCACAAGAAGGATACTGAGGCTCTGGAGCGAGTCCAGAGAAGAGCAACAAAGGTGGTGAAGGGGCTGGAGAACAAGTCTTAGGAGGAGCGGCTGAGAGAGCTGGGGTTGTTTAGCCTGGAGAAGAGGAGGCTGAGGGGAGACCTCATTGCTCTCTATAACTACCTGAAAGGAGGTTGGGGAGAGGAGGGTGCTGGCCTCTTCTCCCAAGTGACAGGGGACAGGACGAGAGGGAATGGCCTCAAGCTCTGCCAGAGGAGGTTCAGGCTGGACATTAGGAAAAAATTTTTCACGGAAAGGGTCATTAGGCACAGGAACAGGCTGCCCAGGGAGGTGGTTGAGTCACCTTCCCAGGAGGTGTTTAAGGCATGGGTGGACGAGGCGCTGAGGGACATGGTTTAGTGTTTGATAGGAATGGGTGGACTTGATGATCTGGTGGGTCTTTTCCACCCTGGTGATTCTATGATTCTAGGTGTCTCTACCTCCCACGGTAGCAAAATCTCCCGGCAGGGCAGCACGAGTGTGCCCAGGAGGGATGGGTTTGGGCAAGGGAAGTGCACAGGTTTGAGGCTGAGTGCGAGCAGCAGCCTCAGCCTCAGAGGCGACTGGGCTGGAAGCTGCTTTCCCTGGAGGGGGAAGGTGAGGGAGCATTTGCATGCCGCTGGCTTCCTGCTCCAGAGGCAAGGTATGCCTGCCTCTCAGGAAACTGCCCCAGAGCCCTTTGATCAGCAGAGAAAATAAAGGGGAAAAAACCTGATTTAATAGAGGGCAAATTAACATAGATGCCATTGGCTGAATGGGAAATTCTTAAAATAGATGTTGTTCCATAAGGAGGAAAAAAAAGCATTAGATTAAGACCAGATGAGCCTTGTCCAACTAAGAAGCATAAAATGTTCTTCCCGGCGTGTTGTGGTTATTTTGTAATAACCATGCATTACATTGATATGCCTATGTAATTGCGTACAGGGAGAACAGGAGTGGCGTGTAGTATAAAACTGCCAGACACTATCAGCTAGCATGAAGTGGTCCACATTTTTCCCTTATCTTTTACGTCAGCGTCATTTTGCTTGAGTAAGGTTATTTTTTCCCAGGACTTGACCCTATAACTTTAGTAAGAGGGAAGCATCCTAGAAGTCCATCCCATTGTTTCATTCCCTCTCCTTGAATCCAGAATGCTTAACCTACTACAAACAGTTTGTAAATGAAAGACGACAGAAGACAATGTAGTATCTGCTTTAAGTTTTTGATCTCACCCAAGCAGCTGATGTCTTGACTGAACTGAAACAAGATTACTCTAAAAGCTGCATAACCACCAAAAAAAAAAAAGATTACAAATTCAGTTGGCCAAGATACAGGCCCGGGTTCAAACACAGCATTTAAGCACTTACTTAACTTACTAATTGAAGTCAATGGGATCTGAAGCACTTTGCTGAAATGGGAGATTTTGTGGACAACGTTTGTGCCAGTACCTTTGTAATACAGAAATCGAGTTGTGCCAGGTTTATTTTGGCTTTGGATTTCTTTGTGGTGGTGATTGACAAATCCACAGAATTGGACTAATACCAGAGAGGTGATGACTATAAGAGAAGCGATGACAAGAAATAATAAATTTTGAACTGGCATACACTTTAACTTGTGAAAATCTCTATGTAAGGGAACAAAGACGTCCATTTATGCTGATAAATGCACTCTTTTCAGGAAGACCTTCAGTTGATCAGCAACTAATGTGCTGGGACAGCTAAAAATTTTGAAGCAAATCCTTTTGTAAGTGGTGTAACTACACCAAAACTTTTGGAAATAGTCAGGTTTATATCACTCCATAGCCTAGTCATATAATCTTATAATCAATTTGAAAAAGATTCATTTCCTGGAGAAAAAAAAAATCATGCCTTTGCATTGAAGGCAACAGGACAGAGCTGAGCATGGTAATGGATTTCGTGTCTGTTGCTGGAGGTTGTCCAAACCCACCCCACTAACCAATAAATCACTACATCACTGAAAAGAATCACAGAAACAGATTACAACACTGAGGATGGAACCAGTACGGTAGGAATTAGACTGACAGTGTCCATACATAGGGTGTGGTGTCAAAAAGATGATCTTACAGCCTGCCCCCGCTTGCCCTTCTCCTTCCTCTCCCTCCTTCCGCCACTCCTCGCTGTCTGATTGCTCCCTTCATCCTCTGCGCTGGCTCCAGTACTTACCTGGTCACATGGAGAGTGAGTTCAACTCACTAACCCAACAAAAAAAAAAAAAAGAATACCCAACATTTTTTAATTGGGTTAATTTTTTTCCTGTTTTAATGAGTTGACTCATTACAGCATCATCAGCCAATGTGAGCGAGGAGAGCATGGCCAGGAGCAACTTCGGTCCTACTGTGGACACGGGAAGTTATTCTGGCTTTGGCCACCTCATGATACCACACCTTGACTGTGCCGTGGCAATTTCCACTTTACTGACAGGGCAACATGGACAAGTTATTGCCGGTACATCAAAGAGCTGGAAAAAATTAATCAACAGCACCTCTGAGCCATTAGGCATAGGCTGTAGTTAGATAAAATCATAAATAATGAAATCTCATGAGGATGTTGCACAACAAGTATTGAAGCAAAGCTCATAAAACTCTTCTTCGTTGCATTTGAGCGTTTTCCTTCCACAGAAGACATCGTTTTCTAGAAGTGATTTTTTTTTAATTTTTTTTTTGCACAGCAAACTCATGCTGGGCAGAGGCGGGAAGGGCCCCAGCCCATGTGATGTCAGGATAAATATGTGGGAAGCCAATGCAGCAGAAAATCCAGCCAGAGGAATGTCTGGTGCAGAGCGAGTGGCGCAGGAGCGGGCTGGCTGCCTCTCCCACTGTCCACGGCACCCACGAGGTGCAAGCGAGTACTCGGGCTCCGGCTGCAGCCAGCATCTGGGTGGGATGGCTGCACAACTCAGGTTTGTCTCCAGCTTGCCCACTTTCTAAGGGGCCGCTGTCCAAAAACACCTTCCCCTCCCAAGGGCACACGAGCAGAGTGAAACGGACAGTCCTGTCTATCTGAAGCAGAAGTAATTAGCTTGGGCTTTAATGAAAGATTTTAGCATCCGAGTGTGGGAAACCTTAAAAAAAAGACCTTTGCATGAGACTCTGCTAGTTTCTTGTAAGAAACGAGTAACAAGAGCAGATTTAGAGATAAAGATAATACAAAACATTGCATTCCCTTGCCCAAAAGCCTATAAATCAAGACTTTGGCTCTTCAGTGCAGAAATGCTCTCAGATGTAATTGGAAACAGGCAGCACTGATCTGAAACATTTCATCGAGCCCAGTTTGCGATGGGTTGGATGAGGAGGTTTCCAGCGCTCCTTGAGAAGAGGCTCCCCCTTCCTAATTAACTCATCAGTAATTTGAAAACCTGCCCCACCGCCCTGCCTGTCCATTTCATCTGAAGCTGCCCAGGGACTGGGCAATGACAAAACGTGCCCTGGAGTTGGGTTGGTGAGGAGGTTCCCATGGCCCTACCACCATCCACGTGCTGGATGAGCAGGGTGAGGCATGAGGCAGAGGTTCCTGGCTTAGGTGAGCCACAGGGAAGACAGTCCTCTGCGTGGGGAGGAAAAGGAAGGACTCCTCAGAACCTACTGATCTTTCCCACCATACGCCTGGAGTAGGGGATACATGGTGCCACCACCGCACAAACAGCATTTCCTCCCCATGCGCAGCATTCCTGTGTCAGCTCCCCTTCTGGAACACCTTCTCCGACTTTATTCTACAAAGGGAGAAGTTCTCATCGCCTCCAGTCCAGTGATGATGCTGGAGGATCCTCTGTGACAGAGAAAAGCCATGTGCTCAGTCTCATTGTTCTGGGTAGCATTCTTCCCTCAGAGCCCCATCTGTGGTGGCTCAGGTGTCAAACTGGGTTTGAACGCAGGGCCAAATAGCTGTCTTGAAGATATTTGTGCAGGGAAGTTATACTGGCATAAGAAAAGTCATCAATATAACCCCATAACACACCTTGTGGATATTCTTCTGTTTAGCTGCTATTGCTTTAGAAAGTGCTTAATTCAAACCAAAAAGGCCGCTTTTATCCAGAACCATCCAGAAGACAACCATAATGCTGTAGTTATACATCAGTAATAAACAATGAAGCTTGCCATGGAGGGAGGAATGAGCACAGCGAGTAGTTGTGCAGAGCACTGGTGCCAAGCCAGATCAAGGCATTAGAATTTATAGCCATTATTATCTGCGTGAGGTATATTTATGACTCCCCTCCCAATTGCTCTGATATCTTTGAATCTCACAATATTTGTATATTCATTGCCACAACATTCCTGTAGGTAAGGAATTTGCAAACAAGAAGCCCGATATTGGAGACTTTCCATGTAACATGGAGCAGGGTTTGGAAGGTGGGGAAACATCAGAGACCTTCAGCAGTTGCAGACACATCCACAAAAATTAACCAAATAATGTGATGTAAGTAGCTGGGCTATCTACAAGGTAAACAGCTACATTCCTCTGGGTTGGGCTGTGCAAGAGTTCAAACTGTATCATGACAGAGCCTTTATCATTTTAAAATATGTTATATCTGAACTTGCAACCTAAGCAGCCCTGATCTGAGACTCTTTGATGCAGGATGGTTGGAGGCATAGGGAAATGAAAGTGCTCCAAGCACCGAGAGTCACAGTAATAAGGTGAAATAAGAAGCGAGTTTGAACATTTTGGGTTTAAAATAGTTCTTAATTTCTGTCCCTAGTTCCTCAAAACGTGCTTTACTATCCATTACTTTCAGAATCTACTAATATCTCAAAAAACAGCAGAAGGGACTCACACAAGGCACAGGATAAGTCAAACAGGATTAATTTTGTGTTGTTGAGAAAGATTCCACACTGATAAGGAGAGTGTATATTTTCATGTCATTTTTAACTATTTTTTTTACAGTAACATCAATTGCATTGTATTCCAAAATGAAAATAACTTTTTTTTTCTGTCCTTCAAACATGTGATCTTCTAGGGGAGGACACTCTTGAGTGGAGCATGACAGAATTGGGTGGTTTGGAGACTGAGACTGTTCTCTGCAGGAGGGTTTGCATTCCGGTGACTGCAGCTGGGAATCACTTCTCTTCCAAACCAGTCCCCAGGGCGGGACAGATGCTCTTGGGCAAGTTTGGCCTCACTTCTTCACTCTGTCCAATGACAGTAATTATTCATACTTACCTTGTTGAGCTTAATTAATACTTGTAAAGCACTTTGAGATCCTTGGATGAAAGACTCTGTTGACAGACAAAATATTTTTACTGTGACTGGCTGTCAAATTAAGGTCCTCTGAGCTTCCTCAGCATTTGAGGAGTTAATTAGCTGGTGCCAGAAGCTTACCAGTCTCAGCAGAGACTGAGTGCCTGGAATGGAGGTGCTGGTCCCCAGCCTCTCCTCACCGGGGCAGATTTGTTGAAGGGAACTCCTTCACCTTGGCCTTAGCAGATAACATCCTTGAAGCGCACAGACCCACAGACATCTTCCACCTGCTTGTGGCATAACCATTTCCCTCTCCCTGATATTCACCCTGCATCCCATCCAGCAAGGAGGCAGGTGTCAAGCTCCACTGCAGGAGCTTTCCCTCCCTGCATGAGGGTTGCAAGTGCCATTTATCCCCTTGATGAGTAATATTCATCCACAGATGAGAACCTTGGCGGAGGAGCACAAGAAGCTGGCACTGAAGCGACAGGCAGGTGAACAAGCTCTTCAGAGAACAAGGCGCTGCCCGGCTTGCTGGCAGGAAACCATCTGCGTTTCCTGGGCAGGTCACAGCGCGACGGTGGAAGGCACCCAGGAGTAAACCCTGCATTTGTTAGGCATAGTCCAGTGTCATAGAAGCACCAGGTTGGAAGAGATCCAATGGATCATCAAGTTCAACCATTCCTATCAAATACTAAACCATGGCCCCTCAGCACCTCGTCCACTCGTCCCTTAAACACCTCCAGGGAAGGTGACTCAACCACCTCCCTGGGCAGCCTGTGCCAGTGCCCAATGACTCTTTCTGTGAAAAATTTCTTCCCAATGTTTAGCCTAAACCTCCCCTGGCGGAGCTTGAGGCCATTTCCTCTTGTCCTGTCCCCTGTCACTTGGGAGAAGAGGCCAGCTCCCTCCTCTCCACAACCTCCTTTCAGGTAGTTATAGAGAGCAATGAGGTCTCCCCTCAGCCTCCTCTTCTCCAGGCTAAACAACTCCAGCTCTCTCAGCCTCATAAGGCCTGTTCTCCAGCCCCTTCACCAGATTTGTTGCTCTTCTCTGGACTCGCTCCAGAGCCCTAACATCCTTCTTGAGGTGAGGTCTTTGTATAAAAATAAGGGAAATGTGCGCCTCCCTTGGTGACACCATCCTTGGGCACCACGTGGAAAACAAAAGCTACAATTTTGAGCAAAGAGGAGCCCGGTTATGGTTCTGGTCAGATGCTGCTGCTGTAGTCTCAAAACTGAAGCAAGCAAAAGGCTGTGGCATAGTTTGCTTTTGCACCCTTTACCCTTCCCTGTGTTGTCACGGCTCTTGGTGGGCAGTTCTCAGGAGCGATGCCTGCAGACCACACTTGCTGTGGCTCATGCAAGGCTGAAACAGCTCATCTAGAGCACACCAGCAGCTGTACAGGCAAAACCTCACACCCTGAGGAGTCACAGCATCACGCTTATACTAGTTCAGCTTGACACAGGTTTACAGAAGGGGAGAGATGTTTATACATGAGGGGGGCGGCTTTTGAGAAAAGAGTGAATCTCCTTGCAAGCAAAACCAAAGAGGAGATCAAACGTAGGGCCGATGGCAGCAGTTGGGCTCCCCCAAACCACAGTATCTCCACGATGGCACCGGCATCCTCCACTGGAGAGCCAGCAGCTTGGCTGGGCAGGCCTGCAGCATTCCCCGCTGCCTGTGTGAAGATGAGAATGGCTGCGTTTCCACTGGTGATGATATTTGTTTACCTTCTTTGTGGTTTTTTATTTTTATAGCTGGGATAGGGAGATCTGGTTTGCTCGTTTCCTTTCTCAGCTCTCTCTCTGAGTGTGCACTAACACAGCTCTGTGCTGCCTTTGTCCAGCTTGACTGTGTCTGCCTGCCTCTCGTTTTACAACTTTCCTGTCGCAGAGAGGATCCCCAGCTTTTGCTGGGCTGGTGTTTGCCCCAGCAGAGCACAACGCTCTCCTTCCCCGCATGGACCGCAGCCATCCTCAGCAATGGCTTTTCAGGGACCGTCTTCAAGCCAAGCGTCACAGCTCTGACACCGAAAGAGGCACATCAGATATTTCACTCCTTCTGCTCTTCAAAAGTATTTGAGGATGGAAAACATGTATCTGCTACTCAAACCCCTTCTTTCTGGCCAGCCTACATCTGGGAAAAAATCGCCAACCAAAATCAATCATCGTACCTTTCCCCAGCTAGGAAATACTGCAATTTGACTCATGGGACTTTAGACCACACTTTGTATGCGTGTATTTACCCAAAAGGCAGCATCTTGTGCCCCAGCTAACTGGCTTTTGAAGCAGCCTGGGGAAAGGAGCATGAAGGTTTCTTAGAACATTAAAAGTAGTAGTGAAAGTCACAGGGCCTTTTTCCTTTATACAATTGAAGCTGAATTTGAGCAATAACCCTTCTGATGTCTCTGGGGGGAAGAGATGTGACGTCTTGAGGTAAACCACACATCCCGTAACTACCACTGTGCCGTTCATGAGCACTGCCTTGCTACAGAAGTGGCAGAACTGCTTTTCAGCAAAAGTCACCACGTTTTTCAGAGAGGGGAGCGATTCCAGTCAGAGAAAGACCAGGCAGAGAGGAGGAAGAAAACCCGACCACAGTAAAGCAGCCATTGACCCTGAAAGGAAAAAGACGTCAGCATCTCCGGCAGGGGCTCTCCTTTTTTCCTGGTATCTCTGCGAACCATAATTATGTGGAAAGAGTTTGTGGGTGTGACGGGCTTACTTACTGACAAGCTGAACTTTATAACCCAACGCCGTGATGTTGCGAGGGAAATTGGTTTGGCTTGCCTGCCTCGTGAGACCTGCAAACTCGAGGAGGTGGTTCAGAGATGGGCACCCACCTGCACATCTTTGTTAAAATTAACCCAAGGGATGGAGGTGAGG
This sequence comes from Clamator glandarius, assembly GCA_033459285.1. Lineage (NCBI taxonomy): Eukaryota > Metazoa > Chordata > Aves > Cuculiformes > Cuculidae > Clamator > Clamator glandarius. Next base: position 1,067,865 of record JAUNZM010000614.1, on the reverse strand, counting down.
AAGTGCTAGGAGCAAAGGTGCTGCCTCCCACTCAGGGGAACCTCCTCAGTCTGGTGGAGGCTCCCCTGACTGGGAGGTAGCCAAGTAGTGGTGTAAATTCAGGAGGAGATGGTGAGGAAGAGCAGAAAAAAAGGTCTAGGTCTGTGGGAGCTGAGCTCCAGTCCAGCTGCTTTGTCAAGGGAGACCTAAATGTGGGAGGATAGCCCAGGGAAAGGAGCTCCTGAGCTCCTTGGTGATTCAAAGGTGTGCAGGGAGGGAATCATGGAGGAGAGCCCAGGGAAAGGTGGTATTGAGAAATGCAGCTGAAGGCTGGGGGACTCTTGCTATAAAAGTTTGTACCTGATAGACTTTGGGGTGAATGGTGCAGCTTGTCAAAGTCCTAAATCTCTCTGAGGTGTAAGACCTGCCCATTTGGGACATGTGAGCAGGAAACTGGAGCCAGCAGAAGGGAACTGAAGGACTATGAGCCCCTTGAGGCGGAGGATGGAGGCAGATGTGGTGCTGCCCCAGACAGAGTTCCTAGGTTAAAACACAGCAGCAAGATGACTGACATGAGCCCAGCTGAGGGACAAGCATTAGGAGAGCTTCTCACCCCTTGCTAGGTCATGTTCGACCTCTCATCCATTTTAATAAACATTAGTAGAACAGTGAATTGTATGAGGAATGACTATAGGCAAAGTCTGAGGTGTACACCTGGTCTCTTTCCAAGTTTATGACTGAAATAGAACCCTAAACATATCTGTAGCTGAGGACTGATGTTTGCTGTCCAAGTTAAATAAGGATATACAGCCCTGGAATGGTGTGAAGAGCTACCAGTTAGGTCTGTGCAGAGGAAGCAGCAACCACTTCTGGCTGCACTAGAGGTTGCTTTTTAGCTCTTTAAGTGCAGCGTTTTGTTAGAAGCCTTTTGATCTACAAGTTTTGGTCCCTTGCTCTCCTTTTCCACCACTGTTCTTCCAATAAAATGGGGGTGGGAGGGGAAGTGATTGTTCATCCCATCAATACATACCTAATTCTTGGTGGCACATCTCTGATGGGGCAGTGCACGGATCATCGCTCACCTGGCTCTGAAATCTAGGATGAACATATCTCTAACATCACAGCACTGAACGGTGTTTCCTTTCCTGACGTTTGCATGTTTCTGCCACCCGTAGTCACCTAGTGCTGCAAGGACATGGGATCCTGGATCAGTGCAACTTGATGCCGGTGCCAGGGGAGACACCATCAGCACCGCCAGGTGTTTCATGGTGGGGTAGCCTGCACTGCTGGCAAAGGTGCTGATTGCATCTGATAAGTTAATGCACTTTTTTCCACCCCCCACCCCCAACAGAGCACAGGAATATTTAGGTGTTTGCACCTCCTCCTGTTGTTTTATGGATTCTGGCAAACATTCAAGGACAAAAGCTAAGACAGCCAGTTCCCGTTTGCAGGCACGTCCCTACATTTCAACGTGGCAAACCTTGTGATTTAGCAAGTGAGAGCCTTTTGCCCAAGGGCTGCTAAAAGGTTTGGGTTTTTTTTAAGGGGGAGAAGAAGAAAACAAACCTGTCAAGACTTCCAAGAAAATAAGAAAAGCACCAGCATGGATGCACTGCAGGGCTGGGACCAGACTTCTGACTATGAATCCATTTGGGGCAACCTGCAGGCTAAGAGCTTGGCCCTTTGAAAGCTGCTGGGTCAGGGTGTCGGTTGGTCATTTGACAAGCTCATGCTTAAGGACAAAGGAAGAAAATGCCAGTGGTTTTTGTTGCTATCGAGAATTTGTTCTGCTCTGATATCATTTTATGCTTTTCTCCCCAAAAGTGGGTACCCCCACCAGCTGAGGTAGAACACGTTGGCTTATAGGACAGTGTTCATCAGCGGAAAAGGACAAATTTAGTCAGTCTAGTCTAATTCTTTCCTCTGCTGCAGGCTGTGGCTGTGACTAGTTGGAGCCTGAGCCTGACAAGATGTGTGCCCTCCCTGGGGCTAGCCCCTGGCACAGACAGAACAAGTTCTCACATGCCAGGGCCCCATGGTCTCACAGGTAAGCATGTGCTGGGGAATGCTTGCGCAGAGGCAGATCTGCTCTCGGGCTTGCTCCAGGGTCCAAAGGCTGCACCAGGATGGCAAGGAGCAGCCATGAGGACCCCAGAGGTGCCTACAGAATGTTCCCAAGCTGCCTCAGAGAGACAGAGCCATCAGCAGGTGGGCTCCAGGATAGGGCCAAACCTCCGCAGTTTCTGCAGTTTATAGAATCATAGAATGGTCTGGGTTGGAAGGGACCTTAAAGATCAACCAGTTCCAACCCTCCTGCCACAGGTGGGGACACCTTCCACTAGACCAGACTGCTCAAAGCAGTTGAGCATAAGGTCACAAGCCCAAAGGCAATGTGCACAAGTTGCCTTATGTCATGGGTGGTGGCATCCTTGCATGGAGGGTAAACAACCTGATGCTTCTTTGGGGAACTGAATGCAGCAGAGATGTGGCTGGTGGCAAATATTGAACCCCTGACCCTCACGATGTCATGGTTAGCTGTCCGTAGAGAGAGCCTGGTGGCATCCTTACCCACCTGCCCTCTTCCTGTAGCTGATGGATCCTCCTACTCAGTCCTCCTAGCCTCCAGCATCACAGCCCCAGCCTCCGGCATCACAGCTTGTCACAGCCCACAGCAGCACTGCTGTCACACAGCACAGCAGCTGAAGGACAGCAAAGAGTGAGCAGAGGGAACAGGGCTACTTACATGTGGCTTTTTGTCTGGTTATTCATGCGCAGCCAGTGGTGGGGCCAACGCTGCCACTGCAGCCTGCGCTGAGTAACTGGCTGTTTGTGTCATACCAGGCACTTTAATTAAAAAGCCATTAAAAAAAAAAAAAAAAAAAAAAAAAGCTGATAGTCTTCATAAAGCCACACACAACAATGTCTCTGGGAGAAGTTTGTGGTGGCACCAGGCTGCAGAGCTGGTACCCAGAAAGCTAGGGAGTGATCTTCCACTTTGCGTTACAAATAGGTATTGCCTTTGGAAGTAGGATCAGTTGTAACACATTTATTGCGAGAATGAAAGACAAAAAAGCAGAAGCCTTTGCCAAGAGCAAGTGAAACGGGCATGCTTTTAAAAGAACTACCACAGGACCGATTACCTTTCCAAGTAATTAAACATTGTGAAAGGTTATTAACGTGCCGATAATAGACAGCTTTGCAAACTGCCAGCACAGCATGATCTGACAGATGGCAGGGAATAGAAATCCTCTGGCTTTGGGACTTTGCAGCCATGTAGGCTGGATGCACCCACAGGGACCAACCTGCACCCAGCCAGCTCAGGGGTTTGAGGGTCCAAAACCTTCCACCTGTGCCTGAATGACTGCAGGGTTCAGCCTTGCTGGCAGAGGGGCTTTAATATTGCATCTGCCTGTGCTGGATCAGCCTTCCCGTGGCACACCCGGGCTGGAGGCAACGCAGCAGGTGTCCGCTGGCAGCTCAGGGCCTGTCCCCACTTGCAGCCCAATGCAGTTTAATGTGTATTATTTCTCTTTAAACCCAGTCACATCTGCAAACAACATCTCTTATTGCAGACCTGCTGGTATATTAATGTGTGTTATTATACCCACTGTGGAAGAAGGCTTATCGAGAGGTGGGATTCATTTGCCTGCAGCCACATGGGCAGGGATGCAGCCAAAACTGAGCCTGCCAAGCACCCCTGCCACTGTCCCATGCCCCTTTGCCAGCTTCTGAGGGTGCCCCTGCTGTGTTTACCCAGGCTTCTACCCTCCCACTATGGGAGCTCTCTTCCTATGCATCACATCCCGGTTGAAACTGTTCCCTGCAGCCAGAGGCTGTCCTCACTGATCCCTGCCCCTGGGGAGCTCACAGATTTGCGTTGTGACCCCAATAATCAAACCCTGTGATCAGACCCTAGCCACAGAAGCAGTAGGTGGGTAAAAGTTTTGTCCACAACAACCACCTCCTGGTCCTTCCCAGAGGCCCCAGCAGAGCTTTTCGTCACCTTTCTGTCCACGGCACCAGGAGGAAGAAGGCAGAGGAAAGAAAAGTGTGGGCCATGGTGGAAAGATTCAATAACATCCTGGGTGAGAACATTCCTATAACCCTTCAAAAGCTTGCTCAGCATCATAAATGCTTGGTATGTTTTTCTGGACTCAGTGTTCTCACAGCTTTAAAAGATCTTAAAGTGCCTTTGCACATAGACTGTGTAACCTGAGCTTCTAGGTCATCCTGCTGCTTTCAAAACCCCATTCTATATTCCTGAGCAAGCCAGGAGTTTATTATAGGAGGTGTTTATACTGGAGCATTGAAGAAATACTACATAATAGCAGTCTCCACCTCACATCCCAGAGAATTTGGCTACTATTGCTGGTACTTAAGTGTCATCAGGGTAAACGCAGAACAGAACTAACACAAGTTGGTGTAGCTCACATTTTCCTGCTTTGACTTTGCTTGGGGAAAAATGGCACGGTACTACCTTACACTTGGATTGGGCTCTCCATAAGCTCAAAAGGCTAGGAGCAAGATTTTCAAAATGTGTTCCCATGAAGTGAGCGGCCTCAGTTCCATACTCCAAGCAGACACTCTTTGCAACGTGATCATAATGTTGCAGTTCCGTGGTGTCACCAACAAGGTATCTGGGCAGTGAGAAGCTGTTTCCCAGTCGCTCCATGCTATGTAACGGTTTATAATGCTGCACCCAGCAGGGAATTTCTAGTCCCACCAATACCCGTGCCTGCAGGTCCATAGGGAACAGCAACACCAGCCAGTGGGGATGCCACAACACTGCTTCCCAGAATAAGGATCTACAGGTCTGGGTTTGGCTCCATGCACTGGCACAATCCTGTGCCACTCCTAATAGCTGGATTGCTGGGGCAGAGCGCATCCTGGATGTCAAGAGAGAAAAAAACCCTCTCTCAGATGCTCAGATGGATTCTTGGTCCATGTGATTTTTCTCTCCCAGTTGCCCAAATTCTCAGAAAGCATCAGTGCTCCTAACAGATGTTTCTTTATCAGGAATGCCAAAGGATAAAGTGGCCCAGGGAGATGGAAAGAGGTGCTCGATTACAAGGACACCCACCTGGAATGGAGATGAGCCAGGCCACATGGGGACAGTAACTGGCTCCCAGTGCGAGTGACCAGCCTGTGAAGACTCTCCTTCCCTCCACGGCTTTCAGCGGTGCACAGGTTTGCGATGGCAGGAAACAGAAAGGACATTTTACAGGTTCAGTCAACAAATTATTTTACCTTCGCATCTCAACTGTCTCGTCTGCTCACTCCCCACCACCGCCTTGACCTGCATCTGCAGGCGCTGCGCTAATCAATATTGCTGGCTGGAGAAAATAAGTCTCACTTATTGGCCACACATTCCCCTGAGTGCTTGTGTCAAACTCTTTCATGTCAGCTGAAGGGACGCTTACCAGCAGAAAGGTCAAACCGCCTCAACTAGATCTGAGCTCAGCCATTAACTCGCGTGTGTTTATCTGCCTCCTGCTATCAGGACTATCTACGCGCGCTGCACGCCTCCCTCCTCCTCCTCCTCCTAACTGCTGTGCTGCCGAGGAGTACTTCGGAGGGGCTGAATCACTCAGGCAGGAACAATGAGCTGTCTGATAAGCTCAGCTGAGTGATCCACTTGGCCGGCACCAAGTGCTGCAGAGAATAACTCTGCAGTACAAGGATACAGGCCAGCTCCTCTCCAGCTGGCGCAGGCTGCGCAGGCACAGAGCTCCGTGTCCCTCAGCAGGGTGGATGTGGGCCTGATCCCGAGTGGGACAGGCATTTCAGGCAAGATGCTGTCCTCAGCATCTGTTCAGCTGAGTGGTGGGGTCTCTGACAGAGATGAGCTTTACTGCTCTTCAGATAGGTTTTTTTTTTTTTGTCCTGCCCACTGCTCTGACACAAAGAAACGTGTTCTTTGAGGTCCCACTCACAAGACACCGCAAGAAAGTATTGAAGTCTCTTAATGAGCTGGCAAATGGGGAAAGAGCCGGGTCCAAGCTCTGCAGGGCAGGGCTCCCTTCTCCTAAAATGCCTCCTGTGGCAGTGCTGCCTAGGATCTCCCCGGGAAACCCCTGAGTTATGGTGTGGATGAGCCTAGGTGGGCCCTTTGGCTGCTGAGACCAGAGGCGGCGTCTCTGCAAGACGCAGCAGCAGGGCAAGGCAGGCTCTTGCATTGCTGAGACAGGTTTGGAGCTGGGCAAACAAACACAGGTATCAAGATAAGACCGTTCATCTAGTGCTAGACTCGCGGGATCTCTTTTTCTCTCTCTCCCATCCCGTGTACTCTGGGGCTAAGAAGGAACTTGCTCATCCCTAGGCTGGCAACTCCTGAAGCTTTTTTTCTGCTTCCCTACACCAGCAAAATGCCATAAGTGCGTCGTGGTCACTCTTAATAAGCCCTTGGTCCCAATCCACTTCTTGCACCTGCTGCTCAGTGGGTTTGGGAGGATCTTTGTTCTCAAGCATTTTAAGAGGGCTGAAGCTGATTCTGCTTTGAAGTCCTGTTTGGCTTTGTCGGCGTCTGGAATCTCAGCAAAGCTGACCCTGCACGGAGCCAGCAGGAGTGCCGGCTACGGCACCGCACCACAGCCAGCATGACTGCTGGCTACGGCACCGCACCACAGCTGCGCCGCGAGCCTGATTGAGCAGTGCCAGAGGTGTTTGGTGCCAGTACTACCACAGGACTGCTCCGCCACTGCCCTGCCCATGTCCCAGGCCCTCAGCATCCCCCAAACCTGATTCAAAAGAGGGAAGAGCATCAGAGCATCTGGCTTTATCCTGAGCTTTTATTGGCGCTGGGACCGGGAACAAGTGAATTGATGTCACCTCTTTGCCAGGCTGCAGTAGGAATGGCAAGATCAGTGTCATTACTCCGAATGGGACGTACAGCAGCACTCAACCTGCCGGGAAAGTTGGGCTGAGCCAGATGCACGCGTGAACACAGGGACAGTCTCGCTGCAGTCACCTGAGATTAACTGGACGGAGGGACTCCCTGCCCTAAAAGCATCGTTTGCTGCTGGAGTGGGGCCCTATGGCCACTGTGCATCCTAAAAGCAATGAGGGTATCAGCAGGAGAGGGGACTCCATGGTCTTCTGATATATGGGTAGGAAAAACACTCTGCTTGGCTAAAGTTGTTTGCCAAAGCACATCCAGAAATCCTTTGAAGCAGAAAAACTCCATTCTCCCTTGGATACGCTAGAGTACTTAATAAATAACTGTAATTAAGTGTGAGGTGGTAGCTTAAGAGCTCGTTCCCAGAAGTTAACATCAAAACACTTGCTCTTAGCACTTACGAGACAATATGAAAGCGGACTTCATTCACAGATGAAAGTACAGATGTCAGGAAGGGCTGGAGAGCCCTAGAAATGCATACACTGGTTCTTCAGAGAGCTTGGGAAAAATGTGAAGGAATGGTCTCCTATTTAATGAACGGTGATAGAGAGCACACCAATTTGAGGGAGTTTGAAGTGAATTTCAAAAGAGGAGATGAGGAAATGGGTGGGGAGAAGAGACATGTCCTTGCCTGGGCTGTCCTGCACCTCCCTGTGCCCTGCTGGTGTAAAGCAGCCACAGTTCCACCATCCCTGGAGCTGCCCCCCAAGCCCAGGGGCTGCCCTGCCCCACTGTGGGGGCAGCCACAGCAAGTCTGCACCGTCCTTCACTGGTGGCAGCGCACATTTAAGTTGAAGTGATTACTGCAAGTTTCTTCACGGGCAATATCTAAAGGGCTATAAAAAAGGGCGAGGAGCAAGAGGAACATGGTTGTGATTTTCCTCCTTGATCTCAAATCAATGATTTTACCCATAGGCTGGTGGCGTGACATAGCTGGAGCAACCAGGAGCCACTGGGAAGGCTGGAGAAGGAGGTCCTAACAGCAGGCTCTGCTGCACATTTGCCGAGGGCCAGATCTAAGCCACTGCTCAGTGTCCTTATCCTCCACTCCTGTAAAAACACTGTGAAAAGCATTCCCAGGTCTGGGTTTCAGTCTCCTAATTGCTCCTGAAATCCAGATGCAGGCGAAGCTAAGGTCTCATTTGCCTTACAATGATCCTCTCCTGCCCTGGAACCTGGGCTGGTCTTAATTTGTCTATGGTTCAGGCAAGAATGGACTAGGCAGACGTACATGTTATCTCTTGTTTTTTTGGAAGCGGGGAGCCTATTGCACAATGAAGCTTGGTCTGCACGCTGATTTAAAATGCATGTGTCTGGGGCACCGCAAGCCAGGCTAGTCTGAGTTTCTTTGATCCAAAAAAAATGTAAGTATTATGAAGGTCTGATGGGCTCCATGAAGAAGCTCCATGGGCTGATTGTTTTTTCCCCGTGAGACACACCAATCACTTCTGTATGAGTGAGCCTGTCTTAGCCAGAGTAGGTTTGCACTCCCAGGCCAGAAGGAAGTCTAGGAAAGTCAAGATAAATACATGGTAAATCTTCAGCATTGCATCCAGGGGCCATGGGTCAGGTGCTCATGAAGGGCAAGGTGGTACCGGCCCAGCCGTGGAAGGAGTTCAGTGCCCAACAGTAGCAGAGGGTTTGGCCTCAGGTACGCCCTCAGCCTCCTACGCTTCTTACAGGTCTTTTAACTTGAGGATTTACAAGTGTCAACTAATTGCTGCCACGTTAACTGCAGCCAAATATTAAAACAGCACTTGAATGTCAGGAAGAAAAATTATAGACACAATTCTAGGGGGCAGAGGGATAAGAAAGGCCTTCTCTCTTCCTCTTGCAAAATGCCTCAACACTAACCCTTCAGCACCCTCCTCTCTGCCTCACCGCCCTGTTTCTGGACCAAATACTTTTGCATTCCTCGCTGCACAGTAGCATGGTTTCTACAAGCCCACTGGCCTGATTAAAAACATGACTGAAGACAGGGCTGGTGACCCCAGATGACAGCAGTGGTTCCAGATTCCTGATAAAGCCTGGGGCCAGCAGCAGCCTCCACCTGAAGAAAGCTGGAGGCAGAGCCAAGGGAGGTGACCAGCCAAAACCCAACACCTTTTTTTAAGCTTCTTTATTACAATTCATGTTTTTTCCCCCCATCTCTCTCTGTTCTTTAATGACTGCAGCCCGATTCCTCTCACATCTTGAACTAATTTTCTTTCTAGCTGAAAGAAGCACGTGCAGATCATCTGCCTGACGTGCAACCCAAGGGGAAAAGCACGTCACAGCCTCGCTGTGCCTGCTAACATACCTCTCCCCTTCCCAGCCCCTTGCTCCTAACGCAACGCAAGTTGGAAGCACAGGATTGTTTTCACAGCCCTGTCCCCACCTCCTCCAAAGTCAGATGCTGTGGCTAATCTGAAGAACTTCAATTGCCTGGAAAATGAAGGTGCTGAAAACCAAACAGCGTCGGTTGAAGTTTTGGTCCCAAATGCCTGTCTCAGTGCTAAAAAAGTCAGGCGCTAAAGACTTATCGCAGCTGAGCTGCTTCTGTTCGGAGTTCCCTGGAGGCTCTGGGATTGAGATGGGTGCTGGCTCCCCCTTCCCAAGGAGAACTGGGTGAGTGGAGGAAAGCCCATCCGTCACTCTCAGATGAGCACTTGTGGGAAAATACTTCGCCTGCGAGACAGATTAAATAAGATTTTTACAGCTTGAACTTAGATGACTTCCGTACCAGCAAAAGAGGACACGCCAAGGGCTGGGTGAATCCTTCAAGGAGAGTGAAAAGGAACCATTTTGGGTTTAAGAAAAACATTTAGTGTCATTGTTATGTATGCTGCGGGTCACCCAGGAGCCCATGTTCTCCATGTGGATGGCTCCGCTCGCTCTGCTTCTGCCACCTCGCAGCCTGTGCCAGTCAGCGACCTGGCAATGCCACAGACACGGTCCTTTCCCAGAGAGCTCCTGCTGCAGGGCAGCCTCGGGCTGTTACCTGCCCTTCCCGTGACATACCCACCCTGACTTGGAGGCCCGGAGTGGCTCTGCGGGCAGCTCCCAGGAGGATGGAGGAGGTAACTGAAAAACTAAGTGTAAAAATGAAATTGAAAAACAAAAATAAGGGGGAAAAAAGGAGTAAGTATAAAATAAACTATAAAAATAAAATGGAATCACAGAATCATTAAGGTGGGAAAAGACCTCTAAGATCATCGAGTCCAACCATCAGCCCAATACCACCATGCCTACGAAACCATGTCATGAATGAAACAAATTAGAAGATCACAAAAATGCTATGATGAAAAAGAAAATGAATAACAAAAAATTAAAATAATGAAAGAAAAATAAAAATAAACAAAAGTGATGCAAAGAAAACAAAATAATAGAAACCCTAAGTAAGTAAAAAGAAAATAAACACAGAAATACATTAAAAATATTAAGCCAATAAATAACAGGAAATAAACCAAATATAAATAAAGCTAATAAATAAAATAAAATAATGAAACAAAATAAAAAGGAAATAAATAAAAACAAAATAAAAAATAAGTAGAATATAAATGCAATAAAAGAAAAGAAACAAAATTTAAAGGAAATGAATAAAGAAGAAAATGAGCAAATAGAGTATAAATAAATGCAATAAAGAAAAGAAATAAAAATAAAAGAAAATAAATAAAATTAAAAGGAAGTAAATAGAAAATAAGCAAATAAATAGAATATAAATGCAATAAAAGAAAAGAAACAAAAATAAAGGAAATAAATAAAGAAGAAAATAAACAAATAAGTAGAGTATAAATAAATGCAATAAAGAAAAGAAATAAAAATAAAAGAAAATAAATAGAAGGTAAACAAATAAATAGAATACAAATGAATGCAATAAAATAAAAGCAAATGAGTAAAATTAAAAGGAAATAAATAGAATATAAACAAATAAATAGAATATAAAGAAATGCAATAAATGAAATTAAGATAAAATTAGCAAATTATTAATAAAATAAATAAAAAGAAAGGAAATACGTTACTAATAACATTAAAAATATAATAAATAAATAAAATATAAATAAACACAATAGCTGAAAGATATGGAAACAGATCCACTCTGCTATAAAAACCAGCCGAGTGCAGCGCCGGCTTTCCTGATGCTGGGAAGAAACGGGACAGTCCCGGTGCCCCCCAGCTCCCGCAGGGCCATTCGCGCCTCGTGTTCCTCCCCACACCCCCACATCCCCCCCCACTCCAATCCAGGTTGGAAGTGGGTGCCTGCGCCTTTAAATCCCGGCGGCGGGGCCAGGGAATCCCTCTCGCAGCGCGTCATCCGCGGCGAGGAAACCCGCGCTCGCGTCGTGCGACGCAAATGACCATTTTTGGCAACGTACGACAACGGGCGCGACCAAAGCGGGGCCGGGCGGGGGGGGGGGGGGGTGGAGGCGGGGCCTGACGGGAATTCGCCGCCGCGCCCGCCCCCGCCGCTCCGCCCGCCCCCGCCCGGACCCGCGTGAAACGCGGGTCCGGGCGGGGGCGGGCGGAGCGGCGGGGGCGGGCGCGGCGAGCGCGGGTCCCCGTTTCCCCACCTTCCCCCCCCGCGGCGCCGGCAGGTGGGAGGCTCCGCTCTGGCGAGGTGGGGCCGTCGCGCCGCGGGTTTGACGTGAGCGAGTGCACATGGTGCGGGCGGGCGGATAAGAAGCGCGCGGGGCGGCGGGGGGAGCGATGCCTTTGCCCTGAGTCACCCGCGAGGCGCGGAGCGGGACCGGGGGAGCTGCGGGACCCTGATTGAGTCACCCTACCCCTCCCCTTCTTCTTCCCGGGGCGGGGAGGGGGGGAAAAAGGGGTTGGTTTTTTGGGGGGGGGGGGGTGGGAGGAGAACCCGCCCCGCCCGCAGCCCCCGGGGCCGGGGCCGCCCGGCCGGCGGGGCGAGTCGCGCCGGGATCGCGGAGAGAGGACGTCGCTCCCTCCGAGCCCTCCCGTCCCGTCGGCGCTTCCCTTCCTCTCTTTTCTTTTTTTTTTTTTTTTTTAATTTTTTAATTTTCCTTTTTCCTCTCTTTTCCCGATTTTTATTTTTTTTTTAAAGAAAAACCCCGTTTTTTTCCCTTTCTCCGAAGCCCTTTGTTGTGTTTTTTTTTTTTTCCCCCCTTCTTCCCGCGGCGAGCGTCGGGAGGCGAAAGGCAGGAGGGAGAAGGGGGCGGGGAGACGGCGAGGGAGCGGCGGGTGTCGGTGCGGGAAGGCGGGGACGCGGCTCCCCCGGCCCGACCTCGGACCATGTACCAGGACTACCCCGGGAACTTCGACACCTCCTCCAGAGGCAGCAGCGGCTCCCCGGGACATCCCGAGCCCTACTCCGCCGGCGCAGCCCAGCAGGTAGTGCCGTGCCCCACGGTCCCTCCGGGGCAGATCTCCTCCTCGTCCCGGGGTGGGGGCATCCCGTCTCCCCTCCAGCCGCTTTTCCCTCTTTTCCCTTCCCTCCTTTCCTGGATGCGGGATGCTGGGGCGAGGGTATCGCGGGGGTCCCGGGGCCGGCAACGCGACTTCGCGGGAGCGTTTGACTCTTTTTTTTTTTTTTTTTAATTTTTTTTTTTTTTTTATTTCCACTCCTTCTCGTTCGGGTCGGGAGCTTTTCTCTCCCTCCCTCCGTCCGCCGCCCCTTCCCGGCGCTCGGGCACCGCTGGGACTTCGGGAGGCGCCGCTCCAGTTACTTTCGAGCCGCCCTAAACCCGCTCGGGGACGGCTCGCGGCGGGCTCTGGCTCCTCCGAGTCTTCGAAAAGGGTCTCCCCGCTTCTTGCCCCCCTCCCGCTGTCGCTCCGGGGCGGTGACAGCGTCTCTGCCTCTCGCCAGAGCCGCCGAAGCGCCGCTCCCTCTTTCCCTTTCCCGGGGCTGCCGGTGGCTTTTCCCGAGCGGGATTGTCCCGGCGCTCCCCGCGGAGTTTCGGGAACGGCAGAGATTTCCTGGGGAAGCGGCGTGAATCCCGCCGACCTAAAAGTCGGGTGCTTTGAGGTCGGGTGGGTTGGTTCTTTTTTTTTTTTTTTTTTTTTTTCCCATTTAATTTTCCTAAGAAAACTTCTCGGAATGGCTTATATTCCTCCATTGACTAAATCCGCCACTTCTGGGGAAGGCGTTACACAATCGGGCAGTTATACAAACCTGGGTTATTTCATAACTTGTTTACATCAGCTGGCCCAGCCTCACTCTTTTTTTTTTTTTTTTTTTTTTATTCTCTTTTTTAAAGTTGACCCCCTTCTCACTCTATTATTATTTCTACTTGTGTGACTCGTCTGAGCGAACTGGCAGGGCGAGCGCGTCGCTGTCTTCGCACCCAGAAGTCACAGGATCGTTTGAGGAAAAAAAAAAAAGTAAAAAAAAAAAAAAAAAAGTCCAGTCTTAAACTTTGCCAACCGTACCAGCCCGTGACATTCCTCACATTAAAGAAGTTTTACCAGAAATGACTCGCCGCCGCTCCCCGCCCGCTCCAAACGCATCTCGCTGGTGCCCTCTGCGGGCTGCGCGGAGCCAGGCTCCCAGGGGTTTGAGCTTTATTCCCGGCTTTACCGTAAATGCCAGGACAAGGTGGGGAGGGAGCGGGAAGGGGAGCCTGAGGAGCTGGAAGCGCCCGGCACGCTGCGAATCCTTCGCTCTCCCGGTCCTCCTGCGGCTCAGCACTTGCTGCAGGAGGTTCGTGAAACGCCAGCGCTTCTCAGTTTTGAGCTGGCGAGGTCTGACGGATAACTGGGTTTCCCCCTTTTCATTTTTTGGGAATGTGTATCTGGCGTGCGTGGCGTTGGATACGAGGGACGAAGCCCAGTTTCTGGGATGACTCTGACCAGGGCTTTGAGCAGGACACTGACTTAATGAGAACATAAATGTTTTCTTTAAGAATCTGGGAGATTTCTCAAGGCCTTGCGCTTAGTCTTTCCCTTGATCCTTGCAGATGTTGTAGATTTGGATCAAATGTAAGCGTTGCCTTTACCCCAGCAGTTCTTGCTGATTCTGGTCAACGGAGATCTGTAGTTTTATCACTACAGAAAATATGCATTATAGAATTTTTTTTCTTCAGCATGTTTTTTTTTTTTTTCTTTCTAAAGCAAGAAAAGATGCATCAGTCACATGTTTAAGTGGAAACTGTCTCTGAGCCAAAAGTTTGATGCTTTTTAGTTATTTTTCCCATGCAATGCGGCACTGGAACATTTTTCTTTTAAGTTGTCTCATGCAATTTTCCTAATCACTGACTTACCATGTGGTAAACACAGACTTTAATGGGAAGAGTTTGTGTACTCTGACTGGTTGACTTTCCCCTCAAATATTCTGTCACTGTGTCCAGTTTTCTTTCGAGGAGACGCTCAACATGGGAGCACTGTCAGGGATCTTATAGTTATTACAGGACATATTCTATACACCTTATATTTAATATATATATTCTATACACCTTGTATTTAATATATATATTCTATACACCTTATATTTTAACTGAGTAGTGGTTAAAGATTCTCTGGGTGGGTTTCCAGTGGTCTTGTTAGTTTTGTTTGTGGGTTGGTTTTGGTTTTCTTTCCAAGGTCCTTGTACCCTTTTCTAAACCCAGTTTCTAAACTGCTCAGTGCTCGCAGTTACAGATGCACCTGAAGGCATGGAGGGGAGTGGAGACACAACAGTGTGTGGATAGAAGCTACTCGTTAAGATGGAGAAGGGGGACTGTGGAGCCAAAGCCTGAAATATTTCTGTGCTCCTAGGTTGTGGCCTGATAATGCAGCCTGTCCCTGTCTGTGGGAGGACTTGTGGGAGACTCCCTTGACTATGTGGGAGACTGCTCTCCAACTCCATATTTTTAAGGCAGAGCGGAGGCTGACCTCAGTTCTTGGAACTCTTAATAACAGGACTCTTTCTATTTGTTGTGCTGCTGCATTTTTAATGACACCTTCACCTGCCTGTTGCTTGGGTCAGGAGCAGAGCAGTGGCTTCACGGCTGAGTGTGTGCTGCGTGTGTAGCCCTGCAATCTTGCTATCGCCACATCTTTTCTGTAGGACTGTGAATTCCTTGTAGATTAAGAGAACAAGAGCTACTAGAGAGTTGACTCCGGGAGCCTTTCCTGGTCAGGAGAGGAAAGCAGTGGCTGTCCTAGGCAAGGAAATGGCAAGATTGGTGTCTGGAAAGAGGAGAAACCAGGTGGTGGGTGAGGGCAGGTGGTGTTGACAGGGGCATCAAAACTCTCTGAGTGCAATAGGGAGGGTGAAGTTTGAGCTCTGCATTCCGGGGAAGGATCTGGAGCTACAAAGTGAGGAGGCTGGTGCCCAAAGGAGCTGTGCAGGGGAAGTGGCAGCAAATACAAGGTACGGCACTAAAAAGCAGCAGCAGCTTTTTGTCATGGTTAAGCTGATCAAGTGCAGCATCCTAGCAGGGAAAGTGATACATCTGAGGAAAACTTGACCCGTCAGGAAGCAATACTTGTAAGAACCAGCAGTCGCCTGAGCACCCTGTATCTGAAGACTAAGCAGTGTGTCTGTAGTTAGTTATCTGGGAAAAATACCACCTTTGGAAAATGCAGAATACAGGCTTTGAGGAACTTTTAAAAAATATATCGAGGGATTAGAAAGGAAGCTGGTGACAGGGCGAGCACTGAGGAGTTGTTGAGAGGTGTCTGACCTGAGCAGCTCCCCTTCACTGTCCAGAAGACCTCTCACTAGTGTTAAAGAAGGGTTCTAGGTCAAATACGGGAGTGTTTGCAAGGGGAGTAGCCCTTTTAACCTTAACTTGGAGCCTGATGTTTGTGTCAGATGATTATGTATTATGTGGCTGCTTTGATGGTGAGTCTGACTCTCTCTTGACCCTGATGGAATTTTTAGCAGGCCATTGGGTGCAGAAATGTAGGACCACAGCAAAGATAGTTTCCTCTGGAATGCATATGGTGTCTTTGCATAGGAAAGCACCAAATTCAGCCATAGCTTTCTAGTGTTCCTACAGAGAAGACAGGATTCCTCCATCCCTGCTTTTCTGGGTACAGGAGGGGTGGTGGCACAGGTGCGTAAAGGCTATGGCAGAAGCCACTTGTAGAGCTGGAAGTAGAACTTGCGTCTCCTGAACACCTGTGGTTTAACTAGTCTTGACCTTTCTCCCTTCTGCAAGGTTAAAAGCCCTTTGTGGAGGCACCAAGGCATCACGCTGTGTGCTCGCAGCCTTCACTGGGCGCAGCAAAGCAAGGGGATTTGCTCCGGTAAATGCCTCTGTAGTGTTGACAGTTTGCAGCTGTGGCCCTCAGTAGTTAACTGGGAGAGCTTACAAAGATGGCATGCACTCTGAAATGTGGGGTATGCTGAGGCTGTGCTGGACTCGAGGTCCAGGTGAATCTCTGAGGTTCTGGTGGGGGTTTTGCCAAGATCTTGGTGCCGGTGTCATCCTGGCTGCATAATTCCCTCACCTGCTTAACTCTTATTTTCTCCTTCCTTCTCTTATCCTTTCTTGTTAGTTTTGAGCTGTCCAAAGCTGTAAGTTGGTGTTTGTCAGTATTCAAACAGGATCTTCTGGTCTCCAGGCATTGGCCACTGGATTTCTTATGGCTAATACTGTCCTGAAATGCTATAGTTATCAGAACGTGACATACTATTTGCCTTCTTTTAACAAAGCACTTAAGATGCTTGAGTAGGCACACCCTGAAAAGGAAATCTGTGTAGAAGTCCTGTCCCTTATCTGGGACGCTTACCTGAGCTGAGGTCAGGCTGATGCAAGGGCTCTTACTTCTCTGGGAAGCTAGTTTATTGACACAAGAAAGCACGTTTTTCACAGGATCATTTCAAGGCTTACGAACTGGTGGGTAGTGGTGGCTGGTGGTCCTACAAGCCCTGTCCCTTGCTCCAGTGGTTGCTGGAGCAAGGCATGCCTGTCTGTAAAACTGAGTCTAACCATTGAAAGCCTGCTGAAGCAGCTCAGCATAGACAAAAGCATTCTTTCTCCGCTGTTTCTCCCTCCGGGAACAAGCGATTGTTTTCCTTACAGTTTAATGCCAGCATATTATCCAGATGGATTTACCTCTGTCTGAAACAAGGTGTACATGTATTTTGGAGGAGATCATTACCTACTGCCTTGGTTTTACTGCTGCCTTGTTTTGTCTAGACAGTGCAGGGAGCTGCAGGGAACTTGTCCGATCTGAATCCTAAGACCTATTTTATAGGCTGCTATTAAAATACATATCCTTGCACGTAACCATTCTGGGGCTGGGCTGCTTGCGCTTTGTGTGTGGCAAGCACCGAAGCACTGAAGAAGAAGCAAGTTGCAGTTCTTGCCATACCAAACCCTGCGTGGACTGAGCCCAAATTTCAGGGGAATGCTTTGGTAGAAGGTGGCTTCACTCTGCTTGTCAGTGGGAATTCAGAAATTAAGTTTCTCATTATTTTCTTTGGACTGGCAGACAAGTGTTTTTCTAGAAGCTCCTCAATTCCCCTTTCACTCTGTGCTGGAAGGAGTGCCGGGCACAGGTGGGAGGTGGCAGTGGGGATACTGTCTGGGAGGGAGGCTGGTGTAGGGAATGATGGGGAGGTATGGGGGGATGAGGAAGGGAGCTGGGAGCGAGCAGGGCTGCTCTGGAGGGGGTGTGCCGGAGCCCAGTGCCTTACTCAGGGGGCTGCAGCAGGCAGGGGCAGCCTGTGCCTTTGGTTCAGGTGCTGCTTTGATCCTCACTGGTGCCACTCCTGAGGGCATAGCTGGTTTCAAGTAACCAATTATGTTCTGCTTTCATTGATGGTTTCTTTTCTTCTCTTTCTCTTTCCTTTCCTCCCAGAAATTTCGAGTAGATATGCCAGGATCAGGCAGTGCTTTTATCCCTACAATCAACGCCATCACAACTAGCCAAGACCTGCAGTGGATGGTCCAGCCCACCGTGATCACCTCCATGTCAAGCCCTTACTCTCGCTCACACCCCTACAGCCATCCACTGCCCCCACTGTCTTCAGTGGCCGGACACACAGCCCTTCAGCGACCTGGGGTGATCAAAACCATTGGAACCACAGTGGGTCGGAGACGAAGAGATGAGCAGGTAAGTATGGAGGGAAGAGCGGCTGGGGCTGCCTTGGAAACAGGGCAGGGATTCCCCCCTGCCCTCTCAGAATATCCTGGCTTTATGGGGGAGTTTTGAGGTCCATCCCCTGTGCTGTACAGGTGCTGGGGTTTCTCGAGGTGATGTAGGATGTAAGACAGAGGGTGACTTTATTGCAGCTTCCTCATCGTACAGCAAGACTTACCAAATCTCCATCAAATGCTCCACACCACTGGGCCGCATTGCGGCTAGGTTTCAAAAGCAGGTGAAACTCTGAAGCTGAGACCTGGGTTTCAGTTTGAGTGTCTCTGCCACTCCAGGCAGAAGGAAACCTCTGAGCAAGTGGGAGAGCTTTTATGCAGGCCCTTTACAAATCTGACACCCAAATTACATCAGATGGAGTTTTATATCTGCTCTGTGGCACCTAGTGCTGCTCCGATCTCGCTTCTGGGTGACACCCAACCAGCTTCCCTAGAGCACCCTGAGTCTAGCAACAAGAGCCCTCTGGATGTCTGGGGTCTAAATCCACTTTCCCACTACAAATGTGCGGTCTCTTACTTTACAGTAGTGAGGTGGGTATCCCATAAACAGAGACCTTTCTGCTCCCAGCCCAGTGGCATTTTCATAGCCAAGATGGGGCTGCCTCGTTCTCTGCCTCCTGATGGGATTACTGAGCTAGGACCCTGAATCCTGTGCTGAAGGAGGATGGTGAACTACATGCAGTTGTCTCATCTTCTAGAAATCCTTTCAGCCCTGTGAATTCTGAATCTCTTCACAGTAAGAAACAGCATTCTCCAGGGCTGTCTGGTGAATAGCTATCTACTTTGCTAGGCTGTTTTCTTTTTTTTTTTTTTTTTTTAAAAAAAAAAAAAAAAGGAAAAAAAGAAATTTGAATAATCTAGATTTCCCTGAATTGCTCCCAAGCAGCAGTTGTGTGGGTCGCTGCAAAGCAGTGTAACGAGATGTGCTGTGCACCCTCAGTTCACCATCACACGCTATTGCATGAGGTCTGTTTCTAATAAAACTCAGCAGCCCTACTTTTACTTCCACGTCATCTGTTTTGATTCACAGTATGGTTATTTTATGTGGAGTTGCTGTCTGATTTTGACCCAAGGGGGAAGGAAGGGGTTAAAGTAGTTTGTCCAGATGGAGCTGCACCTTCTGTGCACATCCAAGACTTGGTTTCGGGAGGAAAGATGGGGGGAGCCGTGGTGGTGGTTCGGGTAGGTGCCAGCCCTTTCCACCAGCCAGAGCTACTTTCTGGTTCCCTGTGTGCAGGGCTGGTGTCCAAAGTCAGGAAGACTCTCACGAGAACTTGGGGAATAATTAGCAACAACTAATTTATTTGACAAATGCTGCCTCTGTGTTCACAAATTGGCCGTGAAGAGATCACCATATTCTCCGCTTTATTTGTTGTTCAGAGTTATTTGCTGAAGGATGTCTGCCAAGCAATTCCTGGCCCGTGGCTTGTTTGCAAGCCGTTCATTGTGGGTCATTCAAAGCCAAGTCCTTTTGATTAGACACGTGCTAAGGCAGTACCCGGGCGCTTTACCGTGGCTCTTTGGCTCAGGTTTCTGCTGTTGGGGCTTTGAACACCGCATCAGAGTGCCTTTTTGGAAAACATTGTGTAACGCTTTATGAAAAGAGCCTGTTTTGATGAACGTTTCTGCCAGTGAATGCATGTATTGGGCTTGGACAAGCTACAGATAATGTGTAGAGCAGGGGCATGAAGAGTGCCAAATCCAACCGCTTTCAAACAAATCCAGCAACCGCTGACAGAATATTCCTTTTTAGACCCAGTGTAATGTTAAGCACATCCAGATTAGGGGCTTCAGCCCAGTCTATGAGATTTTTGCAAAGCATAGCCACAGAGACAGGTAGTTTAAAGAAGACTGTAGGCCCTGGGAGGAGAAATTTCATTCCCAACATATTTCAACCAGGTCTGTGCTTCTGAAGCATGAAAGGGCTCTTGAAAACTGTATGCAGAGGTCCCAAGTCAGCATAGAATTTGTGTGTATGCTTAAAGCTTTGCCATACTGCGGGTACTGGTGTGCAAATACATTTTTACCCCACATGTGTATGGGTGGGAACTGAGCAGGCAGAGTTGTAGTGGGGAGAGTGGTGCTTGTAGGGGCTCCTTACTGGAGGCGGGGGCGAGGAGGACATGCCAAAGCCCTGCTGGCTGCTGCCCAGCAAGGTGTAGGTGCCCCCCCGACCCCAAGGCTGAGTGCTGTGATCTGCTGATGGAAAAGCTTTCAGGCCCCAAACTTGTGTCCTCAAGTCCTAGAAGTGCTTGTGTTGCTCACTGTGCATCCCAGGGGCTCATGCTGCGTGGAGCTGAAATCGCAGCAAGGGACTCAATTCTGCCCCTCCCCACCCCCTTGAAAAGCAGAACTGAGCAAGGGGAATGCCCAGCAGCTGAAGTAAACTCCCTGAAACTGCCAAGATCAAAATTAAGGAAATAAAGCAAACCAAAACAAACCAAAATGAGGTTAGAGTAAAACTAACACTAAAAAGAAAAGATAATAAAAGGGTGAATATTTCATTTGTAGTTTTGACAGCCCCTAAAGATATTAAAGCTGAAAGCTTATATGAAAAAAATTGTCTTTCCAGTCTCTGTTGTCCCTACATGAGATCAAACATGTGCTTTGCAGGGTGCTTGTTTCACTTTTGTTTGCAGTCACCAGGCCAAAGCTCCTGCAGCACACATCATCCCATTGAAGCTCAATTGCAGGGCACACGGTTGGTCTGCAGAAGAGGAGGACGCAAGGCCAAGCACTTGCTGTGAATCCCCACGGCCATCTGTTTGCACCAGCTCCTGCACGCTATGAGCTGGGATATGCCAGCCCCATTCACGCGCTGCTGTACCAGCTCCCCAGCCTCGGCAGCGGTGCGAGCCAGTGTGCCGCTGTTGGGATTTATAAAACCTTGTCTCAAGCCCCAAGAGCTAGGCTTGACTTGACCAGATCTTGTGGGCTTCTGCTCACTTCCTCTGGTTTCGCAAGAGCGTCGCTGATGGGTTTCTATGGAATTGCTCCTGATTTATATCAGTGAGGATGTCAGCTGGCCTCAGGAAGCCCTTGATATCACTGGAGCCTTGCCTGCTGATGCAAGAAGCATAGTGCGTTATCTCACTGAGTGCCTGAAAATCTGAGGTCAGATTTTTGGGTGGTATAAATCATTGTTGCTTCACGGACTTCATGGGAGCTCTGCTGATTCCCCTGTCTACCCCCCCCCCCCACCAGCTCCATCCCCGACCTTCAAGCTAAGAAGTATTTTTGTGTGGGAAGCAGTAGATATTTTCTTTCAAGAAAGAGGCACTTACAACATCGTGCTCTGGTTTTGCTTAATGTACCACCCAAGTTGTGAAACAATCAGGGCATCTTTTATCTGTTTGGCCTTGGTGCAGATTCACTGTCCTCTTACACAATCTTACCCCTGCTCCCCTCTCCATCTTCTCCTCACCCCTCTGCTAAGACCCGGTGCAGGCAGAGATACTGTGCGCTTTCATCTTCTGCTGACATCAGTGAAGAGGGGGAGTGCTCAGCATCCTGCTGGATCAGGCCTTTTTCCTTTGCATTGTGGTTAAATCCTCACAAACTTCAAGGAATGCCTTGCTCAGATCTGATCGTGGGTTTTCTTGGCACTTGCCCACAGCTGTCGCCTGAGGAAGAAGAGAAGCGAAGGATCCGGAGAGAGAGGAACAAGCTGGCAGCTGCTAAGTGTCGTAACAGGCGTCGAGAGCTAACAGAGAAACTCCAGGCGGTACGTGCTCTGCATACATTTCTCTTTCCTTGTTGCCTGCCCTTTGGACCAGCTTGGCAGGTATTGCTCTTCCTCTGCTTGCATGTTCAGGAAAGATGCTACATCACGCACGCTGCCTTCCCTTTCCAAGGCTGCCCAGTGGCATTGCTGCTGCATAAATGGGGTGAGAGCTTGAGGCTGGAGCTCAGGAGCCTAAATTTCCCTTGCTAGCTGCTGAAAGTGTCTTAGGAGTTCTCTTCCCTTCTAGCTTCCCAACTAGCTTGAGTCTTCCCACTTCTGGTCTCCCTCCATAAGTAGAGATAAGAATGCCGTGTGTGTCTCAAAGGTTGGCTTTAAGGACAGAAGTATTGAAGATGGTAGGACTATCTGAAAGCAGCAGAAAACAAGGCAGATGTTACGTGTACCTATCAAAGCTACGTTCTTTAGACTAGCCTTTCTTTGGTGGGGATAACTGATTTGCTGCACAAAGGAAGCACTGCAGAAACTTGTGGGATAGTGCTACAGGGGAAATAACTAGCTGGAGAAGGTATGGATGAGCAAGGATGTGTCTGAGAGAGCTGGGATTGTTTAGCCTGGAGAGGAGGAGGCTGAGGGGAGACCTCATTGTTCTCTACAGCTACCTAAAAGGAAGTTGTGGAGAGGAGGGAGCTGGCCTCTTCTCCCAAGTGACAGGGGACAGGACGAGAGGGAATGGCCTCAAGCTCTGCCAGGGGAGGTTTAGGCTGAACATTAGGAAAAAAATTTTTCACAGAAAGGGTTATTGGGCACTGGAACAGGCTACCCAGGGAAGTGGTTGAGTCACCTTTCCTGGAGATGTTTAAGACACAGGTGGACGAGGCGCTGAGGGGCATCGTTTAGTGTTTGATAGGAATGGTTGGACTTGATGATTCGGTGGGTCTCTTCCAACCTGGTGATTCTATGAGTCTATGTCATTGTGTCCTGTTGAAAGAGGCTGGAGGCAAGGCTCCAGTGCTCCTGCTCACAAACCAGCCTGGGGCTTGTTTTATTTAATAATCTTATTAAAAATCACAGCAGCAACAGTGAAAGCACACCAGTGAAATGTGCTGCTGAGTCAAATTCAGGAGAAACTCTCAATCTAGGGGAGGTAGGCCGTCCTGTAGGAAGAATTTAAGGATTGTCATGACTAAAGTAATAGAAGTGAGAGGAGCACAAAGTGGGAGGTCACATCCCAAAGGACTGAGGATGAGTACTTCTGTGAAATGATGATCTCCTCATGCAGGAAGGTAGTAATTGCTCACGGCTTCACTATGTGATGTGAACTCAGGAAAGGTAAATGTATTAATCCTAGGATGCATCAAGGGATGGTCCTGTGGAGATGGAAGTGTTAGTCCTTTGTGCAAGAGTCTGGCAAGTGTCAGACCTAATCCCACATATGTACTATAGAAAAAAAAAGGAAACCGTTTAGAGGTTGCTATACACTACCTCTGCTTAAGAAGTAAAAAGAATATGACTTGCCTAACACAAAAAACAGTGAGAAGAGATCTGAGTCTTCTCTGCTAAGGTGTCTGCAAGTCAGACAGCAAGGGAGAAGAGTGAAGTCACAGACCAAGATAGAGTGGTAGAAGCTGGACATGAGAAAATTAAGGCGAGCCCATGAGAAACCTTCGGACTGATGAAGTTTGGCAATAACTTACTGGTAGACACATGAAGCACAAGATGCTCAGCTGGTGATGACCTGGTGCCTGCTTGGCTCATCAGGCATCTGGGGTATATCTGCCCTTGTCAGATGGGAACTAGACTTGATGACCATGCTTCAGGTGAGGAGCAGTTCCAAGGCCTCTGATATTTATTTATTTCCTCTTTTGTCTGCAGGAAACTGAAGTGCTGGAGGAGGAGAAGTCAGTGCTGCAGAAGGAGATTGCTGAACTCCAGAAGGAGAAGGAGAAGCTGGAGTTTATGCTAGTGGCTCACAGCCCTGTGTGCAAAATCAGCTCTGAGGAACGTCGGAGCCCACCATCTAGCAGCCTCCAGAGCGTTCGGACTGGAGCGAGCGGAGCAGTGGTGGTGAAGCAGGAGCCTGTGGAAGAAGAAATCCCATCTTCCTCTTTGGTCCTTGACAAAGCCCAGAGGTCTGTCATTAAGCCCATCAGCATTGCTGGAGGTTTTTATGGGGAGGAGGCACTCAACACTCCCATCGTGGTGACCTCAACACCAGCCATCACTCCTGGCTCCTCCAACCTGGTGTTCACCTACCCCAACGTGTTGGATCAGGAGTCTCCTCTCTCCCCATCTGAGTCCTGCTCCAAAGCTCATCGAAGGAGCAGCAGCAGTGGTGACCAGTCCTCGGATTCCTTGAACTCTCCCACTTTGCTGGCATTGTAATCCTCCTGTGGCCCCCCATTTTGCCAGTGTGTTACATCCCCCCACAGCACCATGGAGGGAGCCCCCCTTCATGGGATTAGAGACAGGCACAGGATCGTTCAAGCACAAGGGCAGCAAGAACAAGGATGGGGAAGTGTTGCAGCTCCAGGAAGGAGAGTTGAGGACCAATGCCAGCTCCCTGAAGGCAGGAAATGGCACAGGTGGGACTGATGTGCCAGGACTGATGTGCCAGGACTGTTTGGAGAGGGTGATGTCCCTTCTGTAGGGACTGCCTATGGAAACCTGTTCACAGCCATAGAGGACTTGGGGAGCACTGCTGGCCAGGACTGAAGGCGAGCTGCAGACAGTTGCTAGTCACCCCTTTCCTTTGTGAATTGATCTGATCTGTTGTGCTCTGTGCTTAGATCATTCTGGTTAGTTGATCTTAAAACTTCTCTCTCTCTGCTTATCATTTCCAATGTTGTCGATCCCATGACATTTCATCCAGTTGCTCTGAACTCTAAAGGCTTATTAGGATCTTTCCTCTTGGGACAGGCTGTGGGAAACATAGGATTGCCCAGGCAGGAGGGGACGGCTGGGAGTTCTGGGGAAGCAGGGACCAAAAGGAGCCTGAGGGCTAAGCAGCAAGGGCAGAGCTCATAATATTGGCACAGACACAGGAAACAGAGACAGCAGGAGGCTCATGCAGAAGCCTTTCTTTTTTGAAATGTAGATATATTTATCCCCTTGGGCTCCTCAAAAAACAAGTTAGCATCTCAGGGCTAAAGTAGCACCAGGAGAGCTGCTGGGCTGGCGCTTACCATATCTTTGACAGGGTTGTACTCCAGTTTGGTGAATATCCAATCTGTCACTTGTTTACTTAATCCTGGGCTGCCTGCTCTCTAGGGAATATTGCTTCTTCCTCCCCATCAAGGCTCCTGACTGAGAGGGTGATCTCTTGCTGTTAGTTAATCCTCCCCTCCCCTTGGCCTTATTTGCAGAACATGCTACCAAGAAAGAGGTGGCACCACGTGCCTATAAATCAAGGATGGAGACTGGCAGCAGATAAGAGGGTGAAACTAACTGGCTGCCCCCTTGCTGACTTCTTTAACTGTTGGGAAACAAAGCAGCACACATCCACCCAGTTGATACTAGAGGGTATTGTTTGCTTAGAATCCCAGTTTCCAAGGCAGGGAGGAAGGCAGTGGTCCAATCTCCAGCACAGCACAGGCCACTCCTAGCCATGCAGGAATGGCATGGTTGAAGTGGTTACCTGTTTGAACTAGAACTGAGCTTCTGATAACCTCTGGTTATGAATGGTAAACTGACAGCAGAGGAAAATCAATTATTATTATTTGCACCTCAGTCTTTGGCCTCTGTTTATTTTTACATTGTAATTGATCTGGTTGTGTTGGGGTTGATTGGCCTGAAGACAAAAAAACCAAATCAGAGACCCCCCACCCCTGGATCCTTGTCTTCTCCAACCTGTGGGCTTGGCTGCTGCTGCTACTACTACTAAGTGCTTGCAGAGGGCATAAGCTCTCCTGCGCTGATGTTTACTACTGAAAACAGTAATGTGTGTAACCTATTCCTGCTTGGAGCCAGGCTCAGTTTCTGTTGATGTCAAGGCACTGACAAATCATGACTATGTGCACACTAGGATTGCCCAGCTTGCCAGCTAAGCCACTTAGGGGACAGCTCTTTCATTCTGCCTGTTGAAGCTGTGGTGGCAGCTATTTATTTTGGTGTGAGACTTTCTTGTTCTCTTCTATATTTTTTAATCAATTGAAACCAGGGTATTTCTTGGTCAGGCTGGACCTGGAGAAATGCAATATGCGATTATAGGGCCAGTCCTATGAAACGCTAAACTGCTGCAGTCCCCACCAACTCCACTGCAAATTAATAGCATTCAGTTTTGTGGAACTGGACCTTTACTCAGCAGGGCTGGCTTCCCTCAAACCCTGACCACTGTTCATTCCTTGAATCATTTCAAAGGGACACTACTTTGGCTCTAAAGGTAGGCTTTGCTTTTTTTATTACTATTATTTTTAAACCCAGCTATTTACTAAGCCTGCCAGAAATAGAAAGATATGAGCGATCTTTTTCTTCACAAAGCTGATTGTGATTCAGGCTTTTTTCTTTATTGCTTGAACACTTCCATCATTATACTGGTGCTAGACGTTTCAAATTGAGCTTACAGAATAAGCAAATTTGATAAAGGAATTCTCTTGTACTTACATGAACAACAAAACTTTCTTTTTAATGAAGCAGGTCTTGAACTTCCCATAGCACAAAGGACCCTGTTTTTGAAGGGGCTTATGTAGATGATACCACTTCAGGTGAAACTGCTGCTTCTCTAACAGTCTCCATTTTGCAAGATGCTTTTTGGGCCAGTCTAGATCAAGAATCTAAAACTGTTCAATAAAATGACTCCTCATGTAATTTCCACCTGTTTTTGGGCAGAATACACCATTCACAAGTGGTGAATCCTGAAGTGATAGAGCTGATTTTGAGCTTAGCTGTCCAGGGTTGTGGTTTTCTGGGAGATCAGGAGCATTCCTGTTAGGGATTTCAGGAAGTCAGATGCCTCCTCAAACCTCCGTAAGCCTAACACCTAGTGTAACAAGAAAAAACCTACCTTTGCTTTTGCACACTGAATCACTGCCAAAAAGAGCTGCAGCTGGCCCTTGCCCACTGCCTTGTCTCTGACCTTCTCAGAGACAGTACAGGACGGCCCCATTTCTTGTCCATAAACCATAAACTTTCCTGGGAGCCACTGCTCAGAAAAGAGGATTATTTTTTGCATATGAAAAGTCACCAAGTACCTTGTGTCTGCCTGTTTTGTCCCTCAAACCTCTCAGAGGATGTCTGTTTTGGGATTGCTAGTCTTCTGCCTTCTGTATTTTGTGGATCAGCCTTACCTTTGTTTAGTTTCTGGCAGGCAGATACAGCTTGAGCTCTGCTGCTGTTCTGGTCTCGCCCTGCGTTCTTCTTTTCAGGTTTGCTGGTGGGCTTTTTGGGAATTGACTGTCTTCCCCATCCCCCAAATGGTATTTTCCATGAGTACCTTCCCTGCCCATTCTTAAATGTACAGAGTCTCCATGTTCTGCATGTAATGGGGATGCAGGCGCTGTCATAACTAGTGTCTAATCAAGAGTTGTTAAATAAATAGAAAAAGGCCCAGGAGATTTCTGCTGGTAGTGGGTCAACCCTCAAGTGACTGGCCCAATTAAGCCTCTAATAACATCTTAAATTAATCAGTGCCAAACTGGGAGGAGCAGTAGCAGCTGCATTGAATGAAACATTCCACTTCCAGGCAATGTTTGCCATTCCAGTTTTGCCCTTGTTCCTCCTTCCCAGTTGTGGCATTGCCATCATCCATTCCTTTCGCATAGGTATGGAGACTGGGTAAGCCTCAAACTACTGGTGGTATGATGAGATTTGGGACCAACATGCTGGGGACAGTAGCTTTCTGTGTTTTTATAATTATTATTTAAATGATATATTTAGTTCATCTGAACCTTTAATTTTGCTGCTTACTGTATGTAGGATCCACCTGGCCTTCATCCTAAATGAAAAGAAAAGGCAAAATGAAAAAAAAAACAAACCCAAGATACCCCCTCCTCTCTGATATCTTATTTATTGGCAGGCAATGGTCTTGTGCCTGCTTCAGCAGATGTGCTCACCATTAACTTAACATACTCCCAGCTCAAGTTCCTGGTGTTTGGTTGTTCTTTTTTTTTTCCTTTTTGTTGTTGGTTTGTTTTTTTCTCATTCTAAGACAGACTTCTGAAATGTAAGAAATCCTATTGCTATGACACTTAAGTTCATTTTCATTAGGAAGGCCAAATCAAACTTTTTAAGAGGTGGGGGGAACAATCTACATTTTATTTCTTATTTATTTATCGTGTTTACATCTTTATTTCTGTTCAAGACTTGGATGTAATAAAGCATTAAAAATACTCCAATCTTTTTTTTTTTTAGGCTAATTTTTTTCAGTTCTTTAAATAAAAGATTCTGGGTTTTGTTGTTGTCTGTATAAAATGTAAAAAGAGATACGTTTCTAAAGATGCATTATCATTCCTCTGTGAACAGTGGGTGGAGTTGAGGACAAATCTCAGAATACAAGATAATAATAAAATCCCATCCTGTTTTACTTCATTGTTCCCCTCCTATTCTGTATGATTAAAGGGTTATTCCACTTTCTTGTTTGTGGTTACTTGATATTAGAACCATATTAAGATGTGTAGAGAATAGGTATCCAATTGTTTTTGCTCAGTGAGAGGATAAAATGTTGTATATATCTTGATATACTGTGTAGTTCAAAGTAACATCAATAAGGGATAGTGCATCTTTATTAGAGCGATAAGTTAATACTGTCACTAAGGATCCTCAGATACTGAAAGGGCCTGATTCTGATATCATTCTCCTGAGAGCAAATTGAAAGCATCAGTAGCATTTTGCTGCTGTAAGGCAGGTGTCAGAGGTGGAATCAAGCCTCAGTGATGAACAGGTGACTATGAGGATTATTGAAGGTTTGGGGGCACCATTATATCTTGGGGTTTTTTTCTTGAAAGTTTTAGATCATGGTTTTTCTTTTTTTCTATCTGCGGTGAAATAGTTTTTGCCAAGACTGTTGAATTGGAACCCTTCTTTGCTTGTCGCGACCTTGATATCGTTCTCGCAGTCCCAGAGAATCTCAGTTCTGAGGCGTTCTCTCTGGTGTTGTCTCTCTTCTGTTCTTGTTATTTTACTGTAATACAGGCCTTCAGTATTTGCACTAAAAGAAAAAGCTTATTAGAGAAAGCTTGCTGCTACGAAAGAAAGAACATATTAAAATGGTTTTGCTTTTACAATTTTAACTGAGTAACTTTTTTTAGAATAAAATCAATTTAGACTGAAAAGAAAAAATTAATTTTCTTTTTTCCTCTGCACCTTCCCCCCCACTCCTTTCTTTTCCTCCCATTCCTAGGTGGTGTGATGTTCCCCCCTTCTCTTTGGTGCTCAGTTGTAATGATTGGCTGTATTGTTGACTATGCTGCTGAGAGTTATGACACTTGTAAATCTTGTTTTAATGACATTGTGGATGCTCTTTTGTATAGCAAGAGCTAACTGGAGTTTTTCTCTATCTGTTAATTGAAGTCATTAAAAAGCTCCCTTTGCCATGAACAATTAAAAGCTTGCATGTTCCTTCAATATGAACAAATGGGTACAGCATTGCCAGGTGCCTGGCTGTAGCACATTTCAGGGCTTCTTTCATAAGAGAAGCTGCAATCCAGACAGCTGCAACAATGGTAAATAGGGCAGAGGCTAGCAGAGCAGACCACCTGGGCTAAAAGGCAAATAATACATTAGTCCCTTCATCTTGGCTTCAAAAGGAAAGGGATGGAGCTAGAAAATGCATGCTGAGGTGACTTAATTATTTAATCCAACTCCTCAGCCAGAAAGATTGAAAGCTCCTGTTCTGAAAATGTGGGGTGGAGAACATGGTTGCTTCACTGGCAGTAAGGACAAGGTTAAGATGGGATTCCCTTGCTCACCTGGGAATAGATGCTGTTTCTGGACTGGAAGGTACCCAGATACACCAAGTTAGGGGTGGAGGATGTCATATTTGAGTTAAAAAAAAAAAAAAGAGCAACAACTATGGTGGGAAGGAGATGTTAGGTGAGTCATGGCTAGCCAACCTGACACCAGGCCAAGCTGCTCCTTCCTTTCTCATGGGTTTCCTTAGGAGTGACGTCTGTTTTGGCTTCCTCCTGGTCCTCTGTCCCCTTCTTTTTTTTTTTTTATTTCCCCTTACCTCTCTTTATTTTTACTTTTAACACCTCTGTTCTTGCAGTGCCATATGGAAGGAGGTGAGAGATGTCAGAGTGAGTTATATGGCTGATATATGAAAATATTTGTGAAGTCATGGGGAACGCTGAAGGTATCAGTCACCAGAACGGGGAATACACGCACATGCCTGTGTGAAGGGAGCTCAGTGGTTTGGAATATTGCAGGAAAGCTGACACAGAGGTGACATGGGATGGTTGGGGCTGCAAAGCCACTACAACCAGCCTTAGGGTGCCCCATGGGTTCAAGGATGGCTCAGGGAGTGAGGGAGAGCCCTTGGGAGGCCTTTTCTAAGGGCACTCATCCTGGTGGGGCTAAAGGCAAAAGTAGTTATTCTGGGGAGCATGGCAATTATAAGCAAATTTGCCAAAGGACCCAAGAGCATCATCTCTTAATATCTGTCTCTACAGGCCTCAGGCAGTGGGGAGTCCCCATTTGATCTCCTACTGAACACAAGCTTTCACCAAAGGGAGTGCCTCCAGGATTTCCTACCTCATGAAGGGCTTTCCCATTACACTGATGCACAGAGGCATCCAGCCTCTGTTTTTTGTCAAACCAGCTCCTTTGGCAGTGTATGCCCCCTCCACCCCCTCCCAAAAAAAGGCTATCAGGAGGATATGTTCTTGCTTGCCTCCTGCCAACTTGAAGTTCTCTCTAGCTCCTGTTTGCTGACGGTGCCCTTTGAAAAGGTTTAATGTTGTTTGTCTGCAAACGCTGATTGTGAGGCTGGGTCTTCCACCTGATTTCTTCCCAGCACTGGCTGGTTGCGATTACCTTTCATCATCATTAGTTCGCAGACACTGGAATGTCCGCAGCAGTTACTACAATTTGGTTTTGGAGGATGAAATTACATGGCAGAGCAAACTATTTTCCACCAGTCTTCTAGCTGTGGGAGGCCAAATTCTACCACATTGACATGGAAATTGTGTTTTTCCTGACATCCTCATCTTATTTTAGATCTCCACTTCACACAGGGAATTTCCCCTCCTTCTGAAACAGGCTCATCCTCTCTCCACCCTGCAGTGCTCAGACCATGTTGTGCAAGTGAGGGATCTGTCTGTTACCATGAGGCAGGTGTTTGCTCCTGAGCAGGGTGGTCCTGGAAGATAGATCACCCATGCATTTCGCAAAGAAATAATGTGAAGACCATCTGCACCAACCGCTCTTCCATCAGGATCAGCATATGTCCCAATGATGCCTCTATTGAGTAGAAAAGCTGAGAGGCTCCCAGTCCTCTTCTGCTTGTCCTCTCCCCATGGTGTGAGTCTCACGTCTGAATTTCCATCATGGTCTCATTACTTACAGAAGTGCCAAGAACTGGCTCATCTCTCTAGGTACCCATTGTGAGGGTAAACCAGTCTTTATACAAATTCAGTGGAGGGAAGACCCTAAATGGGGCAGAGCTTTTGTGGCAAGCACAAGCCCAAAGGAGTGGCATGAATAAATCATGCCAGAGACTGCAAGTTGTTAGATGGTTTTTTTTGTTTTGTACTTTTTTAGTTTGGTCTCAAATCTGCAGGAGCAGCTACAGGAACATTGTAGAAATTCTGCAGCCAATGGAAAGAATAAGCATGCGCTAAACCTGAAGAAACCTTAATGGCAAGTAGAGCTAGAGTGGGAGGTGGGGAAAGGTGAGCATCCCGAATGCTGGTTTGAAGTGATTTTATTCCATTGTCACATAGGAAGGATGTGACAGAGGAAAATCATGACACAGTTATTGCATCAGATACTCCAAAGTGGAACAAATTTTGCATTTTTTTAAAGAAAACCTCACCACCTCAAGGTCCTACACCTACTGATGTTTATGACCTGATCCCCCTGAAGTTTCCGGTCATCATAACAAGCTCTTGAATTCAATTGCAGGGTTTTCTGCTCTGTCTCCTATGGCAAAAGTGAGGCCCCCATTCAGCAGTGCTTGGCCACTGTCAGGACAAGGAGAATAAATCTGAGGTTTAAAAGAAGGTCTTTCTTTATGTGTTCCAGTGTAGTGAGATTGGAGATAGGTCAGGAAGATTTTCCTTGATGAAGATGGGGTAAGGCTGGGACGAGAGGCTGGGATCTTACCAAAATGTGTAAATACTGGATGAGGAGAAGGAGCAAAGGAGATGCGGTCAGACTCTCCACAGTAGTACCAAGTGACAGGACAAGAGGCAGTGGTCACAATTTGCAATAGAGGATATGGATATAATTTTTTTACTGTGAAGATGATCAAACACCAGCACAGGTTGCCCAGGCAGGTCGTGGTATATCAATCCTTGGAGGCATTCAAAACCTGACTGGATGTGGCTCTGAGGAATCTGCTCTAACTGATCCTGCTTGAGCAGAGCAGTGGACTAGACACTGTCCAGAGTTGCCTGTCAATCTCAGCTATTCTGTGTTTTTGCTTTTAATTCAACATAGTCCAGAAGGAGTGTATTGCAAGCATATTTCTTCCCCCTTTGCAGTGTTATCTCATTTGAACCCTAGAATTCCTCTGTGCTAAATATCAGCTTTTTGATGCTGGCTATGCGAGGTCAGACAGATAAGGGCTAAGCTGGGAGTAGGATGTCATGGCAGACAAGAATGCAAACTGTTCAGCCTGCCGCAGTGTCTCAGATTTCCCTTTTTATTTTGCATGCTCCATTCCATAGACTGGCGTGGGGGAAGAGAGGGAGACAGGCCTTACATGGCCGTAATCTAGAGCCTGCATCTTTCAAATGACTGTACAACTTCGCAAGTTCATAGGCAGTGCCAGAAACTGTTTCCTACTTGCCTTTTGCAGGGTCTCCTGCTGTTTTTACTTCTCTTGGCCAGAAGTTGTTTTTCAGGTTCCCTGGAAAGGTAAATACAGATCTACAGCCAGTTATCCTAGGTGAGCTCATGGGTCAGGCACAGTCTGCCAACAGTGCACAGACACTCCCCCCGGTCCCGTACCCTCTTTCTGTAACTCTGGTTGTGTCAGACAAATTAACCAGTGGCTCCCAATAATGACATACACTCATGCTGGTGATCACTGATGTGAGTGACCACAGTAGATGATGATGCCAGTTTTGGGCAAATGGAAAAAATAGGTTAGTTATTTTCCTTTGGGTAGCTCAAGCTATTCAAGCATTGGACGGTCTAATTCGCCTCATTCTGTTTCCAGTTGCTTACATCATATTACTACTCTGAAATGCACTTAACTTTGTTTTGAATCTGTTTATCTCATGTTAATAAGGGTAGAACAGGAGACGCCAGCCTGTGGGCTTAAAAGAAAAGTTACATGCGAGAGGCCCATGAATGTCTCCAGTAATCTAGGGCGAAAAGTAAGCTCATGATCCTTCTGTATCTCAGACCACCCTGTGGTCTAGCCAGGCACAGCTCTGCTCTGACTCCTCAAAGCCACAGCTTAGGGCATCAGCACCAGCAGCGAGTAGCACCGAAGCCTCACGCAATAGGAGTTGGTTACCATAGCCTTTGTTCTAGGCTGATGATAACTTAGAGGGCTGCAGGGTCATGGGGATAATGGGAGATAGTAACTGCCTTTTGTAGTTTCCAATGAAACATTGTGTTTATGAGGCACAAGGACTGTGATTAAATCTCTACTCCGAGCAATATGCTGAGACCATACTGATATCTAATTACCTTCTCCACTTCTGGTGGCTGGGACAATGAAAATTTACCTGTGACACCATCTGTAGTGAAAGGGAGGGAATAGGAAAGCAGAATGACGCCTTCAAAACATTAGCTTCAAGTACTTCCCTTGGCCTTGTGAGTGCTCTTCTGTCACCACTAGATTCTGGGATGGGTTGTCATCCTGGAATGAAGCTCCCCCTCCAATCTACTCTTGTTGCCCTGGTAGAGATGGGGGTGTTGTTGGAGCCACAGTCAACCCTGGCCAGGCCTTCCCCAGGCTGCAGGGAGCAAGGTTGCATTGTGGTGGCACAGATCAGAAAGAACTACGCAGCAAAGCTTTTGGCACCTCAGGGTCCTCCAAGATACACTTTGACTGTAGGAGATTCCTGATTGCACAGACCTGTCTGTCCTAGGGAGCTAGTGGAAACACCTTCATGTGGAATTCCTCTTAAAAGTCTGGTTGGCTGCCTTAGCAGGGTATGTCTATCCTCCACTGTTGATGACTGTATGGTTCCTATTTTGTACTTCTTTTCTCATTTGGCTCCAACTCTTGATTTGCCTGTGCAGCTGCTGCTATTGCTCTGTTATCCAAAGACCAACGGCTGCTACACAGGCAGGTTTCTAGTGGCAGGGAGGGAGCAAGACTGTTTCCACCACAGGGTTATACAAAGGGTTGAATCCTGTGACTCGGTGCCATGGGGAAGAAAACCATTACTAATCCCTGCTGTACAGTGGCTCCACCTGCCCAGCAGGATCAATGGCGCCATCTCAGCCCCATTATGTCGACTCTGAATCAGTAAGGAACGCCAAGGAGCTGGGAGGAGAGGGCTCCTCCCTGTGTGGGGTACTGCTGCCTGCCTGGGACAGTCAGATCCTCCTTTCTGCCCCCTGATTTTGGAAGAGGTGGTGAAGCACTCAGCGGTGTGTATGCCCCCAACCCAGCCTAGACCCTAAAGGAGGACGGGCAGAGAAGAGCCCCTGCCGGGATGCACACCAGGCTTGCCAGCCCCAGGAGCACGGGGTGAGCATGGGTGCCGCATACCCTCCCCACTGAGGCCAACCACTTCTGCTGGCAGGTAGAGGCAGGAGTGGATCTTGGAGCCATTTCCAGGGAGCAGGCTGGTGCTGGAGAATGCATGGAGGCTGTGGTTGCCTCTTTGCTCCCATGTTCACACAAGGCTGGGGGATCCAGCATTTAGAAAAGGGTCCCAATGAGAACTTGCCGGTCCATGCCTGTGCTACTTACAAAGACGATGGGAGACAGCTTTTTAGACTATACCATTTAAGGAGTTCCTCAGCTTAGTGAACCTCAGCTGACCTCGGAGTATACCGAGTTTCGAGCTCAGCAGAGCAGTGTTTCAGTCGAAAACATGCCACCCAAAACTTCCCTCTTTGCATCTGCAGGGAGGGCGGACTGCTGGGGGGGGGTCAGTAGCAAATGACAGCACTCAGAAGCAGAGGTGACGTTGGGTTAGTGACTCTTGGATGTCACCAGGTCTCTTCCTAGGAAGGCTGTTGCAGACGGACAGGGCCAGCTTGAATGTGAAGCAGCTTCAACAGCTTTTGGCAGGTGCTGGGGCAAGGGGGATGGGAGGGCGCCAGGCCTGCAGCACCGCTGGTTGCTGCAAGTTGACACAGGAGCATCGCCCCAGCAATACGGTGTTTACAAAGGTGAAAAACATTAATAACACACACTGTGCTCCTCCTGTTGTTTCAACAAGATCAAGGTGTGTATAGGAGAGCGCGTGTGTATATACATGTGCACACACACGCACTTGCTGCGGCTGGTGCAGGATGCCACTCAGCGCAGGATTTTTCCAGCCAGGCTACAGTCAATACTGACAAATATAGAATATGTCCTGTCTTGCCCACAGCAGCAAGGGAGCTGCAGTGGGTTTGATGCTTTCCTCCCTCTTATGAAAGACCAGGGGTGTTTTCAGCAACTTGGGGAGCTCAGGTCCAAATAGTGCATGGTCTTGCTGCTGCACCAAGCAAATTGTAGGGGAGTGACACACAGCTATGTGCCTTCCTCGCTGCTGGTTCATCCCTCTGTACACTGCTCACTCAGCGTGCTGCGCAAGACACAGGTTCCATGTAAGAAGAAAAAAAGAAGAAGAAGAAGGGAAAAAAAAAGTATGTGAGATCATATAATTAAAGATGGTATCAGAATGTCTAATTAGGATGACTGAGAGAACTTGGCTGGGAGACGCAGCCAAGAGCTGAGTTAGTGTGTTTGCCAGTCCAAAGCTCCTTAACAGTAATTAATCCTTAAATGTCCAATTGTTCAGAGTTCAAGGAAACACCTCCTACTACTGTACTTTGTGTTCCTGTTAAGCAAGGAGACACAGCAGGGCGTGTGCCCTTATTCTGTAAGAGCGACACGCCTAGGGGTGTTGTTAGGAACTAGACCGAAGGTTGAGTGTAATTATTAACTACCTAAGAGTTCCCAGCATTGCACAATTACCCAGGCCGCCTTGCAGCTGTGCACCCGCCCGGCTTTATTATTTTTTTTTTTTTTTTGAAATAGAAGTGCTGAGCTTTAGTTGTGCACACATAGAAATTGTACTGCTAGGAATGGCTTCTGCTCCCCTTCCACAGCCATTTGTGCTGCTGAGCTGGGATGCATTAGTGGAGGGAGTTGAGGGGAGCATGTTTATCTGTGTACATACTGTATGAAAGTCATTGCTCTTTGCTGGAATTCAATAGGCTTATTTAGATCAGTTGCAAATTTGACCCAGAGATTTTTCCTTTGTTTTGATGCTGTCAGCGACTCTTGCATTAACATAAAAGCCTTGGCTATTTACTCTTGTGCAAACTCATTCTGTTTACATTTTTGAGGTGGGTTGTGTTGTTGTTTTTTTCTTTTGTTGACATCAACAGGGGAAAAAAACTGAGGGAAAGAAACATAGACTTGATATGTTGGGTGAAAAGAACTGCTTGTCATGCTGTAAGTCTTTAAACAGCATTGGACCCTTGTCTGGACAGTTACTGGGATGGTGGGAATAGTTGCTTCTGGGGGGCAGCTCGTGCTGCCCACCGCAGGCAAGTGGTTTTGAAGAGCTGAGCTGCTGTCGTCTGCTGCGTTCAGAGAAGCCCAGCTTAGTGGCAGCATCATATCTCACTCACAGACAGGAGAGAATTATGTGTCATTTCCTCGAATGCAGCATCATCTTTTAAGTTGCATTTCTGTGTTTTTATCCTCTCCCATCTTTTTTTTAATTGACCTTTTCTGGCAGGTGTGGCAAAGCCCCGGCTGGGAGCCGGCTGGCCAAAGTTGCTTCTGCAGGGGATCATTAACTCGGGCGTCAGCCAAGGCCATTCAGTGTTTATAAAACTCAGACAATTAAACACGGCAGAAGCCCTGAAATGCTATAATTGGAAAGCAGACTGTAACAATGTCCACTGAGAGGGACCGGCTCCCTGGCACCGAGGCGGGATGGGCAGCAGGGCTGGGAGGGCATGGCAATGCCATACTGCCAGCCTGTCTGGGGCTATACTGTGCAAATGTCCTTGACCTGCCAAGAAAGGGGACTTGTCCAGGATGTACCAACAGCCAGGAGCTGTCTTGGGCATGTGGACCTAGTCCTTATGGTGCATGCCACCCTGTGCCCCCATGGGTCCATGGTGGGCCCCCGCAGCAGCCTGACACTGTTCATCAGGGCATGAAGACCCTTCCCTGCCAGGCTGCCCTTTTGAGAGGGTGAAGGGATTGGTTTTGTTCTGTGGTTGTTGCCTGGAGATTTGGAAATGGCCATTAACAGGTCCCTGAGTCCCAGGCAGGCTTTTGAGTTGCAGCCAGTCAGGAGTGAGATGGTTGGGGCTCATCCTGGTTTATATGGTGCTTCCGCAACCTGGCTACCACTTAGCCAGCCCTGGGTACCACAGTACCAAATGCCATTGATGCTTGTTCCCCACTAGTGACTGAATGGCCACGGGGAGCTGTGTCAGGCAGCTGTGGAACTCTCCAAGAGATCTATGTCTTCTGTGAAGTCTGGCAAGTGGGAAAGATGTCAAGTACCAGTCTAGGATCTCTACAGCTGTGCTTCAAGCTCTGCAACTGACTCACTGTTTCACCATGAGCACATCACTTCACCTTTTTGTGACTCACAATTTTCATCTATCAATTAGGGATTTATGAGGTTTAATTAAGGTCTGTAAAGCCCTTTGAGATCCTTGCTTGAAAGATGCTGTGCAGGCATAAAGTGGTGTATGCAACGAAAAAAACAAGAGAAATTAAATGCTCCAGACGAGAGAGAAGAGAGGGCAAGTTTCCCACTGCTTGGTCTCCCAATTACATTTTCCTTGTTTAGATGGCAACCTTACTTTAACCTGTGGACAAACGAACTTGTTCACCCTTTCTTGCAGCAGACAGGCGATGACGTGCAGCAGCGTCTTACTCATTAGTTAGCCTTCAGTCATCTTTCCAGAAGTATGAGCAAACGGGGAAGGGGGTAGGGAGCGAGGGCGGGCAAGGAATGTGAATTCCAGAGAAAAGGGAAGTATCTGAAAGCAAGCTAGGATGTGCAAGGGCCTTTATTGCTGCTGCTGAGATCTAGCCCTGCATAGTAACAAACATGAGTAGATCTCATCTGTCCCTAGAGGTACGTGCCCTGAAGCAGGGAAGAGCTGCTGAGTTACAGAAGAGAGGAAGCAAGAGAATCTTCTTATGCAAGGCATGTATTTCAGTGTCAGAGAGGTGGTAGACTCAACTCAAAGGAATCTGAGGAAGGTGTTTTAACATAGCTAGAGTGAAAAGTTTTTATCTATACGTATTTTTTAACATTAAGGCTTTGTTTGCAGAAGTCATTCAATACTTTGTTTCAAGCTCCTGCTTAAATTTAAGCTGAGCTTAAGGCCTTTGCTGAATTGGCACATGCCCAAATTTGTTTAGGTACTTGGTGGAAACCAGGTCTAATGGGAGGGAATCTAAAAGCAGCTATGAGTCTAGCCAGACTATGGAGCCGCAGGAAGCAGTAATATATGAACAGCCTTGCCATACTATTCATAATATGGTCAAGTTGACCTAGAGGAGGAATGGGCAAAAAGGAAGCTCCATCTCCAATATTTTTTTTTCCTTTGCTTGCTGTACAAACAACCCTGTGGAAGCTGGCTCCAGTAGGTGTGGTCTGTGTATGCACTTCTGGGTGTGCCACTTTGTTGTGTTAAAA
This sequence comes from Clamator glandarius, assembly GCA_033459285.1. Taxonomy (NCBI): domain Eukaryota; kingdom Metazoa; phylum Chordata; class Aves; order Cuculiformes; family Cuculidae; genus Clamator; species Clamator glandarius. The sequence goes on along the minus strand of JAUNZM010000614.1, from coordinate 1,029,321 downwards.
GGACCATTCCTCACCTGAAAGCAAGTTTCCAGGTTGCCACTGACAGTCACATCAAAACTCATGACCCATCCCATCCCCCACCTGCATGCCTTCCCTCTTACGTAAAAAACCCAGAGATGCTTGTTGAGATGAAATCCAAACTAGCTCTGGGTTTGGTGACTGTCTTTGTGCTATGCTGATCTGGGACCACTCTGCATATCTTTCTTCTGAGCTGCCAGGGAAAACAGATGCACGATAATTGCTGCTGGCTAGAACACCCCCTGCATTCAAGGCAGCCGTCCTCACTCCCCTCCTCTGTCCTGGAAAAAACCTCCCCCAGACAATTCAGCTTTCCTCAGAGTTTCTTAAGCTTCCTGTTGGACTGGCTGGTCTGCTCTAAAATCCATCTTTCTGAAAGAACTGGTGCCCCGAATCTGGCACAGTGTTTAGCACCGGTGAGCACTCTTTTGAGATAAAGCATAATAATGACCTTCTGTGACACACTTATGACACTCTATTAACATATCCCAAAAGAAATGTTTGTTTTTCTTGCAACAACAGAATACCGTTGACTCATCATATGATCCACTCTAATTCCTCCAGATCCTTTTGTGTAGTGCTGCTGCTTAACCAATTATTCCAAGTCATTCATTTGTGCACGTAATTTCTCCTTCCCAATCATAGTACTTTGCTGTGTTTTTATTGAATTTTATCCAGTTGATTCTGAGCAGCTTTTGCAATTTATTGAGATCACTTGAAATAATAACGTGCAGATTAATTGTTCAGAAAATCCTATGCACAGGCCCATGCCTGCTGGTTCCAGAGCCCAGCCTTTCTGTCTTAAAAACAAAGGCCTCTAGCACTTGATGGCATTCTTGCAATATTCAGCTGAAATGTCAGGATGAAGCCTGGCAAAGCTGCGAATTTTGGAAGGCTCTTTCAATGGAAATATGGAATAAGAGCATCTGTTCAGCTGGCAGTGGCTTTTGAGCTCCGATAATCTAGCATTGGTTTGAGTCACTGATATTTTCTGTATTATTAGTGGTCTTCAAAGCATGCAGTTGCTGAAAATCTGCAAGCCTGAAATTGGCTTCTGGCTGTAAGTGAGGATACAGGGCTACCGTCGTGTGGCTGCACAGCTGGACAACTCCAGGTCTTATCGAGAATCGTCTGGCCTCGGTTTCCCCTCCAAAGGACTGGAGCTATAGCTCCACTGACATTCATTTTTTCCCCCGTCCGGATACTCGTTGTGTTAAAGAGTGAACACGTAGGAATTTGGTGTCCTCTGGTGGCAACTGTGAGAGTTACAGTTGGTGAAAGCAACCATGACTCTTCAATCGTGTCACTCAAGCCAGCTGGCCATACCTGGGCCAGGTAGAGCACTGGTATTTCTTTCCGCCCCGTGCTGTAAATATTTCTAGCCCAATCTGGTTTCTATTGTTTCTGTATGCTCACTCCTCCTATTTATTTTATGCCTGGGTAGCCGCACCCCTTCCTGGTGTGCTGAGGTGTGGATGACTTTCGGCATAAGATTGCCGTGATAGTGTTTGCTTGTTGTTCCTCTGTGATTTATTTGCCTCACAAAACAAAATTTAGCTTCTATAAGGACCTCTGTACAGTTAGTGGAGGCTTTAGCTGCTTGCCCTTGCATGCTCCCTACGTAAAATAAGTGTGACTATGTCCAAAGGCCTTTTAACCCACTCCTCTAAGTACCGAATCTATCATCCCCAGGCTTGCCCTAATGTGGTTCCACTCACTGAGTGAAAAAAGTGGTGAACAAGAAGACACGGAGCACTTGGACAGTCCATGTTTGGCTCTTTTAGCCACAAAACAGGTGAGAGCAGCTCCGAGCATGGCATAGACGGCGAACACTATAGTGGGAGGATGTGTTTGCTTCAGTTTGTGGTGTGTAAAGTATGCAAAGGGAGGATGCTGAGCCATAAGCACTTGGCTCCAGGCGCCTCTGCTAGACATGGACAAAAACTAATCGGCCTCAAAGACCTTGAAGTTCAAAGGTCTTAAGTGTTTGGTGCAGCTGCAGCCAGAAGGGTCATTCTCATCCCTTGTGAGGAAAAAGCAGCCTTACCCCCTCTTCTCATCTTCCCCAGTATGCTAACACTTGGTAGTCTTGTTTTCAAGGGCAGCACAAGTATGAATGATTCAAAAGGAATATAGCACAGCTGGGGCTGGATCATTGAGGTCAGAGGGATAGATTTTCTGACATGTAGAGGCAGGCTGAGAAACAAACTTCTGTGGGGGAATCAAGTAAACAGAAGGGTTTTGGGGTGTGGGTAGATGGACTAGCAAGTCTGGGACATCACAGCACCTAGACAGACTAACCCCGTGGAGTCTGTGTGTTGTACCTTCATGTGGGAAGAGCTTCAGAAAGCGCAGGAGAGTCAGGAGCTTCCCACATGGCTGCTGCAATTACAGCACTGGCTAAAAACAGAGCCCCTTTGTGGTGTGAAAATAAAAAGGAAAAAGCTGGCACTGCTCTGGGAATTTTATTGCTTAGTGGAACAGAAAGGGAGAAAGGGAGTACTAGTGTTTCCATTTTACAGAGAACCACAGTGCTTTGAGACCCAGGCTTCAATTTTCAGAGGTATTTATTTAAGTACCCATATTCCATGCAAATCTTTGAGAATTAGGTACTTCAGCTCTAAGCATCGATGAACTCACTGAGACACACAAGAAGAGAGTCTGCATTTTCTGGTCCCTACTCTAAAATGCCATCACTGTCTCTCAGAGGCAGACAGACTGCTTCCCTTTGCTATCTGCCTTCCGGCCAGCACCACTCTCTCAAGGCTGTGGTAGCACTAGCAGACTCTCCCAAGACTGTGGCTGTAAACAGGGCTCTCCAGAAATGAACATTATCTCCTGATCTGATAACTGAGGGGCCAGCTGAAGATGAGGCCATGGGAAATATCTGGTCCTCAGCTTCTTGCTGCTTACAGACTCAAACAAATCCTGATGCTACAACAAAGTCAGTAAAGAGTCTTTGGCAAAGGATATTTAAATCTTGGCTTCTGCTGTTTTCCTGGTGCTCAGAGCCCTCACTTGACTTGCTGACATCATTATGCTTCAGCTGGCCTACAGAAGGGTCATGGCTAGCAGGAGGACTCTCCTTCATTCCTATAGCCCCAGGGCTCCTGCCCCTGTGGAGCAGGGGGGATTTCAGCCTATGGCATGATCTGCAGCTTGCCTAGATCAAAGGCTTGGAAGCTGCTAGAAAAGGTAATGAGGAGCAGTTCCAGCTTTTGCTGTGAGGGTACACCAAGTTTTCATGAACAGGTAATGGGGCTTGAGAGACCTATGCCAGCTGTACAAACTGCAAAGACAGTCTGGGGCATCTCCAGCTTCCTGGCATTGCTGGACACAGCCTGTGAAGGTGGAACTTGTGCTTTACTTTGGAGTCAGCATCAGGTCAGTGGCTAAAGGGCTTGTGCCCTTGCCAAGCAATCAAACAAACTGTGTGGGAGATGGTGCCCTCCTCCAGGCACAAGGAAAAAATTTTGCATTTCATTCACTTATTAGTATTGGATTTGAGGCTTCACTCTAATATTGCTGCCTTCAGCTACTGCTGGGTGTTCACAGGAGGCTGCTGCTTCACAGCTTAACCAAACCATGGGCATATCTTCAGTGGTGACCTTGCTTATTGACTTAATTATCACCACAGCTCAGGTCTCTATAGCAGCAGTTCTGCTTATCCCAAATATCGAAGTGAAGAATCCAGTGGTCCAGTCGTGTTGAGTTTAAAAAAATATGTTATAGAAGTGTATTTAAGGCTTTGCCTTTGCATTTGTTTTTTACAGGTATTTTTAAAGCCATTTTAGAAACCATTGAGATCCTCCTTGTCTGCAAATCCAGAAGCTTGTTGGGTTTGTTTTGTTTTGTTTTTCGTTTTTAAGGATGGCACTAAGTATTACAAAGCTTGTTGCCCATTTTCAGTAACCTGACCTTATGCAGAGCAGTGCTTTCCAGCTCCTGCCCTGAATGGCTGGATTAACGCTGGTTTCTACATAGAATCACAGAATGGTGTAGGTTGGAAGGACCTTAAAGATCATCCAGTTCCAACACCCTTGCTATGGGAAGGGACACCTTCCACTAGATCAGGTTCAAAAGCTTAAAGCCTCATCCAGCCTGGTCTCGAACAATTCCCAGGACAAGTCATCCATGACAACTCTGAGCAACCTCTTCCAGTGCCTCATCACCTTCACAGTAAAAAAATTCTTCCTAATATCTAATTTAAATTTACCCTCTTACAGTTTAAAACCATTACCCCTTGTCCTATCACTACACTCCCGGATAAAGAGACCCTCCCCATGTTTCTTTTATGTCCCCTTTCAGTACTGGAAGGCTGAAATAAGATCTCCCCTGAGCCTTGTACTCTCTAGGCTGAACAACCCCAACTTTCTCACCGTGTCCTCATGTGGGAGGTGCTGCAGCGCTCTGACCCTCCTCTGGACTCGCTTTAACAGGTCCGTGTCCTTCCTGCGCTGAGGACTCCGGGACTGAACGCAGTACTCTTCTTTTCCTTTGAGTATTTGCGTTCTCTCCAGCAGGTGGTAGCAACCTCCTTTAAGCTGTGCAGCTCTTCTGCCTGCTGCTGCAGAACTGCTGCCCCCTCATGCACGTCCCTGGCTGCCCTTGGCCTCACTTCATCTCTTCACTTTCCACCGCATGCCTGAACTCTCCTGTGGAGGAAGATCTGCTGTTTAGGTCCTGAGCACACATTAAATTTAGAAGCAATGTGAAGCGCAGTAACGGGAGGCTGTGGCACAACACCGCAAGGACATGTGAAATGTCTCACTGTTTTATGTGATTTAATCCTATATGATTTTTACTTGATTTACTTTGACAGCACTACAATGTTCTACCTGTTAACGATGGGGGTCTCGTAGATGTAACAATTTAGGTATATGCTTCCTCAGCAAAAAAAAAAAAAAAAATCAAGATCTAAGAATTAACTGAAGTACTCACAAATCGTAGTTGGGCTGTATCTTCAGACAAAATGGAGAATCAGTTTACTTTGAATTTCCACAAAAAGTCCTCTGCTAGGCTGGTGTAATACGATGGTTTTGTGGGTGCAGTTATGTTATCCTCTGTTGTACAGCCTCTGCTTTTAGCAGCTGAGCAAGCGACTTCCCTAATTTACTTAACAGAAGGTTGTGCTTGGGCTGACAAGTATCATGCGTTTAGTTATGAGTAGCTGAACGCCTTATTTTTTTTTTTGTGAGTATGGTGGTTGGGTTATTTTTCTCTTTTTCTTTTAATGTGCAGCCACACACATTATTTTGTATTTTAAAACACAGGTCTTGTAGGTGAGGACATACATAGGTTTTCAACACTCTATAAGTAAAAGGAATACAGGAAAGAACTCTCTCTAACAGAGCAGATAAGGAAAAACTTAAAGACATGGTAGAAAAATCCCTTGGCTTTCCCAGCTGTAACTCTCATACCAGGCATGAGAGGTGAAGCTCCAGGTATAATCTATAAGCCACCTAAAAATGTAGTAAATGGCCAAAATTTCGGCTAGAATGTTTTAGTGCATATGTTTGAGTATCTGTTTGGGTGTTGCTTACTTTAAAGCTGTAACTGGAAACTAACTTTTTGGTTTTATGTTGTTACACATTGTTAGGCCTAAACGTGTGAAAAAGGTCCTTTGCTTGAGAACTTGCTAAGGCACAGAAATTCTGCTCTTCACCACCATCTTCTATGCAAAACTTTTCTGTGCCAGTTGCATTGTCAGCCTTCTCCATCCAGGGCAGATGACAAGGAGGGTCACGTGAATCTGTCCAGATTAGATAAAGACACAGATAGCTCCTGTTCTACCTGAGCAGCAGGCATTTTAGGCACAAGAAGTTTTGTGTTGATCATTAGGTAATTATCTACCAGCTGCAGATCCCTGGGGTATTGCTAAATACCATCAGCTGAGGGTTAGCTTTCTGTGCCTTCTGTGCGATGCAGCTGTGCCCTTGCAGTAATGTAAAAGCTTTGATTTGTCTCTGACACCTTCTGTATCAAAGATAAAATTTTCTCTTCTTTTGCAAAATTCTTTGATCTTTGCTGCTGCTTGCTATTTGCTATTCAATTTAGGAGCTATTTTGATGCTTGCATGGTGGGAAGGAGTGTTTATAGAAGATTAACAAGCTTTGCATTTAATGCTGTTTCCCTTCTGGAGAGTGTCACAGTGTCTAAAGGCTAAACTCTTACTTGTGGAGCTGTGGTTTATAGCAAATGTATGAATTAATGCTATCTTCCTTTCCATGTTTTGCTTGCTGTACAGTGAGGAAGAGACTTTCTGGGATTTTAAACATTTGCCACTCATTAAGAAGTCTTTATGTCCAGAAGTAGTATTGCATTCCCATTTTTTGAATAGTGAAGTGGACATAAGATCTATCTCCAACGTGTTCCTTCAAAGATTGTCAAATTTCAGCAATGGAACAACAGAAAGCCATAATAAACAGCTCTTGGAAGGATGGGTTAGGCTGCCTGAGATGGCTGTGTCAGAGGGTTATTTAAGCATTTTAAGCTGTTTATTTAACCAGCCTCCCATTAGTCATGTAGGTGCTCTATCTGAGTGTCATGGGCTTGGAAGAGACCAGAGGGCATTCAGGTGTTTTGTATGAGGACAGCAGACTGTTCTTCAGAGGTTTGATCCTGACACTGTAATCAAAGGACAGCAGAGTCTTGCTGAAGAGTGTTGCATGACAGTCTAACCGGCATTTCTGAACACACTTTGAATTTGCAGAGATGCCCAGGCTTATTCAATGGCATTGTAGCCAGAGTTTTGGAGACCTGAGCAGAATGAGAACAGAATTACAGATCCTGCTTCCAGTGCTCTGTCTTAGCAAATTTCAGTGACGTATACCCCAGTGAATGAAAATTTGCCATAAGGAGAACTGCCCGCATTCCAGGGGCTGAAGCTGTAGAGGTGGTCTTTAATGTGCCTGCTACCAGGACTGGTGGTACTGAAACATTTGCGTTATCTCCCTTAGCACCTCTTTGTTTCTTCTCCCAGTATCAGGAACTTCATGATCACAGGAGAAGTGACACATCCCTACATTGTCTCACTTTAGGACAAGGTTTCACAGTACAAGGCAGAACTGCACTGTCCTCTGCCATGGCTTGCTGTTGCTCTGGGTGGAGGATTGTTCTCCTAGCTTGGATCATGGCCCTCCCACACTCTTCTGTTCTGTCTCTGATGTTGTTTACACGCATCTGGCAGCCAGTTAAACTTAGGTTTTTGGAGTCTCAGCAAGTCAAATCACCTTGGACAAAGACCTCTTGTTCTGGAGTAGTGGAAGAGAGAGACAGACACAGCATGGTGCTGGTTGAAGACAAGGAAGGGGCAGAGCCAGAGAAGGAGGTGAAGAAGAGCACAACCTTTCTTTTTGGATGGCTCTTGGCTCTTATTCAGGACTGGGTCACCTTTGTTGCTTCATGAACAGAGCTTCCTTCCCTGTCTGGCAGAGACAGACCAATGTCAAATTAATGTGTTATGTATTGCCTGGAAGAGCCTTGACCCTATGGGAAGATGACTCGTGTGATATGGGGCATCATATTTGCTGAGAGCCCTTCTTGAAAACTGGCCAGCTGTCTCTGAAAAAGTGAGAGAAGTTGTGCCACCTCTTTATTCCTTTGACCCTTGAATGGGGCAATTTACATGGGGCTGTAGGTGTCTTTGAAATAAGACACCATTGTTGTTTTGCTTTCCAAAGGTAGAGAGGCTAATAAATTTTTATGGCTGCTGAGTTATCAACTTGCTAAAATATAAAGTAGGGGGAAAGAAGTGAATTTTTTTCTTCACAGCCTTAACGTCTGACTGATAGCACTCCAATATTATCAGTTCATAGAGGCACTTATCATGAAGCTATTGTTAGGCCTGTTGTTCCTTCAGCTGCTGTCCTCAGAGGGTAAGTTTTAAAAGGCCCTTTGAAAATTCAAGTTACACAGTATTTAGGAACCTATATTTTTAGTTGTTGCAAGGTGGGTGTATAACAGCAGTCTTAGAAACAGGACTAAGAAAATTTGTGAGTAGAACTGTGATCATGCATGTAACTTTGACTGTGTTTAATCACATTTGATAAAGATTCATACACTGATTTCCCCCCAGATTTGGGGGAAATTGTCAGAAAAAATATTTTTTTTTTCTGTCAATGTTCAGGGAATTAAAAAGATGAGCTAGAATTATTAGATTATAGAATAAGGGAGCACCTATATTCTTGGAAGCAGCAGGAGTTAAAAAAAGTCATCCAATGAAAAGCATAAATCAAAAGCAAACTAAGAAAACTTAAGAATATATTCTTTGGTAGGTTAAAATTTAATTGGCCAACTGAAAAATGAATCTGAGGAGAAACAATGAATCATTGTTGGAGGACAGATTCTCACAGCATTCTGCTTAGGAAACTGTCAGCCTCTGGCCTGGGCAGGAGCACACTCTCCTGGGTGGAAAACTGGGCCCAGAGAGTGGTGGTAAACGGAGTTAACTGCAGCTGGAGGCCAGTTACAAGTGGTGTCCCCAGGGGTCAGTGCTGGGTCCAGCCCTGTTCAATGTCTTTATCAATGATCCGGATGAAGGCATTGAGTGCACCCTTAGCAAGTTTGCAGATGACACTAAGCTGGGAAGAAGCATGGATCTGCTGGAGGGTCAGGAGGCTCCAAAGAGATCTGAACAGGCTGGACCGTTGGCTGAGACCAATGGCATGAGATTCAATGAAGCTGGTGAAGGGGCTGGAGAACAAGTGTTATGAAGAATGGCTGAGGGAACTTGGGTTGTTTAGCCTTGAGGAGATTGAGGGGAGACCTTATTGCTCTCTACGACTACCTGAAAAGAGGTTGTAGAGAGGAGGTTGGTGGCCTCTTCTCCCACATGACAGGGGACAGGACAAGGGGCAGTGGCCTCAAGCTCCACCAGGGGAGGTTCAGGCTGGACATCAGACAAAAATATTTCACGGAAAGGGTCATTGGGTGCTGGAACAGGCTGCCCAGGGAGGTGGTTGATTCACCTTCCCTGGAGGTGTTTAAGGCACGGGTGGACGAGGTGCTGAGGGGCATGGTTTAGTGATCGATAGGAATGGTTGGATTCGATGATCCAGTGGGTCTTTTCCAACCTAGTGATTCTATAATTCTATGATTCTAAGAGGGGAGAGTGAACCTGCAGAGGTCCATATTGATCTGCATTGCGATATGTATTCTCCTTGTATTCAGAAGTGGTCTGGATAAAGGAAAATAGAATCACAGAATCACTAGGCTGGAAAAGACCTCTTGGATCATTGAGTCCAAAAGTTTTTCTGATGCAAAACTATTCAGGATGCTCAAAATGTAATATAAAGAAGTAATATATGTGGGAAAATCTTACTCTAGCTATATGTACTCTGTGGCGAACTCTACATTAGATACTGCTAGGTCACACAACGTAGCTACCTGAAGACATCAGCTCGGTGTTAGCAACAATTAGAAACAAACAATTTCAGGAATCAGAGGGAGGAAGCAGTATAGAAAAGACATTTCTGCTGTTATTGCATAGGTCCATAGATCATCTGCATCTTATGAGTTGTCTGTACTTTTAATCTCAAAAAAGATGTGGAAAAAACTAGGAGGAGGATAAAGGGGAAGAGTGCTCAGACTTACAAAAGAACTTCCACGTGAGATCGAATAGACTGACCTTTCAGCCTGGAAAAAAGATGGGATTGGGTACATGGTAAAGTCATATGCAAAATGATACATTTTGTGGAAACAGGGGAATGACTACTCTTCACAAGAGCAACAAGAAAACAGATCTAATTATTAACAAATGAGAAATACTTTTTTTCAATATGTAATTAAAAGATGAAACATCTTTGGCACAGGACTTGGTAGGGAAGCCAAAAATGTGAAAGGGTTAGAAAAACACATAGGCAAATTAATGGAAAAAAGCTCTCAAGAGTTCTTCGACATTAAGTAATTGCTTGCTCAGGGAGGCTGACAGCACAGATAGCTGGAAGGGTAGAGCATGGAAGTCTAACTATTTTCCTTATTTTTTTCCCTGAGCATCTGCATTTAGATGTTGTCAGAGGTGGAATCCCAGATTAGATGGACTTTGTCTGACACACAAAGGCCATTTTTAAACCTTTGAAACACCAGGAAACAGTCCTCTGCCCAGTCTTCCCTGCCCCATCCTGCCTCCCTCCCCCTCAGTCCTGAAACCTGGAATTGGAGCCTCTTTCTCCCTCAGTGTAACCTGTGGGTTTATTATCAAATATAGTTGAAATTATTGCTTAAAATCTCAAAGATACTGAATTTCTGCCACAGATTGGCATGATGCACGAGTTGTGTGCACCTGCAATATCTCATAAAACAGAGCTGGGATTTTGGTTGTTGTCTTGAGTAAAGCAACATCTGAAAACATGGATTGAACAAGCACAAATTTTAAATAGAATTTCATGTAACAGGTGGGCAGCAACTGATTCAGCTTTCTGCAAAGTGCAGTAAAATAATATAAATATGTAAATAGCTCTTCGCTGAAACAAAAGTGGTGGAGAACAAAAAAAAACCCAAATGCATGGAAGTTGCTGACGATTATTGAAGATAGTCTGATAGTGTTGCTCATGAGACAGGCTGAGGTGATCACAGGGAGCAATATTGGCTTTCTGCCACCATGCTGACCTCTGTGTGCACTGGTACCTGTGTCCAAAGGGACTGGCCAGAGCCCAGTGCTCACGCTGGGCACATCCCCTTCTTGCAGTGTGAGCACTGCTGGCTGTCCTATGCCCAAGCATGTATCACCTGCTGGGCTGAGATGGCTGCGCATTTCCTCCGTCTTTGGTGTGGAAAGAAGGGTGTACAAACAGAAAGTTTACAGCAGGACTAAATATTCCAAAAGTAACTCCTGGATGTTAAAGGGCAATTCTTCTAAGCACAGAAAGACTTGTTATGAGACTTGTTGGATGATGATGGCTTCACTGTGGCAAGCAGGGACAGCTTTTTTGTTTGCTGAAATAGCTGCAGGCCTGACTTCTGGTTCCACAGGCTATTTCATCTGTCAGCACTCTCTAGGAAGAGAGGAAATTGAATCTTTTTCGGTGTCACTGTAGTAAATTCCTAACAGTGTGATGTTGTTCTCTGACTGTGGAAGATGCAGATTAATGCAAATCACGCCTTTCTAAGGAGTTCCACCTTGTACATGTTTAAATTACTCTAAATTTGGACAGAATAAGACTACAGCAATATATGAAGTATGCTGAAAAGTAAAACAGGTAGATAAGGCTTGATGAAGATGAGGTTGGTTAAGGAGGTCCACAAGAAGTCCATCACCCGTGTGAATGACTTCACTGTATTCCAGTAATTTCAACGTGTCTCACTTCCTTATAATAACTAAAAGCTTTTTCTAATATAGCAAAAACTAAGAAAGTACATGTGGTTGTTGGGTTGAAACTCACCTTTATAAAGTAAGGTAGAGGAAAAAGGTTGTTCCTCTTAGGATTCTGTATGGTTCAGTACATTTAGTCTTCTGAAGTGTTTTTCTAAGGTGAAAAAATAGCACAATTCATTATTTTAATGTCTTTAAGGCAATGCAGATCATCTGGAAGAACAGAGAAAACTAAAGGTAAAGTATCACTACAGCTTTATCCTTTTTTCAATAACTATCGCTACCTCTCTGACTGTGGCTTCCTCTGAGGCAGGCAGAGAAAGAAAAAATACAGCTTGGATCTCTAAACTTTTCAGTTCTGCAAAGAACAAATGCAAGGCAAATGACTCAGCAACGTGATGTTGCAGCTGCAAGATTATAGTACCTAATCAGGAAGCAAAGTTTTCTCTGAGCAACATTTGTTATTACGTTACATGTCCTGTACTTATATTAATTGTGGTTAGCACGTGTTCCTGGATGTTCTGGTTTTTTTTTTTGAAACGTGACATTAAATGCAAAGTGTGTGCACCACTGAAGTCCTCCAGCTCGAGGGGAGAGGGGAACTGTGGTGTGGCTGTTGACACAATATGGATTTCACCTTTACGTAATAGTGATGGTCAGCTGGCTGTACATGGTTGTAGAGAAAAAGGAAAGCTCTAGCAGAGTCATCCCAGGGGCTTATCTTTCATCTCTCCTTGAAGTGCCAGATGTCAGGCCATACCAACACTCAGGGTGCAGGAGGGCATTAAATAATGTTTCTAGTGGTACTTATCTGTCTCTCATGCTGAGTGAATAACATTATTCGCATCCTTGCCCCCATTTTTTTTTCCCACTTTAATTCCTTATATTATCGCATGGAAATTTTGCTCGTTGCCAAGGTCCAGGATTCATTCTGCCTTTTGTGTTGCATACTGCAGTTGCAGATTTTTGTTGAGTACGTTGTGTGCCCCTTGGCTTGGCATCTTCCAGACTGAGCACTCGCTCATGGATGTAACAGGTTGTGTTCAGGACATTCTATTGTTTGCTGAGGTCCAGTTCTGTGGCAAACAGTAAGAAAACTGAGCAAAAGTTGTACGATTTTGGAAGAGTGGATTTGAAAATACAGCTGTTCAGACCTCTCTTCCCATATATTTCTGGCTGAGATGCAATTGTTCTTTAAAATTATTCTTTCATGAGTAAGGGCTTGGTACTGTGTGAGAATGGAGCCTATATGACCACAAATTTCTTTGTTACATCTAAGCAAGCAACCAAATTTATTTGTTTATGTCAAAGGGTCTAAGAAGCTTCCAGTTTTCATGTGAGCAGACAACGTTACCTGAGACCCCTTCATCATCAGGTTTGTGTTTAATATAGTCCTTGCAGAAGCTTCCCCTCTCAAAATTATTTGAGAATGGGCTAAGGGAAAAATCAGCAATTTGAGGAGATATATATGTGTGGGATGTGACCCAAGTGCTGATGAACTCTATGATGTCCTCATTTTTTTTGATCTATTCATAATTTCTTTTCTCCTTTAGTTTCTTCAGCTGCTAATTGAGGATGACACTATTACTGAAATTATTCACAGCAGTGTTTTGTGATCTCTTCTTGTTTGATGGCTGAGCATTTTGGTGCAACTGAGCACCCAAAGTATTTACTGAACACCTGAGTAAAGCTTCTCATCCACTCTGACTGATTTTAAAAAGTTGAAAAGATCAGTGTAGGCTTCCCATTTTGCTGTGTTTTAGTATACGGATGAATGTAATTTTCTTTCAAGGTTAATGCTTTTTTTTTTTTTTTTTAACCTAATTCTTTCCCTTTTCTGCAGTTCACACTCTGAGGCCAGCTGACATTAAAACAGTTGCTGCAATAGGAAGTTTGCAAAGAGTAAGTACAAACGGGGCAGTTTGCTGAACATGACCGATTTCCTCCATTCTGACTTTGCGATGAAGTGACAGTGAAGTGAGCTGACAATGTAGTTTGGGGTCCCAGTCAGGGTGTTCAGGACTTGAATCTTTCCAAAAGCATCAAAGGCTTCTGGTGAAAAATGACTGGAAATACCTGCTGTTCAGTGTTCTGGTATACAATGAGTCTAAAAATAGCTGGCTGACTTTGTACAGGAGGAAATGTGATCACAGTGCTCTTGCAGAGAACCTTGATTTCTATTAGAGTGCTTATATTTTTCCGAACAACGATCATATCAGATTGAATAACTGGAATAAGCAGCTGGGGAAATTCAAACTGGAAAAAAAGCACAATTTTAGTGATCGCTATTAGAATAAATTATTGGGAAATGCAGTAGATTTTCCATCCTATTGAAGTGTTTTCCATAGAGACTGGTTTCCAGTCTAGAAGGCAGATGCTCGAGAAGACTCACAAAGATGTAATTCTGATGTATAAATCACTGGGTAAAGTTCTCCTGCCTGTTTTAATACAGTCAGATTTCGATGATCTTTGCTTATCCTAATGGTTGGAAGCAAGTATTTGAAATAGGCTTAGGGCCTAATTAAAAGCATTTAGACACAATTCTCAACCTAAGAAGTGCAGGTCTGCACTCCGGGCAAAAAATTGGTCACCATTGTAAGGGCTACAGCTGCAAAGAAATGGGAGAGATTCTCCTTCATCATAGAACAACTTTTGAATTTGTGGTGATATTCATCAAGTCATCATACATCTCTTTGAGATCAAAGTTTCCTTTAGCATTCCTGGACTCCTTGTGAGTATCTCCCTCTTTGGAAGAAAATTATTATATTGTCCTAAATGCAAGGTGCTTCACTCCTATCAGATGCATGGCCCTTTAGAGCAAGTCTTTTTTTGTGGTAATGTCCTTGTCGCATGTGGGTGGTGCCATGGAAGAACAAATACATTATCTTTTAAGGAATGCCTGCTTTTCTAGAGCGAGCATCTCTGTCACTGTGTGTTCCTCAGACTCTTTGAAATCAATGAAGTTCCTCTGTTTATGTTGAGAGTGTTTTAACAGCACCATGCTGGCTCAGTGCCATCCTTGTAAATTATATCAATGGCTGCCGGTAGTGTCCCTTGTTGAAAAGGAGTAGATCCAGAGAAAATTGGTTTAGAACAGCATTTTATTAACTGAATTTGAGTTGAGGTAGTCAAATTTTATTTTCAGCCATATGTAATAAATTCATTAGTGAAAGCAGTAACTAAGAAAGCATTACCAGACTATGCAAATGTGCTGTAATAAGGAAGCTCTTGAAAATACTGCTGTAATAAGGAAGCTCTGGAAAATAATTTAAATCTGTAAATAACTGCAACACAGCAGAGAAGAGTATGCAGAAAACAAAACTATGTATAACAGGAGTGGAATATGGTAGGGGAACAGTGTATGCAGATGTAGTTCACACTTTTGTTTACTGCTGTCTATTGCTTGATTGTCCACAGACACCAGGATCTGGCACAAATCATGAAGGTTTACTCCAAAGGTAAAAATGAATTTAGAATTGATGAGTATCATGATATTAATTTATACAGTATCATAGTGCAGGAATTGGACTCAAGCAATTCCTATTATTGTTTTCTAGAGAGGAGGAGAAATTCTATGTAAAATATAAAGGATTTTGAAACACTGGATCCTTCCCAACACTTCATTAACAGAAATTCTTTGTACTTATGCAAGATACAGAAGTACCCTAGGGTTGCAATAATCTTGAATAAGAATCATTGCTACATGAGGAATCCTAGGTAGTAAATATCATCATTTACTAGTTAGATACCAGGAAGTAGGGATTTATCAAAGCAAAGAAAGAACTCGGGAGTCCCAATACCCTGTCCTCTGTTTGAATGATTCCCAGTGCTTCACAGACAAACTTTGTCCCATTTTCTTCTTTCATGCTACCTTAGCAGATCTAAATCAGTGTGTGAACACATAGCTAAACCTTGTAGATGCAAGACTGTGTGGCTCTTTTCAGTCACAGCATTCCAGGTGAAGATTTGGCCCTGCACAGACAAACTATAAAAGACTAATTTTTTTTAATGGTTGCACAAACATCCATGTCCACTTGTATTTAGGTGCACACAGAGAGGTCCCTGCATTGCTTCAACATATGCAATAAGCACAGTTACTGGAATATGGAGACACACACAAATTAATTCATTACTGTGTTCTTGCCCAGCAGTAACTGATGACGTGACAGTTTTGGGAAGAGAAAGGCCCTGTTCTTCATTTCAGCAGCTGCTGTGAATAGGCACTCTGAACTGTAGCATAGTTAATAAGAAATCGAGGCTGTGCTGTGATAAAACTTTTCTTTGAAAAGCAGAATAACAGCAGCTTCCTGTTTTATCTTCCCTTTCTATAGCACAGGAAAGAGCCTCCTTGAAGTAAGCGTGGAAACTTTAGCAGGTGCGTCTTGCTGTCACAGTGAAACCTGAGCAAATTTATAGAACAGCACACTGACAGGAGCTCCAGTGTTGTGCTAGGCTGCAGAGTGGGTGCAGCAGAAGCACGCTGTAGGGGTGTAAAGAAAGCCTGAGGGGTGGTGACCTTTGGGGACATAACTACTGCCAAGCTGGGTTGTCTGTGGAGACTTTAAAGAGACTGTCCAGACAGACAGATAATGATGAAGAGGTAGTGCCACAGACTACTTTTGAGAGTCTTACATGCCCCAAAGGGATTTTTGGGCTGCTATTACTACCCATACCACAGTCCCTGCTGGTGTGTGCTTGCTGTCCACATTAGCCCAGTGAAATGTTGTGTGGGTTTGCCTGTCCGGTACTCTTTCCACTAACATGCATTCAGGATTTACACTGAGGCTGCCAGGGATACACCACAGAGGTGAATTCATCACCTATCAGCAGGTTCCAGCTGACTTTGAAGGCAGCCTTGCCTTGTGTGAAGGGTGTTGCAGGTAAAACCTTCAGGTCCATTGAAATGCTGAGTTGAGTAGTGGATAGCTTCAGGGTCCTGCCCTCCAAATCTTCTTTCTAGTGTCTTAATGTTACCTCCATTTTTCCTCTGAAAGGTGCTTAAAACCTGGCAGCTCCTCAGTGCTTCAGGAAGATGACTCTGGGTAGCCCTTCCCAGTAGCTTCATTCCTACAGCTGCCTACATTACTTGTGGTTGACATGAGAAATGGGGATGGAGGTTTCTGACCTGAGTTTGGAGGCAAACTCAAATGTCAGCCCTCCACTTCAGAAGGTGAGGAGCAAAACCAGCAAGAACAGCTGCAGGGGGGTCGGGTGTATCTTTCGTGCCTGCCAAGAGATTCTCTTGTAAACATTTCTGACTGTTTCAGTCATATTGTGTTTATAGTGAAACTGCAGGGTAGCAGTCCTTTGTATGTAGAATTTGCCTAACCTGTGTATGTCATTCAGCTCTCATTAGCAGTTTTAATCGCTCGGTTCTACACCAATCTCCTCCACCTGCCATAAAGGGAGCAACAGCAGACAATCAGACAATGTAAGTTTGAGGGACTTTTAGCTGGGCAGTTCATTTACAGCTGGAAAGGTGGAAGATTGAAACCTTTGATGCTGGAGCACTTTACTGGACACAGAATATATTTGATACAGGCAGAGGCTGCGCAGGCTGCAGAGACTCCTGTCACTGTGGCTCAATTGTCACCTTTCAGAAGCAGGAAGAACAAAACCCGCTGTGCTCTGAGGACTGCATCACCTGACTTAACATCAGATCTCCATCTTTATAGCTGCAAAACAAATTTAAGGGCTCAAACAGAATTAGAGATGTACCTACCAACCTGTGTCTGCTGTTTTCATCTAAGTGCACATGTCTGAAAGTGAGACACTTGAATATAAGCTAATCACCCCTGGCTCTCTGTGTAGCACGGAAAAGTGTCTAATCTTAACACATTCAGGATAGAAAAGATTACTTCCACTTGAAGTCTCAAATGTTTGATTTAATCCTAAAAATCAGCTAAAGCTTTACCTGATGCCTTTTACTGTTGCCTTCATAGTTTCTCTTTTCCTTTCTGCTTTTCAGAGACCTCCTGTATCAAGCTGAAGAAACAGTGAATCTCATGAAAGAGAATCAGGTTTGTTTAAAGCACAGGACAGTTCAGAGAGTGTGGTATTGAAGCAGAAAAGGGGAGAAATGTGATTGAACACTTTAAACAGCACTCAAAAATATCTTCAAAACAGAAAGTGCCATTTCTTGACGTTAACAGATTTCAATCTTTCTGTAGCAAATAAGAATCAGTTCTGTGGCTTTCAAGTACAGAGTTTTGTTCTTGAAAGTATCTTACCTGGTTTATGTTTGTCAGAGTGGCTGAAGATCTTGGCAGGGAAACCAATATGTGTGTTTTCTAATGGCTAAGGATATGAGACCTCTGCTAGCTATGCTCTGTAACTGCCAGTGTTTCTGAGAAGCCAACCCAAAATAATAATTCTTAGCATTTGTTTCTTCACTTCCCTCTTGGTCTTTTAGTATCATATTTTCAAAAAGGACAGTAAGGAACTAGATACAATTTGGATGATGTCAGTGGTTGATGCTGGTGAGAGCTTGAATTATCCCTCCTGGCTGAGTGCTTTGTAAATCCCATCTTAGAGTTTTGTACTTTCGTTTTTCTTCTGTTACTAACCCTGAGGCATGTTATTTTGTAAAATGGTTTTGACATAATGGGGAGATGTAATTTTCAAGGTGATTCTGCTGTTGCATGTTTGTTCCACAGGGAGCCCACTTGTACATGGATTTAGTATATATTTTTGTGGAACTGAGTGGATCTAACCAATGCTCTTCAGGATTGGCAAGAACTGCCTAATAGACATAACACAGCTGAGCAGGGCTCTGGCTCCCAGAATTTTGTTTCAGTCTTTATTCCAGAAAAGTAACCCAATTTCAGCAGTTCAGGAACATTAACCCTGTCAGCAAGCTGCTACAACACTGACGGAAAGAAACAGCATCAAGCTCTGTGCTAAACCATGTACATGCTCATCTTCTCCAATAGACTCAATGGAAGCAGCAATTTCTAGATCTAACCTGAGCTTTCTATAGATGTGTGTTCAGCTTCAATTGCACCATTTGCTGCCTAACCATCTATTTCCTTTCTCCTCTTGGGAAAAGCTGGGTGGTTTGTCAAATGGAAGTGATCAGGGTGGCCAGGGTTAGGCCATGGATTACTGCTTATTCTTGCTCGTTATAAGCTAAAACAAATCTTGTGTGAGAAAGAAAAATGGCAAATAGGTCCCTTGTCCTGTTCCTTTCAATATTTATTTATTTGTTTCTCCCAGATGGTGGACTTCCAAAATGACTGGAAACT
The DNA here is from genome assembly GCA_033459285.1 of Clamator glandarius. NCBI lineage: Eukaryota > Metazoa > Chordata > Aves > Cuculiformes > Cuculidae > Clamator > Clamator glandarius. The sequence goes on along the minus strand of JAUNZM010000614.1, from coordinate 1,010,748 downwards.
GATCACAGTTTTTTTTAGTGCTGAAAACCTGTGCGCTTCCTGTGCCTCCACACAACTGGTAAGCTTTTCATGGGGTTTAGCAGTCAAGGCAGGTGATTAAGACACTTTTCCACGCTCTCCTCTCTGCCATAGTGAACCAAGGCAGCAGCTGATTCTGGAATGTTGGAATGACTCTATCAAGTGATGCAAACACCTGGCATGCCTATTTTTTAATTATTAGGTTTTTTAATCTGTAAACATGTACCTAATTTGTGAGATGTCTGAGATGCTTAAGTATAACAGTTCTTTTCCACCTTCAGATCTAAGATACTTGTCGTCTTCTGTATGTCAGATTGTCTAATGATATGCAGTTAAATTATGAGACTACTTACATGTTTTTTTTCTTGGTGCTGACTAAGGCTGAAACCAGAATAAAGTGGTCATTGGTAACACTTCAGTACACAGCTCAACATACAGGGTTTGTGACTTTTGGCAAATAGATAACTTTGGTTTTTCTACTAATTTTGATGGCATTTCTCATCTCCTTTACAGAGGAACTGCATATTTGACAACCTGGAAGAACTTAAAGTTGTCTTGGATTTTTTGTATAAAAAAGTAAGATTTATTCATCAACCCTGAATACCTGAATCCTCTGCTGACTTTTCCAGTCTCCCTTACTGGACTAGGTCTTGTGCCACTGTTCAGGTGACCCATCTCATTGGCTTCAACCCACTGGCTTCATTCCTTGTCAATAACTTTTATTTGTGCTTTTAAAATGCTGATGCATGCAATCAGAAAGAACAGACAGGTAACCGATTCATTTTGCAACACTGACTGATCTACCACTCAGTCTTCAGGTTTTGTGAGGGATTTCTTTTAAAATAGTAGTACAGCAGTCTAGGTCTGAAAGTCACTCATATTTAGCAGAGCCGATTGTGAAAATAACTAATACGTAATTACTAGATGTGTGAAGCTACCTGGGCAGTGTACAGACTGCTATATACCTGGTAATGACTTTTATAGACCAGGAAAAACAGCCACTAAAAATAGGTATAATGGATTTTTTTTCTTATTATGTGTTCATTTTAAGATCTTGATATTTCTACAAGTTTTCTAGATGGCTGAGTTAAGAATTAATCGCTTATCTCAGATGGTTTCTGGGAAACACTCTACACTTAGTCTTAGTTTCCTAATGAATAGTAGACTAGGTGTGGATATCTTGCTACTAAAGCAGTTTTTAAATTGTTTATCTGAAGTATTTAAATTACATCTTCCAAGAATTTTGTTTTGCTGGATTGAAGGCCTAAAGGGTATTTTGAAACTGCTACAGTTTGATTTATCAGGCCACAACCATTTGTTTTTCTCAGACTGACTTCAACAAAAGTTGCTTACAGGTGAATTTCCACCCATACATTCTCTTTAGATTCTCTACACTATTATTTCCAGAATCTGTTTACGTGCACTTGTAAAAGTGAAATATCATTATGCAAATGGAAAGCTGTTTTCTGCTTGGGGGAGAGGCGAGGCAGGATGCATGAGTGCTTATCCTATTATACAAGACATTTCATCCCCAGCTTTGCATTGGTATGTTGCCACAAAAATGGTAGTCCCTAGTTCATGCGAGTTCAATTTATTTGGCTGGTGGCCACTTCGTTTATGTAAAATGAATTGCTGTGTCCCAGCAAGAAATCATAGTCATAGGTACTTCATGAATGATGATTTATGTTATACTAGATGGCAGGCATAGGAGTAGGGTTCAGTACAGAATTGGCAAAGACTTATATCATTGATTTTGTGCAGGCAGAATCCCAGGCCCGAGGTGTAACGTGTGAAACTGTTGACATAGTTTACCATTTTTGCTACTCGCTGATCTTCAATCACAAATATAACATGATTAATTTTCCCTTTATCACTACAGGTTCCGAAGGCCTTTGTAAATCTGGTGGATTCCACTGCGTTTGCCACTCTTGCATGCCAGGATTACAATAATGCCAGGTAACAGAGGTTCCTATAAATCCTTAACACTGTATCCTGCATGGCATGTAGATATGTATACACATTGACTTTATAACTGAAGTAGTGTTTTCTGAAAAGTTTTTATGCCATTAATACAAGAGTTTGCCAAAGAATTTTTTTCTGGTGAATTCTCTCTGCAAGGTATATTTTTACTATGAGGAGTAGGTGCTTTTAATCCTGCCATCTCAGATAGCATGTGTTTAAATATTTTACACTGTGGTTGTGGTGGATTGACCCTTGCCAGGCAGCCACAGCCTAGCATTCACTTTCCCCTTTACCCACCCCTCAGCAGGGCAGGGAAGAGACCAGGAATAATGCAAGCAAGAAAACTCCTAGACTGAGATAAAGGCTGTTTAATAGATGAAAGAAAGAGGGAGGAAAATAAGTTACACAAAGGTAATCACTCACCTCTTCTCACAAATGGAGTGATGTCCAGCCAATCTCCAAGGAACAATGACCTTAGAAGTCAAAACACAGGTTTTTGTTACTCAGCATGACACTACACTATATGAAACATCCCCGCAGCCAGTTCAGGTCAGCTGTCCCAGCTGTCTCTTTTCACAATCTGCTGCCCACCCCCAGCCTACTCACCAGGCAGGACAGAGCGTGGGGGAAAAAACAGACAAACAACTCTGTGTTGTACAAGCATTCTTTAGTAACAGCCAAAGCATTGGTATGTTATCAACAGTTTTAGCCACAAATCCAAAATATAACACCATATGGGCTGCTATGAAGAAAGTCAATTCCATCCCATCCAGACACAGGGCTATGACTATGGTCACAATGCTGCACAGTCTACACACCCCCAGCTCTCTAGTCAGAGCTACTTCTGCCCTGCAACTCTTGAGCCAAAAACTCCGAAGGCGCCTTAAAAGTTTAATCTTTTAGCTATCAGTGTTCACAAAAGGAATAACTGGTCTATAGGACGTTGTTAGGCTACATAGAAGCTACTACTCAGGCTTAGGGTATAGTAGGATGGAGAACGTACAACTTGTCAGTTTCTTACGGTAAATGCATGCCTGGATGCTTTCATCCATATCCCTTTCTCAGTACCTTGTAACAAAAGTGTGAGTAACTGTGTCCCAGTTTAGTATGAAGTAGGAGTGCACACATGGACAGTTATGATGGAGTACTTTACAGCTGATGAGACTACACTCCATCTTACTCCACAGTAATTTTTTTCCTGTGCCTGTGGCATAAGACACCATAGGTACTAGTATAGTCATCTTGAAGTGTTTCAAAAGCTTTGCATGTATACGACTCAGGAGACATTCCATCAGTCAAGGAACCAGTCTGGCTGCTGCATAACCACATGCTTAACCAGAAGTATAATCAGAGAAGAAGCTTTCCTTGTCAAAAGTACTTGCATGGAGCATTCTAGCTTATTTCACTGCACAAGTGCTGAGGGGAAAAATGTGAGAGAGGTAGATGAGAGGTGGAAAAGATAGATTTAGGAATATGGGCCTTGCCATATATTGAAGGCCTTAAAAACTAAAATTAAATAAATGTAATTTTTTTCTGCTCTAAGGAATTCTTAGATTTCCTTTTCTACTTCAGGCAATTTGTTTTCTCATTGTCAGTGTGCTCTTGTAGCTGTGTTTATTTAGTGGTACAGTTCCACCACTTTGGAAGCTTTTTACTTCAATGTTTGGTAAAATCCTGGGTTCATGTCAGCCTCAGGCCCAGATCACCTCAGAGATAAGGGTCTTGGCATTTGACTACCAAGTCCTTGTTAGTTTCTTATTAAATGTTGTCTGCACTAAAAGTATTGTGTGAACCACAATACAATTTTTAGGCATACAACTCTCTTCATGGATGGGATGAGTTTCTTTTGTTAGGCTTGGGTAAGATTCTGGTTCTGAGTTCATATCTCTTTCACGCACCAGCAGTAATAAAAGCACTTTACAGAAAGCTCCCATTGTGTAGGTTTGGCTAGAGTTCTGTGGAAAGGAGAGTAAGTCTGATCCTGACAGGTAATTCTTGCTTACATCTGCAATCTCCACAAAAAAATTTCTCAGATTGCAGTCCATCTAGGCATTTTCAACTGAGTATATCTTCGCTGGAACCAGACATTAAATATATCTTGTATTGTTCCTGTCTATGGCCTTGAGAGGAGATTTGAGTCCAACTAGCTGCAGAAATATGCAGTATGCACATCTCACTGTGCAGATCAGAAATTTGGCTGAGATTGGTTAACTACTCGGCGTTATCTGGCTGTCCTTTTAGCATACATAAACTTTTGCAGCACTGAGTTTCCATCTACATTTCACGACGGAGGAGTTTTTGCCAAAGTCTAAGGCAGAAGTTCTTGTGGAAGTATTCTGAATGTATTAAATTTTCCTACATAACTACAGAAAGGGAATTGTTTGAAAATGAGTGCAGCGGCTATTTTAAGCTTGAGCATGTTTTTAGCTTGAGACCCTGTGCTAGTCCAAGTCTGGCATATTTGTCATCCAAATAGGCTTTCAAATCAAGAAACAAGCCAAAGTTCTGGACGTGAAAATATACATCATTCTATGTTTATATAAAAAATTAGGGTGTTCCATGTAGCTTTCTCAATATATGCAGTAACTTAATCTTCAATATATACTTGTCAGTGGCTTAAAAGGATTCATGCTGTCTGTCTTATTTATGGAACGTTCATAATGTCTTTTATGTATCTGATTCTTTTCTGCAGGAATCAGTGCAATTGTGTTGGTGAACGCTCCACAGTAGATGACAACATATTGAGGTGGTCCTATTTGGTACGGCATCTATTGTATTTCTTGGTACTCTTATTGCTAGAGGTGTCTATCGATTTTCCATATTGAACTGAAGTGAGGAGTTAAGGGAGGAATAGCAGTGAGGAAGGTGAGTAACATGCCCTTTCAGTGCATGTCCACAGCAGTCCTGACTTAATTTTGGAGTGATCTTAGTATCTCTTGAAGATTCTAATGACTGTGTACTTTTTGGCAACCTAGCATTTGTCATGTCCCATCAGAGAAATGATCCATCTTGTTCAGTAACCTGAAGCTTAATTTAGATGAGGAAAACTTTCTACTAAGTCAAAGACAGTTGTGCTGGAATTCCTATTAAAAATTACAGGGAGCCAAGAAACATGACACTTCATTGCCTCACTAAGCTTGGTGCTCTTTCAAAGAAAATTATGGTAAATCAGTGTAGCTTTCTCATAGATACAAGGAGTTTCCAGTTATTGCGTAAGATTTCACTTAATTACTGTCATTGTTCTGAATTATAGAATTTGATTATTGTTGCTTATTAGGGACAGCGATAATCTTAGTTCATTTTAAACCCTGATGAATTGCACATTTATTACACTCTCTATCTGATAATACTTATCTGATTAAATTATTGTCTCTTCAGAATGCTTGGGAAAAACTGCTGGAGTCTGAAAGGTATGATCAAAGAGATGACTTCACTGTAATTCTTCAGCCTTCTCTCCAACAAAGAAGCTTGCTGCTCAGACCAGTGAGTAAACTCAAGTTGCTCAGTTCTTTCTGGACTGTATCTGCTGAGATTGCATGTGATATTCAGCTGGCTCTTTCCTGTCTAGGCTGTGTGTAATGCCAGAAGACAAGGTGAATCAGGCACGTGCAGAGCGCACCTCTGGATCACACAGAATATCAAGCCATATTGCCTTTGTAGATTAGATCATAAATGTCTGGAAACTGTTAGTGCTGCTAGTTTTCCCATATCATCAGGTTTTTCATCCCTGTTATACTCATGTGTGTTTGGAAACAAAGGCAAAAGAAGGGCAACAAAAAATATTTAAAAATAAATGGGGAGGGAAAATATAAAGGTTTTGTAAACTCTGTTGAAAAGTAGAGTTACCTCACTGCAATGACAGTAATGCAGTCTGGGAACCTGGGAATGAATTTTGTCCAGATTTGATACAGCCAGTGGGGAATGAAGGCAGATAGGGTTGTCTAGGATGCCAGACATGATTTTGCCACAGGTGATTTATAATGATAAGTTTAAAGGTCAAGGTTACCTGAGACCTGGCAATGAGTGGGAAAATATTACTTACTAGATAATGGTTCACTTGGAGCAAGGTATCAAAATCCAACTCACAACTCTAGGTAGTTAATTGTAAAATAGGTTGGTGGTAAGTCATGGTCTGGTTCCTGGGCATCATAACTATTCTTTGAATCTATGGTAGTTCAATTTTTCCCCTCAGCCCAGTATCAGAATAAATAAATTTGTCTTCCAGGTTGTTTGTGATCTGCTGTATTGCAAAACCTCCCTTTGCAGCTGGGTTCTCCTATACCAGACTTGCTTTGTTGATGGTTGGCCCATATGCAAGTGGAAGATTTTTAACTTTAATTACATTGCTTTTTCTCTTAGTAAATTGCTCTGTTATTGTCTTAAATGCCATCTTATGTCATAGATGGATTCTTTATTTCTTCAGATTTGTGGCATACCTGCAGGCCACCATCTGCCATCTTCTACTCTTCCAACAGCCACTATAATTTAAAAGTAAACATGACATCTTAAGACACTTTTAAAATGTGTGTGTTTGTTAGAAGTAGTATTGTTTATTTCAAATCATTCATGTGATCACATCTACATGTTTCCCTGATCTGCTGTACATCGCTGTTGTTGTGCTTTGCTGTTGCTCTGCTTTGCTGTTGCTCTGGTCTTGTCCTGTTGATGCGTGGTCTTTCACTGCTATCTTACAGTGGTAGGTACAGAAATCACTTGGGAGAACAGCATCTGTTTATGTGTTGACACACCCAGCAATAACAGAGCTCAGCAACAAGCAGCCCAATGAGAGTATGAGAGATTAATATTCCTGTAGATACGAACGTTATTTTATAGAATGAGACTTTTTTGTGGCTGATTGTCTCATCTTTTCATACTTGTAAGTGTTTTCTCGTACTTGATATTCTTTTTCTTTCAGGATAGGGATGGTTTCATTACCACATCAAAGACACAAGTGGAAGCTTTGGAAGAAGATTATACTTTCATGGCTATGGGCCTCTGGAACAATATGGTGAGCAGTACCACAGGCACTTTTGTTAATGGACTTAATACAGATGCTTGGTAGCAAATACACACTAGCCATATTTTGAGCAGCAAGGAAGGATGGTAAGAAGACGGCAAAGAAACATCCTGTCACTGCTATCCTCAGCTGTGCAGAGAAACTACTTTTGAGTAATGTTAAATGCTGTGCAGTCCCAAGACAAATCTCTTGCTGTTCAGTGGCTGATGCTTATTATGGAAGGCTTTTTAGAAAGGTTTCCAAAGCAGCCATTTGGGAAGTCTTGAGGAGTAAGTGAGCTGTGACAGACCCTTCTTTTGCTAGTCTCATCTCTGTGACAGAGCAGCACAGTGACAACTAAGGCTCATCCCAATCTGAGTTTATAGCAGTTATACTCTTCTGCCTCCTCTATCCTGTATCAATCTTCTTCTTTACTAATGTGTCTCATAAGGTTGTCTCCTCCTAAACCATCATCCTTCTGCTGTTGTTAATACTGAAAAGGTAGTAGACAGCCTAGAGGAGCTCCTATTATCTCCTCAAGCGTTGAATGTCCTACGCAGTTGAAAAAAGTCCACAATTGGTGCTGTCTCATGGGAGGAAGAAGGTGTCTGAGGAAGAAGGTGTCTGAGAGAAACATGGACTCTCCAATCCACTTGAGCTTGAACATGATAAGAAGTTCTATAGGAGGCTGTTTCCTTCTGCAGATTTGAGCTGCTGACACACAGCATTTGTGTGTGTAACCAGGTGGATGCACATATAGCTAAAAGGATTTGTATTTTAAAATTGATGACAGGGGCAAGTGAAGAAATGGGAGTTGCTTTTCTGTATGAATGAGACAAAAAAGTGGGCACATGAATTTGGACTCACCAGAGCAAAGTAGGACATTATGTTTAGTGTGTATTATATTTGGATATGCCCTGTTCTCAGTGGTTGTGGAAAAAGGGTTGATTTTACTACTACTTCTGCCTTGGAAAATTCCAAAATTATCTATTTCTGATAACCTTCTTACAACACTTATAATTATTATTTTTTTAATTGAAAAGCATCTGCAGTGTCAAATTAAGTTAAAGATAAAAGACTTAGGGTTTTTTGTTTGTTTTGCAATCCACATGTTAATAAGATTTTCATTGGAGAGGACTTACTGTTCTGTGTCTGTCCATATTATCCTAAGCGTGGGGGCAAAAAGGTCCATAATGCAACTGCATTTTAGTAAACTGTATTTAACAGTAAATCCATGCAGATTAGCACATTCTTCTTCCATTCTATGCTAAGTCTGGCAGTAGCAATGCTGTTGTAGACCTTATCATTTAAAGAAGTAGGATTTGCAGGAAGAGGCTTTTATTCAACCAGATGATATAGCTAGAAAAATCCTAGTCACTCTAGTAAAAGATGTTACCTTCTAGTCAAAGTTAATAGGACTTTAGTTAGTAGAAGCCAAAGAGTTAAAAATTGATCAGCTGTTGAAGCTCTAACCTTGGAACCAACATGCTGCATCCAGTTATCTCTTTTGTTGTTATCTGTGATATTTCTCATGATGTCAAAGTTCCTACCTCAGATCTGTCATAAAATAGATGCCATGATAGAATGACTGATAAGATCCTTCTATATCATTGTTTCACCTTGGCATCACTAGGCAATTAGTTTCACTGGCTGAACAAGCAAAGCAGACACCAAAAGGCAGATTCCTGAAATATGCATTTGACATTCTTTCTGTTTCTGTCAGTTCTCTGTAAATAAACTGAGTGAGTGGCTTTAACTGCCCGTGTCTCAGTGTCACCATCAGTGTTGGAGATGCTTACCTAGATCACACAATTACTATCACTTAAACATGATATGTAAGACCCTAGAAAGCTATGGCATATCCTCCTCAGCTATTAATCATTGTAAATATTGAAGCTGGTTGGGAGGAGGCCACACAAAGTATGAATATCCAGTTTGCTGTGAAAAGAAGTCACTTACATCTACTCAGCACGTTTTTTTCAACCAGCGCATTTTGAAATGTATCCTCTGTACTCGGCACTGGTGAGACCGCACCTCGAGTACTGTGTTCAGTTCTGGGCCCCTCACCACAAGAAGGATGTTGTGGCTCTGGAGCGAGTCCAGAGAAGAGCAACGAAGCTGGTGAAGGGGCTGGAGAACAAATCTTATGAGGAGTGACTGGGAGAGCTGGGGGTGTTTAGCCTGGAGAAGTGGAGGCTGAGGGGAGACCTTATTACTCTCTACAACTACCTGAAGGGAGGTTGTGGAGAGGAGGGTGCTGGCCTCTTCTCCCAAGTGACAGGGGACAGGATGAGAGGGAATTGCCTCAAGCTCCACCAGGGGAGATTTAGGCTTGAGATTAGGAAAAAATTATTCACGGAGAGGGTGGTTAGGCATTGGAACCGTCTGCCAAGGGAGGTGGTTGAGTCACCGTCCCTGGAGGTGTTTAAGGTGAGGGTGGATGAGGTAGTTAGGGGCATGATTTAGGGATTGGTGGGAATGGTTGGACTCAACGATCCGGTGGGTCTCTTCCAACCTGGTTATTCTGTGATTCTGTGAAATGAAATGCTAAATATTCTTTCGGCTATTGCAGAAATCATATGCTTCAGACTGGAGAGGAATCATTGTCTCCAGTTTACCAGCTTATTTTGTGCCAACTGAACCAAACTTGTCAGAATCTGAGATCCATCTAACTGTGGCAACAGATCAGCCTGAACTAATGTGAAAATGCCCTTTGTGAAAATGGCTTTGACTAATACGCTTAATTTTTATCAGAACCTGCAATTAGCAGAGTTCATGTGCTTCTAATGGGCTTCACTTTCATTTTTTACAAGTCTAGACTATAGCTTCTTTCTTTCCTGTGATTTCTTACTGTCTGACTTTTTAGATTTCAGCTTATGCAAAATGCCAATACTACACATCTTGGATAGTTTTTACAAGAAGCTGGGATAGTAACATCCCCATTCTGAAACAACTGCATTGCCTCATCCAAACCCAGGCTCTGTAGAAGGAGATTTCTTTTCTGAAATGTAATAACTCATGCAAACATACTCAGTTAACTCCATACTGATTTCCCTTTCCTGCCCTTTCAAATACTTCCAATTAGTTTGCAACAAATTCCTTCTATCCTTTCAGGAATTTTTTTTTAGTTAAAGCCTCTGCCAGCAGAAGAGTCTTCCTTTTTACCTCTGTTTCATTTTTCTGGCTGTTTCACCCTTTTCTGTACAGACTTTATTTTACCTCCTGGTGTCTGTCCTTGAGCATTCCGTTCTTTGATGTGTTACACTATTCTTGTCACTTTAACTGCTAGAAGCATTTTGTGGAAACATTTTTTTCATATAGAGGTGAAAAAACTATGGGTAAAATGAAATGTGACTTTTAAGGAGGACTATGTTAGGGACAGTTACCCAGTCTCAGGCGGTGAGAGTGCTGGGGAGCCAGCAGAACCAGGGAATTGTCATAAAGGAGACAAATACCAGCTTTGTCTTATGTTAATGTTTTTCCTTACTGTGAGTTGGTGATTCTATCAAGGAGACAGCCTAGGTGAACTAGAGGAAGAGTAAAACGTAGTAAACCCACGTCTTGCTAGTGGTTTGAAGATAGACTACAGGAGTGATACTATTTCTTTCACAGCTCCTTTTCCCCTCTGTTTTTCTGCCTCATCTTTGATTTAGTGGAATTTTCTTAGCACTGCTGGCAGTCAGGAGAAAGGCACCTCTCTGGGTAGGCAGGTGATATGAAAGATGCTTTCAGTGTGAAAAGCACTGGCAGGTGTCCTCATCTGGCAAAAGTCACTCCAGTTCTACTGGGAAGTCCAGATAATGGTTTGTGCTGACTGCTTTAAAAAAGAAACAAACCAACTCACTGTGAATTTATTGGGAACTGACAGGAAATCAAGATCATGGTTTGTTGAGCGGCAAACACAGCAGAATGAGGAGGTGCCAGAGAAGTGCAGTTTCTCTCCTCCCACTGTCTGGCAGGCTGCCCTTTCCTTGTTTTGAGGCTTAGTACTTCTTTCTTGGAATGATTACCTGCTTATTGGCCAAAGGGCAAAACCTTGAAAATCTAGTGGCAATTGGCAGTTGAATGCACTTCAGTCTGGCTGAGAAGAAGCTGAGCTAGCAGATGCTAAGGACTTGTCCTAGGCATAGCTGGATATTTTCTGAAAACATTTCTAGCTATCTAGGAGCAATGTTATTTATACACTAAGCATATCAGAGAATAGTGAGAAAGTTACATTGAGTAACTAGAAAAAGCTGAGAGAGGTTGGTTGTTTATTTGGATCGCTTTGATGTTTACCACAGAGAATCTGATTGATTAATTTTGGCAAATGCCTACAGTTTTGCCTCTGGAAATATATTTGGGGGCAAAACTCCTTTCATGCATGTGAAGAACTTAGACAAGAAGCTCTTGCTCTTGTTTCTGTCATTCTTTTGTGTTGTAGAAAAGGTCACAGAAAAACTATCCTGCAAGCAAGAGAGAAACTGAAACCAGGCAAGAACCCAAAAGGGAACAGCACTGGCAGGAGGCTGCCTGTGCCTTTCTTCTGTGGTCAGGGCTTTACACTGCCTGAGAAGCTGCTGTGTTCCAGGAGCAGTCCTGTACACTAACCAGCCTGCCTGATAGATGTGCTAGAATTCGGGGGAGGTTTTGGCTGACCAGAATGCAGACTTGGTGCCCAATTTCCTGACCAGGACCTCACAGCTCTGCTGTGTGGGAATGGTTGGTCTTTGCTGGGAGAACAGTATCTCTGAGCCATTTGGAATTAATTGCCTCCTGGAGAAATTTGTTCTCATCACCCAGCTCCCAAAACATACGAGTGTCTAATACTTGTTTGAGATTCATTCCTAGTTAAGAAATACCACTGTTGTCTCATGGTCTGTTGGGTCATTCTGTGCTGGAAGAAGAATATTTTCTTTTACTAATGTCATTAAATGGCTACTTTATTTTGTCCTAGGAGCATGGGAATGGACCAGCTCCCATTGTATCTTTTCTCTGAACTTCATTATTTTGTGTGTTTCAGGGATGTTCCTTTTATTCCTATCTTGCTCTCAAAAAAAAGCACAGACTCTCTTTCTTCAAATGATTCTTTGAAAGAATATCTTGCTCTGTAAATCTCTTCTCTGTTTCTCTAAATTTTCCCATTATTTTCATTGATGGAACAACTGAAATAGTCTATAACGTTCCTGCCCAGAGTGTATTAATGATGTCAAGCCTATTGTTTCTGTAATTTCCAGTCCCTTCAATCCTGTTTCTTATATAATGTATGTCTCTTATGTAGTCATCTGCTTCTGGCAGCTGCTGCTGCTGGTGGTGCACACTGAGGAGATAGTCATTGATGCATCTAAACCAGCGGTTACATCCTCTGGGTGTCATTGCAATGTAATTAGCATACAGCGAAGTGCCTGAACAGGTGAAGTGATTGTTTGTGTTATTTACCCCTCTCCATATTGTTAGAAGGCGGCCAACAGATATAAATATTATCAAGTCTCTCTGCAGACCTGTAGTGTGCATTTTGATCTTGATTAACTTGTATGAAAATATAGGTAAGGAAACAGTTCTGGAAGGTGGAATAAATTGCTAAGCTTTTTGTTGCAGAGCTACAGCTACCCAATGATTGGTGTGTGATCTTAGTGGGTTATAGTCCTTGTTTCTGACTTTGCTGCAAAATTAATTTGTGGCAGAGAGAGTACCTAAAAATAGCATCCATAAAATCGAAAGAAAAAAGTTAATGCAACGTGGAAGATACATAGTTTTCCATTTGTATTAATGATTTTGTGCTTTCTGCTTCTGAGATGAAGCAAGATGGACTCACTCAAGCCTTGAGTATACACCATTTGAGTCAAAGCTGCTTTTCCAGGGAGTTTCAGTAATACCATTTTTGCTTCAAAGTTTCAGTCTACTCACAGTTGCTCTTTGTCCCACACAAAAGCCTCTGTGTTTCTTTATAGTTTTGTATGAAAACTATAAACTGTAAACTCCCAAGCATGCATTTTCTCAAGTGTTTGTGAAGCACAGTTTCACAACATGGGAGAAGACAAAAAAATGTGTGGATGAGGCCTGGGAGGATGGACAGACTGCTGCAAGTTGTTGTTGCAGTGGAGCTGTGGCAACCCACCCTTTGCTTTCTCATGGTCAGCCCACTTGGGAAGTAAAACTGGCTTGCAAATTGCAGTAAAGTTTAAATTGCTTACTTTACAGGGAGAAACCTGTTCATGAGGGTTTTCTAGAAATATCTACAGTTACTGTGATTGTCTAGTAAACAGCAACTTGATTGCAAGCAGTTGAATGTTGTGGTATGAGATTAGTGCCTTATGGGCAAAACACTTGAAGGGTCGATGTTCCCAAGAGTGGAATTAATGTGTGTTGATGATTGTTTTAACAATGATGGGATAACAATCTGATCACGTGAGAGGCCTTGTTTTCAGTTCCTTGCTTTTCTAGGTATATGTGTGTTATATTACATATATGTGAATATTTAAAAAATGGTTTGCTTGTGTTAAATATATATGTGGACCTCACGGAAAACTCCAGGCACTAGAGCCTTTGAGTTCCTTCGGTGCTCCCTTCTCTCCCCCATATATAGGTTGTGTACAATTTTTCTGTCCCATCCCTTTCCAGATGGAGCCAGTCGGACAGAAGCAGCCTTACGATTTCACAAAAGTGCTTAAGGTCCAGTGTCCATCTCAGGTAAAAGGTTATTCAAATACTGTTGTCTTCTGAAGTCCTTGAGAATGTGTGCTTACTCTAGATACTGCACTGTTAAAAATTCAATGTTCTTCAAGTTCATTGACATAAGCTCTTAATTTTATAAAGATGAAACTTGGAAAGCAAGAACTTTTGACAAAATTTAGTTGAAACATCTTACTGTATCAGATATTTTTTATTCAAAATATAATTAGCTCATCTTAATTTATTAATTGCAGTTATCAGGGGTGCTTTATCAGTGTTGAAATCTGTGTCAGCAACAAATGAATCCATGTATTTTACACAATTTATCTTTTCTGTGATTTCACTCCACTGTGAGTAACTCTTTTAGTCCCTGGAGCTGTCAGAAGTCCAGTAGTATCTTCAGGGTCTGATCATCTTTTGGTCAAAGAACGAATTCTTCAATATTTTTGCACTTAAGCTCCGGCTTCAGTAATTTGATAGTGATAAAACATTACTGGCATCCAAAAGCTTCACTGAAAATCAATTAAAACATCAAAGGAATTGAATCATGTGTTTTGTTTGATCTTAGGTTTAAGGCAGGAGGTTGTGCTGTGCCTAGAGCATACCAGGGCTTAATTTTCAGGTCTAACCTGGTTTACTTCACTAGTGCAATGTTCACTCAAAGATTCATACTGTAAAGATTTTTTGCTTTAGGAAATTCCAGCCAAAAGACTTTAATATCAGCTGAACATGTTTCCACTAGCGCTGGTAAACATACTCTCTTCATTCTGCAGGAGAATCCATATTTGTTCACGTATAGAAATAGTAACTACTCATCTTCCCTGGAGACAACAAACACCAAAGACACATCTCAGGTAGGGAGTGGGAGTCATATAGACTGAGTGGGGAGTGAGGCAGTTGGGTGAGAGTGTGTTATAGCCCAATTAAACAATGCTACCTGGGAAAACGAAATAAAAAGCCCCAGCTCTTTACTTCCATGTGTGACAAAATAGTCAGATGCCTAATAGCACATTTTCTGCTTGGTAGATTTTGTGGAGCCTGATTTTAGCTAGATGTGTTCAGCCAGCCTGAAGTCTTGGTTTCACTGTTAAGAACCTCTTTTACATATCTGGATAACAATATTAATTTCCCTGGGACAAGATGGCAGTGAAAATGGGGCCCTTTAGTCCTACTGTGGAGGAAACTAGATCAGATCACCATGACACAACTGTGTGAGTCTGACTTAATTTCATTTTCCAGTAAAACTGAAGAATGATGGAGTTAAAGTTTTCTTTTTTTCGTGAGACAGTTGCAAATTAGACATGTGGAGATAAGCAGCCATGTGGTTTTTTTTTTTTCAGTCATGGTACTCCTGTTCTGAGCAGAGCTTGGTGCTCCTAGTCAGCTGCAGAGGGAGGTGATAATGCCCATTTTCATGCCCCAGAACACAGTGTCTAGACCACATCTGCACTGGAAATGGCTTGTATAGAAAAGTAACACACATTTGTCCTCTTATTTTAATATAATGCCATCTGTGGGGAGCCCCTCAATGTCCCCACAGAGAGTTGTCCCTGCAGACAGCTGTCTCTTTCCAGTCTCTGCATGGGGCACAATGGTACCTACCACTCTGATTTTTGGTAGAGTTTATGATGTAGGAAACAAGAAGCAAGACTCTTTTGGGTTTGTGTAGGGTTGTTTTTTTTTTTTTGCTTGGTGGTTGCTTTACTAAAAAGTAAAAGAAACGAACAACAACAACAACAAAAAAAAAACAAAAACAAGAAAACCCCCAAACCTCACACCTTGCAGTTATTTCTGTCAGTAGGCTGCAACTCAAAAGTGCCAGGAGGGCAAATCTCTGCTGCACGCAGGGAATGAAGGCTCACGTCCTGCTGGCAAAGGTATGGGTTTGTGCTGATATATTCCATGGATGTTCAAGCAATCTCTTGCAAAAAGATGTGAGCTCACCTAGCTCAGAGCATGGGTCAACAAAATGTTGCATAGCTGAACACAGCATGGCAGAGTCTGAAACAACTGATACCACTGGTAGGCACAAACTGCACTGCACTAATATGGATTTTTGAGCAGACCGAGCTTGTGCTTGGTTTCAAAGGGCAGTTGTAAGCACAGCCTGAGGACTGGCTGCACTGGGTAAATGTTTTCAAAGTATGTGGGAAATGTATTACTCTAATACTCTGAGACATGAATGGTTTCTTATGACCAGAGTACTGCAAGTCTGATGTGAAATCTTGCCTCATCTGTCTTTACAGGAGAGGATTTATGGAACAAATATTCCCTGTTTTGACCGGAGTCCTTCTGATACAGTTCCAGTTTCAGGTACAGTCCTTTGCAACTTTATTGTAGAGCTACTTCATTTGATGATAGAAGGGGGATAAGAATTTGGTTTGGTTAGAAAAGATACACTTTTTTTTGAAGCAGTGCACTCAGAATCACAGAATCATTTAGGTTGGAAAAGACCTTCAACATCATTGAGTCTAACTGTAAACCTGACATGGCCAAGTCCACTAAGCCATACACTATATATACACATCTTTTAAATACCTCCAGGGACGGTGACTCAACTACTTTCCTAGTGAAGAAATTCCCTTTCAGTGAAGAAATTTTTCCTAACGTCTAGTTTGAACCTCCCCTGGTACAAGTTGAGGCCATTCCCACTCATCCTGTTGTCCTATTACTTGGAAGAAGAAACCAACACTCACCTCACTGCAACCTCCTTTCAGGTAGCTGTGGAGAGCAATAAGGTCTCTCCTCAGCCTCCTTTTCTCCAGACTAAACCGCCTCAGCTCCCTCAGCCGCTTCTCATGAGACTTGTGCTTTGGACCCTTCACCAGCTTCATTGCCCTTCTTTGGATACACTCCAGCAGCTCAGTGTCCTTCTTGGAGTGAGGGGCCCAAACCTGAACACAGTATTTGGGGCATGGTCTCACCAGCGCTGAGTACGGGGGGAGCAAACACAATAAAAAATTACTCAATTGACTGGTTTTTAAGATCCTTTTTGGAACAACATATGTAGTTGTATAGCAAGATGAAAGTTCTCCTTCAAGGGCAGTGAAAGCTTATGCAACTGCACCTTCCATGTACAAAGAAGTGACAGTGGAAGAGGCATGATGCAGGTGGATATTTCAGTGGCAGGGTTGATAGAGCTGCCTATTACCCCAGCTCCTTCAGGCAGTGGCCTCAGAGCAGCTCGAGACTTCTCCAGGCACCCATGTCAGTCAGGATTTGACAGAGTGGGAGTTCCTGAGGACTGCTACCAAGTTCCCTCACGTGGCTTCATTATAAGTAAGATGCTGTTGTGTACTTTCTCTGAAGAGAAGCTTAATTTGTAATGCAGTTAATTAAGAGAGCCAGAGTATAGTATGAAGTATGGAGAAGAGGCACTTGTCAGTGCAGTCTGGGGTGTAAAAAGTGACAAGTAATCCTATCCTTGGGTGGCTTTTGTCTTAGTGTGATGGTCCCAAAACTTCTACCCTGTGCTGGCAATGGATCTGTACCTGCTTTTCAGTTGTTTCCACTGGTTAAAAGGAATTTGAGTAAGCACAGATGCAAGACTGAAATCTTACTGCCTCTTTTGTCACTGTAGCTAATGCCCAGCTGTGGTACCAAGAATAATTTCTGATTTGATGTCTGTCATTTTCTGTCATTCCCTGCTCATGCTGTTACGAATATTAAAATGCTGTCTTTGCAATGTCTTATGCATATTTTAAGGAAAACTTCGGATAACCGTAATAATTCAAAGTGTTCTTTCTTTGCCATTTCCCTTACATTACTTCTTATTTTTTATTTTTTAGTTCATAGTTTGAGACCAGCAGATATTCGAGTGATTGCTGCCTTGGGAGATTCGCTCACAGTAAGTAAAGATCACTGGATAACCATTGTAAAAAGCAAGTAATGAAAAAGCTTTCTGAATTTTCAACCTGAGGAAAAGAATACATAGAGTTACACCCTACTAAATCACATACATTTTTCACATATTCTTTTCATACTCTACCTTGTCTGACTGGTAATTAGACATGAGTCTGATATGAGTGCACAATTCCCCCTTAAAATCCACAAGAATGTAATATGAAGAAGAACTGCAAGATTAGATTGCACAGCAGCAAAACCATCCTGCTAGAATGGACTTGCGATAAATACTTCTCTTTATTGATTCTAAATGTCTACCATTGTATTGGTCTTCAAAGATATTAGCAGGCAGCATAAACAGAAAGAACAAATTCTGCAGCTAATTCTGTATATGTGTGTAAATATGTGATATGATATCACAGAATCACAGAATAATCAGATTGGAAGAGACCCACCGGATCGTCGAGTCCAACCATTCCCACCAATCCCTAAATCATGCCCCTAACTACTTCATCCCCTCTCACCTTAAAAACCTCCAGGGACGGTGACTCAAACACCTCCCTGGGCAGACTGTTCCAATGCCTAACCACCCTTGCCGTGAATAATTTTTTCCTATTCTCAAGCCTAAATCTCCCCTGGTGGAGCTTGAGGCCATTCCCTCTTGTCCTGTCCCCTGTCACTTGGGAGAAGAGGCCAGCACCCTCCTCTCCACAACCTCCCTTCAGGTAGTTGTAGAGAGTAATAAGGTCTCCCCTCAGCCTCCTCTTCTCCAGGCTAAACAACCCCAGCTCTCCCAGTCACTCCTCATAAGATTTGTTCTCCAGCCCCTTCACCAGCTTTGTTGCTCTTCTCTAGACTCGCTCCAGAGCCACAACATCCCTCTTGTGGTGAGGGGCCGAGAACTGAACACAGTATTCAAGGTGCTGTCTAACCAGTGCCGAGTCCAGAGGGATAATAACCTCCCTGGACCTGCTGGTCACACCGTTTCTGATACAGGCCAAGATGCCATTGGCCTTCTTGGCCACCTGGGCACATTGCTGGCTCATGTTCAGTCGCTGTCAACCAGCATCCCCAAGTCCTTCTCCTCCTGGCAGCTTTCCAGCCAGGCTTCTCCTAGTCTGTAGCACTGCTTAGGGTTGTTGTGCCCCAAGCGCAGAACCCGGCATTTGACCTTGTTAAACCTCATGCTGTTGGTCTCAGCCCAGCAGTCCAGCCTGTTCAGGTCCCTTTGCAGAGCCTCCCGACCCTCCAGCAGATCCACACTTCCACCCAGCTTGGTGTCATCTGCAAACTTGCTAAGGGAGCACTCAATGCCTTCATCCAGGTCGTTGATAAAGACATTAAACAGGACTGGACCCAGGACTGAGCCAGGGGGATCCCCACTTGTCACTGGCCTCCAGCTGGATTTAACTCCATTTCCCACCACCCTCTGGGCCCAGTCATTCAACCAGTTTTTCACCCAGGAGAGTGTGCACCTCTCCAGGCCAGAGGCCGACAGTTTCCGAAGCAGAATGCTGTGAGAAACTGTATCAAAGGCTTTACTGAAGTCCAGGAAGATACATCCACAGCCTTTCCCTCGACCAAGAGTTTAGTCACTCGGTCATAGAAGGTGATCAGGTTACTCTGGCAAGACCTGCCTTTCATGAACCCGTGTTGACTGGGCCTGATCACCCGGTTCTCTTGCAAGTGCTTCTTGATAGCACTCAGGATCACCCGCTCCATGACTTTCTGCAGTACCGAGGTCAGACTGACAGGCCTGTAGCTTCCCGGATCCTCCCTGCGCCTCTTCTTATGGATGGGCACGACATCAGCCAGCCTCCAGTCCAGTGGAACTCCCCAGTCATCCAGGACTTTTGGAAGATGATGGAAAGGGGTTTGGCCAGCACATCCGCCAGTTCCCTCAAAACTCTTGGGTGGACTCCATCTGGCCCCATAGACTTGTGGGCATCTAGCTGGGCAAGCAAGTCTCTAACCACCTCCTCTTGGACCTTGGGAACCTCATACTTCTCTTCCAACCCCTGGGGTTGTGCACAGAGGGAACAATTTTCCTTACTGTTAAAGACTGAGGCAAAGTAGGCATTGAGCACTTCAGCCTTGTCTTCGTCCCCTGTTACTTTTGCTCCCTCTGCATCTAGTAGGGACTGGAGATTCTCCTTAGCCCTCCTTTTGCTGTTGATGTATTTGTAGAAAGATTTTTTGTTGTCTTTCACAGACTTGGCCAATCGCATTTCTAGTTGGGCCTTAGCCCTCCTGACTTTTTCCCTGCACAATCTCACTTCCTCCCTATAGTCCACCCAGGATGCCTGCCCCTTCCTCCAGAGGTCGTAGACCCTCCTCTTCCTATTGATGTCTCTTAGGACCTCCCTACTCAACCACGCTGGTTTCTTACCCTGCCGGCTACTTTTCCGGAACTTGGGGATGCCTTTCTCCTGAGCTGCTAGGAGTTCCTTCTTGAAGAGCGCCCAGCCCTCATGGACACCTTTGCCCTCAAGGAGCGCCTCCCATGGGATATGATATGATATAATATGATATGATAGATGTATATCTGATAATACCAAAGCCTATAAAGCCATCTCCATTTATACTAACTAAATATTTGAGTAAAATTGTCACAGATCATCAAGTGTGGTAGCTGTAACTTATCTTGAGATTTTTTTTTAACACTATTTCTGGATCTATATAAACTCGTTACACCTAGACTGGCTGTGGTTCTCCAGACTGTGACAACTACTTTGCTGCTGATATCATAATTCATTTTTCTTATGTTTTCTGTGCTAATTACAATATTAAATCTTTGCAGTCTCCTTTCTTGGGGAAACTGGGGAAAGAAAGATGTAAAATCACCATACTACTTTTTAATGTGAGGAACATTATAATAACTTATTCATTCAGGACTATTGCTATCCTATTTATTCTTTATGTGACTTTAGAATTACATGAATATTTTGAACATTCTCAAAAATTTTTCCCCACTTGATTTAATCAAGGTGGTGTTACAAGAGGATAATTCAATGGAGCAGAGTTAAAATACCCTCAGCCTTTGATCCTCTTGAGAACAAGAACCTGTTATATTTTGGGAAGATGATGTAACTTGCTTTATTAATATACTCTTTGATTATTTTCACTAAGATCAGACAGAGAACTAGTTAATGAAGCACTTCTTATTTTGAAGGTGAATTCCTCTTCTCTTCTTTTTCCAGGCAGGTAATGGGGCAGCATCTAAACCCCATGATGTCCTGGATGTCCTGACTCAATACCGAGGTCTTTCTTGGAGGTGAGTCCCAGAAATTTCATGCCCCTAGTGAGGGGAAACAATTTTCTTGCATTTTGATATGTATAGTTGTTTTTGTAGCAAACAGAGGCCTGTGGTGAGTAAATTTGACTTTATGATTTGCATCGAGGTGTGTGGTTGTGGTATTGATCCTGATAAAATACACAAACTAGTATCTATCTAGAGTATGATGGAGCATGGCTGGATTACACCTGGATACACAGATGAAAAATTAGTCCTTTTTAACATAGCCCTTTTATCCTCTCATGGTTGTAGCTAATTGCAAAGGGGACTTTTAGAGCCTGGCGGCATTGCATCACTTGCACCTTCTGCATTTCTGTACCTCCTCTTTCAATATCCTGCCTGCTCTCCCTCACTGTGGCTCATGACATCCATTTGTCTCTTAAAACCAGTGATCTACAAAAAGTCAGAATGGGATCTTTTTGATGATGCTCTTTCATACACAGTATAGGCTGAACATCAGGAAAAAATTTTTCACAGAAAGGGTCATTGGGCACTGGAAAAGGCTGCCCAGAGAGGTGGTTGAGTCACCTTCCCTGGAGGTGTTTAAGGCACGGGTGGACGAGGTGCTGAGGGGCATGGGTTAGTGTTTGATAGGAATGGTTGGACTCGATGATCCGGTGAGTCTCTTCCAACCTGGTGTTTCTCTGATTCTATGACCTTTTCCCAGTATTGCTTAGAATGTGCAGAACAGTTTATCGATTATGAGTCAGTACAGGCATTTACATATGCAGCATATTATTAAACAGGACAAAAAGCCACTCTGAAGAAAGGCAATCATGTCATTTGTTATTCTGCAACCATATTGCTTAACCCCAGACCTCTCAGGCTGATATTCTGTTCAACATTTTTTACCCATCTGAGCCACTGCCTCTATGTAGGAGGTTTAAATGGCTACTAGAACAATTAAAAATACTCTATTCTGAATTAAAGGGATGCTATAGAAGTGTTGAAAGTCCAGCTTTTTAGATTTGATATTTAATAATGTTCTACTGACATTTAGAGTGAAAAGTATGCTAGCATTCTCCACAGCACGAAGGAGGGTAACAAACACTCAGACAGATGGTGAATTTTACCAGTACCCTTCCAGTTGAGTGAAATGGAGGGGAAATGTATTGAATATATTTGTCTCTCTGAAATATCTTCTTTTAGAACTTGTTGTTATGGATACAAGGATTTGTTAACTAAAAATGGAAGCAATAAATACTTTAATAGGGACGATAGCAAAGATGGTAGCTTTGGAAAGTTCTCATTTCTTTCAGCTAGGTTTGAACATATGCCAAAACACATGAAAGAATTGAAAGAGCAGCTAGTGTGCAAGGCCTTTAATGTAATTATTATGATTATGACAGAGTCTCTAATTTCTTGACCCCATTGGTATGCACACAAAGAGCTTGTTTTAACTTAGTACAACCACCGGGGAACGTGCGTAGAAACCCCATAAGGGGGAGCTCTCATACTTAATCCACTGCCTTATCAAGTCTATCATGTCTGGGAACATTTTTTTTCTTGTTCTTTCTTTTTAACAGTGTTGGAGGCAATGAGAACATAAGCACAGTCACGACATTAGCAAGTAAGTGCCTTTTACCATAAACTTGATAAATATCTGGAGCTGTTTATTAAAACGGGTGTTATAAAAGAAGACTTGAAGAAAGATTTACAGTTTGTAGCATGACAGAGCTAATCCCTTTATATTCAGCATCCAGTGCTGAGTAAAAGTTGCATAAAAACCAGGCTGTAATTTGCTATTTATGATTATGAATATTTTGTGATTCCTAGGGGTTTGATTGTTTCAGTATTCTTCTGTTGCTTAGAGTTCTGTCCAAAATGTGCTGGATGGATCAAAGATTTTAGACCATAGGTTTAAATAAACTATTTTGACTGGGTGGGAAAGTTGATTTAGGTAGAAGCAGAATCATGTTACAAGATTAGATTTTACATGCTTTTTAGAGGTCGGAACATTTTAGATCTGGGGTGTTTGTAAGGCTGATTTGTAACCTAAGATCTAGAAGAGAATCCTAAGTCTTTGAAGTTAATACATCTGGGGAAATTTGGCTAAAAGATTTTATTCCGACCCATCTGCAATGAAAGTATGACAGCATGAGAGTCTCCTTACTGAACGTAGGGTTACTGAGCCTTGCTTACCAGGCAAAGTGGCATTGCTAACCAAGATGATCAAGTTGGGTTATGAGATATCTGAATTTGTGAAATTCAGAAATCTTGAAGGAAAGTAAATAGTTGTGTGGTGACAAATCTCCATGTATATTATACTTAAAGGTTAATTTTTGACGGGTATCTCTTAAATATTTTTTTTAATGGTCTTTTACTAAGGTCTAATCTTAATAACCTCATCTGTTACCTGCTGAAGTAAGCAGATTTTTAGGGTGCTATCTCTTTCTGCAGACATTCTTCGTGAGTTCAACCCATCTCTGATAGGGTATTCTATTGGCACTGGAAAGGAGACTACAGATAATGCTGCACTCAACCAAGCTGTGGCAGGCGATTGTGCAGAGTAAGTGGAAAACTCTTTTAATTTTTATAGAAAGTTGATTTTTCTTTAAAACTCAGTTCTAGCTAAAAAAGACCCAAACCCTGGACATTGGCAGGAGTGCAATAAGACTGATAGGCAAGCCAAAAAGTATTTCTTTAGCCCATCTCTAGACTGAAGGCCAAGAAAGGAAGTGGAGATTTTGCAAGGTTTCTGACCTGTGTCAAATAAATTAGCAGCACAAGCAATTCTTTCTCTAGCATTTTCAACCAAGAAGCCCAAAGTACTTTACAAGCCCTACTTAGAAAGCTTCATATCCCTATTGTGAGCCAGAGAAGAAATATCTCCATTTTACAGGAGGTGTATTCAAACTCTCTCGTCAGCAGGACCAAGAGATTGTGTAGAGAAACTAAGACAGAGAAAATTGTGAATTGTTTACGGTCAGTCTGTGGCAGAGCTGGAAATTACCTAGAGACTGCTATGCTCAGTCTTCAGTGGCATTCATATCATATCTTTTTGTCTTGGGAACACTCCTTATGAGACATGCCTCAGTGGCTTGATACATGCAGGGATCCTTCAGTGATAAGTGTCTCAACAGCATCTGTCTGATGCTAGAAATAAGCAAAGTGCATTTATTTTGTGGTAGCTTAGGCTTTTTTAGGTGTCATACCCCTCATTCACTGAAAATTGGAAAATTCCTAGGTTTCTTAAGCCATTATGTGAGGGAATCCCATTAATCAGCTCCCCTCATTTCTTTGCTGCCTATGCAGGATTCCTTTTTTTATGTTTATTATTTTACTTTCATGATTTCATTTTTCTTTTATATTTAGGGATGTTCCTGCACAGGTTAGAAGACTGGTAGATCGAATGAAGAATGATACTGTGAGTTTGATGTGTCATTAATATCTTTAGAAAGTTGTATGGCATCATGGGTTTCTAACAGATCAACAGCAAGTGACAAGCATTAAAGCTATGTGTACAGCCGTGTATCACATGATATATCCCAGTTTAGAGCATGAGTCAGTACAAAATAATCTATAGATGTGTCTGAAATGCATTTGTACTAGTATGTGATAGTTACTATCAAGCTCAGATAATTGTAATCTTTGTGCTGTTGCTTCCCCTCCCAATCTATTTCACCCTGTAATATAATAGAATATTTTCTCTGCTAAGATTTTGTTGCGGTATTGTTAATTATATTGTAAGCACATGGTTTTGCCAGCGGTAATGATAGGTGCTAGGATGTCGAGGGTAAGCTTTTTCAAGTGGCACACGGAGTGAACATATGAAGTGAGGAAAGGACTTGTTTTCTTTAAAAAAACTATTTAGTCCTTTCCTTCACTTAGTCATCAGCTGAACTGATTTACACATTTGTTGTTAGGAATTATTTGATTAATGGTTTGCAAAACACATATTAGGCTAAAAGTTGCTTGCATAATTTCCAGCTCAACTGCTGCTTTGTATGCTGGCTATTTGTAATTTGACAAATGTGCTATGCAATTAGTGACCTAAGTTACATAATATTATTTTGCCTTTCCAGTTGTGCGTTTGGAAAGCAGCCAAAAAGCCTTGAAGATAACTGTGTGTGCATGTCTAGTATAAATACTCTGGTGAATATGTGTTGCCAAAAATATTTGCAGTACCTTCCTTTTTGGTTCATGTTCTTGTAAACAAGATTTCACTCTCATGGCTGTATCTCAAATGAGATTATAAGAGATAGCAGCTAACAATGAAATGGTTGGATTGTTTTCATTCAAACCATTCAAGTCTTCAGAGTTCAATTCTGTCATGTTTATCAGCCTGGAAACACCACACGAGAAATGAATGCTGTTAATACTTTTTATTTAACTGACAGACGTCTTTTATTTAACTAATAAACTTCTTTCTAACTGGAAAGAATGTTTATATATCATATAGGTCGCATAGGTTGCATTTAAGAGCTCCTTTTTTTTTTTCTCTTTTTAAACCCCCTCTTTTATTGCAGAAGGAAACTTTTCCTGTCTTTTTATTTGGATAAGTAAATAGGTGTTTTTAAACCACTCCAGGATAATATACTTGCTGCTTTTCTTAGTGGTGTTTTGCACAAAAATTGATGAGTTAAATTATTGAGTACAACATCAGCTACATGGTGCTAAGCGTATCTGAACCTGACCTCAAAGCTAAGGAAGTGTGTGTTTACTGAAGTATAATTACTTTGCATTAGCTAGCCCTTTGCAAAATCCTTCCAGGGGAAAAAGTGCTATAGTTTTTTTACCAGTATTGCTATATAGAGTTAATATTGCCCCTCTGTTCTTTGCATTTTGTCTCACAGTGAGACTGAAATATATTGCCCTCCAGGGTTTTCCGGTAGGAGAGCTGCATTATTTATGGCACAGTAGAACATATACCATCATTTTTGCCATGAAGGTATATTCCTAGAACTGCAAGAGTAGCACAGTTATATACACAAGATATTACTAAGAAAAGCATTCAGATTGATTTTGAGCAATAGTTTTTTGAAGGAAGTAATTTTGCACGATACCACTGATGTTGTACCTTCTGTTTGCAGCAAATAAATTTGCAGACTGACTGGAAGCTCATAACACTTTTCATAGGAGGAAATGACCTATGTGCATTCTGCGAGAATCCAGTAAGTCCCCTGCTGCCTGCAGCATGAACTGGGCCAGCCTGGGCATAGGAGCTCTATGCATTGCAGCGGGTGAGAAGGCAAAACTCAGTAGGGGAGGCCAAAATAAGCTAGGTCATGTCTGTGCAGCTCTGGAATGTAACCATACCGAGACCTTCAGGTCATTCAACCTGACATTTTGATAAATGAAGTTATAACTTTAGAACACGCATAAATTACATAATTGTGGCTACTTTGTTTCGTTGTTAACTAAGATAACTTTCCATTATCTAGTCATTTTACTACCTGTAGATAAAAGGTGAAAGGTTCTTGCTCTTCTTTGCTTTGTGCACAGTCATGTTCCTAAGCTACACTCAGTGCTCTCTTATCAGTTTCAGTGCCACAGCCATGGTTCGACTCACAGTTCATGCTGATGCAATTATATATGATATTGTATATGTATATAATATATATATACACATACCATGTATAGTCTCTGGTGTGTGTGAGTATAGAGGAATTGAAAGACTGTGGCAGACTTCTCACATAGCGATGAACGTCACCTACTTAGAAGCAGCAGTGCACATACTTTTAATTCTGTGTGATTAATTTCAGATCAGGAAAAACAGCAAAGCAGCACAATAAGTTGGTTATAAAGCAAGGAAGGAGCAAATTAATAATTCCTAACTTCTGCTTCTAACCCAAACACAAAATGGCAGTCACACATGAGTGTTGGTGGCAAGGAGATAACACATCTGCATCCAAAGATCCCAGTGATACTGGCTTTATGTCACACAGCTACAAGTAGTGCCAACTGCAATGTTCTTACAAGCTGTGATTTAGGAAATGAATAAGGGAAGCGAGCTGTCTAGTTATGTGGAGCAATCCAGTGGGGCTTTCAATGAACTTCTGCTTGAAATTAAATCAAAGAGAATTAAGGCTGAAAATAAGACAAACGTTTCTCATAGGGAAGTTTATTTGACTTTTGAATAGTTCCACAAGTGAAGAAATAAAAACTGAATTACTAAAGACAATTAAATTAGAGGGTTTAAACCATTCAAACAGAACAGGGAAATTTTGCCACTGAGTGGCAAGTGTGTAAAGTGATTTAATTCCCAGATAAACATCCAAACTTTGGTGGTTATTACATGTGGCAGGTAAGGAGCACATGGGACATGTGTTGCTAGTATTCCATGCAGCAGAAATAAACTTACTTTTACACAAACTGAGCTCTCCCAAATACAATCCTTGTTGGTGAGGTGTTAGCCATACTTTTAAGACTGTCCCAAGCGAGTCTGGGAATGGAAGAAGTTATTATGTCTGATACTGAATTTGTTCCCTCACTGGTATCCAGTGGCCACAGTGAAACATCTGTGATGGGAAAGAAGAAAAGCAGTGACAGGATGGTTTTGCTTAGCACTCTTTAACTCTTCAGTCAAGAGTAACAAACACAAATGCTGCAGTGAGAAACTCCAGCTAGTCAGCGTTGTGACTGCATGAGTAAGTGATTAACAATAGAATTCAACCCTCTTGCTCCAACAGGTACGATATTCTCCTGAAAACTACACCTACAATCTACAAATAGCTTTGGACATACTTCACAGAGAGGTAACACAAGATTTTCTAGTATGCAGGAGTGGGGGTTGTGTTCTGTTTGTAAAGCAGCTGCCACTTTCACCCACAGAGCACAGCTGTATGTATAGATGCTTGCAGGAAAATCTTTCTGAGAGGCAGAAAGGGCTGAAGCATTTTACTGAAGGAATAAGGATGTGCACAGTTCTAGCTGATGTGCTGCAGGCAACATAAAAAGTATTGTAACAAATTTGAAAAAACATATGGTGTTCAATAGCTAGAAGATCCTTTGCTTATACGTTATACTGCAAATAAGTATATTTTTGTGGTCATTGAGAGAGAGATTTTGTTACTCCAGATGAAGGTGAAGATGATGAGAATACTCAAAGAGTTAGCAGATGTAAGCAGAGTGAGCCATACTGAGACCTACAACAACTTGTTTGGGCCTTTTTGAAGCCACCATTTTCAAGTGACCAGCCATCAGTATATAAAAAGGAACTAGGTAGCACAACCAGGAGCTGCAATTTAGTATCGGAGGTGTAGAGGATTAATTACTGAGAAGTACCTTGAACACCTCTGTTATAAATAATGCAAGCTGCTAGGGTC
The DNA here is from genome assembly GCA_033459285.1 of Clamator glandarius. NCBI lineage: Eukaryota > Metazoa > Chordata > Aves > Cuculiformes > Cuculidae > Clamator > Clamator glandarius. The sequence goes on along the minus strand of JAUNZM010000614.1, from coordinate 982,715 downwards.
AGCAGGCAGCTACGTGAGGTCCTGCTGTGGCTGTGCAGGGGCAAAGATGGCACTATGTACTCAGGCCTTGACTGTGGGTTTGCTTATTCTCTTGGCAGGTTCCACGGGCATTTGTGAACCTGGTGACAGTGCTTCCCATAGCAAGCCTCCGGGAGCTGCACACATCAGAAAATAAAGGTTGTCCAAGGCTGCTTATGAGGTTTGAATATGATTTATGTTACAGCTCTCACTGGTGCTTGAAGAAGGCGGCTGCAAGGTCTTCTTAGGAAACTTTTTTTCTTAAAGAGAAAAGGTTCTAGTATTTCAGACCACTAATCACCTTCCTTTGTGTATGCACGTGTACCTACACATTGATTTGAACACAGAATTTAGAAATACCTGTTTGTCTGTCCCTGTCTCTGCATCTGAGCCCTGCTGTCACCACTTCTTGTGAAGGTGACATTTCAGTGATTCATCACTTATGCTGCAAGGAAGCCCAAGGAAAAAAGAGTAGAAAGGATTCAGCTGTACAGTCTTTGAGCAAAGACAAAGAAGAGATTAAGACACAAGGTTTTCTTAGCTGATCATTTTAATCTAGCTTTGTTTACAGATTTACCTTTCTGTAGTCTTAAAACTGTCTACTGTACCCAACTGCCTCACTAAAACATCTGCTTTGAATCCATCCTGCTGGATCACTTCAGCTGTGATACACTCTGTAGCTGCTGACGGGGGAAGTGTGGACACCTGTAGGATCCGATGAAAGAAGGTGGTTTTATGGGAGGAACATAGATGCAACCCTTTTGGTCAGATTTAAAGGATCTCTGGTGGCTGTCAGTGGAAAATAAGCTTTTAAACTCGAAGTCCTGGTGCTTCTGATAATCAGTTGTAATTTTTTCCTCTTATCAAAGGTTACTGGCTGGAGCACATATGTAACTCAAGGCTCTAGTCATGGGACAAGGATAGTGGAGCTTTTAAGATTAGATTATCTCAAGATACTTGTAGCCATTTCACATCATTTCACGTGCCATGCTGAATTTAATACTTGTCTGTCTGGAAGAAAGCCAAGTTTACATGATACTAAGCAGGCACTGAGTAGGAAAATAAATGCCATGCTACTGATTTGAAGAAAGAAAGGAAGGAGACTTTTGACCTTGAAAGCGTGTCTCTTTTTTTTCTGAGAGAAGTAAATAACCTAAAAAGACATTATACCTCCACTAATGCTGCCTTGCTTATGTTATTGAAACCCTTCTGAAAATACGATTTACATTTGTATTGCCTTTCTTGTAGATGTACTGTAAAAGTAAAATCTTGTCTTAATGTGGAACAACTAACAAAACAAGTTCAGAAATAGAGGTCTATGTATACTTCATACATATCAACTGCATTTCTATAGTAGGTATTTCTCTAAGAACTCTCTCAGGGATTCTTTAGTATACTCACATGGCCAGATTTTTACAAGGAGTTGTCTTTTCTCATTTGGATTTCTCAAGTTATAATGAAGTGTGTCCAGGAAGGAGAAGCATCAGAAACAAAAATTTGTGTGTCAGAAGGATCAAAATTTCAGGAAGAGATGTAGCGGTGGCCAACAAAAACTTGAAATAGCTCATGCTTGGATGGCTCTCTAAGGATGGAGATTCCAGCATAAATCTTGGCATCTGTTTTGGTGCACTACCATCCGCCATGTGAAATTTCTGGCAACTTGTGACCCTCTCAACTGATTAGAATAAATCTGTAGTTACCCTGTCTTGAAGGATATTTGCATAGTTCTGCTAGAACAAGCCATGTTGTGCAGGTGTGTTTGTGTTGGGTTGGCCCCAGGTGGCAGCCAAGCACCCACGCAGTCCCTCATTCACACCACAGGGGAGAAAACAAGAGAAATGTGTGCAAGAAAATTCATGGGACAAAATAAAGACAAGGAAATCACTTACCCTGAACCATCAAGGCAAAACAGTCTTGACTTGGGGAATTTAACTAGATTTGTTGCTGATTAGCATAAATATTATTGCTACTTCAGATACTGGGAAACAAGCAAACAAACAAGTTAAACCCTTTAAAGCACCTATCCTCCCTCATTCCCAGGCTCAGCTTCACTTGAAGCACCTCTCCACCTCATTACAGCCACAGTGTCCTCTCAGTCCCTTCAGTGAGGCACGGGTCATGAAGGTTGTCAGGGTCTGGGCATAGAGGTATCTCTCTGCTGCTCCTTCCTTCCTACTTTTGTTTTGTGGTCTGGCATGAATCCTTCAGATGTGTGCCTGCCCCAGCGTAGGCTAATCCACAGGCTGCAGTCCCTTCAGGGGAGTCCCTGCTCTGCCATAGAGCACCTACTCCTCCTTGTTCCTGTTGTTATTCTCTCCTCCTCTCCTCCTCTGGTGTTTCCTGCCTTTTCTGAAACAGAGGCATCACCACCTTGGCTGCCCCATTAGAGACATCTGGAACCAGCTGTGTCAGGCACAGGTAGCCCTGAACTTTCCTCACAGATGTCACTCCTCCTGCCAAAATTGTGGCACTCAGTACACTTTTTAGCTTGCATGGAGCCTTTTCATCACTTTAAGTTCATTAATTTATCTCAAATAAATATGTTTTCGGCTCAAGAATCAGGTCTGTGCAGAAACTCAGAGGTGAGATCTAATGCTTCCCTTGAGCAGACTTTCAAAGAAATCTGTCTTGGCAAAGCTTTTAACCCTGCTGCTCATTAGCTTGAGAACAAGAGCAAAAAGAGGAGCAGATCTCAGTGCGACATTCTCGTCCCACAGGCTCTTGTGCCCTTGTGTTGTAAACGCTAAGGACAATTCTACGGAGTTAAAGGAGTTGGTCTACTTTAACAGAAGGTATCAGGTAAGGCATATGGCATTTATTATATGCTTAATGACATCCTCCTGTTGATTGAGGGACTACAGATCAGCTAGTATTTCAAGGTGGTGGACAGTTCCCACTGTCATTTAAATGACATATTTGTAGTTGTGATTTGAAAAAAAAAAGGTGAATGGGGAGATGAGAGTAGGCTCATGATCTTTACAACTCTGATTCACTAAAATAAAGCAGAAGAGGAAAAATACTCTTAAAGATCCACAGAAAGTAGAGCTTGTCAGTCAGCCAGCAGTTTTTTAAGGAGGTTGCCTGCCCATGTCAGTCAGGAAGCTGTCCCCAGGCTGCCTCTCTGTGAAGAAGCCCAGGACACATGTCTCAAAAAGATTGCTGTGTTGGCTGTGTGAGCTGGAAACCACAGCCACACCTAGGTTTCTGCACACGGGAGCAGGAGCCTCTGGGCGAGGTGTAAATGGACAGAGGGACTTGAGGTGAGTACGGAAAAAGGAACTATGACAACTTTTCTTCATCTCTTTAGGAGAGAACCCGTCAGTTAGTGGAAAGTGGAAGGTATGACACAACAGATGATTTCACGGTGGTTATGCAGCCATTTCTGAAGAATGTGAACATGCCAAAAACACAGGTAAAACCAACCAAAAACCCCTCACCCCTGCATTAAATCCTGGTGCAATTCTAGTGACTTTTCATAATTGTCTTGGCTGTAAATTTGACCAGCAGTTTTCTGGCTTAATAATTATTGTATTCAGTTGCATTAACACTCAAAATTTCAGAAAATGCTTATGTAAAAGACGCTTGGAGAGAATGGGCAACAGAATACAGAACTTAAAATCAAGATTTTGGGCACTGAGTCCAGTCCACTGCTATTGGACACCAGTAGATACTTAGTTCCAAGTCTTCAGAGAGCACTTGCCCTATATCCTAAATGCTTCACAAAGTCCCTTCAGTACTTTTGTAAATTACATTTAGTCTGAAAACCTATGTGCTTCAAAAGACTATAATGTGTGAATCTCCGGGGAAATAAAGAATACAAGCAATATCTGTGCCGAGTTATTCTGTACACAGAGTCATAATGGTGTGCATTCCTTATTACTTTGGAATTCCTATATTAAAATGCTTTAAAAGGCTACTTAGTTCCGAGTTACTAGCATTATCTGGCCCAGTATAATTCTCTTGGTCTCAGAGGCCTTTGCAGCTACTTTGATTTGAAGTTGGCTGGGGTATCTAGCTGAAAGAGAGAGAAGATAAGGTACAGCTTGTTGAAAATTTACTGCCTCTGTGACAGCATAGAATCATAGAATAACCAGGTTGGAAGAAACCCACCGGATCATCGAGTCCAACCATTCCATCTCATTCTCTAGGAAGGGTTGCCAGACAGTTCATATTTTGCTCCAGACTGTTTCCACTTCAGCCAGAAGTCTCATTCCCAGGCGGCACGTGCTTTGTGGAACAACATGGTAAGATTATTTAAAGTTTCATTGGCTGCACCTTGTTGGCTCCATCCTGCCAAAAAAACCCCTAAGGAGCTACTATTGTAGCTAGTACTATGGTTTCTGTGTCATTAAACATCTCCACCTGATCCTTCTTTTCCTTTGTAATAGAAGGTCACCTGAACTGTGAAAGCAATCATTTCAAATCAGTAAATCTCAGGGGTGTCGAATTTATCTCAGGGAGATCATAGAATCATAGAATCACTAGGTCGGAAAGGACCCACTGGATCATCGAGTCCAACCATTCCCACCAGTCACTAAACCATGCCCCTTAGCACCTCATCCACTCATCTTTTAAACACCTCCAGGGATGGTGACTCAACCACCTCCCTGGGCAGCCTGTTCCAGTGTTCAATGACCCTTTCTGTGAAAAACTTTTTCCTGATGTCCAGCCTGAACCTCCTCTGGCACAGCTTGGGGCCATTTCCTCTTGTCCTGTCCCCTGTCACTTGGGAGAAGAGGCCAGCTCCCTCCTCTCCACAACCTCCTTTCAGGTAGTTGTAGAAAGCAATGAGGTCTCCCCTCAGCCTTCTCTTCTCCAGGCTAAACAACCCCAGCTCTTTCAGCTGCTCCTTATAAGGCCTGTTCTCCAGCCCCTTCACCAGCTTTGTTGCTCTTCTCTGGACTCGCTCCAGAGCCTCAACATCCTTCTTGTGGTGAGGGGCCCAGAAATGAACACAGGATTTGAGGTGCGGTCTCACCAGTGCCGAGTCCAGAGGGAGAATAACCTCCCTGGATCTCCTGATCATGGCCATTTCTGATACAAGCCAAGATGCCGTTGGCCTTCTTAGCCACCTGGGCACACTGCTGGCAAATGGTGATGCCTGCCTGGCCTGCTGACCACCAGGCCAAGTTAATGGCATATGGGAATAAGGATCTTCAGCATGCAAAGTGGCAGTACATGGCAGCAGCTGCCAGCATGGGTGCAGTGCACAGCAGTTGCCTTGCTGTGCTGCAGAGGTGCTTTCTAGCGGCAGTTTCCAGTGGCTGGTAGCACAGCATTACCTCTTGCTCTTTGGTACTTATTCACTTTTCTTCTGTTCTACCACATTTTTCCCACAGCTGGAACCCTTAGGGAAGAAGACAGATAATCAGAAAATGGAAGATGAGGTTGTTCTCAAATGTCCAAGTGAGGTGAGTTTGTGTAGAATTGCTGGGGTGGCCATGAGCCTGGAGCTGTCTTCGTGAGGGACGTCTGACTCTTCCCTCTTCCCTAAATAGTTTGTGCCACTGCTATGGATTAGCAGGATGAGCACTTCCCCAGGCTCATCCTGGGACTAAGCTTCCTCACAGCCACACATCACAGCTGGCCAAAACACAAGGGAAGAGTATTTGGCTGATATAGTCAAGACCATCAAGTAGCCACACAGAATGGCAGAGCTTCAGTGGCAGAAGCAGCAATGATGGCACTGGTCAACCACAGCTCTGCAGAGGTCACAGGGACACCTTTGCAGTGGGACCACAATCTACTTGTTAATTACACACTGAGGACGAGTGTATTCTGCAATCCAGGGAACTACAGGCCTGTCAGTCTGACCTTAGTGACAGGGAAAGTCATGGAACAGGTGATCTTGAGTGCTATCATGAAGCACATGCAAGAGAACTGGGTGATCAGGCCCAGTCAACACGGGTTCACAAAAGGCAGGTCTTGCCAAACTAACCTGATTGCCTTCTATGACTTGGCTGCTGGATGAGGGAAAGGCTGTGGATGTATCTTCCTGGACCTAAGAAAAGCCTTTGACACCGTTTCTCACAGCATTCTGCTTCGGAAACTGTCGGCCTCTGGACTGGAGAGGCGCACACTCTCCTGGGTGGAAAACTGGTTGGATGGCCGGGCCCAGAGAGTGGTGGTAAATGGAGTTAACTCCAGCTGGAGGCCAGTTACAAGTGGGGTTCCCCAGGGCTCAGTACTGGGTCCAGCCCTGTTCAATGCCTTTATCAATGACCTGGATGAAGGCATCGAGTGCTCCCTTAGCAAGTTTGCAGACGACACTAAGCTGGGTGGAAGTGTCGATCTGCTGGAGGGTCAGGAGGTTCCAAAGGGATCTGAACAGGCTGGACCACTGGGCAGAGTTCAGTGAAATGAGGTTTAACAAGGCCAAATGCCTGGTCCTGCACCAGGGGCACAATAACCCTAAGCAGAGCTACAGACTAGGAGAAGCCTGGCTGGAAAGCTGCCAGGAGGAGAAAGACCTGGGGGTGTTGGTTGACAGCCGACTGAACATGAGCCAGCAGTGTGCCCAGGTGGCCAAGAAGGCCAATGGCATCTTGACTTGTATCAGAAACGGCGTGACCAGCAGGTCCAGGGAGGTTATTCTCCCTCTGGACTCGGCACTGGTGAGACCACACCTTGAATACTGTGTTCAGTTCTGGGCCCCTCACCACAAGAAGGATGTTGAGGCTCTGGAGCGAGTCCAGGGAAGAGCAACAAAGCTGGTGAAGGAGCTGGAGAACAGGCCTTATGAGGAGCGGCTGAAAGAGCTGGGGTTGTTTAGCCTGGAGAAAAGGAGGCTGAGAGGAGACCTCATTGCTCTCTATAACTACCTGAAAGGAGGTTGTGGAGAGGAGGGATCTGACCTCTTCTCCCAAGTGACAGGGGACAGGATGAGAGGGAATGGCCTCAAGCTCCACCAGAGGAGGTTCAGGCTGGACATTAGAAAAAAATTTTTCACGGAAAGGGTGGTTAAGCATTGGAACAGGCTGCCCAGGGAGGTGGTTGATTCACCTCCCCTAGAGGTGTTTAAGACACAGGTGGATGGGGTGCTAAGGGGCATGGTTTAGTGACTGTTGGGAATGGTGGGACTTGATGATCCAGTGGGTCTCTTCCAACCTGGTTGTTCTATGATTCTATGATTCTGTAAGTGTAAAAATACTGTCTTGGGTTTGCACTGCTATTGTGTGCATTTTAAAATTGCTATTTCTTTCTTTCTTTCTTTCTTTTTTTTATTTTTAATCTCTGGGATACTTTTACATCAAGTTGCTAATCATCTATAGAAGACTGGGAAATTGAAATATCTGTGTATACTTCTGATGCCTTTCATTGACTCAGATTGCTTTGTTTTGTAGGCTGAGCCATTCCTCAGGACATATAAGAACAGTAATTACACATACCCTAACCAGGCTCCAGTAAGTGTCAACATCATCATCCCACTGTTACTCTGCTGCATCTGCTCCTATGTGGTAACCAGATGAGACATACTCTGTACCACAGGTGAAATCAGCCTGTGGCCAGAGGGGTTTCGGAGGCTGAATGTACAGCAGGAAACAGGAAAGCATTCCCTGATTTGGGCATCCAGAAACACCTGTAAGAACACATGCTCAGACAGCACAGTTATCAGTCCAGGATGCTACTCTAATTTGAGAAATACAATATGGCTATTGAATTGAGCAAACAAGAACTGTCTGGTTAATTACATGCAAAACAGGCTTTGGTTTATCCATCCTAGTTACTACTGACTGTATTTCCTAGCCAAATGGTATTCAGCTTTCTTCTTTTTTCTCTTTAGAATTATGGAACCCAGCTGCTATGTGAGGACAGATCTCCATCCTCCCCTCCTGCAACTTCAGGTAGTCTTGCCTGTTTTGCGTTAAGAGGCTTAATTGCTTTCAACTGTCCTTCAAGATGAGATTATATTTTTGCTGAAATGACTGCTGGGCTATAAAAAATATTGTTGAGAATAGATGTCATGTTTTTCAGCAGATACTTCAAAATATCTCACAATAAAATCCAGCTTTGAGTGCTGGCATAGTCTACAAGAGGTTTCCTTGGGGAAGGAAATTGGAAATCTAGCTTCATGCATGTTAGTCTAGGACACAGCAATATTCAGTTTTTCAAATAACTTCATATTGTCTTCTCCTTAGTCCTTCTCTGCCTTCTTACAGCTTTAATAACCATTCTCATATTGTCTCATAATACATTTTTACTTTCATCTTGGTGCTGCATATTGCTTACTTCCTGTTGTTTACTTTTTGCTTTTCTTTCTCTTCAGTAGCAGTGTTAACCATGGAGATGCTGAGTAATACACATATGCTACAGCTATGTGAATGAGCTGGAGAAAGCTCCTGTTTTATCACCTGGGTACTGCAAAACCAACATCTCTGAGAATCAGAATCCACAATTGCATGTTTCACATACACAGTGGTGCAAAACAATAGGTATTTCCTGTCCAGGTTCAACTGCATCTCTTTCCTTTGCAGTGCATACCCTAAAACCAGCTGATGTGAAAATTATAGCAGCCCTTGGGGATTCTTTGACGGTAAGACGATATGTTTTTTTTAATGTTTCCTTGTTAGAAGTACAAACAGGTGCCTGCTCCAGTGGAGGGGAAATAGCTATTGTACCTAGAAGCAAAGAACCATCCATTCATGTATGATAACAGATCCAGCAGCAGCAACAAGAAAGAAGTTGTCAGTTCTCTAGCACTCTTCCCCCCCACCCCATATTCACATGCTTTTGAACTCGGGCAAAAAGGCAGACAAATCCTTTAAAGAGGTGCTTAAATACATTGCTGAGCTGGAGACAGAAAAGATCAGATGATGTTGAAACTAATGGGACAAGCCTTAGGTTACTGCGTTTTTTAAAGTTTTTCTGAAAGGGAACAAACTTGTGAACCTGTACTTTCACTTCAGTTCTTTCAGAAACAGCGTGACCCGGGGATGTCTGTTTGTAGCATTTTACTCATTTTAGCATTAATGAGATAAGGATATACAGGGGGAAGAGCTCTCTGGCTCTATCAGTTTAGGAATATATTCATTCTTTATATTATGCCTGGTTTTTTTATCAAGATGTAGTTCTTACTGAGGATGATTATCTTTGGTAGCCTAGAAGTAACATACCTCAAGATCCAGACATCCTATATTCCAATTATGTCTTTCTCCGTAATGTTTTCATACTGGTCAATGACTGAAACTCTACAGCACAAAGGAAACATTGGGCAGAAAGAAGTAACTGGAACATAGGTTTCTCTGAATCTGAGCCTTACCAACAAAGATATTTTGTTTAAAAACCATGAAGCCTTTATAACTCTTTGGCAGGCATGTTTCTGAAACTCCTACACCCAGGAGGCTACTGAAATAAATAGAAGTATTTGAATGCAAACCTGCAATATTGACAAATGAAAGATATTCTGTACATAGCTGTAGTTGTCATATTATAATATCCAGGATCCTGCAGCTGTTTCTTCTTGTAAGTCTGTAAGAGCTGAGAATATAATCTGCTTTCATAGAAAGTGCAGTGGGGCATTGCTGTCTCAGACCTGCACTTGGTCCTTGCATAGTTATTCTGAATACCAGTCTTCCATTAATTCAATAAGGCTAATACAGACATGAAAAATGTAGCATTGTGGCTTAATCTGAAATAGCAGCAAATAGCCTAGCTGGTCTTGTGCTGTACTAAAGTACTACCCAGTTCCTAAATTTAACATGGAACTAGAGAGTCACATCTAGCAGGCCCTCTGCTTCTGAATTCTAGTGGAATTTTAGAGACGATGTAGTTCTAGAGAGAATGTAGTTCCTAGCTTGCCTCTTGCTTCAAGGTAAGTAGGGAATGCTTTTCTCCATTTAGCACAGTACTTTTCAAATCAGTGTTATTATGATGCTTCTTTCCAAGATGTTTGTTTTCTCTGTTGAGTTTATACAGTGTTTCTTATTACTAGCCACAAAGTTTTATGTGAGTGTTTGAGACATTTTCATCATTGAGTAATGCAACCCTAAATGAGTTATTCAGCTCATCAAAACCATGAGAAGAAAGCCTATGTTCCATGAATCTATGATGTATTTTGTATGTCATACACAGTATGATGCTCGTAAATAATTATGAAAGATGTTAATGTGTTCTTCAGGAGGAAGTTTAGGGAAAAGACAGATGCCTTCTAAAGCTTTAGAGAAGAAGTGTTCAGAAGAAAATACATTCTTACTATGTAAGATTGACTATTGCATTAGTAATTGTGCTTCATTTGATTAATGAAAAATAATTTCCAGGCTGGTTCAGGAATTGCCTCAGATAATCTCCTGGATTTGGACACTCAATATCGGGGACTGTCTTGGAGGTGAGTCTTCAGCCACGGTAATGAGATGTGTATTCTTTTCTGTTAATATTATTCTCTTCCACATGTTTTGTGGCTTTCAGGTGTCAGAAATTTGAATAAAAAGTTGCTTCTTCGGCTATTATTTCTTGTGAAGATGTGTCAAGATACAGGATTTGTCATGAAGGTGGCTTCACAAAAAAAATTTTCAGCAATGACTTTTAAGTTAGCCTTTTGACTTCTCTCATTCTTTCATCTTTGTCTGTTTTTTTTTTTTTGGTGGAATGCAAGTTGGAAAAATTTGAGAAAAATCATTGAAACAAACAAGTCAGAACTGGTTGATTTTGGGGACAACTTCTCAAAATGCATTTCTGAACCTTTTATAGCACCATGGAAAACAGTTTGTTTAACTGGAGAACTTTTACCACATGCAGCGCACAGTTCTAAAGAACTTATTTATTTTACGTGATGGTATAGCTTAGTTGACATTGACTGGAGCAGTTTTGTGCTGTTCTAAGTCCTCTCCATAGGCCAGACTATGGCCTACTTGTGTTCCAGCAATTGCAGACTTGGAGAAAACATATCTCTGTACAGGAAGCAGAAGAGACTGAGGAGCCGCTGATACAGCTCTCTTGTCATCCAGGGACTGGCTGTATGGTGCTGCCTCAGAGCAGCTTCATGTAGCTGGAACCAGCCTCAAAATCAGCCTTCTAATCTGCAGTATTTTAGGGCCCTATCATTCAACTAGCCATCTCAGGCATTTTTCTGCCATTTCATAATAATTGACTATACCCCTATACAGCTGCAACATCCTTAAACTCTTCTGACAAGCATCTTTACCACTGAAATGTCAGCTGTTCTCCCCAATAGCACTTCCACTTCTGTCCTCTCCATGTAATCTGATAGATTAATAGTTACTAAACTGATCACTTTGCTTTTTCTCACAATGCATGGTAGATTTTCTCTTTGCTTATTTTCCTTGGCCAGTTAAGGGATGAGTGACTGGGATTTCTCTTTCTCATTTTAGCATTGGTGGAGATGCATCGTTACAGAATGTGTCAACTCTACCTAGTAAGTAAATGCTTTGCTAGTTCTATTTGACCCTATTGAAGAGAAGAAATGGGCTGATTTCTGATACATTTACAGAGAAACCTTAAGTATCTCAAAGCTGTTTTAGAGTAATTAACAAGAACTACCTTTCATAGAGCAATATCTTAGGATTAATGATTAAAAAAGGTGGCTTCATCAGTGATACTGAGAAGCAGCTAGAAGTTCTCTTCCTCTCTTGTCCCTCTCCCTTTTCAACTGTTTTGAGTGTTATTTGAATTTCTAAATAAGTTTATGTCCATGTTTATGATGCAATTAATGTTTGGTTTTAATAAATATTCCACCACAGCTTTTTCCAAAAAAAGATGTTTGCATAAAGCAGACTTATTTGGTAAATACAATCTGAAGGGAAAAGTTTTAGCTTTCTCTTCACTGAAACATGCAACTTCTCATAGCTCAGTCTGTTGTTAATGTGGAGCCACTGGAGTTCCAGTTTATAATAATAAAATTCTACTTGAAGAGGGCTAGTAAACTGTCCTGCTGTGTGTTGCTTGTTTATTATAAAAAAAGTTAACAAGAATGTAAATAGAATAAGCAATGAATTGATTCAAAGGTTGCTTTTACATTTGACAAAGCCATCATTAAAGTGTGGTTAAATTCAGGCTTTGAAATTAAGCTATCTTTTATAGTTTATAATGCAACCATTTTCACTCTCAGCTGTGAATTACACTATCAACTTCCTTTTGGGAACTGGTATGGAGATAAAGGAGAACGTGGTGGGATTTTATCAGAACTGCTCATCTGAGCCCTTCATATTTGTCAGTGGTATCAGACTTTGCACAGACATTAAGCAGACACAGATTCTCTAGCTTGAAAACAAGCTCCCACTGGGCTTAAGCCTCCTTCAGGCTCGCTTCAGGGATTCACAATCATGTGACTGAGAATTTTATTTTAGGCTTTAACCACTACAACATGAAAAATGACTGCACGCAATAGTCTTAAATTCTGCTCATCTTATCCACTAGTGACAGTGCAGGGCACAGCAAGCATGCAGCTGTCTCACTTGCTGCCTGCTGATGGCCTCTCTCTCTCACTGCTGCTTGGTGGATGCAACTAGTTGAATGGAGGCTGCAGGAGCTGTGCTGTTAGAGGGAATAGTTGTAGCAGCACTGGTGTCTGCTAGTCCCCATAGTCAGGGAGCATATGTAGGCATTCTCCCTTCATTGCTATCTTTCTTTTTCAGACATCTTTCGAGAGTTCAATAATATGATCGTGGGCTACTCGACGGGCACTGGAAGTGCAAATGATTCAAATGCATTCCTTAACCAGGCCATTCCTGGTGCAGAGGCTGAGTATGTAGCTTTTTCTTTTACATTTTCAGGTGATGGATGCTTCATCTAACTTTCTTTTAACTGCCTCATGTGCTGTCACAGTTTGCTCAGAATAGCAAGCAAAATAAGTCTGGTTAGCTGAAAATTGGCTCAAAACAAGTTAAATGTATGGGCTTATTTTACAGCTGAACTTTGAAAGAAAACCAACAGTCCTGGTTATGAAACCAGCAAAGAAGAAACTGGCAGAAATTGTTTGGTGGTAGTGGTTTCTCCTATTCATGTTCAGTGTCTATTAATTTAACTATTTATCTGTCAACAGATCTCTGAGAGTATGGATGTTTTTAGAGAATTAGCATATAATGAATTGGTAAAGAGATACCAGGAGACAAACTATAATAGATGAAATCTCTCATAATTCTGGCCTCAGGGCTTCTGGATAAGCAAGCAAGAGTGGTTGGAAGAGAGGAAAAAAACTAGCCACAGTCTAGAATCTGAAGAAAGAATTGATGATTGTCAAGTATGGGGCTTGGTGCATTGCAGACCTGGTGCAGTGGTAGTCAGTTCTGATGATATAATAGGGATTCTAATATCTTGCAGTCATCTGAATGTGTCTGCTTGATTTTAGTCACACCTAGGAGGCTGCATGAATTGAACTTTTCTACACTACTTGTCCTAGAAATCCCTGGCTTCTTATTGAAAGAGTTAGTGCTGTTTAATTAACAAAACAGATGGCTGCTGAAATGCAGTCACAGTTGGGGCACAGGTTCTGGCAGACCATGCCTGGGTTTGACATTGTTAGTTGATATTAGCCAGACCTTAATTTGTTTGTTTGTTTAAAGAAAAGTTTCTCTTACTTCTCAAAGAGGTCTTGGAAGTGAATTTCAGAAGTCAAATGAAATGTTCAAGTTTGCTGTATCTATGGAAAGATTGTTAGGATTTATCAGGTGTTTTTATTGCTATCTTGGAGGCCTTGAGTAACCTCTGACTCATGCCAGCAATCTCAGTGAATGCTTGGATTTCCTGACAGAACTAGTCTGCTAAGTGCCCTGATATATCCTATAGCACCCCAATACCTGAGAGAAGGGATTTTGTTTTCTAGAGATGAGTGAATGTATCTGTGTATGTCAGTGAAACACGTGCAAGGAATATGGCTCTGACTCAGTTACTCATGCGAATTTATTAACATACTTCCACATGCAGCTTATATTAAGATTAGCTTCAGCTTTTATTTGTTATAGGAAAGAATGAGATGGATGCCTATCTTGCATTTTGTACCAATTAAATTGTTTTCCTATGATTCAGAGGGGGAAAATGTGTTCACCAGCTAATGCTGGTATTTCAGAATTGTTACCTGTCCTGTTTCACTTTTTGGAGCTAATCTGGAAACTGCTTTCCAGAGAGGCTGGGACTTTTCTGGAAACAGGTAGTTCTGTAATCTTAGCAGCTTTTGGAAACTGGATTTCTTAAAATGAAAACAGTGGCTACTTTGAAGAACTCTTTAGTGAACTTCATGGCAGTGTAACAGTGCAAGTCTCATTCAGTAAATTTTCCTAAGCCTACCCGCATGCATTGCCAAAGTGCTTGCACACATGCTGGAGTTAAAGACAGATTTGAGGCATGTTGCTGAAGCAGAGCCTGGCTGAGATTTAGGATTTCATGTGGAAAAAAAAAGGAGGTTAAGATTTTAAGACTGAAAGGAGAGAACAGGTGACTAGAACTGTGGGTATCTGATTTTCCATTAGCAAACTGTTTCTGTTGATTTAAGATCTAAATTTGGTAGAGACTACAGCTCAAGGATGGGTGATTGCTGGCACTGCTTTGTTTAAGATTTTGTTGGATCTTACTAACCGTGTTGGCTTAGGGTGCATCAGCACTTCAGTGATTGCACGAGAAATTGAAGGTGTTGTGAACTGTCGGCTAAATAACTAGCATTTTCCTCTGGATCGATATTGAAGTCAATGCCCTAGCTTACATGCTTCCACAGTAAAACCGTAGGAAATCATGACCACCTGTGGCTTGTGATAGCTTTGGCATATAAATAAGTAGGTTATGACATTGAAAAAGGGTAACAGTGAACAGAAATATTACATTCATGTGTTGTCTGTGTCACAAGTAGATGTGTGAAAGGGCTAATTCCCCAGTAAATACTCTCATGTTAGTGTTAGATTAATATTCAATTGGAGGAGGGTGGTAAGAGATACCTCCTCTTCCTACAGTAAACAGCATTGCAGAGGAGAGCTAAGCTCTGGCTGCCAGAAAAAGCAAGTGTCATGCTTATTAATGTCAACTGATATACTTCCAGAAATGATAGACAATCAGCCAAGTGTTTTTAACGAGAGCCTGAAGGGAAGTGTATCTCATGCCATACCACAGTGTTACCTGGAAAGCCAAGACTTCCAACTACATTCTCTTTTCTATGCATATTTGAGGATCAACTTGTCAGGGCAGTCAAACAAGGTTGAAGCGTTTAGCACAGGTAATGCAAAATTCATGGCAGTTTACATGCATACATACATGCCTGCATGTATAAGTATTTGGAAACCAGCAAACCTGTCATCTTAACTTGTCTGAGTAACTTTGAAAGTTGCTTGGATTTTTAATTACCCAGGAAAGGTACAGAAGTGTTTTACACAATTGAAAATTAAGTATTGACTCTCAGTGCAAGCCACAGAAATTACGGAGATGTGCACAGTGAGCTCTGAAACACTTCAGCTGTGCAGGGGGTTGAGCTGTGGTATATGCAACATCACTGAAGAGGCTGGTTAATTATGGTGACTTGGCTTTACATTCTTGTTTTAGTCCACAAGGAACTGATTGATAACAGCCTAGTTCTAGACAGGAGATCTTACCAACGTGTTGCCATGTCTGGCTTTTCAGTGGGTTTAGGTGCTAAGTGCACTTTAAGAGAAGCTAAACTTACAGTTCCAGATTAGTTACTGGAGGAAAATCAGTATTCAAGTTCAATTTGATGTTGACTTCCCACAAAGATGTAAATATGTAATTTGACCATGACCACGTGAGGATTGTACTGTATCCTCCCTCAGCCCCTCTGACAGGTTGGTTTAGGGTGTTTGAAGAGCCTTAATCTTAATCTCTCCATGAAGGCATTTTTTTCACTCACTATCTACTTCTTCACAGGCACTTACCAGCCCAAGCAAGAAATCTCCTGAGACTAATGGAAACTGATCCTGTAAGTTGTCTCCTTTAATCTTACAGCATTAAATGAAACTTATGTTACATTACACCATTGATCCACCTGCAATACCATGCATGTGTCACAAAGGCAAAGAAATGCAGGCCTGTTATTATCTTTTTTATTGCACAGAGAATTGACTTTCGTGCTGACTGGAAGCTAATAACGGTGTTTATTGGAGCCAACGATCTGTGCAACTATTGCAAAGACCCTGTGAGTAGTAGAACTGGTTAACTGAAACTGTAATGGGACTGTAATGTTGATATTGAAACACGTCAAGGGAGACGCATGGATCCTTGGAGTTATATGTGCTGCTCTATATTTTGATGGTGGTTGCTGCTGACAGTGCCCTGATATAAAATCAGTTACCAGCAATGGAGGAGAATGGTTGTGCTCTCTCTAGCCTGCTCCAGGATAAGAACCCCTGTGCTTGTTACTGTCTTTTGACTATGAGCGAAAAGTGTAAGGGAAGTAAAGTTTCACTCCTCTGATGTGGTAACTGCTCTATTGTTAGCATGCCCTAATCTGAGAGAGAATTATACTCCCACCACTGGTTAAATCCCACAATTGTCATCACCCTGTAACTGACAGTGTAGGGAGGTACAAGGAACAGGTGAGGTATATGTGAGGGAAATTGTTCCACTGCTCAATGTCATTTGAATTTTATGCTTCTCTGGATTGTGGAGAAGACTTAGGGCTGCCATAAGGACATAATGGGAGTCGAGTGGGAGGGAGATGCCACATTTCATGGCCAGCTCTTACTGTCTTGCTTTTAATATGCTGACTTCTTGCAAGCATATTCAATTCTTCTGCAACAAGTTGTGTTCGAGAAATTTGCTACCCCTGCAGAAGCCTTGCTAAGCTTCTTTGCTGCTGCTGCCAGGTTTTATAGCTTTATTTATAGGTATGACCTTGACTAGCAATGATTTCACCTGATTTTACAAGAGCTTACCAGCTGGCTGTTGAGCACACCTATGACTGCTTGGTTTATGCTTTTCAGCATGCATTCACACTGAACTCCTTCCTGTGTCTTTACATGAAGGACCCAGTGGATTTGAGTTAAATATATGGCTACTCAACAAGGATTACTTTAAATCCAAAATTTAACTGAGTCTTCTTACGTTTTAGATTACTTAGTATGCTTAAAATCCCTAGTCTCTAGAAAGAAGCATGAACATTGTACTGACAACAGTGTTGTATGGCAGAAAAGGAAGTGTATTAATATGATTCTCCAGCCTCCCAACCAAAATGCCTTGTGTCTCCATTAGCAGCAATCTCTTCTCTTCTGTTTCTATCAGGATCACTACTCAGCTATGAATTTCACCAGCAGGATACAGGAAACTCTTGATATTCTGCACAAGCAGGTAAGTGCTCTGAAATTGTCCTGGCATTCTAGCTAATACCGATCCATGACTGGTGCTAGCTTTTCTGTTTGTTTGGTTTGGTTGTTTGTTTTTTTTTCTATTCTGGTACCAAACATACTTCATTAACTTTTACAAAAGTATTTAATTTTGTCTTGTCTGTCTGAGAATAGTGAGATGCAGTCTGAAATGACAGATGGTGACCATGGTGCTACGAGAAGAATCAAAAGATGAGGTGCTGAACTGTGTCCAGAGATGGGCAACAAAGCTGATGAAGGTTCTAGAGAAAAAAAAGATTTTATGATGAGTGGCTGAGGGAACTGGGGTTGTTTAGTCTGCAGAAAAAGAGGCTAAGGGGAGACCTTATCACTTGCTACAACTACCTGAAAGGAGATTGTAGTGAGGGGCATGTCAGTCTCTTCCCTCAAGTAACAAGTAGTAGGACAAGAGGAAATAGCCTCAAGTTATGCCAGGGGAGGTTTTGATGGGTTGTTCGGAAAAATTGCTTCACCAAAGGGGTTGTCAAGCATTGGAACCAGCTACCCTGGGAAAGTGATTGATCACTATACACTTGGAAGTATAGATGTGGTGCTTAAGGACATAGATTAGTGGTGAACTTGGCAGTACTAAGTTAAGAGTTGGACTTCATGACCTTAAAGTTTGTTCCAACTGAAATGATTCTATGAGTTGAGGGAGTTTGGTGGGGATTTTTTTTGCTTCCCCCCCTCCATTTTTTTTCCTCCTTCTAACAATGAAGAAAGGGAAGGGATATCAAATGGCTGGACTTTTGGTAAAAGAAATGCATTGTGAGCTGCGTAATCAGTTCCTTCTAAGTTAAGTCTGACTTACCTTTCAGGTTCCAAAAGCTCTAGTGAGTCTGATTGAAGTGATGGACCTCCTCCCTCTGAGACAGTTGTTTGTGAATACTGAAACTCAGTGCCCCACTTACATGTCAGAGTAAGGCTTGTTTGACTTCCTTTTGTACCTGAGCTTACTGTCCACAATGATAAAGAATGTTCTTATTCCATGCTTCTCTCTTCATTTGAAGTGATGTTCAAAAGTAGTACTACAGTCCCACATACGTCGCATGCAATGCTGACATCACCCTGCTTGATGGCTTTGGCTGAAGGACCTGTGTATTTTGTCTATGTCTAGAACTCTTAAGATTTCCTGTGATACGTAACATACACCTCACTAAACCTAGGTTAAAGTTATTGACAGAGGGTTCTGCAAGGTGAGCTTTATTGCAATGAGTAATTTGCATTCTTTGCTGATCTTCTGGGCAGGAACATATTCTGTCTTGAAATTGCCAAAGGAATAATTGATTGGAAAGGTATCATCTCACAGGTAATGCAGCCAGTATGTTTCAAAGATCTGTTTACTGGTTCTGGATGGACTGGCTTGCACCTCTTGCAGGCTGCAAGGCCTTTGGATGCCTTGTATCATAGTACACTGTGCATCCCTTTGATATGCCTGAGGCTGAAACTAAACTGATTTAGAGTAGTATCATTCATGCAAGGCAGAAAATAAAACTAATGTTTGAAATTGTGGTCAATGGCAAGAACAATAAAATATTTTCACAGAAACTGGACTGTACAGGTTTCCTTGTTTCTCCAATGTCATGATGGCATTGAGTGGCGAAGGGTGACGTGCATTCTCAGATCTCTAACTTTCTCTTTTCCTGTTCTCTCCTTTAATCTCTCCCACAGTTATCTGTGTAGCTGTGTTCTTACAGGAGAAGAAAATTCACCAAATTTAACAATGGTAGGAGAAGCCACTAGAGCTTACCAAGTAAGTTTATCAGTAGTGGTACAGTTACTTTATCTCCAGTCGAGGTGAAGTCTTTATTACCAAGCAACATATCATAGCAATATTTTACCCAAATAAGAGCTATGACCTAAATGGGAGGTAATTTGTTGTTAACCAAAACACTGTATGACCAAAACCAGCAGCAAAACTCTACAGAATTTTTTTTTTCTAGTACAGATAGAGGTGGGAGTTATTTGTCAAAATCTTGTCCCCCACAGTCAGTTGCAGTATTGTATTCCAGCCTTCTTGGCCACTTTGCAGGGCTCACCTTTAGACAACATCTGCAGCTATTACAGCTAAGAAATAAGTTTAATTCTGATTCTTCGGTTCTCAAAAAAAAAAAAAGTTATGTTGCAGAGATGTTGATGGATTATTGGTGGCTCGTTTTGTGCTTCTTGCAGCTTGAGATTCAGAGACTAGTGAATTCTGGCAGATATGATACTCATGAAAATTTCACAGTGATCATCCAACCTTTCCTCCGAAATCTCAAGATTCCTTTTGATCAGGTATGGTCTAAAAAGAATTCTGCAAGCAAAGGACTGAGTGTGGATATTTCCCCTTTAGAGACCATGTGCAAAATAATTTCAGCTTGTACTGTGCTTTTCTGGTTAAAACTTGTTTCTTTTTGGCATGGTGCATTAGATTTCTTCATATATTTAGCAGTTCTTTGATTTAGATGTTGTTCTTGGCAACATGAATTACTGTTTTCTAAAAGAAATTAAAACCTGAATTAAGAGGTTTATGTCCATTCTCAAGGATATTTAAATATTTTTATTTCTGAAAATATAAAATTTATTAATAAAGACATATTACATTATAGTTCTTAAAACAGCATAGCTGCTTTTCTCATTGGAGACTACAGCATTGCCTCTTCTTCATGTCCCATAACCCATTCTCTGTATCTGGAAAGAAGAGAATTTACATATGATCTGGTAGAAGTAGTAGTTTTATATAGTAAGCCCTTTTTCCTGTTATTGGGAATTTTATTTCACTGCCTTTAATGGTAGGTCTTAGTAAACTATATATCTAGGAAATAACACAAACCTCTGAAATTAATATTTGATATTTTCATACGCATCTGCATTTCCTCATTTCACGTGGAATTAAGAGCATATGGGGCAAAATTTTGAGCCAGGATTGCTTCAGTATAATTGAACCACAGTGATTCTGAACATGCTGGCAGTACCTAGTGATAAGTTTTAAATGTTCAGATGCTGCTACAGACAATTTTGGCAAACTGGCTAAAAGCTTCCCAGGAAAAACAGACTTTGGAGTTGGGGGGGTGGTGAAGGATGGTTGGTGGTTTGGTTTTTATTTTGTTTTCATTTGTTTATCAAGTTGGTTCCTGAGAAAAGTAATTGCCTGGGGGTTTGGTGCTGAGGTAAGGAATGCAGAAATATAAATAGAAGCACCAAAATATTTCTGATTTTTTTATAGTCTCAGATTTTAAGAAAGCTCAGGATGCTGTTTCTTGTTCTTCTTATCTCACTCAACATTCAGATGTTCCTGAACTGAAACCTCTGCCTCTAAACCTGGCAAAAGATCAGATATAGATGCAAATTTTAGAGGCATTCCTCTAAGAAGCTAGACCAAACAAACTGAATCAAAATCTGCTCGGATTTTGAGAAAGGACTGCTCTGACCAGAAAAATGTTTTAATCATCTATGATCTAATCTCTTTCTTATCTCAATACTCACATAAAATCCAAGATATTTAAATTTCAAAAATCCATTTCAGATGCTTTAATACCTGTATTAATGTACAGCTTTTTTTCAGAAAGGAGACTCTACTAGTGTACTTAGTCAGCCTAGTTGCTTTCACTTGAACACTTCCTTCTTGCTCCTTTCAAAACTGCAGAACTGATACCACTGTGAAAAAGCAGATGGACTTTCTTATTTATGGTAAAGCATCCGTAATATGCTTGTTACCATGTAAAGGTGCTGCAGAGCATAGTGGTACCTGCATTGCCAGTTCTGATGGCGTAGACACTAGACACATAATTGAAAATGTTGGTTTTGCTGTTTCTGAGTGGACCTGCACTTCAATGCACACAAGCAAATCTATTTAAGCATTTCTTGTGGCTTATGAATCCACTGAAGTACACTGTACCACCAGGTAATCATGCGATTTTCCACATTAGAGCACATTAGATCAGCAGGAACAAGTAGCATGAGCCTCCTATTACTTGCTCTGATTTGGCCTCAACAATGCCACGCTGGAGCTGTGTGGATTCTTCTGCACTCACATTTCCTTTGTTTTCATTTCTAGGATGGGCATCCAGATATCTCCTACTTTTCACCTGACTGCTTCCATGCAAGTCAGAAAGGTCATTCTCAGCTTGCCAGGGCTCTCTGGAATACTATGGTAAGGTGACAGACCCAAGGTCTTTACCTAGACTTGACTACCATTAAAATAATCTCTGTAATAAACATTACAATGGACGGCTGAATCAGTCTAGATCTTGTGTTTTTTTCCTTTATACTAGTCAGATACTCTAAACTTCTTGCACTGCCCTCAGCCTAGAATCTCTTGCTTTTTAAAGTATATGGAGAGGAAAGAGGTGCTCAAAGTGCATGATCACTCCAAGATCACTGTCATTCATGATTTCAGCTGAGAGATTTCAAGTCTGCTTCATCCATTGTCATAAAAGGCAGGACAATAAGGATGACGTGTCTGTGTGCTGATGTGGGAAACCACCAAGTGAAGAATTGTAACTGCATACATAGATTTAAATTAGGTTGCTTAAATCCATGTGTTGTGAACACCTCATTAGGAATTAAAGTGGCTTTAATTCAGTTTAGTTTTACTACCTTTGGAAATGAGTATAGCTCAATAAAATGTGGCATTAAAGTTTGCTTAAGCGTATTCATTTTACTTACTATTACAGTGCAGTAGGTGTACTCATGCAGTCAGAGGCAGCATCTCAAATGCTGGATGGTAACTTCTAGGTACTTCAGGGTAATGTCTTAACAGCTGACATGATTGTTTTAATCATCAAGCAGTACCTCTAATTAAATTTGGTTTAATTTTCTACACGTAAGCAGCCTTTTGTTGGAGATGCCATCGTGGAGCTTGGCTATAAAAGTTGAGGGACTCTTAGTGTCTTGTCTTTTATGTGAGAAGAGAGTTTACAACCTTGCCTTCTGGCAAAATTCCAAGGTACTTCATGTGCCTGCCAAAAAATCCTCCAAGAGTTTAAACATACCCAGTGTAGCTTTCCACTTCCCATTTTAAGCTTCTTTCTTTTAAGCCTTGCTGTTTTGTTACTGAGTTGCCATGTGCTTTCTGAGAAGTGGATGCATTTGAGACCTGGGTAGGTCAAGGTCTGTAAATACAGGCAGCTTTATATAAATTTGAAAGGTATATTCAGATTCCTTGGGTTAGAATTGTTATACAAATGTAAGATGAGCCAACATGGTTACAAAACAGGGTTTTTTGTCTTCCTTTCTTAGTTACAGCCTGTAGACCAGAAGGCTGACTCATTTGATTTTACAGATGATATTGTCCTCGACTGTCCAACCCAGGTAAATACTAACAATGTTGTGGAAGCTGGGTATCAAGTGTTTGTATGTGCTTGTGCTTGCTGCAGAGAGCAGGAGTTTGGTATGTCTGAAGCAAGTTTACTGAAAATTTTTGTTCTCTGTGTCCCTCTGAGTGAGCTGGTTGGTACTGTCATGTACGTGCTCTGGTGTCCCTGGGCCTTTTACTGTGCCATGAGTACTAATTGACAACATGCTGACTTGTGTGTTTTCAACTGCAGCAGAGGTTGTGTCTTGCTATGTCTGTAAAGTAGAGGCAGCTCAAGGAGCAAGCAGAATGAGCTACATTAACTTTCCCATCAGAATCAATGGAGTTTAGGCATCATAATGGCTCTGAAACCCCCCAGTATCTGCTATCTTTTGAATTAGTGGCAAGTTGTTTTTCCTGGCCTGACCCATAACAGGGATACTTCAGACTCTTTGAAAGCTGCTTCTGCAGTTATAAAACAAGCTGGTGAATTTGCTGTACAGCTGATAGGTATCAGCTCGTGGAAATGACCACTGCAGTCAGCAACAATTGACTCACTTTCTGTGCCAAATAATGTGGATTTTATACTTTGTCCCTCTATCCACTCCTATTTAAAGATGCCACTTTTGAGAAGTAGGGATAGAAAAGTGTTTTGTGCCTTGCAAAGAAAATATAGTCATTGTTTTCAGAAATGGCAAGCCCACAGTGCTTTGAAAAAGTCATTGATAGAAGTATCAATAGCTTTCCTGGCTCAGAAAGCTCTTGGGGTAAAGACTGTTTAGCAAGAATAAGAATAAATAGAATGTGTCCAGGGGAATTCACCTTCTGTGTTACTAAAGGATGTAGGAAATTATTTCAAATTCTGACATCTACAAATTCCATGTATTGTTTCCATTTTCTCACTACAGTTTTAAAATCCTACTTCAGCTCATCATGTCCATGAAAACAGCAGTAGGTCTTTAACCAATGAAATATGCCTTCTGATTTTAGTGCTTTGTAAGACTTCCTCATGCAGATACTGAAATTGCTTTTATTTGAGAAGAGTGGGCATCCTGGTGAAATTTTTTAGCCTATACAGTGTGCATGTCTTCCTGAATGCATGGTGCATTAGTGCAGGACAAAAATAACCATGTAATTGACAGACTCCTTTGGAAGGAAAAGCAATCCTTTTGGTAATCAATTTTTTATCTCCCCTCTGCTCACACAGGAAGAGCTGCACAGGTTTCTCTAGATTTTACATCAGTGTCTTTTGAAAGAACTAATCATCTAATAAAGTCCAAGTGATTCGTGGAAAGTTAGGAGAGGAAAATGCTAAAATGCAGTCAGGATCTGGCATATGTCATTTTTGCTATAAGGTGTTGAACACAAACCTTGGCTATGTATTTTAAGGAAGGAGCATGGTTTCAAAATCCAGATCGCTGTTTTGCAGCTCAAGGCATTCCTTTCTTGGTGATATGATGTCTTGATATCACTTGCTATGATATGTGCCATGAGGTTATTGCCTAATTTCTTTTGGTTTTGTATTCCTCTTTCTCTAGAACAAACCATTTCTGGGAACATACAAGAATAGCAACTACTCATATCCACCTGTGCACCCTACTAATGAGCCAGTAGAGGTAATGTAGTATCTTTTGCTGCAATTTAGGCAAACTATGCAAAGCTACATCTTGTGACTGTTCACACGTCATCCTGAATTATAGATGAGATTAGCCATTACCAGTTTTCAGAAAGTGAAGTATTATCTTGCATTGCATTTTTTCCTGTGTAAAAAAAATGTTAAATTCTTCTTTTCCTAAAAGCCAAACAAAATTAATTGTATTAATTGATGCAATTGTATTAGACTGTGCTCAACAGTCAGTCACCTGTGATGCATAATTAATTGGGATAGCAAGTTCCTTGCATTAGGGAGGAGGTAACTTATAACTCTGAGTCCACAAATGATCTGAGGAAGGTTTGCATATTCTCTGCTTGGATCACTGTACTTCAATGCACTCAGGTAAGCTTAACCTGTAAAGAGCAGTCACCTTTATGTATTGAACAGGCAGCCAGATACAAAGCTGATAGGAAAACATTTTCAAAAGGATTCACTTTCCACTATGACTGAGCAACGACCACATGGTAGATTAAACAAACTGAAGGAACAAAGGATGTGTAGGACTTGAAGAAACCAGGTGGTTATTTACTCTTGATAAACAGCTGCAGGTGTGCAGACTAAGTGTGGATTGGAGATGGCAGTCAAAATTGGCTGGGCTAGTTTGGCTTACTGGGGGTGGTCTTCAGGTGCACCCAAATTTATGGAAACCTGTGTGTGCCTTGAGGACTGCAAAGAGCAGTAGAACAGAAGAGTAGTAGAACAGCTGTTCTTGTTTCAACAAGCCATAGTTTGCAATATTGCAATGGGAATTTTTTCTGTGAAGCTAGAGTCATACTTCTGTTTGGTCATTCTTGCACTGAATCTCAACAGCAATAGCTTTTGAAGTGATAGGATAAAGGAAAGAAGCAGTAAAGAGAGTTAAGGAGCAGTTTATTCTCAGATAAAAAAAACAAATTCAGCTGTCCTTTCTAACTTCTGCAACCAGCCTTTAGCTAGATGATTGATAATAGAGCTTATTAGACCATTTTTTACAATAATAATTTGTCTTGATGTCTTAACAGTAATCATGCTTTCTGAAGACCACTGGCCCACGTAGTCCTTCTCTGAATGGTAGAATTGTGCAATCATATAATATTTGGGGTTGGAAGGGACCCCAGGACATACCTAGCCCAACCTCTTACTCCAACCAGGAACAGCTCTTAAATCAGAATAATCAAATATATTTGCTCTTGCCGACACTGCCTACTACAACAATTCAAATTTTTCCCTCACTACCTTCTTAGCTAAAATTGCTGTTCACTACTGAAAAGCATGAGTGCTGTCTCTGCTGGTGAACCAAAATGTTCTGTGATGTGTGGTTGACTCAATTTCCTCAACTGGTGGGATAAACATAATAGCTATTACATCACCTACAAATGTATAGTAAAGTCCAAAAATTTAGATGCTGACAGCTCTTTTACTGAAACTTTTGAAGCTTCAAAATTCTTACAAATTTTGTATTCAGTGAATGCAAGCCCTTTTATAAGTTTCTAGGAAAAGAATAGATTTCTAGAGAGGTACATTGGAAATAATAATAAAATAAGATTCTACATTAATATAACTTTGCAGGAAATTTTATTCTTGATTTTTGGTTTGTTTGTTTTTACATCTGGTGTCTTTTGAGACAGAGTAGGACATCAAACATGGAGATGTCACCTTCTAGGTCAGGGAGAAAATCTTTAGTCTGCAGAGGACTGTAAAAATAATCCTCCTTATGGAACTTTTTCATAAAGAATTTTTCTAGATAAAGTTTTTTTCCTTTGGAAAAATTTTATTTGGCTAGAAAATGTCACCAAAAGTAATTAATATTTGGGCAGTGCTACACAAAGAAGAGGAAAGGACTGTTGAGCTATTTAGGTACCAAACTGTGATCTGTGTCTTGACTTGGTTTTGCCTTTCACCATACTGTTAACTATATATGTATTCCGTATCTTCTTACCTCAAGGTGAAACAATTTTGTAACTTGTCATTTCAGAACTGGGGGAATGACTTGTCATGTTCTGAGCAGGCTCCATCCAGTCGTGTCCCAAAATCAGGTAAGAAAGTACTTGTCAGCTAAAATCACAAATAAGAGAGATTTCACATTTTGTTTTTAAAAACAGTAACATCTTGAAACTGTGCTTCCAAAATGGGAAGCAAAACAATAAAAGCTGATATATTTAGCAGCAAAGGAAGAAAACTTGTCTTGCCATACCCAGTAAGTTCTGCATTGCAGCACGTGTGTTTGCTGTGGATAAATGCGATCACATTTATCATATACATACATCATACACAGCAACACAACAAATTAAAATTGCTTAGGTAGATTAGTGGCTCAGCAAGTTTAATCTATGGGATGAGCCTGCTCTGCTAAGCAGTGCAGTAGGAGTACTGTGTGTAGTTGGACGGCTTTAAGGGGAGATTGAGAATAAGAGATATTGATCTATGACCTAAACCTGAAAACCATTTAAGAGCTTGAATGTATGCATCCCTACACATATCTAATCTGTTTTCCCCTTTTTTTTCCTAAGCTTTTTTTATGGTCTATATAGTTCTGTGTTAGTTCAGTATGCTGTTGCAAGTGAAGGCAAGAAGTTATGCCTTTTGCCTAGCTGGCATACAGAACCTGAGGCTCGTTCTCCCTTAAAGTCTATAAAAATACGATCAGGTCGGAACCAAAGACTTGCATTTTTATTCTGCTAATCAGTATTTTGTCTCAGTTGTCATTAATCCTGTTTTGTTCTCCTGTTTTTCAGTACATGAACTACGACCTGCTGATATCAAAGTCATAGGAGCACTGGGAGATTCCCTGACCGTGAGTATTGCTGTGTTCCCATGTTTAGAATGAGAGCAGCAATACCTAGATATGGTCGTGTCAGACATCATCAGATAGAAAGCAAATTGCTTTGGCTTGGCAAAGCAAAACTCATCTACCTGTGCCCTTTCACAAAGAACTAGCCTGAAGGAATATGAGTGACACAGGCAATTGTGTCGTCTGGTAATGAATAATTCAGACCAGAACAGAAATGAGATCACATTCTCTATTGCACACAGTTTATTCAAGTGTTTTAGAAAAAGAAAATGTCTGCCTTATAGGAATATTCTTTTCTGATATAGAAATAAGAGCAAGCAATTCGAGTTTTTCATGCAGTGAGAGATTTTGATGAAAATTCTTATTGCAATAATTGATTGCAGAATGAAGTGCTTCTCATTTGTGATAATTCTGAAACTGCATTTCAGAATTTTGCTTTCAGATGTTGATTCCTGGTTTAAGCATTTTCCAGTTAAAACTCTGATGTAGTTCATGTACAAAGAAATGCAAACTGAGGAGAAAAGAGTAGGCATGAGAAAGAAAGGCCCCAGAAAAGAATAGCAGGGAATACTGCAGATCTGCAGCAAAGTTTTCTGAGGAAAAGTTCCAGAATTCCACAGCACTACAGAATTGTTCTGGCATGGGATGAAAGCAAATGTTTGTGTCAACAGTTCCCATGAATTTTAACTCCTGAGCTAAACCAGTGTTCATTCTAGCAGCGTCAGCTTCTGTTGAGTTCAGAGGGAGTTGAAGGGACTGAAATGCTTAAATGGTCAGGCTTTTCCACAGGCAGGAGTGCATGTCTTCACCTCCTCATTAACTCTGAAAGTGATTTATCTTGGCCTGAGGTAATCCTGGCTTTCCCCACTCCCCACCACTGGGCTTTGCTTAGTAGACTTCAGTAATTACCCTGCAAGTCTTCCTCCTACCCATTGGCATGACTCTTAAAATCAATTGCTTGATTTCATCCCCTGCATCTAGACATAGGCACTAGCACACATCTCTTCTTCTTTAAATGTTAATTCTTTAGTACATGAAATGTCTCAGAAAGTCCTAGTCATAAGGACCAGACTCTGAAGCTCGAAGTCTGTGTCTCGGGAGCTGAGCAAGGCAGCTTTTCATCCTGCCATTATTCACGCAGTCCCTATTAGTTGCCACCACCACAGCTAGGTGTGACTGGGCTTTTTATTACTGGGAGTGGGGGTCCAGAAAAGCTAACAGATTATTTCCCACGTGTGTGTACAGATACACACACCTCTTGCACAGGAAATACAATACAGTCAGCAGCACTGGACATTTTTGTACTGCCTAACCATCACTGGCATTGAGGGACTGCAGCAGCAAAGATCTGCCTTGGTCCACTAAGGCATTGATTTTCCTCCTAGTGTTTCCCATGAGAGCCCTAAATGCAGTGTTTATGGCTGAACTGATACCATGGCTTTTTGAAGAACACAAAATTAAGAGAAACTACTAAGAAACTATAAAGCTGCCAAAGAACCCGTTTTCATGACTGCTGTCATGAATGTGAGTCAGAGTGCTGGCCTTGCTCAAGGTCTGTCCCAGTTCTGTGAGCTACTCAAATTCATTAAAAATTTCTTTGTTCTATTGACCTTATTTGTTTAGTTATTGTAGAAGATATTAAAGTTTATGCTGTAGGAAGGCTGTTCTCACTATAGATGCAGTTGGAGGTTAATGAAACATTGAGCAATTTAGTCCTGTCACTGACTAGAATGCATCTGTCTGTCTTCTTAGCACCAATGCGCAGTGAAAGCAATAGATATGCCAGCATGCTTATCTATATTGGCAAAAAAAAATCCTGCATATGCCTCATCAAGTTAGACTAGCAGACTGAGTCCGGCAGAGGAAAAGTGGATTTTACATGAAAGATTTGTTTTCTTGGCAAATTAAAAAGCATCTCACCTACTGATTTATTTACAGCTAAAATTGGCTGGGAAATTTTCATCAATATAGTTAGGACCTGGGGTGTCATGTTTCCCACCACTCCTTTCCATCAGAATATTTAATCTCTCTCAAAATCGGCTTTCTTCAGGAAATGCCAGAATGAAGCGTTTCCTATCAGAAAATTCCAAACAAATACCAACCTGTTCTTGTTAATCTGGGTCCATTGCTTTTAATCTGGATCCCAATGGATTTCTAAAACACTATTAGAGCAGTAGTTCTCAAGTCCTTGACCTTGCCAGTCTCACGCCTTCTGGCTGGACAGCATCTTATCTGATAATCCATGTTCTAATATCTAGATGAGCTGCTTTTGTACATGAGGAGAAGTGCTATGAATTTGAAGCACAGGAGATGCAGTGCTGCCCATGGGCCACTGTGTGGTGGTGAATAAGGACAAGGACCATTTATGCTGAAGCTGGGATATTGTAAAAGCTTGGCTGGATGCGGAGTAAAGTTACCAAAATGATTCAGTATTTTAAAATCATGATGTCTGTCTTACCTAAACTCATACCACTTTTGCCTTCAGGTACCTTATAAATTATTCTTTCCACTATTTTCAGACTGCAGTAGGAGCCAATGCGACTGACCAAATAACAGAGTGGAGAGGACTATCCTGGAGGTGAAAATGCTCAATTTTCTTTCCCTATTTTTGTTCACAGAAACAGTTGTAACTGTGGGTCACCTGGTTGTGTAGTTACATACTTAAGTATGTAAATGCAGGAGTCAGATGCTGGGAGCAAGTATTGCTTGATAAGGATTGGTGGAGTCAGGACTGGAACAGAAAGGCAGAGGTTGTTGTGGAGGGCTTGTGTTTGGTGTTTTAGTGGGGAGGGATTGTTGCCTTTTTTTAAATCAGGCTTGGTTGCTACAAGCACGGTCCTGTGTTTCTGACAGTACTGAATTATTAATACAAATTAATTCCTTCAGCCTCTTGCTAGTGTCTCTGGAGTCTGTTCAAAATATTACTGTTTGTGATTATCTAATGCAGTGGCTACTGCTAGACAGTCTGAATGAGTGTGAATTGGCATGAACATGGTGAGAGCACTGCATGCATATTCAATGAAGATGTTGCAAACATCTTTGCTATTGCAAAGTGGACAAAGGCAGCATGTGTCAGATTTGGTGTGAATATCAATATCCATGCTGGAGTGGAAGGAAACTACCCGTTTCACAGGGAAGGAAGTCTGGATGATAAGTGTGTATGCATGTATACATTCTTTTTGTCATCCTTCCTCCCTTGTATGTATTTGCAGGCATAGATATCTTAATGAGGGGCTGCTAGAAGTAGTATAAGAATACATTGAGTATGCACACAGACAAGTTTTGAATGGGAGAGGCAGGGGGTTTTTTCATCATCAACGTTGCAGAATCCCAGATAGGTGGTTAATGAGCATTTAATGCAGTCTCTCTTCTATGCATAACTTCACAAAAATGTAGTTTCAGCAAGATCATATGGAGCAACTTTGATGAGGAAATATGCCTTTCTATGATGGGCAACGTCTGGCATGTCTATATGAAGAATCAGTTCTCAGTGTGCACTATTTCCAGTCTGGAGGCATAGCTTCTATCTTAGTTGAAGCCCTGTTTGATTAACATGAAATCTCCTTTTGGTGCTCTTCCTGAATTCTTGTGGTTTATCTCCTTAGTCATATTTGAGACTGATATCTTTTTTTTTTTTCCTCCTTCCTTGGCTGCTACAGCAACATATGGTGATAATAAGACAGATGGGTGCAGGATTAACCCTACTTGGCGATTTTGTTCTTTCCCTTTGTAGTATTGGAGGCGATGAGACCCTGGAGATCCAGACTACTTTACCCAGTGAGTATCCTGGAAAATCAATGTGGGAAAAGAGAAAGGCAAGTATTACTCTTAAAGAAGTCTAAGTGGATGCCAGGAAATATCTGAAAATAGTCATGTTTTCCTTGTGACCAGTGAGGGATGCCTATCTGTTGTGGATATGAGCAGCTCTAGTGAGTCACAGCTGAAACTCAGACTGACCTGACTAGCTATAAAGTTGATTCAGCCCCTCCACATCACAGGATCTGCATGTGACTGTATTGTCCTTTTGACAGAAATGATTAGGACTAAATGTGCTGAAGGTGACAGAAGTTCATGGCAGACCTGATCTTCCCTTATTTCATTTTGTGCTTTCCAGTGACTGACTAAAAATGTTGTGGGCAAATGGAGGATTATGAAACAATTTTGAGCCGACAAGGGAGGATGCCCTCCTGGACCTGCTGTTTGTGAACAGAGAAGGCCTTGTGGGAAATGTGGCAGTTGGAGGACGCCTAGGGCAAAGCAATCAGGACATGATAGAATTCTTAGTTCTAGGTGAGGTGAGGAGGGTGGTCAGCAGAACAGCCACCTTAAACTTCCAGAGGGCAGACTTTGAACTGTTCAGAAGGCTGGTTGATAAAGCCCCATGGAAGACAGTCCTTATGGGCAAGGGAGCCCAGGAGGGCTGTATGCTCTTCAAGAAGGAAATACTGGCAGTGCAGGAGCTCGCTATCCCCATGTGCCAGAAAACGAGGGACAAAAAAACAGCTTGAGCAGAGACATCTGGGTGGACATCAAAAAGAAGAGGAATGTCTATGAGCTTTGGAAGAAGGGACAGGCTTGAGTGGACTACAAGGAGGAAGTGAGATCATGCAGAGGAAAAATCAGAAGGCCTAAAGCCTAACTAGAGCTCAGACTGGCCAATTCTGTGAAAGATAATAAATCTTTCTACAAATACATCAATAGTAAAAGGAGGACCAGGGAGAATATTCAGTCTTTATTGGATGCAAAGGGAACAACTGTGACAAAGGATTAGGACAAGGCTGAGGTACTTAATGCCTTCTTTTCTCTAGTCTTTAATAGTAAGGATAGTTGCTTCCTGTGTGTAAATCCCCACGAGCTAGATAGCAGAACAAAGGTCCTATGATCTAAGAGGAGGTGGTTAGAGACTTACTTGGCCAATTAGACAGTTATAAGTCTATGGGCCTGGATGGGATCCACCGGAGGGTATTGAGGGAGCTGGTGGATGTGCTTGCCAAACCACTTTCTATCATCTTCCAACTGTCCTGGTTGACTGGGGAAGTTCCGCTGGACTGGAGGATGGCTGATGTTATACCCATTTACAAAAAGGGTCAGAGGGAGGATCCAGGGAACTACAGGCCTGTCAGTCTGACCTCAGTGCCAGGGAAGGTCATGGAACAGGTGATCTTGAGTGCTATCATGAAGCACATGCAAGAGAACTGTGTGATCAGGCCCAGTCAACATGGGTTCACAAAAGGCAGGTCCTGACAAACTAACCTGATTGCCTTCTGTGACAAGGTGACCCACTTACTGGACGAGGGAAAAGCTGTGGATGTGGTATTCTTGGACTGCAGCAAAGCCTTTTACAAAATTTCTCACAGCATTCTGCCATGGAAACTGCCAGCCTCTGGCCTGGACAGGTGCACACTCCCCTGGGTGGAAAACTGGTTGGATGGCCGGGCCCAGAGAGTGGTGGGAAATAGAGTTAACTCCAGCTGGAGGCCATTTACAAGTGGGGTTTCCCCAGGGCTCAGTGCTGGGTCCAGCCATGTTCAATGTCTTTATCAATGAGCTGGATGAAGGCATTGAGTGCACCCTTAGCAAGTTTGCAGATGACACTAAGCTGGGTGGAAATGTGGATCTCCTGGAGGGTAGGGAGGTTCCAAAGGGATTTGAACAGACTGGACCACTGGACTGAGTCCAATGAAATGACGTTTAACAAGGCGAAATTCCAGGTCCTGCACTTGGGGCACAACAACCCTATGCAGTGCTACAGACTCGGAGAAATCTGGTTGAAGAGATGTCTGAAGGAGAAAGACCTGGGAGTGTTGGTTGACAGCTGACTGAACATGAGCCAGCAGTGTGCCCAGGTGGCCAAAAAGGCCAATGATATCAGAAACGGCATGACCAGCAGGATCAGGGAGGTGATTCTAACCCCCTACTCGGCACTGTTGAGACCACACCTCGAATACTGTGTTCAGTTCTGGGCCCCTCACCACAAGAAGGATGCTGAGGCTCCGGAGCGAGTCCAGAGAAGAGCAACGAAACTGGTGAAGGGTCTGGAGAACAAGTCTTACAAGGAGCGGCTGAGGGAAGTGGGGTTGTTTAGCCTGGAGAAGAGGAGGCTGAGAGGAGACCTTATTGCTCTCTATAATTACCTGAAAGGAGGTTGTGGAGAGGAGGGATCTGACCTCTTCTCCCAAGTGACAGGGGACAGGATGAGAGGGAATGGCCTCAAGTTCCACCAGGGGATGTTCAGACTGGATATCAGGAAAATTTTTTCACAAAAGGGTCATCAGGCACTCAGACAGGCTGCCCAGAGAGGTGGTTGAGTCACCATACCTGGAGGTGTTTAAAAGATGAGTGGATAAGGTGCTCAGGGACATGGTTTAATGGCAGATAGGAATTGCTGGACTTGATGATCCAAGAGGTCTTTTCCAGCCTGGTGGTTCTATGACTCTATGATTCTATGGATTAGTGGTCCATCTAGAAAGGGTTGTTGACAAAGTTATGGATCCTTCTCATGATTTCAGGAAGCTACTTTACACTGAAAAAAAATCTGAAATTACTATAAATTTTTTGTCCTAGTGTTCTCTGTAATCCATCCCTGTAGTTACCATAGAAACCATTAAGTGGTCAGTGTGACCATAAATTGGAGGGGAATTGGTTCACAATGGTTTGGCTGTTTGTATGTGATCCATGCTGTGGAGCAGTTTGACAGTACCTGTCATTGCTGGTAAAAGATTCTGATATGCTTTACTTTGTACCGCACACTGCTGTGTTTAAAGAAAAATAGAAGGCATGTTTCATTTATGCTTTATAAATGAGACTCTGTAAAGTGGTTTCAGACAGCACTACAGACACAGTAACAATAACAATTTTCAGACATCATGCTTCCCTGCTGAGGGTTTTGGTGAAATCTAGAAATGTGAATAAAATTCACTTGTCTACAACAAATATTATTGTATCAATAGGTAGCAGGAGGGGTGGGAGGTAGAGGGCTGTATTCTGCACACCTACTCCTGGTACATGAAGGAAAGTGTTCATGATTACTCTAGCATTCCAATGCAACACTGGTGAGTTGTCTGGAACTGGTGTATGTCCTGAATGGGCTGCCAGACTGGCTTCTTGAAGTCACAGAGAGATTTAGTTGCAGTGCTGAAGTTTGGACAGTAATTGAAGTCTTCAGGGCAGGTGTGTCTATAGCTTCTCTAAGGTCACAGTGACTGAGGAGAAACCTCATGTGTGTATTCTCACCACCCAATTGGCTTGCACTTCTACAAGAGGCAACACTGCCAGTTGTGCTGTGGAAGGTAAAAGAAGTGTTTTTTTCTTTTTAAGATATCTTGAAAAAATTCAACCCGAACCTCTTTGGCTTCTCCACTGGCAGCTCTAAGGAAACAGCTGGGTTCAATGCTGCAGAGGGAGGCGCCACAGCACGGTAAGCACAATCACAGCAGAGAAAGGGGAAAGGTGTGAGAACTCATGGACTGGTTTTTGTCTTTGAGCTGCATGATAAGATTGAGTTAGTACTGATGACCTACTTGTACTGAGCACATTCCTATTGTCTGATGTTTCCTAATTACTTATTTGTTTAACTTCAGTATTTAAATTCAGTATTCTTTGTATCTTTTTCTGAATTAGAGACAAAGAGAAATATCTTTTCTCTATTTAAGCTTTACCGAGAATTTCCAAGCTAATATCGTAGTTATGTTTCCAATTCTACCAGTATATTTTTCTGCCTAGCCTTTTTTATGCAGATTCCTAATCCTCCGTGAGGCCATATCTGAAATGAGAACTATTTAATGACCATCTCTCCTTTGTTCCTTGATTTCTGGACAGTGCCCCTCAAACTAACAAATAGAAGCCCATTGCTACCCTAATAGCATTACAAACTACCTGTGTTTGCAGTGCAAAGAAAAAAGGACAGAATGAGTAGCTGGCAATTAATTCCTTTCTCCTCCTGAAGAAAAGCTCTACTCGTTTGATAATAACCAAAATGTATAAGAGTTTATTGCTCGCATTGTGCTTGCTCTATGGCTGCTCAAGGAATTTGTTTCCAAGACTTTGTGACACTTTCAATAGTCATTAAATTTGCTGCAAGAGTTTCAGGATAGGTAGCAAAGCCTGTGTAGCTACTAAGTATTTGTGGATGCCCTGACCAAAGACTCGGGGCAATCAATATGTTTCTGAAAGTGCAAATAACGTAGCCACTTTCCTGTAGCTGGTAGAGAGAAGAGACAGGCCTTATTAGATGAAGCACAGTCTCATGCTGGTATATCAGGAGCTCAAGTTTCCAGCTGGTGTCTCAGCATGGTTTGTGTTTCATTTCGTGGACATTGCATCCTGCCCAGAGCTGGACTGGGATTCTCTAGGCTGGCAGTTCCACAACATAAGCAATATCTTGCAGCCATAAGACAAGCAGTAGGAATTCAAGGCCAGATCAGGAAGGCTGGTTAGGTGCCCAGCTTCTGTGTAAGCACTAAGCCACTAGTTTTCAGATGGATTTGTGCAACTAAATATCTCTGTGTACTAGTGGTTTTCTCCAAACAAGATGCAATTAAGCACACTCTGAGACGGGAAGAATTCATCCCAGTTGCCTGCCATTTGGCAGCCATCCTAGCTGATGCCTTTTCAGACCAGATTATTCACTTGGGCAACTGCTGCTGATCTTGATCCTTCTATGTTTGCTCATCCTTTTGAGGTATCGCTTTTTATATATTGATGTCTGCTGATCCTACGATTACCTGAAATGAGGAGTGGGAGAGTAAGAAGATGATGTGCTTTCAGAGCATGCATCTAAAATGCTTCTGTCCTCTCTCTACAGCAATATGTCAGCCCAAGCACATGAACTAGTGGAGCTAATGAGAAGCAGCTCGGTAAGTGGAACTTGGGCCACCACTCAATGCTCTTGTAGTCTCTGAGCCACGACTTTAATTGGTGGGATGCTTGGGTAGTGAAGAGTGCTTTACTGATGGAAAACAAGTCAGTGTCCTTGTCACTGGTGTGCTTTCCATGATGAATGTGCCAGATATTAGCCTTTAGGAGATGACAATTTACTTGTACAAGTCCACACAGGTAAGGTGCAAACACACAAGGTAGGGACTAATGTAAGGTGCAGTGCAGCAAGAAGTTGTAAGAATGGTAGTAAGGAAAAGGAGAGAACTGAAGGCTCTGCAGAGATCACAGGACTACTTAGAACAGCAGCAGCATTCAAAGCGGAGGTCATAAAGACTGAGTATAAAAACACTGGAGCAGGCACCTGGTGACCAACATGAATGAGACTTTACTGATGAATTTATGAATTTACTCTTAGGTCAGGAAAATGGCAATACTGGGAAGGAGGGAAAACCGAAACCTTTCCAGGAGACCGGACCCTCTGAAACTCAGGTTCTGAATAAGGCAATTGATTAATCAGTGGCCAGAATCCTCAGGGCTGGGTGAATCCCTGTCATGCCAAAAAACTATTAAGGAGTTAGTAGGGGATATGGTGTTGCAGCCCAGTCTGCTGTACAAGCTCCACTGTGGGCTACAGAGGGCACCAAAAGAGCAACTTGTTTTGAATCCAGTGGCTGCTGCTGCAGACTGAGGGGTTGTGGATGGATATGTGGGAGAAAACCAAGTCTGCCCTTCTCCAAGCTTTGGCTGAATTTGAGCAGATGACTATCTGAGTGTAAGCTGGTGGTTCAGGGAGAGAATCCTGCAAGGGAATGGGAGTGCCTGGTGCTCCTTGGCTCAGGCTGAATGGGAGAGGAAGGTACTGAATAAGCAGGATTTGTCAAAGCATGTATCTCTCTGTGCCAGCACTCTTGAGGGATGCTGCATGCTTACCCCACTGTCAGTTACTCTGCTTTATCAGTTATTTGGCAGACTGAAGGGAGTTGGCATGGCTCTTCTGTAAAATAGCACAAGGCTCTAGAGCTTTGTTTTATTCATTGCTTTTCGTGCACCTTTAAAAAGCTGAGGGTTAAAGCCCCTGCCACACTTTGACTCTTCATGAAAAGCTTTCCAAGGAAAGTGCTTGTTAAGGAGGAGAATGCAGACCTGTGGGTGATTCCCAAGCCTTTCCTCTACTTGTGGGATCCTTTTGCAGATGTTTGTTATGTAAATGTACCACACTAAAAACAGTTGCCTTTTATTCCTTTCTTTGCACTGAACATTACAAAATGTTTTGGTGAGATCCAGCTCTCAGCAGCCCCTATTGTTAGCTTTCAGTGACGTGGATATTGCAGCTGCCCTTACATGAGCTCAGTGAAGTCACCAGCCTCCTGGCCTCTTCTATTTTAGTCCAGCTGTCTGTTCCCTGAGGCACCCGTCGCCCCTCCTGGCCACAGAGTAATACTTGCCCAGCTGGCAGGGATCCCCAGCAGCTCCTATTCCGCATGAGTCACTCCAGCACCCACTCCCACACCACTTAGTCTCCACACTGCCTGCAGTGTTCAGCCATGGCTGGGCAAATCTCTCCTGTCCATCCTTGTTCTGAAGCTAACATTCATTTAGTCATGCTTCTGCCACAGGCACATTTCCATACTCGGCTACGACCTACGGTCTGAACTCAGCATAACATCCTCTTCTGCCATACCGCCTGTGCCCCGTTTAGCCCTGTTTGTGAAGGTTACCCCTGCCTGCCTAAGCAATGGACGCTGCAATCTGTTTATTTTATGTGCCACTAGAAAATTAACTTCAAGGAAGATTGGAAGCTGATCACTGTCTTCGTCGGAGGCAATGACCTATGCCAGTACTGCTTGGACAAGGTTTGTATCTCTGAATTAGACATGCTTGTCCAGGCACTTGGCAAGTGACCAGCCCTGGAAATCTAACATTTCTCTCTCTCTCAATGAGCCAAAGTTCCTCTTTGTTTAAAAAATGCTTAGAAGTCCTGTTCCTTTCATCCATATTGAATCAGAAACAATTGCAGAGCTTTTTAATATTGGGGCACTGCAGCTCTGGAGTGACGCATTATTTAAGAACCAGCAGCCTGCCTCATATTGAACAAAGCACCAAGGATAAACTGAAAAACTCTCTCTGCTTAAATGGACAAAGTAGTCAAGTTAGCATGTTGTTATAGGGATAGAAGTGAAGTTTTATTCTGGAAAGCCTCTCCACACAATAGTTACCGAGGGTGCCTAATTCTTGCTTCAGAATTATACTAAAAGAAACGACATGCTTATAGTAAAAAAGTGTCTTTTATCTAGCTATCATTGCTTGCCCACCCTGAAAAGGTTCCAGTGGCACAGACTGGCTGTTTGAGCCCCATCTCATTGAAATAACCATGGACTGTTCTCTCAGTTTGGCTCGTTTTCCTTTAGAGGCTACTGCCTGGAGGCTTTGCCCTCATAGCTACACCTGTATAACTACAGTCACACGGTCATTTTACCTGTGGGTTTTGTGGTGCCCAACTGCCACCATATCAATTTCCTAGACTGTCAGTTAAAAAAAAAACAAAGTATCACTCCATTCGTAAGGCAAACTAGTCTGTCCTGGGTCCCACGAAAGACTACAAGAAATCCAAAGATGAGACTTATGTAGTCATTCATCAGGGAAACAATAATATTCCTCAGGATTTTCTGCAGAGATTAAGGGTATATATTGGTCACATAGAAACACAAGCACTATATAATAGAACCACAAGCACTATATATTTAGCGAACTGACAAGGGGCGGCGCTCTCCTGGACCTACTGTTCGTGAACAGAGAAGGCCTTGTGGGGGATGTGAGGGTTGGAGGAGACCTGGGGCAAAGTGATCATGAGATGATAGAGTTCTCAGTGCTGGGTGAGATGAAGAAGGAGGTTAGCAGAACAGTTGCACTCAAATTTCAGAGAGCAGACTTTAGACTGTTCAGAAGGCTGGTAGGAAAAGTCCCATGGGAGGCGCTCCTTAAGGGCAAGGGAGTCCATGAGGGCTGGGCACTCTTGAAAAAAAAAAACTCCTAGCAGCTCAGGAGAAAGCCGTCCCCGTGTTCCAGAAAAGTAGCCGGCGGGGTAAGAAACCAGCGTGGTTGAGTTGGGAGGTCCTGAGAGACATCAATAAGAGGAGGAAGGTCTGTGAGCTTTGGAGGAAGGGGCAGACACCCCGAGTGGACTATAGGGAGGAAGCAAGAACATGCAGGGAAAAAATCAGGAGGGTTAAGGCCCAACTAGAAATCAGATTGGCCAAGTCTGTGAAAGACAATAAAAAAATCTTTCTACAAATATATCAACAGTAAAAGGAGGACTAGAGAAAATCTCTAGTCCCTACTAGATGCAGAGGGAGCAACAGTAACAGGGGATGAAGACAAGGCTGAAATACTCAATGCCTACTTTGCTTCAGTCTTTAATAGTAAGGAAAGTTGTTCACTCTGTGCACAACCCCAGGGGTTGGAGGAATAGAACAAGGTTCCCACAATCCGAGAGGAGGTGGTTAGAGACTTGCTTGCCCGGCTAGACACCCATAAGTCTATGGGGCCGAATGGAATCCACCCAAGAGTTTTGAGGGAACTGGCGGATGTGCTGGCCAAACCCCTTTCCATAATCTTCCAGAGGTCCTGGACTACTGCGGAGGTACCATTGGACTGGAGGCTGGCTGATGTCGTGCCCATCTATAAGAAGGGGCACAAGGAGGATCTGGGGAACTACAGGCCTGTCTGTCTGACCTCAGTACCAGGGAAAGTCATGGAACAGGTGATCTTGAGTGCTGTCATGAAGCACATGCAAGAGAACCGGGTGATCAGGCCCAGTCAACATGGGTTTACAAAAGGCAGGTCTTGCCAAACTAACCTGATTGCCTTCTATGACCAAGTGACTAGACTCTTGGATGAGGGAAAGGCTGTGGATGTGGTCTTCCTGGACTTTAGTAAAGCCTTTGATACAGTTTCTCACAGCATTCTGCTACGGAAACTGTCAGCCTCTGGTCTGGATAGGCGCACGCTCTCCTGGGTGGAAAACTGGTTGAATGACCAGGCCCAGAGAGCGGTGGCCTCCAGCTGGAGGCCATTTACAAGTGGGGTTCCCCAGGGCTCAGTCCTGGGTCCAGCCCTGTTCAATGTCTTTATCAATGACCTGGATGAAGGCAACGAGTGCACCCTTAGCAAGTTTGCAGATGACACCAAGCTGGGTGGAAGTGTCGATCTGCTGGAGGGTAGGGAGGCTCTGCAAAGGGACCGGAACAGGCTGGACCACTGGGCTGAGACCAACGGCATGAGGTTTAACACAGCCAAATGCCGAGTCCTGCACTTGGGGCACAACAACCCTATGCGGTGCTACAGACTGGGAGAAGCCTGGCTGGAATTCTACCAGGAGGAGAAGGACCAGGGGATGTTGGTTGACAGCCAACTGAACATGAGCCAGCAGTGTGCCCAGGTGGCCAAGAAGGCCAATGGCATCTTGGCTTGTATCAGAAACGGTGTGACCAGCAGGTCCAGGGAGGTTATTCTCCCTCTGGACTCAGCACTGGTGAGACTGCACCTCGAGTACTGTGTTCAGTTCTGGGCCCCTCACCACAAGAAGGATGTTGAGGCTCTAGAGCGAGTCCAGAAAAGAGCAATGAAGCTGGTGAAGGGGCTGGAGAACAAGTCTTACAAGGAGTGACTGAGAGAGCTGGGGTTGTTTAGCCTGGAGAAGAGGAGGCTGAGGGGAGACCTTATTACTCTCTACAACTACCTGAAGGGAGGTTGTGGAGAGGAGGGTGCTGGCCTCTTCTCCCAAGTGACAGGGGACAGGACAAGAAGTAATGGCCTCAAGCTCCGCCAGAGGAGGTTCAAGCTCGACATAAGGAAAAAATTCTTCACTGAAAGGATCATTGGGCACTGGAACAGGCTACCCAGGGAGGTGGTTGACTCGCCTTCCTTGAAGGTGTTTAAGGTGCAGGTGGATGAGATACTGAGGGGCATGGTTTAGAGACTGGTGGGAATGGTTGAACTCGATGATCTGGTGGGTCTCTTCCAACCTGATGATTCTATGATAACCTGTGTGCATGTGGCAATAAACCTCTTGATGTGAAAATGTATCTACCAACTAAGGCAAAAAGGTATGTTGAGTTAGTATATCTTCTCATGGACTGTCTTACAACTAAAGAATCTGTGAACTCCTTTGTTTGAGTGGAATAGTTAAACTTCTTGGTTCCTGAAAGAAGGCTGATCCAATTTTTATTTATTTTAATTACACAGGAAACCTATTCAGTGCAAAAGTATGTAAAGCACCTTCAGAACACTCTGGATATATTCTATGAGGAGGTAAGCTTTGAAGATACCCTAGCAAGCTATGTTCCTAGCAAGTACACTGTTGTTTTTCTTGCCTCTGATAAACTGTCTGTGTGATTCTGTGTGTGGTACAAGGTCACAGTATAGCTAGAGTCAGACTGTTCCTCAGGACTGCATTTTAACAACTGTATTAGATAATACTCTGAGCAAGTGGGCTGCGGTTTCAGAAAAATTGTGTTTCAGAGTGTTTTTGCTGTGGACCAAACATAGGAAAACCCTACTGCCAGTTTTGATGACTAAACCAACTGTACAGAGTTTCATTTACCCTACAGAAAATGGAAACGCTCGAGGGAGTGAAGCAGCTTTTCAGCTAGCTTTTTGCTAGCTGCCAGAATTTTTTTGGCTCACATCCACTGTACGTCTCCTTCCCTCCCTCTTTATACATCATCTTTGCACATGCCATTTGTTGCAGTCAGTGTAGTTTGCACTGCCTCCTTGACCTACATATGGTACTCCTTTCTCACTTTGTAGTGGTATCATGTTCTGTGATTTGGTATGTCTGGTTATTATAATCCCTGCAGCTCCCAAGAGTCTTTGTCAACATGGTGGAGATACTAGAGATTTCTGGACTACGTCAGATCGCAGCAAGCTCTTTGGAATGTGCTTTAGCAGCAAAGTAAGTGAGCAAAGCAGGTCTTTGCCTTTAAAGTGCTATTTTTTTCTTGATCAATCTGAATTGCTTCTGCAATAGGATATCCACACCAGGCTTTCCAAACTACTTTTGTTACTGCCTTTGCCTGATACACTACTTCCCATCATCTTTCTATTACTTCTTCCACTACTTGAGCTAGCAGGCATGTGTCTGTAGGTAGCAGAGTCATCGCTTTTCGCCTCAGCTCTGAGGCAGCATATCACCATATAATTGTCATACTACTGAACTTCAAAGCCTTTTTCACCCATTCCCTGCTCAGCAGCACAGGCTGACATCCCTGAAACCTTTCCTTGTATTCAGTACTTGCATTATCTGTGGTGCAGGCTGGGCTGCCTACAGCAGAGTGCACAACCAGTGACTGCTTTTCACACCTAGTGGAGGAGACCAAAATCCTAGCTCACAGACTGAGGGACTCGTTTTAGAAAGCAGCAGTGCCTTTACAGGAGTCAGCATGGGCATGAAAA
The DNA here is from genome assembly GCA_033459285.1 of Clamator glandarius. Lineage (NCBI taxonomy): Eukaryota > Metazoa > Chordata > Aves > Cuculiformes > Cuculidae > Clamator > Clamator glandarius. Next base: position 940,395 of record JAUNZM010000614.1, on the reverse strand, counting down.
GGCTCTTTAGTCTAGCAGAGAAAGGCATAACAAAGACCAGTGGTTGGAGGCTGATGCTTAATGAATTCAAATTAAGTTAGGCACAAATTTTTAATAGTAGAAGCTATTAACCACTGGAACACACTAGTAGTGAGAATAAAAAATTGACTGCTTTGCTTGATGTCTTCATATTCATTCCAAGCACATTTTTAGAGGACGCATTTCAGTGAAGCACTAGTTATTACCTCTGGACATGGGGGTAACAGAATAAAACACAATGGTCTAAGAAGTCAGACTACATTAATAATTTGTCTTTTCTGCCTTTAAACCCCCAGATCCTTAAAGTCTGCTACAAGCCTATATGTAGGCTGTTGGGGTTTTTTTTTTCATTCTAACGTGTGACTTCCTGCTAACGCGTGGCATACTAAACACTTGTGTTTGACTCGAGTTGTAGATCCTGCAGCTCTTACCAGCTGTGACAGGTGTTCACTATGAAAACTAATTCAGTAGCAATTCCTTTTTTTCTGAACTATCTGTCCATTTCTAAGCCAACAATGTGGCTTTCCTTTGGCATTTGAGCTTTGAGCACCTATCCTGAGCTTATTCGAGCAGACAAACGTTGCTGAAGAATTGCATAGATTACTCCAGGTTGGCTTTCATTCTAGTATTTCTTTCATTGAAGGGATGTTTGCCCGTGTTTCTTAAACCCCGAAGAAAATTCTTCTGAACTACAAGAAATTAAGAGAGTTAACAGAGATTTTCAGGTAATACCTTGATTCTGTATCTGGTCATCTTCATTTGTGTCTCTTTCTATATTGCCCCCCTTCCTCTCATGCTTATCCTCAGCAGGACAGAGAGGGATGACTGGAAAAGAGCTTGGCTAATGTCTAACTAAACCCATACCCTGCTAACAAGTCAGCAGCAGTGCAAGTCTTTCCATGATGCATAATGATATGGCTTTAGTTCTGAGCTGAAGGCAGGTTGTGAGGGTTTCTGTGTCCAGTTGCTGTTCTGACAGCCAAAAAGTAGTTACTGTTGATGGCTTTTTTTGTTGATATGTGTTTGTCTGCTAAGAATCCAGTGAATAGTTCACATGAATTAACATATCACTGCAAGGGTGACAAATTACCTTGCATCAGCTGTTTCGTGGTAACTCTCAGCAGAGAAAATAAAGTAAACCAACCTGATTGCTATGGGCTGAGAGCATGCATGCAGATAGCTTATCATGGGTCAGCTTGATATCTGAGAGTAACTTTTCATAGCCTTGGGCATAAGATGCACTCAAATTTAACAAAACCTATAAATAGCTATTGGAGCAGAAGGTTTTTCCATCATTATTCCTATAAATACAGTAACCACTGTATCAATTCACATTAAATTCTCTAGTCCTCCATCCTGGCTCAATTAATATTTTCTGATGAATCTGACTGTGCTCAAAAAAATATATTTTGGAAAATACTTGTATAAACTGTCAGGAGGCTGTTTGCCTTAACTAAGGAAATGGGGTTAGGAATGTTTTGAGATATGATCAGGAGCATTAGAATTTATACCCATAAGCGGGCAAGTAACAATGAGATGTTTTTATTATCTGTATGAATGTCCATTGCAATCATTTTCAAAAGTGAAAGATGATTTTTTTCAATCTTAAGTTTTATTTTACTCTAAGCACACCTTTCTGAAAAATCAAGTATGCTTAAGTCTCAGGCTGGCCTTCTGGACTCACTTGTCTAAAAATTTTGGCCTTATGCCTTTTTTAAAATGCTATGAAAGTTTAATCTTGTTACGATTGTGCAGCACTGATTTCTGTAAGTAAGCTATGAAGTACTTTATTTTTTTTTAATTAAGCAACTTGACGTTTCAAATTATCCTGCCTTCTGTGCATTTTGTTCACAAGAATCTCCTTATGAGTCAAATTATTTTCTTAGCCATTCTCTGGATTGCTTTAAACTATTCAGCTGGATTTATAATAATTTGTGACTTCCTATACTGAAGGCAGTATAATATGCATGTTTTTGATTGCTGGCAAATGTTAGATGGACATTTTAAGTAACATTTCTGCTTCCAACCATACAACTCCACACAGGCTGAAACATTGCAGCTTCTCAACAGTGGTCGGTACGAGGAGCGTGAGGACTTTGCAGTTGTCATGCAGCCATTTTTTCGAAACACCTTGTTGCCTTTGGATAGTGTGAGTCCTGTTTTTCTTTCCCATTACACAAGGGCCAGTATCTTGATTTCCCTAAGTCAGTAAGATCCATGCCACAGGGACTGTGTTTTCTTCTCTTTGCACAAGGTGGAACCTGCAATAAGAGTGGCAAACTAGAAAACAGGAAAACTATGCTGCCTGTGAATCAATATGTCTTTAGAGAACATTCGCAGTGTGCACACATTAAGCGTAAGAGTACTCTGACTTCCTCTAAACTGCAGGTGGCTTCCCCTGATGGGATCTTGGTTGGCATTCACCACAATTTTCTTCTGATCTAGGTTATGGAATGTGTCTGGGCTTCCTTCACACAGAAACCCGCACTTGCATGCCTGGCTCATCCCAGCCTGGAAATGGGAAGCCTTTGAAGTCAAACACTGATTTGCCTTCTTTTTTCCAGGCTTTGCGTAATATATGCTATGTAGTTAGGGATACAAATATTCAGAATTAACCATTAAAAACCGCACAGTTTTACGTAATACTGATCTTTCTGTCACATCATCCCCATTTGGTTCTGGCAGCCTTCAAGTCTAAAGAATAGTCACCATAGAGGTAATGAGAAGGCAAATTCTCCCTAAGACAAACTTATGCCACAGCTGGCTAAGCCCACAATTTTTAACATGGCCTGAAATTCAGTGCAAATTTCAACACCTGAAAGGTTATAGGTCTGAGTTATAAAAGCTTAATGAGCAAGAAAAAGCAGTTTTCTATCCGTTCTGTACAAGGGGAAGCATGGGTTGAATTCCAGTAGAGTCACTGAAACTAATGGGAGGCTGAAATCACATCTATGATGTCTTTGCTTGCAGTCACCTCCTTCTGTCATTTTTGGGGAAATATAGTCTTTGAATAGTGCTAGAAGAGGGGGAAAAAAGATATACATATATATATATACACATATACACAGAAATTATACCTTTTGAATAGTGTTTAGGAGGTATCCGCTGGACTTGATAACTCTAAGGCCACAGTTACACAGTCTCAACCATGAAATTTCCCATATTGTGTCCATGTAAGAGTTGTGACTATTGGTTTGATGATAAATTTTGTTTTGTTATGAAAATTGCTGTGTGAAGTTGAGCAGGCTGCATTACACAGAAGGTATCAAGATGCAGTAATTAGCCCACAGCTAGAAGTACCTAAGTTTACTTGCAGTGTCAAAACATGAGCGTATTGCCTTTAGGAATATACTGAAATTGTGAAGTACAGTGCACTATTAGATATAATATGCCAGATCTCAAAGGTTGAAACATGCTGAAAAATACATTTTTGCTTTTATTGCAGAATGGCAAGCCAGATCTGAGTTTCTTTGCTGCAGACTGCTTTCATTTCAGTGCAAGAGGCTATGCTGAGATGGCCATGGCTCTCTGGAATAATATGGTAAGAAGTTATGACCTAGATCCCTATGAGTTTCTGGTAACAGTCCCAACAAAAGATCATTAGAAAGGTGTCTGAAACAAAACAGTAAACAAGAAATAAAGTTGGTATCTGAACAAGATGTGGATGGCTCAACTCTGAAGCAGTCTGCATTGCCTAAGAACAAAATCCAAAGCAATCGTGTTGTATAAAACAGTATAAGTCTTTGTTTATTCAAAATGAGAAAATCTGAAAGTCTTAATGTAAATAAAATTTCCCTTCTGATTTGGTAAATAACTTGCATTAAAGCGAAAAGCGGCATAGTTAAATATTCAGTCCTATAGTCTTCCTGGAAAGACCATTGAATAAGCTTGCTTTTCTTCAGTGAATGCTGTTAGATTTATTAGGAAAACACGCATGTGATTGAATTCTTGCTGCCATTAATAGTGTGGACATTTTGTACCACCCACTCTAGTTAATATCTGAGACAACTCCAGCAGAGACACTGAAACTAATGGGGGCCTGAAGTCAAACCTATGATGCCTTTGCTTGCAGTCATGTTCCATGTCATTTTGGAGGAAATGATAACTTCTGGATAGTGCTGGAAGAATGCGTAAGAAGCAAGTGCTGGACATGATAAATCTAAGGTCACAGTTGCTTTCAGAACCATGAGGTTTCCCATGCTGGAAGGAAGACTGGAATTCTCATGCCACAGTCATGTTTTCTCTTCTTGTCTCATAAACACCAGGACCCAAATATACTGTGCTAGGAGAGATTCTGTATCCTGGTTTACAGAAGAAACGGGTATAAATAGAGGGGAATTTCTTTTCAGTTCAAGTAAAAATTTGAGCAACATAAGAAACATACAAGATATGCCAGAATGAACTTGAGTATAAGGACTGGGAAATGCAGGGCACAAATCTGTGCAGTTTCCCACTGTAGCACATGAGCTGTAGGCTCAGGGTTATAGAAAGTGGCAGACATACAGTGCATGTACATGCTCTGAGTAATTGATTTGTATATGCACAGCAAATGTGCCTGTTTTCTGTCAGGCTTCCCTGTCTGGGACTCCAGATGACAGCAGTCTGGTAGATTTCATTGTGCAGTAGCTTGAACACTGCTGATGGTGGCTCAGAAACCCCAGGCAAATATAGAAAATATTCAAATTGAGCATGGATGCAGGTTTGAAGAAGAAAAAGAGACAGTACCTGTAGATATTGTAGCCGTAATCTGGGTTTCTGTTTCACATGGTGTTATTATGGGCCATTACTCATTGCTGAGTCACCATCAGTCCTTCTTCTATGCCACTAGAGTTTTATTCTGTCCAGACTCGCTTCCTACACATGTTAAGGATATTGACACAGAGCTTTCTACTAGGGTGGTAGGGATCAGGTTCTTACTGATGCGAAGCACAACTTCTCCCTTCTGTAGAGATCCATTGGTCTATGTCAACTGAAGATTTTACTGTTTGCTGTTTAAATCATCCCTGCTTTTTACTTGCAGTCTGTGTATGGTGAGGCTGTGAGTTCTTACTGTAAAGCTCTATTCCCTGTTCCTGGAAAAGCTAAGCAGGCTGTAGGCTTATAGGCAAATGACATGGATTCTTGTCAGTAATCATAAAGGGCCAGGCTGTGACTGGCCACTTGCTTGGGTAGGTGGGGATGGGCATGGCTTCAAGAGCCTCTCCCCGTGATGTTCTTTGCCTTTTTTTGCTTCATGCAAAGCAAAACATGCTCCTGGTCTCTGAAGTCAGAGGACTCTGTAGTCTGAAGAGGCTCCGAACCACCTCACCAGTCCTCTGTCCCAGGAGAGGAGCTCAAGAGCAGTGTGTTTAGTTTGTGTTCTGTCTCCACGTTTGCCACGTGCTCTAGAGTAGCTGTGTGGTTCTTCCAGAAGCTACTCTGTACAATCATGGACACGGGGATACTGTCATCTTCAACACTCGGAGGCTAAGGCCCCTGAGGAGCAGATTGCATAGAGATGAAGCAAGCATGGCTGGCTACAGAATTTTGCACCTTATCATCCTTCGTCTGGGCTCTGTGCCAGACTCCTTCCTAAGTGCCCTGGCAGAGGGAGTGTTACAGTTATCTACAAATAACCAGTCATAGTGCAGACAGAATGCTATAGGATATGAGCCACACATCTTACAAATAATCACATCAAAATTTGAGCTGTTCCCTTTAAGATGTGACAAAAGTACCAAATTCAGTCTTCACAACATTAGCTGGCGGGGAGACCAAGTGATTAGAACTCTTAGATGAACCCAGCAGGACCCTATGACAATCAGCAAAACTTGGCATTCTGTTTTACTTCTCATCTTTCCACTTGCATGATTTCTTCCCTTCCCTAGTCACATGCATCTCATCTCTCTCTTTTCATTTTTCAGTCTCTACTTCCTTTTTATTTTTTTTCTTAACTGAATTAGCAAGAGAAAGTATTCCCAGTATTTCCTTGTGGTAATCTTATGAACAGAATACATTTTCTTCATGTTGTTTTGGGCATGTTGTGGTATTGTTTCACTCCAGCATGCAGCTGGCACTTTAATCTCATGAGGACAGTAAATGCCCACACAGACAATAGTAGAATCAACAGCACTCCTCTGTGCTCAATTCCCAGAAGCACTGGATGACAAGTCTGCAGTTGTCTACTGGCCAGTCCTGAAGTCATAACTTCAGGCATGTCCATATACAGTCGTAAACACTTCAGTTAACATAACTGAGCAAGCCTCAACTCATTAACTTAACTATGGTAACCGATGGTATGTGCACTTCTAGTCAACACAAATTCTATGCCATTAGCCCAGACATATTTTGGTTTTAGTTTGAAATGGACTTGGGGTGAGCCTATGGTCAGATACTGCATTTTAGCTGACAACTGATAATATGAAAGGCTCTATTTAACTCACTTCTTGCAATTTTGTGTAAGTAGTCTCAGCTAAAACTCCCAGTGAATTTCTTGTCTGAGTGAAGGCTGCAAAGGTTGATACCATCTCATCCTGTCTCTGTAACAGTGATGTCTGTCTACATAATTTCTAAAGTAATTTCCATCACCGTGACACTTAAGCATTTTTATTTCAGTAACATGCTAAGTAACTTGACTAACATCTCTCGTGTTTTTTTCCTTTGTGGTTTACACTGTTATTTGAGATGTGTACGTGGGAGAACTGGGAGTATAGTGAATGACTTTCTTTTTAGCAGAATATTTAAAGTATGTGGTATTCAGAATTATTTTCTCCTCCATCCAGTGCAAAAGGACGAAAGACTTCTCCCGTTCCTTGCTTCCTCAGGGCATTTTTCTGCAAACAGTACCTCAGATTCTCAATGTCTTCAGTTTATGAGTGTAAAAATATTTAGAAACCTTGCTGTGATGCACCTTCTACTGCACTTCTGCGTTTTGCAAGTACCAAAATGTTGGATAAAATTTGTAACCACCCAGGTCATGAGAGTCCAAGGAGGAAAAACATTATTATGTTCACTACCGCTTTTCTCTTCTTCAGCTGGAGCCAGTTGGTGAAAAGCAGACTTACAACAACTTTACCCATGACAGATCAAAACTGAAGTGTCCAAGCCCAGTAAGTAAAGGTCGAGATGTCCACACTCTCCATTAACCACTTTTATTGTTCTCCTTTCTTATTGTTGCTGAAGTTCTTTTAAAAGAGTATCTTTGTGAAGGCTTTAAATAGATGAAATATGCTACTGCTTTGTTACACACAGGAAAATATACTTAAGTTTTAATGCGAAAAAATTATCCTCACTGCAGAGGAAAGCCTCTCATTTAAGCCAGATTTAATGAGTCTACATATTTCCATTTGTCTGTCTGCAGCAAATGAATTTAGAAATGATGCCATCACTCTTGATTATGAGCTGGCTATTTTTTTGTTCTTATAACTTTCAGGCACTAGGGCAGGAAAGAATTTGGGTTAAGACAGAAAGCAGAAACAGATGATAGTCTGTGTAAAGATCCTTCCTCTCTGGGAAGGAGCAATGGCAGTTTGTCTGAATGCTGCCTGTTGAGTGGTCTGTGGTTGGTAAAACCTTTGCTCTCCCTTTATAGGAGAAACCCTTTCTTTCCACGCTGAGGAATAGTGGATTCAGAAATTCAGATCTCATCTTGGAGAAAACCACACCTTCCGTCCCCTACTGGGCTGTTATTGTGGCTGCAGTAGCTGGAGTCCTAGCAGGTTCTTTACTCATCTGGTTTGTGTCAGGAGGAAGAGCCAAGAGAAGCCAGCGTAAGACTGACACAGAAAGAAACTTGAATATGGTATCTTTGTAAAACAAGTGGAACAAATATCTTTCTTTGCTGAGGCTGCTCTCTGGTGTGATGCAGAGAGCAGCAGAATAAAAAAGACCTGTTGGACATAAATGAAGCTTCTTGGTTAGACAGGGATTTGGGGGTGGGGAGGGATAATCTTGGTCAGAAATATGCTGCAGACTTAGCTTCTGCAAATCAGTCAAGTGGAGGGTGAAGTCAAAAGTGTTAAAGCTTTTCCTTCTGGGATACAATTCTCTGCTTCCTGAATATCCCTGAGGATGTCAAATCTTGTTTGTGCATGTTGGCACTTTAATTGTGCATCCACCCCTTTTCCTTGTAAAACTCTACACATGAAATGTTAGATGTAAGTCCATGGTTGCAACCTGGTACTCCCCAACAGCAAGGTAAGTAAGATAAAAAAGAAGAGCTGCAATTTCTCATTAGATTCCAGCAAGACCATTGAGTTGAGGCACTAAGGTTGTTCTACATGAGCAAGTGCAATGCCACTGAAACATTTTCACGGCAACTTCTGAGCAATTCAGTACATCCACGTGGCATCCCTGATGTGGTGCTGGGCAGTGAAGCTAGAATAACTGCACCCTCTCCACTGCCTTGGACTTCAGATTCTGTCTGTCTGGGACTGGACATGGAGCCGAGTCATGCACGTCAATTCTCCTCTAAGGCTAAACAGCCCAGGGACCATCCTATATCTTCCTGCCCACTGCTGTACAGCAGCTGGTTCCAGAACGAGTCTTCCTGCAAAGAAGAAATTTCCTCACTAGCATGTGGAGTAGGGGGTCTAAACAAAAATGGAATGTCTAAATAACAGCATAGCCTGGCTTAATGCTTCTCATAGGACTTGCGGTGCATTCAGTTCTCCCAGACTGGGGTCTCCAGGGCTGTTCTCCAAGGAAAAATTTGTGAAGTGTTTTACAAAATTCTGCTCAGGAGTTCAGAGAAGATCGTTCCTAGAAACTGGACATCACTTCTTTTATACTTGTGGGTCAATTCATAAAATCTACTAGTACAGAAGATACTTCACAGGTTCCCTGGGATGTTGTTTTCTAATAATTTTATTATTTCCAATGTCAGTACTTTAAATTTAGTTTTTATTGAAGCCAAGGTATTGTTTATATGGCTATGATTTTTTTTATATGATATGTACCATGTTTCCACTTCAGAAATGCAAGTGAGCAGAAAATTAAAATGTTGCAGAGAAGAAAGTTTTCTGGGGTTCCTAAATCTACTCATTATGCATACACAAGCCATTCAGACTCCTCTTTTCCATTGCACTCCTGTCATCGTCCTTGCTAAGGCAAAAAGAGGTGAGTAAAACACAAATTGTATAGTTAGGTTTCAGGGGCTGTAGTTCCAGTCACCCTCCTTTGATCTGCACTCAAAGGCTGGGCTAGTACTGGTAGGACTTTTATTTGCCTAAATCTTATCTGTAGATGTGTGTCCGTGTTTGACTGGAAGCTCCACATGCAGCCCCAAATGGGGATATATTTGGAATGCAAACAGAAGCACCTGCATCTTGCTTCAGTGCACTGCAAGCATCAGCTCAGCCCATCTCTGCTGCTCTTCCTGTACCTGTCTTCACTGTAGGTTGTTAATTATCTACCTGATATCTCAGCTGCTGGCACTTATTTAGCTCAGTAAATAGAAGCAAATGCAGCCTCAAACCTGCAATGCAAAAGACAAGATTTATGGTGTTCCCAACCATTCTATGGCATCTTTACTTCAGACACAGCATAAAATACAAACCTCACAAATCACAGAATCACAAGGTTGGAAGAGACCCACTGGATCGTCGAGTCCAACCATTCCCACCAATCCCTAAATCATGCTCCTAAGCACCTCATCTACCCTAACCTTAAACACCTCCAGGGACGGTGACTCAACCACCTCTCTTGGCAGACCGTTCCAATGCCTAACCACCCTCTCCATGAAGAATTTCTTCCTAATCTCAAGCCTAAATCTCCCCTGGCGGAGCTTGAGGCCATTCCCTCTCGTCCTGTCCCCTGTCACTTGGGAGAAGAGGCCAGCTCCCTCCTCTCCACAACCTCCCTTCAGGTAGTTGTAGAGAGTAATGAGGTCTCCCCTCAGCCTCCTCTTCTCCAGGCTAAACAACCCCAGCTCTCTCAGCCGCTCCTCATAAGATTTGTTCTCCAGCCCCTTCACCAGCTTTGTTGCCCTTCTCTGGACTCGCTCCAGAGCCACAACATCCTTCTTGTGGTGAGCGCCCCAGAACTGAACACAGTACTCGAAGTGCGGTCTCACCAGTGCCGAGTGCAGGGGGAGAATAACCTCCCTGGACCTGCTGGCCACGCCATTCCTGATACAAGCCAGGATGCCATTGGCCTTCTTGGCCACCTGGGCACACTGCTGGCTCATGTTCAGTCGGTTGTCAACCAGCACCCCCAGGTCCTTCTCCTCCTGGCAGCTTTCCAGCCAGGTTTCTCCCAGTCTGTACCTCTGCTTAGGGTTGTTGTGCCCCAAGTGCAGGACCCGGCTTTTGGCCTTGTTAAACCTCATGCCGTTGGTCTCAGCCCAGCAGTCCAGCCTGTTCAGATCCCTTTGCAGAGCCTCCCGACCCTCCAGCAGATCCACACTTCCACCCAGCTTGGTGTCATCTGCAAACTTGCTAAGGGAGCACTCAATGCCTTCATCCAGGTCGTTGATAAAGACATTGAACAGGACTGGACCCAGGACTGAGCCCTGGGGAACCCCACTTGTCACTGGCCTCCAGCTGGATTTAACTCCATTTACCACCACCCTCTGGGCCCGGTCATTCAACCAGTTTTTGAGGTTGAATGAGAGACCTGAACAAATATCTCACTGAATTATGAAGGCTACAAGCTCCTTTCATCCCTAAACGTTGTTTTCATGAAACTTCTTTCCTCTTGGCAGCTTGGATTACCCCTCCTCATGCAACTTTTGGGTTGGGGAGGACTAAAAAGATGCAGTTCTTTCCAAAATCTTCCATCAGTACTAGGTGTTTCAAAGAAAATTCAAAACCATAGTTCCTGCTGATTTACCTATCCAAATCATGTGTGCATGCAGGAGTGAAGTGAGGGTACTAGAGCATGAGTTAGAGCTACAAATTACTGCACAGTTCTCACACTGAGTTTGCTCTGCCTAGAAATGGGTACGAGTACATCTTGGGTTTCATGCTGGTCCCCCCTGCTAGAGTAACTAGATATCCCCTTTCCTCAATAAGAAAGCTAGATTTTGTTCTGAGCTTCTGAGAGTCAAAATATAATAGCTGCAGCCAATTGGGAAAGATGGCTCTTAGCTCCTCCAGCATCCTGAGGGAAGCTGGAGCATAAATAATTCTTGTGCAGGAGCCAGGGTGACTCCACTTTGGACAGCAGATCCCCAGTTCTCTGCAGCATTCAGCTCTGTAAGGAATGCCACCATCACTGATGCTTTTGGGAACTGAGGAGCAATTGAGCTTAAATAGTATTGGCTCTGAGCTGTTTCTGCAACGGAAGACTTTTCCCCTAGTTTCTGTAGCTGTACTGCGCTATTAAAGCAGGAGCACAGAAGACCTTGTGCATGAACTGGCGGGCTTCTTATTTAGTCTATGGAAATATCTTCTGGCGTCTTCCTTGTGTAGACTGAAGTATGTGATGAACTGCACTGACATTTAAAAAAACATCAAGAATCATGCAGTTCACAGCTGCTCCACAAGCAAAATTAGTTCCTTGACGATATTACTGCTGAGCATTCCCTCTGTGCTCATTAAGCGGAGGTAACATTCGGCTGGAGTGAATGACAAATTATTAGCTCTGGATCTCAGTCTGACTGCATTCAGTGTCACATTAAATGAGAAAGTAATCCATGTGTCCTGTCTGTCAGTTGTCCATTTCTCCCCCTTTTTTTAATAAAGTGCTCTTTGTTTCAAATGCCCTTACGGCATTTTCCCTGAGTGGACCAGATTGCCTAAGAAGAGAGGCTTAGGGGGAAATTTGAGTCTGTATAGAAGGCATGTAATGGATGCCATCTTATCTCATGATTTCGCTGTGGCCAATGGTGGTCTCAGGCACCACTGACAAACACCTTTTCTGTGTAAAGTGATTTCCTAATGTCCTGAGAAAACAGGCTTTACGAATTCTTCCTCTGAAGAAGAGCTACAACTCAGCTCGCATGAGCAGTCACTGTCTGAATGACCTTTGTGGGCACTGGCGTTGCCACCCAGCTCAGGTTGTTGTGAGAGGTGTTGGAAGTGAGTGTTGACACTGTTGCCTGGTCTTTGGAAGTAATCTGTTCTTCAAATAGGGGAGTGACAGAGCCTAACAAGTGTTGGCAAATTGTTTGTCTACAACTTCAGCAGCAGTGGAATTCAAATTCTGATCTTCTTTGTCACTGCTGTTGCTCTTGTCATGGTACAGTGACTATATTTTGCTTTGTAAGGCCAAATGGCACAAAAGAGTTTAATTTAGGGTCATTTTGCCCCAAAGCCCCATTTAGGTGCTAGGTGAACTCAAGGAAGAGAGCAAAAATTCAGAAAGACATCTGCACAGGAAAATTTTGTGTGGCTTTGGAGACTGCTAAATGTTCCCTCCCACTAGTTTCTAGATGGTGAGTAACAGGCGTACTGATGACAAATTGTGTCATTGTAACAGCTGGTCAATATGTCATAGATTGGGACATCTGAGCAAGAACTGTGTTATTTTGAGGGGAATTAGCTAAAACATTGAGGTGAAATGACCTCCACCTCTCTGAGAGAGGGATGGAAAAAAACTGCTTTTTAACAACTCTGTGTTTTCGTGATTTATGTTCCCTGAGGTATTTAAAGAATTTGCTATTGAAGGACCATGTTTGCAATGCTTGTTCTTTTTTACTCTTTTTTTTTTTTTAGAAGGAAGGTATCTGGGACTTGGAGAAAAGCCAGACAAAAATCTATGCATAAAATACAGTGCGAATTACTTAAATGAAAACATTTTTATGGGTATCAGAGCTCTCTGAGCATGACAGGGAAGGAAGTTCCTGAGAACTATTTGTTGGAACTATTTCTGTTCTAAATACAGAATTTGCTTATCCTAGGACCTAAGAAGTATTTCTAGCATCAGGGGCCTGTGTCCAGAAAATGGGGTGGTGGAAGAGGGGAAAGTGGCTGGCACATTATATCACATGCTGAGTATCTTCTGTTTAACTGTCAGCAACTGCCCTTGCCAACCCTTTGTTTTTGTGGACACCAGATGTTACGTTATATTTCACCTATTAAATTCCCTTCTGAGTTCAGTAGATTTTATGCATTTTGAAATCAAATGCTATCAACCTGACTTGGGGTGGCAGGGGGAGATTGTTAACTTTAGCTGCTTTTGATGAATGTCCTAGCACAATGCAAAAATTGTTTTGTTTTTTGACTATCAGAGAGAACAGTTGCCCAAGGGAAAGGACAAAAAGCCCAGGGCTTGAGCAGTTTTAGAAAATGAATCCAATGAAACACAGGAGAGCTTGTTTAAGTGGTGGTTGAAACTACTCACAGGCCAGAGGCTGGCAGAATGTCTTTCCATTTCTGTGACCTATGTAACTGTCACTCATAACTAGATCATTATCTGAACTTTATTGATGAGACTTCATTCACTGAACTGCATGGGGTTTCCCTAATTGAAGGCCTTCAGCAGAGTTTGTAGAAGTTGGATTTGAACATATGCTCATGTCCTCTATCAGATGGAGTATGAAATCCATGAACATGTTTCGGTGTCAGAGTGCTTGTAGTTTCCAGGCTTTCTGCTTCCTCACAAGTAGGATTTAATAATCCCTTTGGACTAGTGGTGCTGCAGGGACGTGGTTCAGTGAGAAGCAGTCATGAATTTCTACCATTAATCCATGAGCTGACCCTGGGGTGAATTATTTCAGCTGGAGAAACTGGCTGTTTCCAAACATCTAAGAGTGTTTTCTCATTGGAGTAAAATAATTATGGCTATGAAGAAGGAAAGTGTCTGTGTCATAACTGTCAAGGATTTTTAAAACTTGTTTTTAGTGTTAAAAAATAGCCATGAAGGAAAATCCTTTAGGTGCCATTTGTGGTACTTAGGTGACTGGAAGCACCACCTGAGGGCCCTAATGGGCTTGGATTGTGATAGGAGATAATCCTCAAAGTAAAGCAGCAACCAGGGCTGCTCACAGTGGTTCAGTTTAACAACAGCAGGGCAGCTGGGCCTTGGGCATTTCAGAAAAAATGTTTGTAATGGATTAATATGTGTAAGTAGTGGGTGAGTGAGGCAGAAGGTACTTTAGGTCCTGTTGCACCACCTCAGTTTTGCAGTCAGTGTCTCCTGTTAAAGTCACAGGAAACGGCCAGTTCGGCAGCTCTCCGCCTGCCAGGGATTCACATGCACTTACCACATTTTCTGCAGGAATCCTCTGAATCAGCTTTCAGATCAGAGTAAAACACAGGAGTTAGGCAAAAGCGGGAAGCACTTAGCTGTGATAGATTAGACAACAGAAATCAAGGATGCATCTTTGGAAAGTTTCTAAGACTTGTTCTCTGCTTAGCACTCTCAGCAACTCTCTTATATTACTTCGGTGCAGGTGATGGGACCCTCTGAAAACTCACCTGTCTGCAAATACAGCCTGCAGGGCACCAGCTCCTTAACATCTCAGAGCATGACTGAGTGACAGTGTATTATTCATATAGTATCCCTGAGCATTCATCCCAGACCCTTTGGGTATCTGAGGCACTGACACACCTAGGCTGTGAATCCCAGACAGCCTCAGGTGGAGGACAGATGGTGAGATGCTCAGTGTAGGCAAGAACATCTCTGGGAAGGTCCAAAAGCAGAACTTTAGGTATCTAAATGCTTTTTAAGTCCAAACCCAGAGCTGACCATGTGTTTTGAAGAAACTATATAGGACTTTGTGGACAATACTTAATAGACATCTATATTCCATCATTGTTGAGTATCATCTGCAGAAGCTTTTTGTGTACCTGGGCTGAAAGTGATGTAAACACCTTTCAGATTTAGGCCTAAGGTGTATTGATAGTGTAATTGTTTTGTGGCAGGAACTGACCTTCTCCTGCTGCTGCTCCTGCTACACTAGTCAAACAACCCCTTCACCCTTTGCCTTACCTCAGACATCCTTTTGGTACAGCTGACAGAAATCTCTGGTGCAAGGTAAGTAAATAAGCCAGCCTGGCATTTAGGGCATTCCCCTGGCTGTTACTTATTCAGCAACAAAATGTTCTATGCCTTTGTTAAAGTATTGTCTAAAGCATTTTACAAATATTTATGAGAGTAATCTGTGTCCTAACATTCCTGTGAGATAGTCTTATTACCTCCCAACTAAAGATGATGAAATTTATGTGCAGAGAGGTGAAGTGATGTGCCTTGGGCTATGTGATGAGTCAGTGACTGAGTAGGAGATTAATTCCAGAAGTCCTGGCTCCACAGACACAGCCCAGTTGTGTAACCACTATACAACTTATCACTCAAGTGCCAACATAGCTAGACTGGTAGCTGTGCCAACTTTACGCCTGTTTTACCCCTTATCTTGTATGCAAAAGCAGCAAAGTATTGGTGGTCTGTGCCAGGGGGGAGAGAGTGGTGGAGATCTGCAAGTTCTGTGGCGAGCAGGTCACTGAGGATCAGGTCTGTCCTGATGCTTGGTATCCATACAGGGGTGCTGAGCATCTGGAAGCACTTTGCCAGAGGCCCAGGCTGTGATTATTGCAGGGTGGGGAATGGAAAGGAGAGAGAAATGAACTGCTGTCCCATCATGCTGCCACTTGCATTACCCACACCCAGAAATTAGCTTGCCAGGTTCCACCTCCAGCCTCCAAGATGGAAGGCTGCAGGTTGCGCCCTTTCCTCATCTAGCTCTGAAGGGATCCTTTCATGTTGCTCTGAGTAGGAAGGGTCATGATTTTTGAGGATATGATCTCAGATCTGTTTTCATGGTGAAGGTATAACCTTTAGAACATGCACAAAAAAAAAGTCCTGTTGAGAAGAAATTATATTGCTGAACTGGAAATTTTTTTTCTTGTGTTGTTGGTCTGTTTATCTTTCATTTTTTTACTTGATGGAAGAGAAACAATGGGGAAAATGGACCTGAAATGAAATTTCTCATTTCAGAATGTTATTCCACAAGCTATTTAGCTATTTCAAAGACTGTTTAGTTTCAGAATATTCTGAAGATCAGGATGTCTGTTTTTTTGACTTATTTTCCAGCTGAACACATATAGTTGAAAAATATTACTGGTTTGGAATCTTTTACTTTTTTTTATATTTCCATCCTGATTTTTGAAATGGGAATTAACTCTAAACCATCAACTTGTCCAGGGAGAAAGAAAAGCTGTTTCTTCTGACTAGTTCCAGTAAATTCAGAGTTGTTGTTTCAGTGCTTGAGAGGTAGTTTAATTGCAGAGCTAACTCCTATATTCATAAACTTGAGGTGTTTGTACCAAGTGTACATGCCAGCTATGAGAGTGACCACAGACCAAAGCCACTATTATGCAGTCGTCATCCACACTGCTCCACACTACCACTGTGTAGCTCTAAAACCGAATCGTCAGTACCCATCTTCACTAAGAAGCCCTGCACAATGTAATTATCATAGCAGTTGCAGCAACTGTGTAACTATATTGATTTGGTAAGGCTTTCCCACTGACTTCAAAAGCAGCCCAGAATTTAAAAAAAAAAAATCAAGGAAAAAGAAGAAGGTATTTTTCCACATAAGAAAGCCTCTCCACTTGGAATATCGTGGAATATTACAGCTCACACGCTCAACCCACTGCTCTGCTTGATAAAACTGCTGGTGCTGCCCCTGGAAGGGGACAAGGAGTTATGCAAAGTGGGAGTATGCGACCATTCCCTGTGTTGCTCTATCACTGGGAAGGGAGATCTCCTTCAGTAGAAAGCCTAGTACCAGCACTGCTCATCCTGTGAAAAATACCACGAAGTTAGGGAACTGCTCTTGGGCATCTTCCCATCAGACCATTTTTTAGCAGAAACCTGTAGCTTACTTCTGCAGCTTTTATGGGTTTTGAACCATTGTGACTTTATATGAAAGCAGTTGTGAGCTGGAATGAATCCACTTGATGGGAAACAGGGTTGCCTCTGCAAATTATCAAATCCTGAAATGATGTTATTCACCAGTGCACTCTCCTTCGGTTCTCCTTGGAGCTGCCCCAGCTGACTGTTTGCTATGACAATCTAATTATAACTTAGTTTGGCCATGAACACCAGCTGCCTTCAGTTTATTTTATCTCATTGAACTGGACAAGCAAAAGTTAGGTGCTTAAGAGCTGCCTGCTCCCTGTGTGAAACCAAAGGAATTCAGAAATGTATTAGAAAGGCATTAGCTTCTCCTTCTTCCCCTTTTTTCCACTGGAGCCCATCCAGATGGAGCACAAACAAGGAGAGGATAAATGCAAAGTGCTCTGCCACCCTGAAAGCACACACTGACGTCAGCTTTCATGAACTGGCACTTTAATCATCACATGGGGAATGTTTCTCTCAGCAGCCTCCCTTTGAATTTCTCAGTGCACCAACATTAGCATTTATGGCAAGGCAGATTTATTTTCTTTGCTGGTTACAAGAGTAGTAAATTTGGAATGCTTTTACAAGCTGCTAGACAGAGAGCCCTGGAGATCCGAAATCTTGTAGGCTCAGACTAGGTGCATCAAAGGCAGCAAAAGGGCAAACTTCTTCCGATATGTATTTCCACTTGCATTAGCAGCTAAGCTGAAAAGCAGGGGGCAGGTCTAGTCAGCATACACAGATAAATTATTTGCTTCTCCAAGCCAAACTACACAAAGTACTCTGGGGGGGAAAAAAGTGTAGGGTACCTGACATGAAGAACAGATGGATTAGGGACCTCTAAAGGTCTTTTTGAGGCATGTAAGCTAATTTTTTCAGAATTAAGCACTGAAAATTAGCAGAGTTATTTTCTGTTCATCTGTCAGGCCTCAAACAAGCACCTTGCTCTCATCCTTTATCCCAGTCTTCCTGGCTGGACAACAGGTAATTGAACATTGACCCCTTCACACAAGGGCCTGGAGTGATGAATTTGCGAAGTGTGTAAGAGCATTTTGTCATCCATGAAGAAGAGCTCTGAGTAAGTGTCTTGTATTTGTTGTTACCTAATGTTCTGCTGGGATTTAGTCTACCCTACTCCTTTGTATCTACTACTGCCTAGTTGTATTTTCTGTATTTCCTTTATGTCCTTCACGCATGAGGAAGCACGTGTGAAGCAAGAGTAGGATGCAGCCACCCTTTCTTGGCTCTTTGCCACAGGTGAGCCCAGACCCTACATAATCTTCCCCCTACATAATGATCCACCATAATGCAGGAGTTGGGGCAGATCTCAGCAGAGCGATTTAACTGCGAATTTTGGTCTTTATGGTCTAGGGAGATTACATCGCTCTAAACATCCTGAGATGTGCTGGAGGGAGGGGGGGGCACGAGGAAGATGACAGATGCTAGTGATGCCAGCAGGCTATTGTTAATGTAGATGCAGTCAGCTTATCTCCTCGGCTGCTTTCATTAGTCCGCCTGCTTCACAATAAAGTGGTTTCCTAATTATAATCTTCACTTCACCCTCCGTACTGCACAGTCCTGCGTCATCAGGTGCTGCTGCTTCCCTTATGCTTGCTGGAGCACACTGCAGCATGGAGCTGTCTCAGCGTTAAGGCCCCACTAGCCCATGTAATTAAAGGAGGGTTAGAGATGGATTTGTGGCAGCTACATTCTTCATTTGCAACTCTTGTATGTTGTGGCTGTTGCTTCTTACAAGGCCTGAGGTTGCTAAATGCTTGAAGGCATTTAAAATTCACCTATAAACATATATATATATACACACACACACATATACATATGTACACACATGTAAACTGTGTATATATCCCAGTTAGTGATGCATTTCTCAGGTATGTTAAACCTTCTGTAGTGGTACGTAAAAAACACAGACATAGAGATAAGGACCAAGTGCAAAGAATGACATCTAAGATTTGGCCAGTATCCACTTTTAGCCTTCTCCTAACTCCATCTCTCAGACACAAAAAACCACATGTAAACTACAGCAATTCCTTTCTACAAACCCCACAGACACCGTATTTTACTGTCTTATCTTTTAAAAACAGAAATTCTCTCTTTGTTGCTTCTTGCTCAAGAAAACCAAATTTTCTCCAGTTGAGCAGCCAGCAGCTATCAGCTCAACTCAGACCATCACACATCATGAGCTGTCTGCTGGAAAACCCTGAGAGTATAGGGTATTTTAATAATTAGTTTTATGTGCTTTTTCATTTATTTTTTTTCAGTTGGAGTGTTTAGTTAATGGTTTTTAAGCTTTTGAGGTTGGAAACATGCTTTACGTTTAAATTAATATGGCAAATTTCATATAATTACAGAGTTGCGGTAGCAAGGGCTGTAGAAAAGAGCACCAAATATTGTGAAATTCATGTTCCTGACATCAGTTCTCAATTTGACTTGCTGATACTGGAACCCTGATTTTGCTTTCCTGGACTCTCAATCTGCTGCTTGCACAGCCAAAATGACCACTCTGCCCCTAATGCAATACTTTGCTCTGGTCCACTGCTCGCTAGAAGACATTGATGGTGTAGCTCTTTCTGCAGTTCTTCTAGCATAGGCTCAACTGGTGCCCACCAGCTGTCTGCCACTCTCCCATATTAGCTCCTGAGGTGAAATAAACTACATCTTGTGACGACATTCTTTTGCCCAGTATCAATCCTTTTTTTTGCCACTATAATGTGATATAATTTTTCAGCACACCCTTATGGGATATTGCTGTACTGATTAGAATTGGACAGAAAACCAATAACCAATTACAGTCACTGCAAGCCAGTAAAAACACAGTCCCACAGAAACTGATGTTTTGCCAATTTTGGATGGTGGTGAAATGTCTTGCTTTCACTTCTGGAGACTTCTTGGCATAAAGCATTTCCTTTTTCCTCATGAAATGTTTATTTTCATAACACAAAACTTCACAAAGAAAATAAAAAAATTCTTCTGCATTATGATCAAACCTAAACAACTATTTTTTGCAGTTTTGCAACATTCATATTTTATTCCAGTGTAAAAAGAAGACACATTTCAATCTCATCATTCACACAAGAGAGGTTTTATGCTCTACTTAGCCCTATTGGTGGCAAATGTTCCTGATTAACTGGTACTATTTTGCTCAGGGCTTGTAATACCGGATATAATATCATCACTGATGACGGCAGACGACTTGAGGAAACTGAGATTTTTGCAGTGTTGTGGTTCTCCACCAATATTCCAGCTGTTTAGACCAAAGGTTGCCAAAATATAGGTTGCTAGAGCCCAAAGCAGCTCCTGCTGCTGCACTGAGCCTTTGCCACTTCTGTGAGGTTTGTAGAACACTATGGTACCCAGGCTGCAGTTTAGGGAGCTCAGGTGGTATTTTTGTTCTACTTTTCTGTGGTTCTAAGTGACCTAAAAAATACTTGATGACTCTACTACAGTGGACTGTCACAGTATAAACTGTCATTTAAAACAGTGTGTCCTGAAATATCCACCTCACTGTCACATATGATTGCTCTGTGGCACCATATAATCAAGGGACTGCCTGGCAGGTGACAGCCATGGTGCCTTCTGGAGCCACGTGGATCTAAACAGTCATCACTAGAAAGCAGTGGAGAAGTGACTGTCAGCATTTCAGACCTTACTGACTCCTGCCGGATAGCTGATCCTCCAGGATGATCTCATGCAATCATTGCTAAGCCTATTGTGCCCGCTTTATTGGTGTTTATATCCTGGCAACTTTTATTTCCAAGAGCTGTAGCAGCTATTCAACCGGAGCTGCAGACTAGCTGATGACTCACCCTGTTGAAGCTGGATTCAGATCTCTCCTAACCCATTCCCAGAAATGAATGTCTAAAACCCTTGCATCCACCTTGCTGTCTGCCTCATTTGTGTTTTATGCCTTAGGAGAGAAATCTTTATTTCCCCCTCTCCTTTAACTCCGTTTTTTTAGATGAAATAACACCAGGAAGAGTGGGATCAAGCAGAAGTCATCACTTGCTGTCATGCAGCTGTCTGCATACCCCCTGCACCTGTTTGCCCACCCTATTTTAGGACCTACAAAATCCTAGGAATTCTTCATCAAAGGTTTTTCATCAGCTATCTTCTGACAGACACCAAGATGGCCATCTGTCCATTTAGAGGGCAAAGCAAGCTAGACACAGAGCTTTTCTTTGGACTAAGGGCTTCTTGCTGCTCTTTGATCTGTTGCCAGAGCTCTTTTTGAAGGTGTCCTCAGTTTCTTCTTTGGTCTGGGCTACTGTGTGCAAGCTGCTCCTCAGGTTCTGCTCTGCGGCTTTCCATATGACACAGTGACCTACATATCTGTCCTTGTCATTAATGGGTCATATCCTGGCTTATCCAGTCCTCCCTTCTCCAAGAGTGATAATAAAGCAGAGACCTCTAATTATCCGGTGGTCTCCACCCAGCAGTCCCTATGTTAAATGTGCTGTTCTAGTTTTTGTGGTTTTGAATAAGAACTAGCTAGCCTAAAAGATCTCCATCCAGGCACCTCCATGGAGTCTTGAATCTTAATCCGTCCACAATCTTTGCTAATTGGATTGGTTTGTAGAAGAAAGCTGCCCGTGGCTTGACTTTGTGCAGAACAGTTAACATGAAAAGGGGCAGGGGGGAGCACAAAAAGGTAGAACCTAATTACAGTAATGAAGAAAAAAGCGATCTGCATCACAGCTTGCACAATAGATAGAAACATGGCTTAAATTTGCAGTGGAGGTTTTGCATATGTAAGCAAATCAGTGGCCTGCATGGTGCTTAATATTCCTCAGTTGCCTGCATGGTGCTTAATATTCCTCTGCCCTGGCAGGTTAGTTATGCAGGGAGCATTCCTGCAACAGGTCACACTAGCCTATGCCTGCTGCTAAAACCATCACTCTAATGAAACTCAGAATGTAAAAGTGCTTCTTGTCTTGAAAATAGCTTGTAAGTGCTACCTTACGTTTGCAAGCATCACCATCAGTAGCCAGGGAAACCCAGACTCAGAGGTTCAATTAAGCTTAAGAGTCAAAAGCAGGATGACAACGCGTGCATCCACTGACTGCTTAGGTGCTGTGCCCATCACTCTTCACACAGTCACTGTGTCAGTACTGCCAGTTTCTATCCCTGTGTCCCAGGCTATGGGATATCTGCTACCGCTGCATAAATTACGTTCAGATGACCAAAAAAGCAAGTGATCACCTAAGAAACTGCACTCCTGCAAACAGCCTAATGCTGTTAAAATGCCACCACATCAGGAATGAAAAATGCTGCTACGGCTCATTTAGCAAGGTCTGTAGTTCACGTATGTTTTCTGTTTGGTGCTTCAGACTTCCTCCTGGCTGCAGGCAAGCTGAGGGAGCCCAGCTGTGCCCTATTATGGTCAGAGATGCATGGAGGTTGGAGTTTAAAAGCAGTGCAAGAGATCATTTGCTTGCTTTGGCTTGGAGGTGGGGTTGTCTTTCTGTATGCTGTTTTTTTTTTTTTTTTTTTTTTTTTTTGGGGGGGGGGGAGGTAGGGGGTGTTTTATTTTATTTTGTGTTGTTTGGGTTTTGGTTTTTTTTGGTTTTTTTTAACTACTTGTGAAGGGGCCTATTCTAGCCTATTTTATGTTAGTTTGATACTGCTGGTTTCCCGTTGAATTTTGACTTTTATGAAGGTGAGGATACTATGAGGCCTGCTCATGGTAACCTGAAAGGTCACTGAGTTTGTCTCTTGTCGCCTCTGTGATGAACTCCAGGGGCTGGGGCTGAGCATAAAGCGAGCTCTGCTGAGTAGTAGAAGACTTATTTGAACATGTGAGATCTAGGTGAGAGCTATAATGGTATAATTTTTCTCCTGTTTTTAGGAGTCTGGAAGAACACTGTTTTTTAAATGAATCTTGATTTAATGCTTTTAAAGACTTGTGATTGATGGTGTCTATAAATACCATTTAAGAGCACAATAGAATATTTAACATACCATTTTCAGCAGTCTGTGAGCCAGGCTTGCTGCATTGCTTCTGCCACAGCTCCCTTTGTCTGTGAGGGGACCCTCTGGGTGGTGTGACCTTGGCACTGGGAACACTGGGGAAGGAAAGGGAGAGCGTGTGACCCTCAATGCCCCCTCTACCCACCTTCGTTTCAGCAAAGGTGCTACCTGAAGGGCAGGCTGGGCAAGTGAGCTGCTCAGGGGCATAGAGAAGGGTGTTGGAAGTTTTCTGTTGCTGGGACCCCAGGCTGTAGGTCAGCATGGGGTGAGGCATCTTTCCTCCTAGGAAGAGGAGGAAACAACCCAGCGGGCAGCACAGGCACATGAGGCAAGTGGCTGCAGGCAAATAGTTATGGGAAGCATAAAATGAGGGAGGAGAGAGGGATTAATAAAAAGAAGAGGTGAATTCTTCCC
This sequence comes from Clamator glandarius, assembly GCA_033459285.1. NCBI lineage: Eukaryota > Metazoa > Chordata > Aves > Cuculiformes > Cuculidae > Clamator > Clamator glandarius. The sequence goes on along the minus strand of JAUNZM010000614.1, from coordinate 917,217 downwards.
CATGTCCTCTCACAACTATTTCTCAGATACATCTGTGGTGTTACTTATGATATTAATGCTTTTCTCAGGGAGAAAAGAAGTCTTTTCTAGGAAACTGATTATGTGTTCCTATACTTAAGAAGGGAATTTTTTTTTTTGGTTAAAGCAGGAAAAAAAAGAAGTGGTTTAGTATATTAAAATTTGCAAGTACTTGGTATAATCTAATGATTAATGCAGTCCTTTACTGGTATGCTTGTAAATCACAAATTCCCACTGCAGAGTGGCACATGTGGCATTTTGCCAATTAACCTTTGCAAGCTTTGATCTTGCTTTAGTTCTAGAAGTTCAGGGGCTCCCCAGCTTGTTGAGTAGTTATTGTTAACAAAACACTTGCCATTTGAAATACACAGTGCTTGGTATACGTGCTTCAGGTCCCTAAGCACATGCAATATTGATGTCTTGTGGATCATAGAAAAAAGCCTGACTCATTAGTGAACACATATTAAATAAACATCCTGAAAAAAAGCAAACAAACTCAGCCATTAGGAAGACTATTTTTCAGCCTGAGCTGTGCTAGTAGAGGCAGAGGAAATAGGCGTTTAGTGAACTGGTGAGGAGAGAAGAATCCTGTTGTGTTCACATTGAGCCAGCCTTTGTAACCCCTGCCTGCCTTGCAGATGTGCATGGCAACCAGCAGTGGGCTGGGAAGAGCAGGGACTTGTTCTGCCTCCTACCCTGCTTTTCCCAGGGACTGGAGTTGTGGCCAGATGGTGATGATGGAGGTTGCAGAGAATATTCCTGCCTGGTGTCTAACAACCTGCAGCCAGCAACATAACCTTCCTGCACTGGCTGCTACCCATGGTGGCTGCTGTATTCCCAAACCCACATTCATTCTTCTTGTGTTCTTGTCCAAGATCTGGCCTTGCCTTAATCCCTTTCTTATCTTCACATGTATCATGTATAGTATTCAGCTTTCTCCTTCCCTCCCATTGATAGCCCTGCAGTTGAGGCCTGAAAACACTGTTTGAGACCAAAAATAATTTAAGATATAAAGCTTATCCCAAGCATTGAGTATTTTTTAATAGGTTGGATATATTTTTTGGAAGCCATGTGACATTATTTATAATTAATATGTGACAGCTGAGAATGTGAAAGAGAATTTGCTCTCAATATTCAGGGTCTCTCAGTTCACACAAGTCAGTCTGAGTCTGAAGCCTACAAAAGGTCACTTTGCAATTTGTAAGTAGCTTTAAAGCCTTCACAGGCCTCAAAGCATTAGGCTTAGCCAGCAGGAAAAAAATAAATGGATCAAGGTAGCTCCACCAGCAGGGAGCTGGAAAATGGAGAGCTGCTAAATCTGCTATCTCCTGCTCTTGATGTAGGTAGAGGAAGCACAGGTTTTCTAGAGGCTGAGTGTATGTCTGATTCATCACAGCTTCAGCTAATAATTTTCAGGTTTATCTGTTCCAGGCTTATCTCCAAATGGCCTGACATTGCCTTATGGATACATGAAACACTTGAATTGGTGAGTTCCACAGAACCAGATATGCCCTTGTACTGTCTCCCATCTATCATTGTGGCCTACAGATCCCACCACTCAGCCAACAGCACCTGTAGTCTGCTCCATCTTGTTAGACCCACATCTGCTAATATGTGAAACGGAATAAACAGGGTTCCTTCAAATTCAGGTTTTCTTTCCATCCAAACCTCCAGCACCCACTTGTGAGGGAAGGTGAGAGCCTGTATGTTAGCCATCACACTGACTATGAGAGAAACACACTGTCTCTTTAACACACAGCTGACTTCCCTCCCCTTCCCCATACTGAAAACCCAAGTGTTGTGTTTTCTTAAAGAAGGCACCTGGAAAAAAACAGTCACTCCCCAAGAGTGGTTGCCCTGTGGAGGAGGTGGACAGACACCAATTTTGACCTGCCCACAGGAGCATCTTTCAACTTGATCCTATCAACACCAGCTGGATTTATAGGGTAAGCTTTGCTTTGCTCCACTTTGGCTGAAGCAGGAGGAGTGTTTGCATGAGCTGATCAGCTGGAAGATGAGCCTCCAGCCTGAGGTAGGTGTGAACTGTAACCCACAGGAGCAAGGCTGGAGGCAGGTCAATCTCCATGGATCCAGCACAGCTGAGTCAGGGGGTAAAAGTCTGGCCCCTGCTTTTTTTGACGTAACCACTTTTGCTCATCGGCCTCCTAGTAGTTAATTTGCCCTCCATGCTGGCTTACATATGAGATGATCTGGGACAAAACCACTCCTTGCCACCTCTCTCCTGATTGCCTACCCTTCCTTTAAATAATCTCGCCAGGTTGTGAAGCCTGTGCCACCTGTCAGCATTGGATTATTGTTGCAGAATAGCATGGCTGGTTTCTTATTACCTGTCTTCAGCCTTCCTGCTGTGTTATTATCTTCCTATCTTTCCATTTATTTTGTGTTGCACCTGTTGCAAGTAATTACCTCTTAGAAGTAGAGAAGTAGGAATTGTAAGTCTGATTTCCTCAGGAAATGAGGCTTAGATGGTCATAGTCTGTATGTCCTCAGATAACTGTTGAATACACTGGTTGATTTAATTTATTTGGCTGATGGAGAGCAGGTTCAAAGCTAATTGAATTTGTGCAAATTTTGTGCAGATAGGCAGCTAGCTGGAGCAGAGAGGAACCCTGAAGTCACATGCCACAATGAAAGGCAGCAGGCAAATTTGTGTCTTAGTATATACCTAACAAATGATGAAGGAGTTCATAGAATGGTTTGGGTTGGAAGGGACCTCAAAGATCATCTAGTTCTACCCACTCTGCTACAAGCAGAGACACATTCCTTCAGGTCAAGTTGTTCAAAGAGTCATCCAGCCTCAGTTAAACACCTCCAGGAATGAGGCATCTGTGACATCTGTAGGCAACCTGTGCCAGAGCTTCATCACCCTCAGTAAAAAAATATAATCTTGCTAATACCTAATATAAATCTCCCATCTCTCAGCTTAAAACCATATCCTTTCCTATAACCACGCTCCCTGATAAAGAGCCCCTCCTCATCTTTCCTGTAGGCCTCCTTTAAATGGGAAGGCTGCTACAAGCTTTCCCTGGAGCCTTCTCTTCTCCAGTCAGAGCAACCTCAGCTCTCTGAGCCTGTCCTTATATGGGAGGTGCTCCAGTTCCCTGACCATCTTCATGGCCCTCCTCTGGACTCATTCTAACAGATCCACGTCCTTCCTCTGCTGAGGGCTCCAGAACTGAATACGATAATCCAGGTGAGGTCTCATGAGAGCAGAGTAGAGGGGGAGAATCACCTCCCTTAATCTCCTGGTCACGCTTGTTTTGGTGCAGTCCATGATACAGTTGGCTCTTGCAAGTGCACATTGTTGGCTCCTATCAAGCTTCTCATCCACCAGCAACCTAAGTCCTTCTTGTCAGGGCTACTCCCAATCTATTCTCTGCCCAGCCTATATTTGTACTTGGGATTGCCCTGATTTACCCTAATAAGTGTCAAAAAAACCCACCTCAGTTTGTACCTATGAATGTCTAAAGCAAACCCATAAGAAACCTGACTTCTTTTAGCGCTTATTGAGTTACTTGGATTTTTTTGGGTTTTTTTGTGCTGTAACTGGGATATTAAAGCCCTGAAAGGGATTTTTATTCTGTAACTACAGACCATGAAAAAAATAACAAAAATAATAGCAATAAAGGCAGGATGTACTGATGAAAGTTTCCTAACCACGGTGCTATTTTCAGGGCAACACCTTTCTGTGATCCCGCTGGCTCTGGTGTCTTGCCACAGGTTTCTCTGCTACAGCCTTGTAAAATTCTTATTCAGTCTTAGTACACTAATTTTGCACTTGTTTCATTTCAATGGTGGCACAATAGAGCTCAAAATGATATCTAGGCTTTCTTCACTATTTCAGCTAGGAACGAAAGGCAGCTCTGATGTTGTATCACTGGGGCTTGCCGAACTGACATAGCATAGTTGTGTTTTAGCCATCTTTTCAGACCAATTGCAAAAAAAAAACCCACAACTTTTTTTTTTCAATGTAAGACAATTCCAAAAAAATAAATACATAAAAAAGCTTTTGCAGTAATTTGGCTGCCATGTTTCTTGTGGTAGTACTGTGTTAGAGATAAGCATCAGTACTTAGCTTACAGATTGTCTCAACACCTGGAAGGATGTTACAGAGACAGGTTTAATAATTAATTGGGTTTTTTCCCTGGGACAATGCATCCTCGACCTCTTCAGGAGCACTTTGCACGCCAGGTAACAGGAGGAGTAGGCAATGCAGACAAAAACGTTAGGAAAGATAAAAAGGCTGAGATCAAATGACATTATTCCTTGTGTCATGGTGGAAATGGGGCTATACACACCTGATCCTGCAAGGAAGCTGCCTAGAGATTGTTCAGTGCTTGAGGTCAAAATACTTGTATTCCGAAGTTGCTTTTAAATAAATGACTCTCATACTGCTGGTGGCAGGAAAGATAGGAGCAGGTCAGTTTCTTGATGTTGCTATGTTGCGCTTATATCCTGTCACCCTGCATAGATGAGGGTTTGGAGGGGCTGTGTCACAATCAGAAAGATATTATACCTGGAAATGATGCTGAAATGTTCCTATGGGATGGGTTTTCTGCGTGTATTATGTATTTTTCTCATCTACGTTTAGCACTACGTTTTTCTATAAATCTAATGAAGCAAGCAATAAGAAAAATATTATTCTGCTGGGATCCTTAGTGATCACAACTCAAACTGCAAACACAAGCCATATTTTGGCAGTGGAAGAGCATGAGCATTTCTTTTTCTCTCTCTGGTGCCATCCCATTAAAGTTGTCATCACTTGCCACCTTACTAGGAGCATGTGTATTATGACAGGGTGCCAAGAATAAAGGTAGCACTGTGTGCAGATATGTACTGGGGGTGAAAGTAGAGGGCTGGGTGAAGGAGGTGGCAGCAGGAAGCTCCTGGTCAGGGGGAGCCAGGCTCGTGATTGCAAAATTATAAGCATATACAATAGGTAAAAGCAGACTTATGTTGGGGTGGGCAAATGGTGCAGCAGATAAAAACATCTGATGTGAATGTGAGGGGGAAAAAAAAAGGCCCCTGACATATCAACTGCACCTTTTTCCAACTAATGTTTATATATTTTTTTAAATCACTTCAGACACATAGGGGATTTCAACCACAGGGGTATTTATGATGGACAGTCTTAATTCAAACGAGAGTGCAGGTATAAGCACTGTGGACAAAGGTGAAATGGATGAATAGATTTATAGCAGCGAATGGCACACAGCTGCACATTCTGCTAGCAGTGCTGTTTTGCAGACTGCAGTGCATGGCAGAATATTATCATAAAGGCTTATTTGACCAAATATGTATGTTTACTGATGTGAATATTCTGATCTTAATGGAATGGATGAAATGAGCAAAATTATGAATACATTTAAGATATCTGCAAGGACAAGGCTAACTGCCGGTACCTGCTGTGCTGAATTTAGGCTGCTAAGTATGTGTTGATCAGTATGTGTTTCATCACTGAGAGAAGCCCATTTATGTCCTGGGCAAGATGCAAAGCTTTTTTTCCCTGAGGTTTTTGTTGCTAAAGATGATCTCAATTTCAGTTAGTCAGATAGTGTTCTTTGGTAAACGTATTGGCTCAGATGTCTTTGAAAAAATGTGTTTCCTTATGAATTGCAGCTGGGTCTCAAGTTTTTTTGATAAGCACTGTGCACAAACTGAAATACTAATTGTGAATCTGGGTGGTTACATTACTTTTACAGATGGTCTGGTGCTGTTGGGCACATTTTTTCAATGTTCCTGTAAAAGGAAGGAACTCCTGAGCTGGAAGAGGGGTTTAATAGAAGAAATTACTTGGGATTGGTCTGGCTTCTGTAAGACAGACAGTTGCTGAGGAAAAGCTCTGTTGGCAAGCTTCTTCCTAGTTTATGGCCAGATCCTTACAGTATAAGTCATCCTAGGCCAACTGAAGTTACTTTTATACTACCTGAGTTTCTTAGCCTGTACTGGATAATAATTTTTGGTAGCTTTCATCTGTTACCTGCCATGGAAAACCAGCCTAAGCTGAAGAACAGCATCTATCAAGTCTGTAAATCTGTCCTCCATAAGACATTTGAACTAATTCATGGGCTCTGGCATAAAGATTTTAAAATCTATAATGGCAAATTGTATGTGAAGACCCAGTAGGAGTGCATTTGTGGAGATCAGGGAGTTGTTCTCTTGATTGTGCAAAGCAGCAAATAGCTTTTATGACTCTTCAGTATCTGGGTTTTTAAGCAAGAGCTGGAACATACAATCATGATACCATAACTGGCTTGTCAAGATTGAACCCATTTCAGTTTTTGTTCCACCTCTGAATAAACAGCTTTTTCCTATCTCCACCTTAGCTACAAATGCTGGCACTTTCATTATCCACCACTGCTCCAGCACTAGTGGTAACATTAAGTAATTGATGAGTACTTTACATACTTCCAATACTGGGAAAACATTAGCTCATTAAATCTTCCAGTATTTCTGTAATAAGAGCACTCACTAGAATTATCTCCTCTTTATGGGCAGGAATAAGAGAGAAAGGAGAGTTTAAGTGACCTAACCATAGCAAATTAGTGGCAAAGTTAGGGTGGTGCTATTGATTTCTGCATATCCTCTAAAGACTTCTGAAAATTATATTCCCTATTCACTCAGCTGCATGGCCTTGGGATGTCTTATAGCACTAGTGTGGACTTGAATGTACAAGGCAGTAGGATTTCAAGTTTCTGGCATTGATTTTTTTTCTCTAGAACTCTGACACTAACTGTGAAGCACTGGAAAATTAAGGCTGTTAACTTTCCATATGTTACTTTGCTCACTCTTGAAGGGAGTAGGAAAATCCATATTGGTAGGAGTTTATGGAGCTTTGCACATCTGTGTATGTAAAGCACAGCATTGCCTGATGGAGTGATAGGAGAAGCTGCTCAGTGGTGCCACAATGTTCCCGTTGAGTCACACAGTGTCCGAGCCGTGGTGAGCAGTGCTAACAGTGCAGGAAGGAGAATATGGCCCTCCCAGGTCCTGACAAACCTACCCCTCTGCACAAAACTTCATGGAGAGGACGGCTTAGGACAAAACCCCTAGCATTCATTCATGACTCTTCCCATGAGCCTAAGACTTCATAACCTTTTGCATTTTTACCTGAAACATTGCAATATCTGTGGTGATGGTGGAGTGGTGCCCTCAATTTGCAGAAAAATTGCATGCCCTGATTTTCTGAGAGTTCTTCCACATCCCGTGCAAGGTCATGGCTTGCTGTCATGTATTTCCTTGGGAGCTGACTTTTTAATATGTGCCAAACTCAAAGCAAATACTGTATTGGGTGACAGCAGTCATTGCTATGCAACTGTGCATCTCCACCATGTCAATCACAGTAGCCCTGGGTAGACTCCTCAATATATCCTGGAAGAACTGCAGATTACATTAAAACAAAAAAATGCTTAAAAGTATAGGGTCATTTCACAGAATCACAGAATAACCAGGTTGGAAGAGACCCACTGGATCGTCTAGTCCAATCATTCCCACCAATCCCTAAATCATGCTCCTAACTACCTCATCCACCCTCGCCTTAAACACCTCCAGGGACGGCAACTCAACCACCTCCCTGGGCAGACTGTTCCAATGCCTAACCACCCTCTCTGTGAAGAATTTTTTCCTAATGTCCAGCCTAAACCTCTCCTGGTGGAGCTTGAGGCCATTCCCTCTCATCCTGTCCCCTGTTGCTTGGGAGAAGAGGCCAGCTCCCTCCTCTCCACAACCTCCCTTCAGGTAGTTGTGGAGAGTAATAAGGTCTCCCCTCAGCCTCCTCTTCTCCAGGCTAAACAACCCCAGCTCTCTCAGTCACTCCTCATAAGGCCTGTTCTCCAGCCCCTTCACCAGCTTTGTTGCTCTTCTCTGGACTCGCTCCAGAGCCTCAACATCCTTCTTGTGGTGAGGGGCCCAGAACTGAACACAGTACTCGAGGTGCAGTCTCACCAGTGCTGAGTACAGAGGGAGAATAACCTCCCTGGACCTGCTGGTCACACCATTTCTGATACAAGCCAAGATACCATTGGCCTTCTTGGCCACCTGGGCACACTGCTGGCTCATGTTCAGTCATCTGTCAACCAACACCCCCAGGTCCTTCTCCTCCTGGCAGCTTTCCAGCCAGGCTTCTCCTAGTCTGCAGCTCTGCTTAGGGTTGTTGTGCCCCAAATCAATACTAACTTTTCCAACTACTCATTTTGATGTCTTCTTTGAAACATGAACTTTTAAAATTTAATTGCCACTCCAAGGTCATTTGCATTTTGCATTGTGGCCTGTGCAATGATTCACTTTTTACTCCATTTGGCACTGATAAGAATGGATCATCTTTAGCATCTGATTTCCTCTGCAGAGTTTTCTAGGAGTGGGAAGACTAATTTTATTGGGACAATAAATTATAAAGGAAGGACTATGTCATTCTTCTTCAACAATGCTTCTTCCCAAGATGACAGCCTAATAAATTACAGGCATACAGCATATTCCTAAATGCATTTGGTTGTCTGTGCTGGGTGGATAGCATAGGAGCAGTGCCAAGGTGTTTGGTCACTGAAGGTACATGGAAGATTTGCCACTGCTTTAAGTCGGCTCTGGATGATCTACTCTTGATAGATGGTTGAGCCTAGCATTGGAAAAAATCTCCTTTGACAAGGTCAGGGACTCTGTGCATTGCTGACAACCATCTCTCCTAATGTATAATATTTTTAAAAAGTAGGGATTTGCCTTGCTGCACTGAACTGTGTGTCTTAAGTCTCTTAGGATTAAGGATGCTTTCCAGAAAGCACAAGAGAGCTCAGTCCCGTGAGGCAGGACATCAGGTAGGGAAGGTTAGGGACCAGCATGGCCACGTTGAGACCTGCTGGTCAGACTGAAGAGCAAGAGAGAGCTGCCCAGGCAGTGCAAGCAGGGACAGGGAACCTGGGGAGAGTATAGGGACACTGCCCAGTTGTGATGGGATGGGATCAAGAAGGCCAAGGCGCAGCTGGAGCTGAGCTTAGCAAGGGAAGCAAAGGCCTTCTACAAGTATGTCAAGCAAAATCTTTGTACTTTGCTTTTGTGACCAGTACCCAGGCAGAAATGTGTGTGGTGTGTTCGGTCAGGGATGCAATGCAGGCTGTAAATCATTGGCTTGGGAACTGCTTCCCAATCATTTTGAGAAGATGGAGCAGGAGCCAGAATCAACAATCGCTCAAGCTGTCCCACTGCATTTATCCCCTCTCATGAGTAAATTCATGGATGTTAAGTCCAGCAGGGACTATTATGATCATCTGCACTGAACTCCTGCTTATGCTGTATTATAAATTAACCTGTATTTTTTAGAAACACCATTAATCCTGATTTAATGGTCTCAAATCATGGAGAATTCTCAAAAAAATGTGTTCTTGCTTTGTGTTCTTGCTCTTATTCAGGTGAATTTCCACTGAGTCTTATGCAAAGGCATCATAATAATCAACCTTGCTTTTCAAACACATAAGTATGTGCATGAACACACAACCCTCTCTGTCCTTTTAGGGAACGTAATATGTTCTTAAGGCTTTGGGCCACAGGTTTTGAGGGAAAATCTGCTTAGTGGCCCAGATATTTATAAAGCTGCTAGTAAATACAAAGAGAGAGAGCATGACAGATGTGCAAACACAGTTAGGAGGAATTGTTACAAGCATGGGAATCATTTGTCGCTGACGTGTGTCCCCCTGCTTACTCAACCCACTGGCAGTGCAGTCTTTGTAAGGTATTTGCTGTTGTGTGGTTTTGTTTTTCTGACAACATCCTAGAGAATCCTGCTGTAAGAATGTTGTCATTGAGGAGAGAATGAATCCTGTTCCCTTGGGGTTCATGGATGCTGGATGCATTTATTTTGAAGCCCAGGTTGAAGGGAACAAGGGTTACAAGGTGAAGGTCTTTGATACCAAAGCCAATAAGTAAAGTAAAGGGGATATCAAAGCCCCCATGTGTTTATTATAGTTCTTGCTTGAGGACCCCTGAGATGGAGCCTTCCCTAACCCCTATCAGTGATGTTTCCTTGGCAGAGCTACAGAAATGGCCATTACCTTACAGTCATGGAAAATTTGTTTCTTTGGGACTCAGGCAATTTTGATGTCTAAAGGTGGGTACAGTATTTACAGTACAGTACTGCTTGCTGGGGAGAGGAGAGGTGGGGAGGAAGAGAGAAAAAAAAAAACACCCAAAAAACCCCAACAACAAATAAAAGCCCAAACAACTCAACTTGGAATTTTTCTAATTTAATTGCTGATTAAATGTCTTTGCTAAAAACACCAGCTCAAGTATTCATTATCCACTTAAAGTTCAAATCTTTTTCACAGCCATGGGTTTGGAGCTAGACTAGTCCACTACCTTGTATATAAGGCCTTTATTAATTTTTTCACCTCACTGAAATGCATATTGGTTTTTTATGCCAATTTTATTTTCAGATCAATAATCCTGGCACAGACTCCTAGCAATCTTTGAGTGTTTGCCGCAGAGAAACTTGTTCAGAGTCATACCTCCTCATTTGCTTCTTTATGATTACTTATTAGTTTAAATCAGGAGAGAAAAATCTTTTCCTCCCTGAAAGTCAAATGGTCTTTGAGCTACAAATGTAGTGTCATCTAATCCTTTTAGTGTACCGGGGGTGAGGACTCATGTGGGCAAGAGACCGTGAGCCACAAAATTTCTGTGTCTGGATTAATAGTGATAGTAATATAATGATCAATATTATCAATATTCAAAAAGCAAACATTCCTAGAAGTGAGCCGTCACACAGAATCCACATATTACTACATAATAGTAACAAATCAGTAATGTCAGATTCTATAAAATGTTTATTTAGAGACAGCTTTCAGAGAAAGTAAAGAATTGACTGTATTTCTGTGACCAAAATTCTCTCTAGGAGCAAGCAATTTGTTGTATTGTCTCTCTGGGAATATAACAGCAGTGAAAATCTAGACTTAGAGGAAGCCAGCTTTCTAAAGTACTGAAAAACTGAGCTGGTATGCTAGTTCTGACAATGGTAGAGTATCAGCCCTTCTTTGGAATTAGAGGGAGCAAGAAAAACAGTGGATGACTTCAGGAACAGAGCAAAGTAAAAACAGAATAAAGTGACAGGCTAATCACAATTACATCACAACTCTCCCTCTTTAATCCCCATGTACATTTCCCACTATTCCTGTTATTTTTTTCATGTATTCTTTATGGGAAGGCCACAGCTTGGACACCATTGCTGGAAAAGAAACTCCCTGTACTAAGATTTGGCCAGCTGGCTGTAAGGTTCTTCTGTTCATACCAAATCTTAAAAGAAAAATTGGCTCTTCCTCTACATCAGACTTCCCCTGGCAGGGAACTGGAGATGCCTTTACTTCTCCTGGCACCTGCCCTTCCATCTTTTGTTCTCTTTGCATTTCAGATTCAGCAACAATTTTCTCAAGGGGTTCAGAACTAATCTTAACACAATCTGTTGGCACTGAAGAAATTAACTTCTTTTGAATGAGACTGGAGAAAAAAAATTAATGTGAATGCTTCTCTGATAAAGTACCTTTTCTGTCTATGGAATTATTCTTCAAGGCTATGCATGTTTTCAATTTCCCTTTCTTCCAAGCTCAAATTCAACCAAGGCAAAATTTACTTTCTCTTCCATCATGATCATAAAACTTCTCAGTGAACTTTATTCTTTGAAGCCACAGTTGGTTCTGTGTTTCAGCCGATTTTATTCACAGCTCCAGTCAAAAGCACTGAATCTTCTTAAAGTATATGACACACGTATTTGGTCCACTGTGAAGCCAGAGTTGTTGATGACCATGGAATTTCTCATTAACTCATCAAGAGTGGGTATTTGCAAAAGAAAAACTCTACTTGGAAAAGTTGCACATTACTTGAGTAAATCCCCCATCAAGAGTCCAGCTTCTGGAAAAGTGGGGTAGTCAGCAACAGAGACGCTTTTGGGAGGTTAAGTGCGATGAGTAGGATTATTTGGCATTGAAGTCAGTAGATCAATGGGTCACTGTACCTCTCCCCCAAAGAAATATTCTCATCATATAAATGATGAGAAACTGTGTAACACTGTGGCTAGGAAGAGGCGCTTTGGGGTTTTATTTTCTGTGATTTGTACCTTAAAGGCTCTCAGCAGGTGAAAAGATGTGTGGCACCACATTAATATGAAATAGTAAAGGCAGTTGCAGAGATGGAAAAGGGATGCTGAAGCATCTTGGTTAAGGATTCCAAAAGGCAGATGTGGTGCTGTTTACCACACTGACTGGTGCTGTTCAGGCTGATCGTAGAATGGACCTTGAGCTATGGGACACATCAGGTTTCTGACATCACCATAGGGTGATATTCTCCACAGGGAGATGCAAATTCTCCGTTTGCCCAGGCTCTTCACCCCAGCTTATCTCTGTGTGCCCTACAGCACTGAAAACACCCCCGCACCTCTGCCAGTGTGTGTGATTCTGAGGTGTGCCACAAGCAGGGAGTTTGGCTGGCAGCCCCGGTCATGCGGGTTTTGTGTTCCCTCCTCTCACCCACACCAGAGCAGATCTGAACCAACAGGGCATTACAGCTCATGTCTAGAAACTGAGGTCAGCGTAACACTGAGTTTTATTTGTGTTTGGAGGAGTTTAGGTTCTTTAATCTATTGTTAAAACATTCTAGGAACTTTCATAAAGCCCACAGTCTCCAATTTATTTACTATTACTTCTGATTAAATATAGTATCCCTTGTTGCTTTGTCATATGGGAAGTAAACACCTGCTTTGAGTAACTAAACATTCAAATCAGGTTGGAGAAGGTTTTAATTTGTTCATTTCATTAGTCACGAAGTCTGTTAATTGCTACTCATATGCCATGGAGCATTAGAAATGACTGTTATTATGCAGTGAGATGGCAACTGCACTTCATCCTTTGAGACAGTTAAAAAAGGTATTCTGTCTGTGTCTTGTAAGATGTAAGGACAGGTGTACTTTTTCTTAAATTTTTGTGTTAAAAACAAATAATATCCAGCATATCATTTGTTGGGGAAACACACTTTACACTAGCAAGAGAATGGGTTAGGTGATTTATAAAGGCAAGTCACAAGTTTTCAGGGGTATTGGAATATTGTGAGTCCTGCAGTATGTCCTGTTCATATCTACCAAAGGATGAGAAGTACAAAAACATCAGAATTTGAGACTGGACTAATGAATGCATGCACAGGTAAGAAAAAAAAAAAGAGAGAGAGAGAACGCCCACCCCAGTTTTAAAAGTATTTTTTTAGCAAAAATTGCCACAAAGCATTGTAAAAAAACCTAAACCCATGTGTTTTGTTACTATATGTTTTAAAATGAATGTGGAAGTTTGAAATCTGGTGAAGTAAGAGAGTGGAATTAATGCGATTAATTAGAGAAGCGTATTTTGTAACTTTAAAAGATGAGTCAATCAATCAGGAGTAGCTGTATTTCAGAAACATACATAGCACTCATAAAAAAATCCAGGCTGACATCGATGTACATAAACCTTGTTGGGCCAACTCCTCTACAGTCTAAGTGACGGCAACTAGTCTGAAATTAATGCCCCAAATTCTGAGAATTTGGACTGGCTGTGCTCATTTTTCATACACCAGGTACAGAATGGGCGACAGTGAGGCTAGTTCCCAGCAACTGCCTCCCCACCCCAATCAAAATGGATTGTTCCCACATCAGAGTTGAAAGAGATGATTAATCTGCGTACATTGTTTAGTCCTGGGTCTTTGTACTGTGGTTAGCAGTTCATGAAAAACCTGAGTGGGAAGCACTGGCACTTCTTTCTCCTCTTGGCTACCAGGTAGTAACAGTTTTCAGCCACTGCTAACTTGGTCTAGACCCATGCAGTAGCCTGGAGGTAAAAGATACATAACCGCTAATGAATCTCTTGAATTGCCTAGTTCCAACTTCTTCACCTAAATTACACTTTTTAGGGCTATTTACCAAAGTTACACAGTATTAGTTGAAGAAACAAAGTTTCTGCTTTTCACAGGCATCATTCTTTATGTCCTCTCTGGGAGGTGTGTTATATCGCTGCTACGGGTGTTATTTATTATCTCTAATGAGGAATCAGTTGGTGCTGCAGAGGATGACAACAAACATTTACAGCAAAGAGGAGATTGAACTCTCCTGTGGTGGTGTTGATAACAATGAGACCTGGTAAACAGACAGCTGGAGAAAACCCTACCTTTAGCCTGGCAGGATTGACTTTAAATAGCTATGAAGGCCCATATATATTTTGAGTTCAGCCTGCCACCAAAGCAAAAGCAATGGGTATAGTTGACATGTAGGCTGAATGCCAGCTTTAAAATTGCCTTTGCACCACTTTTGTTTGGTTTTAGAAAAATGGTCTTGGGTCTGTTTGCTTGACTAATGAAGCAAGAACGTCATTATTTTAACAGGAGGCTCTGTGGCCTGAAGTGGAATAGCAACCACCCATCCTTAACTGTTCTTGTAGTCAAAAAACAACACTAAAATATATCAAAGTGTCTGACCTCTTCTGTTTCTCTGAAAACTGTATCTACTGTGTATCCCACGACTGAAAGCACATTCCAAAGCCCAATGGTTTGGCCTGTAAGACTGTTCTATTTGTAACTTTCAGCGGTGGTGGAGCTGATCTCTTGGAGGATTATTTTCTTGTAAAGTCCTACAGATGGCACAGTATCATGATAGAATGTTTTTTCCAAGCACTGCACAAACGCATAACAAGCGATAGTACCCACCTGGGATGAGGCATAAACCCCACCTGTGGTGAGTAGGAATTGCCTGGGATTTTCTGTAATAAAGCTACAATGCCTAAACTCAGTTCTACTTTGGGTAATTACATTGTCTAGTCACATTTGCCAGAGGTATCACCAGGATGTAGCATTCTGCATTTACTGCTTTTGCTGTTGCTAACAAACTATTCAGCTATCAGACTCTTAGTACTGAAAGCATGGTGATGGACATTCTCTAAATCTGTAAAATAAGCAGAGCTGATTGAACAGGTCCATATCACACTGCAGAATTATTTGCAACTCAGAAAGAATAAAGTTTCTCCTTTATTTAGTACAGGCCTGAACTGCTGCTTCTGAATTCAGTAACAAACTGTGACTGATTTCAGGGTAAATCTGGTTCCAGCCCTTCGCTAGTGGAGAGACTTTGGATTCGCAGTAGGTGAAACTTGCACTTTATGTGTAATACAGCATCGGTTTCCTGTGTGATATAATAAGTAACTTTCTGTGACTTCTTCAGATCCTAGCCTTGCCAACTTTAACAACTTGTGTCACTGTTTTCTGAAGGGCATAATTTGCATTTTTGAGGAAATGTAGCAACAACCACGTGAAGGAAAAATAATTAAAATGTGGTAGGCTATTAGAAATGCAAAACTGATTTACAGTCTGCTGGGGAAAACTAATCTAAGTGCGGCTAATGACATACCTTAGAAAGTGATACTCAGCTAAGAAGATATATTAATGGCATTTGTATTGACAATCTATGTTAATGCTTACAAATAATTCAAAACATTTTAGAGTCTATATTTAAAGATCCAGTGGAGTATCAAAAAAGTATCATCAAAGTGACAGCCATTTTTTTCTCATTGGTATCTTGGATACATTTACAGTTCATAGTATCAAAAATTGGAAATATAATATTAAAACCTAAAGGGAAAAATTACTTTTAACACACCTAGCTGAGAGGATAACCAAAGTAATATATGTCAGAAAAAAAAAAAAAAGTAGGTAAAGCTAGTGAAAGATGAGCTGAAATAAAGCAAACTTCACCCTGGCCTTATTAAGTTATAATATAGTTAAAGGCAGATTGAAAGGTCCCTCTTCAACCATAGCTATGCAAAAATCAAATTAGATTATACCACAATGGACACATGGCTAGTTAATACGATGCTGAATGGAATATAACTTTGTCTCTGTTGACTATTCAGTTGTGGTCAGCACATTGTAACAGATCTATCTTGGTTTTCTGTAACTGTATTGAAGCACAGTAACTTCTGGTTGGGTAAACAAGGTTTAAGATTTTGGTTTACACTTGCAGGCTCTGTGTTATCTATGGTAATTTTTATGACATAGCTACTTCAACAAAAGCCCTAGCATAGACACAATTACACCAGCGGAAAAAAAGTAGGTTTGATGTTATGGCTTATATCGCTTGCCAAACTGGAACGCATTTTACAGGCAAAGAGCACTCTAATTATGCAGGAGGAGTTTACTGGCATAACTACACCAGCATGACAAAACTTTCAAGTGTAAACAGGAGATAGGTGATTATTTAAGTCTGTGTGTCTTCTAACCACTTAACACGGTATTATATGCTTTCCAAGACCTCCTCTTCCTCAGCTACACACCAATTCTGACTCTTACAAAGTTCAGAAGTCAGCAGCAGGACACCAGCCTGCAGAAAGAGGGAATCACGCCTGTTCATTTAGAGAAAGACTGCACCAATGCACTTCACCCACTAGCAGAGTGTGGCATAATGAGAAAAGCAGTGCCTTGGGAAGTACAAAAATATACAAAAATTAGGCCCTTATCCTACTTACACATTCGTATGACTTCTCACACTTCCCCATGTGACTCATGCCAGCTCTAACCTCCTTCTTAATCCACTTATGGGTGTAGCTGGGACAAAGACAACAGCATGAGATACTAACTGGGCATCAGGCAGGCTGCACCCTGCACAGGGCAGGTTATTCTTCACGTGGTATGGCTGCCAGTTCTGGTTGTCATAACCAGCCACAGGAAACTTTCTTCTCCTCTGTGGACAGGCTGGAGTGGCTAGACTGCATCTGTGTGATACTGTGTGAGGAAGCCTTACCAGCCTGGGATTTTAGCTTGGCCCATCCTTCCAAATCACAGTGCAGATGTACCAAGGAAGGTGTGGTAGAAGGTCAAGTTTAAAGTTTACTGCACGTGCCTGTTGTGTTTCTAGCTATTTTAATGCGCTCTACATTTACCCATCACACTTACATCCTACCCCAAAAAAATTCTAGTCAGACACAGAAACTCCTACTTTGTACTTTTTCTTGTATTTGGGTTGAAAAGGGCAAGGAAAAAAAAAAGTAAAAAAAAAAAAGAGAGAAAACAGAAAGATCCCATTCCAGAAATATTTCGGAAATCCACAGGCTTAATGAGAGAAAAGAACTAAATGCATGAATGTTGTCACTAGCAAGTCATCTGGAGCACACAAGGGAAAGTGCTTTTAAGGTCTTTAAAGTAAATGATCATGCAAAGACACAGGTAGTCAGCACTTCAGGCAAAAAGTGTTTAATTAGAGTGGTTAAAGTCTTTGTTCTAAGTAATTAAAGGTAAAATTCCAGACTAGACTGGAGAAATCCAAACTCCTTAAACATGTGACAGCTTTAAAGAGAAATCTGCAAGGGTTCAGAGATAAAGCCGCACAAGGAGAGACAGAAGATAAGGCCAGATTGCCTGCTTATGCAGCTTTACTCCGAGGTATTGCAAGGGCTGAGAAGTAGGTCCCTGCCCACGTAGAGTGATTCAAAGTACCTGAGAAAGGTGTACAGATATCTCCTACAACCAAGGTGTAGAATAAGCCACATCCAAAGAGTGATAAAACAATCCCACATGCTAACCAGGGAGCTGCCTTGAATTAGTATGCATGTAGCACTGTGCAGAGGGGTACAGAGAGCACTACAGGCTAGATGGGATCTGGGGGCCATGGGATCCATCCCTCCAGCTCAAATCAGAGCCAGTTTAAAATCAAGTACTTGGCACCTTGCTGAGTTCTTGCCTGCTCAGGAGGCTGGAGGTCTCTCTCCTTTTGTGTGCTCGTTCCTCTCCTTAGCCAAATCTTTATCAGGGGGAGGATATACTCTTTAAAACAAGGCTATGGTGGCAGTGGCCAGTTTTGCAGAATGTCTTATCAGCCAAAGCATGGATTTGGGATCAGGATATATGACGTTGCCCAGGACATGCTGTAATGCCCAACCTATAGCATAGTCAGAGAGGGAAATGGTTACAACTGCTAGCAAAGCTGGGCTGCCAGAGTTGTGGGGTTTAGACAAGAGGTTAGCACAAAATGCCATGCAGTAGGGCACCTAAACTTTGGTCCTTCCTGTTAGTGGATCTTGTATTAGACAGCATCATCTTCATGTTGTTGATGCCATGATGTTCCTGGCATCCCCTGATGCAGCAATACAGACAAAGGAATGATAAGTTCGTGGATCCTCATTTAGATGCTGAGATATCAGTACTGTCCATGTTGTAACACCTCTGAACACGCTCAGAAACAGGACTGCAAACACATGGAGGAAGCAGCAAATCTAAGATTTACCAACCAAAGTCTTCACTCAGAGGCCGAGAAGGTAACTGTGGACATCATAGTTGTGAAATTTGGCATCACTAGAAGGAACTGTTTAAGACTCAGGCACCTCTATATCTTTGGAGTTAGATATACACATTACACTGACTGTTTTATATGATGAAAGGTTTTATATGACAGAGTTCAGTCTCAGAAAACTGGAAAAATCCTCAGTGCACTGTGAACTGAAAATGTTCCTTTTTCTTTCATTTGTTATGGATACAACAAAGTCAGGTATTATCCATGTAATCTTTTGATTCCAATTGTTTCAAATAAAATCCATACTTTGCAACAAGCTTTGCTGTATGAAAGTCATGACTAAGCTTTGAATAATTTGGATTCCACTACCATTTTTAATAGCATTTTCCAGTTTAGTGCTTTCTCCCTTCTCTGTAATGGTTGCCATTGTAAGTTTATAAGAAGATTTCCCAGCAAGAGGATTTCTTACTGCCCGAAACTTTTCATTGGAGACACTCAGCAATATTAGCAACCATTTTTTTAATTATACTTAAGACACAATTATATGGCTGCCAAGTGCACTGCATTTCTATCAATATCAAGCTCACTGATGTTTACTGAAATTTATTTTATTCGGTTTATGCATATATGAGAGCACACAGTGAAAAGACATATCTTTTCTCAGTGCTGGCCAAGACAAAAAAAGCTTTAATATTATGGTCCAACTTCTGACCAGCATAGAATCATAGAATAACCAGGTTGGAAGAGACCCACTGGATCGTTGAGTCCAACCATTCCTATCAAACACTAAACCATGCCCCTTAGCATCTTGTCCGCTCGTGCCTTAAACACCTCCAGGGAAGGTGAATCAACCACCTCCCTCGGCGGCCTGTTCCAGTGCCCAATGACCCTTTCCGTGAAAAATTTTTTCCTAATGTCCAGCCTAAACCTCTCCTGGCGGAGCTCGAGGCCATTCCCTCTTGTCCTGTCCCCTGTCACTTGGCAGAAGAAGTCAGCACCCTCCTCTCTACAACCTCCCCTCAGGTAGTTACAGAGAGCAATGAAATCTCCTCTCAGCCTCCTCTTCTCCAGGCTAAACACCCCCAGCTCTCTCAGCCGCTCCTCATAAGGCCTGTTCTCCAGCCCCTTCATCAGCTTTGTTGCTCTTCCCTGGACTCGCTCCAGAGCCTCAACATCCTTCTTGTGGTGAGGGGCTCAGAACTGAACACAGGATTCGAGGTGTGGTCTCAACAGTGCCAAGTACAGAGGGAGAATAACCTCCCTGGACCTGCTGGTCACGCCATTCCTGATACAAGTCAAGATGCCATTGGCCTTCTTGGCCACCTGGGCACACTGCTGGCTCATGTTCAGTCGGCTGTCAACCAACACCCACAGGTCCTTCTCCTCCTGGCAGCTTTCCAGCCAGGCTTCTCCTAGTCTGTAGCACTGCACAGGGTTGTTGTGCCACAAGTGCAGGACTCGGCACTTGGTCTTGTTAAACCTCATTTCATTGGACTCTGCCCAGCGGTCCAGCCTGTTCAGATCCCTTTGCAGCCTCCCTGCCCTCCAGCAGATCCACACTTCCACCCAGCTTAGTGTCGTCTGCAAACTTGCTAAGGGAGCACTCGATGCCTTCCTCCAGGTCATTGATAAAGACATTGAACAAGGCTGGACTTAGCACTGAGCCAGGGGGATCCCCACTTGTCACTGGCCTCCAGCTGGATTTAACTCCCTTTATCACCACTCTCTGGGCCCGGCCATCCAACCAGTTTTCCACCCAGGAGAGCGTGCGCCTATCCAGACCAGAGGCCGACAGTTTCCGTAGCAGAATGCTGTGAGAAACTGTATCAAAGGCTTTACTAAAGTCCAGGAAGACCACATCCACAGCCTTTCCCTCATCCAAGAGTCTAGTCACTTGGTCATAGAAGGCAATCAGGTTAGTTTGGCAAGACCTGCCTTTTGTAAACCCGTGTCGACCGGGCCTGATCACCTGGTTCTCTTGCATGTGCTTCATGACAGCACTCAAGATTACCTGTTCCATGACTTTCCCTGGCACTGAGGTCAGACTGACTACTGCCTGTAGTTCCCTGGATCCTCCCTGCAACCCTTCTTGTAGATGGGCACGACATCAGCCAGCCTCCAGTCCAGCGGAACCTCCCCAGTCATCCAGGACTGTTGGAAGATGATGGAAAGGGGTTTGGTCAGCACATCTGCCAGCTCCTTCAATACCCTCGGGTGAATCCCATCCAGCCTCATAGACTTGTGGGTGTCTAGTCGGGCTAGCAAGGCTCTGACCATCTCCTCTTGGATTATGGGAGCCTCATTTCTGCACAAAAGCCTAGTCGATTTACTAGCTACATATTTCAAAAGGGTTTGCCAGAAGTAGAAGTGGCCTTACCTAGGGTTATGCAGAGTGAGCTAATAATCTAAGGTAGGTATCAAATCAAAATATCAACAAGATTCCTAGGATTCTTTTCTTCCTAGTGCAATAGGAGAGGAAAAAGAAGCGCTAATTTATACTTTAGCAAACAGAATGTCATCTTGCTGCTCTCAAGAGAAAAAAGACAAAGTGAGTCTTTATCAGAGATGCAGTAGCAGTTATTTCTGACCCTCAGGAAAGAGTTAAAACTGGCCAGTGGTTGCTGAAAGCTTGCTCTCAGGATCACTAAACGGCCAATTAAAATTTATTCTGATTGGGAAGTGTTCATGATTTAATGGATGAGCATATGAAATTTTAACTATCTGTCACACTAACTTTTCTGGTGATTCAAATAGAAAGAAGGTCCTCAAAAAAGTAATTAATTTTTTAATTTTCTGGGGACAGGCACAAAAAGGAGCTCAGCTTCGAATGAAGGATTGACTCTGCTTAACTCTGAAACTTGTCTTGTGAAGAAGGTTGTTTATAAGTCACCAGACTCTGAAAGGACCGTGTATCACTCAGCTGCCCTGACTTTCTTCACTGTAGTACATGGCTACTGAAACACATCCTGCATACAAATGAAGTGTCCTACCCCAGCCTGCTATGTTAAATACAGGCAAGGTTTTTCAGGACAGTAAGATATTTTTGGTGGTGATGGTGGTTGTTTTGAGTTTTTTTTATTTTTTTCTTTGTTAACTATATCATTTCTCTCACTCCATATGTATCACAATATTTTCTTGTTGCCTGGGTCAGACACTCCGTGACTCAGTATTTAGGTTTCTGGGGGTCTCATTCAATAATTCAACTGCCTCTACCCTGGGTACAGGCTTTTTTTAGGGTCCCTACTGAGACAGAACACTACAGTGCCTACAACTCTTTTGACCTTGGGCACACAAGATGCAATTTTGCCCTTTTCCTTCTATCCCTGTGAAAGTCATGGAAGTGTTTATAAGAAAATGTTTTCTCTTCCAGATCTGATAGAGCCTCAGTAGCTCAGCTGAAATTGCCTAGATGTTCTAAACTTATAGCCAACATCCCACCAGAGATGCGTTCTTGAATGTAAATTTAGGCTAATTGGAGGCATATCCTTTAATTTAGCAAGCTGAGGTTACTAATACAGATCAAGAGCTAAAAATTAACAGTGGAGCTGATGTATGCTAAATGCCTAAGTGATATCTTAACCTATAATTATACAAGTTCTGTTAATAGTGAATAATTTAAATCATCAGGGATTTCAATAGTCTAATGGGCTGTAGTTATTTCCAATTTACATTATGGTTGCTAGGTTTCATTAAAATGAGAAAAGGGCTGCATAGCGTAGCAGAAGAAAATTGGAGTTTGAAGTTATCACCCAGAAAGCAAAATATGAAATTTAAATTAGAAGGTGTCCAAGCAACACAATGACACCAAAACTGAGCACTGGTAATGAAAGTAGGAAGAAACTGAGTTTGCAGAGAATATTAAAGGAAGACAGCACTACTAGCAACATGTTCCATAACAATGATACCTTGAATGCCGCACTAGTGCAGCATGTAAGGAGTCCAAAATGTATTACAAACTTCAATTAAGCCTTCCTACATTCTTGTGAATTATTTAAATTTTGCTATCACTGATTTGCAGATGGCAAGCTGAGGCACAACAAAGCACATGGCTTATCTGAAGTCATGCAATGACTCAGTAGGATGCAAGCACAGCAGCTCAGGGCTGCAGCCTCCCTGCTAGCTAGCTGGCAGGTACAGCTACACCACATCATCTCTTAGAGAGGCTGCTCAGCCAGTCCTCTCCATGATTTGCCCTGCTAATTTCATCCTCATGCCACAGTCCTTGTTATTCGCAGCTGGGCTGAGACATGCATGTTTGGGAGAAGCAATGTGAGTTAAAGCTAGTGCTTTCCAGAGAGCCAGAGGGAGTTGTTATTCATCTGGATCACTGCAGACATCTGGCTTGCTGTGCAACCCCACAAACACACCAGCATGAGTGCAGGGATGGTAAATCACAGTGAGGAGGGACAACAGGAGCTTGGAGAGACCACCTTCAGCCAGCATTGCCACCACTGAGAAAGTGCTGTGTACCCAGTCCCAGCCACATGTTTTCACAGACCCGGGATGTACTTTAGAGGGGCCAAATTGTACACTACCCAAAACCCATGTGTGACAGCTAATGGCCTCCTGCTAGCCAAGACCACCCAGGCTTTCGTAGTAAGTCTAGGTTTTGCTGACTCCAGGCTTAAACTTGACAGTGCAGCTCATCTCTACAGTGATGTGGTCTCTCCCAGCTCCTGCTGTTCTGAGCCATACTGTAGCAAGGGAACTATTTTTGGAAGAACAAGGGTAAATTAGATTGCATGATAGATAATAAAAATACCGTGTAAATTAATAGGAATGAGCAGCCCGTGCTATAATTTAGTAGAAGTCAAGGTATCTGACATACTTTGATATCTAAATTTGACTTTAAGTTTCTTTTTAATTCTTCTGGGGTGTTCTTTAAATACAGTGAGCGTCTGCTGCTTATGAGCAGATTAAAAACTAAAATAAATGTCCTTTTGTACCTAAGGATTAGCTATTTTCTCAGTGTTTTGTTAGTGATTCATGTCATTTTATCTAAATTCAGCCTCAATTCCCTACTTGTATGTCAGTTCAGTTTTTGAATCTAAATTAAGTATCTGGATTCCTCTAAAAAAGCAGAAAATAATGAAGGGTTTATTTGTTCATTTGTTTTGATCTAAACACCTTGAGGCACTGCAGTTTCTGCATTAGTAATTAAGCCACACGAAGAAGATTTATAACAAAAGAGTTCTTTCTTTATAAAACAGTGTTTCCCAACAGTTCCTTTTATTTGTTCTGAATCAAAGTAACCTCTTGCATCGCACTCTCAAATACACACACCTGTTTTGTAACATATTGCTAAATATCTCTGATTTACATAAGAAGCAACTCCACATACATAGTGCTAGTTAAATCATTACTATTATTATGTAATTACATAATGGAGAAATACCAAATTCAAACTCTTAAAATGCTGATCATGAAGTATATTAAATTACAGCATTGCCTCAACTGCAGGGCAGGTGTGCTCAGAGTCACACCCTCTGCTTTGTAGACGGTGGGATGAGCCAGAGCACAGCACAGCTTCTCTCCCGGTAACAGAAGGAAGCCAACACCTAAGGAGACTCTTTGGACCTCTGCTGTGTCCTGCAACCAGGACGCACTGTTAAGGTTCACAGCTGTAGGACTTTGAAGCAGTACATAGTGATTCACGATAAATACGCATTGCACTAAGCGATCCAGTAGACTGACATGCTTTTGCAGGCAGGTTCACTTTGAATTTGCAAGTAAGAAAGACCTCCTTCCCAAGCCTATTTTTACATGCAGCAGACGACAGGGAGTCAGCAGGTTTGGCTTTGGTTCAGGAACAAGTGCTGCAGCTGTCAGTGACCACGAGGCCTGAAGCCTCCTGGGCCTCACTCTTCAGGCTATGAGTAATCTTGAACAAACTGTATCAGCCTCCCAAAATGGTGTACCTATCAGAATTGCCTAGTGTAATTACTCAGTGGCTGAAAACCACTTTCAGATTGTTAGGAAAAAAAAAAGATGTCTTCTTACTACAGAGTTATGTTAAGCAATAACAACTGAAATCAATAAAAATCACCAAATAATTAAGCATCTTCAGACACATAACACCCTTTGCAATTGCCATTAGCAAGAGGTTTGAGGGCTGTTTGCAAATCTCTTTAGCATATTATAAAATCCCCACATAGCACTCCGATGTCCCAGTGTTCGAGATGCACGCTGCAGACACCACAGTCCTGTCCCTGTGCTATTAACAGCAATGGTTTCACATTTAAAAATCATGCCCTGGGAATATGGCTGAGGGCACAGTGTGCTAGAGAGGCATTAGCAGGGAAAGAGAGATTTGGATGATCAGAGCACACAGGAGACTAGATTGTGACTCACTGCATAACCCAGAGGAATTAATTTACCTTCTCATCTTTAGTTTAACCATCTGTAACAAACGTGTATCAAAATTTAATTACTTCCTAGACTGCTATGAACTCCGATTAATAATATTTAGAGAGCACTTGGAGATCATTGGGTGAGGGCTGGGTTTTTTGGTGAGTCTATTATTACTGCCTTCACAGCTTTAATTTCTTGTGTTGAGTCCCTGAGCTTAAAGGAGTTCTTTCTAATGCTCTGCGCACATTTTGTGAGACTCTGGCTGCCCGTGTCAAATGCCAGCATATTCACAGGGCATAAACCATCTGGTTTTGCTGAAACTGAATATTCCCATGTTTACTTAGGAAAATGGAGACAGACATTTTCAGATCTCGCAGCTGTTCCTTCGTGGGAAACAGGAGGAGAGGAACATTTTTCTCAACAAAGCAGAGCAATAGTAAGCTTGATTGACACTCCCCAAACTGCAGATCCTGCAGGCCTAGATTATTTGCCTTGTTTTGCTTCAGAAGTCCTTCCCCATTCCTCGCTTAGGGAATAACGCCACAGCAGGTGTTGTGTATTTCTGATAGTTTGTAGGCAGTAGGACAGGCTGCCAGGGGAACTGAGATTGTATCATAAGCTAATAAATATAATTTAAAAAAAAAAAAAAGCTTCTCACAGTTTTAAATATTTCCAACATTGAGAGATGAAGCAATCTGTGATAGGTACCGCTGGGTATGCCTCACCTTGTCCTTCTTTTGCATGTGGCTCCCGGGAGGCTCACTCTTGTGCCTTCAAGACAGTCAGTGCTCATCTTTCCCAGGGTCTCTACCCCAGCTGGGAGCTACCAGGACAGGGCAGGGGTAGCTGCTCTTTTCAAAATAAAACTTACAAGTCATGAGTACCAGATTGAAATTTCTGTTCTATTTTTTAAACTGTTTCAACACTTGCTCTTGACATCAACAATCTGTTTTCATGTTCTAATTCCAGAGAAAATAAGGGAATATCTAGACCTGCCCTGCCTTTTAAGTGTCCGTGAAAGGAAACGAGGGCATAACTACTTTCACAGGAATCGACAGTCATTATCAATCTACAAAAAAAATGTTGTTCTTCAAAAAAATACTATTACTAAAACTTTGATGTTTATGGCAATCACGTTTGTGTGTCAATAAAAGATGTCTTCATGTGTTTCAAATATTTCATTTATGTTTCTTCACTCCCTGGAGGGGTTTGTGTGTGTTATCCAGTGGGTCTCTTTCAACCTAGTGATTCTATGATTCCATTTTATAAATGTGGGAATTAAAACTGAGAGCTCACCAAAGTAGCTGATGAGCAACTCTATGGCAAGAAGGGTGGCTGAATCTGACTTACCTATTAGCTCTTTGAAGTGGAAAGACTAAGAGTAAAATGTACACAGAATATTTACAGCATGTTACCTGCCTCTTTGGTTGGATTAATACCTAACAATTTCTACAGACTATAATAGCTACATCAAGAGACACAGACCAGCCCTATCACTGAATGGCTATGGTATTCACCTAACACAGATCCATATTCAAGTCCCTGCCCCAGTGGATATTCAATTATTTATACAAAGTGTTGCCAAGAGACTTGCCTTGGATGCAGCAGTTCAGAGAAGAGTTTTTCACATGCTAGGTACATGTCCCCAAACCATTGGCTAGCTTGAGACTCTACTCCTCCTTCTCTAATTCCTCATGAAAGTTAAGAAAGTCTTGGTTTTAGCTCTGTGTAGAAGAGTAATACTTTTTTTCTTTCAAAGGATTCAACAAAACCTACTATTTGCTGAACTTTAGTCCAAATACTGAGAAATCTAAAAGGGCCACAAAGTGTTGTGGAGAGGGATCTGTGTGATTTTCTGCACCTATCTCTGAATTGAAACTTTGGGGACAAAATAGCGGTAACTTATCTGCAGTCTTTGTATATATTGATACAGCTCCTTACCATTTCTGACTAAAGAAACAGGACCTCTGAATATTTTGTAAACAAACCATCCATAAGAAAATACATTGCTGATTTGGATCCTGATTACTGTTTCAAGTCACAAACTGAAGAATGCCACTGAGGAAGCAGCAGTGCTTTAGCTATTGCCGCCCAAGGAGAATATGCTCCTAATTATGTGCTGGAAAACCAACCACATGGATCCTCCCAGACACCTCCTCCCTTCTACAGAACAGCTGCAGTCAGCCCTGAGTTACAGTCAGCAAAGCTGACAGAGTACATTAGAAATAAGCTACAGTGATGGATAATGCTGTAAAATACTGCTGTGTGCTGTCTAGCAGGTAACTGATGACAGTCCAAGGAGGACAATGTATCTGGGGCCATGTTTTTTGAAAGCAGCAGTTACAATCGTGAAGTAAATAACTTAAAGGTGCACGTAGGTCACTGACTTTAAAGCACAATGAGTAGCGGACATACAGGCTGAACCAACGTAAGGTTACTAGGAAACAGTAGGTAACATCAGAGAGGCTGAGATGATGCTCTATAGCTGGGGATGCAACAGTCTCAACATCTCAGCAGCAGCATGAGAACTCATGTCTAGAGAGCCACAGTTTATGGAATGACACAACATACAAATTTTTGCCACTTTCTTTTGAAATTTCTGTCCTTCAAATCTTACAAACTGAGCAGATGAGCAGTGCAAATTGAAGGACACCTCGAGCTGGCATGCGGAAAAGTACAGGAAAGTTGACACACAGGGTATTTAGGGTAAATGACACTGAGACCAAGTAGGGGAAAGTTACACGCAAAGCCACGTTGGTATACAGAGGAAGAAATGTCGAAATAACTGGAAGGAAATTTAGAAAGTTCAGCATTATTAATAAGAATCTGCCCCAGGCATTAGCGGCCTTCAGCTCCTCCTGATATTTGAATCACCAGTTAGGTATCTTTGGCTTCTATATCTGTATGCTGTAGTGGCAAAAATTACTGAACATCTCCCCTTGATCAAAGAAAATGCATTTAGTCCACTTTAACTATTTCTTTCTGAATCACAGAAGACAATGGGCCTCATTCTCTGATCTTTTAATTCTACTTACTGTACTAGGAATATGCCAATGTAAACCACAAGACCTGTCAAATTTTACCCACTGAGGTAGAAACTGATGTACAGGGTTCCTTGCTCAAGCTACAACACAAGGGAGGGGAGCAAACTTTATAGGGTTATGCAGTAGTGTAAGATGACCATCCTCCCATCTGACAACCCACATACACCTAGGGAGTGACTCTCTTACTAGCTACGTTCCCACCACATGGGCTCATGGAGAAAGAGGGAAGGCACGCTGTGGTGCGCAAGCTGAGATGCAGCTATGACAGAAATCAAGAGTTATCCCATGAAGTGTCTCACTTCTGATATCAAGGTCAGCACCAGCAGGCAATCCTTACTGTACCACCCAGTGGGATACTACCCTTCAGAAAAATGAGAAAACAGGGTAGTGAAATGGACTAGAAAAAACAAGCTTCATGTATTTGCCAGAGATCCTCAATAATGCAATATGGGCTCAGATGTGATGTGATGAAATAAAATAAGAGAGTGGCACAAGGAAAGAATTGAGTTGTTTTTTACAGCTTGTTCTGTTCTGTAGCATCTCCACTTATTAAATTATTGTGTTATTATGAAATGCTACTGAATTGTTTCTGGAACTTGCTGACATGCCTAGTAAAAATAGTTGCCACAGAATTACTTTTTGCTCAGAGTGTCTGAAAGGTTAGTATATTCTGGAGTTTTGGAAGGCATATTAATTGCATCTTTACGCCACAGTGAAAGATTATTTCATAACCCCATTTTGTTGTCAATGCAGAATGTTCTGTAATAATATAATAATATTATGTCTGAACCTGATGTTGCGATGGCTTAAAATAACCTTCAGGGCAGTTTGGTTGTGTGAAATGAAACCAGGACAATTCCTAAAAGCTCAAGAGGGACTGTGGATCTATTAGTTTTGGCAGCAAATAAAGTAGCTGGGATATGGAAGATCCTTTTAAAAGCTGAACAATTATTTTTCCTAGTTTGGCAAAAAAATGAAAGAAAAATATTTTAATTTTCTTTTAATTTAGATCTTCATTACTAGTGAATATGACAAATAAGAAAGGAGAGCAGATGGATTGGTATTACATTTCTGTATAAGCAGCCTACTAATGGAGATACGAAATCAATTTTCTTTTCTGGAGTTTCTTCTTACTTCAGTATACCAAGTGAAAATTTATTATCCTTGTGTAGGTATTTCAAAAGAGTGCTCTTTTACCTGAATATCTGGACACTTCACATCATCTGATGCCTAATCATTGCCCCGCCTTGTCCTAATTCCTTTTGTTTCACTTATACTCCTTTTTGCCTAATCAAGAGACATAAACTGGCTTTTGAAATTATTTAAGGTGACAGGATTTTGCTGGCTTCTACAGACTGATGGAAAAATTCAAGTCTGAGCTCACAGAGATAAGTTTCTACATCAACATCTATATTTAGGTAAAGAAAGAAGTGGCCTGTTTTTTCTAGAACATCTGCACTTTGTTATTTAGTCAACATACACATATTTGTCTGCTCTCTCAGTGCACAAGAAATTTTCACCAAGTACATTTTAAAGCTCTTCTCTGTCCATCCAAGGCAAGCATCTGTTGACAAAAGGATGTAAACAAGCAGGTCTTTAGAAAGCTAATCTTAAAAGTTCCAGAAAACGCCAAAAAAGTACTTTAAGCAGGTCTAGCCGCAGTGAAACATAAACCACATTGGTTAGGAGTTTTTTCTGACAACTGTGTAAGCAGAGGGCTATGAAGAGCACAGCTTGTCATTCCAGATCTGAGAGATTTTTTTAATAAACTTCGAGCTTCCACAGATGCAGCTTCAGTAGAAGGGGGTCACACACAGGTTACATGCAGCCAGCCTCCCAGGATATGGAGCTGTTGGAACAGGTCCAGAGGAGGCTATAAAAATGATCAGAGGGCTGGAGCACCTCCCATATGAGGACAGGCTGAGAGATTTGGGGTTGTTCGGCCTGGAGAAGAGAAGGCTCCGAGGAGATCTTATAGCAACCTTCCAGTACCTGAAGGGGCTACATGAAAGCTGGGAGGGACTGTTCACAATGGCTTGTCATGATAGAACGAGGGGGAATGTCTATAAACTGGAGAAGACTAGACATAAGGAAGAACTTCTGCACTATGGGAGTGGTGAGGCACTGGCACAGGTTGCCCAGAGAAGCTGTGGATGCCCCATCCCTGGAGATGTTCAAGGCCAGGTTGGATGGGGCCTTGGGCAACCTGGTCTGGTGGGAGGTGTCCCTGCCTATGGCAGTGGGGCTGGAACTGGATGGGCTTTAAGGTCCCTTCCAACCCAAACTGTTCTGATTCTATGACTCATTTTCTTGCCTTGCATCCATAAGTGATGGCTGCCAACACAACCCCTTCTTAAGGCAAAGGTACCCCTTCCCTGTAGTAACACGCCACAGCGAAGCACGGAACCTGGAGAAGTGTCAAGCACTTATCTCCACAGCCACCTCCAAGAGTTACAGAGGCAGACATGGGGGCATCTCAACCCCTAGGGACTGGCTGCTGCAGGTGTCCTGGCAGGAAAAGGTATATCATCCAGAGCCTGAAGGTGCAGATCCAGGGGAAAGAGCGTGGCCAGCAGGACCAGGGAGGTGAGTCTTCCCCTGCACTTGGCACACCTCGAATCCTGTATTCAGTTTTTGGCCCCTCACTACATGAAAAACATTGAGGTCCTGGAATGCGTCCAGAGAAGAGCAACAAAGCTGATGAAGGGGCTGGTGAAGTCTTATGAGAAGTGCCTGAGGGAACTGAGACTATTTCACCTAGAGGAGAGGATGCTGAGGGGAGACCATTTTGCTGTCTGCAACTGCCTGAAAGGTTGTGGAGATGTGGGTGTTGGTCTCCTCTCCCAAGTGACAGGCAATAGGACAAGAGGGAATGGCCTCAAGTTGTTCGGATTGGACATTAGGAAAAATTTCTTCACTGAAAGGGTTATTTGGCATTGCCCAGGGAAGTGGTGGAGCTACCATTCCGGGAGGTATTGAAAAGACTGGTAGATGAAGTGCTCAGGGATATGACTTAGTAGCAGACGGATACGTTTGGACTCAATGATCTCGAAGGCCTTTTCCACTCTTGGAACGGCTGACACGGAGGAAGTAATGACACAAAGGAAGAGATGACCCCAAAGAAGAGACGACGCAGAGCAAGGGCTGACCCAGCCTTGCGGTCCCGAGGCCAAGGTGGATGCCAGCTCGGCGAGGGGGAGAGAGAGCGGGAGATGGGTAGAAGGACCTTCCCCCCAACCCCGCAGGGAGGTGCGCGGGAAAGCGAAGGCCGGGCAAGAGAGGGGCGCGTCTCCGCGCATGCGCCCCACGTCCCGCCAGCCCTCGCGGCGCGTGCGCAGGGCGCGGGTGACTGGGAGGGAGGGGCGAGGCGCATGCGCCGTGGCTGCTCGTGAGGTCGGGAGGAGGGGCGGGGACGGGGGTGGCAGCTTTCACACACACACACACGCGTACGCACACGCACACGCATACGCACACCCGTTTAGCTACGAGGGAGCGGGCGCGGCGCTTTCTGGCTGCCGGCGCGGGAGGAGCCGGACGGCCGCAGGGGGGAGGCGGGAGGGGGAGCCACACCGCAAGCTGCGGACACCGCTCCCTCCTCCTCCTCCTTCGTGAAGCGCCCTCCACCCCGCCCCTCTCCCCGCCCGGGACTCCTGAGAGAGCCGTGGTGGCGACAAAATGGCGGACGGGGAGCTGAACGTGGATAGCCTCATCACCCGCTTGCTTGAAGGTAAAGTGGAGGAGGGGGGATGTCGAGGCGCCCGTCAGGCGCACGCACCCCCCCCGCCCCTCCAAACCTCCTCCTCAAGCCCCGGGGAGCGCGAGGGACGCGCGCGCCTTCTCCTCCCTCCCAGCTTCCCGCGCTGCAGCCGGGGGTGGGGGGGTGGCAGCGCCTGTCCTCTGGTGGGGGGGGTCCGTCCTCCCTTGCCAGGGGAAGCGGGGCTGCTTCTTTCCGCTTTAAGAATGGCTTTAAATGGGAAGGGGGAAGGTCCAAGCTAGGCGTTAAGGAGGAATTCTTGGCGATGAGGCGCTGGCACAGGTTGCCCAGAGAAGCTGTGGCTGCCCTGTGCCTGGAGGCGTTCAAGGCCAGCTTGGATGGGGCTCTGAGAAGCCTGGCCTGATGGGATGTGCCTATGGCAAGGGGTTGGAAATGGGTGATCTCTATCGTCCTTCCCAACCCAAACTGTTCTATGATAGTATGTAAAAGACAAAAATGCCTTGCTTTTCCTTCTTCCCTTTTCCTCCACTGCGGCTGCCTAGCTGAGGGCTGAGCTGGAGATGCCTTCTGGCTTAGCGATGGCCTTATCCCTTCCTATGTTCAGGTTAATCGCACTATTATATGTTTTAAATTCGTGTGCAATCTGTGTTAGGTATGGAGCTGTGTCTTCATGAGTGTCAGTGGGAACAGAGGGATTGAATGCCCGGACATTCCTCTGCCTGCCCATGGGGCAAACTCCAGAAGTGGCTCTCCTGGGTGCCTAATAAAAGCTGTAAAGGGTTTTGTGTGTGTTACATAGTGAACCTTTCCTTTAAAGTAATAGAACTGTAGAATAGTTTGTGTTGGAAGGGACCTGAAAAATCATCCAGTTCCAGCCCCACTGCCATGGGCAGGGACACCTCCCACCAGACCAGGCTGCCCAAGGCCCCTTCCAACCTGGCCTTGAACATCTCCAGGGATGGGGCATCCACAGCTTCTCTGGGCAACCTGTGCCAGTGCCTCACCACTCCCATGGTGAAGAATTTCCTCCTTATGTCTAGTCTAAATCTGCCCCTTTCCAGTTTATAGCCGTTCCCCCTTATCCTATCACTACAAGCCTTTGTGAACAGTCTCTTCCCCAGTTTTCCTGTAGCCTCTCCAGGTACTGAAAGGTTGCTAAGAGGTCCTCAGAGCCTTCTCTTCTCCAGGCTGAACAAGCCTGTCCTCATATGGGAGGTGCTCCAGCCCTGTCATCATCTTTGTAGCCTTCCTCTGGACCCATTCCAACAGCTCCATGTCCTTATGTTGAGGATTCCAGAACTGGACACAACACTCCAGATGAGGTCTCGCAGTGGGGAAACTGAATTTTTTTTGTTCTTACTTACTTTTGGAGAAGCTGAAGAACCACTGCTAGGATTTTCTTTTTAAGTTATGGCTTGAATCTTTAGTCTTGTTAGGCCTCTTCTCCTGTTTATCTTTTATTCTACATTCAGCAAACACCTGGTATGTTGGAGATGAGAGTACATCCATAGGTATGTGCTGTTCACTTATTTGGTTGCTTTACTCCTTGGGTAGTTGGAACACTTTGCAGAAGGCTTATGGAAATGAATTTGTGGAATACGTGGAGTTCTGGATGTGAAACAAGTTTGTTTGAAAATTTTGTTTGATAGGATTACTACAAAACAGAGTATTTGGAGGCTTGAGATTTTTTTTTTAGTTGTAGCTATCTGTTCTTTTTACATGTGAAGCTTAATTCTGAACACTGAAATCGAGATTTAAAAGTGTGTAGAGGCAATTGTGCTTATGTTTATGAATTAAGGTATGTAGTGTAGATTAGTAGGTATCATCAGTCAAAGTTTGGTTACCAATACAGATAAAACTCCCTCTTTCTGGGTGTTGAAACCCAGATTAGTAGGTAGGTTTTTAAGACAAAACAAAGAGTAACCTAGTAAACATTGACATTGTAGTGTAGATCTTTTCAGGACATCGGAATGCTTATAGATGTATGGTGGTGGGTTTTTTGAGAAACACTTTGAAAACATTTTAAAGGTATTTTTTGCTCATCAGTGTAATTACTTAAATATAGATTGCTGTAAGAGGAGAGGCTTCTGCAGTGTTTTGATATGCCGCTTGCTGGATTGTTCTGCTCCCTCTTATCTTAAATATTACTCTGTTTATCTTATCCCTTTTTTTTTATCTAAGACTTTTAAAATACATGTTCCATAACTTTAACATACGCCATAAATACTTATGTTGCAACTTTCCAGCTTTTTAGTTATGATTGGGTGCCTCGTGTCTAAGCAACCTAGCTTGTGCTTTGTATTCCATAGTATTTTAATCATTAGGGATATACATGTATGACTTCAGAACCAGGCTTTGCTAATAATTTTTCATCTGTTTCTCAGTCTTTTTCTCCCTCCAAACAAAGATTAGGAATTTAAGGGAAGTGGGGTGATTTTCCTCTGCTTGATTCTTACTAACAGTAGTAGGAATGCCTTATACAACATCTTTGATATGAAAGGGAATAGGTTCTTAAAGGTTTTATTTGGAAAAAAGAAACAATTAGAAGAATGCATTGTGTGTGAACTATTTTTGTTTCCATTTAACATGTTTTATTTGTTGTACTGCTAGGGTGTAATAGTGGATGTTGTTCAAATAGTAGTGTTTCACAGTGAAGGTACAATTGGCAGCTCACATTCTGGAGCTCATACTCTTGTTTAGCTGACCTGTTCTTCTAAAGTGAGTATGACTCCCTCCCCACACTGCTTGCACAGAAAAATTTCTATTGACTCTTATCTCTGGAGCAATTAATTAGTTTAAAGTGTGTTTCTTGTCTCCATGATTTTACACTTCAACTTTATCTTAAAGGAGAAAAGAGGACGTGGCTTTTGAGCTGTAAAAATGCACATTGAAATAGTAAAAAGGCACTTTTATGAAATGTCGTGGGAGTACAGGTTTAGTCCTTTTGTTTCCTTTTAGTGAGATGGATAGCTTAAAGTTTGAATAGCAGCCTACAATTGTCTTTCAGGGACTGTTGCATGTAAATTTATTTAAAGGATAGCAAATAGGTATCAAAAGCCCCAGCAACAGGAAACTTCCCTCCTGTTGTTAGGTTGCTGGGTGGTGACACCTTTTTCTACCTTGTGTTATTAACTGTCATGAGTTCTTTCATTAGGTTACTCTAGCTGTTTTTACCCTTGTTGCTCAAGACTACATAGCAGTTGGGTTATATGACACATTAACTTGCCTTTTGACTGAAATTAAGTACTTAGATTGTCTTACCTGCCATGTGGTGGTTTGTTTTCTCTGAGATCAACGTGAGGGGGCCTTACAGCCAGGCTGCTTGGGAGAATTCATCAAGAAGTTCTTCCAGCCCTCAACGCCTTGTGCATGTATGCTTATCTTGAATGTATACTTATTTTAGAGATCTTTTGAGTGCTGAAAGCCAGATTGATTAACTCTTAAGTTACATTGGAGATATGTTTCAGAAAGACTCAGCTGAGCCATAATGTAATGCATGGTGATAGTCTTATAGGATTTGAGCTCTTGGTTTCCATGTTCTTTTTCACATACCAAGTTCTTGTCCTCATTATTCATTGATTAAGTGCTGAATTTAGGAATAGCAAGAGCTTGTTTTGAATCAACTGTCTCTTGCATTGTGTTTAGTTCTTGGTTACTAATTAGTGATACCTTATAAATAACTTTTGTTTGGAGTAAAGTAAAAATAAGGTGTATACTGTATGCACAAAGTCTAAATGTAGCAATGCTTTCTTGTATTTCTTCTGCCTCCAGATTTAAATACACATGCCTGTTTCTTTAGTAGAAGAGTGAGAGAGGCGCTAGTGCTCTTAGCTGTGTGCCTGACTGATCTTAGAGACACTTTGAGCTTTATTATAAGATGACTTTTGATAAACATGTCACTTATAAGTGAATCTGCTAAGATTTACAGGTGATGGAAACAGAGAATTCCATGGCTTTGCTAAAACAATTCTAGACTGCTACACGAGCATGGAAGTGAAGAAGCCAAATCAGTCTTAAGACCATTTCCTTCTTAATGGGTGTTCTGAACTGTAGTTGTGAGACAGGCTTAGTTGTACTATGGCATGTGAAAAGATGATAGCCACTTCTTTGCTTCAGTGTGTTGTTGCTTGTTGATTTTTTTTTTCTTCCTACCTTCCCATCTGTGCCATCTGGTGGATAAATTTTCCCAGCCCATTTTAGTTGTGGACAGCACAGGAGTATGCACACGCACGAGTGTCCCGAGTACCGCAGATATGGGATATAGAATCATAGAATAGTTTGGGTTGGAAGAGACCCTTAAAGATCATCTGGTCCACCCTCCCCCTGCAGTGGGCAGGGACATCTTCAGCTTGAGCAGGTTGCTCAGAGCCCCACCCAACCTGACTGTGAATGTTTACAGAGATACAGCATCTGCCACCTCTCTGGGCATTCTTTTCCAGGGTTTTGCCACCCTTATCCTAAAAAATATCTTCTTTATATATAGTCAAAGTGACACTCTTGTAGTTTAAAACTGTTAACCTTTCTCCTATCACTACAGGCCCTACCAAAAAGTTTGTCCTCATCTTTTATAGTGCCGCTTGAAGTGTTGAAAGGCTGCAATAAAGTCTTCCCTGAGCCTTCTCTTCTCTGGGAATGAGCAGAGAATTATTTTTTC
Organism: Clamator glandarius; assembly: GCA_033459285.1. NCBI lineage: Eukaryota > Metazoa > Chordata > Aves > Cuculiformes > Cuculidae > Clamator > Clamator glandarius. The sequence continues at coordinate 881,146 of JAUNZM010000614.1, read as the reverse complement.
AACTCTAGTTTTTCTTAGTCTCTGCAGCTGAAATTCCTGCTTATTGATGTTGTATTTTGCCCCGTCCAGGCACAGCGTGTATCCCTCTGTAGGAAAAGCCCTGGAATTTGCAAAAATGCTGAGCTAAACATACATCGAGCTTGCCTTTAAGACAGGCTTAAAGCTAACTTAAATTTAAATGATATGTAGAAAAGTTCTCTATGTATCATAGAATCACAGAATGGTTTAGGTTGGAAGGGACCTTATTTAGTTCCACCCCTTCTGCTAGGGGCAGGGTTACCTTCCACTAGACCAGGTTGCTTAAAGCCTCATCCAACCTTGCCTTGAACACCCCCAGGGATGGGGCATCCACAACTTCTCTGGGCAGCCTGTTCTAGTGTCTCACCACCCTCACAGTAATTTCTTCCTAATATCTAATCTAAATTTCCACTTTCATTGCAAAACCATTACCCCTCAACCTATTGCTACATTCCCTGATAAAGCCTCCTCCTTATCTTTCGTGTAGGCTCCCTTTAAGTACTGGAAGGCTGCTATAAGGTCTTCCTGGAGCGTTCTCTTCTCCTAGCTGAACAACCCCAGCTCTGTTGGCCTGTGTTTCTATGGGAGGTATATCAAAGCAGGGACGCTGGAGTAGGTGTGACCTTACTTGTAAAGAGTGCTGTGGGTGGTGCGAATCAAGACTGCCATATTTCTGTTTGGAGTGTTGGGCTTTGTACTGTTAATGTCCCTTAAAATTTCTGGATATAAGGCAGCCCAGCTGAACAGGACCTTCTACACCATAAAATATATTGGTATCTGTCTTGGTAAACACTAAGGAGTTTACCATATGGAAGAGAGTATGTACTTGGGGAAACCCAGACATATAGTAGCTTTAAATACAAGCTGGATTTCTGTGAAGAGGGTTTATTTATAAAGCTGCACAAACAAATTTACCTTGCCTAGGCAAGACTCCTTGCTTGCCTAAATCTTGCTAACCTACTTAGAATTAACAGTTTAACATTTAATGGAGCTTAATGTGGATCTATTCCAAAATAAAGTTATTTTTGACTAGGCTAGAAAGACTGCTAGTTCTTATAGTATTGATCCACCAAGAAAGCTGGGAAATATTTGTATGCAGGAGTTGTCAGGCTTCCAGTATATATGGAGAGTGGTTATTGCTTCAGTGCTCAGCTCAAAGTAAGATTTTATTTTGCCTTAATAAAAGCTGGTTGTGTATTGTTCTTACCATGTCATGTGATTTCTTCCAGCCAGCGTGATGGTGTGGTATGATACAGTAGTAGTGCTTGCAGGTCTACAGGCTCTATAACTGATACTGAAAAAGAAAGGCAGTTGTAGAGAAGAAAAATAGAATGATATAAACAAACCATGGAGGTCAGCCTTGAATGAGCAAGGATTGTTACCTGGTTTGTTGAGAGATCACTGGATAATCTGCTGTTTAGGAAAAAAAAGCAGAGAGTACTAAGGAGTTTCTTGCAGAGGATATAATTTTGAAATAGTCTTTAGAGAGAAGAAGAAAATGGGCAATTTTGATATGTTTCTAGGAGGGTAGGTATTGTATTAAATGGAGGTGGGTAGAAAGAACAGTGTTTGTTTCTGTGTCTGTACAGCAGAGCAGATGTCATCTGTTTCATCTTTAAGTGCATGACAAGTGAGATGGCCCTCAGTGCAATTTTTTTGAGCCAAGAGCCCAGCATCAGGCAATGTGTGTTGGTGTGCCTTTATTCTGCCTGTCTGCTTTTCCACTTGAAGGCTAAATGATTTGGTAACTATTTCATTTAGACTTTCTACTACACGGTTTTTACTTGAATCATTCTATGTCTTGCTCACAGTGCAGCTAAATCACTGTATAAAAGGAAAAGCACCATTTTCGTTTAATGTAGATAAAAGGATTTTTAATAGTTGCATTTAAATGCTCATTAGTGACCACCAAATGTAGATGTGCAACATTTTTAAAAAGGAAGGCTAACCAGCAAACCAACCACAATATATGGCTTATCACTGTTAAGTGAAGTGTAGCCTATTTGACTCTGACTTGGACAGATCAGATGCTGTACTCAGCAAATGGGGGGATGTGTATAGGGGAATCTGCTCTTGACTACAACTTGAGGTGTGTTTAATGCAATGTGTTTGAATGTAGAAATGAATGCGTTTACTGCCTTCTCTTGCTGCTCTCTGATTTGTCTTAGATCGGCCAGGTCATCTTAGCGTGACAGCACTGTCTTCTGTGTGGTTTTGTGTGTTTTTTTTTTTTTTAGTACAAAGCTTAGCTTCATACAAAGCTCTTGTGTGCATATCCCATCAAACTGTATTAGTTAAATACTTGAGAAAACTAAGGAGTGCAAAAGTTGAGATAAACCCTACCTTTTCATATTCCAGCTTCAGTAACTTCTCTCCTTGATACTTCTCAGGAGTTATGGAGTAACTTTGTAATTTGCTTCTACCTTCCTCAAATTTTGGGAATTTTATTAGTGCTGCTTTAGAGGAAAAGAAAGTCAAGCTTTGAGAAAGAAACTGATATTCTTTGTTTCTTGAGATTTTTATCGTAGGTTAGCCTTCCAAGTGGACTGGAACAGGAACTGCTACCATTTTTTGTATAATGTAGCATAATGAGAGGCTTCTACCTTATGCTTTGCTCTTGCCTTGACTTTGTTTCAAGTATAATTAAGCAAATGGTAAATACAGACTAATCACAAGCATTAGAGTTGCATATTTTGCTTACAGAATGGAGTAACTTATGTGATCTTGTCCTCCAACATTGAATCCTGCAATTCTTGGTACTGTGCATGATACAATTTGACTGAGACTGTCAATTGGTTGATGGAACCTCTGTGTAAGGAGGAAAATGGTCTGTGAAAATAAAATAGGATAGGTAAAGATTGATGTAGGGATATCTGCGTCTTTTCATGGGATTATTTGGGTGTCCCCTGGAACAACTTTACGTACTAGTTTCTAATGATGATCCTTCTTGATGAGTGTTAATTCTGCTGGATAGTATATATTTTAAGAATTTAAATTCAAGTTTGGGTAGAATAACACCGCTTCATTGTTTGGTTATTTTCCTGGTTAGAAATTAAAGGCTTGAACAGTCTTAGTCGGCAGTGAATTTGTTTGATGTTTAATAGTCCTGCTAAAATGAGTTTGCAAGCAGCGACTGTGTTATTCAGCAAAATGCTTAATATCAAGGGCATCCAGTGAAAGCAAACTTAAGATTTTAAGATTACTTGGATATAAAAGTACACAGTTCTTCAGGAAAAAAACTTCCCAGAAGACTGATTCTTCTATTTTTAGTGAGAAGTTTGGCAATGTACAGGGCTTTGCTGCATACATCATGCAGAGGAGCTGTGTATTCAGCAGTATGCTTTTTGCTGAACTGTGCAAAGCTCTGTCAGAGCTTCATTTATGTTACTGTTGTCCACCAGTGTGAAACACGAATGAAAGCAATTCTAAGCTTAGTTCTGTTACAGCAGTTCTGAAACTTTGGAAACTTGTGTTGCTGGTTTAACTGTGTTTTGCTGTAAGATGGGGAATAACTGCTTCTGGATGATAGCTGAACAATTCAAATAACAGAAAATATTTTGAGGGAGCAATGCTTTCCAAAATAAGACACTTGTTTAAAATCCAATTCCTGACTTGAAACCATGAAAATCTGTAACTTGGATTTGAAAAATGCTGACTACTAATAACTTCAGAACATTTCCAAAATCAGTTTAAGGACTGTTTGGTTTTTTTCACGTCCTTTGGCTTCCAAATCCATTCTGCTCCTATTGAGAAGCTCTTTAGGATTCATCAAATACTAAAGTACTCTGAAGTATAAGAATGAATAGTTCAATGTCATAGTTGCTCATCATCAATCATTGAACATTCCACAGAAGGGGGGAGGGAATGTAAGCTTGTGCGAGTTGCTTGTATGCAATTTGTAAAATTGTATGCTTGCAGTCTTTTGTTGTAGTTTGGGGTGGTTTTTTTAAGATATGTTCTGGCAAAATAGATCTCTAAAGCTATAACTTCAGAAATAAGCTTGGCTGGAGCTACTGTGAAAAGAAGCAGAACCATCTGCTTATTCCATCACTAGTCCTAGCCCAAGTTCACAGTGGATATATTCTTCAGCTTGGGGAACTATCTAGATGATGCTTCTGTTTTGTGTTTTTGTACTAGAAAGAAAAGATCAGTTCACTGATAGGGTTTGTGTGTCCACAGAAATGCATACGCCTGCAAAAAGAAGCTGAGTGTATGGAAAGGAGGAGGCGGCTGCTTAGCAGTAATGCTGGCCTAATTTTTTTTATGAGACTTTTGAGAGGTCTGGATTTTAATGCTACACTAAAACCATGAGTATTTTGTCCAGTAAACAGAATGTGTGGTATTGGAGAACATGGTCTAAATGCTTAGAACAGCTGTGAATACCACAGCCGACTTAGTAGTTGAAGAAACTGCTATTAGTGATGCCACAAAATGAGCAGCTAGCTTACTTAGAATGTCATATCATGAAACTGTGTGACGGCATAGGTTAGATGTATTTTGTCCAGTTCATGAAAGGTATGGCAGAAAGTGATGCTCATGGAACTACCCAGCAGCCAGTTCTTCACTCACTTTCCTTAGCACTATTTTAATTCCTCTCCAGTGTTACTTACATAATATGCTACTCTGCCATGAGGTTGGAGATACTAAAATTTTTTTTGGCTGAAGTTTTTCTTTCCTGCCTCTGCAACTCATGTCTTGGATTACTAACCGCTGTAGACTTGCTAAGGATGTTTATCAAGGGTCGTGTAGATGCAGTGACTGATTTACTATTGATTATAGCAGCTTTTGGATTACTATAGGATCTACTGTGCTGACATAATAGTCTGACAGTACAATACCTATAATTGACTTTAATTCTCTTTATTCACTGCTATGTGACTCTGCTTTAAGTTCCTTGCAGCAAAGGCTTAGCACTATGCATATGGGATTGTGTTTTACAAGAGGAATTGCTGTCCCTACCAAAGACTTAATCAAAGCATTTTTACAGCATCTGCATCTCAGGTTAAAGAGAATTAATTGATATCTAATGTTGAGATGCTATTTCTCCTTGGGATAGATGACAACCATTAAGAATAATGGTTTTCTCAATGTTCTTAAGGGCTTACTGTGAGCTACAAATTTTGATGCATGCAGCTATGACTTCTGTGTTTTAAGAATGATTAGCTATAGTAGTTTTTGAATAAGCCTGAAGAATTACAGTCTTGATCTTATTCTCATAACTTCCTTTTCAGTCTACTCTTGGGGATCTGGCTCTTGAGAAACTAAATATGGTGAGAGATAGTCTTGTTTACAATACAGTGCTGAGCTGAGTCAAGGAAACAAAATTCAAGTTGTACTGTAAGCTGGTAAGAGATATGTTTAGTCTTGCTTGTGTACTTGTACCACAGCTGTGGCACAGCTGTTCCGGATGACTGCTTGGTGTACCTTTCAGTGCCTTTGTGAATCCGGTGAAGTGCTGAGGCTTCCATGGTCACAGTAGCTTCTCGTTTTTCAGTATGTAGTACCCTTATTGTTGATCGGGGGATTGTGAGGGAAAACTTACTTTCTTTTAACTATATTATTGATGATGATTCCTCATGAAACCCCAGTCTTTGTACTAGTTCAAATGTGACTGAGCTTGCATGTTTGCTACACGGAGCTACTGACTGTTCTGGGTGGGGTTTGGGGTTGTCTTTTCAAAGGTGTGGTGGCCCAGGTTTATACCCCTCCCAAGGGCTGGAAGTAGCTGCAATCATTGGGGCGGGGGGAGAGGGGGTGTCTTCTGCTCTGAGTGTGACATACTTAGCATAGTTGTAGAAACTTCTCTTATCTGGAGAATCCAAAGTGTGGTAATAAGTTACTGCCCTGTTTGTTGGTTTGTCTGTTGAGGGCTTGCGATGTTTAAGGCTCTGCAGTTAAAAAGTAGAAAACTAACATCAAGGCACTGGATGCACTGACTATGGCAGTTAATTCTGAAGTCAGAAGTTGCATGTTTACTGTCTTCTAGTGAAAAAATCCAGCAGCACCTAAAGCCTCAATCCTATAAAGCAATTGTTCTAAGTTTAAGCTGTCATGTGAGGTTTCAAAGGGAGCCAGACGCTGGCATTCCAAGAAATACTGATTGGATCAAAGTTATTCTGAGTGTTCTGTGTGCCCTCCTTGGACTATTGTCTCATTTTTGGACACTCTGCTTGGTCTGGTGCTACTTATTATAACATTAATGTTTTATGTGGTGGGCTTTACTGGTTTTTACTTACGAAACTAGAGTGGATGTAAAAAGTGTGCAGTTAAGTCATTCTTGGTTTTATTCTGCATGAAATGGCTTAATTCTGGTGTTGCAAAACGTTATGACAGTAGTTAAACACAGAGGAGATTGTCATTGCTTATCAAAACAGTTTAAAAGAATGCACAGTTTGTTGAGGGGGAAAATGGGACTTAAAAGATAGTTGTGCTGCATGCTTCTACAGCATGACCTTGATGTTATAAGCTGTGGGCTTAAAATATAACAGTTGCTTCAATAAAATGATAGCTGTTGTGTTATTAAGACTCTGCTCTTTCAAGTGGTAGCTTCCTTATGTATAGCAATAGTTAATTGTGCCTATCAAAATGAGTTTCAGGTCTATGAAAGGGATGATTATAAGCAACTGGAATGCGAGTGTTTGAAAAAGGTGAACATTGGAGCATTTTGTTATCTCACAAATTGAATAGTCAATTCCTGTGCCAAGCTGTCAAGTCTGAATTTTTTTTTTTGCTAATAATCCCCATGGAGCTGAAGATGTAGCTATAAGTGCATCATTTAGTAGACATTTTATGTGGTGAAATAGAAGCCTGTAAGCATTTATTGTTTTCTGGTCACCTTGATCTTATCTGATGTCTGCCTTTGTATTCTTTTAATATTTAAGCCAGCATCTTAATACATAACAAAAACCGGCAAAAAAGTGTTACTGAAAAGCTGTTGGCTTTCTCAAGTATAGTTGGAGTCTCAATTATCAGAAAGAATGTGACTTACCATATGGTAAATATCACCTGATACTGATTCAGAGTTTCACTGAAAAGCCCTGTATTCCACAGCCTTGTTCTTGTGGAATATTAATGAGCAAAATATCTCCAGTGTATCATCATTGCATATATACTAGCCTTCCTGCTCTTTTAGGACTCTTAAGTGGCAATCCCGGGATCTAGTTGCATAGGTTTTCTTCTCTGCTTGAGAAAAACTGTTTTTCATTTCTGCCTTTTCAGATGTTCCTGTGGCTGCTCCCTAACCTCAGTTTAATAAGTGTGTCTGGTGTTTATTAAAAATAAAAAATAAAAATTCATAGTGCAGTGTTGGACTGGTCTCATGTGTAGTGGGAGGAGTATGCAGTGATAACCAGAGCTGAGCTTTTGCAGTTTAATGCTTCAGACTGTTGTACTAGGTGGCCTAGGTCAAACTGTTGCCCTTTGTACACTTTTTCCCCTTTTCAGTGTAGGTTATGATAATAATCTCCTCTGTAAAGCATGTTTTCTAGTACCTAAGTGTAAAAAAAAAAGGAAAAATGAGATTATATTGAATTTTTAAAAATTAATAAAAAAAGGCAAGCCTAATTTTCTGTTTTGGAGAGACAAAGCAGGCAAGCCAGGAACTTAAGTGTTGGAATAGTTTTTGCTATTCTGTTTATAAATCTAACTTCTTAGACTTCCTGAAGTTGCTGCTAAAATTTATACAAAGTAATGTCTTCCTGTATTTGAGGTTGAAAGCATTTGGAGTTAAACTGCTGAAATTTCATACCACTTTCTTTTGTTGGTACTAGTGCTGTTTAATGCTGAATGTTGCTTCCATCTAAAGCAGATGGCAGAACAGGATGTTCGCTTGTTGTAAACACTGATACAGTCTGGCTTAATAGTTTGAACTCTCAAATTTCGTTTATGCTGAGATGCAAGCCTGAAGTGGATCAGCCAAAGCGCAGATGCATTTGTTCTGTTTTACTGCCTCATTAAAGACCCATTAAAGCCTCCAACAGAGGCATCATATCGATATATGTTGAAAGAAGTAGCTGCAGATAAACTTGCCAGAGGATGTTGGTTGGAGTACAATGACATGTGAATGCTTTTGAAAACTTAGTGCTAAATATAGGTCTGAGTACCTGACTTACTGGTTTAGGAATTCAATTTCATTCTAATTAGGGTGTCATTGTTTGGGTGTCAAGGTTTCAGTAATTCAAGACCCATTGCATATGAATGAGGGTTTCATCAAAATTTCATAGCTTTTAGTGAGATGTTTCTAATATGGCAATTTCAGCTTTGAAAAGTGTAAACAAGCCTGTGTATAATTCATTGGAATAAATAATTGACAGATTTGGTAGATAAGTTGGACTGTGCTACTGACTTTTTATCAAATATAGATTTCAAATACAGCTCACCTGCCCTTACCTATTGCAGTATACCTGTGTGATAGTTACCTTCAATTGTTAAACATCTCATTTCAGTACGAGGATGTCGTCCTGGGAAGATTGTTCAGATGACTGAAGCAGAAGTTCGGGGCTTGTGCATAAAATCACGGGAAATATTTCTTAGCCAGCCTATTCTCCTGGAACTAGAGGCACCTCTGAAAATTTGTGGTAAGTAAACTTGATATGTATGTGTTTTATGTAGGTGCGTTAATCTAGTTGTATGCTATGTGGGTTGGAAAGTGAGATGCAAGTGACCTTGACTATGGTGATATGGATTAGAGTGAGGTCTTAATAATTGTAAATGTAATTTTCAACTTAAGTTGAGAAAAGACAGCTAGCACTTGGTAGATTGCTGATGCTCCCAGTACTACTCAGGAGCAAGTTTTATTGGCAATAAGAGCTGCCAGTACCCTCATCTAGTGCAAATTTTGCAACCTGTTCCTTGTTGTTCCTTAGCTTGCGTGTAGCATCTGCTCTTTAGATCACTATTTCCAAAAGGAGATAGCCGCTTCAAAAGTGAATGTTTTAATATTGTAGTTGCTTTCTTCAAAGCATAATCAAAACAAAGATCTTTACATGTTGTGAGAAGGAACACTTCAAAAAATAGTGTTGAAGAAAGCATTATTGGTCTTTCAGTTGAGAAAATACAACTGGATGCAGGTTGTTAAATTGGGCTTAGTTATCATGTAGTAAATTCCCTGAGCTTTATAGCAATTTTTAACAAACATGGTTTGTTAATAGGTATGCAGCTTGTTAAAAACTGTTACCAAAGTATTGTAAATATGGGCTTGTAATCACGGAATCACAGAATAACCAGGTTGGAAGAGACCCACCGGATCGTCGAGTCCAACCATTCCCACCAATCCCTAAATCATGCTCCTAAGCACCTCGTCTACCCTAACCTTAAACACCTCCAGGGACAGTGACGCAACCACCTCCCTTGGCAGACCGTTCCAATGCCTAACCACCCTCTCCATGAAGAACTTTTTCCTAATCTCAAGCCTAAATCTCCCCTGGCGGAGCTTGAGGCCATTCCCTCTCGTGCTGTCCCCTGTCACTTGGGAGAAGAGGCCAGCTCCCTCCTCCCACAACCTCCCTTCAGGTAGTTGTAGAGAGTAATAAGGTCTCCCCTCAGCCTCCTCTTCTCCAGGCTAAACAACCCCAGCTCTCTCAGCCGCTCCTCATAAGATTTGTTCTCCAGCCTCTTCACCAGCTTTGCCCTTCTCTGGACTCGCTCCAGAGCCTCAACATCCCTCTTGTGGTGAGGGGCCCAGAACTGAACACAGTACTCGAGGTGCGGTCTCACCAGTGCCGAGTACAGGGGGAGAACAACCTCCCTGGACCTGCTGGTCACGCCGTTTCTGATACAAGCCAAGATGCCATTGGCCTTCTTGGCCACCTGGGCACTCTGCTGGCTCATGTTCAGTCAGTTGTCAACCAACACCCCCAGGTCCTTCTCCTCTTGGCAGCTTTCCAGCCAGGTTTCTCCTAGTTTGTAGCTCTGCTTAGGGTTGTTGTGCCCCAAGTGCAGGACCCGGCATTTGGCCTTGTTAAACCTCATGCCGTTGGTCTCAGCCCAGCAGTCCAGCCTGTTCAGATCCCTTTGCAGAGCCTCCCGACCCTCCAGCAGATCAACACTTCCTCCCAGCTTGGTGTCATCTGCAAACTTGCTAAGGGAGGACTCAATGCCTTCATCCAGGTCGTTGATAAAGACATTAAACAGGACTGGACCCAGGACTGAGCCTTGGGGAACTCCACTTGTAACTGGCCTCCAGCTGGGTTAAACTCCGTTTACCACCACCCTCTGGGCCCGGTCATTCAACCAGTTTTTCACCCAGGAGAGTGTGCGCCTGTCCAGGCCAGAGGCCGACAGTTTCCGAAGCAGAATTCTATGAGAAACTGTATCAAAGGCTTTACTAAAGTCCAGGAAGACCACATCCACAGCCTTTCCCTCATCCAAGAGTTTAGTCACTTGGTCATAGAAGGTGATCGTATTACTCTGGCAAGACCTGCCTTTCATGAACCCGTGTTGACTGGGCCTGATCACCCGGTTCTCTTGCAAGTGCTTCATGATCGCACTCAAGATCACCCGCTCCATGACTTAAAATCATCCTTCAAGTTATTAACAGCAGATCCCAGTCTTAGGATAAAATTTCTTTAATTAGGCTTCTTAAAGTGTTCATAGTGTTAAAATTGAAGCATTCTTGAATTTGTTGTTACTCACGTGCTCAGATACTGATTAGCTTCTTCATAGTGTTCTTCCTGGCAGACCTAATGTAGCAATGTTACTTGCATTAAGAGAAGATATTACCAATTAAAAGTGGGGGTTAAAAAAATAGCCCTAATAGCAAAGTCATTTTAAAGGCAAGGAGTTAAAACTAGAGCAGCTTGCGTAATGACTTGAAGTTGGAGGTAAAATCCAGCTTTACTGCAGTATGTTTATGTTACACTGAAAAGACTACACTAGGCTCATGGTATTCCTAGATAAAGAAAAAATGAAAACACAAATATTTAGTTTGTACTTAAATCAACATAAGTAGCCTCCTTCAAAGTTAGTTTCTGATTTGCTTAAATTGAGACACATGGAAGGACTGTCAGGTGCACAATAACAGGTTAGCAAAAGCACTGTTAAATAAGGCGTTTGTTACTTTTTCATTGGATTACAAGCACAAGGATAGCACCAGGAAGTGTCAGGTGCACCCACATTTAATATTTGAGCAGTTGTCAAAGATGCATTTAGTTAAAAGAGAAAGGAAGATGATTGCTTTCACAAAGCAAAATATGCAGCTGTACTGCTTTGAACTACAATTCTAGTGTGTTCAGGCAGTGCCTGAGGAACCATTATAGGGTTGTCGTGTCTTGAAATCAAGTCAGTTCAAAATAAGCTTGTACATCTTGAATGGCTGTGTTTTAATGTAAGATGAAAGAAGTCCTTATGTAAACGTCCATTTTAAAACAGTTGTGGTTTTTACTGTAAGGCTTCGTAGACTTGAATTCAAATTGCGCATGTATGAAGCTGTGTTTTAAAGCACCAGGTGCCTTGAATGGAATAAGCACTCTGCTTTCTTTCAAAATTGTTTCTATAAAATGTTCCTTTACTTTTTAAGTGCATTGGTCCCTCTGGCTCATGTGTGTAACTGAAAGTAGCTCTAGAAAATGAACATGGTTATATTATTTCTGTAGTATGTTTACCTAGTAGTTAATTTTGGTGGTGTAAAAGTCTGGGGAGTGTAGTGATAGTGTAGTTTTGAAGTACTAGACTTGGCATAGTGATGACTTGTTGAGGATTCATGTATGTTTTCCTCTGATTGTGATGGACCCAGAACTGAACACAGTATTCGAGGTGTGAATCATAGGTTACAGTATATGTGAACATTCTTTTAGACAATGAAACTCAGGTTTTGTCTGGAATTTGGTAGTGGGTAATGTTCCCAGTTATTAGAAGAAAATAGGGAAGTATTGCATTTCTCATTGAAAGAGTAAAGAGAACCATAGCTATGTACCCTTCTTAGCACTATATGCTTTCATAATTCAACTGGCAAGCATACAGGTTTGGGAAGCATTTTTTAGGATCATAGAGGAAGGTGTTGTCAGATGTGTGGTGTGCTTTTTGTTTTGGTTTGGGGTTTTTTTTTTTGATTGTTTTTTTTTTCTTTAAGGCCATGGAAGCTAGTGCTCTGCTGCAGAATACCTGTGCTTAAAGTTGGGATTTTGCCATTGAACAAGCAGCAAAAGTGAAAATGTGTTTATGGAATGCTTGGTGTAAGGGACCAGGGCTGTATTTAAACAGCTTCAGCTTGTGCTGAAGACTTCTTGCATAACTTTTTTCCAGTCACTTTGGTAATGAATTCTGCAGTCAACTGGAATACATCGTGTGTACACTACAAGTGGTGGTAGAGTAGCTTTGAATCTTTGACTTTATAGCAGCTTACAGATAGTTAGCTTTGGCTAGTCTGATATCATATGCTGTGATGTTGTAATTGCTATGCAGAGCTGTTTCATGGGAAGCCAGCTTAGTTTCAAAGGTGTCAGTGTAAGTAACATGGCAGTTACTTTTCCTAAGATAAACCTGCAGAGTTGAATATCTTGTAAGAGATACCAGACTTTGAGTCTATGTACTGATTTTATATGAATAATTGCACTGAAGGAGGAGTTACCCTAACTGCTGTGGGAGAACAAGCAGTTGACCTTAGAAGTGATCTCTGCCAGCATAATGTTCAGTTTCTCTCCAGTCTGTCTAGATTATTTACTGATCTGTTTTTGCAGTAAATAATGTGATTTAACTTTTTCTTAATACTTTGGCTTCCTGGCCATGTAACTGTTCAATTAGAAGTTGTCTTTCTCACCTTGTTTTAATTTGAACAAAGCTTGTTTAAGAAAGCTTAAGCAAGATTGTGAAGCCTTCTGTAGCTTTTGGTTTTCAGATTGGTTTCATAACTGACATAGCAGTTCTGCAAACGCTGTGAGTTTATATTTTGTGAGTAATTCAGTTTGTAGTATTAACATGGCTTTCACCTTTCTCACCTATTGCCAGTCTGGTTTTTAACACAATATTTTTAAACAAAGTTTGTTTCAGATTGGTTAATAAAAAGTGATTAGCAGACTTAAGTTCTTGATTTGTATACTCTGTATGTTGTTGCACTAATCCTTGGTAAATATTCTCTTATTCAGGTGATATTCATGGTCAGTATACAGACTTGCTTCGATTATTTGAATATGGAGGATTCCCACCAGAAGCTAATTATCTTTTCCTTGGAGATTACGTAGACAGAGGCAAACAGTCTCTGGAAACAATTTGCCTATTACTGGCATATAAAATCAAGTACCCAGAAAACTTCTTTCTCTTAAGAGGAAACCATGAGTGTGCCAGCATCAATCGGATCTATGGATTCTATGATGAATGTAAGCAAAACCTATTTCTTTAGAAAGACTTATAGACTAATGATGTGTTTTGGAGCCACTTCCAGTAGTGACTCTTGTACCGCAAGGATTTCAATATTCTATCAACCTGCTTTGAAACTTCATAAAAATACATTTCAAACCAAGGTTAAAGTCATTCTATAGAATTATTATTTGTTTTTTGTGCTCTCCTAGAAATGCTGTTGCAGGAGATGGAAACCTGAGTACATTAACAGCTCTGTGAAAGCAGTTTGCTAACGCTTTTGGTCATGCTGTGATATGTATTGCAGGTTTGCTTTAAGAAAACAGCCTTCTCTTTCTAATGTCCTTGCTGTTCTTGTAGGCAAGCGGAGATTTAACATTAAGCTGTGGAAGACCTTCACTGACTGTTTTAACTGTCTGCCTATTGCAGCCATTGTGGATGAGAAGATCTTCTGTTGTCATGGAGGTAAGCTTATGACTACTTTTAAAGGCTATGTCCAAACTGATGACTGGGTTAATGCTATACAAGGTGGAGTGTGGATTTGTATACCTGATATTTAGCTGGAAATGTTTGACCTTATGTTGTCTGTGAAGGTCACTCTTATGCCTTATGCTTTTCTGTGCACCTGGCTGGCAGCAGACAGATGTCATTCTTACTTGATACACATGGCCCTGTGTGCCTGAGGGGTTAGGGCATCTATAAGTAATCACATCAGTCTGTCCCTCTCTGAATAATACTGAATGCTAGAATTCTTGCCTGATTAGGCACATGAATTGCTGCTTTACCATGTGTCAGTGCAGCCTTAGCTAACATCAGCATCCCTAGCAGTGAAGTGAAAGAATAACAAATAACCTCAGCATTACCTTCTTGGCCTCTTTAGCTGGTTTCATAAGATGTTGGTGGAAGGGACTGGTGAGGTCACATACTGAAGACTGCTCCTTCAAGTAAGACATTTGTTAACATTAGAGCAGGTCAGCCATGGCTTGCCTCTATAAAGCCTTTGCTATTGGAAAATCTGCATTCTTTGGGCACCTGTCCCAGTGCTGCCCTGCTCTTGTAGTGGAAAAAAAAGTGCGTGGTGTTGATCTGACTGAGGCTTGTGACTTGTCTGAATATTGGAGCATACTTAAGCGCTCTCCTTTGTGGAAGGGGACTACTGATGTTTTTACAGGCAGTGATGCTTATGGATTTCTGGAACCTTGCAGGGTCAAACAATTGACAGCAATTTCAAATTACTCCTGCCTTTTCACAGCTGTCTCTGCAACTGCCTCCATTACTTTGCACTGAGTGATCCAGAGATGGTCTGGTAGGTGTCTTGCCTGCATTGTCAGTGAGGTAATTAGAGGTTAGTGGAAGTGAGTGCATTACAGAAACCTCTAGCCAGACTGAACAGCTTTATTTGCAATTAGAAATAGAGTGCACTCAAAATTCCTGAGCAGAATCTTCCAGACTTTGTGAGGTTGTGTTGGTGGCTGCCATCCTGCCTTTATTAATTACAGGTATTTTTTTACAAGAGCTCTGCAGAAGTGGAATAGGCTATATGGGATAGGCTGCAAAAATGATCCTGGCTCTTCTTATATCTTGTATTGAAAGCTTCTGCCTTCAATGCCTGCTTAGTATAAGCTGTCAGTTATATGCATACTATGCTCTAAGGTATTATCATATCTCTGTAAATACAGAATTAATGCAATGGTAGACAGCCAAGTCTGCCACTCTCCAGGTAGCACTGATGTGTTGGAGAAAGTACTTGTTTTCTCACATGTCACCTTTTCATCTTATTCTTAGTGTGATGTAGTGTTTTTTGGTTTTGGGTTTTGTTTTTGTTTTTCGGAAATAGTACGTATCTATGAACTAGATCTCAATTTTAAGAGAGTATGAGATACAAAACCACTTCTGCACCAAGCCAATTATCTGTGGCTAAGATTGTGTAATAAATTTGTTGCCAGAAAAGCTGATGAAGGCATTATTCTTTTATCATCTTTATACTTTTTTGAATTTTGTTTTATCTGGGAAGCAGTAAAGAATGGATGGTGGCAAAATACTGTGGTGTTACAGGCAAGCAGTTAAGCCTAGGTGAGTGGTAGAAGGTAGTCAAGGAGTCTTTGCAGGTAGAGTATAATTCTGTGTTCTGTAATGAAACTGAGTTTCATGTGTGTATGCGCTTGTGACCCGAGTTAAAGCTTTATTATAATTGTATTGAGGAGATGAACATCTTGTTTAATCAAGTAAGAAAACTTACATTTTGTGCATAATATGCTTTAAGGATCCTCTTCTAAAAACATTATTTACTACTTTATTGAATGCTAATTGTCCCTTAAACTTGTGCAGGCTTCATCTGTAGCTGAAATAACTATCATTCATAACTGATCTGTGGCTCTGAAATGAAGTGAGATTACTGAATGTTCTCTATGCTCCCAAGTAGATTAAAGTGGACATTCAGTGCATAAGTTCTGCCCTTTTTCCGCTCTTCTCCAAACTTCATTCCAGATCCCATGAAGTCATGGACTGTCATCGCCTTTTCATGATGTTACTACTCTAATAAACACTGAGGCAGCAACACAAACTATTCAGCTCTGCTGGAGGTTGAAGCTAGCATGTAGATAAAAGGTAGGTGCCTTTTTTACTATATTGCGCATTTTTGCATAGTTTATTTTTAAAATATTGTCCTCTGGGATATATAATAAAACTTTGCAAAACCGCATAACATAGTAAAACAAAAGGCACCTAACTTACCCCAGCAGGCTACCTACAGTAGCTGAAAATCTTGAGTCTTTTTACTTAGACTTTTCTGGTCATCTGATGTTAGGAGTTCTCTGTCTCCGTATAAATCAAACCTCTCTTGCCATCTCTGTCTCCAAGTGCTCATGCTGCTGAAAGGATCTTTTCATTATATCCTTACCATAACCTCCCTCTCTTCCCTGTCTTTCCAGATAGCTCATACAAGTTGTATTTTGGTATTTTTGAAGGCTGTCCTCTCAACTTACTTCTGACTGTGCTATTTATGTCGCTTCATTAAAACTTATTCCATAACCATTCCTGACTTCTCCCTTTTGCCCTGCTTTGTATTCTGTACAGTATTGTTCCCATCTATGATACCGCTGTCTAGGTCTAATCTTTAGAGAATTCGTGTATTTACTTTCGAATTTCTATAAATTAAGTCCATGTTGTAGTGTCATGTTGATGGAATACATTGGTCCTATCACATTGGATTTAAGCTCTGAGATGAGTGTAATGTTAGGCAAGTAGAATACTGGATTTATGTAATATTTTCAAGCTCTGGAATTCTGTTTCTCTTGTGACATTAATGATGGTGAAATGTATGTTGAAGTGAAGGCTACTTGATCATCATAACTTACTGTCCAGAGACCCGAGTAGCACACTGGATTGCACTGCAGAAATAAGTAACAGTCACTCTTGTTTTACAAATTCCACCTGATCAGGGAGTGGCTCAAATCTAGAGCCTGAATTTGAGCCTGCCAGGAGTAATGACAATTCATTTTCTATTTTCCCTTAAAGTGATAGGCTTTAAGTAACTGCTATACTGAAAGATACTTTATGTGCTTAGCTGTCATTATGTGACAAAACAAGTTAGCTCAATGGTGTGTTTTTCAGTTTTCCTTGAGTACCCAGTAGGTTGCAGAAATCACGGTAGTGGCAGCAGCTTGACAGTGAGCTCTAGTAGTCTGTGTTTGTGTTTGTTTCCTTCATTTGATGCTGATCATGTACAGTTTTGTCTGTAGATCTGAGTTTGAGACTTCAGCTACTTTTGTGGGGATAGAGTCAGGATAATTGGGAAAAGATGACCTCCTGGGTGGTTCCAAAGAGCTCTACAAACATGCAGACAGTTTTGTTCTGTTTTGCTATTTCAGAATGCTGTAAAGTAGCACAAAAAATAACAGCTACAGGGTTGATACATGGTTTGCAATAAATAACATTTTCTTTTAAAGTACTTAATGTTTTGTGTGTAACCTGACATGTTGAGAGCTGTACCCTCACAGAAGGTCACAGACTGGTTGTGCTTGTTTCACCGAGACTGTCCATTACCATCTCTGAGTGTGGAGCTGAGTAGAATCAGAACAGAGTACCCATACCTTTATGTTAGTGTGATCTGGATGCATATGGGTCAGATCTGGGGAGAGGGAAGTGGTAGGTTGGTCACAGTTTAAAAGCTGATTCTCTACTTGAATTTGTATTGGTATCCCTGAATTGTTGTGTAAGTATGATTGACTAGCACTCTTGATATGCTATTTAATGTAAGATTTCTGCCATCCGTCATAACCTCAAGGCTGTATTGTGAAGACAGCTTTAACAAGCTGGTAAAGGTAGAAGGCTTTTATCGTAAGACTGCTTCAACAAAAATAATCTAAAATTTTAATACTTAAAGTTCTTCATGCCTTCATATAAAATGCATTAGAGTCATTGTTGCTGTAACACATACGTTGCAGCTGTGCAAATTCCAATATCAGCTGAAATTATTTTACACAGTGATGCCATTCCAATGACAGGTTTTCTTCTACCACGTTCAAAGTTCTGGACAAGTGAAATGGATACAGCTTGTTAATACAAAGTATGTTTCATTACTAATTAGATCTTCATGCTCTCTTTGCAAATTTGCAACTTGCTTAATTGGGTTGTCTTGGCCTAAGTCATTTAAGTCACTTTAGGACCCTTATTTACAGAATCACAGAATAACCAGGTTGGAAGAGACGCACTGGATCGTCGAGTCCAACCATTCCCACCAATCCCTAAATCATGTTCCTAAGTACCTCATCCACCCTCACCTTAAACACCTCCAGGGACGGCGACTCAACCACCTCCCTTGGCAGACCGTTCCAATGCCTAACCACCCTCTCCATGAAGAATTTTTTCCTAACCTCAAGCCTAAATCTCCCCTGGCGGAGCTTAAGGCCATTCCCTCTCGTGCTGTCCCCTGTCACTTGGGAGAAGAGGCCAGCTCCCTCCTCCCACAACCTCCCTTCAGGTAGTTGTAGAGAGTAATAAGGTCTCCCTTCAGCCTCCTCTTCTCCAGGCTAAACAACCCCAGCTCTCTCAGCCACTCCTCATAAGATTTGTTCTCCAGCCCCTTCACCAGCTTTGTTGCTCTTGTCTGGACTCGCTGCAGAGCCTCAACATCCTTCTTGTGGTGAGGGGCCCAGAACTGAACACAGTACTTGAGGTGCAGTCTCACCAGTGCTGAGTCCAGAGGGAGAAGAACCTCCCTGGACCTGCTGGTCACACCATTTCTGATACAGGCCAAGATGCCATTGGCCTTCTTGGCCACCTGGGCACACTGCTGGCTCCTGTTCAGTCGGCTGTCAACCAACACCCCCAGGTCCCTCTCCTCCTGGCAGCTTTCCAGCCAGGCTTCTCCTAGTCTGTAGCTCTGCCTAGGGTTGTTGTGCCCCAAGTGCAGGACCAGGCATTTGGCCTTGTTAAACCTCATGCCGTTGGTCTCAGCCCAGCAGTCCAGCCTGTTCAGGTCCCTTTGCAGAGCCTCCCGACCCTCCAGCAGATCAACACTTCCTCCCAGCTTGGTGTCGTCTGCAAACTTGCTAAGGAAGCACTCAATGCCTTCATCCAGGTCGTTGATAAAGACATTAAACAGGACTGGACCCAGGACTGAGCCTTGGGGAACCCCACTTGTCACTGGCCTCCAGCTGGGTTAAACTCCATTTACCACCACCCTCTGGGCCCGGTCATTCAACCAGTTTTTCACCCAGGAGAGTGTGCGCCCGTCCAGGCCAGAGGCCGACAGTTTCCGAAGCAGAATGCTGTGAGAAACTGTATCAAAGGCTTTACTGAAGTCCAGGAAGACCACATCCACAGCCTTTCCCTCATCCAAGAGTTTAGTCACTTGGTCATAGAAGGTGATCGTATTACTCTGGCAAGACCTGCCTTTCATGAACCCGTGTTGACTGGGCCTGATCACCCGGTTCTCTTGCAAGTGCTTCTTGATAGCACTCAAGATCACCCGCTCCATGACTTTCCCCGGTACTGAGGTCAGACTGACAGGCCTGTAGTTCCCCGGATCCTCCCTGCGCCCCTTCTTATAGATGGGCACGACATCAGCCAGCCTCCAGTCCAGTGGAACCTCCCCAGTCATCCAGGACTGTTGGAAGATGATGGAAGGGGGTTTGGCCAGCACATCCGCCAGTTCCCTCAAAACTCTTGGGTGGACTCCATCTGGCCCCATAGACTTGTTGGCGTCTAGCCAGGCAAGCAAGTCTCTAACCACCTCCTCTTGGACCTTGGGAACCTCATACTTCTCTTCCAACCCCTGGGGTTGTGCACAGAGGGAACAATTTTCCTTACTGTTAAAGACTGAGGCAAAGTAGGCACTGAGTACTTCAGCCTTGTCTTCGTCCCCTGTTACTTTTGCTCCCTCTGCATCTAGTAGGGACTGGAGATTCTCCTTAGCCCTCCTCTTGCTGTTGATGTATTTGTAGAAAGACTTTTTGTTGTCTTTCACAGACTTGGCCAATCGCATTTCTAGTTGGGCCTTAGCCCTCCTGACTTTTTCCCTGCACAATCTCACTTCCTCCCTATAGTCCACCCAGGATGCCTGCCCCTTCCTCCAGAGGTCAGAGACCCTCCTCTTCCTATTGATGTCTCTTAGGACCTCCCTACTCAACCACGCTGGTTTCTTACCCTGCCGGCTACTTTTCCGGAACTTGGGGACGGCTTTCTCCTGAGCTGCTAGGAGACATTCAGGGACATGTTAAGGTGATAGAGCATCTGGTAGGCTCTTTTTCATCCTGCGTTCCTCAAGTAGAAAAGCTTTATAGGGTGCGTACTTAAACTGTTCAATAGGTAGTTCTGGAATCCCATGTTTTGGCAGTAATTACATGTTAATACAGCAAAACTATGCAAAAAGAGCTATGTCATTGTGATGTAAATGAGTTTTTGAGTAATCAAGGTATTGTGGCTTTATAAATTACTAAGCAGCTGAGCCGAAGTAGATGACTAGCTTTGTGCTCTGTATCTATTGCAGTTGCACAGTCTAGTATTTGTTTACAGCATCCAGTGACTGCTATGCAGCCGATGTGTGGTAAAACACTGAAATAGTGATGTAACTTATAATTCCAGTCATACCTTCAGGCTGCTTTGGCTTGTGGTCTTTTAAGGCTGGGTAGGAGATTTTCCTTGAGCTTTTTAAAGTAAAGTGATTTTAAAGAAGGTTATCTGCCCCCAGTTTAATTTTGTTAGATAATGAGAATGCTATCCTTCACTAGTTCTCTCTAGTAAGCTGTTTAAGAGAATAAACTTAACTGTACAGTTATGTGCTGTGTGCCTAGAAGACTGGTAGGGAAACAATTAAAACACTTTGTTAATTTCACTTGGTTTTTGCAGTCCCTCTGTTCAGGAACTTAATTGTCTTATAGCAAACTGTCTTTTTTTATATTACAGTGGAAACAATGGATGCTGTCTGAACTTGAACCTCTAGTTATGTGTTCTCTTGGAACCCTTTTTACAGGTAAAATATGCAGATAAGTCACTTGTCTTCTTGTATTTACAGGACTGTCTCCAGATCTTCAGTCAATGGAACAAATACGGAGAATTATGAGACCTACAGATGTTCCTGACACAGGTGAGTGTCATGGAATTTATTGTAAATAGGTCTTAATCATGAAACAGTTCTAATCAATTTCTATCCAGGCAAGGCAGTGATTTAACAGCTTCTCTTCACATTACAGCCTTTCTTGATGTCTATGCAGGGTGTGAGTCTTGTTCCTCATGATGGCTAAGTTAGCTGGTATGTTAGCAGCTCTTGCCCACGTTGCTATTCCTTGTCACAACAGAGTAGGATACATTATCCAAGTTTGGATATGTTATCTACAAGCTTGCCTTAAAACAAACTTAGAAGTCTAATGAAAGATCCAATGAAACTAAACAACTAGTTGTTCTTCTTGCCTTGGTTAGGCACAGCCAAACCTTTTACTCTGTCAAAGAACATACATCTTTAAAGCTTGCTGAGTATTACATTTGGGCTTCTCTCAACTTTGGCATGTGTCTCCCTCGCCCTTCGAATATCTAAAGTATAGCTCCTACTGGGATTTAAATTGTTTGTATCAATGTGCTGCTAGTCCTGAAATTTTCTTCTGCTAATACGTTAATATTTTGTATATAGATACTGGATGCAAATTTCCAGCACTTTCTCTACAATATTTGTTTAAATAGTTTAATTAATCATCTTCCCCAGTGTCCCATTTATTTTGATTTTCTTACTAATGGATTGAAAAGACTGCCAAATAGTATAATAGGACATTTTATTAAAGTGTTAAAGTCAACAGTGGATCTGAATTTAACTTTCAGAAGAGGTAATGCATCTAAACTTTTTTGAAACACATTGCAATTACAGTTAAACCTTGTAACAGAAGAATTCTAGTCCCTCAGAGCTGATGCGTAGGAATAACTGGAGAATTAATATTAATGTATCTACTGTCCCTTAAACAACAGCATTTCTGTGCAAGTTGGTATACACGCACTTGACACTTAGAAGCATTACTAGACTGGTAAAGAGTGTTTCAGTAGTATAAATTGCTGCATTGTTCTTCTTCTATGCTACTTATAGTTCACTCAGTGCATAACCAAATAAATGTCAGTCTTTACATTTATCAGAGCGCTCAGAAAAGATAGTCTATTTAACAGGCTAATAGTACTGCTTGAGCCACTCCCATTTTGGGAATGCCCTTGCAGAATGTGGTTCTGGTTTCCATGGACACTCCGCTGAAGTCATATATATTCTTAGTATCTCCTAAAAATAAGTGGAGATTTTTTTTAAAAAGGCTTTTGATCTACTATGTGATTTGCAGTCTTAATTTTGCTTTCAGGAGCAATCGCTGATGTTCACCAGCAAATGTAAAATGAAATGTGCCATCACAGACATGTATGCATACAGTGGAGTACATAGAAGGTCTTGGCT
Source organism: Clamator glandarius (assembly GCA_033459285.1). Classification (NCBI taxonomy): domain Eukaryota; kingdom Metazoa; phylum Chordata; class Aves; order Cuculiformes; family Cuculidae; genus Clamator; species Clamator glandarius. The sequence goes on along the minus strand of JAUNZM010000614.1, from coordinate 858,915 downwards.
TTTTAGACCTATGTCAGGCAGCCAGTATTACAGATTTGAAGTAGACCTTGTGGAAAAATGAAAAATCAACTGAACTGGTCTCACTTCTGTGAAGGTTACAAGTTCTTAGAATCTGTCCCTTTGTAGAGGAATCTCACTTGGTGAAAGTTCGTGCTGATCCAGAAGTTCTTGCTAGATACTGGTGTGCCTTGTGCTGAGAAGATTCTATCACTACGATGGTTTCTTCTAGCCTGATGGGGAAAAAAGCCTTTTCAACCTCAACTGCAATGTAAAGATCACTTGTTTTGGTGTTATTTTTATGGGGTTTGGAAGCTCTTCCTTCAAATCTGACTCTTTACTCCAACTTAACTCACTTGCCTTTGGTAAATGTTAAAAGTATTTGTGTTTTATGAGGCCAAGGTATAAATCATGGGTTTTGGTCTGCATTGCCAACCATTTGCTTATTAGGAAACTAATTCACTCTTTTGTTGTAATCCTGAATGCCTCTTATCAGCTGTGTTTTGGTGTGCTTCTGGTCAATTGGTAGGTGTTGCATGTGAAAATACAAAGCTACTTGGGGCAGCATAGTTTAGTTCATTTGAACTTCTTGCATGGTTGTATTCCATCACTACTAAAGATTATAGGAGAGAGTTACCCATTGCTGGGCATAACTCTAAATATGATTTGGTTTGGGGAGAGAATAAAAGAGGAAGCTCTTCTGAAGCAGCTGAGACAAGCAGCTTATGGGAGTTCTGGCACTTCTTGGAAATTCATTACAAGAAACCACTAGGAACTGCAATGCAACTATGCTGTTTTGAAAAAGGTTATATTGAATATAGAACTAAAGTTCAGTAAACTTAGTTTTCTGTGATGTACTGTTTGTGTTCAGTACTTTGTTTCTAGATAGATATTTTATCTAAAAAGCAGTTGTACTTGCTCTGTTCTTTATCTTTTAAAAGCAAATAAAATCTTAGCTTCTGCTAGAGGAAAACTGACTGGCACTGAAGACAATTTAATAGCTGCATCTAAATACAAAATGGTCTAGTTGCACAACAGGTTTCAGACATTAGTTTTGCTTGATTACCTCTTGCAGGATCTATTATCTAAGAAATAACATCTTCAGTACACCAAACATAATTGTAAATCAGTCTTACCTAGTGCCAGATAAGGAGTCTGCTGGCATCTCTTTCCGATTGTGAAACAATGCTATAAAGTATTTAAATGCTTAAGGTTAGTCATTCCACGTAAAGAAAGTACATTTTCATGGCAAACTATGAAATACATTTTAAATGGGTTTTTTTGTTTGTGTTGTAGTTGAATCAGCCTGGTTCTTTCTCATGTGAAAACACTTTTGAAAGTTGTGTGTGTAAAGGCATTGCATTTGATCTAGAGAATTTTTTAGCACACAGTTGTAACTCCAAAGTTAGCTTGACCCATTGTTGGCAGCAGGAAAAAGTTCTCGACCAGTGCTAAAACGACAGAGAGATTTATTTTTCCAATTTAGATTCCACACTGGTGTCACAAGGCTTTTTGAAAAGTCAACAGTAGTTTAAGCAGTGCTAACTGAAAAAATATATCAGAATTTTGCCATGTTAAATTCTGATTTAGTCACGTAAGGTATTATAAAGTTAAGAATAAAAACTGTTCCATGTTCAGAAGCTTGTGGTACAAGTTTATTTACAGTGTTTATGACTGGCATTGCATAGGATTTTAAAATTTACTGCAGCTTTCAAATGAAGCTTTGGTGAGCTGTGATATTGATGGTTGCCTTTAAACTGCATTCACTGCAGTATTTTTAAATTCCTCATATGCTCACAGTAAACATGTTGAATATTACAATTAAATATAATTTCAGAAAACTGGGTCTGACTTGTTTTATCTCGAGGTACTATCGAGGGCAGGGGGGAGACCTCCAGACTTACACAGACTGTCTTTTGTCTGAGTTGCAGTTGTACGTATCACTGAGTTTTCTAGGACTTATTTTCCTTAGAAGAGCTGCTCTGATTATTACAATAAAACTACTTTACAGTATGTAATGATATCTCCCAAGACTATGCGTCTTCACTTGTGTTGTCTTTCAAAGGCTTGCTGTGTGACCTGCTGTGGTCTGACCCAGACAAAGATGTGCAAGGTTGGGGTGAAAATGATCGTGGGGTCTCTTTCACTTTTGGTGCTGATGTGGTCAGTAAATTTCTCAATCGTCATGATTTGGATTTGATCTGTCGAGCTCACCAGGTATGAATTATGCTGCTGTTGCTTCTTAAAACCTCTCTGTCTAGACTTTCTGCTTCTTTGGTGCTACTTGCCCCTAGGAAATATTTGAAGCTTTTTTTTGCATTGTGTTACTTTTAGAAAAAAGAAAACATCTTCCCATTAAAGGAACAACAAAGCTATGTCCTTCATTTGACTGGTATTGAACTGCCTGTCTAATGTCAGCGAAGTAAAATACTGACACTAAATTTCCCCATTGATCTTTCTTTTGTCTGTTTACTGTTAGCCTGTTGTGTGTGAACTGCAGAGGTAAAGTGATTTGAATTCAAGATCACACACAGTCAGTTCTCTGCTTGTTGTGGCTTAAACTACCTCTGCTTCTCTTCATGGAAGCATTTTGAATGTTTTCACTGTCAACTCTGTACATAAAAGCTTTCACTGTGGCCTTCATTTTGATTCAGGTATCTAGAGTACTTTGATGTTGATTGATTGACTTACTGAAATATGCAGAGAGCAAGGTTATTTTCATTTTTATCATCGTTTTTTAACTATAGTGCTTGGCAGTTTTTATTAAGTTACATTAAGCAAGTGCCCTAGTTAGGTGGACATCAGGTTTCAATTACCCGTATAACATTTCTGTTTCATTATTTAGTCAATTTTAAAAGCTCTTTCCTGATGTGAACCAAAACCAGGCTTTTTATTCTGTGTCACTCTTAGGATTTATACTACAAGAACACTCCAGTGTTTCTTCTTGCAATTTTACTGTTAAAGCATTAGAAAAGATTAGTCAGTGTATGGAATGGATGTTCAGGTTTCTTAACTGCTCGTCAAGATTGCTACCAATTCCCTGTATTCATGTAGTCACTTTAGTTCTTTATGAAAAAGGTGTGACATCTTTTAAAAGACCGTGGTGATTGGACCAAGGTGAGCATCTGGAGTACTGGTTTCACTGCGTTATAACATGAGCCTTCTATTTTGGGGAAGAAGGAATATCCTGAGGTGATGCATTGTACTACTTGCAGTATTTGAAAGGTAGATTATGATATTGGAGAAAATGAAGCAGAACTGCTTTGCTTTCAGAGCATCAAAATTACATTTGAGGTCTGTAAGATAACACAATTGTAAGTGAAACTCGATGGTTACAGTTGCAGCGAAGATGGTATTCAGACTTTGTGTGCTTTGAACTAGTAGGTCAAACATCCAAAGTCTGTGTATAAACCATAGAATGCTGGGAATCCTTAAGCTGGCGGTGCATAATTGGCTCTCAGGTATGAAAATATTGGATAGTCAGGCTGATGCTTTTTTAACGCTGGAAGTGTCAGACAGATTGAGCTGCCTGATTTGGCATTCATCGTCCAGATAATATGAAATGACTGAACCTGACCTGTCTAAAAGCTAAGACGTAAAATACTTTTTTGATGAGTTCTTGATATCTCTTTAATATAAGTCCTGTTTGCCTCAAGACTGTCTTATTTTCAAAATTTACTTCTTTTTTTTTTAATGTGAGCTCTATTGATTTCTCTGGCGTTGACAGGTGGTTGAAGATGGATATGAATTCTTTGCTAAACGGCAGTTGGTCACCTTATTCTCAGCTCCGAATTATTGTGGAGAGTTTGACAATGCGGGGGGCATGATGAGTGTGGATGAAACTTTGATGTGTTCCTTTCAGGTATGATACATTTGTACATTAAGTATTATTCAGGTATTGTGCTGTGTGGACTGCGTTAGCCTGCTTGTTAATGTGCATGTGGTTAGTCTAGAGTAATATACTTGAGCTACAGAACAGACTGCACAGTAGGCTCGTGTTTGTGAACAGTCAGAACTGCTGACCAACTGTTCTCCAGAGAACTGTGTGGGATCTGCCATTTTTCAAACTAATGCATGTTAAGTAATTCCTTCTATACAGGTGCTCATTTCCAAGTTTAATTAGGCAATTCTTTTTAGTCATTCCTACTGATCAGAATGCTTAATTATGCAGACAAATGGACTATTGGGACCCTTTTAGTGTGGTTACATTGATCAGGGTTTAATCTCTACACCTTCCTGAAATCATTTTCAGACCCCTTTCTTTCCCATTCTCATCCCAGTGTAGTGATAGAACTTAAAGGATTTAGAAGTAGTAGTCGTATTGGGGGGGGGGGTTGTGATATGATTCCCCCCGCCCTCTCCTCTCTTGTTCCTGCAGAAAGAGATTTTGTGTTGGCTTAACAGTATTTGAAATGTTCTTAGCTTTCACTGACTCAACGGAACTTCTTTATTTTCTCTAAGATATTGAAACCATCTGAAAAGAAAGCCAAGTACCAGTATGGTGGACTGAATTCTGGGCGTCCAGTCACTCCACCCCGCACAGCTAATCCACCGAAGAAGAGGTGAAGAAAGGAATAATGTAGAAACACCATCAGATATTGTCAAGGACAAAACTCCATATTACAGTATATAATAAGTGTGCACTGTAAAACCATCCAGCCATTTGACACCCTTTATGATGTCACATGTTTAACTTAAAGAGACGGGTAAAGGATCTTTATTAATTTTTTCTAGTAGAAAGATGTGCGACACTGTATTGTAACAAGTATAGCTCCAAGTTCTAATATCCAGCATAGAGTAAAAGAAAAAGTTAGGAGAAAACTATTGCAACTACATATTCACATTTACCACAGTTTTTAAAGTTGACCAACATCCCAGTTAAAACTCGATGTAATAGTTAAACCAGACAAGCGCATGATGTTCCATTTGTGTAATGTGGTCTTATTGTTGCTTGATTGCTTTTACTTTGGTTATTTTGTAGCTAGAATGATGCGAATATTGTATCTAGTCTTATTTCCCAGCTCTATGTGAAATTGAAAGAAGAAAGGGGCTTTTTAGAACCGCCGTTGATCTTTTATCCTTCCTCTATACTCTTGATTGTTAATAATGCTGCCCAAATGTGTGCCCCGTTATAATTCAAAGCTTATTGTATGGTAGTGATTAAAAAGGTAAACTAAGTCCAGAATGCCCAGATTGGACAGCTTGACAGCCAGCATAAATTGAGACAGAAAAGCCTGTCTTGACTTTTTAACTTAAACTGCCACACAATGAATTTGTGCACTACACTATTTTAAATTATTGATATTACACTGTGCTATGGCACTTCATTTAACTTAGATAGGACAGAAGTGGTATTGCCTATTAGTTGGTAACTTGAGTATGTGGTACCTTGGCTTTAGTTTTATTAGCATGAAACACCTTTGGCATGCTTAGCTTCCAGGTAACTCCCTACCTGCATCAAAATTCATCTTACATAGTTCCACAGAACATGAAGATCCTTATTTGCTAAGCCTTTGAAAGCTGACATTCTTTTTCATAAGAGAATGTGTTTAAATGGATGTTCATCAATGGACAGTAGACTAGCTGATGAATGGTGAGCTGAAGTGCTGTAGGAATGTCCAACGTGATTATAAGGCTCATGTTGCTAAAGATTATATCCTTTGGATTTTCATGATCAAATTTCATATACTATTGTATAGACTTATGCTTTGTAGTGTACTATGGTAGCAATAATTTCTGTACACGATCGAGTTATGCAGTATTTTCAGTTCTCTCCTTTCTTAGAAGAGTTAACATTGGCATATAGCAAGATATAGAGAAGATATAAAATTTATAGTAGGATAAATGAAAGGCACAGATTTGTGATGCTTTAGGATGCAATACTTATTGGACATAACTACAAAAGCTTGTACTGAATATTGTCAAATTTGTAAGATTCTTTGGGGGAAGGCTTCAGATTTGTACCATTTTACATGTGCATCAGTAGATGTAAAACTCTTGACTTAAGTTTTGTCTTCAAAAATATTGAAATGAGGATTTTAGTAACTTACGTTTTATGAATTGGCACATTATATAATGCGAGAGAGTGACTTCTGACACAGTGAACAAGTTCTTTAAAATAGATTTAAATCTCTTTTCTAATTCCATTTTGGTTTAAATGCATATTTTAAATGTAGGTTTTTTCATTTAGTAAAGTTGTCTAATTCATTTGAATGAAGTCTGACTGGTTATTTTAACATACTGTTGCTCAAGAAGTGTGGAGTTTGGGGTTTTTTTTTTAAAAAAAAAGACAACTTGCAGCATGTATCTGTTATTGATCTGTATTGGATTGATCTGTGGTTTTAAACACATTTAATCTACCCCACTTTGAAGAAAGCACCAGAGTTTAAATACGTAGAATAAAATACAAGAATAGATTTCTTCTGATACTGCTCAAAGACACGTTTTCTTGAAAGCCAGTGATGAGAGCTGTGTAACGGAGAGTAACTTCAATTTGTGACGAAGTAATTGATGAAATCTTTTCTGTAAACCTTGACAGGGTACTTCCTGCTCGAAGTAATTTTTTATTTGACATACAGTTTTCAGAATTTTGAAAATGCTGGGTTTTGTGAAGTGCTGGCCTCTCTTGTTAGAAGCATCGTGTTGCCAAACATCTGGGTTAACACTCTTCCATTTTTTCCTTAGTTTCTGGAACAATGTCTTTTGTATCATAAAACGTCCAGGTGTAAAGCTGTATGTTATGTGAGTACCTAACATGCTCGCTTGTATTACAGATGCTGTGTCTAAAGGAAAATAAAGTCTTCAGGCCTTTTGCTGTGTCCTAAAGAAATAGGAAATTCTTAGTTCATTTCGTGGCACTGGAAAGCCAGATCTGGTTGGTGGTATTCTGAAGAGTTGCTGTTTTTATATAGCAATAATCACTTGCCAAAGGATTTGAGTGCTGTTTTGACCTCTGGGAAGTTGAGGTATCTGCTAACATCCTTTATCATCCTATGCTGCAGAAAAATACATTATTTAATAATCTGAACCCTGTAGATACGACCTATATTCCATACTAAAAGCAAGTCAGAAGTGTCAGATACATAACAGAACTTGCCATACTACTTCAGCTTACATATACAATATTAATATAGGTCTTTGGTTTTACTGTTTTCTGTTCTGGAAGAGGTAGAAAAGAGAACCTGAATCTAATTGTACTCAGATAAGGTTAACTCTTTCTTCCATGGAAGTCAGTAGTGGTTGAATTGCTAATAAGTTTTTTTCCACGTATCTCTTGTCCATACCAACCTAAAATGCTGCTAAATAGCACAGTGTTAGTGTGCTGGGAAAAAGAGGAGGATTCTCAAATGAGCTGTTAAGAGGCTTATAAAATATCACACCATTTGAGGGATGTTTTTGCATGTTCTCTCCCCACCCCCTTGTATCTGACAGTAATATTGATTCCTGATTTCACAATAGGGTACATGATGGCACATGACCTCCTGTCTTCATTCTTTGTGGTTGACAGGCATTTTGTGATTACCAAATACTGGAGAAATAGCTGCTTTAATTAATTAAAAACATAGTGCAGAGAGTCCTTCTTTGCTCTCGTGTTGCTTGATATGATATTCTAGTTTTACATCAATTTTTTTGTATGCTTCACAATGGTCAGTGTTTTCTATGCGTGGAATATTCATAATTTAAAGAAGAAAAAATATTTCAGTAATTGTGGTCATTGTGCTGTTCTAATACCTACGATGTTATTTCTGTTTAGGTAAGGGTTTTTGTACTGATCTGATACATTTCCAAGAAATGATGTAGAAATAGACTCACTGAAAATACTGTTATGGGTCTTATGCTAGTGGATTGTACTCAGTTGGCTGTGGCTGGACACAGAGAAGTATTTGCAGCCACCGAAGTCTGAGTTGGTCTTGTTTCTGACTTGGTGTGATTAACTGCATCTGTATTGCTGCTAGGTGTCACCAAGCTTCACTGTCCTTTTATGAAGACAGACTGCATTTGTACCATCCTCTGTGTTGAGAGGAACTAATAGATAGGTATGGCACTTTTTGTGGTATCACACTGCAGTGCATTTTGGTGCTACTCTCTTGCCCAGAAGACTCCAACAGAAATTCTTCACATCTGTGGAATGAAGTTGCTCTTTTATTCTTAATGGCTTACATCCCTGTTTTAGGGTTGTTTGAAGGTAGGGATGCTCTCTGCTGTGTTTCTGCCAAAAGATAATAAAAGTAGGAGTTGATGAGCAGCAAAGTATCTTTTATATGAAGAAGTGTTCCTGTCTGACCTGGCTTTTGATAAGTCCAAGAGGATATTGCCATCATTACTGTGGAAGCTGTCAGATTAAATTACTGGAGCTCTGTATGGTTTGGGGTTGGCAAACATGTTTTTGCTCTGTAGTAATGGAAATGTAAAAGACACTACTGCTCTTGAATTGAAGGAGTAACTGGCTTTGGTAGCTGGAATTTCAGAATATGTAGATAAACACAAATATCCCGTGCCTGGCCTCTGATGTAAAGCTCAAAGATTAAAAAGAGTACATTCTTTGTAGAGGTGTATGTAGTTAATAGTTAAAAAAGCTATCATTTAACCACATTGAATATCTTCACAAACTGTCTGTTATAGCTGTGACTGGTGTTTCTGGAACTTCCCTTGCTGTCAGGTTTGTTGGAGATGAAGACGCTTTATGCAAACCTGATGGGTAACATTACAGCTTAGCAAAGAGCAGAGGTGAAGTGGTGGTGTCGTTGTATTGCTTTTGAACTTGTTTGAGTTGTAACTTGATTCATAATTGGCATCTGTCTGCTTTGTAATATACATGAGGATAAATGTGCATATTTGGTTTCAAATCAATTGGTGAAAAAGCAAGGGTGAGAAAATGTTGTCTTACGCTGGAGCAGAGATGACTACGGTACAGTCAGATGTTTCTCTGACTTCACATGAAGCCAATAATATGCGTAAAAACCAGCGTGGTTTTTTTTTTTTTAAATACAAACCAGTTGTGATGAGGTTCATGCATATAGTCATTCTTGTTGATAAAAAGGGTCACAATGAATCAATATCAGGTTTAGGATATTTAGGCATGGCCTAATATTAATAGACAGAGTATTTTTTTCTCTGCTGTGATCTGTTTGCTTCATTAGCAGCTTTCAAACTCACTTAGAGTCCAGCTGTATCATACATGGATTTTGCTTCCTTGGTTCTAATGGATGATCAAGGTTTTAATGGCAGCATCTAACCAGGTGCCTGTGTGCAACTCATGGGTGTATGACCAAGCTTTCTGACTGCATGTATGAGATGATCAAAGCTGAAGGAACCTCAGACCATGTTGAACTTGTGGGACTGAACACTGGAAAACCATGTGACAGTAAGTCAGTGTTGCTGCAGTAAATAAGCTACAAAGATATGACACAAGTTTAGGTACTTTCTGTTGTTATAATCTGCCAGGTTCTTGTCTCATGGATTTCTTGATCTGGTAGTTCCAGAACTGAGCATCTGCTTTGCACATTGCTTAAGATGGGAAACCAGTAAAGCTGTCTAGTTATTTGTTCTGTATGTGTGCCTTGTTAAAATAAATAATAATGCTCTCATTGTGTTAATTTGTGATAAGGACAAAATTTCATTCTGTTTCCTGGTGTCCTGTTTGAACTCATTAATCTCTGTTCCTGTATGTCTCAAGAAATAAGACTAAAAAGATAATTCAAAATAACTTTGCCAAAATGTGGACATAGTATTTGCAAGGAAAACCTATTGCTGCCTGTTGTGGTTTTTGCAACCCGCAAGTTTTTTTCTTCTCTTATTTCCTTTTCCCTGGGGTGGGGATGGGGTTGGAAAGGAAGAAAATTGGGAGGCCAACTGCTCAGTTTTAGCTGCTGAAATTGGCCAGGCTGAAGCTAAACCATGACACTGTCTGAAACTGAAGACATGGAGTTTTAAATAAAATACATGCACTGCTTGTGGCCTGGCATAGCCCCTTTCTTGAGTTTGCTGCCTTTAAGAGAATCTGCAGTCTAGGTTTCTTGTTTGGCCTACTGCAGACCTGGTCTGAGAAGCAACTGCATCAGAAAGCAGGTGCTAACTAGATCCAGCTGCTGATAAAGATCAGGAAAAGCTACTCTGTATCTTCTGGTGGAGATGTAAGCATTATATTAAAGATGCGAAAAGCTCCCAGGCAGATCTCTAGAAACAAGCACCACTTGAAAAATCCTCTTGAAATAGGATAGATGTGCCCAGATGTTAAGTTTCAGTGTTTTAACTTAACCTGAGTTATTTTTTAATGGAAGAAGTAGAGCAAATAGGATTACATTATTTTTGCTCTCTTACAGGTAGCAGATAGTCAAAAACCGTAGATTATATTTGCAGAGAGAAAAATAGTTAAGTGTATCTTATTGCAAAGTAGTTAAAAGTATTTCACGTTGTTCCCTCTGGCTGCCTCCTAGTTCCTCTTATAAGCTCTTTGCCTTGTCAAATTTCTGGGTATGTATTAATTAGTAATTTTCCACTAGCTACCTTGGAATATTATATATTTTGGGTTGCTGTTCCTGAGTGGCTTCCTTCACCTTCCACAAAGAGATTGTATATCATTTCTGTGAAATGCTGAGAGAGGGAGTGCGTTATGAGAATTACATATTAATGACATGTTTTAATGCACCTTACTTGGCATCTAATTTCCAGAAAGCTGGGTTAAGAACATGAGTTATAAGACTTAAGGTCCAATTATGCTGGAGCAGTGATGGAGAGCAAACACCTTATTTCATTCATTCCTTTTCAAGGCTCATACCTAAAGGTACAACAAACTGACATGCTTTTGCCTTGCTTTTTCCAGCTAGAATAAGAAGACATACTCTTTTCCTTGATCTGTCTTGTTTATACTAATGCCATACAAGAATGTAACACAGTTAACCTAACTAGAGACCCAGTCTGTTGACATAACAATTTTCTTCATGTTGGAATTGATCTAGCATGCAGATGCCATCTAGTGGTCGAATGCCAGTGGATGAAATTATTGCAGAACTGGTATTCAATTGCATGTTAACCCTGCACTTGTCTGAAATGGAAACCTTACCCCTTGATCAGTACTGTAATGTATCCATAGTGCATGGCTTCATAATAACTCCGGTCTTGCTCCCTTGAACCTAGGCTTACCTCAGATGTACAAAGTTGTTTCCCATAATCTGGCAGACTTCATGAGGTCTCTTAAAATTATCTGAGCTGCCATGAAAAATATAGGAAACTCTTTTCCATGCTGGAGACTTCTATTTCTCAGTCTAACCAAATAAGGCGAGATCCTGTGTGTAAATTCAAGTGATCAGTGGATGACTGGTAGAAAACATGTAAAAGAAAGCACATTTAGGTCTGGTAGGAACCAATGTAACTACACACAGGAAAAAAATAATTATATCTGGCTTAGATATGGAGAGCTAATTGGGAAATGCTATCAGAATAGGGATGGTATTAAAGTTAAATGCCTCACCTACCCAAATATTGCGTAACTTGTGTTGCTTTTCAGTAAGCAACTCTTCCTCTGTTCCATCCATGGCCTTGGTATCAGAGGCATATACTGTTAAAAAGAGATTTGTACAGTTTAGACGTGAGGGAATTGCTTGATACTTAGTCAGGTTCCACTAATTGTCTACAGTGAGTTGCTCTTTAAAAGCTGTATCTATAATAGTGTGTTAGTTTGGAGCAATTATGTGGGTTTGAAGTGAATCCTGAAGGTCCTCATGTACTGGTTAGGATTGCAGAGCTCAAGCTGTTATATGCAAATTAGACCTTTTGGTTTATTTTCATGCAAAACAAGTTTGTTCCTAGTGTGTATGCCCTTGGTATCAGTGATGCAGGTTACTGGAGGGCCATGCCAATGTGAAGTGCTCCAGCAAGCATGGGACATGGGTGCACAGGTAGAAAGAATGGAAACAAAACGTGAAGAGCTTATGTGATGGTGAGGTGCTTCCCATGCTGTGTAAAGTGAAACTGCCATTGGCGTTTGTGACGTTGTCTCTCAAGAGCAACACTGAAATCTGTCACTCTACTGTTTACAATCTACACAACAATTTCCTCAGTATGTTTTCCATTCTGTCTTCCTTTCTGTTGCCCTTTTTTTTTTTCCTGTCTCTATTTTCTGACTGCTTTTCTACCCAATGGTGTTAAGGTCTATTTGGCTTCTTGGTTGCTCCGATAGGGTGGCACCTTAGGCTGCAAGGAAACACTTCTTTTCAATCTATTGTGAGAGGGCTGGAATTTTTGGCAGCATAACCTAGCAGCAGAAGGGAGGAGGCTGTGTACCTCAATAGTTACTGATTAGTAGAGCACCAGCAACTGGGGGGTATGTGTACAGTTCTGAGATTATGGAAGAAGTCATCTTGAAGATTAGGGCGACAGCCAGATTTTGAGATGTCAAAGCATGCGTTCTTACTACAGTGATACTGAAGAGGTCTTTTTGGAATCATACAGCCTCCTGTGCTTGTAGCAACTGAGCTTTCACCCAGGCGGATGCACTGCTTTCCCATACTTTTTAAGATGGAGTGGCAGGACAAGCACATGAGTCTTTAGGTGCAACTAGGACACTGGTCCAAGTTTGTGGAGAGGCAATGAATTGCTAGTTCGAGCAAGAAGGCTGGTTTAAGCCTTTAAAACCAATCCACATGGCTGTGAACTATAGGAGAAACATATCATGAAACAATTTTTTCCTCAAAGTGCCAATTTCCTGCAATGTGAGGTCTGTCCCAGGAACTAAGCAAACTGCACATAAGGGTAACATATTCCAACAAGCCTGAAAAGTTTTGTGGCTGCGCTTTCTTAGTCATGCCCTGGAAGCAGCATCATGGAGGTTTGCCCGAGAGGAGATGCCTCATGCTGCTTCAGGATGAGTTTTGGATGTCAGGTACAGAGCTGCTATTCCAGTAGGCAGCCTGCAGTTGTGGATTAGTTATGGGCCAAGTGCCCCCAGGGTGGTAGGAGAAATAGGACGTGTTGTCCTGCTTGTTGGCATGATTTTGTTCCAAATATATAGCCCTTCAGAGGGAGGTAGGCAAGCTTGTGTTGCAAGAATTGCAGGTGGAGAGGAGAGGCTGTGCTGGAAGGCATGCTGTTCACAACTGTGGTCTAAGGCAAAAGGTAGCAGACAATAGAGAAGGAAGAGCTCGAAGACAGCTACAGTTGGTTACCTAGAACTCAGCAGGCCTGACAGCAGTTCACAGGCAGCCTACATGCCAGACTTATTAATGCTCAGGAGCAGGAGACTCTAGGAAGGTGGTGGAAAGACCACTGTCTTCAGGAGGTATTTGATTTCCTCCCAGAGTTCCTACATTGTGCTCTTGGGTAGTGAGTCATGGGCCAACTGCAGGAAGAAAGGAAGACAAAGGTTACCTTGATTCTTCTAGCAGCTTTCATACACCTCTGTTCATCAGATACCCTCTTCACTCATACAGGTAAGCATGGGGTGATGTGGCATGGAAGCAGACTCTATACAGAGTGCTTACTGGACTTCTAGCCTTCCTCAAAACTGGAGATATGCTACTTACCCCTTTGGCTTAGTCACACTTTTAAGTTTGGGCTATTAGTCCCTAGGGGACCATATTGAACCCCTGGGATAAATCTGTATTGGCCCACTCACTCTTCTGTCTTTCCTAACACTGAAGTTTTAGGCCCCACTGGCTGCTCCTGGGCCTCATCTCTGCTCATGCACACAAGCAATACGTGCCACTGCTCAATGAGTAAGATTTGGACACTTGCTGAGCAGTTCTAGTTCAACTCAGGTGTTGTGGCCACACAGATTTTGGGGTTTCCACGTCAAATTACCAGACTTGCTGTTTTACAGTTTTCCAGGGTACAGACTGAGCAGTGTGTAAAGCTGGAAGGGTGTGATAACTCTGAAAAGGGTCCTTCAGCAAAGACTATGCTCAGAATAAATGGACGCCTTCAGCCTAATTATTGGCTCAAGCATCCACATGGTATGAGTAACATGCATCTGCTTGGGTTATGAAGTGTATGTTCAGTCCTTATAGTAGTGTTTGGTAGTTGAGAAGAAATATAGCTTATTCTTTCAGGAACTGCGATATCTATGTGAGGCTGTGAAGCAAACTGGAAGGAAATGGAACAGCTCTGAAGTTTGTGGAGACAAGATTGAGTATATCTTGTTAGGTGCTTCTAAGAATCGTGCAAGAGCTTGACTGTCATTTAGACATACAGGCAAGACTTTGTTCCCGTACAGTGCTGTATATTGAGGTTTATTGGGTAGTAGAGAAATATTAATGGTGCGATGAACTGCTGTCTTTCCCTTTAAAGAAAAAAATCAGTAGTAGATACAGACGTTTGTGCCCGAGTTTTCAAAATGGCCAGGAGATGGCATCAGTGTACCACAAATAAGCATTTGCTCTTCAAAGTGGGCTTAAAGGAGACTGTTTTATAGTGACCATTTTGACCATGCTTGCTTAGTCGCTCACGTCTGTACGAGTAGGCTTTGTTAGGTGGGTGAAGTGCAGTATTTGTATGCAACTTGCCTAAATCGAGAACTAATTATTTGCAGGCAGTTATGGTCAGGTATTTTTTTAGGGTAATTGGATGTGGTAAATTTTTGTACACAATTACTTGGGCTGTATTTGTGTATTTACTTATTTATGTGTGTCAGGTTTTTATAGGTTATTGATCTTAGTCACTGGCTTTAGTGTCGTAGCCTTCAAACTGAAAAAAAACTTATGTGCAGATTATAATGTTAATGCTTTATAAACAAGAAATGTTTGCTCTGTGCCACAACTATAATGCATTCTTACTCCCTTTTCATTTTAAAGTAGTCTATAAATCCACAAGTAGGCAAGCAATAAAATCTGCTTCTCAGTCTTTTAAGGTAGGTAAGTCTGGTGATAGAAACAAAAATATCAATGGACTTTTTGACAATAAAGTGCTTGTAAGGACTAAAGTGGAGATTCGAGAGTCCCTGACTCGCGTTTGCAGTCAGGATTAGATTCCTACTTAAAGACAGTAATTATGTCCTGTGTACAGTACTGGCAGCGCTAGCTAACATTTCCTAATAAAGGGTTCACTTTTTTGGCTTGGAACTCTTCTGAAATTTGGGTTCTTCCTCAGCTGTTATTTTATGTTGATTTCTTTATTTTGTCCTTCATTTTAACCCTGTTAAAGAATGAGCAATAAGAAAAATAAAATTTTTCCATCTATATCAGAGGCACAGCTTTGTTCTTGTATTTTGCTGACCCACAAGTAACACTTCTAAGCAGCTGATGAAAAAAAAAAATAAACTGCGATCCCTCCTTCACAGTGGTGTCATCATATTGACAGTAGCACTGACCTACTGCAGGGTTAATGTGCAGCCTTCTAATTGCTCTAGATTGTTGGCTGCTCATCTTCCTACCCTGATTGCTACTAGACATTAAACTCTTCTGTTTGTACTTTGAACTGATGCCTGCAATTAGAATCAATTCAACAGAGGAAGAAGCAGTACCATTGTGAGACAAGAAAAAAAAAATCATGATCCTTGCTCAGCACATACCAGAGGATGACCTGTGGTTTGCTGGGATGATTATTTGGTATGCTGCAGTGATTCTGCATTGTGGCTTTGATAGATGATTTCCACAAAGACTGAGGACAAAAGCACCTGTCTGCATTCTTCTCATTGAAGCTGTTTGTTAGGATCCTGTGGCTGCTAGCAGCTGTGGTAGATGTAGGAATTGGGCTTCAGAACATTCACAAGATGCTTCTTGCTGTTCCTGTCAACAAACTTCAAGTGACTAATTCTCTCAAACCCAGATTTGCAATTATCTTATTTTCCTTCTTAGAAAAGTAGCATGTATATTTGAATTTATGTGGCATTGGCCTGTGATGTTACCATTGTACATCTGCCATTGTCAGAGGTAGCACACATTGCCCTGTACAACTTACAAGGGAAACAAGAACTTCAGAGTGGAATGATACACTGGAATGATACACAGGCTTCTTGGAAATAGACATCTTGGCCTACTGCTAGCTTTTACTGGAAACCTCTTAAAATTCAGCTCTGTAATAACATTTGAAAGTCAATTGTTTTTATAAATTTCCCTACAGGAAAAACAAAAAGAAGTGTACTGCAGTTGATGCTTACCTCTTATTTCAGTAAGACTGACTCTTTATTGCAAGAATATTGCCCATGTATGACTTCAGTTTTAGTATTTCTGTTCTGGGCGTACTAAGTATTGTAGGCCTGGTGGGAAATAAGCTGCTTGTGTAGATCCTCACCCACTTATGATGGTCTTTTTTATTTGTATGTATCTACTTTCTCCAGCCTGAAAATCTTCCTTTATTTCTATTATCTCTGCTCCATGTTTATTAGTTTGTGGCTTCTGCTGACATCCCTTCTTGCAGGTAGGTGTGTGTGCTTATGCATACATTTTCAAATATCTTCTAACTCCTTTCTTTGGAGTGGAAAACTGGGGTGGCCAATTTGAGAGCTGATCACCCATGAATCCCACTAGACACTCAAACTCATTAAAAATGAAGTTAAAAGAAGCAGTTTAATTCTAGTAGCATAAAGTAAAAGTTAACTTAGGCTGCTGAGGTGTTTGCATGTTCTGTGCTGTTTTAGCAAGTGTTATACTGGTATCTAGGCTACCTATTTTAAATCTAATGAGCCGGAGGTGGTTGTGATAAGTAATACTGTTTTATAAACAGTACAAGTTGTTGTGAACAGCCCCAGGAACAAATACATCTTTGAAATGCATGAAGCTGCTGGCATATGAAGAGTTAGAGATATGGCTTTACTCACTCAAACTTGAGCTGCCATCATTTAGGAAAACAGCATATAGAAGTTTCTGGAATTCATCAGTTGAGTTCTGCCATCTGTAGCAAAGAGATTGATAGAATTTATATCAGATTTTTCGCCTTTCTCCACTAAGACATAATCTGGCAAAATGCAGAGCTCTTATATTATCACTTAGTATTTCCCAAAAATTCAGTATCCTTCAGAAATAGTCACTTGTATAAGAACACCTGGAAACTGAACACACATGATAGTCTTCAGTGGCAGGTCATCTGCATCTAATTCTTTCCTTCCTCCCAGGGTGATTTTCTGAAGAACTTGCTGCAAGAGATGCTGCTTTGAGAACAGAGGATTGAGCCACAGGTCTGAACACTGAAGTAGTTCAGTCTATGTAGACTAACCCTAGCATGTTTCTGAATCTCCTTGATTTCCTCTTCCAAAGACCTGAGCTCTAAGATGTTGCAGCCTCATGGTTCTATTGTAACATTTCACACCCTACTTCTGATGCAGGGTAATGCGAGACTGTCGGGTTTTGAGGGGCTTTTGAGGGTTTTTTTTTTTTAGAACTCAAAAATGTCATAGATTAGAATACTAGCTACAGTTGTGCACCATCTGTTGTTGCCTTTTGTGCATACAAACATGTTCCTGAATATCCCCTGTGCCAATAAACTATGTATGATAGAGAGATTTAACTATTGGATGGTGAAGCGTCAGTGCATTGATTTCCTTTTTTTTTTTTTTTTTAAAGCAAGTGATGTCTTGCATTAGAAGGACATTTCCCTGTATCATATGCTAGTTTAACTAAAACAATTACTGTTACAGTATATATTTCAGAGTAAAAATACTAATTTGTTAGGCATATTAAATGTTTGTTGATTGCAAATTCTTGAAACTTTCACGTAGTTATAGAATATAGCTGTATCCACAAACAATATATTTCTGTAGTTATTGACTCTCTTTCACTAGTAAGAGCAAATGTTGTTCCATAAAAAGTAAGGAGCTTATGTTGATCCCTGTAATTACTTTTTAAGCAGATGGAACATACATGACCATCTCATTTTAGAAGCCCTATGCACAGCAGTCTTGCAGTTATGAGGAATCAGTCTCTCTTCCATGAAAAGAAATGGCAGTAAAGAGAAATTGTGAGCTCTTGATCCCTATCACACAGCAAGCGTACTGTTGAAGGGACATAGAAAGCATTGAAAAAGTAGCTAAATAGAAATGAATGCTGCACAAAATGCCCTGGGCACTGAAAAGTGCTTATTTTCATATTAACCACTCCCAGTGTGCAGCTTTCAGTGCTATTGATGGTCATGTTTTGAGGTAGGCCAGCCTAGTAAGTCAGCTTTCTGGCCAGAATCCAATTTGCACCATTAATAAGTAGTATAAAAAAAAAAAACTCAGGAGGGCAAAGGTTCCTTCTCACACTGTATAAAAGCTGTCTATTGGGGCTCCAGTTTTATCTACTGCTGCATGGAATCAACATTTTATTGAACATAAAGGTCTCATTTGGAGCTTGCCTGATGATTAATATCTGTAAACTGTCTTTTGCTTGATCACAACAAAAAGCCTGTCAGTTTACGTATCAATTGAGCATGACAAACTGTTTTTCTCATGGATGAGGGCAAAAAAGCAAGAATGTAAAGGGCTACAGTTGCTGATTTGAAACAAAACTAAAGGATAGTATCTGGATTCCTTTCTTTTGGCTTGTATTTTACCATCAGGATCTCTGAAAGCAGCTGGAACTTCTGCTAAAAAGAAGTAATGTCTGACTGGCTTCAGCTGAGATGTATTGCACTGCCTGTGCCAGCTGAGCCCCCTTTCCCAGAGGAGGAGTTCCACCCAGTGGGAGGGCAGATGGTGATTTTGCCTCCTGTCTTCTTTCTGGTTCTGCCAGAGCAAAACCCCAGCTCTGTGGAAGTCCAAGAGATAATGCCCAAAACCTCTGCACTAGCAACAGCATCTTCCTTTCTGAGCCTCTTCTCTGCTACAGGTACTACTTCATCCCACAGTGCTGTGACTACCACTTTGCTCTTATTTTCCTGTCTAGGTTTCTACTGATGCAAACCAGGAATAGATTAGTCATAACCTTATTAGTGAAAAAATCGGGATCCTCTTGCACATATCCATCTGCTATTGACTTTGGTGAGATGGTATGCCTGAGAGAGGGCTTCTAACTCTTAGTGCATAACCATCAAATAAGAAACTAAACTTACTAGTAAATTCCAGTAATAGTTATCCCTAGTACATAACGAGTCTCTTCAGATCAAACACTTGTCTCAATTTGTTTCTATTGTCTTAGATATTGTCAAGTGTGCACAAAAGGATGTCTGCAGCAAGATGTAGCAAGTCCCAATAGTGAGACAGTAAAGGATTGTCATTCTTAGTATAACTTTTTGTGCATTCCAAGATCTCTTCTGTAGTGTGGAAAGGGTACATAGAGATGTTTTCTGTGAACGGCTTTTTCATATGGGTGAAAGCATGTCAAGGCATGTGTTAAAAATTAAATGGTGCTGCAGCTGTGTGATAGTGCTTGGCTCCAGTCTATGCCCTTTCTAGTTTATTCATATGGACATAAATGCAAATTTTGCAAGACTAATAAATGCATTCAGAAGGAAGCTGCATAATGTGATTCATGCAACCTGTTTAGTCATAAATTGCCCTTATTTTGCAACTTTGGTCAAGGCGTTGCTAACAGTTATCTTGTTCTGCATCCAATGGCTGTACAAAATGAACCCTAGGAAAGTTACCCCAAAGCCTGATTCTATATTAATGGGAGAAAAGGTGACCTGGAAACCTCAGCAATCTGAAGATTCATCTAGATTTATTTTAAGACTGTTACTAAGGAAGAGATGGAACAGCATTACAAGAGACAAGCCGGTTGCCTCCTGAGAGAAAAGGATCCCTTTGAACTGAAAGTAGCTTTGTACAGGTGACATGCAATAGACCTGACCCAGTGGAAGTAGGAACTGCACTTAGAGATTGCGCATGTGATGTTCTTCAACCCTCTGCTGACATGGGGGGACCAGTCTCTGCCTCCTTACTCCACAGTAAAGTGGCTCAGAAGCATCTGAGATAAGCTACTTGCACCTCCTGGGACTGTTAGTTGCTGGAACTGGTGTAATGTGTATAAAGAAGAGAAGATTATGCCCGTGTGTTCCTAGCCACATCACAGCCTTACACGGAATACTCACTTAATCAAGGAACTGGCCACTGTCTTGTGAGAGTGTTCTCTGAGGGTTAAAAAAAAGTCTTAAGATAAACCCGACTACCTTCAAGTTACTGAGCTGTCCAGTAGTGACGGTTTCTTGTGCTGAAAGGGAAATCGGGTGATAATGCTTCCACTCTCCGTAAGATGTTTCCAGTTGAGAGCAGATCTGCTTCATCTGCCTTTTGCCCATCACTATCTGGGAACATTACAAAACCTCTTCACCAACAATTATAGACTTTTCTACATATGGACTTTGCTTTTGCAGAGTCTGCAGACAGCATTGGCTTTTAAGGCTAACTTGTTTCATGAATCAGACTAGCTTGTGAGATAAGGAGGACAGGCCTGTCTTTCCACTTGGGTAATCAGCCTCTATGCAATAATTTATATGTCAATACAAACAGTATATAACTTAAGGTTTGAAATATTTTGCTGTATATATATTCCTTTCTAGTGGGTAAAGCAGAGGAGGCTTTGTGCAAACTTGAGAATTAAAGGAAATCAAAGTGAAACTAGAAGCATTCCATCGGGTACTGCAATCCTGTAGCCTGAGTAATGCTTTTCAAGCCAATAGGTCTTACTCATGTTAGAGTTCAGCTGGTTTGGTGGTTTTGCACAATCGAAAAGTAGTCTAGAACAGTAATATAAATTAGCCTTTCAGATAAATTTTAATAAATTGTGTTCTGGAGGAATGTGAAGTAGAAGGAAGCTTTTATATGGTTTAGCAGTCCTTAATTCTTTTAAACCACTTATTCAGTGGAGCACTTAAGTATGTACTTAAAAGTAAGCACAGCAGTAGTTCCTTTTCAATCATTAGGACTATTTGCATACTGAACTTTATGGAAGCATTTAAGCACTTATCCAGATCACGATTGTAAACAGAGACTCTTTAACATGGAAGCAAAGTACATTAATGCCTACTCTACTCTTTTTTAAACTGATTCACATCTTTATCCCATTCACGCATGCTTTCTCAAGTCAATGACTTAAGCCTGTACCTGTCTGATGCATCCTTGAGAATCTTCTTGATTTCTTAGTCTTTAGCAAAGTAATGTTTTGTAGCACGTTCCACCCATCTTTTTTCCAGTGTTCTTTGACTTCAGCAAAATAATATGGTTGCACTTTGAAGCAGAATGTGGCTTTTGACCTACTAATTCATCCTCTAGGTTTTTACCATTGTTTTTAAAGTACATACTTCCTGAGACAGAGGGAAGGTAAGCTCTTCCATCTCATGCACCATTAGTAAGAGTCAACATGAAACAGGAATTAGACATTCTCCAAAGTTTGCCATTTGTGCCCCATAGGCAAGTATCCCCAGACCTTTCCAATACATTCTATACATAATTGGTCTTACTAACATTTGTGTAGTTGCCTGCACACTCTGTACTGCAGTTTGTTCTCAGGATTTTCCATAACTTAAATGCTTCATTAGTTACTCTTTGTCCTTTGCATGAAGTTGAATTCAACCTTAAAAAAAACCAATGTGAATACCTTGGTCCATTTAAGAGCTGTAGTTGTGTCTTTTCTTTGAAAGTATAGCAGCTCATACAGGAAATTTGATCCAAAGTTTAGGGAGAGTGGTAGAAAAGCAAGACATCTTGTTACCCTTGTATGGAGACACATGCAGGTATGGATTCATCTTCAGGTCAGTACCTTGCCCATGCAGTGCCCAAGTGTTGCAGCCTTGGTCATAGAATTTTAGTCCCCCTTAACTATAGCCACTTGTAGAAGTATTGAAATGACTTTGAGAATGAAATTACAAGCAATTGTAAATGCTGGCATCCAAAACTTCACCAAAGAGGATTTCAAATCCACTAGAGTAATCTGAATGTCCAATTTCTCTTCCTTCTTCATGGGAAGTACTCATATATCCAAACTGAGAATCTCAGCCCCTGATTATATTTACATATAGTCTTTATATGTGTGATCTATATATGCAATCTTTCACGCATGCATGTTGCCAAGCTAAAATTGCCCTGTTAGGGTAGTGCTGCCATTGTTGTGAGGTCTGTTTTATTTCAGGAGGAAAACAAAAACTCTAACTGAATAGCTGCATTTTTTTCACTACCCCTAAATATATCTTCTTTTCTATAGGAAGTGATTTTGTTTGTATGAACAGTAGAGGCAAGAGAAAAAACAAAATATATCTTAGCCAGCTTCAGTAAATTTATTCTTGTTAGTGCATGAGTAGTAAGGAGGGAAGAACACAGAAGTAAATGGATGAAGGATTCAAGTTTCCTTGCATAAGCTTGTAGCTCTGTAGAAGTCTCCATAAGTTACAAAGCTTTAAAGGAATATGCAACTACTGGATAAAGAGCTGAAAGCAGTTCTCTATATAGGGGTCCACTTGCAAACAGACATTGCTATAGCATAATGACCAGTATCCTTCCTTGTCTATAACCTAAATGATTTTGAGATGATTAGTTAGACCTTATTTTTTCTTTATAAATGTGTATAAACTTAGTATGATGTTTGGTCTGGACCACCTCACTGCTGTGTCACTAGGAAAGTTTGGTATATTCTTGGTGGTGTAGTGATTGTGCTGCGCAAAAGAGGCTCCAGGCAGGTTCACTGAGACATTTTGTTTGGGAAATTTACTGGTAATTTGGTACAATCTGGGTCAACATCTGTAAGTCCTAAAGCAGAAGAAAAAAGAAAGATGGTACAATCGAGGCTGTGATACTCTGCCTGTTGGAACTGCAAACTCTGGGCATGTAGTCCAAAACACATAGCCTTAAAGCAGCAAGAAATCAGTCTATTGTTTCTAGCCATCTTGTTCCACTTCTCACAGTTTTAATAGCATCTGAATGTAATGCCTGGTGCACGCATTAGGCTGTCTTCCTTGCTGTGTCCTTCTCAGAAGTTTTATAAACGTGTTACAGCAAGAGGGCAGTAGGAACCTGTCTCTCTGTAAGGTTGTTTTGTATCACAAGCATGCAAGTATGTGTTTTCTCCTCACTCTTCTTTCCTGCTAAAATGATATTCAAGGTCCAGATCAAGCTTAGAGGGGAGCTGCTGCAACTGTTGTCACTGTACTTGTCACAGTGAATGCAAGGTCTGTATTTGTAGATCCCTTTCTAGTCAGTGAACTGATTCTCTAGATTTGGCATATGCTACAAAGAATCCAGGCCCGAGCTGATGGCAGAAACTGACTAATTTTATCTTAATTCAGAATCTTGTGATAGTTGGTAGAAGGGAAATGATGTGACAAACTATACAGCTCATCCTCAAGCATATTTCCCTGCTAGTTGCTGAAATATCTTAATCTTATCCCAGAAGGCTACTAATCTCCTATGTAGGATCTAACAACTGGAGACTTGCATGCATATAGGCCAGAAAAGCCCAATGCTGTAAAGCAGCTTTGGCTGGGAACCTTTCAGATCCATACAGCATGACGATGCCAACAGTGCCAGGATTACCTCCTCTCTGTGCATCTCTTCTCTTTTTATCTTCGCTTTCTCTCAGGGTCTTCTGCCAGGGTCCAGGAGACACTGTTGTTCACGTGGGTTTGCTTGCTGTTGCCTCCTGTTAGTTCAAGTTAGTGTTCCAGTATGCAAGCCATCTTGGTAGGCTGGGGTTTCCCTCTCATCCTATTTATATTTCCTGAAGAAGGACATGCTTGTATGCCCTTTTTTCCTGCTCAGTGGGCTTGTGTCTCAGCAGCGAGCACTGTTGCCTGTGAGCATAGTGCCAGCTCACAGCAGAGAGCAGCAGAGGCTTTAAACTTACTCCCTCCTTCAACTGGAAGTACCCCGGGTCTCATGAGCTTCCACACAACATTGCAAAGCTCAGCTTTCCCCCACCCCTGGCTTCTCCAGGCTTGTGAGAGTGTACGTGTGTGGGAAGGAGGGAGTTGTCATTGTGAAGAATTGTTCAGGGGAGTGGGGGATTTACTCATTTCCTAGCTTACTGGTGAGGATCTGCCTTACGTTTTGCTACACCTAGCATGTGTGTTTAACTTCTCTCTGGTAACTATAGCATATGTACAGATGTACTTGTTGAACAAACAGATAAAACATACTACAAATTACACAGACTGTGCATGGATATACTAGGAATATATCTGGCTGTAGAAGTTCCTAGCTCTTGCAGTCACTCATCATATTTGCTAACCTGAGACATCATTAGATAGTCTAGTTTCCTTTTTGTCTTTTTCTTTCCTTGTTTGCCCATGAGCTTATAAAGGAAAGGTTGAAATCGAGGCCCACTTACCAGAGCAATTTGCAAAGTGGTTTGTTTCTGAGGCCAGATAAGTTCCAGCTCTAAAGGAAAAGCCCTTCTCATGCTGCTCACTGCATGATTGTTCAGAGCTATTCAAGGATGGAAAAAGAAAGAAACAGTAGAGGGGAGCTGCATCCTCCAATGATCCCCTGTACATTGTTCCGGTGCTTTTTTTTCCCTTATTACTCAGATTAAGACCATGCCAGGTGAAGTCTCATTTTGGCCAAACAACTGTTGTGGAGGATGAACTACAGGAGGAGAGTCAGGGAAATGAGTTCAAATCTTTTGCTTTGATCGTATCTGAGGCTTAACATGTTGTCATAGCTCTAGCATTGCATTCTTACAGCTGTATATTCAGATGACCCTTTAGTGCCATGCTGATGTGCCACAGGGGATCAGGGAATACCTGAATGTCTGCCTGCTTCTGCACTTTGTGCCCGCCCAGGATGCTCCCATACAGGAATGTCCACTAGATACTGGGTGGAGAACACACTTTTCTGGGTTATCTGTGATTTCAAAGCTAAATTCCTCTGCAATATTCCTTTTAGAAACTGATTTAATGATGCACAGCTATAAAGATTGCTTTTACAAAACTATATTAAAAAAGAGGCACTCAAAATTGCCCATGCAAAAAATTAGTGAGATGGTTGTAACATAGGAAGTTAATGATTGTTCCACTAAATATAACTATGTTGACTGATAAACATGTATTGAAAATATTTTTAAGTGCAAATTTCAATACTTATACCTGAAAGAAGAGCAAAGGACATAAACCAGGCCCATGTGGTTTTAATAAATCCTTAAATAGGCGTTTTGTAGTATATTATCACAGTTTCACCATGAAGCGTGAAGAATGCATCTCAAAATGAACCTCTGTTCTCAGCCCAACCTCTTGGGCAGATGGGTGTCAAAAGGCTGTTCTCTTCTGTGGGCATCAGAAGACTGAATGATTTGTGATGTAAAACGTACCAGGACTACAAAGCCAAAAAGCATAGCTGATTAAAAGGAAGTTTTGCATTTAACTTTGAGCTTGCTGATTTGTCAGTGTAGGTTTTTGGTGTGAATACTTGCACTGGCTCTTTTCATGTCTTTTTAGGGGCGATCAGAATCACTGAAACTCTGGGGAGAAGCTAAACCACATTATTCTTCTCTAATTCAGAGCCCTGCACATGCTGAATGGTATCGGTGAGGTAATTCCTATCAAGTTATGCTGCAGTGGCACTTTGCTTATGTTTAATTATGTGCTACTTATTAACAAAAAATGATGAAAATAATCATCTGTTCAAAGGACAAGAGCAAAATTGCTAAAGCAAAACAGCTGAAAATTTTTGAGCAAACAGGTTTGGTGTTGGAAATTGCTGATTAGGTAAAATGGAAGCATTTCACATATGCAGACTCATTTTGTTTGAAATCTCAAGGAAAGCTTTTGAACGTTTCTTTAATTTGACAAGCCAAAAGCACCTCATTCCAATTATAATCTTAGATGTCGCATACAATGTAAGTTGGTACAAAGCACTTTGAAAGGCAATTTCAGTATTTTATTATGCCATTTTTTATTTTTAGTTATAATGCAAACTTGAACATTTTGTTGTCTTCTAGAGGGCATGGAAAGTCTTTCATGAAGTCAGTACTACCTGAGTTTGGTCAGGATCTTATGCATCTGTGAGGTCAGCACCCTACATAGATCGGTGGAGGAGTTAGATTGCAGGAGTTAAGAGAAACTAGAGAAGCACATATTCACATTGAAGCTGCGCAGCCTGTCTATTTTAACCTTGGTCAGACTTTAATGGATGGCTGCTTTAATGCTCCTGCCTGTAGCTGAATCTGAACCAGAGGGCTGTTAGAAACGTTAAAAATCCTAGTGTAGCATCTTGGGACTCCATCATCATTTAGCTTACCCACATTATGGAAGTTTTAAGTTTTGATCAGCTTTCACTGATACAGAAATTTGAGGAAAGATTCAAAGAGAGTTCAAAAAAGACAGGACTGATCCAAACACAGGGGAAAGAACTTGACAATAGTAGAGCACCCAACTGTTGTGGAGCAGGTAATGTGATGGTGTTAGTCTCAGTATCTATTCTTAAAATACAATACCCTAGAGGAAATAATCCTTTCATTATAAAAGATGTGCTACATTACCTAATAGATCTTCTAGTTTCCAGTGTCTGAGATCGATAGTCAGCCCTCTTTGGGATGGTAGGTGATGAAATAAGAAGGGAGTGGTTACCTGTTTCCTCCTATTTGGCCTGAATTGAGAGGAATATGGGCCCTGTATCTGGCTAGGTCATTGTTTGAGGACTAAACCGCCAAGCAGTGAACTGTGTTCTAGTTCATCCACTAGTCTGCTCCTAGCAGGGTGTTGAAATGTCCCTACAGCGATCAGTTTGCAATGTTAGTAGCTGGATTTGTGACAGCATGACTGTGGCAGTGTCCATAAAGAAAAGCATTAAGGCAGTAATTTGTCACACAGGTCACTTGAATATCCTTAAGATGCTTCTAGCACATGATTAAGAAAGAAAGTAGCAGTACGATTGCTTCTTTATATTCAACAGAAGTTTCCAAACTTAGTAAATTCTAAAGACCTACACCATGAGCTAATCTTCCTTGGAGTAACAGCTTCTTCTACCTCAGAATTTTTATGGTTATTACTATTACATAAATAAGTAGACATGCCGGGGATCGAGGGTTCTTTTTTTTTTTTTTCCAAGGTGTGTAGTGTACAGAGCAAGAGGGGCCATCTAATGGTAGTAGATTCAACTTAAGCAAAAAGACAGATGAAGAGAAGCATTGCTGCATGCTTGAGCCACATGTTACCACACTGGACTTTGCTTAACAGGCCTTACTCTGAAATACAGCTTTTACTTTGCCCTGCTTTCAAATTCTTAAAAAATCCTTTTAGAAGAAATTAGGCAGAGGTTAATAGTAGCTTTACTTTGAAATCTGCTTATGCTTTACATAACATAAAAGCCTGCCTGTCTAGGTTAGGTGTCTGCTTAGTTCTGTGCCACCTTGTATGAGCGTAAGGAGTAAGACTCAGTCTTAAACAACGGAAGGTCAGCTGAATTGCAGTTAATCCTTTCTTTTCAACTCACAGAAAGGAGAGGGGAGAAATTGATGCAGAATAGAATGACACTCAAATGGTGAACTTCTCATGTAATTTCACAGAGTTCAAACAGAGGTAAGTTTAGCCTGGTCATCCACAGTATCTGGTGTGGGATCAAGGAGAACCTTTTCCTGTTCCAAAGGAGAGTGTTCACCTCACAGGGAACGCTACTGTGGCCAGAAGACTACATCTGGCAGACCTTCTAGCAGCTGCAAGGAACACTTCAGCTCTTCAGCTGAGTGCAGCCAGCCGTGATGGTCTGTATAGGTGATTCCTGGGTGTTGGGATGGTTTTCCCCACAGCCCTTCTTTCAACAGCTGGGATGCATTCTATGAGTTTGAGAGATGCATTTTAGAAGAAAATTAGTCAGCCTGGGTTTTGCCAGCATGTAGTTCTGCTGGCCATGATCGCATGCTGCTCTGACACTGCCTTCTACTGAGGTAAAAGATTGTGTTCCTCTGAGACCAGATGGGATGCTGAGCAAACACTGCCAGAGAGGCTTTGGTAACACAACTACCACTTTCAGAGGTATCCTAGGTCTCTTGGCACAGCACCACATTGCATATGTATGTGTCTGCAGCCCAAAATATATCAGCTTACATAGATGCCTAAATGGCACAGCATAGTCGTGCCTAGCTTGGCTCCCTGCTTTCACTTCTAGTTCACTTCTGTTATTGTTGCTTTTCAGATTTGTCTCTGGTCTTAGAGGATTATCTGCAGCTTTGTTACCTGCAAAGAAAACGCCAGTTTAAGTTCTTCTCAGTCAAGAACGATCTAAAGCATCACTGAGTCAAGGACTTTCTACCTTGAATTCAGTAGACTTGAAGTGAGGTCCTAAATCTGCTTGTGTTGTATTTTCTTTTTACTTTAACCACACTTACATTACTTCCCTTGTAATATTTCTTGGTCCTTGGTAGCATTTGAGAAATGTTCCAGTTTAATACTTTACTTGACTGTCAATAATGTGCCAATGACTGTCTTCTATATCACTGAGGATGCTGAGAAAGATGCCTGGAGACGTCCCTCTCTTTTCATAGTTCAAATTCATATTTATTCTACTCTGTTTACTGTGTTTAGGGAGATATTAGTTTGCATTACCTGGCTCATGTCTGAGACTATTTGAATCAGTTTTGAGAGGAAGCTGTGTGTAAATTATCTTCTATAATCTAACCTTGTAACTTCCTTTCAGTTTGCTGATGGTTATGTCTAAAACGAAGCAAACAGCAATATCAGCAGCTGAAATTAACCAAAAATTCGTGCTTTAGAGACCTTGGCAGTGCATTACTCTTACTTCTCTTATCCTCTGAATGCCTATAGATTTTTTTCGCCTCTCAGAATTTGTTCCTTTTCATTTTATTGGCAATAGATGCTGTCATTAGTGCCACGGAGCAGAACTCAGCGATTTTTCAAGGGTGCTTTGCTATATTGCATTTTCTGTCCCAAGATGGAAGTGAAATGTGTTGGCAGAAATTTAGCAGAACCCAGGAGACACTTCCTCATCAAGAAATAAGATGCAGCCAGACTGTTTAGCAAAGGTCTAGGCTCTGGCTGAGTTCAGCACTTAGGAGCACTGCCTTTCATTGAGGTTTCCATAGGTGCTGTTGTTTCCAGTTCCTTGCAGATTCAGCATTTGTCCATATGAGATGTTTGGTGCCTAAGTGTGGTGGGATGGCCTTGGCCAGCAGCCAAACTCCCACCACCTACCCGATTACTCTCCTCCCCGCCCCCAACATGAAAGGGAGAGAGAATAGGAAGAGCAAGAATGAGAAATATCATGTGTTGACATGAAGGCAGGGAGTTAACTTCCAGTAGACATCAAGGGCAAAACAGGTTAGACTTGAGGAAAATTATTGTATTGCAAATTAAGAGCTATATATATAATCACTGATTTGGGTATTGGATAACAAAAAGAATCCCTAGGTTGGAAAAGACCTCTTGGATCATTGAGTCCAACCATTCCAATCAATCACTAAACTATGCCACTCAGCACCTCATCCACCGGTCCCTTAAACACCTCCAGGGAAGGTGACTCAACCACCTCCCTGGGCAGCTTGTTCCAGTGCCCAATGACCCTTTCCGTGAAATATTTTTTCCTAATGTCCAGCCTGAACCTCCCCTGGCAGAGCTTGAGGCCATTGCCTCTTGTCCTGTCTTCCTCTCTTCCCTCCTTGTTATCACCACAGGTTATGCGTGATCAGTCCCTTCAGCGAGGCAATGAAGAGCAGGTTTACAGTTGGTACCTCACAGTTCCTCTCTGCTGCTACCTTCTTGTCATGCACTTCTGTTCTGGTGCAGGACTTCCCCAGCCTGTGGTGAGTACAGCTTTCCCAAATTATCAACTAACACAGGCTTCAGTACTCCAAACACCCAGGGCAAGGCACAGCGACGGCTACTGTGTCAAGTCTCTTAGAAGCAGTGTCATTGCACCTCGTGCTGAGTATCATGCAGAGTGGTAGCGTCAGGAGGAGACCCAAGGATGACCAGTGACTGGGGAACCTGGACTGGCCCTTGTTTTGGTGTCCATGGTTGAGTGTGAAGGTTCTCGGCACTTTCCAGGATTTGGCTATCAATAATAAACCATTTTAAATATCTCAAAAGCAGTGCTGTGATGACAACCAAAGTAATTAATTGCATTACTTTTAATAGACTCTTCAAATAGTGCCAAGTCAGTGACATCTGCTGCAGTGTGGAAGTACCTTCAGGGAAGAACAGTTTTAATATAACAGATACCTCAAAAGGCAGGCCATAGATAGGCTGAAAATGGCCATGCATGGGATAAAATGTTTTAACAGACTGTTAAGCTTTCCTGCTTATTGCTCAGCCAAAAAAATGACCATTCACCCACTTACTGGTGAACAATTTAATTAGGACCTGCTCCTAAAAACAGAAACCTTGTCTGCCTAAGATGCACTCTGCATTTCTTGGAGAGGGCCATGTTTTTCTGCACCATATTTCTGTTTGGTATCAGTATTACTTTTGCTCATTTAAGCAGAGTTATCTTTGATACCCAGTGGTGAATCAGATCCAGGGGAAGCTTCATCCTCAGCTGATGCACACAGTCTTGCCCTAGAGCAATTAGAAGTACCGATTAACAGCAGCAGAGTATGAAGAGCTGGAGTTTTCATACCAACACAAATTCACTTCTGTGATTCTCTTGGGGAAAAAATGCAAAAGATCTTATTAAAATAGGGTTTGTTAATTGACCTTCTCTCCAATTTCTATGTCTATAAAATAATCTTGTTTATTAAGAAGTCATCTTTAGCTGAAATGCACTGTGTTCCCTGAAACATTTTGTGCAGAATTCATGAATTGAAGCTGTACAAACTGAATATCAAGGAATTAATTTCAGAGGATATGATCTCATAATCTCACTAGCTATTTATATTTGGAGTTGGATAGATTTTGGTTGGCAGCTGCAACCCTGGAGATAAGTTCATCCATATATTCAAAGGAAACGGAACCTTTTTAAAAACTATATTTACTATTATATTATCATGCTTGTGTCAAGTCTCAGAGTTTGGATTAAAGGCCAGGCTAATTCTTATGTTGGTGCTTGTACCTAGCCCACTCTAATTCAGTGGAGTTAATGTGGAAGTAGTGACTGAAATTTATGATCCTGCTCCAGTGAATCTCAGAAGGACTGGCAGAAATGCAGCTTTCTCGGGTCTTTCTTCAACCTTCATGACTCTGCATCAAGAACCATGTACTGCAGTGGCAGTGCAGAGCCCATGGAGTTGGCGTTATGTCTCAAAGTAGCGGACTCGTGTATCTAGCTTTTTTCTGAAGCCAGTCTGCAGCCCCTTCAAATTTTACACATTGCAATGGTGAAACACAGATCCTACAGTGCTTTGGAAATAGGAAGAGGGCCACACCGTGCCAGGTGGAATTTTCTTATTGTTTAAAAACTTCACCATGTAGAAAATAGTGGAAAAGTTGCCTAAAAGCAGCCTGGAAGTAAAAAATCGTTCAGTGGATATTTGTTATCTCTGTGGAATGGAACTGGAGAGCTGGCAACTGTGCCTGAGTTACTGGAAATCTCCAAGGTAATTTCCAAGACTCGTTGATAGCTTACATGGAAATTGGGCATATAACTTTTCAAAAGAGTACCTCCCAGTTAATTCCTTTTATCTGTCTTCAGTAGATGACTCGTTTATTACCAGAATTTACTCATTTGGCTGCATTGCTGTACAATCTTCCTTTACACATTACATGCCTAAATTTCAAAGATTTCCAAAGGTCTCATGATTTTCCCTGACATTAACTAAACCTGTTGGACTTAAGTATCTCAAAAAGGAGGCTTGCTACATTCCTTTAAAGCAGCAAGTGAAAAACTCAACCTCTGGCATTTAAATCCAGAGCCAAAGCTAGGTCACATCAGCTCTGATGCACTAAAGCACTTAGGTAGGTTAGTGGGCAATGTCACTACTTTGATTCCTAGGGGCTGTTCTCATGTTTAAAGTTTAAACGTGTCCGTCCACTTTGCTGAGCTGCAGCCAATGTCCCAGAAGCTTGGTTGAAACGCGCAGTTGGATGCTGACAGGCCAAACTGCCCCATGTGCAGATATACATTCAGTATCCTGTCATGTGGTGAGCTTGAACCCTTCATAGGAAGGGGTACAACCTTGATTCTGTTTTATTTACCCGAGAAGAAGGCAGCAGACTAACTCACATGAGAAGGGAAATGGGCTTGCTAGGAGATACAGGATACCCATAGGGATGAAGACTGAAGGTCTGAGTGAGGGCTCTGTTAATTGAGGCAAGGCCGTTATAAAAGGGCCTGAAAGCCTTAGGCTGGTCTTGGGGGTAGAAGTTCTGAAAGAATCACTGGGGAAGAGTGTGAAGTTGGGAGATGCAAAGGCTGGTGCTTTAGAAACGATGGCTCCTGGGATCTGCTATGGGTGGGAGCTGCACAATGCTGCGTTTCTTGCCAGGAAAGAAGATAAGGCATGAAGGAAGGAAAATCGATGTTTGGAGTTGAAAACTGAGTGGTTTGGGTTTTTTCTCTTGCTTTGACTTTGGTTCTGGAAGATCTCGATCAACATTACGTCACCTCAGCTAGCTCACAACCTGGTGATGGCAGAATCTGATATAAATGAGCCTATGTCTAAATCAAATAATCCTCTGCTTGAGGAAAATTTGTCTCTCTTCAGTGTAGTGGAAGGAGGAGGCAATGTTTTACAAAGTTCAGTAGACATAGTCAGTCACCTTGCTCTGCACTCACTGCCATGTGAGCAACCCCATCATGTACATGTCCAAAGTTATGATAAGCTAAGTGGGAACAAAAATACTTTCCTGAGGCGGTGAGGAAATGGAATTTAAAAAAAAAAATGTGAGCCACTTTGAAATGCTAATCCGAGGTGTTTTGCACATTGCAAATCAGAACTAGATTTTCAAAACCAGAGTCATATAACCCAGGAGAAGATTGTTGACACATCTGTCAGAGATTCGCAAGTATTAGATTCTACAACAGTCATTGCCACAGAGAGTAGACTGGTGAGAGGACCATCTTCTCCTTTGCCTTCTGACTGATTGCCCAAGAAGTGATCTTAGAGATTTTTAGTGCTGGTCATTAATTTGTTGACCTTGACAAATACTTTCTCTTCCTGATTGTAAAAGACTGGAAGATACAGAGCTCTTGTGAATTGTAGGCATGATTTCAAAGCATATTTCCATGTATTTTCACTTTGGCAGCTCTGGGTCTTATGGGTTGTGCTGTAATTTATGTTATAGACTTAAGTATTACAATGTTCCCTGACAAAAATCACCTAGTATAAAGTAAAACAAGCTGATTTTTGTAAGGGCTTGTTTTAATGTCCATTGGGATCCATAGAAACGTTTTAACTGACTTTGGTGACTACTGGTAGGATGAAGTAGGCTGTTTCATGGAAAACCCAGAGGAGAATGGTGATGATGCTACATTTAGACTGTGAAAAAAATCCATTGCTCTCACTAGCATCAGTAAATGAAGGGAAAAGATTTTTTTTTAGGCTTTCCTACAGGGAAAGAATATAAAAGGTAGGAAGAAAGGTAGGCCCTAGAACAGACAAAAATATGACAATGACAGCTTTCAGCAGGACCTGACTCTGACTGGGGTTTTCATCTTTGTGCACAAAGGGAATATAGCATACAGAACAACTAGTGAAATCAAGACTTACATGCAAAATAACTGAAGTGGGTGAATTTGGTATAAATGATGGCTTAATTTTTCAATCTGCAGAATAAAATGTGACAAACTTCCAAAGAAACACAGTCATCCTTGTTTCAGTACTAAGTGCTCTGTGGGAGTTGCAGCACTGATTAAGTTACAGCCTGTGGATTTCAAGTGCCCTTTTTCAAATGTGATAGTGAGGGTTGTTGATAATGAGGTTAAACTTCACATGGAAACCAGATGATTCAAGGAAGCTGAACTACAATGCTGCTTTCTGCACTGTGATCTGTGCCCTGCTCAAAGGTCAGCAGGAATAGAAGAAAAGCAGAAAACAAAAGCCAGTTTTTCCTTGTTCTGATATAGAGTAGGAAGGCAAATTTTGTATTCTTCAGGTTTTCCACAGTGGCACTGTTTTGGCAAGGAAGGTACATAGAAATTTGTTGGATTTATTGGTAATGTAAAATTTTATTCATGGTTCCTGTTGGCATGGAGTCTGTGCAATGAGCTCCCACTTTCCAGAGCCACAGTGAAGTCATGAAGCTCTATACTAGTGTGGAAGTGTCCTATGCAGAGATCTCCATCACTGTGGGGTTTTAGACACTGCATGACATAAGGATTATTTGCTGCACAACAAGCAGTTTTCTATTTGAACACATTTCAACAATATGACGAAGACTAGAAAAAATTGCTCTCAACTTTAACTGAAGAGGTAATTGCTAAAAAGAAAAGAATGGGACTCCTGCCTTTCTTGTGTTACCTACTTACTTGGCACATCTCCAAAATCAGCTGATGGAAAGAATAAATCTGCATTTTGGGAGAAAGCCGTAGGTAATCCAAATAATATACTTGGCTATGCACTCCCACTGCACTCAAATTCATTTCTGAAGTGATGAACATACAAGGAATTTGAATACATTGTGGAGGAATAAATGCTACAATAATTTTAAAGGGGGGAAAAACCAATGAAGCGTGCTGAGCTGCCTTTTTTTAACTTGTGAGTTTGATTTTTTTTTAAGCTGCTGAGTTGCTTTTCTCTGTTCCATTCCTTTTTCCACTAGTTGAAGAATTAAATGAGTCCTGGTGAAAAGAGAAGTCTGTGGCTCTAAGTACTATTCTATGGATTGATGCGAGTCTTAATTTCTGCTTAGATTTTGTGCCAACTGTCCCCCAAGTGGATTTCATTAATTAAAAAACCCAGCTTTATTTCTCTCTCTGATGCGTATTAAGTTTGGGTAATGTTTAGTCCCAACTACGGTTTAGCTCCATGAAGAAAAGTTTTGTTTTTAATTAACACCCATGACTTAACCAGTGTTTGTAGATCTATCATCTTTTATTTCCTCTTCAGCTTCATTTTAGCCCATCCATATAATATGCATGATTTTGCCATTTCCCTTGTTAAGTTCTTTTTTTTTTCTACTAAGCACTGTAGTATATACATGTGCCATAGTGGTTTCAGAGGCAAAAACTCAATTCCCTGCCTTTCCATTAACAAGGAAGGTATATTTCAGAGGGATCTTTAAGTACTTTTTTCTAGATTTTTCCTTGAGTAACTCTTATAGACAGGGGAGAAAGTCCTTGCTCATACCAGGACCAACTCTAAGAGGCAAAAAAATTCATGAAGATGACACACCACTCAAAAATACACAACTCCGTACCAATCCTCAAATACTGTTTCAGTTTATTCCTAACTGTCTAGTCCAGAAATTACTTCTGAACAAGTCAGGGTCAAAAAGTGGAGTGCAGTTTGTAGCCAAGACCCAAACTGAAAAAACCAAAGGGTCTTTTATGCAGGAAACATAAAATGCCATGTATTTCCTTCACTAAGTATAAATAATTCTCTCTGTGACCCCTGTGGCATGATCCCTAGGAAATGATATAAATAGCACTTTCCAAAAGAAGTGACAAGATGTTAGCTTTCTGGAGAAAGTAAGTAGGCAGGCCTTTAAGACCAACAGGAGGTACACTCAAGTAGAGCAGGCAAAAGCTAGCTTTCAAAATTCTCTTCAGCAGACTTTTAATCTGCAGAAGCTTGTTTTTTTCCAAGCAGGTTTTGAAACATATTATTACAGTAAATGTAAGGCTCCAATAGTGGTGCTGAGCTGATAATCCTGGAAACCAAAGCTCCCGGCTTACCCAAAAAACCTAGCACAGGGCATGCAGCAGAAGTGGATGGTTCCCTATCCAGGCCCCCTCCTGGGAGAGGAGAACATTGCTGTGTCCTGTTCCCAGTGGGTACTTTGCCTGCCAAGCTGCTAGTAATAGAGTATTGACTCACTGCCACTCGAAATAGCTCACATACTGATGTTGCCCAGAACCCAAAGTGTATTACCTCTGCATTAATTGAAATGTAGCTTTCAGCAACCCTTATAAACCTGCTCGGCTGTAGTGCGAACACATTTGTTTCCAGCAGAGATCCTGATAACTAGTGAGATTCAGAAGTGGTGACTGACCTTTGATCACCGGATTTCAACTTGGCTTGCTGCCTTGCTGGGAGGAGGAAAGGAAAATTCTTCCTTATAAAAGCCAAGTTCATGTCAGTGTCTTCTGTTAACATTTAGTTTATCTGAAAACACAAAGCTTTTAAGGTCCCTTCGTACTGAATTGCCTGGCTCTTTTTCATGCTGATACTACTAACTCAGAAATTGTGACTTCATATTTAATCTGTATGTGACTTTCATTTCGATGTATATTGCATCTTCTGCATTTCCAAATTTGCCTGTCTCCCAGCTCTCCCCTTGTTTCACCTCAAAAACTGCCTTGGGATTTTCTTCAGGGCTGCCAAAGTCAACTTCATTTCTTCCTTGGAAAATCCTTAGCTCCAGTGTTTAGGGACGAACCCTCTGCTTGGATGCTGCCCAGGTTCTGCTCTGGCTATAAGTCCCCTGAGGGCTGGAAAGGTACAGGGAACAGCCCTGCAGGCTGTCACGTGCTTTTGCAGTCATTGGACTTCTGAGAGAAACAGGGCTCTTGCATTTGCAGCTCCTTCGGGATTTGTTCCCATTCATGCTCCCTCAGTGCTTTTTCTGATCGTTCTTCGTGACAGGAGGGTCAACAGACACCTGTTCAAATCTAGGTTTTAGATTGCCAGCTGCTACATGACCTGGTTCCTCCTGTGACTTCGCAGTAATTCATACAATCTGAGCTTGAACTCCGTGTTTTTCTCTGAAATTACTCTGCTTTACCCCAATTATACAAAACCACTTCCTACTGGAAATGTAGTTCATTATTAGTGGGAATAATAGCAGATAAACATCATTAGCTTCCACTACACTCAAATCCAAAACAAAAATGAAAACTTAATAGCACCTGGTAAGGCAAGTTTAAAAAAGGAAATGCAGAAAAGGGGGCAAGGAGGTCACAATTTTTTAATGAAATGTAAAATGAGCGCACAAAACAAACGCATCTCGGAACAAAAGCTAAATCTGCAATGGCAGCTGCTGTCTTGAACTGTGTTTGTTCATGGTGCACTGCACCATTACAGCATGGATTAAACAACCACAGTATGAGGTCAATGGCCCGTTCAGGAGTGTGCTAATTTCACACTATGCCATTGTTAATAGGCAAGGTCTATCTGAAATTACTCTTGTTGATATGTAGCCTCTAAAGAATTTTTAGATTGTTTTGTCTTGTTAGAGGATCAATTCATTGTTTCTGACAATTTTCTTATTGGGAAGTGAGTCTCATCTTTAAATATTGTGATGCATGCTGTTATTTCCCTTGGTGTTCTCCCCTGCTTCAGTTTCATGTTTTCTGGTGTTTGACAATGTCCATACAAGTGGATGTGCAAAAAAGGGAGAAGGAGTAAAGCTGTGAGTGGGTTGAATTCAGCACTGGGATGAGTTTAGAAATATAACAGTTTTCCATTTTTGCAAATAGTTTTGCTATCACCTTTAATGGTATATTTTCGATCTGCTTTATTGTAACAGGTCACAGTCACTTTGCGTTTTGCCTAAGCCATGGATTTTCTGAAAAACTGTGTTGATGTCGTCAATTAATTCATCATATACCACTCTTTAATGATTTCTTAGAGAGCACCAAATTTTTGACCTGGTGTGAACTGATACTATTCGATTGGCTTTCACACTGCTGCTTGATTTTTATAGTAGCATACCTAAGGCATAATTTGCATTGTACTTATGAGAAGAGGCTTGTAAAGGCCACCTGCCTGGCAATCTAGCTGCCTTTGTGGCCTTCTGAATTTTACAGCTTCCCTTGGTTGTGAATATTCCCATTAACAATCTGCCTGAATGTGCATTAGGAAACATTAGTGCAAGCATCTTCACCACATCCTGTGGTTACCTCTGGAGATTTGACGTGCCACAGCAACCAACCTGTGAAGCCAGGAGGGTCTGATTCTCAAAAAAGGAAAAATGGAGGAGGACATCCAGTCCCTGGATTTTGAAGCATTTAAGTAACAGGTCAGCGTGCCTGTTAGAATCTGAGCAGCATATTCATCTGTTCTGGTAAATTCACATCTTAAATTTAAGCTCACACTAACATTGCTTAGTAGCCTGTGAGGTTTCTTTATTGGGGTGAAACACAGCCATGTGGCAATCTTGCCTAAGTGGAGTTTCTGAGTGGAGGCTGGGGTCTGGCCTGGGTTTTGATAGTTTAAGTCATGGTGAGTCTCTGAGAACCTCTTAATTTTCAGTAAATAGGCATATTTTGAAGGTCTGTAGAAAGACAGCATTTAAGAAGCCTCTGCTGAAATAAGCACCAACAGACTGTAAATTGCAAAGTGCAGTGTAATTGAATCTGATCTCTGTATTTTACAGACTGTAGTAACTGGGAATTGCCCTTCTTTTAAATGTATACCACTCCTAGGATGGCTTCTTATTGGAACTGTGATCTCATAATTTTTAAAGACATAGGAATGTGAAGTAAGGAGTGGTGTACAGTCCCCTTCATACTAGTAGAGAGTGGCAAAGTGGAGGCTTTGGGATACTTCCTGCTGTGTCATTGGTATTAAACTAAGACCTACACAGTAATTAACAGCTTAGCAAATATGAACTGAGTCCTTGAATAGCTACAGCCTGGAGCCCAAATAACAGTGCTCTGTTCCAGGTCAAAACAGATGACCTACAGAAGGGCTGAGTGGAAGCAGTCTGGGTTTGCACTTGGCAGCAGGATACAGTGTGCAGCTCCAAGCATCCCTCTGGCCAGCCCTGCAGGAGTTGTCTCCCAGAAGGTCCATGCTGTCCTGACTATACTCTTCACACCTCTTTAGTCTCAGCCTTTGTCTGAACACCGTCCTACCCAGTGGCTAAGCACTTCTGTATATAATGTAGAGGGTCTACAATTTTTCTTCGGCAATGGGAATACAATGATTTCCCTAATTTTTAGCTCCTATTTGTCTTGGAGATCTAAAGGTAAGATCTGAACTTAAGGAAATGAAGTAAAACAGATGAAGTCTAGACCAGAATGTCGTCTTTTGTAATGTTGTAGGTTTGCTGTTTAATGTGCACATTCTATCTCCTCCTATGTCCCTTTTCTGTCTCAATAACTTTTTTTTTTTTTGGCATGCAATGATGGGCAAGTTATTTGCATAGGTATTTTTTAAGGATTGTGCAGAAAGCCACAAACAGATGTAAGGCCTGAGGTCTTCAGTGGAAAGTCTATTTAGGTTTAGCAGGAAGAAAGTTAAGAGTCGATTCACTTAGGATAAAATACCCTCACGGTAGGACTGTACTGATCACTCAAAAATGATTGAATAGCTCAAGAGAATGCAAGAAGACTGGTGAAGAATATGCCTTAGTCATCTGGAACCTGAGTCTAAGCAAGCTCAAACTAGAAATTTGGCTTGTTTTAAAGAGTGGTATATTGGTAAGAAAAACCTCCTAAGGAGCGACTGTTCATATCCTCTTCTTTAAAATAAGGCTGAAAAACTTTTCAGAAGACACATTTTAGCCAAATATTTACTGAAGTAGATGGTTATTTCATTCTATACAGGCTTCCTGAGTTGAAATTAAAAAGATGATGAGGCATCAGAGATGAGAAAGGGTGATTGTAGTGGTCCATTCTTGCCTTTTATATGAATTATTATCTGACATTATCAGAATCTGTAACAGACCAGTTTCTCACCTGCATGTGCCAGATCAGTAGATACTCAAAACTGGGTCTAAGTCTAAGACAATTGACATGAATTCTAGAAAATTTAGGGTATGATGGAGAATAGGAACTTCTGTGGACCTTTCTCTGCAACTACCTAACTTTTCCATGGGGGAAAGAAATGTTTGCAGTGCACCTAGACAATGTGGCAGAGAGAAGTTGGCTATCACCTTCTCCTTGTCCTTAAAACAGCTGTTTTGTTGTCATCCTTGTTGATGAGGAGGACATACCTCCACTTCTCCTGTTGTTGTGCGTAGTGAGTAGTAGGAAATATCCTGATGATCAGGTACTTTGGAGGGTCATCCCAGAAGAAGCTGACCAGCTCCTCCTGTTCCAAAGGCTAAGTCTCTTTTGTTGTTTCCAACTCATTTAAAGCTGCCATCTACCTGCTCTGTCTACCAGCAGAGGTGATCATACTCCCAACTTGCTGTTTCATGGACAGGAAAGTACATGAGAATCAGGACTGCAGAGACAGTTATAACCTGCAACTATGTGCTGCCAAGATGTGGTTACAAGCTGGGTTTCAGTTTCACATTTTTTTATTAGCTATAACTGTTTGGACTGGCTATGGCATTTTGCTCAATGTTTTTCTTTCATGAAATCCATCTGCTTGTATCTTCTCACTTAAAAATATATTTTACATGCAAGTTCCCCAAATACCCAATGCTTCTCCAATTCCCACCTTTTTAAGGAAATACCACTTAAGCAGCCATGTGTGCTGAGCAGTGGTGTTTTCAAGGAGTGGGAATATATTACTGTGGTCACAGGGAAGGAGGCAGGATTAGGCCCATTGCTTCCATTATTTCAGTTGGCATTTGGTGTGCAGAACTCTCGCAGTCGGGTGACTGCAGCAAGGCACCTGAAATTAGAAACCACTTTTAATAAACACTGTATAAATAACATTAGTGTGAGGGATTAAATGAAGAGCAACGAAGGAATTTAAGGGCATGGGGTTGATGGTTCTCCTTATGATGCTTCTTTGAACCTGTGACCAAATCCCACTCTTTACCCTGCGGTATTACTTACTCTGCTGTGCCAAGGCAGTTGTCTGGTTTGGAAGAGGTAGCAGTTTCACATATGTACCATATTTTAGGAATGATTGATTGGCTTCATGTAATCGGAGTGTTAGTTACACCTAGGTAATTCTGCTAACTAATAAATAGACTTCACACTAACCTCTTCATGATTACTCAGAAATATCTGCACACACAGTCTGAAGGATTCCCTATGTTTTTAATTTTTTTTCCCATGCTAATGTCAATGTTGTGATTCTCTGTTCTCTGGTAAAGGTAGAAGTGGCACTGTTCCTCTTGCTAGGACACAGCATGCTGCCTGCGTATTTTCACCTCTAAGTTCCCAGCCAGGCTTTACCCAAAAAGGTATTGAAATAAATCATTTGATTTTGTGTTTTGAAAGATCCCTCTGGTCATATAAAATAAATTCCATTTTAAAGTGGTTTTCATAATCAATTTTGTTATTAGCATTTAAACCATAAAATTGTGCTAAATTCATTTGGCTGGAGCACACCCTTTCAAGTAACTTTTGTGCTGAGAACTTTAAACCAGATCTGTTTAACAAACATTCAGTGAATGTATTCTCTGATGTTCGTGTGGTAGTACAGTGTTGTGATATTTCTACAGAAAGGCATTCTGCGAGCAGTTTAAACCTGAGAAGTGGTTAGCAATGTGTGGAACACAAGTCGGGAGCTTTGCTGTGAATTCCTCTATGAATCTGTTATGTGATCCTGAGGAAGTCATGTTGTCTGTCCATTCCTGCTTCTTCCCCTCTCTTATATGCTGACAGTACTCTGCTTAACATATTTCCTTTGAAAGGTAGTAATTACAGCATTTTAGGGTCCAAAACTGTAAGATTTTCAACTCATTGTATACTGATAAACATTCCAATTGGATAAGACATATATAGAAGAATTTGGTCTTCACCTGTTGGTATCACACATTCTGCACCAGAATTAAGGTATTACCTGCTGCATAAACAAGCCACAGTTCTATAAACTCAAGAGAATACATGCTCAACAGTGTGGTTTTGAAAATCCAGCTCACTGTGTGCAGGCATTGTGTTAAACATGTCTTGTTCAAAAGTACTGAGCACATTTAAATTGACAATTACAAATTCCCATGGGAATATAAAATGTTGCATCTTACAGAAAAATACCACAACTCCCACACTTGATGCTGAAACCAAATATTGAAGCATTTCTTAGTCTGCCACTGACCAACTCTGCTTAGCAAGTTAACTTAAAAGAACTGTTTCTTTATATTTTCCATTTGTCTGCATGGTAGGAGGTAATAGTTTCATTTTGACTGACGACACCGTACACCTTGTGCTGCAAAGCAATAATTGTTTGAGTTGATAAGATTTGTCTCAAAGAACTCTACAGTGCAACCTCAAAAATCATGTTGAATTATTTAAAAAATACAAAAGTTTGCTTTTCCTCAAGTTTAATTACAGAAACCATTTAATTACTTAGGCTTCCCCAAAACCACTCTTTCCTAATAATATACAAAGATTCTGCTCAGTATCTATGCACTACATATATATGAGTTTGTATAATTTATTTATTTACTTTTACATAAAATGTTTGTGCAAAACCCCATCTTCAGTGTGTAAGGTGACATGAAATACAGCCACTGGCATATGTGTATGGCAGTAGGGTGTGTAGTGAAAGCAATGACTCTGATGTGGCACGCACTATACAAGTCTATATCTAGATAATCTATACAGGCTCTACTACAGAGAATACAAAGAGCTTTGTCTACAAAATGTGTTTTACAGAGATTCCCATGGGGAAGGAAACCTCTAAATAGTTTAGTAGCTTTGGAATCATATCTGTGGCTATTCTGAGATTTTTCAAACAGTGCTGTATTTGCTCCTTTTCGAAAATGTAGCTGGATGATGCTTGTGCTTGTCTTTCTGACAAACAACTATTCTGTTGAGCACTGCTGACCGTCCAAATGAGATCCAAAAGCAGAGCTCCCACTTCATTAGGCTCTGACGTCACAGAATCACTAGGTTGGAAAAGACCTCTTGGATCATTGAGTCCAGCCATTCATATCAATCACTAAACTGTGCCCCTCAGCACCTCATCCACCCATCTTTTAAACACCTCCAAGGAAGGTGACTCAACCACCTCCCTGGGCAGCCTGTTCCAATGACCCTTTCAGTGAAAAAGTTTTTCCTGATATTCATCCTGAATCTCCTCTGGCAGAGCTTGAGGCCATTCCCCCTTGTCCTGTCCCTTGACATCTGGGAGAAGAGGCCAGCTCCCTCTTCTCCACAACCTCCTCTCTGGTAGTTATAGAGAGCAATAAGGTCTCCCCTCAGCCTCCTCGAGGCTAAACAACCCCAGTTCCCTCAGCTGCTCCTCATAAGACTTGTTTTCCAGCCCCTTCACCAGCTTTGTTGCTCTTCTCTGGATACACTCCAGAGCCTCAGCATCCTTCTTGAGGTGAGAGGCCCAGAACTAAACACAGAATTCAAGGAGCGTTCTCACGAATGCTGAGTACAGAGGGAGAATAACCTCCCTGGACCTGCTGGTCATGCTGTTTCTGATACAAGCCAAGATGCCATTGGCCATCTTGGCCCCCTGAGCACACTGCTGGTTCAAACAACGCCCCCAGGTCCTTCTCCTCCAGCTAGCTAGACTTCTCCTAGTCTGTAGCACTGCATAGGGTTCTTGTGCCCCAAGTGCAGGACCTGGCATCTGGCCTTGTTAAACCTCATGCTTAGCAGTCCAGCCTGTTCAGACCCCTTTGCAGAGCCTCCCTATCCTCCAGTGGATAAACACTTTTGACATGCTGCAGACGGTGATGGGTTCTTCTGGCTGTGATGTCTTCCATCTTGCTGTTCTGGTAAGAAAAAAGAAATACAATATTCCTAGGGAGCGAGAAAGAAAGCAAGGAGCTATGCCTCTGTTTCTCAATGATGCTAGCATGCACGCAGGAAGGCAGATGCTTGGATTTTGGTCATTACTCCTTTTCAACATGCTACACATGTCACAGCCTCTAACAGAGAATAGGAAATCTCTTTTCAGGTATCGTCAGATCCCATATTTAGAAATTAGCATCACATCTGTCCTGTTTCTGTGCCAAGCAGCTCCTCGCTATCCGAAGAAGATATCTCACTACTCCTACCTGTGGATCTTGTCTTATGAAACTAGGTACCAATTTATTTAATGGTCTATTTAAACGAAAAAGCAATCTGCTGGGTCTCCTAGAACGGTTTTGATAGGTCAAATGTAAGTTTCCCTGTAGGATTTGTGCAAGACACATGAAACACTGTCTGCAAAGGCATAAAAGCTTTAGGGCCTTATAATGACTGTTAAGTAGTATCTATAAACCTCTATTTTTGTCTCAGATAAATATCTGCACATGCTGCTGTTATCATTGAAGCAGCACTGCTAAGTACTGTCTCAGAAATTTTCCTGTTGCATCACCTCAACTCAGCTGCAACTGCAGATTAAACAAGAAAGCTTCCTCTGTGTTTTCAGCAGCTCGTGTACTATAAGCATTACAAGGACAAAATAAACTGGGGGAGGGGGCAGGAGGGTGTCAGTAATAACTATAGCTGTAAGCCTATTTTCTCTGTGCATTTCAATAGAATCTGCTGCTACCCTGAAGCCTGTATGCAGCTTGGTAATAGCCTCCTTTGTGTTGCTGTAGACACGGCTCATCATTTGCTGCACATCTAGTACTAAAGGTTGGAC
Source organism: Clamator glandarius (assembly GCA_033459285.1). NCBI lineage: Eukaryota > Metazoa > Chordata > Aves > Cuculiformes > Cuculidae > Clamator > Clamator glandarius. The sequence goes on along the minus strand of JAUNZM010000614.1, from coordinate 814,663 downwards.
CCTGCTTCATTACACAGTGTCTTAACCTTGCTTTGCCCTTCTACCCGACAATAGCTGCTTTGTTTCTTTTCGCCAACAGTCAGACATCACAAATTCCTTCTCTCTAATGCCATTTACTGAACCAGCACCACCCCAAGTGGTTTCAGAACTAACTGATTTGGATGCTGGAGTCTGCTGCAAGGCCAAAAATAACTCCCTGTTTCTTTCTCCTTCATTGGTGAAAGTAGGAGAGAAAGTGGCCAATGACAGAGACACAAATCCCCCATAGGCATCAGAGACAAATCTGTTTTGTGGCAGGAAAAAAATAATGCATTTGAAAAATGTTTCTTTGCTCGGGCCAATAGATATAGAACTGCTGCATGCAGTTTTGCTGAACTGATGGTATCACTTGAATGGCTTACAGACTACATAAAATGCATTACATAATTATATTTTTAAACACTGTCCCCAGCTGTGCTGATGCACATAAAAGCTGTGTTTACAATGGACTCTGCACATGTAATTATTTTGTGGCACTAGCTCTGTGCATTTCCTTGATGGATGCTCCATGGTGCATTAAATTGTAGCTTTTATCATAGATGCTTGAATATATTCTTTAGCTGTTTCAGCTTTAAATACTCTCTTTTTCTCGCATGGGTGAACAGCACTGATGCCTGGCAGGGCTAAGTTATAGTATCTGAGGGAACACCTTTAAGCCCTCTGGAAGCAGCAGAAAGGGAACATGGTGAGTGCTGAAGTCAAGGCACCAGGGTTGTGGGAAGCACTGAGCAGCCGAGCTGGCTGGTCCTGCATGAGAGGTTTGCAGTTCCTTGGGATGGAGTAATTGCTCCACTCCTATATCGCCTGCACATGTTCATCCTGGCCTAATTAACACTGCATCGACCCCCCTGCTTTGCAGCACAGGGAGGCTAACAACGTCTTCTGCCTGCCCGAGTGCAGGAGCAAAGGGGACAGAGGCTGCCGGTGCAGAGTTAAACAGAATGTGGCTGGACTATTGGGATCAAAGAGCAGCTTTGATTTATCTTCTCTTCCATTCTGTTTGTATACAGCAAGCAAGCTCCCAGCATTTCACCGTGAACTCTCCCTTGTCTGTTCTCTTTCCAGTTGTGAAATACCTAGCCCTTCCTTATGCTGGCATAGCAGCTGATATGTAGGACCCAGTAAAAAGAGCAGTGAGATATTTATCTTAGATCTGTTGCAGTATTTTTGAGTATTAATATCACTGTGAAAACCTAGATGCTGGAAGAGTTTTGCCTGCCAAGCAATAACACTTGGAAATAAATAAAGACAAAAAGTAATACAATATCCTGAACAACTGGTTCAAAAAGACGGAAAACCAGCATCATCGGTAGATGGGCAGCTGATTTTTTTTTTTCCGCTATAGCTGCAAAGATCTGGCAGACTTTCATTGTCAATAAGCAAAATGGTTTGGCATTTTACTGCTCATCCTTGGCTAGCCTTAGATATGAGACTTCACCAAGGAAATGCAGATTTTGTTGTGAGCCAGTTTTTCATGGCAGGTGTTTGGTTGGAAGTCAAGTCTACTTTCTGATCATAGATAGTTTGAATTCCTTTGTTACCATTCCTTGCCCTTTTCAGTCCTGCATTTGGTTGTCAAAGTAGGAAGCCTGTGCTTCCCAAAGGACAGTTGTACAGTGTAAAGTAGTAATTGGTCAAGTGCCAGTAGTGACTGAATTATTCCACAGCAAATGGCCCAACTGTTGGTAAACTAAGTTTTCCACCCTCACATGAATATAGTCTTCTCCCATCATGGAAACTGTGCAGCTTAGCATTCCCTCTGTTTGGTATTTGAAGTTTACATACCAGCTTCTAGGCTGTTGATGCATTTTGCACCAAAGGGTCAGGCAGTGGAAGAACAGTCTTTGGAGTGGAAAAAATGTGAAGCTGCAAAAGTTTATTGTATGTTCGTTTGCACAGTCTGCCTTTCAGATAAGCCCCATCCTGGCAAGCATACCACTACTTAGAAAGGAGTCCTTGGATAACCTGCACAGATGCTGAACCACCAGAGAGGTGCTACTTTAGAAAAGCAAGCAGACTTAGGAACCAGAAGCAGTGCAGGGGAAACGCTTCTGGAGTAAGCATCCCCTTGTATTGTTCACACATGTGACCATCCTGTTTCTGGACCACAAGCTGGTTTTGTTTTATTAGAGCTAACATGGCTTGTACATATGAAAAAATGGTAGGTTTCTCACTGGGTAGGACATACTTATTATCCAAGTATGTGAGTATTATTTTCTAAAACGGTTTATTTCCTTCTATTCCCTTACTCTAGAGAGCCCTGCTGAGAGTCTATCAGCCATCTAGGCCACAATACATTTTCCAAATATATGATAATCTTATGGAAATCAGCATAATTCCATGTGCTTTGATAGAGCTACGACTTAATCCAGAGGAGGATCTAACTCCTCGGTATTTTATGTAACATAGACAAACCCCAAAATTTGTGATCAGAGAAGCAACATTTCTAGGTATAACATGCTTGTTACTCTTCCACATTAGTTGCAGTCCCTCGCTGCAGTCACTTGTGCAAGACTTTATGGTACATGGAGATAAGAGTTGCCTGTCTTTTGCAAAATGTGGTGTTGCATACAGAGGAGAATAAGAATCCAGACTGAAGTTACTATGATACAAATTTTGTGGTTCAACAAGAACAAACCAGTCCTGTTAAGATTACTGTTTGAACTCTGACCTTTGCCTTTTTGTGTCTCTAAGCCACCAAAAGCTTCTTTTTTAAAAACCAAAATAATGAGTTGAGAAGTCAAAATTCAGTGTCGTTGATGTCATGGCTATAGGGGTTAAGGCATCATTTTTGTTGCAGTAAGTTTCTCTTGTAAATGTCCAATAAAGACAGAAAGAAAATGGTACTCATTTAATAGATTTTTGGAGCACTATAATTCCACTCTTGCTATATTATTATCTGTGAGGAGCTTTTTCTTTTTTAATTCCATAAAGCTCTATCACAGTACCCAGAATTATGTAAGCTGAACATACTAGGATGCCTGTAAAACTTTGTTGCTTACAGCTTTGGAAATTTCTATATTGCTTTTCAACAGTGACTCAGCTGGCATATCTCCCATATGATCTGGGAGAACTTGTGGTGCGGTGAGACTTCCATCCTTTGAAGGAATGTAGCATGATCCTTAAGAATGACCTCAGCTGCGGCCTTGCACTCCTCCCACATCCCCTGAACTTCTCTGGGCAATCTTTAACTGCTAATCAGCAGATGTTCAATGTAGTTCCTGTCAGTTCTGTCCTTCTAGAATGTTTACCTAATGTTTTCAAAGCTATCCACCTCTTGATTTGCACAGCAGGAGAATTTGATGGTTGTACCAGTTAGGAACCTCAATATGTACTTCCATAGTCTGTTCCTTCTCGAGGATATTTTTGGCCTATAAGTGGTGTTTTAGGAATACTTCTTGCAGTACTATTTTTATGATATGTATATCTTCACAGTAAATGACTTACCATATGGCCAAGCACAGTACATGTAGCTACACTCCAAGGGTTACTGCCCAGTAGGAATGTGAAGTATATATTTTGAATAGATGTGTACTGAGAAAAAGAAGCATTCAACTTCAAAGGTACAGGCTCAGGACCTTTATTTCTTCTCTTAGATCTCCCTTGGTTTTGAATGAAGTTCAACATCATCCTTCTTGGAACCTCACTGCAATAATGTGGGTTCAGAACAGCTGTTTATACTTTGCCTTGCTGATGACAGTCAAGAGATAAAATGCAGAGGAGTAAATTCTGCCTGGCTGCTACAGGTTGCATCACACAACCACTGGTAGGTCTCTGAGAAGTGTTGCTAATAGCGTGATTTTATCTTAGTGGGGTAAAGGCTCATGAAATGGGATGGCTCAAGGAATGACTAATGAAAGCTTTGTGACGAAACTTCTAAGGCGTGTCAGCTGTGAATTGAAATTTTCATCGGGGGGTTATTGCACAGTCTAGGGTGAGTGAGCAGTTGCCTTGAGTCCAGCTGCTTGTAGAGATGTATCTTCAGTGTAAAAATCCACTGACTTGGTTCGTATCAATTAACGTCAATGGGAAAACCACAAATGATGGTGCGGCATGATGGTGAACTACGCTCTTGCCCCTCAAGTGGCTTCTCCGATTTAGAGCTGGGCCATGCAACGAGGCAGATGATACTGCCATTACTTTGTCTTTTTCTCTTTTGAAGATAAATCTTTACAATCAGATGTACACATACGGCTGTGTTTTGTGTATTCACACAGAAACAGACTCCAGTTCTCTCAGTAAGAGTCCTAGCTACTCATCTGGGACTACATTATCAATACAAGTATCATAATATTTAGATGGGCCTGCTATGCAAATGTCATGGGGTGTACCCCTGCATGACTCTAATGTATGACTCTACCAAAATATCCTTCTTCAGCTCCTTGCTCTCAGTCCCTAGGATTTAAAATGTGACACCAGTAACCCCTGTACAATCCCAAATCATTAATTACGCACTTAAGTCGATGTGGAAGTTTCACATAGTGTATTGACCTAGTAGTGCTCAGTAAAATTACCTACTGCCTCCTTATGCCAGCAATCACATCCTGCTTTCTGTACAGCAATATATAATTTCCCCACTTCTGCCATAAAGCATTAATTCCCCTGAAGAAGAACAAACTCCATCTTTTGGACAAGGTTGCAAATGAGGTAAGATGCGCTTCTGGTGCAGGGGGCAGTTTTTCTCTGGGGAGTCAGGAGACAAGGTGGTAATCAGGGAAGTGAGAGCTTTAGCTTTGGCTCCAATAACAATTTTGTATGTGGCCTTTTGTTAGCTCTTTCATGTTTCCACCTTATTTTGCTCAAACCTAAAATGGAGTTCAAAATTATCACTTCTCTAACACCTCCCCCTCCACACACACACAGAGTTGTGAGAAGGTTTAATGTTCATCTTGGAGGCTTAAAACAGTATCATGCATCCAGGGAATGTATATGGGCAGTCAGACTCCAGAATGAGCTTTATAAAATCACCAGTAAAGAAAATGACATTTATATTAATCATAAATTTGGGATTGGAACAGCATACATTGTTAACAAACCTGCAAAACAAGCTTTCTTTCATTGGCTTGAACTGCTTTATAGTTCTGTTTGTGTACGTGGAAGTGATGTTCAGTTTTTTTAAATGAGTCACAGGACTGGAAGAGCAAAAATATTTGATGGTAACATATAGCAGCAAAACAATTACTCTTTTCATTCTGACAAGCACAATAACCAGAATAGCAAGTTAGAACTAGAGGTCTATGCTGGTAGTCTCTTTTCATGTATCAGGGGTTTTAGATCTGTTGCAAGACAGTGAAACAGAACTGAAATGTCATAACAATTAAAAGACAACACTAGATCAAACAATAAAATCAAGCATGCCTGTTAGCACATAACTATTTACACTTGTGAAGGCTTTCCTGGTCAGTAAGTCTATGCAGTATTCTCACACAGCACAGCCGTGTCTAGCAGCTTTCTGTACCTTTATCCAGAGGAGACTCCTTTCCACCCTGCTTGCTGCATTGCACCACTGATTTAGTGAAGACATCATCCTCATAAGGATGCTCTTCTAACTCACCTCTGAAATCCGCTTGCTTTTCTCCTCTGACAATTAGGTTTAAATGTGCTGCAGCAAAATACTCATCGTTAGCAGTCGTATGGCTTTTTAAGTGATAAACTGCATTAGCAAATTCCTTATTAGATAATCTATCAAATGAGGTCATACATAATTTTAGCAGTCTCATCTTGATTTATAGCATGATCGCAGCAAATTACGCATACACAAACCAGCGTGCTGGCTGTCAAAGTCAGGGATTTTTATTCTGCTTTAAGCTATTTCCACGCCAGCCCAGTGGCCTACTGGTAGCACTCTGCATCATCACAGCTCTCCCAGTTTACATGACAGCCCTCAAGCTCACCCCTCTTCTCTTATTAGGACTAATGAGAGTTCGAGTTAGTAGTCTAAATCATTGCTTCAGGAATCCTAACAATAATCCTTAATGGTGTTTATTCCAACAGGTTTTCCATGCTTCCCTTAAGTAAGGGACAGAGAATCGCCAAAAGGGTGAGCTTAGGTATGGGGGAACTGGATCTGTGGTGTGCTGATCTGCTCCCTGCCTCCCTTCTGTGTTCCTAAGGGAATGAAAAGCTAGTTGGAGTGAATCATCAAGGCAGCACTGTGCACGACAGTAACAAAGTCTGCTTCCCGGTCCAGGCTGCTCGGGCCAGTAGAGGCTTGGTTGCCTGTTCCCACAGACGCTGGTAGAGGCAGTGTTCCATCTCCTACAGCCATCTGCATTGGGAAGCTGTGCCACCTGCCTTGCTACAAGCAGAAGTGATGAAATTCATGGAAAATGGGAGGGGGCTCCAGGAACAAATGCTGTTTCTAAACTGCACTTCACTACCGCTGTTGCACTTTTGCTTGCTGCACCTGGCACCTAGCACCTGGGTTGCGAGTAAATTGCTGTGGGGATCCAGAAGGGACATGATTCCTATCCCCCAGCTTCAAATGTCTTCTGCAAACATTTCATCCATGGAGATTTATCTGTATCCACCATAGGGGGGAGCTGCAATAAATTATCTAGCCTTGCTTTTCTCTTCACCTGCTCTCACCTCACTTTGGTATTTCTAGGGTTTGAGCTGTGCCAAGTGGTGAGAATACATCTCATCTGCATATCTCTGAAGAAGTTATGTCTCTTCCACTAGACTTATGACCAAACTCTGTCCACAAAGGACAGAGGGGGATGGAATGAGATTTGGTCCTCAGCATTCCAGGTATCTGCCATTAAACTATAAAATAACATCTAAATGAAAATCTGAATAAAGGTATCCCCATGAGACAGAAGACTGTAGAGGCCTAACTATCGCAGCATGAAAACTTCTTGAAACAATTAATACGAAGATCTCCATGTTGTCTTTGCAAGAGTATTCCTCAAGTGAGAAGCCTGAAGAAATCAAAGTAATTTTGATAAATGAGTAAGCTGTTTTGCACACCCGACAGTGATTTCGCCTAATTCTTCTGAATTAGTTTTTCATGCATATATATGTATGTGTATGCATATCTGTCATGAGTAAAATCTATTGTACCCTCAGTTGACAAGCTGTGTGTGGCAGATTGTAGCAGGGATTGTGGAAAGAAATTCATGATCCAGACTAAAAGCAGAGTATAGGGCTTCCCTCAAGAGCCCATAAGCTAAAATAGCAAGTGCATCTCCTCTCCGTGCCAGTATCAAAATGGGTCTGAGGTCCCGCTCTCTGCTTTTACCTCTGTCAGGAATGGTTGAAAATGCAGCAGAGGATGATGAGAAGGGGGTTGTTTCTCTGAGGTGCAACTATAGGGTGAAAATTGGGTGAGCGAAGGTGCATCTGGGTAACACCAGCCGTGCAGTGAGGCTGTGCCACAGGATGGAGTGGGGCGAGTGGGCAGGACTTGCTGAGAAGCTTGCTGCAGAAGCGGGGAGATGCCCTCCTCCGCCTGAGTATGTGTGCTGGGGGAGAGCAGGGGGCCCTGCAGACCACCCTGCAGACCTTGAAACACTTCCATGCAAAAGGCAGCCTCCCACCTGGGGCTGTGCGGCAAGGGCATGGTCCTCAATGGCTGCTGAGACATCAGCTGTCAGAACATCCCCATCCCTCACGGCCACTAGGTTCCTCTAGAGCCTTGCCTGGTCTCCTCACTGCTCCGGCCCCCGGCCAGGGACCCCAAGCAGGCAGAAGTGGGGGCACAGCCCCATCTCCCTGCTCCACTATGTGGGGGCCCTGGGGAAGCAGCTGTGCTACTCCTTGGGCTCCATGGGGTGATGAGGGCTCCTTAGCAGCCAGCAGCCCCGGGTTGGCCGCTCCTTCTCTAGACCTGCCTCTGCAGAGGTGTTTGCAGCCATTGGCATGGGCGCTGCAGAGCTGGTTGCCTGGCAGCACAAACGCATCCTCTTCCCCATGACAAACATCATCTCCATCGACCCAGACCATCTCCTGTTTCGTTTATCTGCCTAAGCTGGAGAGCCCAGCAAGGGAAAACACAGCTCACTGAAATGAGCCGAGCAAGCATTGTTTCATCATTTGGGTAATGCAGGGACCCTTGCGCTCAGCAGCTGCCCCACAGGTCATTTCACCCAGCACTTGTAAGTAAAATACTGTTCTGCTCGGCAGTTCAGCCCAGATTAGCACTGAGAGAACAAGCCCCATTAAATAAACACATGCTAATTAGAGTGCATCAATATTTAGCTTTCCGCAAAACTGTCAGAGGAAAAGCAGTTGTGAAGCTAAACCCAAGGTCTGTCTTCTTGTGTCTGGGTCTTTGGTTCCTGCTGAGAACACGCTATGTCTTTGATGTGCAGAAAGAAGGCAAAGCATTGTATCTGAGAGCACAGAGTTGCTCCAGGTCTCTGTGGCTTATAAAGCAGTGTGTGCAGCATGTTTATCTGCTCCCAGCTTGGCACTCAGCCTCTGAGCATGTCTCTGCATCCAGTCACTGTGCTGTAGTAACACAGATGCTCAATATCACAGCAACCGCAGGACTATGAATTTGAGAGACAAAAATTACCAACTTTGGAGATATCCATCTTTCTTTAAAGAAATAAAACCATTATGAGTCAGGCATATTACCCTCTAGCAGCCTACTGAAGAGAATTGTCTTCTGCAGAGAGGTAAGGGACAGGAGAATGCCAGACAAGCACAGCAAAGGTGAGGGTGCAGGGTGGGAATGGAAGGGCAAGACTAACTACATACAACCACAGAGCAGCTGTGGTTGGCATGACACAGTGCAGGGAGCATGTGGGACAAAGACCTAGTGGCCTCTCTGCCCAGGAAGCTGTGCTGGGCTGCAGAGATGTGGATTGAGGCTGCTCACGCTTTGGGAGAAGCTAGTTTTGAAGGAAGTGTGAAGGTGCTCAGCTGTGCTGAGCTCCACACCACCACAGTTGACCAATGCATTGTGAAGTAGGGTGGGTATGTCTATGCTAGGGTGCAGTTTCTTCTAGAGCTATATTATGATACCCTCCTTTCCTGTCTGCAGGAAGGCTGAAATCAGTATGGCCTATCAGTTGTTTTCTCAGTCTACTTTGAAACAGAATACGTGTCCCAGGGAAGTTCAAGCTATGTGAAAGCAGGCACACCAGGTGCAGAATCCCTTTCTGGCTGGAACTGCTTGACATGATGTGGGAATGAGCATCACACCAATGAAGAGCTGCAGCTGTATCCTCTGCAACATCAGCATCAGCCTGCCCCACCTAGGGCTGTGGTGGTAGCTCAAGGGAGCCAAAAGCCAGAGCAGAAGGAGAGAGACAGAGGCCACTTGCAGGAAGTTGCACAGCAGCTTCTCCTTTTCCAGATGAAAAAGGAAATCTCTGGTGGGTGCTGCATAAGAAGAGCTGTAGCACAGCAGGCAGAGGTATAGTTGTTGAGGTTGGGAGGAGGGTGAGGAGGAAGGGCTTGTATTTAATTGCCAGTCCCTGTTCTATCATCAAATAGGAGGATGAGCTGTCACTGGTTGGAAGGTAGCAGATGGCCTCATTGTGAGATTTTCCCTTGCAAGAGCAAAATGTTATACTGTTTTTAACATCTTTGCCTAGAGCTGAGTGCTAGCTTCAGATACTACCAAGATATACTGTACAGAGGCACTTTGTGCCAGAAATGTGCTCTAGTGATAATCGCGAGAAAACTGTGCTGGAAGTGACATTTAAGAAATTATTATTGTGTCCTGTTGCTGTTAGTCACACACCCCAAAAGCTGATCTGGCTAACAGAGCTTTTCAAAGCATCTTCTGCTCAACATCTCTGGAAATTATGCCATTGCTGTGTCATTCTATGTTGCTTTGTAATCACTAGGACACTGTCTATGTGTGCATACCATTTTTTCCTCTTTTGGGGGGAAAATAATTCCCTATTTCATCTGGTGCTTCTCATGCTGCTTCAGCTGGTTTCATGCAGATTCTTATCTCTGGAATTTTTAGGAGAGTACAAGCCTCAATTTCTTAGAAACAGCTATAAAGCATTGCCATCTCAACTCTCTTTGTGCAAAGCCCCAGGCAGCAACACCACCACCCCAAAGGTCCGAGGTGCCCGGTAACAGCTTAACACTTTGCAAAACTCCAGTCTTGGATGCAGAGACAGAAGTTTCCCTACATCATGCTAATATCAGGTACTTGAAACTTTATATTGAAGGTGCAGAGGCATTGCTGGTGAGTCGTTATGGCAGGTGCATTTTGTCAGCTTCAGCTCTGATCTGACGATAGGGAAGGGTGCAGCGCCTCTCTTAGCTGGGTTAGGTTTTCAGAGAAATTTCTGCTAAGGGCTTAGTGGGAGAGAAAATTTTGACTAGCCTGTAAATCTGCTTATTATTACTTATCAGTAAGTGCAAAACCCAGGGTGAGGATCAGCTTGATCTGGAATCAAGTGAATGTTCTGCCTGAAGATAACATCTCTTTTCTTGTTGATTTTTTTGCAGTCCCCTGGAAATGCTTCTTAAGGGCTTTCACCTGCTGAGCAGACCATGTGCTCTTGTCTTCCTGTTAGTCCTTTAAACTTCATCATGTTTGTTGGGCTTTTTTTGGAAATAAAAGAGCTTCAATGGACTATCTGAAAGCTTTGTCTCCTAAAGTATTAGGATGTATAAAATCATCTTTGAATCTACCTTTCCCTTACTGTCCACCTTCATAAAACAATACCGTTGATGTTTACTGTGCAGCAGACTGTGCTCCTTTCCTTCCTTTGCTCAGAAGTTTCCTGCTAAAAATCCCACAGCTGTGACACACCAGCCAGTCTCCCTCAAATCCCACTGATTTCACGTCTCTCTCAGCCTCCAATTAAATCTCCCTCTGTTCCCCTTCAAGGCCTTCCATAATGTTACTTTGCCTTTGATCTTTTCTTCCCACACCTCTGCCTGTCTGTACTCTCCCAGTCATTCCTTCATTCTGCTTATTTTATCTTGTTCCTGGATGGGTCAATGTTGCTTTTTAAATTTGTGTTCCTCTGACACTTTGATCCATCTCCTGTTTTCTATGAGCCAAACATCTCCCCCTCTTGTTTTGTCTACTCTACCTTAAATCCATACCTACTTTTTCCTTGCTAGCAACAACACCCCACGGGCGCTCATGTAGTCACCTAAGCTGTTGTTCCATGTGGTTTTCCTGGAGTGCATGTTCTTCACACCAGGATTTGCAGTTCTCCCATGGTGCACACCCCACAGATGCAAACACACAAAGGTCTTTTGAAGAGCAGCAGTAGCTGGTTAGTAACTGTTCATTAATCCTGTTGCTTATGTGATACACATAAAGCTTTAAACTTTTCCTAGCCAGAGGAATCTTTTCTATGTTGATGTGGAGGCACTTTGGCCACTCTAGCTAGGTAAAGACATTAAAACGCATGTTATTTAAACTTATAATAACTTAAACTTCCTATAGGCACCAAAGCCATTCAAGGAACATAAATAAGCAGCAGACTGTTAGAACAGGATTTGGGTCTCACCGGTATTACTTTGCACCACCACGTCATCACTAGCTGTGTTCGAGTTGCCGTCAACATCTTCACGTTCCTGCACGTGACAAACAATAGGGAATAGCTCCCATACAGCAGAGGAAATATAGCAGCAAATGTCTCACGTCCATTTCTCAACTGTCATCAAATAGCTTTTATCCGTGGCATAGCACAAGTGTCAGCCAACTGGCAAAGGCAGCCAATATTAAAAATGTTGGGGATTATTCATGTCAACAGACACAAGGGAGCTTTTCTCAGTCCATGGATCTGCACTAGCGGTGGTATAAAAAATGCAGCAGGTTCTCCACAGTAATCTCAAGTCTGAATAACTTCAAAGAGAGGCCAACAGCTGACTGTCACTTCCAAGCAAAATCAAAGTATTCACGTAGCACAATTAGATGAGAGTTTGACTAGGTGAGAGATTTAACTGTGTAGCTAGATAGATAGGTAGATAAGCTATAGAGTAAGGATGTAACATAGAAAGGCTAAAATGATATCTAAAAAAAAAAAAGCTCAGATCAAAAATGGTCTGCAGGTTGTGAGCTGGTGGTGGCTTCTCAAGTTTGCCTCTGATTACATAATTGGCTGATAAGTTCTTGGCCTGTTTGATTGCAGGCATTTACTGTGCTATTTGGATGATTTCCATTGGCCACGTGATCTGGCTTTTATGGACAAGTGGATTTAGAAAGGGATAATACTTTCTCCTTTTAAAGGAGTTTTTTTAAACTAAATTAATGAAAACGTGTTATTAAATTTGTGAGAATATTAATAGAAATAAAAGTAATAAGGTTGGCACAAGCAGTAAAATTGCTTACTTTACAAACAACAGGTAAAGGTGGAAAATGATGGAGATTTCAGGTGTGTCAGGTTAACTGGTTAGGGTAATTCCCCAACTGGTTATTTCAGTTCCACTGAATTTGCAGAAGCCTATTATATTCTGTCATCTTGCATTTTTTAATTGTTGGTTTTCAAAACATATGGCCCGCTTCTTTTCCCCCTCAATCATTTTTCACTAGTTTACATTTCTGAACTTGGTGATGTCTCTACAAATACCTGAAGGGAGGTTGTGGAGAGGAGGGAGCTGGCCTCTTCTGCCAAGTGACAGGGGACAGGACAAGAGGGAATGGCCTCAAGCTCCGCCAGGGGAGGTTCAGGCTTGACATAAGGAAAAAATTCTTCACTGAAAGGGTGATTAGGCAATGGAACAGTCTGCCCAGGGAGGTGGTTGACTCGCCTTCCCTGGAGGTGTTAAGGTGTGGGTGGATGAGGTACTGAGGGGCATGGTTTAGAAATTGGTGGGAATGGTTGGACTCGATGATTCAGTGGGTCTCTTCCAACCTGGTGATTTTATGATTCTATGATTCTATGTTATGTGGATATGAAATCAGGAGTAATTTAAGTGGAAAATAAAAAATTAAGGCTCATACAAGTTACCATGAATAAGGTGACTAGATCTGATCTGACACAGATCTATGTTCCACTTATGCTCTGGAAAACTTTGGATACTATATTTTCATCAAAACCTAATTTCTGTACAAATGTGCGATGCAGAAGAAACCTACCCAGCAAATCCCTTTGATGTATCCCATGGCATCACCATGACAACATATAGCTGCACAGTCTGCTATGTACATCATTATAGGGAGACTAACCGCTCCTGGATTCTTCCCACATAGAGCTGAAAGGCAGGGTAGCTGCCTGCAGAGGATGTTGCTGGGATTTAAATGTGGAAACCGCAGTTCATGATGCATGCAGGGTAAACCAGAGGCAAAAGGAGCAGCCTTATGAAAGATGTGAGCCTGGCGCTACAGCTTCCCTTGCTGAGGCCGCTTGATCAAGTAAAGGAATGGGCACTGGCAGGTCTCCAACAAGCCTGAAAAGTCATGTGGAGGACCTTTGCAGGCTTCTCAAAGTCTTCCTGAAAGGCCTAGTGTGACTTATCAACAGAGTGAGATAAGAACAGAAGGTAATTTGGGTTAATGAATTATACTGAAAGGGTTTGGCTGTTTCTTTTTTTTTTTTTCCTGCACATGTCAAAGCTAAGGGAGAGCAATCCTGTCCTCTCCCCAGTGGAGAACTCTGCACTCTGAGGCAAGAGGTTCACTCTACAACCCCCAGCATCAAGGAGAAAACTAGGGTCATCAGGCCAGGCCAGTGAGCTGCAGACAAGGCTTTTCCCAGATAGACAGTCTGTTCCTCACAGACGAAAGATCAGTCCAGGACCAAAAAAAGGAACCTATCACTAACCGTACGTATGTGTGCAATTATCTCCCCTTTCACAGTCCCCAGTGTTTATTGCACTGGATTTAATTGCTCTTTAAGTTTCACTTCAAATCAAACAATAAATGTTGCTGTGTCATTTACTTGCTTCCTGGAGCAGCCAGGAGCGGGAGCATTGAGTCAATGAGCAATCCCGTGAGTTCAGGAGACTGACTTTTTCCTTCGGGCTGCTCTGCAGAGGAACTGACCCTGTACAGCTGCAACCATTGTGCCAGGTCTGCCTTAGGCACCATTGGCTGCAGCGCACCAGCTCTCAGCTGCACACTGGAGTTTCAAGAAGTGTGGTAAGGATGCAACAGCTGGGGTAGCAGACCAGTGACAGATTTAGTAAAGCCCTCCACATGGCTTTCTTCCTAACCTGTCCTTTCCTTGGCTCCTTCCCCCGGCACCAGTATGGTTTACATCACTTCATTGAAGGGTGAGCAGCATTGCCTTCGCGGCATATCTGGGTGCGTGCGCAGCCGCTCCTACAAAGCAGCTGAAGTGCTGTAATTTCATACTCCAGCTGACAGTGCAGGAACTTGTTCATCTCCCTGTCCCCTGGCGTAGACACAGTCCTGGCTGCTGCAGTCGTTGAGGCTGAATTAGTGTTTGCAGTGGTTAAGAAGCCCTCCTGCTATAAACAGGGCTGTATGTGTAACCACCACAGCAAAGCAAGATTGGCCTTTTTATCCTTGTTCCTGACTTCTGAACTGGGGAAGTCTTCTGCACTCTTACACCTCTCTAAGTAAGGCACCTTACCCCCATTCTCTGCTGCTCAGCTTTCCTTTCTGAGAAACGGAGATAACAATATTGACCTTCTTGGTAGAGCACTTTCTAATTTTTTTATGAGACGTACTACATAGAAGCTGATTGTTAGGTTTTGTTTGGCTGTTAAAAGTCCTCAGATTAACCATGGGGCACTGTGTGTTATCAGCCATAAAAAAAAAAACCCTTACACTGATCTTTAGCATTTAGGGATAGACCTTTGTTCTGCTTAGTTACTTATAATCTTTGGAGTGGTGTCGCCTGGGTTTGGTTTTTATTTTGCTGCTGTGCATGTGTGTATGGATTGTGTACATATGGTTGACTTTTGGTTCTACAAGGGCGAAAGATCACTTGGTTTAACTTAACGTACAGATGTCAGTTGGCATCAGCTGAGTGACTGGCCTCTGATCTGTCATTCAGCTCTCTTCCTTCGAAATATAAGGGAAATTAGTTTGCCAATGGACAAGAAAAGGAAACAAAAAGGACAAAAACAAGTATTATGATTCTGAAGAAATAATGTGCCTCTCCTTCAGCTTAAAATGTTTTATGCTGACAGCCAGAGCTTGTCCATTCTTTGCAGACGGCCTTTGCCTTTACCATAATAACAGGTATTTCCCTCCATGTAGCCTCTGAAGAAGAAAAGAAATTCCTTTTTTTTTTTGTCCATAGGTCAGCTGAAAGTTTTGTCTCCAGCCTGGACAGAATGGTGCAAATGTGACAGTGTTAAGGAGTGTCCAAGCTCATGGCAGATGCCACCTGGGCATGATGGAACCTAGGAGTCTTGGATAGGTACCTATTCAGCAACATTTCCACTACAATGCCCAGCTACAGGTGAGGAAGACGTAGACAGACAAAAACCCACCACAAATAATACCGGTTTAAAGTCAAGATAATAGCAGCAGCAGAAAAGTCAAGCCTCAGATAGCTTTCAAGTTCTGAAAAGCAGTGTCTGGAAATAACAGCGGGGCGTACCAGGTGTGGGGAGCCCTTGGTGCCGGGCTGAATGATACTGGAGCCTCAGCTCTCTAGCTACAGTCTTGGAAAGCAATAATAGCGGTGGGACAGCATTTACAACAATGATGATTAAGTTTAGGGTGTTTCAGAAAAGATCCGGTCTAGCCTGTGGGGTTGGACTGATATTACTGATGAATGGCAACCATTCAGATGAGAACAGAATAATTAACCATTCTTTCACTTAAAGATAAATGAAACAATCAAAGCTGGGCAAGCTTCTCTTAAGACTCTTCAGGAATCTGGACCAAACAGCAGGGTGGTTTGGCTAGAGGCTAATCTGCCCATTACAGCATCAATCAATTTGAAGGCAGCAATTTCCTTGAGGGGAGTAGAAATGAAACAGAAAGAGGACAGAGATCCAGGGAGGCTCGGGTGTACCTGTAGGAGCCCCCAACACTGTGTCGCTGAACACTCAAACAAAACCTGAGGGAGGGATTTTGGGCACAGTACTTTGAAGCAAAAAGATACTTAAAGTGGCAAACAAAACTCCTTGCTTCTTCTTTAGCCTTTGTTTTAAAAGTTCGAGGACAAAGGGCATTGTGCATTCAGTATTAATCAAGAGCACTGATGTAAGGAATTGCCTGACTCTGTCAGCAGTCTCATCCCAGTGGAACCAACCCAAAATAACTCTTGGCCCAAAGTCATTTGTGCTGTGTGACTTGATATGGGCTGAAAATAATGATGGTTAATATGTTTTAAGAAAAAATTTCTCTTAAGGAACAATTTCTCTTATTTTAAAGGCTTTGGTAATAAATACATGCAAGAGTTGAAGAGAACAGAGAGTTGGATAGACCATTATTCTCCAATCAATTCAATTTATAAGCCTTACTTAAAGAATGCTAATTTTAAACAATATATTCTTCTGATCATTTCTACAATCGAGGGGATGTAAATTCATATTTGTAATGAATGCTCCTTTTTTCATATTTGATTGCAGTAATCCAAACGTCCCTATTTAATACCAAGGACAGAGGTAGTATCTTTTTTTTTATAATTGTTTTGCATAACATATTCCACACAGTTAAAATACTTGGAGAACAGTTTTAGGTCTGACTCTTTGGTCCTGGTGGCTGGAACAGGCTCATCCTGCAGACAGAGCACTGAAAAGCTGCGGAACTTAAAGTCACAAATGCCAGGCCCTTTGTATTTTGTCTTAACGCATTGTTCTAACCTTAGGCATCATCTGTTTTGATTTCAAAGAATAAGAAGTGGTCATTTTACTTGTCTCCTCTTTTTAGTTTCACCTTATCTCGTTGTCAGAGCTGGCAGGTCTTATTCTGGTTTCCAGCCTTCCTGTCCAGTTGTACCTTCTGCAGCCTGAAAACAACCTTCTTCAGCCTCGCAAGGTACATTTGATTGGCTTTCCATCCAACTTCAGTTCTCAGGACTGTACATGTGAAAATCCTGAGAAAGGAGTTTTGGGGGGCTTTTGACCAATGCAATTCAGCATTGATAAAAATCTTGAAAATATTTTAGCTTTTGTATGGTAATTTTATGCACTGAGAGCCAGTCAGAATGTATAAGAAATGCTATTTGTTTCTATGTGTAATATGAATAACCTTCACTACTAACACCACAGAACAAAGAAGACAACAAAAAGCAGATATTGTAGATACGTTGGTGCTAATGGGCTCTTCATTACAGGAATATTTTTATTTGTTCCACACACTAATATTTAAATATTTCAATAAGCAGAATTCTAGGTCATATATAGTTTTCTTAAGATTTATAAAAATCAGGAATCAGATTTGCAGAAAAGCAGTAGGTTTAAGTGTGGTGCAGATGAGAAGCAACGCTGTCTCCCATGATGTCTTTGGGCATCCTGAGCTGAGTTACAGCAATCCAGGTGTCATATGGAATTACAGGGCAACTGTATTTCTGCTACCATCGTCCACTACATGGATTTGTCATTAACTAGTATTATTTAGATAGTACACCACTTGCAGTTTGTAGATACTGAAAGAATTTTAAGAGGAACATAGCTGGAATTTCTCACACAGGGACAGGGAGCCAAACATTTCATCTCGAACAGAGACTTGCTTCATGGCTTTGGACAAAATATCACTCTCCCTTCTCTCCCTTTGTAAATGAAGGCTAGGATTTGCGTCTTGTGGGATGTTGTGAGATTCTTTTTTTCCTTGTATGCATAAACCATTTTGAAGGTGAAAAGGTCCAAGTCACGTTTCACAACAGCCTTGCAGTTACAGTACAAATGGAGCAGACCCCATCTCTCCTAGGAAAGGGACAAACAGCTTGGAACTCGACAAGTACTCTATCCAACTAGAACAAATACAATTTTGCAGTCCATTGATTTCCATTTACAATGCCAAGTTTAATTTGATTTATTTTTTTAATATCTACATGCCACAACACTAACTTCCTTTTTTTTTCCTTTTTAAATGAAGTGTCACTGTCATGTGGTCCTCATTAGCCTAGAGATATTTTGGATAAGTTAAGACAAAGGATCAGCAGGCAAACAAAACAGGGTCATTTAGGAGAGTGTTGATGATGCAGCCCAAAGTCCTATTCTCCTTATGTGAGAGAAATTGGGATTCCAGAGCATATTGGGCTACTGTATAGCTACATGGACTGTGTAGGGGGCTCCCACTTACCTGTGGTCAGGGCCAGAGTTAAACATCTGGATCCTATGTGTTTTTAATGACTCTTAACAAATAATGATAGCAAGCACACGAATGTTACTCAGAACAAATTCTGTCCTCCATAATGACTCTCCCTGCATTCCTCTGGCACCGTGTGGTGTCCAGCACAGTACTGCAAGGCATCAAGCCAGAATCCTCCTGCTGCTGAAAGACCGATGCTTGGAGTGGATCCTTGCCTGGGGGCCTCTCTATGGAGCCTGGTTTGGGGACATTTCACTGATTGGACATGCACCCTTCCAATTACCTTTTACCAGATCCATTGGTCACTGCCACTGACTGTGCCCATGAGTAAATAGCAGCTGCTGCTACTGGATGAGCGCGGGAATCTGAGACAGATCAGTACAGCTGCTGTTGTCTTGCCTAGAGAAAGTAGGCTATTGCTGCCACCATAGGCACTAGGAAGGGTAGGGATGGCTGAGGTGGGATGAAGGAGAGAGAAGGAGAACCTATGGTCACGAGGGGTCATGCACTGACATCCTCTAAACCATTGTAAGAAGCAAAGTTGTAGCTCATAATTGAAAGTGCACACAATACCTAAGGGTTGCAGAGAGAATGTGACCTATCAGTAATTAAATATGGGGGATCTTGCTTCGTCATTGCTCACATCAACTAGTGCATACGGGTAAATGGAAGATCAAGCTGTCAGGCTGTCGGTTTCTATGAGCCCTAACTTCCCTCTGAAAGGGAGATGGCCATTTTCCCAACAATGTCCTCAGCTCTTTCAGTTACAGCCAGTCAAGTCCTGTGACATCAAATATTAATCCAGCACAGAACTTGGGCTGACTGAGTACATTTTATAACCAACAGCATATCAAATCTTTGGACCCGATGACAATCACTCCTTTGTTGTCATATCAGTCAGCCACTTTAACCCAGATTCTCAGTCAATTCAAAGGAAAGAAAACGGTTCTTCAGAGGACTGACTACAGACAAAGTACTTTAAAACCCCCAAACTAACAGAAGGAAGGCAGAGCTGAAACTCATCACAAAAGATCCAACCATAAAATCAGGAGAATGCACAAGAAGCCTTACATGACCTTGCAGCAAGAGACTCTGTTGCTGCTTTGCGTATGGTTTCTCTGCAGGGGCAGACCTCAGATCACCCCTTAGCTAGTCTTTGGGCTTGCAGTTAGTTCAGAGCTTCCACACAGCAGAATTTCTGACTGTATAACAGAATTTTCTAGAACTACAAAAGCAGACAAACTTTGGAAATCAGATTTCCCAGGTGGAGCATGCAAAGGCAGGACCCAGGCAACGGTTTCTTCCAGTTGTTGCCTCACCACAGCCCCTGTAATCTGGCAGGCAGATGCTACCTCCAGAGGGACTCTATGTCAGGCAGCTTCTGCCTATGTTTTCTATAGCATCCAGAACTGGCTTAATGCTTCGATTCACCTCTGATTTTGACTGTTGAATGTGCAATGAAGAAACAACTCTTAAGACAGTTAGCAGAGGTCTGAGTGTAGAAGCATAGCACGTTAATGAATCCACTCCAATTAGCTAGGGGGTGGGGGAGAAAAGACAAACATGAGAAGAATCTTGCTTTTATCTTTAAAAGACAAGAACCCGTGAGAGAAAATTATAATTTGAGCCTGAATTATTCAAAGAGAGCAGAGAAATAAAATACAGGCTAAAGAAGAATTCTTCCTAGTAACTTGAAGCGAAAGCCAAAGCACGTTAACATATAAGGACTGGAAGATTCAGAGAAATAGCTGGAAGAAAATTTCACTACTGTAGTCTTGGAGGAAAATATAGGAACTCAATTTAGTTATGTATCTGACATACCTCAAGAAAGGGAAAGTTTCCACAGCACACTGGCACCACTCTTCACTTTATCACGTGCAGAATAGATGGCTCAAGGACTGTAGCTGGCTGATGTTGTGCCCATCTACAAGAAGGGTCGCCGGGAGGATCCAGGGAACTACAGGCCTGTCAGCCTGACCTCAGTGCCAGGGAAAGTCATGGAACAGGTGATCTTGAGTGCTGTCATGAAGCACATGTAAGAGAACCGGGCGATCAGGCCCAGTCAACACGGGTTCACAAAAGGCAGGTCTTGCCAAACTAACCTGATCGCCTTCTATGACAAAGTGACTTGGCTGCTAGATAGGGGAAAGGCTGTGGATGTATCTTCCTGGACCTCAGTAAAGCCTTTGACACAGTTTCTCCCAGCATTCTCCTACGGAAACTGTCGGCCTCTGGCCTGGACAGGCGCACACTCTCCTGGGTGGAAAACTGGTTGGATGGCCGGGCCCAGAGAGTGGTGGGAAATGGTGTTAAATCCAGCTGGAGGCCAGTGACAAGTGGGGTTCCCCAGGGCTCAGCGGTGGGTCCAGCCCTGTTCAATGCCTTTATCAATGACCTGGAAGGCATCGAGTGCACCCTTAGCAAGTTTGCAGATGACACTAAGCTGGGTGGAAGTGTTGATCTGCTGGAGGGTAGGGAGGTTCCAAAGGGATCTGAACAGGCTGGACTGCTGGGCAGAGTCCAATGGCATGAGGTTTAACAAGGCCAAATGCCAGGTCCTGCACTTGGGGCACAACAACCCTGTGCAGTGCTACAAACTAAGAGAAGACTGTTTAGAAAGCTGCCAGGAGGAGAAAGACCTGGGGGTGTTGGTTGACAGCGACTGAACATGAGCCAGCGGTGTGCCCAGGTGGGCAAGAAGGCCAATGGCATCCTGGCTTGTATCAGAAAGGGTGTGACCAGCAGGTCCAGGGAGGTTATTCTCCTTCTGGACTCGGCACTGGTGAGACCACACCTTGAATCCTGTGTTCAGTTCTGGGCCCCTCACCACAAGAAGGATGTTGAGGCTCTGGAGCGAGTCCAGAGAAGAGCAACAAAGCTGGTGAAGGGACTGGAGCACAGGCCTTATGAGGAGCGGCTGAGAGAGCTGGGGTGGTTTAGCCTGGAGAAGAGGAGGCTGAGAGGGGACCTTGTTGCTCTCTATAACTACCTGAAAGGAGGTTGTGGAGGGGAGGGTGCTGACCTCTTCTCCTAAGTGACAGGGGACAGGATGAGAGGGAATGGCCACAAGCTCCGCCAGGGGAGATTTAGGCTGGACATTAGGAAAAATTTTTTCACAGAAAGGGTCATTGGGCACTGGAACAGGCTGCCCAGGCAGGAGGTTAATTCACCTTCCCTGCAGGTGTTTAAGACACGGGTGGATGAGGTGCTAATTGGCATGGTTTAGTGTTTGATAGGAATGGTTGGACTCGATGATCTGGTGGGTCTCTTCCAACCTGATTATTCTTTGATTCTGTGATTCTAAGTAATAAAAATAGTCATTTTAAAATGTTCAGAGAGAGTCTGCCATGAAGTATTTTTCAGAAGTGTTTCTGAGTGGGCTGGAGTGGGAAAAGGGGTTGGAAGCCCAGCATGATAGTTCTCATTTACAGAATCACCTATTAAATGATGTTTAGAGGCATAAGCTACCTCAGCTATGTGTGTTCTTTAGGAGATCAGCATGCGTGCTTTCAGGTGTCTCCTCAGTCCTTGGAAACCTGGTAAGACAAGTATCTGAGTCTAAGCTATTTATTTTTAAGAACAAAAAGTCAGCAAATACAGAAAAAAAGTAGACCCAAAGATGTTGCTTAAGGATGTGTCAAGGAATGCCTGACACCATGCAAAAAGCCATTTCTGCAGTAATGGAGTGCAAAATCCAAATGCATTGCCAAAGCTTACAAGTAATGACTGTTTGTAAGGCTTGATAATCTTGCATCTGTTCTAGCAAGAGCATAAACACAAACACGTGTGTGTGCACGTACACACATCCACGGGCCATCTTAGCTACTGGCTCCCTTTTTGGCAGCTTCAGCTGTGAGGACAAAGGCAAAATAAGCACAGGGATAGGAAGATCCTCTCAAATCCTTGACATTTTCACTACAGGATTTTGCAGTATAGTATTCAATGCAGCAGTTATGCTGCAAATGGAGAGCTCTGGTCTAGTGCTGTCAGTCTCACACCCACTGCTCGTGAACACCTACATTCCCTTTAAAAATAAAAAATTAAGAGCTCTGAATACAAATGTGTGAAAGTTTTACTATTTAAAGGGATCTTCTGGAGAAATTATGTCAAATATGTAGCTCTTTCTAAAATGCCAGTGGCACCCAGGATTACTCGTTCTGCACCCCTGCTTTCTGTGGCCAGCTAGTAGATGGACAACTCTCACATCCTATGCAGAGCTACCCCTTCTTCCAGCTGCCTACCTCAAGCGATCTTCTGCTTCACTACTGTGTAGGCAAAAGTATTCCCAAAGTTAGGAAAGGACTGAAAATCACATGAGTTTCCAGCTGGCAACCTCAGTGGTTGCCCTGAGTTGTTAAAGCTGGTGGCCTGGGGATGAGTGGCAGGAGGCGTAGGAGGTGGGCTCACTACCTCAAAGTGATGCTCTAGAAAGGGAGAAGCAGCTAGAGGGAAAGCGCCGTTGACAAATGCCACCCACCCCACCACGGCAGCACAGATTTCTGAAGCTCTGCTGACTTCAGACAAGTGCGGTTGCAGAATATGGCATGTTGTAAAGGTGGTGAAGATGGAGGGGAAGCAGAGGGAGGGCAGGATGATGGAAGATGACAGCGCAGGCAATATGCCAGGTCTGTAGTGGCCCTCAACCATTCCCCTGCTGATGCATGTTGGCCAGTTTTATTGGGCATTTGTGGAGTTCTCATCTTCCTGAAGAGGACAGATGCCTTCTATTTAGGCATTACCTCATCTAGTGGGATGTCCCTGCCCATGGCAGGCAGGTTGGAATTAGATGATATTTAAGGTCCCTTCCAACTCTAACTATTCAATGATTCTGTGTTTACTGTTATTTAAAGGGAAAAGCAGGATGTTTAAACAGGAATGAAAGCATCAGCACCTGATATCCCCTTTGCCAGATAAGCTGATAGTATGAATGGAATTTTCACCTAGTTGCAGGGCATTAAATAATCCTGCTCTGACTTATGCCAGCTCCAAGCTATTGTCAGAAAAACCATTAGCTGCTTACATCAAGACATTAAGCCAAAACCTGGCTCCAGTGAGGTCAGTCATAAAACTCAAATTGATTTCAGCAGCAACAGAAATTAGTCTCCGAGACAGTGGTCAAGAGGAAGTAGTTAGATGGCAGTTTGCTATCACCCGACAGTGCGAGTTTAAGTTACATTTACTCAAAATTTGGGACATATGGAAATTCTGTGTGTGTGTGCAGACAGTGCCATGGCATAGCAGCTATTGCACTAGGAGACTGGGCATTGGTAGCTACTGAAAGTGATTTCCAAACTTTTCTGCAAATACAGATGCATATTTTAGGAACTTTGGGACGTGGACATCCCGGCCCCCAGCTGTGTGTAGCTGACAGTGTCTCGTATATCTCATATCACTTAGCACTGATACCGTTAATTTAATCACTCAACCAGACAGAATTATTAAATGGTGTTCAGAATTCTTTATTACGATATATGCTTTCCAGTCATTACATCGACCACTCTCATGTAGTAGTGAAGGAAAAAGTCCTCCCATCGGGCATTTTCTGCCTGTAAAAGTATACATCTCTTACAAATGGATTTTATTTTTCAGCTTTCTTTTGTTTCCAGTTGCATTTAGGTTGGGCTCAAGATGTGCAAATGTCTGTGCATGCTCTTCCTTCTTTTTAAGAAAATGTACCCAGACTATATTTTTTTATTTCCTCTTTCCTTTTTATTACTCTTTAATTTCCCGTTGTGACCAGTTTTTAAACGAATTCTTTTCAGACTCCCTCAATTCTGCATACATACAAAATAAGTTATATTTTAGTCTATCCTGGACCTAATTTTTACATTCATCATTAATCTGAACTGCATTCTCCTAGATTGCATAAGAAAATCTACAGTTCATAGTCATTTCTGCTCTCCTGTGATAATTCAAGTCTTAGATTTATTATAATCACTAACAGTAAATACTGTATCCGTTTTTAGAGAATGACCCAATCTGCTTGTATTTCCTGATCTTTCTTCTCATTCCTTTGTTATGATATGCTTTCTGCCTCTTAATTGTTTCCATGTGAAACAGTCTCAGTCAAGGCAGTTGCAATGAATAACGTCCATTTCAAAATGTCAGCATTTTGGTCACAGCAGAAGAGCTGGTTACTCCCTGCGTACAGTAGCACTCCTTAAAGACAAGTAATAAGTTCTGCAGTCTTGTTAAGTGAAAAACAGGAAAGACAAAACAACCCTGACAAAAGGCAGCTAAATAAATGTGATTTCTGCCCTTTTAGCCAAGAATCCTGATCTCACATTTTATTTCTGCACAGCCATAAAATTTCACTTTCCTTTCAGTATAGCAGAACAGCATTAAAAGCTAACTTAGATTCTCTCCCATGGCCTGCGTTTAAACGTCTTTTGTCATATAACGTGGGGGGTCCCTTTTATGTTTTTTTAAGTACTGAGGCTGCTTTATTGAAGTATAAATCCAGGCCCAGCATAAATGTAGCAAGGCAGCAAGCGCTGCTAGTTCTGCTGCATTTCCGTGGCTCAGTACAGGGCTCAATGCTCTTAACTGAGAGGTGTGAAGGAGCATCCTGGAAGAGATGGAAGCTAAATATATTCTGCTACAAGATTTCTTCCATTCCTCTCTCCACCCCCAGATCCCAGAGACTACAATGGCTTATGCAGGATTTCACATATGCAGCAAATGGTGGAGGGAGGAGAATTCCCACGGATAAAGAGCTTTAGCCCAGTACCAGGAAAGCACACAGCCTGAAATGGTGCTGGGGTGGGTTTTGCGGGAAAGCACTCCCATCATTGCTTCCAAAGAGAGATCCCACACAATTATTTTTAGGTAAGGATCCCTGAATATAAGGAGATCCTTCCCTACAGCTTTGATATAGGCCCTTGGACAAACTGGAGGGGGCACAGGATTTCATCTAGAACCTTTGTGCTCAGTGTTTCCTTTTGTTTCAAACCACTCTTTGACACCCAGCTACCCCAACGCATTGCATGTTTTGCAAGTCTTAAGTGCCATGGCTGGTCCTCCCGAGGCCAGTTGCCTGGTGACATGCTTTCCATCTCTTACAAGAGCACTGCCTTATTCATGTTTAAGGAGCCCAACTCCATCAAAACACAAAAGACCAAACAAGTTTCCTCTCATTTGCCCCTGATTATATGCTTATATAATTCCACTAATGTCATTTGCATGAGAACAGAAACAGATCCCTAGTCTCTTGGTAGGAATGATTTTACAGGGCTGCTATCAGAACCAGAAAGCCAAGCAGGAGTCTACTTCACACGCACAAACTACCACAACAGTAGTGACATGCAAAATGGTTATTTTATTTCCACTCTACGTTTCTACGCACATTTGTATGTGTTGTATGTAGTGGGATTAGGACAGAGGAGAAGAGCTGAGCAGCCCTCCCTCTTCCACACATGAAAGTTGTTTAGCTGACTGGTTTTATCTCCAGGTATACAAAAGGAAATTAAATCACTAGAAGGGATATCTCAGAGGTGTAAACTCTGAGGGGAAGGAATTACTCTTGGTGTGACAGGTTTGCAAGTGAATTACTTATTTACATAGTTCAGTAGATTTATTATTAATCACAGATGAAAGACTCAAGTTAAACACCCTTTGCAAATACATGTATAGCCTTCTCATTTACTCGAGAACAGGTCAAGTTAAAATTGCTGCTCATACGGCCAAAGCTAATCAAAGTGGGAGAGCTGAAATGAGGAGCAAATGAAAGCAAACCAAATGGCTTTTAAAAGTTTTAAATGAGTGTGCTGTTGGAAGTGCTATGAAAGATAACACAAAAAAAAGCCAGCTAAAAATCGTGGCTCAAGCTCAATTTGTTTGCTAGCAATCATAAATCTTAACTTCAGCAGCTTTGTGCTCGTCTAGGGGCATCAGACAAGCGAAAAAAAGTTGACCTCATCATCATGTGAAGTTTCCTATTCCTGTCCTAAGTTGTCATTGGTAAAAGCGGGCAGCAAGAATTCCAGCTGTAAACAGTGATGTGCTGCCAATGTTTCAGTAAGTAGCCCACATTTTTTCCTCTCTGCAGCTGTAATGCCACTTGTGTATAAGGGGCTCAGTGGCTGCAGAGGAGCAGGCTACAGACCAGCCCTCCCTTCATGTGCTTCTCTCATGAAATATAAACGCCCTTTCTTAGGTATAATTATAGAGGAAGATGCCATAATATGGAAAACAGACTTTGAGGATCATTGGGTCTTGTTTCTGCAACTGCTTACAGAAATAGGAGCTGGAAGCCATTATCCTCCCTTGCACCCACTCCAGCTGCACAGCACAAAGACATGTCTGCAGGTCTTCCACCTTCCCGACTTGTTCTCCAAGCTCATGGCCCTTGTCCAGATTATCCTCCTGGGAGAGAGGCAGGACATTTGGGTGGCTGACCAAGGGCCAAATGGGTGGCATTGCAGCCCTTCCAGTGAGAAGCAGTTCCTCAAACATGAGGTGAAATTCAGCTTACCCCGTCTACTATGGGCTAGACATTGGTGTGGAGTTGAAGGATATGATGCAGCAGAACAATTATCTGTTGCCTTGGGCAGAAGTGTTGGAAAGGAACTATGTGCTTCAGCATGCAGCTCCCACTCTTACTTGCAGGATTGCTCCCTCGAGTTTAGTTTTAAAAATATGGAGATTAGTGACTAGATAGCTCACTATTTGCCTGACAGTTTTCTTTGGTGCACTTAAAAATGTTTTCAGAATGTGTAACAGGAGTCATTTGAACTTTTAAAGCATCACACAGAAAATGTATATCAGGTTGAAAAATACCCTTGGTATCTGCTATCTCATGACCAAAACAGCCAAAGCAAAAAATAAAAAGCTCTAGTTATATGAAATCAGAAAAAAGCTTTGGAGAGAATTTCAGGCATAATAACCTCCCTTTGAAATCTGTCTGTGCAGTCATTGTCTTGGAGAACCTTGAAAATGTTTTGGTTTTTTTCCCTGCTTTATATCCTTAAAAGTATCCCCTTTTTTCCCCCCCAAAACTTAGTCAATATTGTCATTTAAGCAACCAAAGGATCTCTTCTAAACGACTGGGAAAAAATGTGCTTGTAAAACTGTGGAAATACCTATTTCCAAAACGAACTAATACTGCTGTGGCTTCAGGGATAAAAATGATGCACCTTGAAATAGGACTAAAAGTTTATTTACATGAGGGAGCATACTGGCTCTGGTCTACTGAGAAAATCATGAGCATTAAACCCTATCCAGCTCATGGTCCACTGAATAATAATTGAAATATATGTTAAAAAGAGATCTGTGGTTTAGAAATCTAGTACGGTTTTTAAGCAAAACAACTCAATATGAGGCTTACCAAAAAAATAACTACTTTGGTAATGACTTATATCTTTTGATTTTAAAACTCCTTTAGGCCTGATATTAATGGGAGGACATAATAAATTAAAGCAAGAGCAAAGTTGAACATTTATTGTGTCCTATAGAAAAGTGTCAATCTAAAGGCAGATTGTCAGCTCCTTCACTCATTCTTCTTGGTGTCACTCAGTCGATGTAGTGTGGTTTTACCATGGTCTCAACCAGCCAGCAGTGGAGGCAGAGGATGTCCACACAGCTAAGAAAACTGTCCATGCCCTTGCATAGCTCCATCACCTGGCAAAGGAGGTGGTGCGAGGGCCTAAAGGCAAAATGATGCGCCCTGAGCAGAACAGGGTTGTGATACTTGACTGCTCGAGTAGCTAGCACTAATTTGAGCAGCTCAAAGGTCACAACTATTTATGCAGATAAAAGGTCAATGGCAAGCTGGCATGTAGCTGCAGGCTATCTTGGTACGCGCTGCACCCAGAGTACTGATACGGGCTTCTGATTCACAGTTTGTCATTCTGCATGAACTTTTAGGCCAAGCTTTGGCTGAAATAAAACACTGGGGAAAAAAAAAGTCTCTGCCATGGGAGTTGACACAGTTAGGAGCCAGATGCAAATTTTGTGGCTCAGGCTCATCTGTAGCTAAATCAAACCTTTGAGTCATTATTTATAAAAGACAGCCAAATTCTGAACTGTTTGCTTAGTATTTAGTCAGCCCTTATGTGGATATACTCCTCTGAAACCGTGCCTGAGTACAGACAGAGGAAAAACTGAATAAGATGCTTGGGATGTGACCCGATGAAATGCCTACCAACTTCAACAGAGGTGGGGTTCTTCAACCACCAACATGTGGTAAAAAATCACTTTAAACTTGCAAGACCTTAGAGCACAGACTAAACTAAACGGTTTGAATTTCCAGAGCAGTTTCAGTTTAGGTGAAACACTCACTATTTGCGTGAAAAGGGGAAGTAGGCACACTGTTTAGTCTAGTCAAATTCTATAGTATATTTAAAATTTTATGGGCAATAAGTGCTTCAGCCTTTGCTATCATTAAAAAATGAAAACATATCTTAACCTTCAGTTCCAGCAGATATCTGTCTACCTGCATCAATTTTAAAAAAAAACCTTTTGCTTTCTGTTGTGAATCAGTCCCGTATGTCCTGGTCCCCAACAGGTAGAGAGCAAAATATTTTGTAACATTTCATTCCCCCAACAAAAGGTAATGGGAAAACATTGTTACATTGATTTGGTTTTCATCACAGAAGTATTTGGTACTATGCCCTAATGAAGGTTGCAGCAATAACCCTATTATGAGCACTGCTGTGCCTTCACCAGTAATTTTTTAGTAGCAGTTAGCTGTCAGATTGTTATTTTTTGTGACCTACTAAATTAAAAATATGTTAGGATGCAAAACTCTCATGCAGAAAGCCACCAAAACTAATTGTCTTCAGATCTGGAAAAGCTTTTTTTTTTTCCTCTGGCCATTTCTTCCAATCAAGATGGAGAATTACCAAGTTCTTCCTTGATTCTTCCTTGTTCTTCCTTGAGAATTACCAAGTTCTTCTCAGGTCTTCCTAGACCTCCAAATGAGAGGAAATTGAGACAGTGGATTTAGCATTATTTGCTTGGATCCACTTTGCCAAGTTTATGAATTCCATTATACTCCTGTTTCACTCCAAAATTTTGTGGGCTTGGTTTCAAGCAAACTGAAACCAGCCTGTAACCATGGTGTGGTCTGGTTGGTGAATAAGCATATTTTGTAAGCATTCTCCAATTGAAAATGGCAATGCACATTTGCAAGTGCTTTTTCAGTCATATTCATCCAACCAAAGAGAGTCTCTGTTTGAGACTGAGGTCAGTACCGTGTCCACAGACACACAGCATGCAATTCAAACAGCTCGCAGCTCACACGGTGCATCTGTAAGCGCTGTGATAGTAATAACTGTGTGGTAGTTCCCACAGACAAAAGCGCCTGGCCCACGTGCAGAAGTGCAGGTGACTCTTGAAGACTTTCTCTTTCTCTTACAGCTCTTCAAAGGAAAGACAAAGAAGCCTTTACAAAATCTGAAGACACAGGAATACTTCATGCAATTTCCTGGACTTTATGCTACCTCTTTCAAGTGTTATGTTATTATTTTCAGTTCCCGGAAGACAGGACTGTACTATAGATGATGACTGTGGGATTTCTGTTATCTTGGAGCAAATGTTTTTGTATGCTTTCCCTCTTGTTAAGGTATTTTAGAAAATGAAATGCAAAAAAGCAAGATCTTGCTCATTATTAATGTTGAGGGCCATCTATTCTTGTACTTCAAGAACGTAGTTTAGAAAGGGAGTTTCCTACTGCCTCTGCCCAGACAGCTTGCTCATCTTCCAGAATGATATGCTGGTAAGAAAAAAAAATAGACCTGTTCTCCTTATAGGAGTCCTGAGAATAATGCAGATTTATGGACAATGTTCCATCGGAAATCCTTGTAAAACAGAAGCAGTTGTTTATCTCTTTAAAAAAAGCAAAGAAAGAAAGAAAAGATCCTGGGTCCCACTGGCATTCTAGTCTTAATCCTAGTCTAGAGTCTAATTTGATTTCATATCTTCCTCCAGCCTCTCTCAGTTTTATGTGAGTACACCTTATCTCAATTTTTGAACTCTTCACATCCTGTTTCATTTCAGTGAATGGTCACAATACAGTTAAAAGGTCTCCTAAATCAGCTTTACAACACCTAGCCCCAAGCAGGGGAGCCATGTAATCCCCACAATGGAGCTCTGTATCTGCTAACTGAAAATCTGAATGGCTTCCTGAGTGTGTTGGAGGGTTCATGTTAAGCCACACTGCTTGGAGCTGTCTTGCTACCAGTCACTGATATGTTAATGCAGATAGGCCTGCATTGCCCTCACCATTGACAAAGCTAAGCAACATAATATGTAGCCCCTTCTGCCTGGGACTTCATCCACTTAGTGCTCTCATCCATGCACTTCCTGCAGAAGTGGTGGGAGGAATCCCATCTTGTTCTGCAGGGAAAAAGTCCCATCCCAATGATTTCTGGGCACTATGCTAGTAAGCAGCAAATGTTTAAGCTTGTGTATTAGTCAATAGCAACTGCCTAAGTTCATATGTCTTATAGTGGTACGTGTCTTGAGAAATATTTTTTTTCTTTTCTAAAGGGAGACTGGTGAATGGAAAATGTCTGAATTTGTGTCTTGATCTATATCAACTATCTAAGCTTGTATATCCCATAGAGGTATGTGCCTGGAAGGATATTTATCTAAAGAGGGACCAGAATGCAGTGCAGGTGAGAGAGCTTCAGGGATCAGGCACAAAGGACAGGCCAAATACATAAGGAAAAAGCCCAGCTATTCCTACAACCATATTTGTACAAGGAGGCAGGGTCTTCCACATGATCCATTAAAGTATTATTAAAACGATTGAATTAATTCAATTTACACAATATTAAATACATCACATACAGCAACTGTGAAAATTGCTGGCATATACAGCTCATCTAACCTTGTAACACAAATTGCTTTTCTAATTTGTTGCCCCAATCCTGAAACTGGACTTTTGTAAGACTGTATTTCTGTGGGGGGGGGAAAAACCAAATCCAAATATAACGCACAAACATTGATGAACCTATTAAATTACATACCAGGGAGAGTTAAATTATCACGTTAAAAAAGTATGAGTTCGTAGAGCTGTACAGGACCACTGCAACACAGGAATTACAGTCAGTTCCCATTATTGCTCTGCCAGAGGTGTCAGAGTCACAGCTCGCAGCTGCAGCTGGTCATTTGATGTATTTCCTTGCCTCTCATGGCACATGCAAGTTGCAGGGAGTGACAGCAATGCTGCTGGAAAGCAATTCTGCCTCTCTACATTACCAAGAGAAGACCCTGGCCTGAGTATACCTGAGAAGCTTCTGTTCTACCTACTTGAGAATGCTAACAACCTGTTTGTGACAGGGATGAATTAATCTCCTATTAATTTCACTGGGGTGTTCGCTTTAATGCTTAGTAATGCCACTGAAAGTGTTGGTGTAATTTCAGTGGTAGTGTAATTGCAAGTTAACTTCGTGGCTGATCTCTTCAACAGATGGAAGCAGGGTGGGGGTGGTGATGAAACCCACAGGAAATGGGCGCTGCTGAAGGAAAATGCAGATGGAAAAAAGGAGACACATAAGAACAGAGAAAGTGGAGAGAAAGAGATAAAGGAACCAGGACGAATAGGGAATGTACAGGAGAAAGAGGACGCTCTGAATTACCACCTCTTCCACCCTTAGAGAAAACTGAATGTAACTAAAAAGAGTATGAAGAATTTAATAAATTACAGGTACCAGATACTTTAATGGAAATGTACAGAAATAAATGCTATGGTGGTCAGGTTCTGTGGGACCTGGAATTTTTCCTCCTGGACAGGCCTTTAACATGATAATTAAAGAGCCTTCATTATATTTATGTTGTGGGCCTCATGTTTCCTGCAGCCTCTAAGGTCCTGAGATGGCTGGTGGCAAACTCTAGGAATAGGACTTGGGCACATCACGCTGTCTTGGCAGAGCCCTTCCACGTAGCTTTCATTAAATCTCTCAGGACCTGCTTCACGGAAATGTTTCTATACCTGGTCTCAATCAATTCCTTGAGCCTTAGCACCTGAGTGACCTACCTGTGAAGCTGGGTGTCACAATATTTTGCCTTTCCGAGATGCTGTGAGAATAAAGGACCAACACGAAGGAAAGGGCTGGGTACATCAGGTCCAGCATCACACACACGTGGGCGTTTTGTTGCCAGGACCATCTCCACATAAGATGGTTTTGCTCCAGATGCACCAGCACTCTGTTCCAGATTTGCGGGTGTGACATACACACACCTTGAGTGGTGCTATGCCACTTTTATCCCAAATCTAGGGTGGGTGATGACTTTTTTTGGTCAAGAACTTGTCTGCAGTGATTCACACCCTCTGAGACTGTGAAAAAGTTGGGAACATCAGAATATCTTAATTGTTTTAAGAAACCAGGTTTTGTTCTGGGTGTTTTCCCCTTCGTTCCTGAATTTGGATTAGCCCTGAGAGGAGAGCCAGCCTGAGAATTTCCATTCATATTCAGAGGAGAAAACTCACAGAAATTTTGTTAAGAGTTGGTTTGTCAGTCCCCTCGGAAACACATCCTTTAATACAGCCTGTGAACCAAAATGACTGTGAAAGAGCAGGGATGAGTGAAGCGTCTTTAACGTGTGAAGAGGCATCGCTCTGGTTTGTGTAACAGCAGCAACGAGCAGGCAGATACAGAACACTGTTCGTTTATAGGCACTGTATAAATATCAACTAAACGATCCCCGCAATAGATATGGAAGTAGATAATTTTAATTGTAACGTGACTGTTAATTTGTATTCAAACTTGCGTCAGAAAACCCGGACTCAGGGCCCCCGAAGTTTAATAACCTGTTTATGGTCCTGAAATAAGTGTTGTGATTCTCAGAAGCACCAGGTAGGGCTTCTTTCAACACCCCCAGCCAACTCCGCAGCAATTTGTTGCATTATCTGTTGGTTTCCAATCCACTACACGCTTTGGAAAATACATCTGCAGGTTCGAAATTTTCACTTGTTTTGCTGAAGGAGAGAAAACCCCGCTGAGAGCAGAGCTGGCAGCTCAGAACTGGCGCCCATCCATCCTTTCTCGGGGTGTTTGTGGTTTGCAAGAGGGGGGGGGATCTGTTCTCTTAAGCAACGCTACTAGCGATGAAGCATCTCTGGCTTGCAGAGCGAGATGGGAATCGATTAAAAAACCCCAACGTCTCATTTTTTGAGAGTGCGATAAGGCTGCAGGGCGCGCTGGCAGGGCGCTCTCTGGGGAGATAACGTTTCTCAGGTGCGTTTCCCTTCGGCCTCAGGGTAATGCACCAAAGAGAAAACCGCAGCCCAAGCCCGGCCCGCAGCGCCGCGGGCCCCGCTCCAACCCAGCCTCCCTGATGGAGGAAGGAAGGAGGGAGGGAGGGAGGGAGGGAAGATGGAGGGGTGGGGGGGGTGTGGGTGCTGGGACGGCGCCCTCTGAGGCGGCCGCGCTGCAGCGCCCCACGCCCTCCTCCAGCCCGCAGTGGGGGGGTGGGGGGGAGCAGGACAAAATGGGGCAGCGATGGCCGGGCCCCTGCGCACTGGGCCGGGCCGGGCCTGTGGCGCGCACACACACGCACTGCGGGGCGAGGCGGGGGGAGGGAGGGGGGGGTGGTGGTGTAAGCGCTTCCCAGCGCAGACTGTGCATGTCCAAGTGACGCATTGCAGGTACAAATCCGCCAATCGGCGCCCTCCTTATGGAGCCGCAACACGCCTCGGTATTTTTTCTGAAATCCTCTTCCGCGAAGACAAATAGTCCCTATGGCGGCCGGCCCCCCCCTCCGCCCTTTCGCCACCCCCCTTCTCCATCCTTTCCTCTTCAAAACCGCAACCCCACCGTTTCCCGCAACTCGCTCCTTCCTGCGCCGAGGCCCGGGCGTTCGGGGGTGCGGAGGCGGGGGGGCCACAAAGGAGGTGCAGGAATGGAGATTGGGGGGGGAGGGTGTCGCCGAGAAGAGCGCGAAGAGCCGGGACTTCTTTCGCAGCTCGGTTTACCGTGACCGGGGAGGAGGGAGCGCCGCGGAGCGATTCGGGCGGGCTGTGAGGCGGTTTATGAGGCGGCGCCGGCGGGCGGGCAGGGCTCAGTGTGAGCCGAGACGCCGCAGCGCGCAGGTCGCTCCGTGTGTGTGCAGCCCCGCGCCGCCGCCGCCCCCCCCAGCTCCCACCGCACCCGCCACGAGCCGACATGGTGAGTCCCTGCGTACGGGGTGGGGGAGGCGGGGAGCGCTTGAACTGTGCTCAGTGGGGAGAGAGGGAAGGGGGGGGTGCCGCCTGCGGTGGGGTGCGGATGGGGGTGGGGGGGCGGGTGGCTCGGCTCGCGTGAGGCGAGGTCGGTTGTAATGGAAAGGGTTGAGGAAGGGGGTGAAGGCGTCGCTTGAGGTGGCCGGAGGATCCGGTCCCGCTTGGAGGCGCCGCGTGCGTCGCAGGAGGAAGTGGCAGCTGGTGGTGGAGGAGAAAAGAGTCCCGCCCGGGTCTCCCCCTTCCTTTCCCGCCCGAGGTCTCCCGCCCAGGGGCGTTGGTGCGCATTCAAAATTCAAAACTCGCCACTGGGATCGAGTGCCGTGCCCGCGGGGGGGGGGAGGAAGGAGGAGGGGGGGAAGGGGGGGGGGAGCGGTGGATAACGGTTCCTGCTGGGAGGAGACCCGGGAAAAAGGAGCCTGCCACGAAAGCAGCGTTTTCTTATCGCTTTCTCCCGGCCTGGGGAAGGCGCCGTGTGCGGCTGAATGGGGCTGAGGAGGTGGGGGGGAAGCAGGGGCTGCTGCGGGCGCTTGAGACGCTCGTGTCGCTAGCGAGGTGTGTGTTTGCGCCTGGCAATAATGCAATGCGGAGCCCTGCAGGTTCTGAGCAGCATGGTGATGAGGAGGGGCAGGCTGCTTCACTGCACCATCTCCCTCCTCGCTAGAGCTGTGGCCAGCTCACGCTGGAGCCGCTCTCGCTCTGTCTCTGCCCCGCCGATTTCCTGATAATGCCTTGCTGTCGGTGGCTCTGTTGAACAAGAGAACCTTTTTTTTTTTTAAAAAAAATAAAACCCACCAGTTTTGGCTTCCCTTCTCGGTCATTGCGGCGGACGTTTTCTTGATCGAGCGCAGTTTGTTTTTCTTTTCTAGCAGTACGTTTTGTTTAGGATTAAAATCAGCTGTCGAAACGTTTCGTGGAATTGAGAAAATTGTTTCAGATTCTAAAGGATATAAGTTTAGTTTTTTAAATAAAACGAGTGGATACTGTAACACGTACAAAAAGGAACCGTTTTGTCGCAAAAGCAACACCAATGGCTGCTTAGTACTGTTTCTGCAGTAAGAGAAGATGCAATATAGTGGAATTGCCTTTTCATTCATTACATACTTTTAAGGAATCGGACCCTTATCGACTCTCCGTGTCTAATGTGAACGATGGGTACTTAATTCTAAGGGTTTTTTGAAGTAATGTCTCTGAGCAAAGAAATTAGGTGAGCAGAAGCCTGAATTTGTTCTTATGCTTGAACTGTGAAATGAAACCTATGCAACAAACCATCTATAAAGAAAAAAAGCAGTGAATCTAGCAGCAAAAGACTCTTGCTGCTTTTAGTCATCATCTGAACAGAACCAAAAATGGAGTATCTTCAAGCAAGGTCTGTATGAAAATGGGTGTGTCCAGGAGGCACAGTGACACTTTGAACGTGGTTATAGTTCATACCAACAGGCCAGACTGGCTAAACCCGTGAATTTACCTTGTCCACTGCTGCACATACTAGATAAAGAAGAATGCTTCCTTTTTAAAATAAGTTAACATACTATAAGCGTAATTTTAGCCCTTATATGCTAATCTGCATAATTCTTGTTCAGTTAACCTTGTCAGAAGAGAATTGTCGATTCAGATCTAAGGCCTGTGAAGTATACCAGAATGTCCCATTTTGGAGGGAAATGGTGTCATCTGTTGTGTGATTTGCTGGTATCTCTATCGGGCAGTGTTAGTCAGCTCTGAGGATCTTCCAACAGATTACTGCATAGCCGTTAGGACTGTAATGAAACACTACCTCTAGAGGCTGCATGTGCCACTGAAACTGCTGCACACACAGCAGCTCCCCTTCTTTCCTAGGAGGCTGAGATGCTTTGTTAGGCCCTCAACGTAATCTGGGGCTGGGGAATGGGAGCTGTTGCAGTGAAAATGAAAGTGCTGCAGCATGAACCAGAGAATGCCGTGTCAAAGCTGTGCTGCGTACCCTCATTCCCTCAAAGGAGATTTTCGGGTGGATCTTGGCCCTAGTAATGGGCATGTAAGAACTTCAGCATAGGCGTATTCCGATTGTAATTGAACCATTTGTTTCTGAAGTTGGGTTGCATTATCGAAGGCGCGCATACTGTTGCGTGTATGGTGCGTGAGTATCTGACTTAACTTTAGGATGGAGAACTCCAGAAAGCCCCTCTAGAAAGACCAGAATGACCTGTAACTCCCAGGCATGGATCTGGACTGATAGCCGCGCACCTGAGTCGCACGGGAGGGAGTGATCTGGCAGAGTTGCTGGCCCCGCCTCCTATTGCTGTTGCGCAGCAGTCCCTGCAGAGCCTAGCACTGCGGAGTGCAGATGGTGTTTGTTCAACCTTGCCCCACCTCCTTGCTTATCTTTCAACTGCCATATACCTGTGGCTTCTAATAAGCTTCGTGCTTTTTCCAAACACAGTACCTCTTACAGGTACTGACAAAGCTTATTCAAATTTATGGTTGGTGGCTACAGGATGTTTGAAGGTGCTGAAAGAGTTGGAGAGGAGGGGTTTGGGAACACCTAATGCTTAAACACTGCTTAATATCATGTATAAACTGTTTATATAAAACAGTATGTGTCTTGGAAACCCATAAGTATTAACCTAAATACGTGAGGTTGTTGCTTCTTAAATCTGATCTACAGCTTTCTGAGGACATAAATATCTTACAGAAATGCAGTACATCATTCTCTTCACTTGAGCAATAAAAATGTAAATAGCATGCAAAGGTAAATACTGTGCCTGTCTGTGTTAATGATACACTCCAGACAAACAAAAATCTGTTAGGCTTCTGTTAAGCAACTAGCTGAATGCTTTCATCTCAAAGCCTGATGTTGAATTTGTGATGGTTCTTGGCAGTGTTGCTGCTGCCCCACCTTACATCATTGTATTTTTGTAATAAATGAAGTAGTTGAATGGGAATACTTTCTGCAGCTGCTGAAACAAAGAGGCAGAGTCTACAGGTGCAAATACATAATTTGCTGCTCTTTTGAAAGTAGCTTGAGGAGGGAGGTGATCCCCAGGCAGTCTGAGAAATAACTGATGATGGCCTTTATTTTGGGCTGTTGCTACAGTGTGTGCATATATAAGTAGTTTAGCTGTTGTATGGTTGCTTGAACAGCTAATTTCACTTCTGCTATGGGAAGTAACCAGAAGCTGGTTACTTTCACGTTTGTATGCAGTGTAGAAAAATAATTAAAATTGAAATTGGTAAAGATTGA
Organism: Clamator glandarius; assembly: GCA_033459285.1. NCBI lineage: Eukaryota > Metazoa > Chordata > Aves > Cuculiformes > Cuculidae > Clamator > Clamator glandarius. The sequence goes on along the minus strand of JAUNZM010000614.1, from coordinate 777,133 downwards.
CAGATATTTTAGCTAATGTGTATAGAGAATGTTGTGGGCACAGTTAATGACTGAAAAATGTTATTGCCTGTCAGTATTACAGTAATTTTAAGTGTAGTTGCTGAAGTGATCACAATAGGAGCAAAATTCAAAAAGCAGTGTTAAACTTGGGCACTGAGTGCATCTTTTCTGTATCTTAAGGCTTTTTTTATTCTTCAGTGGAGTGTTATGGGGTAAAGAGCTCAAAAAGCTTCCTTGAAGGAAATATATGGCCTTCAGCTCAACTGCGATGCAACTGAAGCTACCCAGAATTTGTTTAATGAATCAGCTGACTTGAAAACCTAGAGAAAGTATTTCTACAGTCCTCAAACATCTTTGTGGTTTTTCAAGAGTAAAGTTTATTTTGGGTTTAGCCTTGAAGAAACGTTTCTGGTTTTGTTGGTTGTTTTTTTTTTTTTTTTTTAACCAACTGTCAAATCCACTTGATTCAAAACTGCCAGTAAGCAAAATTAGGCATATGCTGGAGCTTGCACACCTGATCTGGAAACTGTTTTATACCACTGAAGCCTTCTCTAGTGGCCTGGTAAACTACCTTGTGCTTCTTGAGGTTGCAGACAAGGGTTTGAAATAAAAAAATCTAGACAGCCACGTGGCGTGTGCATTAAAATTCCTGGCTTGTGCTGAAGTACTAGTAGCACTGATTATATGGATTTGTGTTTTACAGCCAGGTCTTGACTATGAAGCTTCATGTTAATTGGGGGATGATTTAATCCTAGCAAAGAGTATTTTTATAATGATAGCATTGTGAGTTAGCAGAAGAGACAAATGTGCCTTAAATTTGTGAATTGGGGGTTACTGCTGTGCTACCTAGATCTAAAGTGCTTAGTGTTAAAGCTGAGGTTAGCTTATCAAAGTATCACTGCAAGTCATGGAGTTTTGAAAACTATGCTGGAGGGACCTGTGTGCCTTGAGTTTGCTAGTGTTGCTTGGGTAATTGATTGATAATTGTGGTGATATGTTACTAGGATACACTAGATACTGTGGGGTCAGGGGATGAGGGTAGGCTGCCAGTTCTTACTTATGAAGCACTCCTGATGACTTTTGAGCTGTGTTAGTTAGAACTGTTTCAGAATTCTACATGTAAGTCCTGACAAGCAGCTGTTGTGTTTAATGGCCTCTACAAGCCTGTGCCTTATTGTCTTGAACTTTTACTGCAGCTATAATGATCTTCTCTTTTTTATTGCAGGCTGATCAACTGACAGAAGAGCAGATTGCAGGTGAGGTGTTGCTGTGTTGCTACTCCTGCTTGACCTGGTACATCTTTTAATCCAGTGACAGTCTGTGTTACACAAGATATTTAGCTTTCTTAGATACTAAGGAAGTATTGTGGAATGTTTTAATTTGTCAGCTAAGTTTTAAAGGCTTATCCACTCTAAAAGCACCATGGATACAATGAGTCTGAAGTTTTGTCTTCTAGAGTAGTTTCCTTACAGCTTTACTAGCTAGTAGTAGCCTTGGGACTCTGCAGTTTTGCGGGGGGAGGAGGATGATGGATGTGACCACCAACCCCAAAAGCCAGAATTGTCCCAAGTGCCAACTGAAAGGCAGCATAGGGGTCATGTCTGGTGAAGATTTGGAATCTGGAGTGCAAGGCAAAAATAATTTACTTTGTGGTCTCCTACCAGTGAAAAGCTTCGAGTGGCTTTTTCTGATGACAGCATGGACTGGCTTAATGCTGACATCTCTGTATTCCATATTTGGAACTGCTTTATGTACTTGGACACAAGTGTTCTGTGCCCTGTTCTGATGGTCTGGCACTTGCTTTGAAATGCTTAAATATGCATCTCTTGAATCGTAGCATTAGCCCCTTAACAATGGTTTCTATGTACTGATAACTGAGTGGCTAAAATTTCTGTTTATAGTGTCTTCTGCTCACACAGGCTGCACAAATTAGTATTGATTACTGCTTTCTGAAGACTGATTTCAGCTTCAATAATTGATGTAACTTAAAGCTGGTAGTTCAGAATTCAACCTTGCCATGGGCATTGAAAGACTTCAGGGATTTTGATCTGACAAGAATCTAGTGTTAATACTAGAAAGTCTCTGCATAACTGTCATGTGAAATTATTTTAGAGGATGTTAGGATTCTGCTAATCTAGTAGTACTAGGTCAATTGTAGAAACAACAGACTGTGAAGACATATTACTCTTCAACTATGGTGTAGCTCCTGAAGACACTGTATTAAATGGAAGTGTCCTAATGAGCTTACTTGTTTTTATCATTGCCAAATTTGAAGTATAAGAACATTCTTCTGTAGCTTTTGGACTTCAGAAGCTTACTTTAACTCATAGGAATCTAATTATGGTTCTGTGGAACGTCCTTAGTATTTGCTTGTTGCCATGGTACTGTCTTATGAGTAAGCACAAGCCAAATCTAGTTCAACTTGAGATTTTTTTCTGGATGTGGCCTACATAATCTTAAGGATTTTGTGATTGGTGTAGTGGGAGCAGGCTTTATCAGTTGTCACTGCTCTTTTCAATAATGGTTTGTTGTTCTGCTTAACTGTAGAAGCTTTATTAGTTGATGTAGCTTATTATGGAGTATAAGCAGGAAGCTTACTAACACTACCTCAGGATTAGTGCAAATGTTTGGTGTTTGGGAACAATAGTGTAGTTCTCAGAGCCAAAAGTGAGTATTAATAAGCTTGTCATACTGGAGTAGTGTTCTCATCTGTGTGGAAAGAATAAAAGTATAACAGCATTAGTATCCAGTGTTAAATGGCCTGCTGCTTTCAGTTCAGCTGTGTGGCATTTCATGAAGCAAATGTTTGCTAGTAAACTGTAAACCTCTGGTTTGAAGATGTAAGCCTGCCACTGGATCTGCTGGGGAACTGTCCCCAGTATTGCTTAGGAGAGGTTGCGGCTGACAAAGCAGTGTGCTTACTTTTGCTGTTGAGGGTCAGTGTCTTGCATGAGAACTGTTAGAGTTACTGTTTGCGTGTTTTACAGTGATTGTGATTTTAAAAGCTTGAACCCCCTGCCAGTCTGTTTCAACTTATCTGAAGATAACTAGCTTTTGATTTGAAGGTGGGCTTAAGAAAATGGTGCTACAAGATAAAGACAGCATTCCCCTTCTCAAATAGAAGGCCAAAGTAGTTAATTTGGCTGCTTCTCCTGGGCTTAAAACAAATCTTCCACCTTTGCAGTTATTAAATATTCCTGATGTTCTTCCCTATGCATTGGTTGTATAGGACTGAAGCTTGTCATTATGGGTAGGGGTGAAAAGACTTACCAGGCTTTGTTCATATGGAAGACTGATTTTGGAAGCTGAGTAGGTACAGAATGTGAATGCTGGCTGCAGCCTTATTCAGTAAGAATTGGAGTTGCAGTGTCAAATGGCTGTTCCTTTGGTTAGGTGTTAATGTTGAAAAAGATAAATAGGTTAGGACCACTTGATGTGGGTGGTCAGTGTGGGGGGGTGGAATCTAAAGATGCTTTTTTCAAAAACCAGCTGATCTAGTGAGCTGTACTTCTTCCTCTAGAGCTCAGAGAAGTCTAAATGGGCTCTCTAAACAAATAGGCCCATGTATGGTGTTCATTATGCCTTATTCTCTGTTGGGGATCTGACCATGAGAGTTATTTAGAGTTTGTTTTATAGTAGAAATAGTCATGTTTCATGTTTGTGTTGAGCTTCTGGTGGCTGTGAAGAGGACTAACATTCTCCTATAAAAGTTCCACACATAGCTTGCTAACTGAGTGTGGGAATGGTAGTTTTGGTTCACTGAACATATTAGGTCACTGAAGGCTGCCACTTCATCTGGAAAGGTGATGTGTACAGAGGTGCCTCAGGAGCTGTTCTTAAATAGAACATATTGAGCTAAGATGTTATTGTTCACATTACGTGGGACTAGCCTTTCTTTCATGGGGCCTGGAAGCGGTCTTTTCTTTTGATGCAGTGAGCTTTTCATAAGGAAGGAAATGCTGGAACCTTGTAGTCTAGCTTGAAGGTAGATGACTGGTTCTGATGGCACTGCCCTCAGGTTTCTGACAGTTTGACCTTATCTAGAATACAAGATAATTTTCATCTCTATTTTTATATGGAGGAGTGTTGAGTAGAGAGAGTATTTGCTTATGTTACATGAAGTCATAAGGTTGCTCTTGTTCCAGATTAAAATATATTTGTGTAGGCTGTTATTCCTTTGCTGTAATTACTAGAGGTAGTTCCTAGAAATGGTTATAGGTAATTTAATTGTATTCCTAACTTGATTCAGCATTTCAAATGGCACTGTACTGCTGACCTTGGACTTGTTTTAAGTCACAACCATAAAGAAAGCATAGGTGTTTGTTTCTTAGCCTACAGCATCTTTGAGTAAAAGAAAGCTTGAAGAGTTGTCTTTTGAGTGGTTTATTTCTAGTGTTATAATAAACCACTGAGTGGCCCATGTTGCAATCAAATCTTTGAATTTTGTGTTAAAAATGTTACCTTTTCTCACCAGGGTCATTGCAGTACTGGGAAGTCTGCTTGGTGTTTGTGCTAGTGACAGTTGACCTTCAAGCTAAGGATGAAATGATTAACAGCTAGATGGTTTTTAATAACGCTTGAATACCTGACTCTTGATGAAGACTCAGTGCTCCCCTTTTGAGATCCTTTCGAGATGATGGACTTGTGTAGTGGCTTGACCTAAAAACCTATTCTTTGCTGGTGTAAAACTTTACTCCTAATAAACCTATTTGCCTCCAGGCTAACTTGAGGCTGTTTGGAAGTTACTGTAGGTACAGATTATAGCTACCTGTTTTAGTAGGCCTGTTTCTTTTTTGTGGTTATATATAATACTGTCTTGAAACTATTTTGCCTGGTCCTTTGGTAGCCTTGCTCTGATTCTTGTGTGCTTAAACAGTGGGAGTTAGCTTTTGGAACACCTAAAACTGTTAGAGGTAGAAGAGTTTTTTCCTCGATGAGACTCAGTTGTGGCTGTGGTATTACAGCTGCATTCATGAACTATAAAAAGCATTTTTTTATAGTTGCATTTTTAATGCTGGCCAGCTTGTACTCACCTTGACTGTTTCAGAGTACGAAATGCCTTTCACATGAAAACAACTTTTACTGTGACTAATTCTGGTCTGGGAAGCTCACCATCTGGGAAGCTGGCTGGTTGCAAATGTTGAAAAATTAATTCTTGGAAGTATTTTGATGCAGGAGTAGCCATGAGCTAATGAGTTCTCCAAAGACGTGATCTCAGTGCCATGCAAGGCTGTAAAAAGGATGTGAACTAAGGGAATAGATAAGTTTTTCATGTTTAACTGTAACTTGTTTATGAGCTACTACAATCTAGGGAGCTAGTTAAGGTCTGTGGCCAAAGACAAACAGATGGTGTGGATTAAAACCAGCTCCATTTTTGGACTGGACAATTAAACATGTTATGCTTGCATTAATATTGCTGGCTACAGTACAGCTGTTGTAGGGGGTTAAGAGGTAGCATTGAAATGCAGTTAAGCAATCTTACAGCTGAATTTAACTGGTACTGTTGCCTGTCCAGCAGAAGGGGATTATAGTAAACTATTCGTAGTTTGGTGCGATTATACGTTTTTCCCTTGACTAGTCTCTACTAGGAGTGCTATTAAACTGTGGCATTTTTCATATTGTTTTTCAGCTTTCTCAAAATAATATAATGTTTTATCTCATGAGATAAAGTTCCTACTGAAGATTTAGGATTTTTCGAGTTACAGAATAACTATTCCTTTCAGCTCTGTTTTAGGGATCCTTATTCAAGACAATAATAAGCACCTGAGTGCTTCTGAAGCAGATATCCTTCCATCTTACTTAGGGCAAAATGAGGTTGATCAGTAGGCTATTGGATTGTTTTCCAGATGTAAGCATTTCCATATTGGCATTACACTGTAGCAGACTAAGCAGTAGGCTGAAATGTTATTGAGTGAAATAAAGTTTTGTAGCTTATGACAATAGATTCTTACATGATTTCATTTCAGAGTCCATGGTGTTAACCCCTTTTTGTTGTTGTACAGAGTTCAAAGAAGCTTTTTCACTATTTGACAAGGATGGTGATGGTACTATAACTACAAAGGAGTTGGGGACAGTGATGAGATCGCTTGGTCAGAACCCCACAGAAGCAGAGCTACAGGATATGATAAATGAAGTAGATGCTGATGGTAAGATTTTACTAATAAGTAATTTAATGAAGTGCCTAAAATGTATTTTATCTAACAAAAGTAACTATCTTGCAGGCAATGGCACAATTGACTTCCCAGAGTTTCTGACAATGATGGCAAGAAAAATGAAAGATACAGATAGTGAAGAAGAAATTAGAGAAGCGTTCCGTGTCTTTGACAAGGTACTAAAATATTTACCTGAAGTATTTCTGTAATGAAAACTCAGTCTGATGTGTAATGAGAGCTTCCTCACTGAACTGAGGGGTATCTGAACTCCTGTCATCTAGAACCTCTAGGATAACTAGTTACCCTAAAGTTCAGTCTGCTGTGGGTACTGCATGTGAAAGTCAAATGGGTCATCATGACTAGCAGATGTTACTATTAAGCCAATACTTGCTATACTGAAATACTTGTACAAGGCTGTCAGGGAAATTGCTTAAATATTTGAAATGGTAATTCTTTAAGCTTTTCACTTAGCAATTTACTTGGTAAAAACTAAATGAGTCTAAAGTTACTCAGCTTCTTAAGCAAGGCACACCTGTAAATAGAAAATATGCTGAAGTAGCTTGGGGTGGGGGAAAGAAAGTTATTCCAGAGTAAGTAAAAGTGGACTCTTAAGACCTTGTGGCTTTATGCTGGACTCAAATGGAATAGATGAATGAGATAAGTAGCTTCTGTTTAAAGACACGCTTGTACCAGTCATGTGATTGAACAGGTATCTGCCACCAAAAACATTGCAAAAGGCGATGGTCTCTTTTTATTATTGGTTAGAAATGTAGTGGAATAAGGCAGCACAAATAGACTGTATAAGTTGTTTTTAAAATGTCTTTTTAAGGATAACATCTTGAATAATACTGAATATGGGCCTACAGCTCTCAGTTGTCTTGTGCAAATGCTAGCAGTCAAAGCTATGCTAACTTCTTAATGCTCAACTTGTTCTGTGATGGTTTTAAGTTATAGTTAATTTGCTAAGCCTTAGACAAGTCTCTCTTCTCCTCCCAGGATGGCAATGGTTACATTAGTGCTGCAGAACTCCGTCATGTGATGACAAATCTTGGGGAGAAGCTAACAGATGAAGAAGTTGATGAAATGATTAGGGAAGCAGACATTGATGGTGATGGTCAAGTAAACTACGAAGGTAAGGAGTTAATATTCATTGGCACTTTTGTACTGGTAGTTTGTGTAGATGCTGATAGCTGCACCAAGTTTAAATAGGGCAATGTTCAGATGAGATTTTTCTCAGTAGTTAGTTGTTCTTTTAAGCTAATGTCTTAGCATGTACATTGTGTCCCTCTCAATAGCTTTAAGTGGGTCGTTGCTGCATTTGTGCTGTAGGCAAAAAATGACTATTCAGCTGTGCAGTGTAAGGAATAACTGTCTAAATTTAATCATGCCCAATGACAGAATAAGGAAGCTAGCAGAGATGTTCACATACTGTTCTGTTAACTAATGAATGTTGATCTGACTGTACCAAGTCACTCATTTTTCATTAATGCTTTTAAAATTACTAATTAAAGGGACAAACCTCTAAAATATGTAGAAACTTAAAAACCTTTAGAAGATCTCTTAAATAATTTCACACATTGGCTGCAACAGTAGCCTATTTGTATTTCCATCTTGGCATTAAATGTTAAATGAAGTCATGTGAGCAGGAAGAGTGTTAAGACAATTGCTTGCTGCTCAGAGGCAGCAGGCTTGTTTTTGTTTTAACTTTTGAGTGTCATCTAGGAAGGAGCTAAGGTATTTTCAGGTAATAACCTTTGAGGAGTAGGTGTGGCTTCCATTTAAGGCCTTCTTAGTTGTGACCTAAAGGATGAGCCCTCTGAATAGTTGTTTTTATGAGCAAGGCTGCTGCTCTGTATTTGCTTATGAATAGGCTGCTTAGAGGCTGGCACTAGAGGGGGAAGGCATTCCTCTTGAGCAACAGTTAACTGCTTTTAGGTTCCCAGTCTTTTTGCTGTCGTACCTGAAACTGTGGTTCAGTGAGGAATCCAGTTTTGTGTGATCTAACTTCCACTGTGCTGAGCTTCTAATAAGCAGTGATTTAGTTGCCTAAAGCTGGTCATGCGAAATAGTAAGACTTGAGCTGTTCTGCTTTGAAAAAAAAATTCATGCTTGGTCATGCTTGTAGATCTCCTTATGGATCTTTTGGTCATTCTTGAGTCTCTTGTCCCTTATCTGTAACTCAGGGCACAGGAGTACCCTGTAATGTTTTGGTTTAGAATTAAGGCTGTTACCCAATTCACTGAGGGACCAACCTTTCTTATGGAAGTAGAGGCTTTTTGCCATTCAAAATAGGAGGGGTTTAGGTGTAATTGGGAATGGGGGTTGTCTTGAAGATGCGTATTTGAATGCAACTGAAAACAGCTTTTGCTAGTAAGACAGGTTCACTCTCGGATCTTGCAGTTCAGATTTTTCTCTGAATAACTTATGTAACTTTTTCCTTTTACAGAGTTTGTACAAATGATGACAGCGAAGTGAAGACATTGTACAGAATGTGTTAAATTTCTTGTACAAAATTGTTTATTTGCCTTTTCTCTGTTTGTAACTTATCTGTAAAAGGTTTTTCCCTTACTGTCAAAAGAATATGCATGTATAGTAATTAGAAGGCCATTCCTCCATGTTTTTCTCCTTTATCTTACTGTCATTGTTCTGATTTTTGGAAAATTGATCCAAGTAACAAATGTTGCATGTGGCTTACTCTGGATATTTAAGCCCTTCTGCACATCTAAAGTTAGATGGAATTGGTTAACTGAGGGAACATCTGGATTGTCTGTTTAAAAAGTAGCTTTCTTTACGAGACTTAGGTATGACTGGTGTAGCAAGTTACATAAAGTAAGCTAGGGTTTACCATGCATTAGCAATTCCTTAAAGTAGCATGTTGGCTCTACTTGTCCAGTACATAAAGGAGTTTAATCTGTGTTCTGTGATGGAGGATAAGGACTCTTGCAGCTAGCTGCAGGGTAAAATCACATGAATAGTATATATACATGTGGCTAATGCACTGTAAAAATCATGCTCCTAGCTTACTTCACAGTAACTTGTTTGTAGCCATACCTGTAACATGTTGTTGAAGTGTGGAGTCTTAACGTTGTGGACGATTGACAGTCAACAATATGAAACTTAAGTTGCACTAATGCAAAACGGGTGATTTATCCAGGTACTCGTACACAAGTTTTTTTTGTACTGCTGGTCCTGTACCAGAAAACATTTTTCTCCTCTTGTTACTATGCTTTTTAAACTTTGTTTAGCCACTTATTTTCAAAAAAATCTGCTTCTGGCACGATTTGCCTCAAATCCATTCCAAGTTGTATATTTGTTTTCCAATAAAAAATTACAATTTACCCATACTGTTTCAATGTATCCTTGAATTATTTACAGGAATTGTTCAATACAGTTGCTGCTCTATGTGTTTCAGTATGTAGCAGTTTGGTTTGCTTATGCAATGGATTGGCTGTCTTAAAATAGCTTGGAAGGTGATGACTTAGACCTTAAACTCTGGCCCTTAATAGTATTGTTGACTTGAAGAAGCTTTCTTACTAGTAGTTTAAAATGTATTTTACAGTCTTGTGTGGAGCTTGGTGCTTCAATAAACTTACCGTAGTGACTGGCTATGCCCACTATCTGTAGACATTGTGAACTGGATGTTGACCTAGTTCAATAGTTGACCTAAAATTAAAATTCCTTGTTCGGACAACTAAACCTGTTTGCTTTCTTTTAATTACTTTGGAGTTTATTCCCTGTCAGCTGCTACATCGGGGTAACTTAGTCTCACACCTGGACTTTTCTGAAACTGTCATCTCTGAGTTGTCATGCTATCAGCTCAAAGTACAGAAGGAAAAACCTTCTCTTACTGATCGGCTAATGAGCATGGTTGTAGTTCCAGAACTAGTGTTTTGTCAATGTTTACTTTTAAAAAGCATCAGACAGACTTGGTTTTGACCAAGGACAAATCTGAAATCTCAAAAGAATACCTGAGGCTGTTCCCCTTGCCTCTGTACTCTTGGTGATGACTGACTGGTCTTACATAAACTTTATGCCTGTCTTGTTTGGGGATTATGGTTGCCTTTAAACAAAACAGTGACCTCTCCATCTGGTTACCCTCACTAGTCCCAGCAGGGCAGTTATCAAATTTTTTTAAACCTGTTTTAATCTGTGAAGTATTTGTAATTACAGTGACAATGTAAAATTAGGACAGCTGATAAAAGCTGATTTTTAGAAACACTTGGTAAAATGTTAGTGGTCACTGATTTTAAAGCCCTGCTACCTAAGGACTATAAGCAGCTCTGATTTGCCAGAGGCTTGTAAAAAATGTTTAAATTGCCAGCATCAGAATGCCTTAGAATTGTTCCTTGTGTGTGGGCAGTCTGGTTCAGGAAGGTTCTGTAGTCTAAAAATTGTAAGCAGTTAGAGTTTGCCCTCTATAAAATGAGTGACTGGAAGAACACTTCCTATCCAGCCTTCATCCTCTGGCCTGGTAGCCTGGGGTCAAGGCATAGGTGCTTCAACTTGGTAAAGGATGAGAGCTTGCAGAACCATGGGAACAGCCATTTGTGAATCTGAATTGCTTGGGCACTGGAAGTCTCATTGTTAGAGGTAAGTAAGTCAAACCAGCATCTGACAAGAATTTGTATTTGCCAATGTGGTGTTTTGACTTTGAGTAGACTGGGAAATTAGTGAGACCTGAAGTCTTCTATAAGTTGGCATGCATTTGGGAGCATCTGATGAAAAGGAGTATTTTGGCTAATTGCCTTACATAAAGTGAATGGGGGAAGGGTGTGTGGGAAGGCCACCTTTACTGTCATTTTAGCTGTTCCGCTCAGTGTTTAGTCACTGGAATCAAAGCTGCTGGTTTTTAGTGTGTTGGTGTTGCTGTTCTCTAAATGAAATGCCTGATTTCTAGGTCAACATGGAGGTATTCTACTTGTCTTTACAACATAATTAAGCTGCAGAATGGGGATAGTAATTCTCAGTGCTTTCTGCTAATGAAAGAATGTCTTCTAAGTGTGGTGGAAGCTAATGGCATTGACCACTAGAACCTGAAACTTGGCTGAGTGTCATTTGCAGGTGTTTGCTGTTGTGAAACAGGTAGTCCTTAGGTTGCTCTAGACAAATTTCTGGATATCTATGTAGGAATACTCTGAAACTTCATCTTCTGGTAGCTTGGTAAGATAACAGTCCTTTATCCTGTCTGTTAAATATGGTGGAGGTTCTAACATTCTATATAATAACAGCGGGAATGAAAACTTACATGGTATAACACTGCAATAGAACTCCTGGTGGCTGTTGCTTTATTCTAAACTGGCAATGTAAGATCTTTTCCCTTCCAATACAGGCTGTGGGGAGATGCTCTCTCTGTGTATAAACCTGATGGGAGGGAATGAAGAGAGTGCCAGATTTAGCTTGGTAGGACCCAGTGGAAGGGTGAGGCAATGGGCACAAATTTTAATAAGTGAGGTTTTATTTGAACAAGAGTGACCACATTTTTTACTGTTGAGGCTGGTCGAATGGAGGTTGTAGAGCCTGCAGGTTTGAGATGCATGTAGTAATTGATGCAGGATGAAGTCCAATGCTGGTTTTTGAGTAATACCAAGACACAGGGGCTGGAGTCCCTGACTTACTCCTGCAGGCTGGTCTGAAATGGCAAGTTTGGTAGTTAAGCTTGTTGATGTATTAGCCACCACAGCTGTAACAGTTTGGATTGTTCCCATTGCATAAACCTGATCTTGCAGACCTTTGGGTAGGCGTGCACTTTTTCAAAAGTTAAACTTCCCTATTTGTAAGCCAGTACTTATAATAATTGATGACTTGATCAGCAAACAATTCAGCATCCCTCCCTTAGCCAACTGCATAGCTGCCATCTTGTGATGCTGGCCAGTCTGTTCATGACAGGCAACCCTTACAGAGGTCAGGCAGATATTGCCCTTCCTTCCAAGCCTGACAAATCCCAAGTTCAGATTAGTTCCATACTGCATCATTACTGTAATATGTTCCTGGTCCTATGGTACTTTCTTGAAAGGCACGTGCTTTTTGGCAGGCAGAAAAATGTAACTAATGCCACTTGAGGAGAGGAATTTGTGGTAGCTTTTTATGTTGGTAGGATTGTTGAAGAGTTGTCTGGTTTTGAAGTGACAGCTATGTTTTAAACTAAATAGCTTTTTATTTGACATACAATATACTAATAAAATAAGTGGCAAAAAAAAAAGTTCAGATCTTCCCCTCTGCTCCCAATCTGGTATTAATTGTGAAGCATTAGGTTATTGGCAACCTCAACACTGGAGTTTCTCAGTTCCCTCTGTTTCTGAGGTGTTTAAGCTTCTGATACTATGAATGTTTTTCCTCTTAAGTAGTCACTGTTTTTCTAATAACTAAACTTGAAGCCTTTGAAAGAGACATCTGAAGCTCCCTGTGTCTGAAGTAAAGGCAGAGTCTTTTGTTGCTGCCAAACCATGCGGATAGAATAGGAAAATCATAATTTAAACGTTCACTCAATGTCTACTCCAAAGCTGTATGGTCAGTATAGTCTTTTCATTGATTCAAAAGGCCTTGAATACGCTTAAAAATAAAGCAGCTTAATGGATTAGGATGTGTGAAAGTTTCCAATAACTTGGAATTGATTCACAAAGCAGTGTAATATGTCACTAGAATTTTTTCTTTTTAGGATGGTATAATTAAGACAGGCTGCATAATTGATTTGCCTTCTCAACTCTGAGAATGCTAGGTATTTTTCCATGGAATTAATATTGGCATTTATTTATAGATATGTTACATTGCAGAAGGCTGCCAAGATAAAAGTATTACACAGGATTGTCTTCAGTTAGGGAAGCCATCTGCACCAGCCAGATTAACAGGACAGTTTGCAAGATCATCTGAAAGAGCAAATGAACATTCTGAGCAATTATTCCTGGTTTTTTCAATAATTCCACCAGCAGGACAAGCTTTCTTTTTTTTTTATATGGCTATGGTGCTTAGGCTAGACACAGAAGGAAGTAATATTTCTGTTAGCTTTTTCCATCTTCCACTATCATTAACTGGATTGATGCTATTCTTTTGTGGTTCTTTGCTGGGCTTTGGAAGAAATGCTACCAAAAAAATCTGGCAACCTTTTTTCCCCTTGAATATGGCCATGTTTCTACCCTTTTGTTGAGGAAGTGTTAGTTAAGGAGATGCATCTCCATATACCCTGAAGAATTTACAGGATCTAAGCTGGGGTCTGATTTGCCATGCTGCAGATTCATCATTTATCTGGTGTAAATAACACTTGAGGATGCAGCTTTATTGCAAAGGTTCTGATAAATTCTTTGTCTGGAGAAGAGGGATGTGAAATGCTTTTGCTGTTTTGCTCGTTAATATTAAAAGAGTAGTCTTTACTTCGAAAGCAATAAAATTGGTGAAATTTATATAGGGGGAAGTTTTCATATCTATGGTCCATCTTTTCTTGGCTGCCTCTGTCTAAAGTCTGCCTGCCACATGAGCAGTTTAAAAAAAGTAGAAATAATCACTCTTTTGCTAGCAAAGCAGTTTGGAAGCATTTACATCCATCCCAAAACCTTATTCCTTTTCTGCATCTGAGAGAAAAGTACCTCTTACAGTCTCTGAAGTGTAGGCAAGCAGCTGTTGAGGTGATTTGCTGAACAGTCTTAAGCAAACTGGTGATTTTCAGAGAACATCTGATGCAATTACATTTTTATATGAAAAGCATGGGGGAAATGACATCAATATTCAAATGTGTTCTTTTCTTCAGCTCTTATCCAGCTCCCGCACCTAGCTAAAGTAGGATCTTTTACCAAAATTGCTGATAGTTATATCCATTCACTGTTAGCGTGCTAGGATGAAAGGAGTCATAGAAGTGGTATCCTCTGTTTCTGTTGCACTTTGTTTCCTCAAAGGGGAGTGGCAGACGCCACCTCGCCAGTTGTGCAAAGGGCAAAATTTTACTGCTGAACTAGTGTATCTCTGGGAGGCTTTCCAGACAAGAGGCCTCTAAACGTGTCTGTAGCTCTGGATTGATTTGGTATTTCAATAATTTTCATAAGAATCCACTCCTCCATTTTTATTCATGGATTAAACAGTTAGGATCCAATATTGGTGTGTGCTTTTCCATCAGTATTTTGACTAACTTCTAATTAAAATAATGAAAGCTTCCATTTCTAATAGAGCTTCAAAGAATAAACCACAAAAGAAATTCAACCTGCCTGCTTAACCAGCCAATGCAAACGTAGGAATCTCTGATTGTCATATGAATTTTTTCAATATGCTGTGTGAAATTTTCTTCAAGAATTCCAGCCCAACCGAGAGGCCCACACACAGTTTTGGAGAAGAAGGCAGAGGGAAAATATCCATCTGTAAACCAAAAACCAGTATCCAGTTACCAAGGGCTTCTCCTTACTCTCTTCCTGCTTTTGTAGTCTTCACGAGGAAAATGCTAGCAATGTACTCACCTGAGAAAAACACAAAGAAATCCCAGCACCTTATGATGTAAAGACAAGGTGAGCATCTGTGTAGGTGTGTGTATAGAAAAGAAACAACAGCTGTGGCTCACTTTCAGAATGTAAGTGGGTGAGGGCTCTAGGGATCACTCTTCTGTAGCTAATGACCCATATTGTCTGCTTCACCTGAGCTTTAAAATGTTCTTCATGATATTTTGCTTTTGTGTTCACTGTTCTAAGATACAAGAGTTACTTTGCTTTCCCCTTGGGTGGAGATTTGAGTGCATACTTGTCCTATTTCCTCAGTCCTAGCACCAGCCTCCCCTTTATGGATGCTAGCAATCCCAAAGCAAATTTTAACTTTTCAGTTTAAGTGAAAAGCACAGCTTTTTCGTATTATTCTTATTTTCTCTTTTAAAAATATTGTGCAGTTGGGTTTATGTTTTTATGACCTTGAGCAATTCTGAACTTTGCTGGTCCACAGTCATTATAGTGAGAGAACTTCATCTTGCTAACAGAGACGCTCTTAACTCTACCATTCAAAAGCTGCCTTGTCTGTATCCTTTCAGGCAGTGCTTTTGTTTTGAGTCTATGTGTTTGAGAGAGGATGGGGAAGAGGAGACAATGTTTACTTTCTTTGTGAAATTCAGAAGATAGGTTCTTTGGGGCACCTACAGAGGGCCATTGAATATAGCCAATATAAACCTGTTACCAGGCAGAAAACAGCCCCAGTTCTGATCTTAATGTTGTGCATGACACACATACATTACAATTCGCTCATCATGGGGTTGCCTTGTCTACTCTGCTAATGTACAGTCCCAAAGCTGATCCTAGCCAGGAGGTCCCTTTCCAGACTGACTTGCTCTTTGGAACAGCACAGTAATCTCAGTCATATGGGGGTGGAAACAAAAGTGGCATATGAATTTTGAGCCATTCAATCAAGCTACTCTACAGTATGGAGTGACACGTTGGCTCAACACATTTTAACTTACTGAAGAAGTTTCTGGATTTTGCTGTACGCAATTCTTTCTTTTTTTCCTTGAAGACTTAAGGTTTTTTTGTTTTATCCCAAGTTTCCCCCTATGTTGATAAAGGATGATTATCCCAAGATAAATATTAAGATTATTCAGTTATGGCTAACACTTTAAAAAAAGCATTGGAGCCTCAGCTTTATGGGGAATTGTGCTTAAATGAGATCAGAACCTGAAAGGTACCTATGCAAATTAATGGGCCACACTTGTGAGTCAGAATCTAACCTCAGCTCTACCATATTGTTCTCTGGAACTCTGGGGAGATGCAGTAGCTTGAAGGTCCTATCATCCTCTTCTCTGTACTGACTCTTTGGTTTGACAAGAACACTACACGAGGACAGTAAGCCCTCAGCTCTCTTCTGGCTCCCAGGTTTGCATGTAAGTAAGTAAATCAGATGAAAATTATATCATAGGAAAACCAATGTATATATTCCAACACTGAAGCACATCTGTGACACTCCCATTTATATGCTTAATCCAAAGGCCACTGAAGCTTCCCTGTAATTTCAATGGTTTCTGGATCAAGCCTTCAGTTGCAATCTTGACCATCTGTGGGGTAGATTCTGACACAGTATATTTTTAAGGAAATGCTTTTCTCCATCCCCATTTAATAATGCAATTGTGTGATTAACTTGAGTAAGAGATTGAAGCCTGTGCTGAAAGTCAAGCATGAACTTTGCTGAACTGGGCCTTAAATAGTAATTTACAATAGAGTCTATCCCTATTCCGTATCTGAAATATAGGGCTTCTGCAGACACACAGCCCTGGTAGATATCACTGTGGTTAAAGATCTTTCAGAACAGAGCTGTCTAAAATCTGACACTTTTGAAGCAAAAAAATAAAACAACATTTAGTTTTGCTTGTGCCCAGTCATGTACACAGTTTCTTCATTTTACAGTAAATTCAGTTACACTGGCTGAGGATATTCACAGTGGAGAACAATTATCCTGAAGTAAAAAAAAATCATAGAAGCCCTTGAATAACAGCCAGAAAAGGTGACAGCAGTGCCTCAGCTCACCAAAACTGATGTCCAGAGGTCCTCAAAAACTTGTTTCACTCCAGTAAGTACTAGGCAAATGACTACTATTTCCACTAATTAAATATGCAGCGTGTCTGAAATGCAAACCATGTACATAAATTGCCATGTGTTGCCTGAAGCATAGGAGCTCTGAGCACATGTGAAATAATTCAAATCAGCTTAGCCCTCTGGATCACCAGCTCAGCTACTGATGTGCCAGGCTGCCTGATTTGAATACACTCCCACTTGCCAGAGACTCTGTATACTCATATGTGAGATCCAGGGAATCACTGTTTGGTGGCCTAAGTTGCGTCCCCCAGTTATAGACTTCAGCACTATCTTGGAGGTTGCCCGTTTCCACAGCAACACTAGCAGAATGGAATGTGTGCCTCACCTTGGCTGCTTTACTGCCACAATCTACTCTTTACTTCACATTGCAGGTAAAGCGAAATTTAAGCTAAATGGGTAGGATTCACACTGAAGCTGTTGGGTCACTGACTCCTTCTCTCCTTCTGGCTTCACTGGGAGTATGAGAACCACAACTATGGGAATAGAAACTCCTTGGATTATTGCAGAAAGGCCCAATAAGGTCATTTAATAATAGCCTAACAATCAACTTCATCTCAGCTAGTGCATGACATCCTGCTACTCTAATGACCCTTTGTTTCTACGCCTGTGGCCTATGCATCATACTGTGCCACAGATCATTTAAGCACAGCTTGCAAAGAACTATATTGTAGAAATTGTCTTTTTAATGGCACTAAGACTACTGCTGGAAGGAAGGTGACACATCGGCTCACGCTTACAGAATTTTGGCCAAAATGTCTTCAGACCACTAACAGAACACATCAGCTTTCTCTTTGGGGCTATTCAGCCTCAAAGGTCCTTCGCACTCTGCCTTACGAAAAGTGATATGTTGTTGCTATTGTTAAACATCCTCTAAAAAAAACCAGACAGGATAAACAGTATTTTATTCCCTTTAAGGGATTTAAAAGAACTAAGAGTATCTGCTAGATTTAGAAGGAGGTGTGTGTTGGCAATGTGGCGAAGGTGAATTCAGATTGTAGATGGGCCAAAGTATGAATATTTCTGCAGCTGAAACCAGGCGTGAGTGGACTGGATGTGCATCATGTCTATGTGGCAGAAAAAATATTTCTAAAATTCCTTTATTCCTTAAATTACAATTCCATAAAATTTAAAGCTTCTTCAGCTCTTTCAGTACTGAGGCTGATCCTAATCACTTCACTGGTAGCATGACTTCTCTGGCCTCTGTAATAAAATTCCTGATTTACTGTAAGTGATCAAACTCAAGGCCATTGCAGCTCCATTTTACTACTTTACTCAAATACCTGTATGTTGATTATTAAATTCCCAGCTATCTCTGCACAGCCAATACCAACCAGTGCCACTCTGAGCTAGCTGTACTTCCCATACTGTACCCCACTGAACAGCCCAAGATACTCTACTGCTGGAGTACTACAGAAGGGAAAATTGCTTCAATCACTGAGATTAAAATGCTTGTGTCTCAAGTTTAGCTGACTGAAGTTGCTGAATTGGAAATGGAAGTATTACTGCCATCTCTTCTTTCAGCAGAATGACACAATGAGCCATGCCGAGCAGCTGGAAAATGGTAAAGTCTCCAATCAGTACCCCACTTCACAAAATGAACATCTGTCATGGCCCAAGTCAGGCACCTAAGGGAATCTCTACATGATCTTCTGCAGGAAGGCTTAGGCTTTCTCTGCCTACATCTCCAGTAGGTTAAGGCTCCAGGCTGGAAAGAAGCTGAGGAGCCATTATAGGGTAGCAATAAGCATGAGTTAATATTCCCAGCCACGCAGCAGGATTACTAGATCAGGTTTGGCTCTCCACTGATGACAACTATGCTCCTGGCTCAGAGTGGCTCATGTCCAGGAGAAGCTGCTCGGCAGAAGCAGGGTGCAATATAAGTAGGTGGCCAAAACATTGCCTGACCTAAGCATTTTACCTCCTACAGCTCAGCACTCTGTAGATGGTAAATCTGATTCCCAGGTGCTTAATTCTCCTCATTCACTTCATAGGGATGACAGGCACCTAATTCAGCATCTTGAATGGCAGCATTTAATTTTGCTTTTAGATATGGCATTATTAAGCATTGCAACATCCAAGCCCCTTTTTGGCCAAAGAACCAAATATCTGTGTGTAATTTGGGATCTTTTTAAAAAAGAAAATAATGTTTGGAAACGTGTTTAGGGGTCTGTTAATCTCTCTACAACTGACATACAAGCCTGTCTGTGCAGCAATTTGTACACCACCACTCAACCTGGCACTTTAATTATGGGATGCCAGCTCTTGCTTCTCTGTTGTGAAGTGAACACAGAGTTGCCAGTGATTTCTATTTTTGCATGAAAATGATTCACAATGTAGAATGTACTGTACTACAAAAAGGGTGGAAGAAAATAGTTCCATGATACATGTTGAGAGACAGAAGCAATGGCTTGCTGCTGTGATTCACTCATGTGCTGCCCAGGCATTCCAAAAATGGCTTTCTTCACAATTAGCCACAAAATCTGTAAACCATAAAAGGAAACCATCGGTGTAACAGCAAGTGATTCTGGCTGGCTGCTTGATATAAAGGAAAGTGATAATTCACAGAGCAGGTGAAATGTCAAAACTTAGTGGACATCTTCTCCAGATTTACTTCATAACTGACCAGCCCAAACTGGCACTCTTTGCTCTTAACCTGAAAAAACTTACTGTGCTTGAAGAATCAGCGTAGTATGATGAGAACCGCTTGCTGATATATATTAATGGTTTGACTGTGGCATTGGTGTCCTGTGTACAAACTGTTTTTGAGGGTAGGGGCCCATAAGGGATGGCTGAACTGCAGCCCTGCTCCTCCAGGGAACTGAGGGGCTGCTGCCCACGTATTCCATCTGGAACAGACTAGGCAGAAAGAAGGCAGCGAGTAGGCTGAGCCCTGGCAAATTGCTCTTTTCCCAACACAACTGAGAAGTGAAAACAACAATACTGCTGAGAGCACTCAGCTGGGCATCCGCTGAAACGTGAAAATGTGGGTGTTTCTTCCCTCAACTTGTTTACATTTTGGGACCCCCCCCCCATCAATCATAGAATAGTTAAGGTTAGAAGGGACCATAAAGATCACCCAGCCCTCACTCCAGACCAGGCTGCCCAAGGCCCCATCCAACCTGGCCTTGGTCACCTCCAGGGATGGGGCAGCCGCAGCTTCCCTGGGCAACATGTGCCAGTGTCTCACCACCCTCATTGTGAAGAAATTCTTTGTAATGTCTAGTCTAAATCTGCCCCGCTCCACTTTATACATATTACCTCTTGGCCTATCACCACAAGCCTTTATGAATAGTCTCACTCCAGCTTTTTTGTAGGCCCCTTGCAGGAACTGGAAAGTTGCTCGAAGGTCTCCTCGGAGCCTTCTCTTCTCCAGGCTGAACAAGCCAAATGCTCTCAGCCTGTCCTCATATGGAAGGTGCTCCAGCCCTCTTATCATCTTTGTAGCCCTCAAGCTTGGCATAACCAGATGTGTCTCAAGAACAACATGTTCATTTGTTCATTCCAAGGCTTTTTTTGATGTTAGGATCTGTCATCTTTGATTAGGAGAAGTTTGCAGTAGCTGGAGATAGGGTGAACTCCAGCTATAGTTGATGCCACCTCATAATTTATGAACAGAGTATTAATGGATGCCTCCTGAGAGCCTTTGACGTACGTTTAGGAATGACTTTGGGGAAATTGTATACAAATACAAGTACGGAAACTCCTTCTGGAAAATGCAATTTATTGCAGCTGCTAATTCACTTTTTCAAAACCAGAATCAATGATGATAATGCCTGCATATGCTTTGTCCTTTGCCTGTAGGGAATTCCTGCCTAACTCAGCCATCGTCTTAGCTGTATTTCTTATAGTAGATAAGTAGGCCCTTTTCCCTTTTGGGGCTGGATCCATTTGCTGATGAACAATCTCAAGGTATCAATAACTTCTAGATATCTGATGGAAATGAGAAGAATTGGGGTTTTTATCCTGCAAATTATCTATGCTCATTTATAGTTTTAGAAGGAAGGCTATTTTTAAGAAATAAAATAAACATCAGTACAGTTCCTCAATATTTATTTGAAAGTATAGCAAAGGGTTGCATTAATACAAATTATCATGGGATAGGCTCTCTCAGTTAAGCAGATGCTAACTTTTTATTCGAAAGTCCTTTAGGATCTCATTAACCACTCCCTGCCAGTTGTCCCATTGTGGTAGGAGAGCCATTCTGAGTAAACAGCAACTTCTTAGATGAGTTATAGATACTCCTATTATACAATAATTTGCAATAAATGATCTGTAACACCCTTTAAAATTTTATTTCCAGCCTTGGAATTCCAACCCAGATGTAGTGTGCTTTATGGACAGATGAGATCTGCTTGGATGCTGATTTGGAGAGCAACTTCACACTTTCTGTTTATTTTCCTGTGTTTCTGTGCCAAAAACCTTTTTGTTTGACCGCAAGCTAACAACAAGTTACAAATGGCATACATGCTGATGTTTTTGATCGTATACCCTAAGTAATCCCATAAGCAACTTATTCTCTTCTAAATCTTACCATAATAATAATGACACAAACCGATGCACTAGTGCAGTACTGCTATACGTAGGCTAGCTTTTCAATTTCATAAATGCATGTCAACATCCTGTGAATGGCTTAAAATATAGTTACAGTCAGGAAAGGATTTTGTAAAAGCAATGTCTCTGTGTTCTATATTAATTCTGAATTACAAACATAGCAAGTCCTACTTTCCAGATGTTTTTTTTTATCCTGGTATTAACTGTCAGGAGAAAGCTCTATGCTATGAACACTCTCGTGTCTATTGCTAAATGTTGGCTTCTCCACATAGAAGAATAATTTTTTTGTCACTTCCACATTTTATATTTCATAGAATCATAGAATACTTTTGGTTGGAAGGAACCTTTAAAGGCCATCTAGTCCACCTCCCCTGCAGGAGCAGGGACATCTTTAACTAGAACCCCATGCAACCTGACTTTGAATGTTTCCAGTGATGGGGCCTCCACTGGCTCCCTGCGTAAGCTGTTCTACTGTTTTATGACCATCATTCTAAAGAATTTCTTCCTTATATCCAGTTTAAATCTACCCTCCCTTAGTTTCAAACTTGTGCTACAAAGAACAAGAAATTTCAGTTTAGCAGGAAAACCTTACTCTTCCTCATTCCAAAGGCAGAAAGTCATTCTCTTCCTCCCCTCCTGGCCTTGTCTGACAAACTGGTCTTTTCTTTGATGAAGGAGAAACGTAAATAATACAAGAACTATTCCCATGTGGCCTAACAACATCCAGCCAAATGGATTTGTTCATACCTCCCTCTGTCTAGGATGTTCAAATCTGCCAATTGCATATCAGGGTGTCTCTGCAAGCATAGGGGAACCATGATTCCTAGAATAACGATTCACCAATGAAGCAGTTATAGAATGAGAATGGCAGTATTTGGAACAACAGGGTATGGCATATGCTGGCTAACTTGTAGGTTGGCACATACTCTACCCATTGCCACAGCCATTTGAGGTCAAAATGCTTCAAGAGCCAAGATACTAATATGATCCTAATTACTGTGGCTAAGATCCAGGTAAGGAGCACCTCAAGAAATTGTATTTAAAGAAGCAAAATTGTCTATTTCCCACCTACATTATGAAAATTAATAATCCACTTCTATGGGTAGTCCTTAAATGGTCACTGAGTTGATATCAGAGTGGTTTATTTGCTGTGCAATTAACAGTAACCAGGTATGTGAGATCTCCCAAAACTCTGGTTTGTTTTGGAGAGCTGACTTGTCAGAATGCTTTTCATTCATAAACCTGCTTTCCTTTGTCATCTGCCACCTTTGCAGGCTTCTCCCAGATTGCTTATTCTTTTCTTCTCTGTCTTGTTCATATTATTGTACTTAGCTTATGATTCATTTTCATTTCAAACACAGCAACTTTGATCTATCTGACCTTTTATTCTAAATGATCAATATGAGAAAAATTATGATACAAAACCACTGCTGAGGTTCAAGAAAGAAATCCAGTAAGCTTCTATCTTTTGTAATAATTTATTATATTTTGCATTTGTATTTTGTCATAAGGCTGGTCTTTAGAATATGGGAGTCTGAGCTTCCCATCCTACTTGACAGGAGTATTTGATGGGACATTCAGATATTCAAGCTGATGAAGGCTAACTCTTTGTTAGACTGTGAAGAAAAGACACCATGCAGGTTTTTTTTTACTGTGCATCTCATGACATTTTAGATGTAAATGGGACTTACATGGTTCATGAATTGGCCTTAAATCATCTACATGTTGTCACTAAACATTTTCTTAGCAGCTGTTCTTTCCTTTAGTTAATTACCTATCACATGTCAGAATATGATGGCTGAGTGAAATGTCCTGTTATCTGAACAAACCCTAATTTCACAATCGTTTTCTGTAGACAAACAAAATGAAGTGCTACATGAAAAATCATGAGATGTTCTGACTGCACCAAAGCTTCATTTTTATGCTTGACTAAACTTGACAATCAATAATAAGGGAGGAGAGCAGGGGGAATTAATAAATATGCATCACCCTACCTAATAGCAGTGAACAGTCTTAGGCTGGACTGCAGCTGTTAAAGTCCAAATTGATTTTTTTTTTCCCCTGAAGACAAATGTGAAAGCCTTTTCTGGAAGATTCTTACTAAAAAATGGCTAGTGGAAGTAGGTTTTGTGGTTTTGTTCGGGGGCTTTTTTTATTGTTATTTCAGTAACCCAAACTCCTCTTGGTTTGTAGAGCAAAATGTATGTTTTCATTCAAGAAGGGACTCATAATCTGAAACTTATGGAGAAGCAGGCATAGCTGTTATATTTGATCAACATTACTCTGCTATGGCTATGAAATTCTTACCTGGTTTTGGTTTGGAACAGAACTGAGGATTGAATAATTTGCTAAAAATTATAGGCTCCAGCTCATTTTCCAATAAAAAAATAACATGACTATTAGAAAGAAACATATAAATACGAAGAAAACACATTACATAATGTGCTAGCGCTATTTAAACATCAGTGTTTTTACTCTCCACAGAGTTGCTATGTATTTTTCTTAATTGCTGAGCTCAGCTTCCAAATATAACTAGAATGCCTTTTCTGGATTGCTTTTGATTACTCTGCTAGCAGAAATCTTAAGTTTGGGCTTAAAATGAGGTGGGAATACGTAGAAGAAAGCTTGAGTTACAAAGTAGTTTGCTTTTTATGTCTGCAAGCAAGTGATATGGACAGGAGTTCAGTTTTCTGTCAGGAGGAACTTTCCTAAATACTGCTCCTGGTTAGTTCTCCTCTAATTCTGAAATAACAGGAGGTGCTGAAATAATATGAGAGTTTTATACCAGTGTTTATCAAGTTTAATCAGAAATAAGCCTTTAATGAGACACTGACCAAAAAAATTGTGAGGTCAGAATCTGTTATATATACAAAAGTACTTTGGCTCAAAAGGATGAGTCTACATTTATTTTATACCTTGCCTTTATTTCTGTGAATGAAGAGCAGGGATCAGAGTGTCTCAGGAATGACATATCTGTTTGCCTGGGAAACGCCGATCTCATTTGTGCATTAAAAGCCAACCAGTTAAAAAGCTCTAAAGAAAAAAGCAACAGAACCTCACTGAGCCCTGCAGCAGCTCTAGCTGCTCAATGAACAAAGGCAGGAGGACCACAGTAAAAAAAAGATGACAGGCAGCGTTTTGCTCTGAGGACTGGAAAAGAATGCTTTTCTTTACTCTGGGACTGTGTTAACACAAAATGAGAGTATGATTCCCTGGAGAGGGAATAGAAAGAAAGTAGTCTAAAAAGGGCCTATGTCCACATCAGTCATTCACATCACCAGTGAGGGGAAACTAAGGCAAAGGATTATTGCCCGCAGTGCTGTGAGCAGTCATGTTTTCCTTTGATTCTATATAAAAACATGAGCTTATTTACTAGTCTTTTATTAGTCCTTTCCCCTCAAGTAAACTTCTTTACTTTTCAGGACAGAAGTATGGTCTATCATGGGAGTCCAGAAAGGGAAGATATTTTTATTCCAGTATCCTGACCAAGAGTTTAAACTGCTAACAAAGGAAATCTTTCTCCTTTATGTTGCTAGTCATACCTCAGCAAACAGTTGCAGCTACTCTTTATAAGTAGCAACTCACGCTGTGTGACCTGAATGCTGAAATACTTAGAAATGCTTTGGTAGTGATGCGTTGACAGATAATGGAGTTCTCAGCTTCTTGTTTGCATTACAGCGTCTGTATGTAATGTTCAATAATGTATTTGCTGTGGCATTGGCATGGTTGGCTGCATCAGTTAAAATGAGTGTTAATTTATAATCATCTGTGATTGGAATACTGTTCTAAGGGATGGAACTAGTCACAACAAGAAATGTTGCATTAATCAATCCAAGAGACTAAAGGACAGGGTTTTGAAAAAAACTAACATCCCTAGAGTTGCTAATAACATCCTTAGGCATTTTTTTTAAATCTTGGCATACAATGAACAGCTATGTTTCTTCAGAATACCCACTTATTCTGAAACCAGTACTTATAAGGAGTTTCTTCTTTGTGCACTGGCTTCCTTAAAAGCACTTGCATCGATACAAGTACTACAACTAGTATAGAGGGCTCAAAAATCAAGATGTTCTTTCGAAGATCTGGGTGTAAATTAGAGAGAGACACCCCTGAACTGAGAAGTAGCGCTCTCCTTTTACTTCTGGAAATGATAGTTTGACATACACACTGCAGAATACTTTTCCTCAATTACATGCTTATTCTATGAACTGCACTGAGGATGTGCTGGATGTGTAGCATGCTGTTAAGCCAGAATGCTAGAAACAGAATGAGTGAAGCAAAAACTATTAATCAACATCAATGCTCTTGTGATCTTGTATTTTCTGAGAGCTATTAGGTATGCTGTTTGTTTAAAAAAAATGGGGCAGCAACAAACTTTCAGTGCATTCAGATTATTGACATCACAGCTATTGGTCCTCAAAATATTGTGAGCTACATATGTTAAAGGACACATTTTAAGGCGGATTTATCAACATCCAAACGGCAACCTATGTCTGTAAGTCACTCAGCACAGAGCTTCTCATGGAAGCAGTTGTGTAATGTTGGTTTTCATAGGTCCTTGCCCAAGCCTATCCTTTTCCATGATGAGGGGGCTATCTATCTCCTAGTATCTCTGCCTCATGAATAACCCCAGTGACTTCATTGTGAATGAAACATGGAATATTGTGAAAGTTTGATTCCACCCAAGGCTGGTAGAACATGCATTGTGTGCAGTGAGGACAAGATATCACCTGCAAGGTATTGCTCCTCCCAGCTGTGGCAACTAAGAGCTGAGGCTCATGGGGCCGGTGTTCTCTTATGTCCCGACTACATGAACAGGGTGAAATGCTTTACAGCCAAGTTGATACTAGACTCAAACCCAGAGATACACCTTTATGTCTTTGATGCTTAGGTGTTTTGTCTTGATTTACATATTTATACAGTCTATCTTTTTTATACCTCAGGTTGAGTCCTGCTTTCAACCAAGTATTTCCACAGCGAGCTCCAACCCCTATTTCAAATCCGTGAGGATGGGGTTATGAAAGCAAATCTCGCAACCACTGCACTGAGCCATGTAGAAGAACCTACAAGTTTTGCCTAGTTGACTTTCCCCCATGTGGTAAGGGGGCCTGTGTATGTTAAGGATTCCTGGGAGGGCTTACATCAATTTGGCACAGCAACACTTGGTGCAGGATTCCTGCTGCAGCTCACTTTTAAAATAAGCCTCAAAGAGTTGTGACTTAGCTTGTTTTATTTGTGGCCAAAATATAAATATCTAGGCTACAAGGCAGGAGCTATGCAAGACGCTTTGAGTTGAGCAGGCTTAGGAACATGAGGCTGCCACTGCGTTCGGACACATGAGGCCCCGAGTAAAATTAATTCAGATTTTCCTCCTATCTGGGGTTGTTCATGCCCTCTGTAAATGGAGCCCACCTTATTTGGGTAGCCAGTATGGTTTTAGAAGGCAATATTAGATCCCATGGTTAGAAAATGTTATTTAGGACCCTCACGCAAATTACAGCACAGAGGAGGGCAAAAAATGCAACATCTGGTCTGTTTTTATAGTTTCTACTCTAATGCAAGGTGGCAAATCCATTTAAGTAAGCTGTACAAAAACATCATCACTTCTGTTTAATTATAAATCTGTTGCATATCATTTAGATCTTTGAAAATGAATATAAATAAACAGATTTACCTCTAATCTATATTGATCTCTATCAAGAGATGAACAGATGATGAACTTAAACCATCCTGTTCCATTCCACTGCATTTCCCATCTGTACAGAAATGGAAAAATATTTACTGTAATTAAGACCAAACACTTCAAGCAAATGTTTATGATAGTAAGAAAAAAAAACGGAAGAAAAAAAAAAACAGAAATAAGACTTAAGAGCAAAATCACACATGAGAAATGTTGTTCTATACTGCAAGATCAGTGACACCCAAATGCAGAGGGCAAGAAATGCACTCGTTATTTTAAGTAACAGGATGCTTTCTTCTTCCTGGTAAAATGCATAGGGGTGAGCATACTACTTAACATCTGTGTTTTGTTGCCTCCTAAATGGGGATAATAACTCTCTAAAATGGATCTGAGAACACTCTGAAGGCAACCGATTTGTTTTTTTCCCAATACTGCATTAGTCAAAAGAAACAACCACTCATCTTCCAGGTCTATCACTAAATTGGGAGAGACACGCAACGAGGGTGCTGGAGAAGAGATAAAATTCAAACATATGGCATGCTGTTATGAGAGACAAAATGGCAAATGACACCTATCATAAGCTGCAAAGGCCAAGAGAGCATCAACCTTTGTTCCTTGTGGGAAGATCCTCACTGGCTTAGGTTTATAAATACCACAACATCTTGAAATGGTAGTTTGAAATTTCTGTCTTCCAGGAAAGCATTTAGCATGTTTAGTGGATGAAGAATCCCTCATTAAGATGGCGGAATTTCAGTTCCAGAGCACTATGTGACCTGGTTGGCACTTTTGAGTCCTCTAATCTGTCACTCCCATCCGCCTAGATTTGGAGAAAAAGAGATCTCTCTTTCCTCTACTTCCTACTCATCATCACTTGTCTGATGTAACTTCTGCATAAAGTATCACAATGGCAAGCAACATGATTAACACGATAACCGTAGGGATATAACACTCAGAGATTATAAACTCTGGTGACAATGGGCTTGGGTCTGCTTAGCCTGTTGTGAGAAGGAAATGTGAACAGGAACAAGTTTATCCATGTACAAGCATAATGAAGACTTCTTTATCAGCTATGACTTAAATTCTCATATGTATCTGGATACTCAAGCTAGCCCTAGGGCCAATTAACAACTCTGGACCTCTAAACAGGCCTTCATTTGAAGAATGTTATTTAGGAAACCACAAAACACAGCACAATGATTCTTTCTCCAGACAGAAGAACCATCACAGTACATTTATTTCTTCCTTGGAGAAGGAAATATGAACATAAAATCTGTTTTCTTCTTGATTTCTGAAGCTGCAGGGGATCATTATCTTATTTCAATGTCCCTACTCCAATTACATTCTGGTTTACGATCCTATAAAATTTGAAATAATGTGAAGAATCCTTATGTAACTATATATATATAGAAGTGTTATAGGTAAGAATTTGCACATTTAAAGCCAAACAGTTTAAAATGAAATCCAGTGTTATTTATTTGTGCCGGCTTACTTGTATTACTTTTCAGCTTGGGTAATACCAGTTAGGTGTTTTATGATTATTTTACATTGAATTTCACTCCAGACACCCTCTGTACCAGCACAACTCTTGGGTAGTTGAGTGGTTGCAAATCCTGTGGGGAGAAAGTTTATATTTTGTTGGAAGATAGAAATTCTTTGGAAATTTGTTTAAATTGCTGCTGCCTGCTGATTGATCCTGGGCTTTATCACAGTCTCATCAACATGGAGGCCCTGGTGCTGTAATAGATGCCTTAGCAATCCCCAGGTCTGGTTTGGAAATCCTTACAATGCCCAGGAATCAAATCCTGTCCCTACTGAGTGCCAAGAGTGAAGAATGTCTAAAGAAGATTAGTTTTAAAATCTAAGTAACCAAAACTTCTTTCTAAGAGCATAAGCCAATGAACTGAAAACTGAAGCATATATGCCTGTAAATGAGTAAAATCCAAGGATCTTCCTGCACATTTTTCTGGGCTTTCTGTTACTGGGGGCAGCCTGGTGAAATGCTGCACTGAGGAGGCACCAAAGAGGTGTGGTGACCATGGGCGAGTCAATTCATCTTTCCTTATTTTGGCTTCCCTACCCATCTGCAGATATAATGATACCCTTACCCTTTGAAGACTACTTTTGAGATCTCTGGGTGAAAACATCTGTTCAAAGCCATTAATTGTTGCTGAACAATACGAGGCTTAGCTCTTGTTTGGAGCTTTCACACTGTTTTGCAACACAGTATTCCTAAAGGAAATCCTTTTCTAACAGCCCTGGGAGTTTGCTGCTCATTCCTCCCTCTTTTATCTGATATTTCTTGTTTTCCATTTGTGCAGGCAACACCAGAGCCTGTAAGCTATACACCCACAAGGTGGTTTCCCAAGCAGCCATGAACTATTGCTGGCTCTACTCGGGAGTACAGCATCTTCTTCAGCTTTCGAACTAGTGTCATGAACACAAGGGGGAAGGCAATGTCCCTCTTTCCAGACACAATTTCTCATCTGGGAGAACCTGGGAAGTGGTTTAGAGTAACTGTAAATTAAGAGAGTCACAGACTCAGGGGAAGGAAAAATATTCAGGGCAGGGGGAAACAACTGAAGAATTTTTCTAAAAAACCTGAACGGCCCTCTGACAGGAGAAGCAGAAAAAAAAGCGATGACAAGAAACCATGAAAGGTAGCTGTTAATCAGGAAAGCCTCTAAACATAAGAGAATGTCCTTATTGATAGTAATAAAAGACTCTGCAAACTCTGGAAGTTTTTTTTTTCTGTATGATTTTAAGATTGTGTTAAGGCCAATGTATAATTTAAAGTATTGACTGCAATTGGAAGACTTCTGCTCTGAGAGCTCTGTGTGTGTTACATATCGGTCAGAGCAAGGGGCTCTGATGGGAGTGGTGCTCTCTGTTCTGGTTAAGGTTGCTAAAGTGTTTTTAATTCTATTTTTGCTCTTTCTCTGGCACTTACAATTGCTTACAACTTTCTGAAACGTCATGTACTGAGCTGAACTCTTCCAGATGGTTTCCCTTTGAAAATGGTTTCATGCATGTCGGCTTGAGAGAAACCAGTTCAGCCATTTTAAATTAGGAATGGCCTCTATTTCCATGTCCTGGTTTTAAATACTTCAGAAATGCTTTCTAAGCCATATAGTTGTTTTCAATTAGAGGTCAGCCTTGCAAGGTGCAAGGACCCTCTCTCTTGAGATTTGTAAGACTGAACACTTCATAGGGATGCAAAGTTTGCCTTTTTTGTTTTACTTTTTTTTTTGTGGCTTTTTTATAATTACCTTAGAGTAGTTCTAAAAATACATAATGAATTGTGCATCAGATGACAGTGTGCTGTGCTCCCAGTGTGGGTAAAGTTTTAGGTTTCTGCTTCGATGAGTGAAATAAATATTTGGACCTTAATACTACAGGCAAAAAGTGGGAAGCAGCCAAGGGAAACTGTAGAATAAGCTTCCTAAAATGGAATATAAATTCAGTGTATTAAATTAATCACTGTTGCTCTTGCTGAAATTTTAAAATGTTACATCAATTAAATTCTTCTTTTGAAAAATCTTACATTAACAGAGAGGGATTGGTAGGACACGGTATGTCTCTGCTGGTAATAAGCAAAACCAAGCAAGATCCTCCTAGAGGTGTTTTATTTATGTGGTTCCTGGTGTTCCCCAGGCAGAAAAAAACTTTCCATAAAGTGCTGTGACTGAGACTTACTCAGGAAATACTGAACTGCTATTGAAAGGCAGTAAAATATTCTGCTCCTTAATTCGGAGCTCAAATCAGTATAGGGGCTTTCCACCTAGCCTGAAATGGAGGTGAGTCTCCTGGATACACCCAAGGGAAAATGAATGTTGTTGTGTATCATTTCTTTTACTTATGGAAAGATACAGCAGAATAAGGGTAGAGGAGATGGGTGTACCATAAACGCAGAAACCTAGGGGTGGGAAAGCCACCTTTATCAGGCATCATGAATCTCTCTTTCATTGAGACAGATCAAAGCAGAAAGCAGTAATATTGTCTGGTATTTCTTGCTACAGGAAGACTTCAAGAGGGTTGTGGCAACCCAGGACAGACTAGGGTATGTATCAGGTGGGACAGTAAATATTCCTGTCCCTGGGATGAATGATGTCTTTGCAGCCTGTGAATTACTTGTAGTGGTGTTATTTGCTCTGGTAATCAGTAACTAGTTAAGAACATGAGATAAAGTAGAGTGGTTTACTGCACTTAAGTACATGGGAGCCATTTTAGATACTGGAAATAGCATGGTCCAGCACGTATCAACCACTTCTCTCTGTGCCCCGTTTGCCATTTTTGCAGCACCATGTTCCTAAAGGGACAAGGGAAGAGACTTGCTGCTGAGGTTTGCATGCTTCCTAGCTTGTCTGCAAGTTCTGCATCTGTATTAATGCAACACAACTTGTATTTCAGCATCTCCCTCTGTGCCTTGGTGCTTATTTATGGACAAATCTCATTCCCATTCTCTGTTAGCAAGCCCAGGCATTAACTTATTAGGCTGTAACCACTGCAGCTTTACAGTGCCCAGCTCAGCAGGAATCAGATCAGATCAGACTTTGGACTGTCTTAAAATCTGAATAATTCTTAAGGTCACTGCTCCTGTGGAGGCTGGGGGAAACTTGCACCCGAAGGAAAGGGAGAGCTTAGGCAGCCATCTGCTTCTGTGTTGTGAGAACTTGTAACATGCAGGTTGTCCAACAAAACATTTTTTGTCAGTCCCTGTAAGCAGTAGATTGCTTTGGGCTCCATCTAAATGGCTGGGACAAACTGAATGTAGAAAGAGTCTGATTATGCATACATGGCCTTCTGGGCAGATAAATTATATGTTACTTCTTAGTGCTGGGAAGCACAAAGGTTTCCTGACTTGCCTTACTCCACCATGTCAGGTCTGCTAACCAAATTGCTGACAGGTCTGTCCAGGACAACTTTTGCTCCTCTAGCACACAAGGGACTGGTCCAGGAAAAGAAATTAAGTCTGAATGCCATAGCCACCCTGATCCGTTCCTTGCTTGTAGTGGTGTTACTAACCTGTGGCTTCACTGTGGTCAGCAGTCTTACCACTACAGAGCCAGTAAGAGGCGAGAGGAGCCCCAAGGGCACACTCCTGCTGCTTGCTTGGACATCCAACATCCCAGTAAGCTGCTGACCTTCCTGCTAAGTGTCCTTGGGTTAACTTAGATTTCTAGGAAAGGTAGTAAGTATGACCCCAAATCTGAAGCCTTCTTACTGCCCCCTCACCCGAGTGTGAAGAAGCCAGTACCCTATGTGCTTGTACCTTACCACCAACACTATTGTCCATCAAAGAGAGCTCTTGACTTGTGTCAGGTTAAGGTCTAGCCTTTGTTCTCAGGTTACCTTTACTGTGAATGGATCTGTGGTGCCTGATTTAATGAGGCTCTGTGAGAAGCAGTTACACCGTCCTCTCCTTCCCTGAATGGAAGGAAAAGACTGATGAATAACTCAAACCTGCAAGCTGAGCTGTAAGGATTTTTTGCCACCAATTGTTTGTGCTGGTATAACCCTGGGGTTCCCCTTCAAGGAGGTGAGGTGACTCCACTGTACCCTCGTCTCCCTTTTGAATACAAACATCATGGTCTGTGATACTGGTTTTCCCACCATATAGTAAAAATATATCATCTGATGGGTTTAAAACAACCAGGTATCTATATAAAATAGTAGTGCTCAGTAGAGATCGGTGCCTGTGAACTTGGTACATGCCACCTCCTTGTGCTGTCGTTTGTCTGAACGTGACTCCCATTGTACTGATGAGGCTGCCTGGTAAGTAGCAGGGGATGCATGGCTGAGTTTTCTTTATAGTTGCTTTCAAATATTTATCTGCAGGAGGATAATGGGAGAGCTGTGTTTCCTCTTGTCATCAGAATTTCAGAAAGAGTTTAATCTCCTGTGCTCCTTCTCACAGAGCCCTGACCAAAGTGGCCTGATCCTGCTGGCACAGGACCGCCTCACCTTCTTCCCTTTTGCCCTCAGCAGGGATGTAGTCAGCCTATCCAGACTGAGCAACATACTGAGAAACTATCTGGTTTTGGAAACCCAACTGAATCTGCTTTTGTGGGCTACAGGATACTGTCAGTGAGATCTAACAGGAGCTGCTGCTCTTTCTCCTGGTTTTTTTTGTTCTGTGACCCCTCACTCCCTCTTTTAACTGATAAGAAAGTTAGTGAAGCTAGAAGACGTACAGTTCTGGCTCCAGTGTGAGATGTAGGTATCTGGCACATCCCAGAACTGAGCACTGATTTCACTCTTGCCAGCATGGCCATTAATGTGTGTCTCAAGATGTTACAGATCTGACTGCAGTTTGTGTTCTAAGTACTTATGACTTATGAATGGTCTCAAATGAATAATTTAAAAACCTTAAAAGCTGCTGCAAGTCTCGTATACTTCTCAGTTTTAAGTCAGCACTGAAATCATAAGGTTTACAATAGGACTGTCCACAGGGACTGCCTTAACTTGCTGTCTGCTCATTATTGTTTAGTGCTTCATATTTCCTCCAGCCTGAAGGGCTTCTCTTCTTTTGCTGTAGTTCCGACTGGGCACGGAGAGTGTTATTGCATCTTTGAAAGTACTTATCACCACAGCAGCCTAAGCACCAGTGTGCCTGGCCTTTGCTTTAATGATGGTGTTAAGGGCACATGGTAATAAAGTTTAGGATCATGTGGGGTTGCCCTCGAAGTGATGATGTAAGCTCTTATAACACTGTAAAATATAGTTCAGCAATTAGTATGAAAATAGGGGAGAACCCTACTCCTACAACCTGCCTCTCTGCTTCTCAGCCTCTGCCCCCTGTGCAAGGTGCATGCACTGTTGTGATGCTGATGCACAGGGGACAGGGTGTGCACAGTGGACAGGAGCACAGCAATATGTGCGTTGCCTTGTTGTGATATGCCACTCGTGCACCTATGTTTTCTTACTGACCTCCCTGCATGCCAAAACTGGCTGTTTCCCAGCTACCATCCCCTTCTTTTATTCAATGTATCTCACCGCTGCTCTAGGCAGGAAGATGAAGTTAAATTAATCTCTTCTTCCTATCTTATAAAAGAAACTCTGCAAAGGAAGGGATTCTTTAGTGACAAAAGGCCATTGGCAGCTCTCCCAGGACACCCTTGTGGAACTCATGAGGCTCAAGGACACAAAGAGATGAGAAGGGCCTGTGTGCTTGACCATCTTTCCAAATCCAATTATCATAAAGACGTGTGTTACGTTTACATTGTGGCTTATAGTGGTAAAGAATGGCCTGGTAGCTGGAAGGGAACAAGCTCCTTTATAACGTGATGGAGAAATATCACCTTGGACTGTCAGCTGTGATCCAGTTTAAGGCACAATACTAATGTTAAGCTTTGCCCTCTTAACCTGATAGAATTACTGAGTTGATAGGTACCAAGATGGTATCTAAAGTCATGTTTAAGACAGTGTGGTTGTTTTTTTTCTCCCAAAACAAGTCTCTTCATTAGTAAGCGCACACATTGCAATGTGTCAGGGGAACACCTAACGCTTGCTGGATAAACATGTACATCGTTCCTCTGCACATGGGAGGAGCAGCCATAGAACTGCATCATGCCGAGTCCTGCTGGGTGCTCATCAGTCTGCAACCTACTTGGTATGCAAAGATACTTTTTCTGCAGTGAAAAGGCTTTGATTCACCCAGGTCAAGATCACTTTATTAGCATTGCAAAAATGCTAAGAACCTATACAGCTGATAACCTTCTGCTCAGTTTGAGCATCTGCTATATATGTGATCCTAGCAGAGATATTTTGGAAAGGTGTGTTTATTGCTTTGCACTTAGCAGATACGGATATGCCTGGCAGTTTCACAAACGTGTCCTGTTGCTAAGCAATAGTTTAAGATGAGGAATATATACAAATCCCCGAATGCTCAATTTTTAGGGCTTGGGGCACACACAGGAGAGAGGAATAGCAACATCCTGCTTTTGTCTGGAGAACCCAAAAGAAATGTTAATCTTTGTTAACCTGGAAACAGCATTCAATTGCAAGGGTCTGCAGTATGTTCCCCTCCTGCAGTCAACCACAGCACACAGTGGAATAAGCAGGTCAAATGGGTAACCACCTGCCCTTGTCTTCTGAGGTGACAAGGTACAGAGAAAAGACATCTCCCTCTACCTGTGCCTTTATTTATGGAAGACTTTTGCACAGGGAGATGATGGGAGGAAGACAAAGCCTTTCACTTATTTCTCTTTCTGTTTCTGTGAATGCCACTTGTGTGGCCCTTGTATATAGAGGTCACCTTAGTGGCACACTTGTAATTTACATTGCCTTGTGCCCAAAAGCCAGTGATTCACTTCACAAGCAAAGGGGAACCACAATCTCATGGATCGTGTCACAGACTTGAGCTGATTTAATCTGAAAATGAACCTGCTCTGCGTTCTCCACCTGCCCCATAACTGCTAGTCACCCAGTTTCCACTCGTGTCCCCTGAGCAGTTTTTATTGGCGCTACAGCCTGTCTTCAGCAGATCGAAGCAGTGCTGCAGAGGCAGAAGGTGAGCCTCATCCCTGCATCTCAGCAGAAGCCTCATGGAAAACCTTCCTGTCTTCTGCTCTCCCCATTTCTCCAGTGTGTATGTGAGGGAAAAGCTAGTAGCTGCAGGAGCTTGGCAGCAGCGGTGAGCTTGAGCTGGACTGACACATAGGGTCCAAATAGAGTCATAAAGTATATGTGGCAGTGTGATGCATATTAAAGCGATTCGGAGGGTAATGTTTCCCTGACTATATTCTTAGTAACAGAGAGAAGTGATCTTCCCACCTTAGTTGCAGGCATGTTAGAACACCCACGGAAGAGACTGTTGGAAGATGAATGCCGTCCTGGCTCCAGAAGACCTCAAAGTCTGAGTTTTCGAGGGCCCTGTCCCTGCTCCACACAGCCAGCCTGCACCCTGAAACTCTGCTCCACGCGGAGGCCCTGTGATATAAGCCCATGAGAGAGCACACGCTGTCTCCTGTTCCTGCCTCTCAGTGGCATATCTAAGAACATGCCAAAGAAATGACTACATTCCCTTGGGAATAAGGAAGGACCAGCCTGGCTAAAATGAGAGAAGAAAGTTTTATATATGTATATTTACTAACTCTTTATTTGGAAAACCAGAACTGCTTGTGTGGTGTTTCTTGTACCTTTGGCTTAATATTAAAATGACCTTCGCACAAACTTTCTCCAGCTTCTTCCCAGAGGAAAAGATAGAAGTTCCATCAGCTCTCGCTTCAGAGCAGAGGCTTAAAAGTTGGGCTGCAGCTGCCCTCTCTAGTGAGGCTGCACATGCAGCAACTGCATTTTAGCTCAGGAGATGTTAACCCATTCATCTGCAGGTTGGGTCACTAACATGCCAGCTGGCAAAAGGTGTGGTGAGCCTCCCTGGAGTATATCCTAAAGTAGGCAAGGGGATTTTCCTTCTCACCTGCTCTTTCCAGGTCTGAGAGCTCTGGAGATCTGTCCGTAGGATCACCTTCTCCTCCTTCCCTATGTGCTAGAAAGTGTGTGTTGGGAGGAAGTGGAAAGAAGGAAAAGAAGCTCTTTTCCTTTGGTGTGCCTACATGGTTCCTACAAAGCCTGCTGCCAAACAGTAGCAACAACATTTTCTGCCTGTGGCCTTGCTTGGGCAAGTTCCCTTTCATAGCATCACAACTCCCTCTGTACTCTGCACTGGTGAGACCGCACCTCGAGTACTGTGTTCAGTTCTGGGCCCCTCACCACAAGAAGGATGTTGTGGCTCTGGAGCGAGTCCAGGGAAGAGCAACAAAGCTGGAGAAGGGGCTGGAAAACAGGCCTTATGAGGAACGACTGAGAGGGCTGGGGTTGTTTAGCCTGGAGAAGAGGAGGCTGAGGGGAGACCTTATTACTCTCTACAACTACCTGAAGGGAGGTTGTGGAGAGGAGGGAGCTGGCCTCTTCTGCCAAGTGACAGGGGACAGGACAGAGGGAATGGCCACAAGCTCCTCCAGGGGAGATTCAGGCTTGAGATAAGGAAAAAATTCTTCACTGGAAAGGGTGGTTAGGCACTGGAACAGTCTGCCCAGGGAGGTGGTTGACTCGCCTTCCCTGGAGGTGTTTAAGGTGAGGGTGGATGAGGTGCTTAGGGGCATGGTTTAGAGATTGGTGGGAATGGTTGGACTCGATGATCTGGTGGGTCTCTTCCAACCTGGTGATTCTATGATTCTGGTATTTTACTATCCCCAATAGCACGCCCTTATCTAAGCTAGGACAGGAGTTCCTGCCTTCAGGTATCTGTTCAGAGAAGGAAGGATTGCCTTCCTTTGTGTGCTGTTTCTGGGAAGCTGTATTTGTTCCCATGTCAAGTAGTGACTCTCACCTCTTCCAAGCATAAGAAAGTAGAAATATCTCCTCTTGGTTTCCAATAAACTTAAAAATCTGCTTACATGTTTCTTACAGGTGTGTGAAGTTCTATGTGCAAAACCTAATTTGACATTCATCTATTTAATATGTACTTTAGTGGCTCTGGTCATGGCATTCTGGCCCATCTTTGTGCTTTGATGCCAATGTGAATGAAGGCATCTTGAGATCGTGCCCTACCTTTTCTGCAAGTTGCTTTTTAACCTGAAAACTATACTATCATTATAGGGCCTCTAAAGCCAAAGAACATAAATGCCTGGACTGCTGTTAACTGACATGATGAGAGCTACCCTACGTATGCTCCAGGGAGAGTTTGATTATGGAATTTACTTCTGTTATACCCTATTTCACTAAATATGCCTCCAAATTTCCTGCATTTACATAAAATATTTTATGTTAAGGAGCCTAGAATAACAGCTGCTGCCACTCATGTTAACTGAGAGGAGCACAAGACACTGAGGTGTCTAGTTTCTCATCACTTATGGGATGGATAAAAGTATCTGTTGTACTGACTAGTCCATCAAATATGAATGATGCGGATAGAGTGGCTGTTTACACACAGTGATCTATTTTAGTTAAATTGAAAACACACACAGGGGAGTGTTTCAGCTTTGTGGACAGAAAACACTGGAAATGTTTGGGTTTTTTTTTTCGTTTCCTCTTTTCTGTTTGCTGGTAACAATTAACTCTCAAGTGTGCCCAATCTGCAGCTAAAAAAAGATGAGCTCTCCTTGTCTGGGACAGAGATCCAAATATCCTTAGTTATCCAACCAAATCTTATGAAATTGAGGATGAGGTGCTTGTCTCCCTTTATCTTTCTAATTTTACCCGAATGCTCAACTCTTTTGTACAGTGTTAACATAAGCATTTACAAAGCTGGTCCCTCAGGAGGAGGACAGCAATTGTTTTGCTTAATGTTTAATGGCTTCCTCTCCCTCTGGACCCTGTGCCAGTGCATATTGTAATGAACAAGCTCTGGAAGAATATTACAGCCTCAATTCATCTATTAGGACACTTTACATAGAAATTTATTTTGCACCATCATGAATTACAAAAACACACAAATTAAAGATACATGTGCAATAGCTGCTCACAGAGTGCATTGTCTGCATCAAACTCATTAGGAGAATGAATTACTCTGTAGAAAATCACTTAACCTTTGTGGATTTCCTGGTACTGTGTTTATTAATGCCCCTGCTTTGTTTTGAAGTACTATCTCTGTGTTATCTGAAAACATGCTCCAGATTTGAAAATTAATGTACGGCATTAAGGTTTCCTCTGAACATGCTAATTATAGAGAAAGCAGAAAGTGAGGTCATGTTCCTCTCTCCCACATCCCATGTATAGAAGAGTAAGAATGTATCCCCCTGTGCAAATCCTTTCAAAACCAGAGCCAAATGATGATGGGCTAAACTCGTTTGGAGGAGGAAAAAAAGAAAAAAATAAATGGCTTACGTTTCCATGGGCAAATGTTGATTACAAGTGGAAAGCTTCACAGAATAGCCTTTATCAGGATTTGCCCACAAAGCTAACATTTTGCTGTGGAAAATATTTCTCCAAAAGCAAATGGATAGGAGGGAAAATGGCAGACTAACTTTCTGTCAAAAGGTCTACTTTGGTTAAAAAAACAATGCTCAACATGCACACGTTTCTGTCCGGAAGACTGCTAGCAGGAATATGGCAACTCTAGTAATTTTGCAAGTAGTAAAAACAGGATGCATCAGGAATAGCACTCTCGATACAGTCACCCACACAGAAATGCACTGCCGCAGGAAGCTCTGTGTGTGCAGAGATCTGCACCAGTAGATATTTTCAGTGGCAAAGCATCACTGAATCTTTACATACTATTCTTGCGATAACAAAAGCTAGTCACTGAAAATTTCAAGAGACCTCTGTAACCTGACTTCCGACTTGTTCTGTGGCAACAGAGTGGCCCGTCCTGTTTGTCGAGAGAGCTGTGACCCGGGTAACTGAGGAGAAGCTATTGCAGATGCATATCAGGGTGACTTACTTGCCGTCATGCTGCTGACTTTATAGGCATATGGGAGTGTATGATGAAGGCAACGAAAAAAATTGCTTCAATATGTTTTAAGTCTGTAGCCTTATTTCAGAGACATGCTAATGGGAATGAAAACAGCCAGTGACTCTGTTAGGTATTGGAGCAGACTGATGTCCTCGAATCCACTGTATTTGGGGTTTGTGTGGTTTGATACAGCTTCTGTAGCGCAGAGTTGCTCCTGCACATCATTGTATGCATGTTACATCATGTTTTACCTCCTATTGCTGTGATTATAAGCCTGCAGCACAAGTGAGCAGTGAGCAAATGCGATTAACTTCCACTGATGGGTCCAGGTGATATTAATACAAATAGTATAAAACTTTGGCCTTGAGGGAAAGATTCAGCAAAAGGCTACTTGGGATAATTAAACCTATCATACAAGCCATGCCATGCCAAAATGAATTGACAAGCAATATTAACCTGACTAACACTCCAGCCTTCTCAAAGGTCTGAAGGCCTAGCACTGACTGAAAAGGCTGGCACTGGGGTGGGAGCTGGTCCTGAAGATGGATCTGCTCTAGTTGTCAGCATGTCTAGTCTTGTAATTACTTAACCGTAGAGTAAGAAGAAAAGAAATCCAACTTTTACTGCTTGTGCACATCAGCATAATTGGGTTTTTTTGTTGTTGCTGCTTTAACCTTTACATGTTTTGAATTTGGTGTGGAATAGTTGCCAAAGGGAAGGAGGGCTGGGTATGGTGGGAGTTGCAGATACTCCTCGTAAAGCAAGTAGAAGACCTGCAAGGGAGCAAGGAGGGGAATCAAGGTAGTGGAGAGAGCAAGATCTGAATTCCTGCAACTTCTGTGCTCTGCTGTTTCACTTCCACATTAGAAAAGGAAGCAGCTTGTAGGAAACCGCTGATTTAGATAGCTTATGGATCGACATAGTCAGTTTGCTACTAATTATGTGAGTGGTCTTACGTATCGCTGGTGGTTATAACAGGTTCACCCTGCATATCTGGATTATAAAATTTCTCAAGAGCAATACAAAGTGTTTCACACATGAAGTAACTTAAGTGTCTAGTTTGTAAAAGCTTCAGATCTAAACTCTGTGCTTAGCAAAGATGAATGAAGCAAGGTTACTTACTTCTGTTGGAGACTTACAAGAACATAACTTGTACCTATTTAGATTTTTCTTGTCTAAGAAGAAAGGGAGAAAAAGATGATATTAAAGTAGATTAGCAGTATGTCATCCTTTCTGTAAGAAAACCCCATGAGTTTTAGAACTGGTCTTTCTAGTGAAATTAAACTATCTCTGATTTGATACAGACTGCATTGTCCTAGAGCTAGGATACAATGACTTGTAAGTTGGGACTAAAACATACCTCTGCATATCTTATCAGCACTATCTGATCGCAAATGAGTATTTCCTAACTACAGCAGCAAAATTCAAGTCTTGAACTGAAATGCTTCCCAGACACTGAGCATCTCTTTAAATTTTACATTTTGAATAATATATATCTATAAGGTGTCTTCTAACTGGTCTTTTGCAAAACATGTGCCCTGTTTTTACAGATGTTTGGAGCTATTTGGTTTTTCTTAAAGCTCTTCAGCATGCATATATTCTCATCTTCCACTTCAGTCTCCCAAATGCAATCATCTCTGTGCTGACTGACCTAAGTGATAACCATGGTTTCCAATTCAATTCAGGTCCCTGAAGAGGAGTGTTAATTAAGAAGTTCTAATAGAATCTAGGTGAAAACTTTTAAGTCCCCAGTCT
Organism: Clamator glandarius; assembly: GCA_033459285.1. Lineage (NCBI taxonomy): Eukaryota > Metazoa > Chordata > Aves > Cuculiformes > Cuculidae > Clamator > Clamator glandarius. The sequence goes on along the minus strand of JAUNZM010000614.1, from coordinate 736,060 downwards.
TTAGTCTGTGAGATACAGATCCCAGGGGTGTCTACAGCCAACTAGTATGAGACCCTAAATGTGTCCTTTCCAAAAAGTTCATATCCTATGCAGAAATCTGCCTAAGTAAACCTTACTGTTGTAGACATCCCATGGAAAATGCCCACGTTGAAAAGCTCTGCAACAGGCTGCTGTTGAGCAGTGGATAGGGAATTACAGAATTATAGAATGCCCTGAGCTGGAAGGGACCCGCAAGGGCCACCGAATTCAACTCCTGTCTCTGCATAGGACAACCCCAACATTCACACCAAGTGATGGAGAAAGTGATGAGTTGAGCACACTTGTTTTGGTAGTAAGACCCAAAATATTTAAGGGCTAATTTTGACCCAAAGTGTGTTTGAGCCAGCCATCATCATCACCTGAATTGATATTCTAAACTACGTGGGACTGAGCTGTATTTATTTCAATGGGAATAACCCCACGTTGTGTGTGTGTGCGCGTGCGCTGATGCTTACTCAGCAGCTCATACTGATCTCCAGGAACCAACTTGTGCTTGCTGGACTGTGGGTGCGATGTTTGGTAATGTTGTGCAGAAGCACTTAAGGATGCTTTCACATTGGGAGCTCCAGCATTAGCAAGAAGTGGGACTGGAAAACACTTCTGAACTCTTTCAAGTACAGTATTTGCTGAAATGCAAAGTTCCTGGAAACTAGAACCACATATAAACTTGAGATAACTTTTGTGAATAGCTTTTGGCTGGAAGACAAAAAAAAAATTAAATGTTCTGTGTAGAATGTTCCAGGACTAAACATCTTGAATTTTTTTGTTTCAAAACGCTCTCCCTTCTGGCAATTCTCTCAAAACTTCTGGTCACATAAATCCGAGTTATTGAAGATACTACTTGAGCATTCCTGTCAGAACAATATTTTTGTTTAATTGGAAGTGCTTTTAAGCTTTTCATTTCATAGAAGTTTTCCTTTGGAATGTAGCTTGAAACAAATTATTTTTTTCATTTTATTACTTCTCAGTTAGCTGGCTGTACAGAAAGCACTTTGTAAGTACTCAAGAGGGAATGATGGAAAACCACAAGAAATCTATACATAAAAGCTTTGGTTATGGTAGATCATCCCCTCGACACAGCAACATTCCAAGGCCAGGCCAGGCCCATCTGTACAGAGGTATCAGCACCTTTCTGCACCTTATGGTTGCAATATGTGTCTAATGGGGGCTGCTCTGATGGTTTTTGGAAGTCATATATACTGCATTAATATAATGACTGAGTGGAAATTGCCGTTAGCTCTGTCTCCACAGAAGAAACCTGCAAAAAAAAAGAGGGTTGAAGGAGGATTGCACCATGCCGTGACCAAGGCACAGTAGTCATAGGCAGGAGGCCGACTGCAGAAAGGAACTAAACTCAAATCGTAGCAATTTAATCAGATCTGCACAGAAAAAAAACCATCCCACTCTCACCTCAACTCCTGGCAGACTTGGTTTTCCATCTGATGAAAAATGGGGAAGAAATGCCTCCCTTGCTACCTTCAAAAAACACTTCAATATCCTCCAAGGAGATATAAGAGCAGCATCATTATAACAGGGAAATGAATTGCTTGCTTGCTGGATTTAGCAGCTTCCTGTTTTGGAAACCTGAGATATCATCTCGAATTTCTGTTTGTTGTCAGCCTAGAAGAAGAGACTCCAAGGCTGCAAAGCCGCCGGTGAGGCAATGCTTCATTTGCTAATTGTCTCTGCCAGACAATGCTGTTTACACCGAGCACAAAATCACCTCTAACCTCCACTGCCCAGAAAATCATTATATCCTTGAACTCCCAGCCTTTGGAAACAGTACCTGGCATTGCAAACTCAGGCTGCATATACTGGCTTCTCTCACAGGACAGCAAAATACAGGAATACTTATTACTGATTAATTTACAAACATCCTTGTTCTCAGACCTAATTATGATATCATAAGTAACTGCACTAAGAAAAAGATGTTTTACAAAATCATAGTATCATAGAATAGTTTGGGTTGGAAGGGACATTAAAAATCATCCAGTTCCAATCCCCCCTGCCATGGGCAGGGACACCTCCCACCAGCCCAGGCTGCCCAAGGCCCCGTCCAACCTGGTCTTGAACACCTCCAGGGATGGGGCACCCACACCTTCCATGGGCAGCCTGTGCCAGGGCCTCACCACTCTCATCGTGAAGAAATTCTTTGTAATGCCTAGTCTAAATCTGCCCCTCTTCAGTTTATACCCGTTCTCCCAGTCCTATCCCTACAAGCCTTTGTGAACAGTCCCTCCCCAGCTTTATTGTAGCCCCTTCAGGTACTGGAAGGTCGCTATAATGTCTCCTCAGAGCCTTCTCTTCTCCAGGCTGAACAAGCTCAACTCTCTCAGCCTGTCCTTGCATGGAAGGTGCTCCAGCCCTCTGATCATCTTTGTAGACCTCCTCTGCAATCATTTCAACAGCTCCATATCCTTATTACATTGACGATTCCAGAACTGGACGCAATACTCCTGATGAAGTCTCACAAGAGAGGTATAGAGGAGCAGAATGATGAATCTTTTGCTCTGAGAACCATGCTGTCCTTTGACAGGCAATGGGAGCTGGACACAGGCAGGACTGGCATATGCCATAATCACCCTGTGGAAGGGTCTGGTCCCCGGGCTTTCCGGCTGGATTGGGGTCTCTGGCTGTGGAGCAGGGTAGTGGCTGAATTAAGGTTCAGACTGGTCTTTGCAGTCAGGAAGCTGGTGAGGGGCTGCTTTGCATTTGCTCTTACCCTCACAGCCTGCGTTTTTTGTGTGCTTCTGTCAAAAAAGCTGGTGAAGCTGGGGTTTGACTCCATGAGAGCTTTTCATTAAGGAATATCTCTCCTATTTTACATTGCTCCTTGCTCTTTTGCTTTTTTTAGGACATTACAATGCTTGTCAGCTTTGCTGTATAAAATTCAGGAGTTCTGTTGACCTGCTTCTTTTCTTCCATTAGCCAGATAATCATCAGTACTAAAAGGGATCAGATCTCAAAATGGCAGCTCTGCACACACAGGGGAATGACCTGTAAGGGGTTTTTTCCTACATAATTCAACACCTGTTTAACTTGGAGCATTGTGAAATCCGTTGGATCCTGCTTTTCCGTTGGTGGACCGGTTGGGACATTTTTGGCTGTGAGACGTTGCTCTTTGTTTTTGGAGACAACACAGCAAAGGAAACTGGCTTGACAGCCCACAGCTCAGTCAAACAGTGTAGTGACTGCTAATGGCAACGGAACAAGCCAGTGACAGCGAGGTCTATCTCTGACAGCAGTCTTTAAAAATCAGTAGGCTACATGTAATTTTTTTCCCCTTGTTCCAAAGACTGGTTCAAGCACATCTAAGTGGGTTGTGACATCTCCCAGGGGATGTGGCTAAAGAAAAAGTCAACATTCCTGCTCTGGGGACTCCACAGAAACCCGACAGCCAGAAACTGTGGTGGAAGTGAGTATCTGGGCAGCAGTGACACTTCTTATCTTTTCCCTTGCTGTTTATGGGGCTGCTAAATATCTGGGCTCACACAAGCTAGGAAGGTGCTGTATGTATCTGAACATTGTTTTTCCCATTCTGCAGCAGAAATACAGAAGCAGAGGTGTGAATGAATTATTTAAATGTATATAAAATATGTATTCTATTAATAAAAATTATTAAATTTTTATTAATGACCTTTCAAGAATATCATGTCAAAATAACCACTGAAATATAACTTGGTTCTCTGTAAGACAAGCAATTCTAAATTAAGGGCGGAGAGTACCTCAACCATTTGGAGCTCTTCCCAGCAAAACGAGGGGCAAAAAAGCTCCTTTCTTCCCATTTAAGTAAAAGGGGATTAATAAACACCTGTGTGATGCAGAGAGGAGAAAAGGCATTGTAGTGGCATTAGGAGGGAGGCAAAGCAGAGTTACCTCCCTTAGATGGGACCAAACAATGATATTCTTCAGTTTTCATTGGGGTTTAGTTTCATGCCTGCAGCTGGGCTCCTGCAGCCTTCCCTCTCCCTCTGCCCTGCAGAAACCCCCCGATTTCACTTCCTTTCTGTATTGTGGGAAGGGGGGAGGGGGAACAGTCACAGCTAGTGTTTTGTTCACTTCAATTTCCAGTTTTGAAGACTTTGCACCAACAGCTGCAGGACTTAATTCAGTTATTGCTGCAGAAGAACCTTGTTTTGCTTGAATGATGCTGAATACATTTGTAAACCAAAGCAGCCGTAGTTACGAAGAAATGCTTCTCAAAACCCCTATCCTTAATCTCATTTGAGTATGACACTAAGGGGCTGGCTTTGTACGAAGGCCCTCTTGAAGCTTGCCCAAAATGTGTAAATGTGAAGAATGCTCTGGAAGCTCTTGAATGGAGAGATTTTATTTTCAAATAAACAGAGAAGTAACTGCAGCAAAAAGATGATTAATGGCATTGTGGCCAAAATAAGGTGAGTCTCTAAATGTGATGGCATAGTATTTGCATATTATCTGGATGTTAAGAGTTTCTCACACTACCTTTGTTTATTTTTACTGGAAGAAGCACAAAAAAAGCATGATGCTCTCTTAAGTCCCCATAAACCCAAACATCTGAAGCTACATTATTCCTTTTTCCTGGCTCTGTTCCTTTCTGAAAGCAGGCCACTTGCCTGCTCACTCTTGTTTTTCCCACGATATACAGGGTGTAGGCTAAAATACCCTTTGCAACTGGTAACTTGCTAGGCACACTGGGTTCCAGTTGATATAACAAATGTTCATTTCATAATGCTTGAAATATCTGTGGCATGAATATATTGAAAGTCCGAAAACTGGCAGGAAATAAGAGGAACATTTTTTGTTTTCCACAGGGTAGATTTTATTAATCTGGTGAAAATATCTTGTAACGACAAAAAAAGTGAAGCTACATGGAAACACAATTTCAATGACTGCATTAACAGTATTCAAGTGGTGGGTAGGAAACCCTCGTACAAGCCAAAGCAGAGTACCTCGCCATGCACAGGGCCAGGGAAGTTTGTAATTGCACCATGACGGGCTGCTCCACAACCGTGTGCTGTCACATCATTATCAGTGGTTTTAGCTACAGACTGGCATGTGTTTCCGTGGGGTAACGAGCTCCAGTTACTCAGAAAACTGCCTTGGTTTGCTGGAACCAAAGGTGTGAGCCAGGTCATTAAAGACAAAGTCAGAGGAACTATCTTGGCAGCTGCTGGGTTAGCGGCTACCTCCCCTCCTGCCAACATCACCAAACTGATAGATGCTTCTGCTTCTCATTTCTAAGGAAATAACTCTATCTGAACTCGAACCTACGTCCTGTAGTACCAAAGAGCAACTTAACAGCAGGTAGACCACCACCTGCAGCCAGGCTTAGGGAACCAGCAGGAGTGAGGGGGTGCTGGTGAAGAAGATCGTGCAGCTGGTGGCAGTGGCCACCTCACAGGTTAGAGCAGGCACCAGGGCGGTGTTGATGAGCACCCAGATGGGCACTGATCTTGTCCCTTCAGGCATAAAGCAACTCACCTTAGCCAAATATGTGACATGCTGAGTAGAACAGAGACATTGCATAATTATCAAATATTCCTGTAATACAATTCCATCAGAGGCAATTATCACTGCAGTTGCTCTGGGAAGCCTCCCTCTCCTAGGCTGAATTGGAACTATAAAATCTGTTGGTTTGGCTGAAAAAAAAATCATGGCAGTGATGTCTTTTCACTGAAAATGATTGTTTCCCACTCTGCTGTTATTAAAATGGAATATGAACTAGCCAAACTCTGCCTTCACCAAGACTCTCCAAAAATGGAACATGTTTTGGATAAAATAACTGTAATTTGAACTACAGCAGTCAGTGCTGTGCTTAATTTGGTACCCAGCCAGTGAATTTTAAAGTAAACACCCTCCAGGACTGTTCTGCTTTTGGATTTATTAGTCATTACCAAGAAAAGATAATTAACACTTCTGAAACATTGTGATAATCAGTAGCATGAACTGTTTCCAATAGAAACGGACGAGGGTACTTGCGCAGCACAGGAACATGGCAACTCCACTGTACTCCCTGTACAGAATGAGTACACCAGTGGGCAGGCCCTCAGCTGGAAGAAATGCTCATAAATACCAATAACTGCAGTAGAGCTAATAACAGTTTACACAGGGTAAGGCAGGGAGAGGGTGGTGGTTCCCTGGCCTGTTGGGATTCTCCTTCTGTTACCCATGAGGGAAAGTCATTTTTACAATATACAAACCTTTTTCTGGGTCAAAGGCAAGGAAAAATACTACCCCTTAATTATGCAACATAAAAATAGGAGCTAATTCTTTTTCTTTTGTTTGTACACTGCAAATATAAAGGAAAATAACCTTGTGGTGAAACGAGAGGAACCTGGGTGTACCTGGATCCTTTAGACAGGATCCTGCCTCTTTTTCCTTTCTCTTTCTAAACTTACGAGAAAACTCTGTTGGTCTCAAGTCAGTGCTAAAACTCACTGAATTGGTATTTCATTTATTGTTCCCCAAACTTCCATTACTTACAATCTGTAATAATCATATGAGGGATAGGATATAAATCTTATGTTCTTGGTCTCAAACCCTGAGCATTAAGCACGCCAGGCTCCCTGCTATACAAATAAGTATTACAGAGCTCAGGGAAGTAGGTCTATTAGTTTTATCAACGTTGCTATCTAAGTAACTACTGCTACTAAATAAATACTACAATGCATAGGCTCGTCTGAAGCAGCTGTCTTTGTTTTTCTGTACCTGGAAGTATGAGCAAAATCCATGCTGAAGATCAGAGGTAGCAAGGAAGCTTGGGAAAGCTTCTGTTATGGTGAGTGCTGATAACAAATGTAGCTAAAGGTTTACCTTGCAAGTCTACAACAACGCCCTCTCTTTCCAGCACTGTACAGAGCACTTCAGGACAATATAACACCCTTTCAGCCAAGAGATGCTTCGTATCCTCTGGGAAGCACACAACAAATCTCAGGATTGAGTCCATTATGCATGCAAAGTACTTTGCAACTGCTTTAGGGGCTGTGTTGTGTTGTGCTGGTAGAGGATACCATACCCATGTAATTCCTGTTGATGCTGATGGTATTTACTCATGAACGTCTTCCTTGCCACACTTGGAACGGAGGCTCCTGGGACTGCAATTCCAATCACAGTAGCACTTGTTAACGCACATGACAAATACGGGACCACCCTGGCAACATCTCACTGGTCGAAGCGCTCAAAGTACTCCTGCACGTTTGCACCTCTCCTAGGAAGATAACTGCTATTCCAAGTCTGATTATCGCTGAGATGAACTTCGCCTGATGGTAACAAAAATGCTAGTGCCTGTTTACAAGCTACGCATGCAGGAGTAAATGGGTCTGTGAGTGTTTGCTTCTCAGCTGCTGCTGGGAAACAGGCACGCTCCTGCCAGGTCACAGACCAGCTACAGACCTCTTAAAGCAGCTCCTCAGTCACAGAGGTGGATGCGTAGCTTGTACTGGAACAGTTGTCTGGTACACAGAAGTTGCTATGGCAGTGCCTTACAGATACATGATGCGGGTGACTGTGGTGATGTCAGACCACAATGACTTTTTTAGTGTGTTACACAGAAGGCTTGCTCCCACTCTGGGAACCAGGGAGCAAAACAAACATTGGAATATAATTTCTATTTATATATATATCTACTTAAGTCTATTGTCAGATTGCATCTGACTGTGTAACTGCGTTTAAAACACCTGGGTAACAATTTACATATTATGTCAACAACTACATCTCTCCTCCTCCCCACGCCCCTTTCCCACCTGCACTGCAGAGCCGGCCAATTTCATAGCATCCCTCACAGCAAAATGAGTCTCTGCTGAGTCCTTCTGTCTTCATGAAACTAATTTAATTCTGGTACTTTACACCTACTCCTTCCTCTGCTGCTGCTGCTATTGCAAACGAGAAATGCGGCTGGGTAGCACTGTCTCCTTGGAAACCTGCCTCTGGCCTCAAGAGCTCCATTTGGGGCCCATGTGGCACTGGAAAGGCAGAGACCTCATGGGCTGAGCACCTTCCAGGCTGCTTTCACACCAGACCTCTCAGTGAACAGATGAATAAGCTGGAATATTGCACGAGCAATATGTAATAGAAAAAAAAAATATTGGCCTGGGAGCGCAACAGGCTGCTGAGAGAAATCTGAGTCAGTGCACTTCTGAAGGGAGTCAGGAGCTGAAACTGCCTGGGGCAGAAGCTCTTTAATGGTGTGGTCTGGGAGAAGTATAAGGGGGCCACTTCTCAATTAACCTGCAGATTTCCAAATAATTGTAAACAATGCTGACTTCAAGTCTGCTGCCAGAGCCTCCAGCTCTCTAAGAAATAACCCCTACTCATTTATTGCCTGAGCATATTATTACTTTTGGAATGAACTACTTGTGGACCACAGTACTGGGCTGAACTATAGTACAAAGTGTGTTTTAGTGCAAAAATATGCATGAAATAGTCATCAATCTTCTTTGGGTAGAAACAGGCACAGAGTTCGAACCTTTTGTGTAGAAAAATGCCTGCAGCTCATTTCTGCACCACCTTTATCTTTGGACTGGTCTGGACAGAGCTGGCACTTGCGTGTTGTGTGAGAGCAAGATACAGCTCTGCCTGGCAGTGGAGGCCCTGCGAAGGTCAAGAACAGCTAAAGTGCAGCTTAGCAGGGGCTGTGCCAGCTGTGGGGAGGCTGCATGGATTAGGAGCTATTCAGATGGCTCTGGAGATCACTCTTACATCTGATACGATACACAGAGTGAACCCACTTTGCTGAAGGCTCAGCTCTGTACCTCTAATGTGAAATTTCTACAGACAATCTAACCATTTGGCTCTAAGAAAGAAGTAATTCATATATACATATACTGCCTTCAGCACACTTTCCCTTAAAAGACCGCTGCCATCCTTTATATCACGAAAAGATAGACATGAAAAAGTTTTGTGCCAGGAATGGTAATGCAGTTAAGCACAGAGTTCAGTCACTATATACTGGTAATCACTATATTCCTCAATAAAAGTGATGCAATAGGTGACTAATAAGAATGAAGTTCAGAGTTTATGATTAGCTACTTCATATAAGGCCTTTAGATAAACATGTAATTGGAGATACATATATGTTTTTAATACTAGCTCAAGTATGAAATGGTTTGGTCTTTGGTCTTTCTGCTTTTGTGAATCATACTGTAATAGCAGCTTTTTTTTTAAAAAAAGAGAATTTTAATTTAAGTTGGTCTAGGCAAATGCCACACTGAATTTAATGAGCATATGCAGTATATAAGAGCAAGGCAGGAAAAAGGATTATCAAAATAATATTCTAAGTGGCATACACTGCATGTCTATATGGTTTATTTGTCATTCCTATCCTGTCAGATCTGCGTGGAGGCAGCCACATGTTTAAGCTCAACTTGGTCAAGTGAGTTGGTGCGTATACTCCTGTTTAGAGCAGGTCTGGGCTTTCATTCAGGGCTTGGGCTTTTTATCTTAAATGAAAATTGAAAGGTGCAAGTGCCCAGAACAACTGTACCGTTGCCTGATCTATTCTACAGAGAGTCACCTTGAGCCAACACTTTGAAATAAGCCTTGCTATTGACTTGAACAGGAGGTGAGCCAGGCACCCGTGAAGAAAAAGGCATTCTCTTTTTCCATCTGTTGTGAATTCTTCTATAGTTAGGCTTGTTTCAGCTAAGCATGTAGGCCTGAGCCCCCTCCTGGAACTATTTCGCCCAGTTCCAGGTCACAATGGCACTTTTCTGTTAGGCTTTTCCTTTATTTTATTTGGTTTTGGTGTCTGTCCATGGAATCAAGGTGCTTAGCTGCAGTGTAAAGCTTCAAAGCTCCCTGGGTATGACAGTGAATGGGATGACAGGACTGCTGGATTCGAGGTCCAAAGCGGTGAGGAAGCATTCAATGGCTGCTTCGTTTCTCCCCTGAGCTTGCAAGACCTCTCCAAGGCTGTTCCAGGCCCTGTGACTGGTACTCTGGATCCGGATGGCATCTCTGAGGACCTTCTCCGCCAGATCCCTCCGCCCAAGTCTGCTCAGCAACAAGCCCTGTCAACAAACAAGTGACGAGCAGTTAACAACGACATAAAGCAGAGCAAGAAACAGAGTGCCCTGAGCTCCCAGAAAGCTGGGCATATGTATAACAGCACACGCAGGGGTCCTATGGAGGAGATCTTCACCTGTTTCTGGAAAAGAGTTAAACTGTGCTTTTTTTTTGATTGTGATTTGTAATTCAAAAAAACAACTGTGAAAATATTTTTTTTTTTGAGCAGACTGCCCCAAGCGCTCCTGCTGTGCATTACAGGGAGTACATATACAGAAAGGGAACAGGCCCTTTAAGCTTCCCTCTCTCCTTGAGTAGGTTACACTGGCTTCTAATCCCTAACAAAATATACACAGTTTCAATTACATGGAGTATATAAATTAACTCTTGCCCATCTGGAACATCCAGCTGAGGCTGAGGTAAAGTCTCTCAACTCCTCTACCTTGACCATAAAGAAAGACCTTTTCTCTTAACAAATGGTGCTGTAGGGACATGGCCCTCTTCCAGCCTTCTAGGAACAGGCTGTATGGAACAGCATAGAACCCTATGTCCTCCTGCTATCTGCACTCTAATGTAGATCCTAAAGCAGTGTGGGAGAGGAGAAAGATGAGGAACCTTGTTTAAAAAGCTGTCCTTAGGGTAAGAAAAGACACAAGTGGGTGTAACCATCTGGAAGGAACAGGAGGGGGAGGATGAAAGAAATGGTAGGAAGAACATGTTTTCTTATAGGGCTCACATGGATTCGTCTGAACCCACAAAGCATCTAATGAGCCAGGCTCCCTTTAAATGATACAGCAGCCAACCACGTCAAGATGATCACAGGGGCTTTGCAGGCCACAACACATTAGTGGCCTTTGTGTGCTTCCTTCTGAAGAGGCAGACACCAGGGCTAATCTCCCATCAGTTTCATCCAGGTGTGGCCTGTAGAAGAAGCTGCCAACACTTTACATGTCACCTGCCAGGCTCTGCATGGCCTCTGCCTGCACTCGCCCACAGAAATGTTGGGAAATGGGATGACAGCCTGACTTCACACTTCTCATGGTATTATGTTAGTGTGTGGATGCATATATATATATATATAAATGAAAGCATTTTAGCTTCATCTTTAATGTAACTAATTGCCTTTAGTTGATATGAAAAGACATGAGAAATCTCAAATCTCTCACAGATAGAACCAAACTAAATTTCTGATGGAACAGTAGCGATGCTTTTGGAAGGAGTAAGATTCTTCCTTTGTCTTGTTTCCTTTTCCAAAAGTGCCCTCAGACACAGGGTGCATCGGTGTGACTAACACCCAACAGCCAGCAACAGTGCTAATACCTACAGAAACGTATCACTTTGCCTCAGGTTTAACCTAAGAAACACATATAACCAAATATCAGTGGTACTGTGAACAGTTTCACTGTCTCTTTCTTACCCACAACCTTGGCCTGAATCATCAACTCGGTATCAAATCTGATCATCTAAAGATGCGCGGATCTTTTTTCTTTAGGTTTCTTTGTTGGTGAGGCAACAGAGTCTAATCTTACTGTCCTCTTGCCAGCAGGCAGAGGTGGCACAGAGGTATCCTGATGGGAAAGGCTGGTTCCTCTGGAGGTAGCTGCCCGGAGATGACCGCAGGCATGTAATGACAGACTGGAAGGAATTTGTGCAATTATAATTTGAGTCACTCGCTTGACAGGGATAATGAGGCACAGAAAGGGCAAGTAGTGTGGCCATAGGAAATCTGCTGCTGCGCCAAGAATAGACAGCAACTATCTCAGCTCAAGTTCGTCCTCAGCCACTAACCCACTCTTCCTAAAAGCTCTTCCTGTTGCACTGACCCAGCAGAGCCAATTGTGCTCTCTGGTGGCCGGGGACCCATCACTGTCCTCACTCTGACACTGAGCAGCATCCAGCCTCTCAGTGCTCCCAGAGGGCTGCTGGCCTGGGAGGTACAGGGGCCGGCAAGCCCGTGCAGCTGCTGCCTGTCATCCTTCTCCAACAAGGAGGGGAATTCCCTCCCAGGCTGACATCTCACACCTCTCAACAATGCTGCAGTGAAATCCACCTCATCATAAACTGCTCGTGCAGCACAGCTCTTGCCTGCCCCAGCACCCTTGTTGGTCAAGGGACAGATACTGCCATGGCTTCCCTCCCTACAGCTCCCCAGTGTGGAGCTGCGGCATTTACCTGGCCTCTGCTTGAGGTCCCTGCAGCTGTTTTGCAGCACTGGAAGGAGGCTGAACACAAACCCCAGGCTATGTAGAAGCTGATGTCCACCTGTGAGCGCAGCACATGTGAACATTTGCTTGTCAGTATTCAAGCATGCCAGTTTAGCCAAAAAAACCATCTGTGAACCCTGAGAAAGGGTGATCTGAGGCTCCTGAAAGCCAGGGAAAAGCCTGTTGATGCTGCAACACACCGCATGAGCGAGAACTGGTTTTGGGGCAAAACATTTGCTAAAGCAGGTAACCATATCCTGCCTCTCTTTGCTTACATGTGCAACTGTTCACATCAAACACTGTCCATGTCCAGGGACCTTCCCAGTCATTTCCACTGTCCTGCTTACCCCCTCTTCTGACCAAGAACTGCCCCGTGGCCTCTTCTTGCCCACATACCTGGATTTCCATGTCATGTGGGCAAAAGATGCTGGGTTTCCAGCCTCAATTCAAGTGGAGGACACGGTGCGTTCTCCAACTCAGGTCCTGCCAGTGCTCCCAAACCCCGGCAGTGAGACCTACTCCTTCACCCAGAGTAAGCTGCGACAGACACCGCGAGCCGTTCCTATGAGGCTTAACTAAACCTGCAGAAATATGCTGCTGGATGTTTGAAGGATACGTTGAACGTTGTTAATTCTGTGTACGGGAGAGTTTCTTACTTTGGGTTTCCTTTTTCCCCACCCTGCTCCGTGAAAACAACAAGCATTGTGTGAGAGCTGGAGTCTGCACAATCCCTAAGCCTGACAAAGATGCAGCGCTGAGCACTTCAGTTTTTTGTTTCCCTGAGGTATTTGCAATTGAGAGCTTCTCCTTTCTACTGAATTTCTTATTTCCCCATGGAGTCTGGCTTGCAATAAACAATGCCTGCATGTTGTTGCTATGTAGGTCCAGCTGGAATCTGCCTACAGTGCAAAAGAAAAAAAACATGTATAAATTCAGAAAGCCACCCACTGACAGGCAATTTGCATTTTTATCTGGAAGGTGTTTTTTTAAAAAAAGATTTTTCTAATGAAAGTTCAGTTCCTGAGTTTCTATGGAAACTCATCTGCTTGGTGTGCATGCATAATTTCATAAAGTCAGATCTCAGGAAGATGAGCAATTAGTATAAATACAAGCAGGAATGTTATTAAAGGTTTCATCCTTATATTCCTGAAGATGGAGGGTGAGGCTGGGTTTCACTGTCTTTCCTTGGTTTGTATTAGTGTTTTTACCAAATTCAAGCAGAAACCAGTGTACAAGATGGCCTTGCTCCCCTGCCATCTCCTGGCTAGCACTGGCAATTCTGATTTTACCCAGTTATTTTCCTCCAAAAGAGGGGAAGTATCTCTAAGTATGGCCTTCTCTGTTACTGCTGTTGGTACCAAGTCAGGCCCTACAGAGCAACGTGGGCAGGCTTCTTTTTAAACTCAAGCACATTATAAGCAGTAAAAACCCCCAAACTGAACTAAGAAGTGTGTTAGAATCACTTTGTTTTTGAGATCCTATGGACAGCACATCGCTAGGGCTTGCACCCATCTTGTGTTAGCCACATGTAGGCATTACACGTGCTCTTTGCATTAATATAGCTGTCTAGCACTTGAATGTTAGCTCAGTCACTTGAGGAGGTCTGAGGGTAACTTATGCAGATTAAATTAATTTTCTTCTTTAGGTCTGAAGACATACTTCATATCTTGCAAACAGAGGCAGAGTAGTAAGGGTTGTGTTTTCAAGCCAGACTGTAAAAGGCGGCACTGAAAGCACTGGAAGAAATTCATTTGAGGTGAAAGGTTGCGGCACAGCAAAGCTGGTACAGTCTAGCAGTGCATGAAAGCAGAGGGGAGACAGTAAATTTGGTTTGTTGATTTAGGGTGCCTAATGCTGGCAGCAGGACTCCTGAATTTATTGATTTTAACTTAAAGGGACAGGGGGGTATATTTAAGAAGCTTTTTCAAAGGCATTTTTAACATTGCTCACACGCAAAACAAACAACACCTAAACCACTTCTATAGTGACAGTGGGTCGGACTCCCTGGCCTCCAGTGATGTGATACTTAGTAATTGATACTTGAGTGAGGCTATTTTTGGTTTAAGAGAGCCATAATTCTATTTAAGTTAGGTGAGCAAAAAAGTGTCCTGTTTTCAATTTCCATTAATAAAGAAAGTGAGGTAATGACATTTCTGATCTGTGCCCTTATTGCCTTAGAGCTTCACAAAACCTCCTTAAATGCTGTTAGCTCATAAAACTCCCAGAAAATAGTGCAGAAAAGACGTTATAGAAGACTAGAAAATAAGTCTCATGTACAAGCTGGAGTTTATTTTTAGAAATGAAAGTCAAAACTTCCTTTGCAAATGTTTAGTTCAAACACCTGATGAGCAGCAGGGAGTTATCCTGAGTCTTGGCATCCTTGTCTCCTTTCACTAAGATGGCACAGTTTTACTAGTTCTTTCCTTTGGAGCTTGCACTGGGAAGAAGTCTCCAGAAAAACATTTTATTTCATTCCTGGAAGATTGTTTTTTGTTTTGTTTGCATGGTCATTTCATTCTTGGAGAATTTCTATAGGTGGACTAGACTCTATCCTTTGCAAATTTATTTTAATAATTACTTTAAATGCAAGCTCTCTCCTTCTTTGCTCGAGACTCAGATGCCAAAATGAGGTTGTCTCACTTTCACCCATTATTGCCTAATGTATAAAAATATCTTAAGAAATTTCCAGAATAAACCAGACTTTAGAGACTTTGCTCTTGGGCTTCTACTAATTAAATACTCCAATCTGTAATACGGACATGTCACTAATGGTTAGTAGAAGGGTAATTAGCAGCTGGCAAGATCAGGTCATGCTGCAGAAAAGTGCTCATTCAACACTGTGCTTACTCAGCAGAACCCTACAGAAAGCCTTTCAAGATGCATTTGGCACTTGGTGATAATGGTCTCATGTAACAGAAAAATCCGCACTGCTACAGGGCAACATACACTACTGTAATTATTTAGCACTCAGAATAAGTTGTAAGCAAAATCTGTTGCATAAACCATGAAATATCAGAGAGTCTTTTTGGAAAATGGCAAAATTAACCCTGGAAATCCTATGTGTCCTAGAATAAAGACAGATATGTGACTGCCCAATTGCTTTCCCCTCACATTCATGATCTCTGCATTTCTGAGGAGCTAGGATTGTTTTTTGTTTTTTAAATCTGTGAGCAGTGAAGTACGGTTTTGTTGTGCTGTCACTTTTTTTTTTTTTGTTGTTGTTGTTGTGCTGTCACGCAGCAGCTGGGAGCGTGCGGGGTAGCTAATCATCCATTCTGCTGATTCAGTCCAGGTTGTGGCAAACCTGAGCCATACATCTGAGCTTTGTTCTCTGAAAATACACTGTAGGAATACAAGGAGCTGTCAGGCTGCGCATGCTGAAGACGGAACTAGAGATTGTATCTTAATTTGCTGCCCTAATGAAGGGTGACTGGAATCCACTCCTGCAGGAAAGCTTGTCTTTCACGGAAGTGTTTCTGCTGCCTCTTTTGTCGAAAGCAGCTTTTCCTTCTCTTCCTTCCCCCTCTCCAACTCCTCCACCAAAGCTGCTGCATCCCGTGCCAGTCAGTGACGCAGAAGTGCTGCATTTGATGAAGCAGAGGAGGGGAAGAAAAGGGAAAGAGAAGGAAAGCAGGCAGGGCCTCTGCAAAACACAGCATGTGGAAAAGAAAAATAAAAGAACAGCACCAGGGGTGCTGGGACAGGCAAACGCTGGGAAAGACAAAAACATGAGTCCACATCACGATTTGTAGCACTTGTGCACTGCCTGTGGGTTTCAACTGAATAGGTTCAAACCCAGAAATTTCAGCTCTGGTACTGCAGTCACCAAAGGCAGCCTAGCAGCAGACTGCTGCTTAAACCTCACCGCAGCAGCTTTGTGTGCTACAGATGAGTATGAGGTAACAGAAGACAAAAGACTGCAAGGAGGTATTATGAGAGACAAGACTAGCTGAGCATGAAGGCAGAGCCCATCACAAACCCAGGCACACAGAAATGCTTTACCAACCATACTGAGCCAGCTTCAGCAGGCAGAGAAGAAAAAGACAAAGAAAGAAAAGATCAGAAGTGGTGACAATCTGTACAGAGGAACACCCTCTTTCCTTAGCTTGCCAATGTGTTTTTCAAGGTAGTATATAATTCTAAAGGCAGCATCTCATCCAGGTCGCCTTGTGACACCAAGGCAAGCCCCCCCTGCAGAAGGGAAGCGCTGTGCAGTGCTGCACACTGCCCTCTATCCAGGCTTGCTGTCTCCATTTGGAGTTCATCACGTTAGCAGGGATGTTTGTACCGTGTTTGAAGCTTAAATGTGATAAAACATTTATTGACATAAAAAGCAAACCCTAAGGCAGCATTTCAAACCAGGAGGCTGTGATCTTTCCACTGGGAGGCTTATACAAGCCTAGTGGAATGAAGAGTTTTTCAGCCTTGTTGGATTGTCATCACTTATGCTTCATTCAAAGCAGAATTGTTTGCAGCATGCTGAATCTTCTCTAGATAGTTCTTTCGTTGCTAAGACCTACATGGAGATGAAGGAGAAAGCAAGGAAAACCAACAGGATGCCTCGACTATGTGTTTGAGACTAACTAAATGCAGTACTTGTTTCGTAATCTCTTTTCCTAAGGCAAGATTTCTCCCAGCCCTGCTCTTAGCAGTTGTCATAGTAATGTTGCAGCAGAGTGCACAGCAGCTTCAATGAGGACTCAAGCTCATGGTGTTGTCTGCAAAAATATGCACTAAGAGAAGGTCCCAAGCTAATAATAAATAGTAATTTAGAACACATAATTTATAATTTTATGTCCCATTCCTTTATGCTTCCCTGGCACAAATTCTAGTTGAAATTAATGAGATTTAGCCTAGATATATCAAAGTAGTTCAAAATATGTGCAAAATTTAGACTTATCAGCAATGAGAGAAAAGGCAAGCAACATATATGCAGGACGATGAAGAGTGGCAGGTAACATGCTGGCTAAAGCACTTGACTAGGAATTGCTGGGCTTCACCAGCTGCTAATGCATTTCACGTTGAATAATCTGCAATTACTCAAGAACAATTCAGGGAGCAGGGAAAAGGTCAAGCAACAAGCTTTGGGAGGCAGAAGTCCTGAGTTTAAGTGCTGTCAGACTGAGGAAGGTTGAGAACTTGCCTCTCTTGTGGTCAGGGGGTGCATGCTAACTTCTAGCAAATGTTTTTTTAAGAAGTTAGGGCAGCAGTTAAGCTTCCCTGTTGTCCCCAGGGGGAAAACAGCTCTCTGCCTCTGTTTCACTAATAAGCAGGTGCCTATGTTCTGTTGCATTTAGCAAGCTATTGCTGCATATAGGTGGGAAACGTCTAGGCTTAAGACCTGGACATCCAATTAACCTGAGCGCCCACAGTGTGCTTTGGCTGATCAGCAGAGAATTTGTCTGCTTAGGTTTCCTCCAGTACCAATCCTGGATCCTTCCTCAAGTTTTAACGCACTGCTCGGCAAGAAAGGAGGGGCTGATGCACACATTTCGCATGCGTGTTATCTTCCCCTCTCAGTACAGAATAAATCTTGTCTGAATGTATGAGTCACGAACAGCTTCGCCCAGATAACAGCTTCAGCTCTGCCAAGGGTCTCTATGAACCTTAGTCCCAGAGAAATCATCACCAGAGCAGGCGCTGCATTTAGCATGTCTCTGAGGAATGGTGTAGTGCAGCAAAGACACGGCTGACAGAGGCACACAGCATGCCAACATGGATTATAGCAGATGTCTTCTGAAAGGAGAGCTGAGGTATTTAAAATATCTTAATTTGCTTAGTTTTCCACTACTGGCAGTCGCTGGGATAGCATGTTATTAATGACATCCCCCACATAACTACAGCTAGAGCTTCAGTGCAATATCACAGCTGAGCTGATGGGAAACACAGAGCGAGCTGGGCAGGAACGCACTGCTGTGGTTGAGCCAGCGCCTCCTTTTTCTGCTTTGTTGCCACTTATCCCACAAGGAGCATGTTTCCTTATCCTCTCTTAACGTATAACCTCTCATAGATCATGATCCTCCATGCACAGCGATTTTGCTGAATTACAGGTAGCATATTCTGTGACATGCTCGACATGAATGAGTGAAGAAACTCATTGAGAAGATAAATTATTAAAGGATTTTGATAAATACTGCACATAACATTAGTGTAAATGGAAGATCCAGTGACACCAGAGAGCTCTGATGTTTTCATGTCTCCCGTTTGTTTTGGCCAGAAGGGAGTTCTGCTTCCTTCTGATGACCGTGGCCAGCGCAGTGTATCAGGACAGCTCACTGAAAACCTGGGAGTCTTGATTGTTCCCACCCCACTGTTTGTGCAGCTGTCTCTTATGTACTTATTCTGTTATTGTTCTACACGCTATTTTATATACTATATTACTATGGTCTATCACTCTGTCCTGTCTTAAGTGCAATAACAGGCAACCTAAATAGCACAGAACTGAAACTAATTACAACTGGCTTCCTTGTTTGTAAAAAAACAGCACTTGAATGTTGAAGTATAAAGGGGATAGTCATTCCACCCCTTCTCCCTTCCCCGAGCAGCTTCTGAAATACCATTTATGAGTCCAGCTGTAGAGCAGCAACTTGACTACTACAATTTCTAGGTTTTAATTGGATCTCAGATCAAAGCACAGCATGAGAACAATGCTGATCAGTAGAGCTGCAGTGGTATCTTCAGGGCTGTGGATGGGAAACCACAACTAAAGCTAGTAATCTTCTGGAAGATCAGCTTGGAGCTCAGTGGAGAGCATCAACTGCAGGGAGATCAGGGCAAGGACAGAGTCTTTAGGCACTTGGATACAAGTTTTATTCTCCAGAGGCACTGAACCACTCCAGAAACTTGAGGGGTTTAAGAAATGTATCAGGTTCTTCTTTTGTAAGGTGTTAACACGCACTTTAGAGAAGGGATCAGAGAAGAGCCAGGCAGTTTTGTCTTTCAGGAATTCATTTTAGTTTCCAAAGTTACGTAAACAGAGCCCGAGTAATGTGCTAATGAGCACCTCAGGGACATGGAGAATAACTTACCACAACAGAGGAATGCAAGTGATTGGCAGAGATAAACAGGAGTTACAGATTCCCTGGAAACCAGGATAATCCACCTCTGACAAGCAGAGCACCAGCCCTCCTACTAATAGACTGAAATCTCTGCACTGCGCAGTGGATCAGATTTGCTCCTTCCAATGACCCCAAACACCCAAACAAGTCAGGGCTCTTGCTGATGAGGGAAATGCGCAGGTCCCCTAGGAGAGGAAATGGCCACTCATAGTGTCTAACTGATGGCTTCGGTGTCAGAGAATCACTTATCATCTTGTTTGTGATGGCTCCACTGAATCCTTTGGATGGAGGAAGGAAGCCTGCAGAGGAAGAGAAGAGGCAGCAAACCTGCAAGATAACTCTGTTAGCTCCGAAATGCTGCTATGATCCCAATGCACAGCCAGGGATTTGCTCTGATGGCTGGGCTACTGAAGCTGCCAGCAGTAGATCTGCAGGAAGGATGGCAGTGGGGGAGGAGAGGGTTCTGCAGCAAATAGAAAGGAGGAGAACAAAGTGTTTGCAATTCCTTGGACAGTGAGTGAGCTGATACACAAACTTATTAATGTGAGCATCCAAAATGCTCATTTCTCCCGTGGGAACTAGTGACTGGAGGCAAAGACAAGTTCTCTCCCTCAAGCTCAGCTGCTTGAACACAAAATATGAGTTAAGAGGCTGCTGTAAGGATTGCTTTTCCCCAAGGAGAGCTTAGAACAGTTATTTTGGGATATCTGAAGCGCAGGAACATTCCTGGGATTCTGCAATAGGCCTCAGAACTGGGAAAACAGAATCTGCTAGCCAGTCATGGTTTAGAAGGAGGCTATGAATCATCTCGAAAGCCATATTTAGCTTTACCATTGTCCTGCTGAGTGGACAGGTATGTGCCAGAAGCTACATGCCAGACTGGTGTAATATCCATTGGGAGAACTTCTCTTAGGGTCACATTAGAATGAGTTTTGATCACTTTCTCCTCCCCAGCCCACAAGCCACCTATGTGGCACCTGCAGAGTACCACTGCTGTCCTCACAGGAAAAAAGCAGCTGCCATGATTACACTCAGCACGACTGGGGATGCTTCCTGCAACCACAGCCCTAAGCAAAATGACTACGCAATCACCTGATGGGGAATTCCAGCACAGAACACCGTCCCACAGGAGGCTGTGCTCATGGTCCACCAGCAAGTGTTGTGCTGCTGACATGCCATTTTTGGGAGGAGGTGCAACTAGCTATGTCACCCTGCAGAGCAGGCTGAAAATAGGATTGCACTCACTGTGCCATGTGGCTCAGTGGTATGTCAGGTCATGTATTTTTAGGAAATTCCTCCTTTGGGCAGAAAGGGTGAAGTCCTTGGCTTGGTTTGCAGGCTGCTGGCTTTGCCCAGATCTTTCATACTACAGCATGGGAGCACATTAGCCACCAGTCAGTCTGTGGAAATCCTTAGTGCCTGGATACGGTGCTACTCCTAGTTACCTATTGATCAGGGTAATTGTGGAAGGGTAAAGGATGGCTGCTCTGCTGCTGTCTTTTCTGCATGCGTGTATGCTTGCTACCTCTCTTTGCTGGTGCTTTTCAGAGAGGAAACTGACCTCCAACAGAGCAGAGATGGAGAAAAAAGTAAGGAAGATCAATGTCTTGGGAAGGATACAGTCTCTGAGGACCAGCAATAGTACCCTGCAGAATGAATGTGTGAGGGGAATAGGGAGCTCAGAGAAGATAGCTCATGCAGAGAAGGAAGAGAGAAAAGGAAAAGCAGACAGTAAGCAGGGGATTTAAATAAGCTTCTGGAGAGGGAAAGAGGAGTCTGACTAGGTGAGGTACTTTTTGGGTGCAGCATAATGAAAAAATGCAGTACATCTCCATGCCTAGCCAGTTACTGATGGATAGACAGTGCTGTGACTTGTCTGACTCTAGAAGAAGGACAAGGTAAGGTAGTGCTGGACTCAGAATCAAATTCTTCTCTCTGACACACACTTGCTAGCTTCCTCTTTTCCCAAGAACATTGTTCCTATCAGGCAGCATGTGCTCAGCTCCAGCTACTGGGTTGTGATTTTCTGGCAGCTGCACAAAATCTTTGCTATTAAATCCCACCTGCCAGTCTCATGTCTGCTCCCACAGACCTTTGCCTGTTAGCAATGTTTCCAAATCAAACTTCCAGGCACAGCACATCATTCTGCAGTCCTACTGCAGGCAAAAGCCCTCACGCAAGGGCTCATTTTAACTTTTGTGAGCTGCAGGAGGGAAAGGCTGGAGGACAGGCCTCTGGATTACAGGCAGAAATATTCATTTAGGTCATGGTTTGCACTGCATTATTTTCAGCACTAATGTAAACCAGCTATTTTCCCCCTGAATTATCTGAATAACACTATGTTGTCTGCAACATTTTAAGAAGCTTTCTTTTGAGACATGTTCCATGTTATAGCTGTGAAGTAAGAGAATTTGTGAACTTTGTTCACAGAATGTGTTCATGTGAAGTCATTCTTCCCTTCTTTATAAATTCTCCCTTTCCCTTCTCTTGCTTCTTAGCAGTCCCAGATGAGCAATAAAACCAATGTGATGTGTGCATACTGTACGTTACTTCATTGTTGAAACAATTCATTAGTAAACAAAATACTGAAATACAGCTTGGTCATCTATTCTGGATAAAAGATCTATCCACAGAAATAACTGCAATTTTTAATTCTGTATGGGAAGAAATGACTTAAAACAGCCATATAAATCATCTGCCATAAACATTCCAAAATATGACTTTGCCCCAGCACAAACCTAGGCATTGAAGCTCTGCTTTTGGTGCAAAGGAAAATATCTCTCGGAGACGGTCTAAGCTACTTGACCATGGTATCTCTAAGATTTCAAACAAGAGACAATCAGTGCTTTTTGATGTGGACATCTGTCAGAAGAGAAACAACTGTTAATTGTCATATAATGACTATGCCAGACACTTCCATAGCAGTCATCTTTCTGGAAGTCAAGCATGAAAAAAAAACTGTTACTCATCCAAGCACTGAGCATATTTTGTCTGTATCTGGCTGCATTTCTGTAACTGTTTAAAACTCCAAAGTGATATGATACTCTTTATAGATAGATACTTGAGATCAAAATAGTTAGCTAAAACAGTAATTGTTTTTGTTGGCCTGTGATTAACATATTTAGCTTTACACTCTAATATTTACATTTTAGTTATAGAAGCACCGTAGGTATACTGAGAATAGGTGCTGATATTCTCACATAAATGCAAGTACGCGGGCTCTGTAGAGAACTGGTTCAGCAGAACTATCTAGTTGCGCTTCACCATTCAGAGAAGTCTTTTACTCCTACAGAAACACCATAGGAGCTGTCAGTTTGTCAGGTACATGGCCCTATGTGAGCTCTGAACCATGTTAAAGCAGGAGAGTGCTGTCTAAAACCATGTACAGGGAGGAAAAAATAATTCTTTTTTAATAAAAGGATTGACTCTAGCCAGCCTGCCACCCACAGACACCATATATGTGATTTCCTAAAGCATCTGCGTATCTTCTTTGCAGGCATGGGCTCATCAGTCTGTCATTTAATTGAAGAAAATGGGAAAAATAGTTGCAGCCTCTCCAGAGACAACAGGTAAGGGGATGACTTCTAATGACTAATAACCTGAACCACATCTAAATTGATCAAAAGCTTCTGTAAAGTATGTCTTGTTCAGAAGGCACCAGCGCTGCCTGCACTACAGACCAGCTATTTTGCTGGTTTCATAGTCTGGCAATTTGGAGGACTGAAAAACGAATTTTCCTGCAAACCGCCAGAGAAAAAATACTGGATCATCAGGAAAAAAAGTGTAAAATCAAACTCTTAAGATTTTCAGCAAACCAGTGAAAACACTCTACTGCCTAAATCTAACGAACTGGGTAACTCCTGCAATCACAGCGAAACACACACATAACAAACATTTTAGTGCTGCCCACAGACCTAAGCAAAAAAAATCACATTTTGAAGTATTTTAATCCACATGGAGTGAAGATGACATTTGCAGAGCAGTACAAACCCTTAGCACTGCATCCATTCCTGAGTCTAGCAAAGCCCTCGCACTTTAATGAGGTCGGTCTGCCTTTGTGCTAGGAGGAACATTAAATGAACCAGCCTACGTCTCTGAGATGCCCCGGGAGGCAGCAATGTGGGAAAGACCCGTCACATACCAGCATGACACGAGTCCAGTATTCATGTGTCTGGGGAGCGCTGGAGACAGCAATCAAGGAAGAGGGGCATCTTCAGTCGCTGTTCTTGTGTCAAAGCCTCAAAAAAGTACAGGCTCCAGCAGCAGCCCCTGATGAGGATGATGTACTCGTAAAACAGGTACATTTTCAGCAGGATGTTTCTAATTAAACTCAATTGGTTTGCACACCTGCTGGGAGTGACTGCTCTGCACCTCATCTCCCCCTCCTGCTTGAGCACAAAAGAGGATTCAACCGCCGAGGCCACCATATAGTACTATATTCCTTTTGTGTAGTGACAGTAATTGAGAAAATGGATGCCAACAGCCATGTTTCGCATTTGCTACTGCTCTCAAAGTGCCTTCTTTTCCCAGAGCGTAAGACTGCTCAGGTTTTGCAGCCCTTTTGCCAGAGTCAGGGATTGTCAGGGCTTTGTATAGTTTCCTGACTGTAGGGCATCAAGACTGATGTCAGTAATAAACCCCTCAGGACTGAGGAAAGTAGCCATACAGATCCTGACTACGATCAGGTCAATGGGGAAAGGATGGTATTGAAGCCTGCTATGGTCAGCGGTGCAAGGCAGAACAGCCAGCTGTCACTTATTAAACACTTTTTTAGGCTGTCTTATGAGCAGAGCCTGACTTGAACATTACAAGAAAGGATTTTATTGACACTGTGTTATATTGTCTGAGGAATTTATGGTTTTGCCCGGAAAGGTCTAAGACAACCAAATAATCAGAGAAAGCTGCTGAACTTGTGTGGAGAGCCAGGAGGACTTCTGGTTTGTGACTGCTGCCCTAGGCTCCCTTTCTGCATCTTTAGGGAGCCAGCACTTGTCAGTGAGATGTAAGTCATGCCTCAAAAGAATACTTGAATGTATTGGCCTTGTTGCACTGCAGCGTTGCCCTGCTGTGAAATGAGAAAAATGCATTTACTGTGCTATGGCAGCAGGTCAGCATCCCAAATGTTCTCCCCTCCAACAAACAAGCTCACTGGGTCAGAATAATTCTGTTTTGGATTGTACAGCACAGTCTCCTGGGTAACACGCTTCGCAGCAATGCTCGGGGGGAACACGCCCTTGAATGCAAGGCAGTCAATGAGATTTATAATTACCATGTTTTATAACCTTGTTCATTCAGGCAGGGAAGGATACTGCTGAAGAGATCTCAAACAAGAGAAATGATATATTTGCAGCCACATAAATAGTTGTTGTTAATATAATTTGAAACCTTGATGGCAGAAAGTGCTCTTTTGTCCACTGGGCTGTCCAACATAACCCAAAACCCACACAGATTAGTTTTAAACATAGGCAGCAGTAGGGCATAAAAACTCTGACTCCAGCTACCCTCTCGCAGAGAAGGGGATGTAAAATCCACTCTGTATCACCAAAATCTTCTGATAGCATTAAGGACGGTTTTGGCTCAAGGCCAGGTCCCAGCTGTCCCTGTTGTGATAATGACCACCCTCCCTCAGGGTGCTGAGCACAGGCAGAATCCAGCTGCATTTTCAAACACGCACACATGTAAATTTTCTGAATACGGTGGTGTTAATGCTTTTGGGATGACAAACTGAACCTATAGATATCTCATCAACAGCAAGCACCACGCAGAATGCGTTTTATTTTTGGAAAAGCCTGGAGGTAAAAAAAAAAATAAATCTCCTGATACAGTTTATCTGACGCTTTGTTTTTCAGTGTCCTTGATGCATAACAGCATGCTATCATCTCTAAAGATTAAAAACAATCCCTTCTTATTGCTCTGCTGGATATTTTCAAAGAAATTCACGCACAGATGAAAACAAATAAAAACAATGCCCAATGACTCTGCAGAGAGCCTGCGCCTCTAGTTTTAGGTAGTCTGGGGACAATTTTAAACAAACACAGACCTCTCAAATTCTTGGCTACAGCTCCTGCAAGGACATGTTGGCAAAGCTGCAGTAACTTTAATTGAGTAAGGCTGGTTGAGGATTTTCAACATCTTCTCCATTTTGTGGTTTTTAGGGTTTAGCTTAACTAGGATCTAGAACTTATCACGTGCAGTACTGGATTTTCATTATTTTCTAAACTGGAGCTTTGAGTTAAATAACACCACCTTTGTTTGGGCTTGGTTTAAACAAAAAACTCAGAGTAGCTGAGTAGGTTGGTTTTCATGGTCTTAAAGTCTGGGGGGTTCAATGGGCTAGTCACCCTCCTATCATTAGTGCAGGATTAGGGCCCAAAATGACAAGAGTTAAATGCAGTATAAACCAAAGCAGCCTCAGGCACCGATGAAGGAATGGTTCAGCTCGCTTCAACATGTCTTTTGCTTTTACTCACTTGGCTTAACTGTTCAGAGGATCTGGCCCAGTATAAGAACAAAATCCCTCCCTTATTCTGCTTCCAGCTTTTCCTGCTGGCAAGCTCTGATGGACAGCTACAGGAGTTTCTTCAGGAGAAATCTTATGTGACACTGCTGCACTTAGAAAGCCTGAAAATAGGCTTTTTCCATTTTCTTCAATTCTGCTTAGGCACTAACTTTGCTCAGGCTGAAAGACACTCTGCAAAGGTGTCCACAAGAGCTTGGTTTTTAAAGGCTGGGCAAATTTGCCCATTAGATCACTCCCACAACAAAATAACTCCAGGTGGAATTAGCATGAAATGCTACTAAGGATGGGGATTACTGGATGCACAGCAGCTTTGTTTGGGATAATTACTTTTCCCTCTTCCCTTTTTTTACCTCTTGAAGTGCTGATTTCCCAACACCCTGAAGGAGCTGCGGAGGCATCAGGTTCTTGTGTTGGTGTAGGAAGTGAGGGAGAGAAATGTTCAAGCAGGGTTACTTATACTTGTCAAAGCTATATGTAGCAGTGCTAGCCACCTGGGGAAGGCAGTGGCATCCACACCTACACAGCTGCTTTCCTAAGTCCCTTCCCTGAGAACAACAAATCCTAGGTAGTGTTAAAGGCACAGTAACAGTTTTTATTCCTTGTCCCAAGCACTGGGATATGCTGTCATAGACAGCTAAAAGCCATCATAATTTCTTTTAATTTGGAGGGTTTCACCTTCCACCATTAGCTCTGTGGTATCTGAGCAAAGAGCTCACTTCTAATAGGAGATGCAGAGAAGCAGTCTCTCTGGTTCTTCTCAAACCATGACAGGCTCTATGACCACTGAGATGGAAAAAGTTTGCAAGTCATTTAGTTCGAAGTATGCAAAAATAGCAGAGCTGTACTTCCAACAAGGCTGCTCTTCTGCCTCTGTGTGATGCCAGCTTGTGAGAGTGAAACTGAGTAGTGCAAGACTGCCAAGATTTAATCCATTTACAGAATTTCAGTTGCATAAATTTGATTTGAAAGTATTTGCACTACATGTATATATCATGACTTGTCATAGCTGCCTGCATTGACACTACATTATGTGAGCATTCTTATTCCAGTGACTAGCTACATTGATAAAATCACTTAGTACAGCTGACCAAGCTAAAAATAAATTTATAAAAAACAGGCTGCCTTTGGGCCCAAGGATCTCACACATACACCATTTCTACTTTGTGATGCTGCTGTTTTCGATGCTGCTATTTTATATCTGCTGGTTTGGAAAAGCTGATTTCAAACAATGGGTTACTTCCAAACCATTTCCTTTGATTGTTCTTCATTCCTATTCAAAGTAAGAGATTCGTTAAAAATGGTATATGCTTCCAGTCTGTCTGATTTGCTGTGTCAGCCAACAAATAATATGCAACAGAGAATTTCTTGGAGAACACAAATTTATGAGCTGAGAAATTTTTTTAACCATTGCTGACTGTGGTGATATTAAAAGAAAAATAATTAAAAGCTGAAGAAATGTGAAAATCACACTTGTTTCACCTATTTGTGGTATTCGAGGAACAACAGCAAGGAATCCTGAAATGAGGGTTTCTCCTCTTGAAGCCAGGAAATCTCTAGGGCTTGTGGATTTTATCAGAGTCTCTCTCTCTCTCCATTTATTTACTTTTCTTGCTCTCAAGGCAAGACACTTTTCAGGCAAATAGGATCCCAAATGGTCCGTGAACCCAGTGCTGAAGATATTGCGGGCAATTTTGCTTTTAATGTGCATTAAATATGTACAGCATCGCTTACTCTCACTGAAACCACAAGGAGAACCTGTATCTGCTTATGCCTGCAGAGGCCTGTCCTGAACTATCCTCATGTATGTAATCTCCTTTCAGAAAAGATTTAAAAGTTGTGAGGTCTGGCTGTATGTTAACAAGTTTATGTCCTCTCCTACAACAGTGAGGTTTGAGCCTCACAGTGCAGTACAGGATCTTCAGCAATGCTTTAGTGTGTCATTTGTTTAATTTGACCTAGCTTCATTTGTCAGTATTAGTCACTCCTGTGCTCTGCTAAGCTGCAACTGACAGCCTCAAAGAGAAAATACCACTGCCTGCCAATCTGGCACAAAAATCACTGTAACTAGAAGTTCAGAAATTCTAGAAATTTTGTTTAGATGCAAGAGAATAACACTGCTCTCTTATTAAAAACCATACAATCCCATGGAACGTTCAAACTTGCTCACCATTACCTGCTTTGGGAAAATAATCACAACCGCAAAGCTGCTTGAGAATTTATTTTAAATTCAATGCATAGTTCATCCTTCACTACTAATTAGGTTTGGCCAGGTTGGTATGTTATGCGTAAATGTGCTGAACAAGTGCTATATTTCAGCTCTACGCTGCCTCTTTAGCGCTGGTTCATGTCATGTTCAATGCACGCGGTAGGGTCTGCAATACATAGATCAACTTGACAGGTTGTGGAGAAGGGGGAGTTGTTGATTGTAACACAAGGAGAGACAGAGACCACAAAGAGAAGTTTACCACTGAACAGCAATGGTGTTTGCCATGCTAATAAATAGAACAGCAGCTTTTCATGACCTCAGGGTTAACAGCCCCAGATATACAAGAGCGGGCCCAGAGGGTGGTGGTAAATGGAGTTAAATCCAGCTGGAGGCCAGTTACAAGTGGGGTTCCCCAGGGCTCAGTCCTGGGTCCAGTCCTGTTTAATGTCTTTATCAACGACCTGGATGAAGGCATTGAGTCCTCCATTAGCAAGTCTGCAGACGACACCAAGCTGGGTGGAAGTGTCGATCTGCTGGAGGGTTGGGAGGCTCTGCAAAGGGACCTGAACAGGCTGGACTGCTGGGCTGAGACCAGCGGCATGAGGTTTAACAAGGCCAAATGCCTGGTCCTGCACTTGGGGCACAACAACCCTGTGCAGTGCTACAGACTAGGAGAATCCTGGCTGGAAAGCTGCCAGGAGGAGAGGGACCTGGGGGTGTTGGTTGACAGCCGACTGAACATGAGCCAGCAGTGTGCCCAGGTGGCCAAGAAGGCCAATGGCATCTTGGCTTGTATCCGAAACGGCGTGACCATCAGGTCCAGGGAGGTTATTCTCCCTCTGTACTCGGCACTGGTGAGACCACACCAAGAGGGATGTTGAGGCTCTGGAGCGAGTCCAGAGAAGAGCAACGAAGCTGGTGAAGGGGCTGGAGAATAGGCCTTATGAGGAACGACTAAGAGAGCTGGGGTTGTTTAGCCTGGAGAAGAGGAGGCTGAGGGGAGACGTTATTACTCTCTACAACTACCTGAAGGGAGGTTGTGGAGAGGAGGGTGCTGGCCTCTTCTCCCAAGTGACAGGGGACAGGACAAGAGGGAATGGCCTCAAGCTCCGCCAGGGGAGATTTAGGCTTGAGATTAGGAAAAAGTTCTTCACGGAGAGGGGGGTTAGGCATTGGAACAGTCTGCCCAGGGAGGTGGTTGAGTCGCCGTCCCTGGAGGTGTTTAAGGTTAGGGTGGATGAGGTACTTAGGAGCATGATTTAGGGATTGGTGGGAATGGTTGGACTCGACGATCCAGTGGGTCTCTTCCAACCTGGTTATTCTGTGATTCTGTGAAATACTGTACAACTTCTCTAAATGCACTTAAAAAGGCACATGACAGTTTCTGTGTATCTCCATTGTATCATGCATGTTGACAAGCTGACTCCAAGGCCTGTTTCCCACTCAACTTAGAGGTTATATTGAGCTTCCCTGGTAAGGCTCACAAAGTAAGGCCCTCCTTCAGAGTCACATTAACCACAATTTGGATTTTGGAAGAATCAGAACAAAGCTCACACAGTGAATCAAACCCTGAAAGATTAATTTTCCTGAATAAAGCAGCAAACCTCACATAAATCTCCACAGTCCTGCCTCTTCTTTTATAGCTCCACTGTTAGGAAGTAAGAGGTGCAGTGGGTAGTCACATCTCTTCTACACTGGTATCCATTATTATAATGCTACATGCGAGCTCCAATCACCCCTGTATTCCTTTTTAGGAAGCTCTGTTACAGCACTCACTTTCGTACCTTTGTTTAGTCAGTGCTGGCAAATAAAAGGATAAACAAATAATCTCCAGTGTACAGCTTGGCACTACTAAAATGCTGCCATGTGTGTTCCCATTGATTTTTATTTGTGATCTCTTATGCTGGTGACAATCTTGGAAAGCAGAAACAGCCCTGTTAAGTGTTGTACCTGTAAATCCGATGTTTTTATGAGCCTACTCTTTGTATTAAAATGAATGCTTAACAGGTGAACACAAGGCAATGAGAGAACTGGGCTAAATATGAAGACATCAATGCAGCAATTTCTCTGGAACAAGACAATATAATTTCACCTAATTTCTTGCCTTATGCCACACACCAGATACTCAATTGCTTATGTGCCTAATTTCAAGACATACGTGATCTATATAAACATAGACACCTGTTTTAATTGCACGGTCTCCCTTTATTTTCAGGGCAAGAACAGAGCTAGACTCTTCCACAAAGCAGTGAAGAGCAGAAGCCTAAGAAAAGGGAGTCTGCATCAACCTTGGAGAAATCCTCTCTGGGCAACAGGTGGAGAGAGTGATCAATGCATCCACCTAAGCTAATGGCTGAAAACTAGGAGACATGAATTTTCACCTACAACTTATAAGCACTTAAAATGGGACTGCCACCTTAGACTCTCAGAAGTGAAGAGGAAGTATAAGAGCCTATTGTTCTGTTTATTTCTTACAAAGCCAATGGCTATTAAGTAAAGCATGACAGAAAAATTACTGCTCACCTGACTTCCAAAAATCCTAGCAATGAGGAACGATTTAGGCAGACATTATATTCAACAATGCTAATGAACTGCATGATGCCAGAGAGCAAGTGCAAGACAGAGATGCTCAAGCCAGTTTCTGATCAAGCTGTTCCCAGTTTGTACGCCATGCCCAGTGACTATCTCCATTCTGTCCTTCCCAATGCAGGAAAGGCTCAACTAACTACACTGGTGATAAATCTCCCCACTGAAAGGTGATTAACTTGAAAAAAACCTGTTCTTTTGTCAGGAAGGCATACAGAAGAGTTGCAAACCATTAAATTACATCTTGCAGATAAGTATCTAAGGAGAATACATGACATTTGGTGATATATGGAAACCACTGCATTATACCTTCAGACAGTTTATACCAGTATCTCTTTCCAAATTAACATTCTTGCCATCTGATTCTCATTACACTCACTCAACTGTTCCATTAATCTTATATTTTTACTCCCAAAGGATCACCATTGATTTTTTTGTCTTGCACACACACACACAGGAAGGTCATACTATTTCCTACAGGGTGGATTAATTCAATAAGGAACTGTGCTATTAAACCTGACTTACGTTATTGTCAATAGAGCTGAGCTGCCACAATGCTGCATATTCTTAAGAGGTCTCCAATGCAACTCTCCAGGGTCCAGCTACATCCATCATTCCACTCCGTGATGCACACAAGCCACTTGACAACTCATTAAAAATATATATAAAAAATGGAGGTCAGGGCTGCGTTTCAGGGAAGCCTCACTAACGTTCAAACTCCATATCTAATTTTAAAAATAATAAAACTTAAAATAACTACAAAACACTTCTGGGAATAGAAGTTCTTCAACAGAAAATGAAATAGGAAGGCAGGACTGCAGGTGGGCCTGCAAAACATTTTTCGCTGGACACTGTGGATTTCAGGTCACATGTGAGGACAGTATGAATTCAGCCACTGCTGGTCTGGGCAGCACAACCTGAATGCCAGAATGGGCAAGGGCTATTTTGGGTCTGGCTAAGTCCTTCTTACAGGGACCTCTGGAACTGCTCCCTACCTTCTTCCTAAATTAATCCAGCTCTAGTATAAAAGGGGTCAGATTGTTTTTCCCATATCTTGTCCTGCAAGGCTGCTCCAGAACCAATCTGCATCAATGGCTGGGAATCCTCTTCAATCCCCAGTGCCAATTTATAGCAGATAAATCTGCATCCTTTAACTGATTCAGCTTTTCTCTTCCCACAGTGTTCACTATTTTTTTGCAAGTAACTGCAGAGAGCAAGTATTTCCCTTCCCAGTCTTTGTTTTGCTGCCCCAAGAAGTCAAGCTGTCTCCACCTCTGACCATCATAGGTGATTTGTGTTTTTTTCCCTGCTCTTTTTCCAGACAAAGCTTCTCTCTCAAACACTTTCACAAAACCATAAGCACAAGTCACATTAGCAATATTAAAAAACACCTCATTGATAGACTGGAAGTTTATAGAATCATGGAGAAAGACGAGAGGAAAGGAGCGAGAGGAACATTTCAGCACATAAAAATGCACAAATTTAGATGTCACAAAGGACCTGTATTAGGCTCCTGCCCCAAGAGTAGAATTTTCCTAAGTGTTAAGAGAAGTTACTCCCAATTTCTTGGTACTGGATTGTTGGTTGTGTTGTTTTCATACACTCCTTCAACATCACCAGAACAAGCTTCTGACCTATTTTACCTTTCTTGGATAAAATAGCAAATAAATATCATTGGAAGAGCCTTCTGGGGCAAATCAAGGACGCATCTCTTGCAGAAATCTGTATGGCAGAGAGGGACAGAAAAGGAAAAACCAACCTGTTGAATGGCTAATAGATAAGAAAATAAGTAAGCAGGAGACTGCTTTTTGCTGCCTCTTCAATGTCGCTTACAATTCTTTTCCCTCTCCTTCTTTCTCATACACCTGTATATCACCCCTTTGCCTGTTCTCCAAATGGACTGGAGAAATGCAGTGAATTGAATAAAACAAAATTTGTTAACAGTAATTATGGATTTCTCCACATCAAGGGGAAACTTATGGGATGGGTTAAACTGTTTAAATGTTTTGAACTGCCAAAGTAGTCCAAAAATATCCTGTTGGAGACTAGGACTTAGCAAATTCACCCTTCCAGTGTTTTCTTGTGCACTCCATATTAGGCAGACTTAGGAGAGTCTGAGAGTCTGTAGCTTTCCAAGCTGCATCACAGAAGACGTCACTCGTCTTCCTTTGGGTTGCTACAATCTCCTGTTGACTGCCACTACTACTTACTTAATTAAGAAAGAGGAAAAAAAAAAAGCACTTTGTTCAAGGTTGCTCCATTTTTGGAAAGGCTTGTAATGACTGTCTCTTCAAATGCTTTTTCTACCTTTAAGTCAGTCATCTCTCTCTTAAAAATCCAACCTCCTCCTCACCAGTGGAAACAGCAGAACTGTACTGATACAAAGATGTTCTGCTTGCGCTGAATTTGCAGAGCAGAAGGATACATTCACTGTCAGAGGAAGGATGCACTCTCTCTCCCCTCCTGCAAAAAGCTATTTTTTTCAGTTGTTGTCATCTCTTATCCCCAGGATGGGAAGAAGGCTGTGCTAGAAAGTCCTCAGATTCACATTTGCTTCTGTTTACTCTGTCCTTCAGAGCACCTGTAACAATTTATCAATACAATGGAGGGCAAGGAACAGCACACAGGGAAGGCAGAGTCCTCTAATGAAAACAAATCCTTGGGAAAGGAAGAAATAGTTCTCAGACCTGCCTCCGAAATCTCACTCCCACCACAATCATGTTTTCATCACTACTTACGTTTAGGGACATAACAGTACTCAGAGCTGTAAAGCACATCATTTGTGCTGAACATTCACAGCACTTTCCTCAAAATAATTTGTGGTCTAAAAGCCTAAATGAAATAAAGCACCATAGGAATCAAGGCATGTAATTAGAATAAATAAGATTTTGCACCTACAGAGCACCTGTCATCTGAAAGTATGCACAGATATTAATTAAACTCCACAAACCCCAGATGAAGTAGATTAGTAGCTTCATCGCTGTTTTACAGAGGTTTAGAGTGAAGTGTGACACATAATCACAGATGCAAGTGCAGTGGAGCTGGCTGTGCTGGGG
The DNA here is from genome assembly GCA_033459285.1 of Clamator glandarius. Lineage (NCBI taxonomy): Eukaryota > Metazoa > Chordata > Aves > Cuculiformes > Cuculidae > Clamator > Clamator glandarius. The sequence continues at coordinate 702,407 of JAUNZM010000614.1, read as the reverse complement.
ATGGTGAGAGCCAGGGCTCCACCTCCCCTCCAGCCTCTTCAGTGAATTGCCTTCAATGGAAAATGACTGAGTTGCAGCTCTTCGCTTTCTGAAGAGGAAGGACCTGCCCTGTTGCACTACAGTAGCAAAGCCCTAGCCTGAAGTGTTCTGATAAATACCATGAATCAGTGCTTAGTTTGGGAAGAGAACCAGGAGCTCACTTGCTCACATACATCTACTGTGTGTGCTCTGTTTTGGCTCCTTCTGAAACAGCAAGAGATTACTTCTGCATCAGCATCCGCCACAAACAGTCCTAATCACATGGGTCATGGCTTCTCAGGTTTGGAGGATGTGCCATACATAATACCATAAATTCTTTATTCTATAATGCTATTCTGTTTCTCTGTTTTTTACTATATTTTAACTCAGAAGGGACACCAACCTAGGATCACACAGACACAATGTAATTAAAAACTACAGTCAATAAATACATGAAAAATTTTAATATAACTCTCTCTTGAAGCAGGTTTTGCTTATGGAATTTTTGGGTAATAAATACAGGTAATTAACACATCTGGTGCCATCCAAAACTATTTAAAACAATGAACTCAATGTATATATGTATTTAAGGAAAAAAAAAAACTTGAAAAATACCGTTACTATTAAAGTTTCAATTATTTTGTATGTCAAAGAACAGTTAGAAATTAATTTTACTGTCATTATCTACTGAAATTCAAGTTCTTATGACAGCCATTTCTCACAGTTTCCCTGTATCTCTTTAAATAGTAGCTGTAATAATGAGAAATACTCTCAGTATCACAAAAGTAGTACAACTGTCCCCTCAATCAAAATTTCCCAGTCCTTAACTTTGCTTATCACCTTTACCAAAACAAGAGCAAGGGGAGCATCAGATCCAGCTAGGAAGAAGTATCTCCAGAACAGATGAAAACAGATCATTCATTGCCTCTCTAGATACAATTATCCACCTAATTACACTTAGGACAAACGCACAGTTGCCCTAACTACAGGGGGATACATTTTAATTGTGATGTTCAAGTCTCTGTATACAAATATAAAAAGATGAGCAAAAAATGTCACTCGAAAATGGATACAGACCACAGCATATTTCTCTACAAAACAGCAAACAAACTGGATAAATTTCAGACATAAAGCAGCTCCTTAGATTATAAATAACTCTATTAATGTGAAAATTATGCTCTTTTGTTCCCACATCTAAGCACAGAAAGCATTCTAACTTCAGCTCTCAAGGTAAAAAAGCTTTTAATTAGGGTTCTAGGTACCTTACAAGACATACAGACTGTGGTATGATAGAGTTGTGATAATTTACTCATGCTGAGAATCTGCCCCATGATTTATATGATTACTTCATGGCAGCATGAAACAAATCCCCAAGGAAACAATGCATGTCATCCTTGAAAATATTAAGCAATCAAGCCATGTTTTTATTATGTGAGTGGATGCCTTCAAAAACAAGGATGTATGCACCATACTGTGAGGTAAAATGAAATATATGAACAGAAATAATTCATTTTCATGTTCTAATCAGTGGAAACTGTAGACTTCAAATTACCCTGGTGCTACCAAATGCGAGCCTGGAGATGAAAGGTTGACTCTTCTACTAAAATGAACGTGAAATTGCATCATAAGCACACAATGAAGACCAAATTAAACAGTTCAAGACTCGCTGTAAGGGCTCTTGCTTTTTATTCAGCTGTTGCGTCCAACTGAACGATTAAGAGCAGAAGATTTAAACAAAGCATCATACAGTATTTAAATGCTGAAATCTAATCAAAAGCAATGTACTTATCTTAGGCAAAAGAAACATAATCTATACAAAAACCTGTTAGCAATCAAACTCTTCAGCTTCTAGCATTAGCAGTAGAGAAAAAAATGTGTCCCACCAGCTAAAAGGACGTCTCTGGCAAGCAGAATGAAGTATATATATCAAAGACTAGAACTGCGTGCTTCCTGGCTTTGTTGTATTCATGGACTGGGACACCAATACCTCTCCAAGGACCCAAGACAACACGGTTTCACTGCTCAATGCTATTATAAATCACCATGCACTCATTAGAGATGCTGAACGTTCAGAAAAGTATCTAGTACATGAAGAGATGGAAATAGAGCAGTGATAACAAGATCAGGTTAATACAAAACAGTTGAAACAGAAAGTTCTATTTGTATGAACATGTATATAGGAAATAATTACATGAGTAGAAGATCACAGGACAGTGAGGTTTTAATACTGAATCTAAAATATTGCCTTTGAAGCTAAGCTAATTTTTAGTAAGTTTAAAATTTGCTCTAGCCTTCTCATCTTAAAAAGAACTGTAAGAAGGTCAGAGAGAGGCAACAGCAATAACACAAAGGAATAACTTTATAGGTATCCAAAATCAGCAATGGGAGGGAGGATAAATAAGCATCAGTGGTGTGTTATTGTCTTCCAAAATGAGAATAAGGTGCATCAGTTTGGCTAAGAAGAGCTGCATGAAGAACATACAAAAACCCAGCACTTCTTTCGCCAGCAGAAAGTAGACCTGCATGTCTCCTTGTTGATCAGTACTGTGAATGCTGAAAGCTAACACAGGCTCAAGGCAGCTTCACGAAGGAGAAATCCACTGTGAATTACTAAACAAGGAAAATCTACATCTGCTTCAGAATGTCCCGGAGCCAAGGCGTAACCTTGGAAGTACCGTATATGCCTGCCCTGCTCTCATTCTTTCCTAGCCACTTCCTTATGCCAGTGTTCAAGAGAAGGACAAGTTGAACCTCTGGTCTGATCCAGTACAGTTATGCCAACACTACATTTAGTATCTACTTGCAGAAAAAAAAACTGGTATTAGCTTCAGATTCACTTTGAGGGGACACTGGATGGAAAGCAGCTCTGCAGAAAAGGACCTAGAGGACATAAGCTGAACATGAGCCAGCAATATGCCCTGGCCAGAAAGAAGGATAACGGTATCCTGGTTGGATTAGGAGGAGTGTTGCTAGCAGGTCAAAGGAGTTGATCCCTCCCCTCTACTCAGCACTGCTGAGGACACATCTGGACTAGTGTGTCCAGTACAAGGAGGACACAGACATACTGGACAGAGACCAGGAAAGGACCACCGAGATCATTAAAGGATTTCTTCAAAAGAATCTGAGAGAGCTGGGACTCTTTAGCATGTAGAAGTCTCAGGCAAGACCTTATAAATATGGTTAAATACCTTATTGTAATTTGTAAAGATGGAGCCAGACTCTCCTCAACAGTATCCAGTGACTAGATGGGCACAAACTCAAACACGAGAAATTCTATTTAAACATGAGAAAAAGCCGTGTTTACTACCAGGATGACCAAAGACTGGAACAGACTGCCCAAAGAGCTTGCAGAGTCTCCATTCTTGGATATATTTAAATCCCAGCTGGACACGGTCCTAGCTTCCCTACTCCAGATGAACCTGCTTGAGCATGGGGTTGGACTACATGATCTTCCAAGATCCCTCCTAACCTCAGCCATTCAGTGATCCTCCAAAACCGCTTTTAAAAACTTCTCCAAAAAGTAGGCAGGCCTTCCTGGGGAAAGGCCAAAATCTACACTAATCTCAGAAAACAAGGGTCACAAAATAGCCTACAGTCAATCTGCTGGCCTAGCTTGACTTAAACTCGCATAAGTGGGAAGCTTGTTTTCCAACTTCAGTTAGAGGGTACTGTAAGACTGTAAAGATCTTCTGCATAGCTGTCAATCTGATGTTTTGTGATGCAGAGGACAGTCTCTCTCAGAAAAAGCAGAACTTTCACGATCAGTACAGCCACTGTTAGCTGTATACTCTATTTGACTTGATTATGGAACAAATCACATTTTCACTAGATTATGTTTTCCATGCACTTACGTGGTCACAGCAGAACACTGAAACACAAAATGAAGATTGCTTTCCATTTTAACCTTCACGAAAACTCACCAAACAAACCCCAATATATATTTTACTTTGTTTCACTGTCAAGCATAGGGATGAGGCAGTGCAGACAGCTATGTGGCATCCTGATAACAACCTTATCATTCTTGCCCTAGCCTTCGGGAGAAGTGAGGAATCATTGCAATCACTGACTGCAACCAATAAGACTCAAGTATGAGTCAAGCGAATTTTACTTTGTTTTGACGGTATACATTTGTTATTTTCATTAAATCTCGAACAGTTACGGAGATGAGGGTGCCTATTTCCTTCCCTATTAAATATATGACTCTCTTTCCGAACTAAATCACATTGAGAATAGTACTTTGTCAAAGTTAGAGCAATGTGAGATGCATGCTGGGCAGCAGCCTTCTGAATATGTTGGTATGTTTTTAGTTTATCTTGCAATATTACATATGGAGCTTTAGGACTCAAACCCAACATGCTGGCATTGATTTTCTCCTCCTCTGAATCAAAAGGGAGAATGGTACTGAATGCACTGTGGCTGCGAACTAGCAAATTCCAGTGTCTTTCTCTAGTGACATCCAGGTAGGTGGATTTGTGTATCGCTTAACAAGGAGGTGTCACCTGCTCCAGTTTATGCTATATTTTCTGACTTGGTTGGGCACATGCCAATTTGCTATCACCATCCCAAAGCTGTGCATATCATGATGTTATATAACCAAATTTGGTACACACTGAAAGAAGTAAGCTGCAGTTATTTGGTTTAGAAATGTGCTGTTGGAGATGGCACCTGGCATGGCTGACTAGTAACAATGTAAGACAAGGGATAAGGGCTAAGCTCTTGTTTCTGGACCAGTGAAGACACCTACTGTGTGGAAACTCCATCAGCTCACCCGGGAGGCAGAAGTGGTCTGTGATCTTTGCAAGTAGGACCCAGAAGCAGCCTACGCAAGAGAAGGAGTAAGAAAAGAACAGGGCTGTTGTAGTAAAGAGAGGGAAGAGAGAAGTATGTGAGACAGAATAAGGAGAAATGTGGGAAAAAAAACCCTGTATTTCCTGAAGAGAGCTATGGTCTTATAGTATATGTGCAGTTTCTAAGGGCCAAACCAATTGCTTCTGATAGCAAAATTTGATGAACCAAAGGAGTAGCACCACACTTCACCTGGAGTACTTTTGTACAAAAGTATGCTTCCAACAGACCCCAAAACTGATTCTATGTGTTTTTTCAAAATGAAACAGAACTCCTCAACAAATGTGCTTCCTTAGATTAGGTATTAACCAGTACTGTTTACTTTGTAAAGGCCACTGGTGGGTTCTTAATACAGGCTTAAGGATCCCGTGGTACCACTTACAAACTGCAAATGCTAGCAAGAAGTAGCATAACTATGTGGTATTTTCAGTGTGCCTGTGGTTTCCTAACCACAGTATTGGATCCCACATGCCAACAGCTCCCATGATGAAACAAAGCGTGCTACCCACCTTATCAGATGCACTCAGCACTGCAGTCCTGCTGTACAGTGCTGCACTTCTATGCACTCAGCATGCTTTGTATGGAAAGCACACTGATTTGACAGCTACTGTAAACACCCTTCAGTTATTGTAAAACACAGCCATTTTCAGCTAGCCAGATAAAGAACTTGTGTTTATTGTAGTGGTGACTCTACCCTGTGTAAAAGTGAAGTTATTGACATCCAGTGGACTCATTCATCGCTAGATCCGTGCCCTTCATTTAAAGCCAGCAATACTCTTCAAGTTGGAATTTTCCAAATATAGCTTTGACAACCCAGTTCTGAGAGCCCAGGGGAAGAGACATGACTACTTTTCTAATTGATGCTGATACACCAGGGAGGACTGGCACTGTCTGCAGCAGTTTTCCCTTAAAGTGGACTAGGTCAGTTGGATGGCAATTGCATTAAGTCAAACAGTAATTCTCATAACTGGATCTTCTTTCCTTAGATTATTACACATCCACAACACTATTAATACAGTGGGAAAACTATGTGCTCAAATGTTTGGGGAGACTAGCACTGAAACAACGTGTCAATTTAATTTCAGCTGCCTGTATATATATCTTATGTAGATTCAAGCCACTTGGAACAAGCCAATAATCTAGTTTGGACTCTCACATAATCTTAGACATAGATTTCCCCCCAATAGGGGACTGAATGTACTGTGCTCAAGAACTTGTGTTTTAAATAACAGTACAGTTAGTACTTGGCTAACATATACGTTTCAGAAAGGCATCCAGTCTTCTTCTGATGGCCTTGAGGAGATGCAGAATTTACCGCTTGCTACATTATATCCTCAATTGCATAAGCCCAGTCTTAAATTCTCCACGGGGACACTGTCTCATTCAGTATACAGGACAAAAACAGTTAGCTAGCAGCAATTCAGTATTTTATTTTTGCCCTTTTTATTTGATGCATAGCCCTGAAAGCCTTGTTTACTGCACATTATTCCAGCTCTGTTCTGAAGGCAGAATGATTAATTTCTTTACAGGCTTTTCTATAGTGCTCATCAGATGCTTCTAACTTGTTATGTGCAATTTCCCAGCTTTTGGAAAAGCATAAAAAGGAATGTCATTGTGTGGCATCCTATGATTCATATCAGCAGGGATAGAATCAGACCATTACTATCTTATCTAACAGGTGTAAACCACAGGCTGCCAGCATGGCCAAGCTAGAGAACATGAAGCACACTCCTAAGCAAATGATTTTCACTGATAGTTGCCGGCACCAGGATGAGAAGATTCAAAATTTTAAGGAGACTGAAGGCTATGTAGCATAAGTATCCTTACAGGTTCATGCTCCTTTGTCTCTCATAACACCAACTCATTTAATTCATCCTTGCTCACCCCTTAACCCATGTGTCTTGGCTTGGTTCCTTAACCCAGAATGTTTTTTTCTTATCTCTCCAGTGGTACCTCCGTTACTGTATCTTATTTGCTATCCATTCTTATTTCTCTCACTTTGATATTGAGTTTATCTTCCCTACTTGCTTATGGACTAAGTCTCTACCCCCAAATTCTGCATCTCACTGTCCTTTCCACCTTTCCTAAATTTTACTCCCATCTCTTGACAGAGATTATGAGCGTTTGAGGGGAATGAGCATTCACGGACTCCTCAGAGGGTTCACAAATATGTACCTACTAAGCACACATATAAAGTGTTTTTTAAAGGCTATAAGGTGGATAACCTAGGAAGGATTTTTCTAAGGGATTGTAAAAAGCATCATGTTAATATGTTACAAAGACCGTTCATCCCTAACAAAACCTGGAGACATTAAAGCACAGTAAAAATGTCATGGAAGCCCTTTAAGGTCTCTTCATTAGTCTCATTTTCAGAAACACTTAAGCCATCTTGGGTGACATTTTCCAAAGTAAACTGGGCCATAGCGGATGTGCATCTCAGAAATTTTTATTCCAAATGACTATAGTTTTGGAAAATTGCCGGCAACTGAAATGGGAGGACACAGTATGTGGTCCTGCCTACAAAATATGACAAAACTGGCCGTTATTAGCATCATGTTGGCATCTGACTTGATGGCTACTCTTATATCAGTGACTTGTCTGAAATCATGACTCTAGCTGAGCAAAGAATGCCATCTATCTTGCCAGATTTTGCCAGCTGACTTTGTAAAGGCTGGATAATGGCAACAAAGTAATATTACTGCCCCATATAAGCCTTATATGTGCATAGCTGTTTTTTAACCTTCTCCTGACCATGTATGCCAACTACTAATTCGCTGGGTTTGCACTGAAGATTCATTATTACCAAATGTGTCATCCCTTGCCTGTACATTCTAGTATTTTCTCTCAATTATAACTTCATTTTACATTTGTCCTCTTGTGCACTGACAAACCTCAACAGAACCAAATTTATGCCAGGAAATATAAATCCGCTAGCAAAGACACAAAATGGTCACGTGGATATAGAATTCCTGTAAAAATTAGTCAAGAAAGACTTCTAAAATCCCAGAGAGACCTAATAAGGGCTACAGTTAACAAGCCACATCATTCATGAAATATGATTAGCTGTTGTGATTTCATAAGACAAAGGGGTTTTGGTCTTCCACAAAGCTCCAATTATTATTACTATTATCATCATCATCATCATCATCATCTAAGCCCCGAGTCTCTAAGTTTATTCTGGGGATAGTACAACAGAAAAAATACTTGCTGGATAGGATTTTTACCAAAAAAACCCCCACAAATGTGCAGTCACTGCCCCTAACCAAAGCTGGAGCAGCTTAAATAATAATAGATTGATTTTACTGTAAACTCACAGTTTATCTTGATTTGAGTAGACACAAGACTCTAGGCCAAGGTTTCCAAACCCTATATATATACATATTCTATAGTTATTTAGTTTGGATCTTTCAAATATTGATGTACTGCATTTATTTAAAATGCAGAACAGTTAGCAGGAAAAGCAGCAAAGACAAAGCAGTGAATTGACTTCCAAAAGTACCAGCCTTTGTCAATTAAAATATTTACTTTTGACACAAGTCCTAATTAGTTTAAAACATTCAATCCATTCTTAAAATAAAGGTTCAAGCTACCCAATTTATTCTTGGAACAATCACTTGCTCTCAGGACTAGGAAGACAAACGGCATCCAGAGCAAGCATGAGCCCTCTCCCCGCTTATTACAGTTAATCAGGAGCATAAATACTATAATGGAGCTGAGCCCCTGCAAACTCACCAGGCTGTGCATAATTTCCACTCCAGCTGGATTCACTGTGAGTGCTTCATCATACAATTGCTTAGCCTCCTCCAAATTGCCTTTCATCTCTGCAAGCCTCCCACGCATGTACAGTACAGCATGAGATGTGGGGAAAAGACTAGCTGCCTCCTGGATACAAAAGCCTGCTTCTTTGAGATGCTGTTGTTCCATGAAGAGTTCGGCTAAAAAAAAACCCGAAAAACACAAAACACCCTGCCATTAGTTGAAATAAGTTGAACACTTTTCTTCACATTAATTACATATTATATCCCATAAGCTTATTAAAATATGAGGCCATGATTCTGCACAGTGCTTAGTACTATGGTTAGTGCTTACTATCACAAGTGGATTCACTGAATGGGTATTTTTTTAATGCTAAGGGCTCTATACAGATATTCATGGACATTGTTAGGTGTTGTCTTGACAGAGGACGGCCTTAAGATTCCTCAATCAGGAATGTGAGAATGTAAACAGTGCTAAACTGAGTCCTAAGGAAGTAGGGATGGTAGCCACTTGGAGCCATCATATGTATTTCCAAATAATCTGGGGGAAAAAAGAACAGAATAAGCCATCACTGTCTACTGAGAACTTTAAACATGTCAGAGTAATAAGATACATCTGACTGAACTGGATGTTAGATAACTTATTTAAAAGAGTATTTCCACATTTTAAAAATGATTAAATGTACTTCTCTCTACTTATTTGTTTATTTTATCAGATAGCTATCTCTTAACTTTTCAGAGACTACTAAAATCAAAAGGCTTTAATCATAGAGACTTATGTATATTGTGTATTCACATGTTTACTTCCTTATACGTAATCTACAGAAAAAGAAAAAAAGAACTCTTGGAAAAGACTGTTCAGTCATTTACTTTCTTCAGCTATTGGCAACTATTTTTGTGGGTTTCTTGCATACTAATGTGCTTGACCATTCATTAATCAAATAATTTCTCGTGTTAAATGTAAATTTCACAACTTATCTCATGATTAAACTTTAACATTTATCAGGATTTGGACCAGATGATTGTTGGACTAGATTGTTACATTGGACTAGATGATTGTTGTAGGTCCCTTCCAACTGAAATAGTCTCTTTAATGCATTAAATCCTTGCAAAAGGCTGCAAAAGTGATATTCAATTTTCACTGCCATACGCAACTGAAAAGGGAAACTGTTTTTAGAGATATATATAGATACATATGTATGCATGTATATAAAATAATTCTCTCTCTTCATACAGTGGCAATTGCTCTTTGGTCCACAACCTGTTTGTTATCACTGCAAAACCTCACAGTCTCTTTTTTTTTTAACTCATGCAGTAAGTATTGACAGTTCAAGAATCCAATCCAAAATGACTAATTCAGGCTCCAGATTTAGATAAATAATTCTGAAATTAGACACAACCTTAAATGCCCCAACTTTTAAAGGTAGTGAATACTCTCAGGACGTCTCTGCAAGGGGGAAAATTAGTCTGAAAATTTATCTTAAATTGCTTAGGATATCTGCCAGTTTCAAAACCATGGGAAACCCAGAATACTGTGGGGATTTGGCATCTGACATGGAGCTTGCTGGGTAGAGGTGAGCAGGAGAACACCACAAAGGCAGTCCTGCTGGACCACAGCCTTGACTCCTGGCCTATCTGACACAGGACTGTGACCACAAATAGCACATCTGTTGGCCCACTGGAAAATATCATGGACTGAAATGACAGCATGGCTGAACACCCCTCCACTTCTGAAGTGGTCCTTCTAGTAGAGAGGTGAGACATCATCAAGAAAATGCTTGAATATTTCTTAACCATCCCTAGGGTGTACTACAGATAAACGTCATTCTCCTCCAAGGCTGTCAACATAATCAAAACATTAGTTCCTTGGTAAGAGCTATACTCTTTAAGAATGAATCATATACATTTCTTTCTAGTTAATCATTATAAAATCTCAGCATGCATCCCTTCCCTTGGCTCCAAGAGGCTGCAGCTATCTATAATAACAGAAAGCAAGGTCATGTACCTTGTCAAGCTGAGTATATGCGCAGCCTGATTAAAAAATTCGTGGGAGGACAGTATTTTACTTGCACTTCCCAAGGAAGAGAGCATTTTCCTGCCAAGTGTTGCACAGCAGCTGGCGCTGTGCATGTGGCAATAATGAGGATGGGGATGTGCAAAGCAAGATTCACAACCTGAAGATAAACACTTTGTTTGCAAAGTTAGTGCAAACTCAGGAGCACAAAAGAAGGGGTGAAATCCTGGCCTTGTTAGAAGTTAGTAGAAGTTCTGGATACTGCCATATTAAAAGCTCTATTAGCAACTAACAGCAAAATGTGACTTCTTACATTTTGGAAAAGAATCGGGAGCAAGGGGTTTTAGATGTGAAATCACACACAGACGGTGTTTCAATGCATACAAAATGGAAACCACTTATTCTTTCAATGGTGCCTGTGAATCTTCTTCAGTAATAACAATTATTTAGAGGAAATGCAGCAACACAGAATCTAAATAAGATCTACAAATTGTATTTTATGGTATGGTAATGTAGCATATTAAACTTCAGTCCATTTCTTTTCAGGCTCAATAATAATTATTTAATGGTGTGGGAGGTCTAATTTGCATTAAAAAAGAATGAGATAGGGGCCTTTGGGTTACAAAAGGAAAGGAGTACACCCTCCCAGCTAAAAATAGACATTAAGGGAAATCATTTAGACCTGCATTAAAATGTGTTTACTGTAAACTCATTTTTCTCTTCTATTACAGACTCATGTTATTTACAGATTAACAAGATATGCTTACACAACATGGAATAAAAACACAGCCAGAGGCAGAAACCAAACCCCTAAAACAAGGATTCATTAGATTTATCATGGTAATGCTGCTTCCTCCTCAATGGTATTGAAAGTACTAGAACACCTGCCTTTGAGTTACGTGGGCTAGCAGCACTGGATTACTCAGCATATCTCCTTACATCACCTAATCATGCTGACCAAATTAGCAAGGAAGTTTTGTTACAGAGAGGTGTGGCACCCAATTACACTCCAAAGCACAGGATATCTCCCCAGGCTGACACAGGTACAGAAGGTCTGTAATTCTTATGCTGTGAAAGGTTCAGTGTTTCAGGGAAATCATTTATGAACGTCCAATTGTTGGACTTCATCTTTCTTGGTACTGACATTCTTTGTAGCTTTGAAACTAAAGGCCATGTTTGCAAGCTTCCTTGCTCTCTCTCTTAGTATCACCTTCATAAAAACTTAAACAAATTCACATTCTGTACCACCAAAGACTTTCTGAATGCTACTGAGCAGAGAGAGACAATCATCCTGGATGATGTCCTATTAGCCGCCCATTGGTGGAGGTATATTCACCTCCTATTAGCATCTCTGGAGTAATGCTAGAAGCTCTGAGTATGAATACTTATTAGGAAAAAATTTCAGCATTTTTACCTATAGGTACAGAATAAGACTTTGCACTGCATGGATGGACAAAGAGGAGATGAATCATGCACTGTTTCCTTTCATTCGCTAATTGAATCTTGCGCCCACAACTGCTGAGACCATGAGCAACTATCCAGCTGACTCCATGGTCCAGCCTAGCATGATTCATCTCTTTTTCAGATCCACCTTATGCTTCTCATCCGTGCTTTCTTGCAGTACTGTCCAGCCTACTCTTTTCTTCCAAACAACTGCCATCTCCTCTTGTGACTATGGCCTCCTTTGTCTTGACTTGCTCCGGGCCTTCCACTGATACACCAGTCTTAAGGCTGGGCCCAGTTTCTGAGAGCAGCATGCATCTCCACTCAAATTATTATTATCTCCTAATACGAGCTCTTAGCTCTTCCAGCTGCTCCTGCTACATATAAGAACATCTACAGCAAAGATCCTTAATAAAGTGACAACTGTCAGAAGCATATAACATACTCACTCTCCAAGGACTAGTAGCAAACACACAGACCAGGAGCACTTCCCAGAACATTGACAAATCTGGGTGTCCTACAGTCAGGCTCTTTTTTTTTTTTACTTCAAGATAAATTATTTCACTGAGCTCTGTTCGGGAGTCCTTTAGAGGAGTAACAACAGTGTAATCTAGTCACGTCTGCACCACAGTGCTAGCCTGAGTTCCTTGCCATCACCTTGAACACTAACTCTATATCCAAGTGTTTCAAAGCAGCATCAAGAGTGATTGTGCTTGCCACAGAAGCAGCAATGACTAATTCTAGTTTAAAAAAATTAAATGGATTTGAAATTTATTTCTGCAGTCTGAAGAGTCCAAGAGTTAAAATTTCATTCTTTGTGAATCATATTTGGTGCCATCCAACATGCGGCACTTAAATTCCACAAGTAGACTGCTCCATATTACTCAGTTGCATGTGCCCAATAGATCTAAAGCTGGTCTGCTCTCTCTTGCCCACTCAAAAATGCTACCGCATAGTGACATGGCCAGTGCAGTGCAGCCACATGCTCCACAGGATGGCACTTTCACTTTAAGAAGGTGAGAGCAACTGTGGGGATGTGTAGGAAGGTGGTTTCTGTTTCACATCATCTGTCTTCAGGAGATATTAATGCTTGTTACTGCAGCAGTCCTTAGCCAGCTGGAAAGACCCACCTCTAAGACAGCTCTGCCTTTAGCAGTGAATACAGAGCTATAACTGTGACAAAGGGTTCCCCCCCTCCACTGCCCTTCCTTTCTGGCAGGTGACTTCTAGTCATTGTTTTGTATTAGACACCACACTGCATTCATTAGCCTGTCAATTCACAGGCAGATTAGACAGAAGATTTCTCAAGTTGTATCCTGGCTGCGATAATTTCATTTGATGCAAACTTCTGGTACAAAAATGAAGAACACGAACTGTCATGTGTTCCCATCCACCTGAGCTCAACCACTTGCTCTTTTGAATGAGGCAACAGATTTACGTCCTCAAAGGCTGTCTTTGTATGCAAACTGGTAGTTAACTAGTGTCTAGAGTCCAGGGACCCACTTTAAATTTCCAGCCTTTGGGTGTCACAGGGGTTGAAATGGCTACTAAGCTTCTTTATTTACAAATGCAGCATTAGACTGCAAGTTTCTGAAAGTGTCATGGACTTATCGCAAGTTACTTTCTGTACTAAATGGCACAGTCAAAACATTTCTTGAAATACTACAAAATAGCTGCTTCCTTTATGTGAAGTGGGCCCTGCTCACTGGTGAGGAAGCAGCTCTTCCCCAGCTGGGAGAAGCAAGTCATCATCTTTTAGGCAATTAAGCCACTAGCAATAAGTGTGACAGAAAAAACCTTCTGTTGGAAAGGCACTTTTTGGGTTTTCTTGCACCCTCTCTTAAAACATGTATTACTGACTATAATCAAAGAAAGGACTGTTAAGTCTTTGTATTCCAGCCCAGTCAAGTATAAATTCCTATTTTCTGTCTCCGGTGTAATAAATGGCCTGCTACTTTCTCCATGACTGTGTGCACCTTACCACTTAATCAAAACACACTGAACAACTGAGGAAATGCAACTATTCGGTACGCTCCATCATTCTCTGGTAATGCAACAAGTTTCTCTCCATCTCTTGGCAAAGGATCTACAGATTGCTTTACAAAGAGCATTGCTAGCTCCTGCCTGTTTCCTTCACAAGCGAGTGTTCAACACAACACACGTGCACGCTTGCATGTCCTGGATTTCGTGAAATGGTATGTGCTCTCTGAAGACCGCCCATGCCAGTGGATTATCAGTCCACAAAGTTTCATGTCCTGCTCCAGCAATGAAAAATATCCAGAAGCCTCAGGAATGGTGGAGGCAATCCAAAATGCCCAGTATGGATATAAAGCCAAGACTCCTTTTCACTTTTTAAATTCGTTGTTGGCAGAAAATAAAATTAACCATCTGGAGAGCATAGATCAAAACCTACTATCCCCAAAGAACATTCAGATAAAGAGAAATGGGGAATTTGGTGATCCTTAGCCTGCACCAGAAAAGCCCAAGATAGTTTGCTAAATCAGGAGGCTTAGCAGAACCACTGCTGGCTTCTTAACTTCACTAGTAACATTCCAAAGGGGACCAAACCGGTTCACTTTACCATTTCTATCACCAGTGCAAAGTGTTCATAATCCCTCCTACTAAGTAAACATTGCAGGGCAGCCATCACAGCAGTATACCTTTATCCTACTCAGTAATAGCTGTGTAATAAAGGATTCCCTCCTGCTCTCACCCTTGTCAGGCTCCAGCTTTTCGTACTGCTTTGTGTCACTGTAAAAAAGCAAAAAAAAAAAATCAGCAGCACCTTTGGAGCTCAAGAACCCAAGCAGTGGTTGGGAAAGTTCTAAATTTAAAATTCAAAAATTTGAAAGCATTGTTAAAAAAAAAAAAAAAAAAGCAAAGAAACCAGTGCAGCATCACAAAAAAAAGCTTCAGATAACCAGTGCAGCATCACAGGATAGTATCTGATGCCAGCTATTTTAGCAATGTCAGTAAAGATGTCTCCCAAACCTGATAAACACCTCTAGTATCAGAGCTAATAACTTCAGAGGGCTTAGGATCGCTGAAAGCTTTGGGAAGGAAAAGCATTTAAATACTCATGTGCAAGCTATGCAACTATAAGCTGTGCTGGGTGAGCTCGGGGGCAGCAGGGCTGGCTGTACCCTTGGCTGCTGCTGGGATGCCTACTGTGTGGCTGTGCCGCGGGCCAACTGGGGTTGAAGATTCCAGCCCGCTGGCCCTGACAACATGTTCTCGTGAAACAGAGCCCGTCTCCTCCAACACAGTTTCTTCCCAGGAATTGGCCTATATGGAATAAAATAAATAAATTGCAAGCATTTTGCAAATGGGAAAAAAAAAGTAGTCACTGCTGTACATATCTTTGAGGAGCAGACATTTTTCCATTAGCTCATTGTTCTCTGCTACACTGGCTCTTTTTACATTTCTTGTTTGTGGCATGTTCATTATAATATTTTCTTCCTAGGGTAAACTTCAGCATATTACTGCAACAGCAAGCAGCCCACTCCAGCCCCTAGTCATTTTTCTTTAAAAGCTCCTTTATATTAGCCTTAGGTCTACCTGGTGAGGTTCACAGACTGTGCTTACCAGGCATTTAGCCAATCTTAGATCATGTTACTAGACCTACTTTGCTGTGAGTGGCCATATTTGGTAAAGTATTGGGTCAGTCAAGAGGCTAAATTGTCAGATATAAAGTACAAGTGAAGACAAACAAAGTGGACATCGTAGTTAAAAGTAAAGCTTAAAATAATATAGCAACAGCAGCTGGAAGACTAGAACTCTTATTAAAACTAGCTTGCAGCATTCTAAAATGCTCTGTATAAACAAAGCATGTGATTATTACTGCCTGGAAATATAATCACACATGCTTCAGATAAGAAATCACTCCAGTTCCCCAAAGAGCTTAAAACTATTAGAACTATTTCTCTCCAGTACCGACATGCTTTGCTCTCTAGGTCACAAGTGATCTTATAAAAATGCCGAATGAAGGTAAAGTTTGGTCATAAATTTGAAACACCTCAAGTACATTTTCCTTAGCCAGGCAGCATGACTGTATTTTCTAAACAGAAAGGAGGAGTACTGGCATGATTTCAAAAGGGAAATGAAGGGTAGAAATAGTGCCTAGATCAGACATTTCTCTTGGTAATACAAGCAGTATCATCACCAGTAATCTCTAGGATTCCCACTGTATCCTTCCTGCAACAAGAGGTGGAAAGAGTTAAGCAGCTTTACCAATGCCACAGAAATTCTTTCTCTCCTCTCAAAATTGAATTCAAGCTCTCAGTCATGAAAAGTAGAATAAAACAGGCATCTGGGCTGCATAAAGACCACCTCTCCTGGAACTGTACCACAGCATCATGTGCACTGCGGCACCTTTACTGAGTACTACTTGAAATGACCTGCTTCTTAGACTTGGGGCCAAGAAAAATGTTTAGGATTGTAAATGTTAAAGCCTGAGGAGACTACTCTCTCCTTTTAAGAAGCCACTACATTTCAAGAGGACTGGGAGGTTATTGTTAAAAGGGACCAGACAAGCTGTGTTAATCACAGTCTGCTGCAGAACACTTGAAAACAGAGTATGCCTATTAGCGTTCCGCCTGCCGCAGGAGCGGACAAACTCCCTAGTCTTTGGGGACAGCAGAACTTGTATTCTTCCAAAACTAATTTTGACTACCTGCAAGGAAAACAGGAAGATACAGAAGCCCACTGAAGAAATGTACAAAGTTCCTTGTTGCAGATGACTGTACTCCCAGCTGGTCCTACAAGAGATGGCTGGACATAAGATTAACAGTGAAAATCCGGTTTTAGTTGGATGTGAAAGAGAAGATGATTCTTTCTAGAGACCAGAAATTCATTAAGAAGTTCCTTGGTTGCTTACAGTAAGCCACAAAAATTGGCTTGTCAAAGTTCACCAGGTACTGTTGCAAGGAAAGCCAAGGTACAACATCCATTATACTGCAGCACACTTGGGACATAGCAGCTGCACTTCCAAAGCTGCTGCTTTATTATCTCCTTTGCATAACCATGCTGGTCATAAACCCAGAAAAGTTACAGATAAAAACGTTAGTCTTCGGCCTCTTATGTGTGAGATAAGTATCTCTATCACAGGACAAAAGCTTACCTATGTGTACATGATTTACAGCTTCAGTCACCTTCAGCCACTGTTAATGCACACATTCTCATGTGCTCATTGTGAGACTCATTAGGAGCCCAACAAGGTCTCTCCAGCTCCAAGGGACTGCGGATGCTCCTGCACAAGGCACAACTCCTATTGCAGCTGCAGGTGGAGGGTGACACACTGACAATTCCCTTACTAAGCACCCCCTGATAGCTACTTCTCACTAAAGGTCCCCTTGCAAGCTTACCTGCAGTTTTTGTGGCCTGGCCTGGTTGCTGCAAGGCTATAACAACAGCCTCGAGTACCTGTGGAGTAGCTGGTTTTGTATGCCTTTTCCCAATCTCCAACTGGATCAGTTGGTTGGTACTATTTGATTTCATGCCTTGGGATATCAAGAGGCACGGGAACTGTAATGGCTCTAATGGAACCCAGACACAATTGCAGCCTGGCCAGCTAAATCCATACCCACACACAGAGACATGGCCAGCTGTGTCCCATTATTGTCAGAAAAGGAGGGATGCTTTTTTATAAATTTACCGTAGTATAAGGTTGGGGAATTCTAATAATTTTATCTAAAGATTTATGATTCATGCTAAAAAGGTTAAAGTGTTAATGACAGCAAAAACAACAATACACGAGTCATTTCTTCAAGGCAGATTAACATTTTTTCCCTTTAGAGATAGCACACTGAAATATGAAAAAGTTAGGGAACTTGTTTAGAGTCACAAGATGAGTCATTGACTGAAAAAGGGCAAGTCTAAGGTAAGTCTGAGAGAAATCTACAGCATACTGGTGTGGCTCTTCCATGAATATGAAGGTATTCCGGATGCAGGCATCAGAATGTTATGCTCAGCGCCTGTTGTTTTCTACAGCTGGAGTGAGCTGTAATGCAAAAGCATGTGACTACCTCTACCATTTTTAACCATGTATTTCTATTTAATTTTTGTTTATGAAATATCTTTATGTTGGAAGCTACTAACTCCTTACAAGTATAGATGTTCCTCCTTCCTGATGGGAAGAATTCCAATACAGAGGCTCAGTGATACCGTTTTGGACTATTCCACTCATTAACTCCAGCATAAGAACCGACCCACTTAAAAGACGTTGTCTAATTATTCAGGCACTGTGCCCTTTTATACGGATAGTCAGGTGTACCCTGAAACATCTGCATCTCTCCCAACCCTTCAGGGTACCAGACCACAGCGACTTTGAAAGGAGAAGAGAATGGGCAGTACCTTGCTAAAAGTTCATTAAGCTGCATCTACAACAATAACTGACTTCATTAATGAAATCACAAAGCGGTCACAATATGTATTTTCAGAACATCAGTCCTGATTCAAGTTCAGTTAAAAGTAACCACGAAAAAAAAAGACTTAAGAAAAAACATGACAGAACAGACAGAAAAGTTACAGCTTATAAAAATAAATTCTGACTAAAAGAATTAATTAACACCTTTGAGAAAGGCACTTGATTTACATGGAAAAGCAATCATAGCAATTCACAGCTAGGTTATGGCAAGCACTGGGTCATTATTGCTTTTGTCTTTTCACACAGCAGCAAAAATGTAACTGCCTAGAGCTACCTGCAGGATGGTGGCCAGCAGACACCTGACTTCTCATCACAATAAACTCTATCTTTTTTTGCTCCACACTAGTCTCCTCTGCAGTCTTAAATCATGACCATAAACTGAATAAAGCAAATCTTGCTAGTGATTTTGAAGCCCACAGCACACCACTGAAATTTACATACACACAAGCCATTAAGTGAACACGCAATTGATTTAAAGGATGATGCATTCTATGCAGTGACTTCTTTTGTTCTTCAATAGTTATGTCAAATTGTAACAAATAATGTCACATATTTTGTGCTAGAACTGAAGTCTAATTGGCAGGAAATGGCCCACAAAACCAGCTTTAAAAATATTTGCTGAGAAGTAGGGTGAGACTGCTGGATTTTATGTGAGAATTGTCAATTATACAGATTAGCTAAATGGGAATTTGAAAGGTTCTCCTGCCTACAGAATAGCAAATTATCAGCAAGGTTTCAGTGGATTCTGCCTTTTTTTCCATTGCAAATGGTAGCAGACATATCCAAGAACCAATCACAGCATTCATGTGTAATTCCAGGTGCACAACCATGGGCCCAGTTGTGGAAGAAAAGCTGTCTCTTAAGAGCAAAACTGCAGTGTCAGAACTTTCTATCAGTCCTGAAATGTAAATGGCAGAGTGTGCTGTGCAATTCTGCTCCTCACCAAATGTTCTACATAAAACCCTTTCATGAGTTTGGAGATTGCCTCTGGGTAGAGTTCATTCAGTGTTCTCTTTTCCCTCTACGTGCCCTGCTGTAGCAGATCTGCCTGAGTGTCTCAAACTGACAGGCAACCCACAAGTCCCTGAGAGATTCAAATAGTCAAGGATAAAAGTAGAGGACTTACTCTTTTCAATAATGTTCACTTAAACCCCAGCAAAGATTGGAAAGTTCCCAATCTAAATAACAATAAATACACGGTTTTCCAAGTTTTATTACAGGGAAAAATGTAGGAAAAGGAGAATGTAAGTAATTGTCCTTACTAACTACCATTTGATAATGAAGAACTAACTATCCTCTTCCTTTAAAAGCATGTTTTAGCAATGACTGAAGTTTTCTGTGTATTATGAAAAAACAGAGGCTAGCTGAAAAAAAAATCACACTAGTCCAGTATTGTATTCATTATACTGAATCAAAAAAGTGGTATTTAAAAATTGGCTAGGAGAGATTGGCAGATTTTCTGATAGAATAAGATTTTCAACTACTGATTACAACTACTCTGTTAATACTTATGTAATCTCATTCACCGCTTACCAGCTTGTAGCCAAATTTGTTCAAGAGCTGTCCACAGTTGCATAGGTCCTTGCTTCATTGCACTGTTCTGCATAGTTACTTCAGACATGGCCTCTTCCAGTCGTGATGCAGCAATAGAAGAGGCTCGTTGTGATCCTATGGAACAAACAAACAAGAATAATACATTTTGTACTTCTTTGCAATATTTCTTTGACTCATTAAGACAGTAGGTCCAATTCTCCACTCTTTGCATCTGTTTTACATAATAAGAGCTCCACTGAATTCTGGCACAACCAACTGGAGAACCATGTTTTATAAAAGGTTAATTTACTAAAAAAAACCCACACTAAATTATCCAAGGACTGCAGCTCAGACAAGTGAATTAAGAGACCAACAGTAATTTTATAAAGGTCTGCTCAGCATTCATCAAGGAAGCAACTGTATTTTGTTCATCTGGAAAGCAGAACTCTACCATCACGTATTTCCCATATATTCTTATTTGTAACCCATTTCATAAGCACATCATCACCATACAATTACAATGGCCCACTAACGTAAAAATCTTAGTGCAGCATTACAGAGTAGCTTGGTATCATTCACACAGCACACGCATTTTAAGTGACATCAATATTGTTCTACTGGTTTAGGGTCAGCATTTTTCATTTAACCTTGGGGAACAGAGGTCTCAGTGCTTTGACTATATTAACCTTTAGTATGTGTTGTAACATTTAAGAAAGAATAAAGTATTTGGTGCTTACATCTCTGGGACAAAACATAGCATCAAAAGCTACACCCCAAAAGAACGTATCGGCAGAGACCATGTTCTCCAAGACAGCAAATGAGATTATATTGGTGAGCTGAGCTCTCAGAGAGGTATTAAGAGGATGGCAACAAAATAAGAAGCTACAAAATGAGATTTCAGAGTTGGCTTTGCAAAGCTGCGGGAAATAAATATTTTAATATACATAGGTTTAATGTGACTTTAAGACTAATAAGCTCTGGGGAGCTGCTGTGACACTTGTGCTGATTAGCATTACTCTTCAATCTAACTTCACAGGCTGACCTTGTAGACCACAGGATCACAGAGTTAAAATCCCACTTTCTCCTACCTGAAGGAGCCACAGAGCCTAGGAACTGGTATTTGGAGAAGCAGGGATGGCTCTGACCAATGGAAGGGACAGAGGAGCAAAAAACCTGTCATGGGGCGTATGCATTAAATAACATATCTGAGAGGGCTAGCATGCTTTTCCAACTGGAGGGTGCTGGAAGATTTCCAAACCACAGCTCCTCACCAGCAGACCATCACTGCTGGCGAGGCTGCTGGCAGGCAGAGCAGCATGGTCCCCTGGCTGGTGTCCTCTGAATTGTTTGTTGGGACCCAGCCTTCTGCTAAGTGTGTGGGGAGGCACATTTCTGCCCCATACTCCTCCATAAAGACACGTGTCCAGCACTGGGCAGGACATGCCCTGCAGCTTTTACCTAACCAGAGGCACCACTGCCTGCCTCCAAGAGTGCCAAGTGTCATGGCTAGGGAGAGGCTGCAAGTGCAACTCGAAGCCTAAAATTGCTGTGGGAAATATTTGTCCCATTATCTCACTGCTAACTAATGCCATTTAAGCAGAGGAACTTCAAAACAGCCCTGCAACGCAGGCACCTCCCACAGCTCCCTTGGAAAATGCAAATGTGCTCTTCCTAGATGCATTTCTTAAATTCCTACATACTTTCAAAGACATTCCTGATCTAATGTTCCAAGAGATGACAGTGCAGTAATGTAGCAATTAAGGCTTTAATGGTACAATAAAAACCATTCTGCTTAGCACAGAGAATGCATTAAATTTAACAGTTTATTTAACAGATAGATCTTCAGCCTGTTTCACTGTATGGAATTCCTCCCTCCTGCCACTTCACGCTCCTCTCCTCCATCCCTATCTGCACCTGGGAGGAATTTCTCCAGAATTCCCAGCCCTGAACCCCAGCCATCCAAACAATGCGACAGCTTCTTCACAGTGCAGAGGAAACAAGAACACGGCTATGTTAATTGCTAGTGATGCTACCAGGAGCATTTTGGAGTAAGGGCTGACCTCTTGACTTCTAGACTGGCAAACCTGGAAAGAACTATGTGGGCTCTGGGGATTTTGCAGTCAGCCTAACCAGATTCTTATATTAGCACTCCTGATCATGTTAGCATGCTTTGAAAGCAACTTTCAGTATTACATTTCTCTGCCAAGACTAATCCCCTTTCAAGGAGGCTTTTTAGAACAGAGTTTCTTGCAAGCACCCAGATGTAATGCTGGTCTGATTGCATTAGGTGGGCAGATGGGCTGGTGTTTCATTCACATCCTTACAGAGCTCAGGGAAATCATCTCTTCCTTGCAAGTCAATCCAAGGACACGATGTCACTGTAAGACACCTTCGTGCATCCTGGAGAGGTTCACTCACTGCTGTGAGGCTGAATAGGCACTTAGGCTCTACTACTGCACCCTTTCTTCACAAAGCTGGCTTTACAGGAATATCACTATGAGCTAGTTGCACTCCAACTAATACAAGTTAGCCTCTCCTCCTTTTCTTCATTGACCATTTAGTTGCCAAGAAGGGAAAGCCTGGGATTTGAGACTGATCTTGCCCAGTGCTGTGGGCTTCAATCTGCAGTCATAAAAAGGTAACCCAAGTTACTTAGTAATCTACAGTAGAGAATCTTGGCATTTAACAGCCTTTGGCTTTCCAGTCCTTTGATGTTTATTTTATTTTCCATTTCAGACTACACAAGGAAGCAAACCACACTAGGCAGAGATCATCTGATCCTTTCCTACGCTGCCCAGCCTCAGAACCAGAAACATTCCTTGTTCTAGACACACACCAGATGAAAAGCCTCTCTTCATCCCAGCCAATACCTGCATATTTGCTACTGCTGTTCTTATCTATCTCTGCTGGAACGATCCTTAAAACTTGTCTGCCCAAATAAGCTCTGTAAGAGAAGGTCTTTGCCAGCCTGGCCCTTCTCAACTGAAAAGAGCACATGTCTGAACTTCAGGCAAGCAATATGGTGACCCTGGGAGTGGGCTGAAGCCTACGGGAGCCAGAAAAAGAATATACCTCTAATATATGCTGTCTCCAGAGAGAGAAGGTAGGTATGTATTGTACTGGTATGGCTCTGACCTCAGGGTGGCAGAGGGAGCCGGAAAAACTTCAAGCAACATTACAAAAAGGTCTCTGAATGTCTCAGTATAAAATATCTCTTCCTAAAGAAATGTAGATCTTTACATGCTAAAAAAACCCACAAAACTTGTCTCACAGGACTTTAATGTCATGCCTTGAAATAGATGCAAATGTTGGCATAAGAAGGTATCACATCAATTTGTTATTTTAGTGCAGTCTCTCTTTTTTTTAACAGCTCCACCAGACAGAATATAAACTTCACATTTTACAATAAAGCCCTCCACACATTTTTGAGAGAAATCATAAAGATAAAAAAAATGATTTTGTTGTGATGAGTTCTGAGTATAAGCAATACAAAATAAATCTAAATAATTTTAGAGCATTGTTCTAGTGTTGTTGTAAGACCTAGAAGGACCAAGTTTAATATTTTGCACCTATGAAAAAGCTGCTATCAAAATAGAAGTGCACCTCAGTAGATTTACTAGGCTTATGAGAAACACAGAATTCCCTAGTCTAAAATCACTTCAGGCAAAAGCATTATAAGATAAGACTATATCAGAAAAAGAATGAAACAGCAAGACAGCTGACTGATATCAGTGAATTTAGTTAGGAACATTGCTTCAGTGAGGAGAAGATGAAGAAAATAAAGGGGAATTAATCTTCCTGGCAGCAAACCTAAAATTCCAGCACAGCAAATAATCTCATTGTGGTCTAACTGAGGGAGAGGCCAGTTTCAAACCCGGCTGCAGTAATCTTCCCCTTCAGTGACGAGACCAGAGATCATTGAGTGCCTGTGCATTACAGCGGTACTGCCACGTGCTCCCAGGGGATTTCAGGATGGAAACAGACAACGATGCAAAAAAAAGGAAAAAAAAAAAAATCAGACCTCCTTCCTCCTTCAAAGCAGCCAGCCACAGCTGCATTTCTGGGAAGGCACAATGACAAGCAAGGCAAAGCTGTACTATTCAATCTTATCTCCTACTGTCTTCAAAGGGGCTCCCAACCAGGACAACAGACTGAGAACAGCAGCACCTACAGCCTGCAGAGCAGTGAGCCACAGATCCCTGGTGAAAACAGCCAGTGCTAGTCCTATGCTAAGTCGGATGGTGTAATTTCAGTATGAACTGCATCCATCATGGGTGCAAACATCAGCATGGAAACCTAGATTCTCAAAGTGGAGGAGGAACACATTTGCTGGCCAAAACTAAACTGCATTTACTGCAAACCACTTTATGTGTGTGCAAAGCTGGTTTAAAGCTTGTACTCTGTATTTATTTGCTCTTTCTAGCAGGCAGTACCATGGTATGTAGCACTTTCTACTGAACTACAGCTGCTCTATTGCAAGCTAGCTGCTAAAACTGGGCTAGGAGGAAGCTGGAACAGGTAACCAACCCAGGTGCTTTTTGAGGAGAGTACTACACAGAGACCAAACATGCCTGAGTTTTGCTGTGATTTTGGAGGAGGCGCTGCACGTCTGCAGCAGAGGAGCAAGCATCCAACCTGACCTTGAATGTTTTCAGGGATGGGGCTTCTACCACCTCTCTGGGCAACCTGTTCCAGTGCTTCACCACCCATAATGTAAGAAAATTCGTCCTTGTATCTAGTCAGAATCTACCTCTGTTAGTTTAAAATCATTAGCCCTTGTCCTATTGCAACAGGCCCTGCTAAGAAGTCTGTTACCATCTTTCTTGTAAGCCCTCTGTAAGTACTGAAAGGCTGCAATGTCTCCCTGAAGACTCTCTCCCACAAGGCTGAGCAATCCCACATCTCTCAGCCTCTCTTTACAGGGGAGGTGTTCCATCCCTCTGAACACTTTTGTGGCCCTTCTCTGGACCAGCTCCAACAGGTGTGCTGAGGGTTTCAGAGCTGGACACCATACTCCAGGTGAAGTCTCACCAGAACAGAGCACAGCAGAGGGGCAGAATCACCCCCCTTTACCTGCTGGCCACACATCTTTTGATGTAGCTGAGGATGCTGGCTTTCTGGACTGTGAGCTCACATTCCTAGTTCACGTCCAGTGTTTCATCTACCGTAAGCCCTAAGTCCCTCTTGTCAGGGCTGCTCCCAATAACTTCAACCCCTGGCCTGTAATGATACTGGGGGTTGGACCAATCCAGGTCCAGAGAGACTCATCTCTGCGAAGAGTAATAAAACGGAAACAGAACAAACAGAGTAAAAACTACATAAATAAGTGTGTAAATTACATAAATATGTATGTATAGAATCAGTAAGATTACAATGTCATATATATAAATCTTAAGGGTTTAACTCTACAAACAAAAGAACAGACACACTGAAGAAAGTTTTGATTTTTGAGTGTTTGCGTTCACAAGACCTAACCTTGCAATACTTTTTAACCACTGGTGGGTGTAAATGGGTGTTAAAGACAGAATTTAATACAAGTCATGCATTTAACACATAAGAACTTGTCCTCCACCTCAGCCATATGTGCTGAGCCTGCGATTTCAGTTAAATCAATTCCAAATGTTCCAGATTAAGACTCAGACAAATCCTAATTCCTATCTCCAAAGCATGAGGCTTGTTTATGTGTTAGTTTTCACATTCTTCTTTGCCAGTTTCTGAGTCTATGAGGTTCATTTTTTGCAAGCTTTTCTCTATATACACAAGGATAAAAAGTTGCTTCCCTAAAAACCACCCAAATTAAAAGGCAAGTTTCTCACATTATCATCTGATTTTTTTGAGTTAGGGTTTTAAAGGAAGCACCAACTATCATGAGACTTACGATAAAATCACAAGCCAGCAGCATTCTCTGAGAGCCTCCTTTCCCCTTCCTGCCAAGATTAGCTTTGATGTCTCAGTTATTTCCATCTGACTGTATCTGTTACTGCAAATGTGTATTTACCATATAATAAAGAATCACAAGGTTTATGTACAAATCCCAAACCAAATCACCTTCTAATAGGAATTGACACTCTCACTCAGCTTTCCAAAACCACAATAATAGCTGGCTTGATCAAAACACCTATCTAAAAAGGATTAAATTTGAGAGGGGAAAAAAGGAAGACAACAGAAAAAAAGAGACTAAATCATACAAGTTCTTGCAGGAGTGTCATGAACTTCCATCTAATATCTTTCATGCTTGTCTCGGAGAGCTCTGGAAAATAAAGCAGGAACCCATATCTTTGTTTTATGCATGGGGCAGCTAAGGTACAAACAAACCATGGTGACACCTTCTACAGCACAGATATCCCTAGAGACACGTATGGACGTCCTGACCACCATCTTAGCAATAAACGTGTAGAGAACCCGTGTCCCACCCCTGCACAAGAAAATGAAACATTCCTCTCTTGCAAAAGCATGCATTTAGGATGGAAAAGCTCAAATCTTGTTTTCTCACCGGAATCAGTATCATGAGCATCTGGGAGAGTGAGATGCAGTCCATTATGCTTTTTGATCACCAGTGTTTCAGTCACACTACTTCCTTTCTCAGAGCCACTGTAAAGAAAAAACCCAAAACCACAGTTACCTTGCCACCGAAAGAGAGAGACAACATTTCCCTTGAAGCAGGCAGTACTCTTGATGAGTTGCCTCTGGAATTGAAAACTCAAGCTTCTCAGCTGCAAGTAATCTTCTTCTTGAATGGTTGTTTTAACATCTGCACCCTGGCTATACACAGGAAACTCAGGGACAACAGTGCCCAGCAAGAGCTCCAGGGCAACATGCTATCAGTTTATTTAACTGTTGGAAGTCTTTACTGAACAAGGAACATGTTGGCAGCTAGAAGTGACCCAGCCAGCAGCCTCTTCATGGCCAAAAAGAACCACAATCCCCTGGGCTTGTCTGCAGAAGGAGTTGCTTACAGGTCTGCTGTGCTGATCATTTTGAAACAGATCAATCGCCACCTTCCACCTTGGTGTTAAACCCTTCATTTCAAAGGCATTATTTACTCCTCTTCCACCTTTGTTCTGTTCAAACAGAGAAAGAAGATAAAAGCTACCCCATAGCACTGCTTTTTGAAAATAAGACCATCTGGTCTGCTCTTCTACTAGACTTCTGTCCTGGCAGAAGAGATCTTTCAAGGAGAAACTTAAAAAAAATTAAAAAAAATTCACGTGAATAACAAAAATTCACTTAACACAGATCTCCTGAGCCCTCCTGTCATCACATCACCTGCCACCCCCCTAGGATCAGATGGTGATGATATCTCCTCTCATCATCCATTAAGGGACAAAATATCAAAAGGAAAAGTGACTGCCCTGGCTACTTTTTCTGGCACAATTCCAAGCCTTCATCAGCTTAGCCTTTGGACAATATTCCTCCCAGGAAACAAGCTGTCATGAAGTCATGATTGCCGTGGATGCCCCACCTTCCAGTCTGATGAGTCCTCTGGTCGAGATTCCGCAGGATTCCCCAGAATTTGCATTAATCTAGCAGAATAATTTGCTTGGGACTGCTATTTAGTTTTAAGCATGATTATTCTGTTATTACAGAAAACAATAGCAAAAGATAAACCAAGTCTTGTTCTTCCGAGCTAACAATCTAGGACTGAAAGCCATTTCCTGTCATTCATCATAGTGGCAATCATACCTACAATATGAAATTAAGCTTTTACGTGGGCTTTGGGATCAAACGTTATGGTTTCTATTAAAGGACCCTGAATGCTGGGGCATTTGTCTATTTGTACTAATCTCCAGCCTTGACTGGGCCTCTCTGTCTTTCATATTGCTTTTCACACTCATATTCCATTTGAATCATATAATCACTAGGTTGGAAAAGACCCACTGGATCATCAAGTCCAACCATTCCTATCAAACACTAAACCATGCCCCCAGCGCCTCGTCCACCCATCTTTTAAACACCTCCAGGGAAGGTGACTCAACCACCTCCTTGGGCAGACTATCATATGGTGGCAGATATGAGGGAAAATTAAATTCTCTGTCCTGTGCCTAAGCCTTGCCTACCCGGGATTAATCCAAGTAAAAGTGCCCTGACTGGGAGCTGCCGGTGGAACTGCAGGGGCATTTCTGTCTTCCTGGTGCATTGTGTGTATGCAGGAACACAGCAGCTGCACTTCAAAATATCACTCCTGTGAAGCGAGTGCCACTTTAGTGCAGCAGTCTTCACCACAAAGTCACTGTTCAGGCACGTGGCTGGCTTATACACTATCCTCCTGCACAAAGGGCAGGTGATGAGATTGGTGGGTGGCATAAGTTTGGCCACAGGAGAGCAGCATTCAGAGGCGGCTTGATAAGATGGACTCAAGTTAACAAAATGCACCTCAGTACAGTCAACACTATGGCCTTTTAACTGGGAAAAGACTGAAGTCCCAGCCTGAAGACCGAAAGGACTGCATCATGCGAAACAGCCACTCCTAGTGCTTTATTTGTTATCCTGGAGAAGGGCTGAAAATGAACTGCTGTCTCAAAGCTGCACGACAAGGCCTTCAGCCAAGAAAGCTTTTCCATGCAACACAGAATGGACAGTAGCCAGATGACTTACCTTCCGCATACAGCACTGGAAAGGCTGACAGTGGGACACACTGCCACTCTGCTGCCAATGTTCTTAAAAGGTATTTGAGACAGTGGATAAAATAGTGACAAAAACTGCTGAAGGGGACACTTTGATTTTGAGACTCTGCAGAGGCACCAGTTTATCAGAGAAAAGACAAGACAGGATGGCATACGGGTAGCTGCCCAGTGAGAAAATACTGGGCCCTGAAAGACTCTTTAGTCTAGCTGAGTCATAGCAAGATTGCAAAGCTGGGAAACTTAGGCCAGACAAATGCAACCAAATGTAACCAAAGTGCAACGTAATTGTGAGGCGATAAGCTACTGATTGAACTAGTAGTGTGTTGGATGCAACAGCTCTCAACTTTATGTAAAAACAGGCTTCTCTTTCCCAAGAGGCCCTAAAATGTGTCTGTGTCCAAGTCTGGCTGGTAAGAATTCTCAAGTTCCTTTGCAAGCCCATCCCGGAATATTTTACATATTTGTTAGCTGATACTGCTGCAATTTGCCTCCTGGAGTTCCTGGGTCACTGAATGCAGTCTAAAACCACAGGTACCAAGTTACCTTTCAAGCAGTACTTCCAAACAGAAAATGCTTTATGATGTACTTTTTGAGAAAGCCAAAAAGGCCCACTGGGAATAGTCGTGAAATACACGTTAGAATTCCTAAAACCAAAAGCAAAGCAATTTGTTTTGTTTAGGCTTCTATGGCTAAAGCTTATCAAAAGCTTCTAAAGTTATCACATCTTGGGATTTTAAGTATAACAGCCAAAGCACAGCTTGGGATCTAAATGCAGTCCAAACAGCTGAGCCATTTATTTGTCTGTTTTTCAATCTACTCCCTTCAGTCTTAGGCTTGCAGCCCACCCTCCTACCGCCGCAAGAGTAAATTTTTCAGTCATAATTGTTCAGTGTAGATTTGATCAGCTTCATGAGAACTACTTATGGGTATAAAGATTATTCATGTGAGAGGTACATGGTTGAATCCTTAGATAAAGAGACTACAGCCTAAGGAAATCGATGATTCCAGCCTGTAAGAAAGCATTTCTCTGCTGCTATGTAAATATCTTGATTTTTGTGTTTGGTCTGCTGCTCATTAGCTAAATCAACAAGGAATTATGAATAATCCCTCAAGGACAACTTGTATGTAGACATGCATCATTCTGTACATATACTTCCAGTGTTTATAAAGCTTATATAAATGCATACAGAAATCAGGGAACAATACAGGCATTGTGAGTTTGCTGTCATGGCTGCTGCCATCAAGCATGTTGTCCTTCCCATCAAATACAACCTCTATGGATATTATAAGTGAGAGATAAGTACAGTCTTGGGATAACGTTCTCAAGACAGTTGTACAGTTGTATCATGACTAGGACAATATCCAAAGAGTGTGAGAAGGAAGAAAACCCAACCTGGTAACTTTCACACTTTCTAAACTTTACAGAGGGGAAGCACATGAGAGGGAGGGAACAAAAAGGGAACCTAGCACTGTCTAAATGCAAATTTACTAGGATGAGGGAAGGGAGAAAACTACTACATTCTTCACTCCTTTCCTTGATCAGTTAGCATAAGGCTATGAAACCAGTATGCAACCACAGTATATGATAAGAGTCTTGGCTGTGTACCTTTCCTTGGCTTACTCATTTCAGGACTTTGTCACCCCCCCACATTTCTGGGTGGTACCAATTACTGCAGGCTGTGAACAAATGCTGACAGATGCTCAGCGCTATTAGGAAAAAAAAAAAGAAGAAATATACTCTCCATTCTGGACATCTGAATACGGATAGAGATGACTAGACATTCAGATCAGAAACTCTTGGTTCAAGCTGCTTCTTCAATCTTAAATTCTTGAGGATTTGTTTTGTTGTTGTTGTTTTAATCATGCTATTAAAATCACAGCTAGAAAGATTACTCATGTTTCTTTTTAAACAGAGTTTATAACCGTTTTTGCAAAAGGGATGCTTAAGTATCTAGACAATTAAAGAAGATAACTGCATTTCCATTACAGAATCTGAGTTTGTTAGTGGAGAAAGCCTACCTGTGCTGTAAAACGTTATATACCATCTGCCACATCTGCAACATACGTCTACACGTCACCAGAGCCTCACCAGGTCCTTTATGTATCCATTCCAGTTTTACTTTGGTGAAGAGTAAGCTGCAAGATAAAAAATAATAACTTATATTTTATTGGCATCTTGTAAATATGCATTTTTACTTGTTTTGTATGTGCAGCAATAAAATAAAACAACATAGCAGAAAACATTTCATTTGGCTCAACTTTGATTCTCCACAATGAGATGAGAGGATTAACAATATTCCTCAGCTGTAGTCAAATTTGCGTCACAAAGCTGGCAGGACAGTGTTAAAAGTAATGCACTGCAAAACTAACAAGGTACAGCATTCAGTGAACTTAATTTTATTTTGGACAGCATTAAAAACAGAACAAAAAAAAAATTGCCATAATACATATGCCAGACTGGTTTTTTTGAGTCTGGCATCTTATAGCACTAGCTTATATAATAAATTTCAGACAAACCCTCCCAAAACAGTTAATGTATGCAGACAATTACGTAATGCCTCATGGGAAGGAAAAGCTTTTCCTTAACCTCAGCTGGCAATCATCTCATGCCCATAGGCAAGACAGATGATAGCCCTTGTACATTCTTGTTCTAGGTAGTGTAACTGCTGCTACTGTTCTTATACCTAGAGAACATGTACTTACACAGACCACTGGAATTTAGCAGAACTAGGTCAAGCAGAGGTTAGGAGACAGATTTGGCAATGAAACAATCCACCACTTGCTGCTAACATAGCTTTTAATGTCGTGCTCACAACACCTATTTGTTTTTTTAATTGCTAAGACAACTGAATTTATTTCTTATTTACAAATGTAAATTTAATTCTCTGCTTTAAATGTGTTCATAAATTCCAAGATCTACACATATTGAATTAGCTTGATATGGCTAGCAATTAATCCACTAGATGCACATATATGTACATACATGCACACAACTTAAACAGCTGAACGTTAGAAGTCCCCAAACCAGTCTTGTGAACATGACCTGCAAGGATTCTGGAGAATCCAAACAGTTTCGGAAAGAGACAACAGCAATTGCACAGATGATGTTAGAGATGGCTTTGGAGCTGAATAGTTCATTTGCAGTAATTAGAAATCTGCACCCAAGTCTCTGTGGTACACATCTACCATAATGTGCTAAAATTCTGCACTTACAAACATTAGGGCTTTTTGAGGGGCAGGATGAAGCCTCCAAAATGCTGTCAGCTGCTATAGGGAAGGCTTCTCATGGCTGTTGCTACGGTTTGACTTCACAGGACAACCATTCAACTAAATTCCCCAGGTACAAACTTAGGCTAGGAAAGGAAGATTGAGATCAAATGAATTCGTCCTCGTCCTTAACTATTTTATATCCATGTTCTATGTTTACCTTTGATTTTCTTGCTACTGGTGTAAGAAAAACAAATGAAACATCCCCTGCTCTTAGAGATGCTGACCTCCTAACTGAAAGGAAGTGTCCTTATTATGACTCACGCAGTTATTTTTTGTCAAGATCCATGGATGGATCAAATATTTTTGCTGGGACAAAGAACACAGCAGTAGAAGCACTCTTAACAAAAATGATACTGAAAGATCTGAAAGGAGTGGTTAGCAATAGAAACTAGCCAGTGATCACGCTGCTCTGCACCCCTTAGCTACCTGGGCTAATAAGAACAAAAATTTTTAAATGTAACCCAATATAGAATCAAAAACTTAGGAGCAGGGGATATATATCACTAGAAAGCGATGGGAGGTTATATCCTGGACTGCAATGGTATTATAAAAGATAGCTTCATAAACTTCAAGTTCCTGAATAACAATGCTGTTAAGAGGTCAGGCACCCCTTAGCATCCATATATGGAAGCACAATCAAGCAGAAGCTGGAAGCTGTGGTTATTCCTGTTCACAGCACCAGGAAGAGACCACAAGCTAGCAGCTCTTGCTCTTTAACTCCAAAAAAAGACTAAAAATGGAATGAGGTTCAGAAAAAGGTTATGCAAGTGATCTGTGGGCTAGGAAAATGTATATCATGAGAGGCTTAAGAAGCTCAGTTTATTTGGTTTAACCAAGAAGCAGCAAATAAATTATTTTGCCCTAGCCTGCTAGCACCTACATGGAGAAATATCTAATTGTGTCTTTGATCTAAACCAAAAAGTATCAGAAAATCCAAGGATTTGTTGGAAGCTGAAACACGTGAAATGGAAATTTTTAAGTAAATGCAGACATGTAACTATCAAAGAAACTAATCTTTGCATCAATTACCTTGTGTAGACAGTAAATTCTATGGTCTTTAAAGCCTTTTCAGCAAGACAGGATTAACATCCAGAAAGCAATGGCAACGCACAAATAGAAGCTATGGGTTTGATGCGCAGGCTTTTGAGTTAAGAGTCTTTGGACTGCGCTGTGCAGAGGGGCAAGACTGCATTGTCATCATCTTTCTGGCAATTTCTCTATTAAAATATTGTACCAGTCCAAGAAAGATATGCATTGAACAATTTATGCTATTTTTAACATGCAGAATAACTTTTAAATCACCACAAACTTTCAAAATGAAAGACCTTCTGAAGCACTGTATGACCCTCCTTGCAGCAGAAGAGTGGTGGTCAATGAGCCTGAAGCTTAGACAGCAGCCCTATTACAGCCGTGCACAACTCCATGCTTCTGAAGGCTGCAAGATTCCACTCTTTTTATTAATTAAATAGAAGAATATAGGAAAGAAGAATCTATTAACAGTCAAACTACTATAGAGGAGATTATATCTAGGGTTCCTTCTCCCTTTCACATAAGTATGGATATAGATGGTATTGTTATCGGCAGGCAATTAAAATCACTACTTAGTATATTTAAACATTGTAGTTAAACATTTAAAAGTCAAACACATCAAGTTCTTCTCTCCATCACTCTTCTATTTACTGCTTATAGTGAGTATATATAACTACTTTGGATGAAGATGCAGTGTTCTGTCTCAGGAGAAAGAACAACTAGTGAACCATAGGAAAAAACAAATATCTCAAAAATATTATGAAGTCTGAGCACAATATTATAAGCAGTCATAAGGTTAAAAAAATAATGATGCAACTTCAGCAACTGTCTCTGTGGTGCGACTCTAGTGGATCTTGTAGATACCACATGCTTTTAGCTGTTGTGGTAATTTACCTTTGGAATAGTGCAATTCATGTTATCATGCAATAATGTAACGAACCGAACCAAACCAAAGGGCAAACGTGAAGAATGTAACTGGTAAAAGAATCAAACCATACTGAAAACTATAGTAATCAAACAACAAAATTAAACCTGATAATTGAAAAGTGGAAACACAATAAAGACATTAGGCTGTATGTGCTATACGTTTGTATTTCTCAGCTTCTAGTAAGTTTTATAACAGCAAAAGCACATAGATAAAAATATAGGGAAAACATCAAAGTGAAGTAGTATCACTTATCTTGAGCTTATAATTTTGTTACTGAGACAGCATTCTTGCTACAAATAAATCTAACGATTATTGTGTCACATCAGTGTCTGTGCACAACTCTCACAGGCATAAATAAAAATTATGTATGCACAGATCTCATCTTATTATATTTTCCTAATATCATTCTATTGTCCTTTTATGTGATGCTTGTAAGTATTAAGCAGAGCAGACTCTTAAAGAGATTCAGCATATAAAAATAGCCCCAAGATTATCAATACAGTCATTGGTAATTCTGTTAGCCTCTGGAAATTAAAACAGATTTGGGCTAAAGCAAACATAAATTGCTACTACATAAGCATAGGAAGACAAGAGAAAAAATCCACAAATCATTCTTTCAATGTGTATAAATTCAGGGATGGTAACAATGGAAAATAACCAGTGCTTACTCTTGATGCCAGACTCTAAACTCCCTCTCAGAAGTTTAGAAGCTTTCTTTTATCATGTATGTGACAGCATGCAAAGGCTTCTATTCCCTGACATAACGTCAGGTTACTGCCACAAGCAACATACGTATCTATCACAGCAGCATTAACTCTGTCAAATCAAAATCTGTAAACAGTTGACTTCGCTAAGATACAAAGCTCTGAAAATTCAAAATTAGGTTTCTCTAGTATCAAAATTTCAGTAGTATAAACAACATACATATCATTACAATGCACCACACACTGACAAAAAAGTACAGACTGGAATACTGGAAGACTTACAAGAATTTCCAGGTGCAAGCAAGCTACTTTTTTTGAATTCAAGATGTATTCAACATCTGCCTTCATAAGGACTGATTTTAGCTGCTGATACTCACTGTGCCTCATGGCCTCGACAATTACAACTAACCCTCCTGAGAGTCTTGTAATCCTACATGGCTAAATATTCAGCCCCTAAATTCTAAAATATTACCCATGAAGAAAAGAGGCAGTTCATTCCTATCACTGACAATCTAATTACTGAGTTTTAATACTTAATACTTATTATCAGAAGGTTTCACATGTGTATATGGTATACTATAAATGCTTAGGAGCACACCTGTGGAAGAAGTTGTAAGTTCCTATGATTAGTAATAACCTAATGACTACTTTACAAATACTACAGGACTATACAAACATTTATTAACCAGTTAATTATTAGGACATTTTAAAACTGCTTTAGAATGAAGTTTTTAACTACAAATTTTTACAACATCACAATGGGATCATTGTGCCCTGTCATCTGACAAGCAATAAATAATACTAGTACTATAACAAAAAAAATAACACATTCCACTTGTTTCAAGGTTGAGAGACCAAATTAGGGGATAATGAGTATTATGTAGTCATTTATCTATATGTTTTGCCATTCACTGGCTGCTTATAACGCCTCTATTTTTGCTGAGCTTGTCAGCAGTTGCTCAAAGATCTACACGTCTTCAAGCTTTACTAGATCAGGGCCATCATTCCCAA
The DNA here is from genome assembly GCA_033459285.1 of Clamator glandarius. Lineage (NCBI taxonomy): Eukaryota > Metazoa > Chordata > Aves > Cuculiformes > Cuculidae > Clamator > Clamator glandarius. Next base: position 666,809 of record JAUNZM010000614.1, on the reverse strand, counting down.
AAGTGTTTCATTATTTACCCATATTTGCCTACCTACATACACAGCTGCTGGGTTATTTTGGATTTTGAATACAAAAGGAAACAAAACAAAATACCGAAACCAGCAGTAATCTGTTGCAATTCACAGAGACAGTTGTGTATATTAGTATGAAGATACTGAGCTTATGCAACTGGTATTTGTACTTTGTTTCTCTCTTTTATTGAAGAACAGGATGCATGTGCCTGTTTGTGTGTGTTTACAGACATTAATAGTTGGACACGATGATCCGGTGGGTCTCTTCCAACCTGGTTATTCTATGATTCTACGATTTGCCCAGAGAGAAAAATCAGAATGCTAGTCACAGCTCCAAGGACAGCAAATGCACTTTCTTCAGTGACTGATTGATGGGGTGTTGGAGCAACACAGAAGTGTTACTAGACAACTGAGCCCAGCTCACCCTCCTGCCTTTTGAAGCCTAGATAAATATTCCACATCAGCTCCAATGAAAGGCAGAGGAGTGCCACAATCTGGATGGGTAGGTGACTTGAGGATGCTTTCTGAGGAGGTGGCAGCCATGGATTCGAACCCCAACACTTTGACCACTAAGCTCTGGGATTAGTTTCTTCCCCTTAATCTAAGAGATGCAAAGGGAGGATACAGGTAGATACAAGATATCCACTGATTTAAGAGCTCTGGAAAAATGGTGGAGGAGATAAGAATAATGATCAAAGTTTTTGAACACTTTTGATATATGGAGATAGTAAATAGACTTCTAAGTCTGGAAAAGATGCTGAGAAGAAGAAATGACAGATTTATAACATCATTTATAGCATGAAGAAGATCAAGAAATCAAAGCAGTCTGTGTTGTTTCAAATGAAAGTAGTAAGGAATATCCAATAAAGCAATCAAGCAGTAGAATTAAAATGAGCAAATGAAGTGCTTTTTCTTACAATGCGGAAAAACTCATTGCCACAGGATAGAATCACAGAATCATAAAATCCCCAGGCTGGAAAAGACTGCTGAGATCATTGAGTCCAACTGTACCTGTCCACTACTACATCATACCCCTAAGCACTTCATCTACCCACTTCTAAAATACCTCCAGTGATGGTGACTCCGCCATCCTCTTGGGCAGCCTGTTCGAGTGCTTGATAACCCTTTTGCTGAAGAAGTTTTTCCCTATGTCCAATCTGAACCTACCCTGACGCATCCTGAGTTAATTCCTCCTTGTCCTATCGTCTATTACTTGGGCAAAGAGATCAACACCCACCTCTCTACAACCTCCTTTCAGGATGCGATGGTGCATACACAAAAATACGTTCAAAAGGGGATTAGATAAATTAATGTATGACAGGCCCATCAGAGGCATTAAACACAATCTAATGCAACCTCTAGCTCTGACAGCCTCTGAACCACTCAGCTGACAGAAGAGGGGACGACATATGAGGGGTAGGATCATTCCACTGCCATATTTCTATGTGCTTTTCCCTGAGCATTCGTCAGATGCCCTGTCTGAACAGAGTCAATCCCTTATCTTGATCAAGAATGGCCATTCTTACATTTTGATAAAGAAGAAACATGATTGCAGACCATGTTCTTTTTATAATCCAGGCTGTCCGATTTTATCTGCCAGAAAGACAGAACAGTGTATCTGGGACTGTAGTATCTTCACAGCAAATTAGCTGCCCAGTTTATCAGTTCTTGAGCTTAACTTCAGTGGTGAGTCACCTATACAAGCCTATTAGTTCATGCATACTCTTTCAGCATAACCATTACAGTTTCATTAACCTTTCTAGAGCACCTGCTAAAGATCTCATCTTGTTACCAAAAAGAAAAAAGTTGGCAAAGTTGGAAAGCTGCTTTTAATCTTCTGCATTTTTGTTGATAAAATCAACATCAAAGTTGCTGTCTCCTCAAATAACTCAGTGCTTCTTGCAGTCTCCTGACATTTAAGGGCACATTCTCTAGTTAAATTAATGCCAGCAGCACTGACTGCAACCTCTTTTTATAACTTTATGGTGTGCTATGTTATCTATCATTCTACCTACAAAGATAAATTGATCATATACTTTTACAGATGTATAGTCCTTTTTTTACAGTTCCCTGAACATTTGCCCATCCCCCCCACCCCAGTATTAACAAAAAATAAATCCAAGCAGCCTGATACCATGTCCAAAGAAGCGCTGACTTCATCTTCCTACCCTAGGAAAACTAGCAGACTCAAAGCTGACATCTCCTTTAGAAGAATGTCCTCCTCTGAGACTCAGTCTTGAATGACAACAGAAATTCAGCTAAATGTTACTCCACTAACTACAACTGCAATAGCACAATACAGGGTGAGAACAGCTTTCAGAGAGTAGATTCTAGGCTTTTTAACAGTTTTCACGATGAAGACAATTTGCTAGGCTTAGCTTCATGACACAAGGCACTTAGAAGGCTCCTGCACATGGAACAGGAGGGAAAGAAAAGAAGAGGTGATCAGAAAATCTAATATCGCAGGCCAACCTGTCAGAGACTAAACAGCAAAACCAAATAGGTGGCCACTGGCAGGGCTCACTGGGCATTTCTTCTTGGATTGCCTCCTTCTGTAAGCTGCAGCATGCACCTGATAGCAGAAGGGTCTCCTGACAGTCAGGTGAACATCCTGCCAATGGACTACATTGTGTAATCTCTGCATGGACCCAAACAATCACTCCCTAAGACAAACACATCTACAGTCAGTCCAGCAACCTCTTCCAGCATTCAGTTCCCTCAGATTAACTTGTGATACAGAGGGCAATTATGAGTCAATACTGATGTGGTCCAACCCAAAACCATCACTTATACTGGAAAGCAGTCTTGTAACAAATCCATTTCATCTGCTAAACCCAGGCAGGCTGATGAGGAACCAGAAGCAAAATGATTTTGTGCCATCACAAATCATACGCATTTCAGTCTGTATCTCATCTGAATAAAGACAAAAGTAATTTCTACTATTACCAGTTTGGCAGCACAATCTGGAAAGAAGCATTTCCAGTTTTGCTATGCGGAGTGTTTATATCAACTTTTTGTACGTAATTTACCTTTGTAAGGACAGTGCATTAGACTTCTCCTTGCAACACCTCAGAAGACGTTAAACTCAGGTTTAATTTGCAAGTGTGTGTGTGTGTGTCCCGACTGCTATGTGAATAGTTCTGTATCTAATAGTCCCGAACTACACAGAACACTCCCCCCACATTGAATTGGACACTACATAAGCACATTTGAAAATCAGTGACAATCTGTCTCCAAAGAAGGAGCTTAGAGGTCTCCCTCTCATTTAATTTCAATCATGAATTCAGTAGGAATTCAGTGCATACTTTCTCCAGCAGATCAGAGCCCCAGAACTTAAATTCAAGTGACTAAGTGGTAAGGTATATCATTTGTGAGTGGAAAGAGACATCTACATGGCAACGTGGAATCTCAGGAGCATATTGGAAACTGTGGTCCACTGGCTTTCACCCGTGGTGGCATTATGGCCAATATCCTATAGCTTGGGCTGGGGACATGGGAAAGCCATGATCCACTTCTTGTTCTAACATGGCCTCTTGGCCAGTCCCAGGCAAGTCACTTCAGCCCCTGTGTTTCAATTATTCTAACTGCAGAGCAGATAACAGGAATGACCTTTGCAAAGCATTCAGAGAACTAGATTCTTCATCATCACCTTCCCCATATACTTTACATTTAATCTCTTCATACTAGTGCTTTCAGCTTCAGAGTTATTTGTGGGCAGGAAGGAAAGCAAGTTGAGCTCCTCTCTAACTGACATTGCTTTTGGAACATTTTCTCGTTTGTGGGCCTGATTCTTCAGAATTTCATCAGATGTGCCCCTGGGTAAATCCAGCCTACCATGGGAATTCATTCAGAAAGGCAGAGCTGAGAACTATCATGCCGTCACAACTACTGGAATAACTCTTGATTTACATGAATGGAAAAGGAAACCAGGCTTACCGTTTCCAATTGCTGAGCTGAGATCCTGTCAGATAAGAAAAGAGCATTAACAGGACAAAGCTGAAGTACTTAATATGCTGCCAATACTTCCTATCCCCAAAGACTGCAGAACTGGATGCTTCACTCTAAAATGTTGCATTTTTCAGAAAAGCTTCTAGGACATGCAGTTCAGGCAGTTTTAGAGGAAAGGATACTACGACTCTAGCTAATAAAGTAACATTTGACATCAACCTCCAAGTCACCTCAATTTGGAAGAAAGAGCACACCTTCTGTCTGGAAAGATATGTCAAAATCCTGATTCATATATTTAGAAAAAGAGTGAAATACCTTCTAATTAACCCAGTGTCAAGGTAATAAAAAGGGATAGCATACCCATATTATTTTTGCATAAATTATGCAACAAAATAAGTAAAGCAGAACACCCCCATAGGATTAATGAAACATTTCTATCAAACTTAACACATTTATGAAATCTTGTGTATTACTGATACTTGGAGCCAACAGTCTGAAATTGCAACACCCATCTCCTCCACTGCATTAGTAAATTAAAACCACACAAAATTTGCTTTTGTTATAAAAACAATAGGCTTACCATAAAATATGCTTTTCTGTTTTTGAAATGCATTGCACAATGTTGCTATACAGACTTCACTCTTTCTATCATTTTATTTTGGGGCAGTATAATTTATGCCACTTGGCACTACTCCAGCAAAACACTTATAAAAAGTCTTAATCTTTAAGCATGAGTAGCCCTGCTGAAGTCAAAAAGAAGTCAATTATTCCTCTACTTAAAACTAAGCATGTGCTTTAAAACCTTGGTAGATCCAGCTATTTATGAGGAAAAGGATTATAAGAGTCTCTTCTAACTGCTTAACTTTGCAGAGGCCAAAATGGCCAGAGGCTGCTGATATTTAGTGATATCTGTGTGTCTCTGCAGAGGTGAAGACTGAAATCCATCTGCCAGACACCACTGAATTTTACCACAGGATACGGGTTCTGGGGTGCGTGTGGGCATGTTTCAACCTAAGTTCTGACTAAGACAACCCACCATATCGTTATGACAGTTCAGAGGCAGTGCTTTTTATAAGATGAGCTTGTTCAGTGATATATGGAGGAGCGGGTTTCTGCGCCAGCTTGAAAAAAAAGATGGGGAAAGACATGCATAAAAGTGAAAGAAATGACAGGAGTCAAGAAATACAAAAGCTCCTTCATTTAAAAAAAAAATTAAACACATAATCTAGAAAACAACTGTGTTGCAGTAAGAGGACAGAAAGCTGCTAGCTTCACCAGAGAAAATCCAAGAGAAAGAAATGGGTATTTTCCTACCAGCAGGAACTGTATTTGTCTAAGTCTGCAAAGCAAAACCATGATGTAATTGCAGTCTACGTTAGCACCAGCTGAACACATTTAGTGCAGCAACAGCACAAGCAGACACATGAGCATGACCTTTAACGGAGAGCTAGCAACCAGCATATAGACCCAGGTCTGGACTTCAACAGCTAGATGTGCTAAAGATCATGCCACTGCAGCTTTACTCAGTCCTTTACTGGCATGATTAAGTGAACCTAATAAAACCTGCTCTTACCACTTGGCTCAGCACAGCACACTAGCTTGCAAAAATCAGATAGACAAAGCTGCATTTACGGTAATGCTGTGTTGCTTTTTCACCTCAGACAGTGCTTTTGGAAATGCACTCAATTTCCTTATCAAGTTCCTTCAACCCATAGAAAGCTAACTGTAGGGTCCAGATGTGTAGTCCTTAATCCCTGTCAAGTTTCAGACCATGAGACTGACTCTGGCAGTGACAGCACTTTTTGTCATGTTGTTATTCCCACACAGTACAGGTTTCCCACAGAACTCAAGCCAGCTGGCTGAACTAATATTGTGATAGCTCTCCTTAACCATTAGTCTAGGACAAAATCAAACTCAGGATCTAACAGTGAACTGATCTATATGCTTCCAGTCATATCGAAAGGTGCCACCATGATTTAAAAACACACTAGAAGCACAACCCAACTGGCTGTATTTTGAATAAATCCAGCTTCATCAACGTATGTAGAGACACTTCTCTAAGTTAAAATGTGTGCGGCCACTTAAACATCTCCATTTAGCCTAAATATTCCTTGTTTCCTTGGCACAAATATAATTAAAGATAAAATAATGATTTAGACCCTCTTCCTAAAAAATTCCCAGCTATACACATCAATCCAAGGACACTGCCTCCTTACAGAACCCAGTTCCACAGCTGGCATCCATGACTACTATTTCAGCACAAGGTTTTCCTAGCAGACAGCTGTCCCCAGTTCAGCTAAACACTAACATTATTCAAGATGTTGCAGGCTGTAATTTAAAAGCGAGAGTTAATTTCTTCACCTTGCTGGAAATTGTAACTTTAGTGTTGCATGTATGACTCCAGCAGGCACTCCTTACACTGTACAAATAAGCTGAGTCACTGCTCACGAGCAACAAAGAAAAATCAGCACTCTCTCAACCTGTCACAAATACCTAACAAATTTCCATTAGAACTGCCAACAAAAACTAAAACCTCAAGAGAAACGTAAGAAATATATCCACAGTTAAAAAAAACCAAACCCCAAAAGAGAATCCATTCCAGATTGACCCTAAAATCAGATTAATGGATTATTTTTCTGCAGCATCTATTACACTCCAATGTGACAGATCTTCCAGATATGCTGAGAAAAGATGACACAATATTACAGATCCCAAGCACTGCATGTGTGATTAAAGAAAATCCATTAGCAAAACATGCACAGCTATTATATTTTAAATGTTGAAAAATGGCAATATTTGGTCTTCTTTCAATAATAGTCTGAAAACACCTCAATCTAAAACTGTAAATACAATTTAAAAGCCTTGACTGTTGAAAAATAGTTTTGTTCATACAGTACAGTGCAGGTGAAAGGATTAGTGTTTTTTGATTTACTTCTGGGTTGTTGACCTACAAATGACTGGTAGCATTTTTGTTGTTGTTTTCTTTTGGGTTTGGTAGGGGTTTTTTTTTGTTTTTTTTTTTTGAGACAGTCCAGCACTTAGCAACCACTGACCTTTATATGTTTTTTAACATGGCAGTGCTTCATAAAACTGTGCTCTGTAACAACAAAGCTGCAATGAAACAGGTAAAAGGAACTAAATATTCAGGGCCAGAAAGTCAGCTGAAGGAAATTATCTCTGTTCAGCTAAAATGAATGGATTTTCACCTCTTTAAACTAGCTGGGGATCTGGCACTAAAGCTTCAAGTCAGAAAAGCTCAGGCAGGCTGTATTCAACTCTCTAAAGATAAGCATGCCTCAGATAAACACAGAAATGTAGTGCAGGGTCAGTGCAGTTTGATCAGCTTGTATCAGCTGACTTCCCACTTTATCCCTTTAAATAAACCATTCATTTTCAGAATTCTAGCCTGCAAGTTTTTAAAAAAAGAGCTGCTTGAAACATTCACAGTGACTCACCAAAAAAAAACCCCACCAAATGAAAACCCATTCAGTTCATCCACAAGGATCCTGTGACTGAAAAAAATAAAAGAACAGAAGTGATGATGAATACCAAGCCCCAGCCTTTCTCAGGGGAAAGCTTGATACTTTTCCCTCTTCTTTGTGGAGAAAAGCCCCATGTGGAAATGCCTGGCTTCTGTGGGGCTGTTGGTGCTGGGGTCTGACTCTGCATCTCTACATCTCTGCCAAGAAGGGGGACAGAAAGAGGCTGGACTGAACTCCTTCACACCTGCTCCCGCTGACAGGACACAATGAAATCGCCGTGTTTACTCTGTGTCACGTATCCTGTTAATTCAGTACAGAGCTCCCTGCAGAATAAGAGATCAGAGCACAGTAGGATAAATCAGAAGTGTGTATTTATAATCTCTGTCTTCTGATAAGTTAGCAGCATGTACCAGTTTTTCCTTGAAATAAGTCTGAAGGGGAGGAACAGACGTCAACCTGAAAGCATAAGAGTACTGTAAATGTCCTGTGTTCTACCATTAGGCACATAAAAATGCTTTGCGTTTATGTACGCCTCTACTTTCCTTCTCAGAAGGCCATCATGCAAACCATCTGTAATTTAGAGCATACAATTTAATTTCTTTTTCAAACCAGCATATCTGAAAGACAGGTATAGCGTTCCTCTTTGTTCCCACCACACTGAAGGGACTGTACTTGCATTATTACATCCACATCTTTCCTGAAGTAAACCAGTATATCTGAAAGACAGATATAGTTTTCCTCTTTGTTTCCACCACACTAAAGGCAGTGTACTTGCATAATTACATCCACATCTTTCCTAAAGTACCTTGCTGAAAGGATATACAAAGTCACTGTGTAGCAGTTCTTACTCCAAGGCACTTGAAAGCACTCAAGCTCTCTGCTGACCTGATTGGGAGTTTTGCCTCCGGAAGGTTTAACAGAGGTTGTCGTTATGTATGTGATATACCCTACCATAATTAATTCCCCCAGAGAACGACATCTAGAGGAAGCACGGTTCAAATACACAGCACACACCTGAAATTTGAGATTTTGAATCAGATTCCCAACAGCAAGATGAATCCATGAAGATCTGACATTTTTATTTTCCTTGACTGTAGATACATGACACAAACTAAAAACCTGCCATAAAGAGACTAGCTTAAAAACTGTTAAGACATATAGGTAAAAATCAGCATTCTTTGTTCTTGAAAAGGTTTGATGGAACAGAAATACAGAAGGTGTTTAAAATTACCATGTGCCATTTAATATAAGATGAAGTAATAGCTCACTTCAGCCTTAGTGGAAAAGATTCAGAGCTGTAATCGTTTTTCAAATAATTACCCTGTTCATCAGGCTTCAGCACAAGATGACTCCAAGCAGAAGAGAAATAGAGAGACAGGCTATGAAAGCCTCAGCAGATACATATATCAAGCTGAAAAGTGATGAGAGCACTTTGTAGGCATTTGTCAAGTTACGGGCCCAAATTACACTAAAATTGAAATGCAAGGGAAGGGCAAGAGCAGACAGAAGTATCAAGTTCATCTACCACACAAAGGGTCTTTGGAGAAAAAAAACTAGGGAGGGTGGGTAGGGATGCTGACTGGCTGAGGCAGCTCCTCAAAGCTACAGCACTGAATTAATGCTTTTACACGCATAACCTGTGTTTTTGACTCAGCCATGACCTGGATCTGTGTGGTTACCCAGGGAAATGAGCTTGCAGCAGAGTTACTATCTGGCAAAAAGCTGGCACAGCTTACTACTGCTCTACCTTAGAGAACAGGTATGAATATTTCACTTGTGCAATTCCAGGATAGTGCAAATGTATCCTTACCCAGGGTAACTACAGTCTTTGCTGCCCAGTGCTCAAGGAAATCCCACATCAGCTTGCATGAATGAATCTTCCCCAAAGAAGTGGCAACATAAAATCCAACATGCTGACTAAATAATCCTGCAGATTAAGTCCTTGGGGTCCATTCCTGTACAGACTAAATAAACTGCTTAGGCATCCTTTTCCTGAAGGTCTTAGAGAAGTTAGCAAAAGCACAGACGTGAGCTGTGGTGCACTTTTAGGATGAAATAGACACAGAATAAATTAATTTGGAGAAACATCAGTTCTACTGGAAGCTCAAAGATTCCTTAATGCATCCAATTTGTGATTGCTGATTTTTTTTTCACCTGTGTGTTTTTTTGCACTTTGTTCCTTATTTATAATAAGGTTATACAGTACCTACATTTGGCAGATTTGATATAGGTACAGGCCTTTTAATTATTTTTTCCTCAGTCTCCTTCTCCTTCCCCTTTATGCCAAGATCACAGCGCTCTCTGTCAGGTACCTCCAGATATAAATTTATTTTTTAGGTAACACGTGCCATTCAGTCAGCCTCAATGCAGAAATTTTAATGTGATTCCAGTTACCCAAACAGTTTCATCTCCCCACTGAAAACTATAAGTAATAATGCAATGCGTTTGATTCCCTCAGATATGTGAAGTCTGCTTTAGTAACCCCACAGAACCACATATCCCAGATTGCCGTCTCTTCTGAGGCATTTGCTGTTTCCAATGGATACAAATTCTGACCTTTATATTCAGGTTTACAGCTAATGGATAACTACAGCCTCAAGTATAAAGAATATCAGTGTTGCAAAGCCACAGCATGACAACAACCACAGCAGATAAACTCACAAATACATAAAAATTATAATCTAGACACAACTTCAGTTGTAGCACACAACACCTACTTGACTTTCTCTGTAATACACTTCTGTAGAAGTTACACCAGCAAAGTCTACCCTTGGAAAGGGTTTAAGTCATTGAAACATTTCCTCTCTCCATGTAAGCTGTGTGTTCCCTTTTGTTAATCCAGCTAACTGTGCTGACAGTGTAGCCTGGCATGGCTTGGTAGAGCTCTGCACCACTGTGAACCACTGCAGCCTGACTTAAAATACCATGCTTTGCTGTGGGCAGCATCTGCAGCAGCAGACAGGAGAGGCACTGTTCAGATACACCGGATCTCCCTGTCTGAACTGTGTTAACTACAAAATTCTCTGTGTAAGTGAGAAAACACAGCCAGTGCACTGTGTTTTCTCATCCCTCCTTTTTCTTTCCCATGGGTTGTGCTGCAGGACACATCTGTGTGACAATTTTTTCTTTTGCTGCAATAAAAGTTAAACTGCAACTTACCTTGTCAAATAAGCCATTCCCTGGTTTATTATTGCTACTCAGGAAGCAGGCCTAAATTCCAAGAGTAAAAGAAATAGTTTGATTGTTCTAAGTTGTGTCTCCACTTGGGTCTTCAGCTAATTTTTTATAAGTTTTAGAGTGTAGCCCAGTCCTAAAGCACCTATGACTACTTTTTATGAGCACGGTGGACTGGCAGAAGGAAGGGACAACTTTGACATCAACGAATACAGCTGCATCTCAGGCCCTTGTATACATGCAATTGAGCTATGCTGGCTGCTGCACTGCTACCTGTTTTGAGCACTACTACCATCCTGCAGTGAAGAGCTATCTACAGTCTTAGTTGTTCTAGATTATCCAAGGGATGAGCCCATTCAATCCACAAACATTAGTTTGTGGACCACAAATGCAGGAGACATTGTACAGAAACTGCTGTACTCTTACAGCTGCAATAAAACAAAACAAAGTTAAATATTCTTGGGAAAACAACACAAGCTGATGTAACGTAGAATGAAGCCTGAAACTTACTGCCTACGTGAACTCATCCTATTACTACTTTATTATAACAAAGAGAAAGGCAAAAGTTAAGTTTTTAATTAATAATCCTAATCAGAAATGTGCAGCAAAGATGGAAAACTCAGCCAGTTCTACTAATTTTGGAACATTTCTATTATGGGATTTAGTGCTGTAGCTGATGTAGGGGGAGTAAAAAATATCTTGCCAACCATCAACTGAAAGATGGAACCAGTCATATCTGGCCAGCTTTCCTTAACAATTTGAACTAAACACTAAACTGCTTTTACTTAGGTCTCAAATTTATCCCTTGAAGGTTCCCCTTTTGTAATACCTGTCCCACTCCTTGTTAGGATCATCAATCAATTATAAATGAAATTTCAGCCTGGAGAAGAGGAGGCTGAGGGGAAACCTCATAGCTCTCTACAACTACCAGAAAAGAGGTTGCAGCAAGGTGGGTGCTGGTCTCTTTCCCAAACAAAAAGTGAGGATGAGAGCAGATGGTCTCAGGTTGCAACGCAGGAAGTTTAGACTGGATATTAGAAAAAAATTCTTCAACAGAAGTGTGGTCAATCACCGGAACACGCTGTCCAGGGAAGCGGTAGAGTCACCATCCTTGGAGGTGTTAAAAAAGCGAACAGTTGTGGTGCTTCAGGACATGGCTTAGTAGGCATGGTGGTGGTAGGCTGACATTTGGACTTGATGATCTTTAGAGGTCTTTTCCAACCTCACTGATTCAATGATTCTATGAAATGTAAACCCCTAAATGTCAAATAAGTGAAGATATTAAGGAGCCTAAGTCACATTTTCATATGAGCACAGGTGTTAGCTCATATAACATGGTAAAACGCCAGCTCTGGTTTCTACATTCTGCCTCTCTACAGCTCTCTCACCAACTTCAACTATACAGATTACTCTTTCTAACTTCCTAGCCTAATCTGATACATGTTATTGTTATTCCCTGTTAAAGAGCTCTTCTACTGTTCCCCACTCACAACTGCTTTTCAGTGGTGTACAAAGTGATTACAAGATGTTTGATGTACCACACAGCTGCTGAGAAGTTCAAACAAAATATAACTGCAAGGAGTCTGGAGCTGAAATGGTTTACTACGGTTATAAAACATCTATGAAACATGCTTCTACAAAAGAACAGTTTTTTGCTTCCTGCCTACTGGTGGACAAACAGCAACTTACTATGCAGAGGAGGTGAATTACTACATTTTCTGATTTGCAGGAACAGCCCCATAAAACTATGTGAAAGCTCCAGATGGATTTTCTACCTTCCCTCAAGTCCAAAGAACAAATTTTGGCTTTCCCTCACTCTGCTTTCCCTTCTATTTTCCACATCTCCATTTCCTTGCCTGCTGTTCCAAATACTTCACCACCAAATGGCTAGAAAATTCGTAGGAGAAAGAAGCTGTTGCTTGAAAAGGAAATGGGAGAATCCACTCCAATGCAGTAATTAATGCCTTTAGTTTTATTGATGGCTCATAATGTGAATTTATGTCTCATCCCTCTGAACAGAAAGCTACCGAACTTTAAAAAAGACAATTATTCACAGACAACAGAAGACAGTGTCAAGGATCTCTTTAAAAGCTAGTGCTTTTTAGGTTTATGAAGCTGGCATAAGGAAACTCACACACTGACTGCTGAAACGCAGTCACAGCTTTGGGGAGACAGAGCCAGGGCCTAATACTGTGCTTTCAGCTGGCTTCAGCAAATGCCATGCTTCCCTTAAAAATGTCTTCCTGCTCCTCATAAAACATTGGTTTGGCAATAGAAAAGCTCTCTACTGAAGTTTCACGAGATCTTTTTATTAATGGAATAATAATAATTCTTTCTGCTGTTATTTAACCAGGCTGTCACTTTCAGATCAAGATTTCCGTGAAAACCTAAAAGAGGTGCAAATCCCTAGTTTCTAAGGGAGGCTGATTCCTGTGAGCCATGCTAAGACCCCAGCCTTTTACTGCAGCTCCAACACATGCAGGCTGGTTAAGCTGTACTGATAACCACTTGCAGCATCCCTTATTACCCTCCTTACTCATTCTGCTACTGCTTGTTACACATGCAAATGAGCACATAAGACCCAGAAACAAACTGTATGTATTTATCTACTCTTCACTTAAATGTCACAAACTGTCCCTACCCAGGTGGTATAAAATTTCCTATGGATTTGTATCCTCTGCCTCTGACCCCATTGCAATCTGCCTTGGTTGCCCCATCAGCCCTTCTCCCAGAGCATTCTGGAAGACGTCATGGCAGTGCTGCTGCCACAGAATCACAGAATAGTTCGGGTTGGAAAGGACCTTAAAGATCATCTAATTCCAAGCCCCCTGGCACGGACAGGGATATGTCCCACCAGATCAGGCTGCCCAAGGCCCCATCCAACCTGGCTTTGAACACTTCCAGGAATGGGGCATCCACAGCTTACCTGGGCAACCTGTTCCACTCTCATTGTGAAGAAATTCTTCCTAATGTCTAGCCTAAATCTGCCCCTCTCCAGTTTATACCCATTGCCCTTAGTCCTATCACTACATTGTGTCCCAGCATGTTGTACTGGCTGCATGGCTGCTGGCTGTGCCACTGGCAGCCACCAACCTCAGCACAGCACCACCCAGCTTTGCCTGCTCCATCTGACTTGAACTCAGCCAGCTGCATTTAGGAAACTTGCAGAAACTTAATTACCTTTGGAACTTCTAATACGCTGTCAAAACTTGTTTGAAATCAGCCAATATTTTCAAAAGTGCCTAAAGTATAAAAAGCCCAACTGCATAATCCCCATTTCCTTAGTAAAACAAGTTTAAAAAGCAGGAATATAATTAGAACATTTCCATTTGAAGCCAACGGGAGTAAGTTCCTCCATAGGTTTTAGCAGAACAAAACAAAACAAATAAACAAAACCACACCAAAACCAAACAAATGTAGATTTCTAAATAGGTCTGAAAATACAGTAGGAGCTATTAAAATAGCATTGCACACAAAACTGATAAATAAGCATATTTCAGGGGCTGGATCAGAGACTGATGTCCTGCTCCTTTGAAACATTCCTTCACTAGCTCGAAACTTTGTTTTGTTACTATAGTTACTCTAGCTACAAGTGGCCCTGACTAAGGCACGAGGTATTTGTTATATAAAACCTCAACACAACTACAGCCTTAAACTTCAGAAAGTACCAGCTCTGCGCTCAGTCCTGCTTGCAAACTCAAAATGCTTTCATGCTGACTAGGACGTACTCTTGAGCACGGGTTTTATGGCACTATTTATGTGCTGAAACATAATCAACATTGTTCACAATATATACTAAAACCACAACGGAATTTAGATGGACCACGCATTGAGCAAGACGAGCAGAGACTTCCGCCCCAGACAATTAGCCTGTTGGCAGTGGCTGTCATGTGCAAGGGAAACGGGCAATCCAGTTTAAATAAAATTTGCTGACAGCCCATCAAATTTAATGGAAAAAATGCTTGTAACCAGACAGAAGAGCATCAAGTACAAAACACATCCTGCAGCACTGTGATTTTTTGTTTTGTTACATTTCTATCTACTTAGTTTGATAAAGTTTAATATCAGTAGGAAAAAAAAAACCATCCTCTCTTCCTTGGCCTTTAATGTATTCTGGTTTCACAGATTTTTTTTCTTATTCTTCTGGAGGATATTTTCAGCCAGACAAACTGCTATTATGCATAATCTTGGAAAAGTGGCTTATGAGATCCCCAGTGAAAACAGGGAGATGACAGGACCTCATTTTTCAAGGTAGTCATCTGATGATCATGTTCTACTATTATGTGCCAGTCTGATTCAGGACATCTGCACTGTTCTCAGCTGTATTTTTTTCCCCTACTTGGTTAGGGTAAAATAGTGTGGCTTTCCTTCTCTTCAGCTTGAAATCTAGACACTAAGCTTTTTCTTAAAAGGCCAACAGCCCAAACAGAACCTGCTCACAAGTGAAGATAAACATTTTCAGTTGCTGAGGTCAGAAAATACATCTGTTTGTACACTTGTTTTCCTGCAGTAAGTATCGCTCAGGCTGAGGCCAAGCCAACGAATAGGGATTTTTCTACCACAGTGCTGATACAAGGCTATTTAGTTAACTTCTGAAATGGCAGCTGTAGCCATTTATGCTACACAGCTTAAGCTTTAAGCAATTTGCATGCTACAGAAGACTGGAAGGGTATCTTTCCCTTCCTCTCCCTTCCTCCCTCATTGCTGACACCCTGTACTATTCTTAGTCCGCAGAAATCAGTGGTGTTAATTTTGGAGTTCACACATCAGAGGAAGCATTTAGAATTTATTCATTCATTTGTGAGAACCTGTACAAAGCTTTGTCCTTAATAACGGAGCTGAACATTTTTTTTAGCTGTGAAATTATTTGCAACCAGCCTTACAGCTTATTACAGCCTCCTAGTGCTGAAGAGCAAATCTGCCCTACCCTATAAGAAACATGATTTCCTTGAGGTGCTGTTTTGACACAGAATTGCTCCACTGGTTCTTTCCTGTAATAATAGTGCTCACAGTGACACCTGAAACCATGATTTCTGTCTCTCCCATGTCCTGCAACTAATGGTCTAGACTATGTAGGCAAATAATGGTACTTGCTAAAATACGTAATTTGTGTGCGCTGCTTCTAGCTTTTCATGGCATTGCAACTTTACACTGTACCATTACTCAAAATGTGTTAAGAGAAAAAAACCCAAATTGTTGTTCAGCTGTGTTATTGCTTATACCCAGATCCCCAGATTCAGGGCGCACATTGCTATACCTTGTAAAATGAGACACTGGCTTTACCATGTGCAGGGGCCAGTTAGATGACATCAGAGGTGGACATTGCCAAATCTAAAATATAGGTTTTACATCAGAAGTTTGCAGGAGATCTAGGCAGACAAATGAGCAAAGTCTAAATTAATACCTGATGCACATCCAATGAAGAAAACATTTCAAGGATTAGGCATGTTCTGAGCTAGTAAAGCATCTAAAGAAATTATTTCTTTTAAAACCAGTTTGAGCTATCAAACTGTTTTTGGGAACACCAAAAATCTGTCCTAGAATTCTCTATATGCTTTTCAATGTCACTATTATAGCTAATAAGCAGAATAAAATACCCCTGCAGCAGCTTATTTAGATATTGTCCTTTAACAATATGAACACAGGGTTTCAGAAGTTTAACATGCGTTTGTTTCTACATCCTCCAAAAGCATAGCTGAAAGGGTAAGTCGTAAGCTTGCTTTGCTCTCTTCCTTTCTATACATATCAGATGATCCTTTTTAAAAAAACAAAGGTTTGATTCAGACGCATTTTGCCTCTGCAAAATTATTTCTTAAAATTGTATGAAATGTAATGGGGCTTTGCTCAAAAGCAGTCTTGCATATGTGGGACAAAATAAGGCTACCAAACCTAAGAAACACAGAGTGTATTGGGCAGCAGAGAGAGAAGAGAAACAGTGTCAAAAACTGTGGGCTTTCAGATGCAAGTTTTCCTGCCCTGTAAAACCACAGCGCGCACCTCCCCCGCCCCCCCCCCCCCCCCCAGACATCATTACCCTACAGGATCTCCCTTGCCCTTCCTCACAGACATTTAGCACAGGACTATGTCCCTGCTATGCAAACCCTTGGCAGGTGGCCAGGGAAACAGCAGGCAACTGCTGGTTGTCACTGAGAAAGAAGCAACATAATCCCAGAGTTGCTGGTAAAGCAGGCTTCAGCCCTTATTATATTTGAAAATTATCTGGTGTGAAGGCTCCAAAGAGTGCATATATATTGAACCTTTTTATTCATCTTTTTTTAAAGTGAACTTGAAAAATAAAATATTTTTCCAGTTGGCATATCCAAAGTGAAAATGTGCAGCCTCTTGATTAAGATGTGACATAGTTTATAACCCTGGCAACAAAGGAGACTCCAAGCATTTCCATCTGCTTTAACACAAGAGCAGTAAACAAGAAAATGTACCATCCAGTTTAGTTCCAGAAGAATATTTTTGATTTAAATATAGTTTAGTATAAGTATCCTGACTCCTGCATGCAACTGTGTAAGAAAAAGCCTTAATTCACACAAGCACTTTGGATGCAAAAATACCCCTCCAAACAATAAACTCCCAGTACTACTGTGCACAGCTACAGAACAGCACTACAGCAGTGGCTCAGAGAGGCTGCAAATGTCTCTGTGCTCTTCCTCTCAGGAGTTATTCCTTCTGGAGGTGTAGGAAGAGCATAGATAAAAGCAATCCCAGACAGATTAAAAATCCCCACGAGTGAGATCCGCACAGCTAGCTGACAGTGGCATGAATTACCCCAAATGAACACTGGCCCCATGCCACTTTGGTGGCTACCCAAGGTGCACATTACTGGTACCTTTGTTTTGTTTTAACCTTGCATGTGGGACATCTAAGCCTTGGGGACTGCTCCGTGCATTAGCATGTGCTTGGTTTCTGCAGGCCAGATTAATTTTTTACCCTTTTGCTCTCAAAGACTCCATCTACTACCTAGTGCTAGTTACTACTGATACTTTGCCCACCTTGCTGGCAGCCACTGCAGCTCAATACATTCAGACTAGCTGATGCTTACTTGAAGAACTGCTATGCATCTCAATGCACCTCGCAGGGTCCACAAAGCTCAAGAGCAGGGGCACAAACAGCTGGGCAGTTCACCCACACAGTTCCACATCTCCATGGAGACTCTGTAAACAGCAGCAGCCCAAGGAGCTGGTGGTTGAGCTGCACCAAAGCTGTCTCAACCACATTCCTGCAAAGAGCAGCCCCGGCAGTGTGGACATACCCTTTGCAACTGGTGCTCCCTTGTATGCATCAGCTGTTTCTCTTTGTGAAGACAGGCCTAGCAGCCGGCATCTATTGGTTCTGCATCCTTATTTGCCATCCTTCCTGGTGGGGCCACGGCAGCTGGCACACGCACCTAGGGGTGGGCAGATGCTGCACATTCCTTTCCTCAAGTGCCATTTTTGCAACACTGTGCCACGGCAGCCTCTCCAAGCACTTCAGCTGCAATGGTCTGGGAGGGCTGGAGAAGACTCTAAAAATGATCCTCACGCCTGTATCATATCCCTTTGTTTCACACTGAATCATGTCATTCCTACTTTACTATTTTTTACATTAAAACATTACTGAAATTTAATTAGCCAAACAAAAGATAGCCTTCCCAACACAGCAAATGCCCAGTTTTTTGAAGAATCAGACAAAATGACTGCTTGCTGGAAGGAACTTGTGGCATGCAGGCTATGGCTCTCTCCTTCACTCAGTAGCACAGCTCCTTGCAGCTCCCTTTCCCACCTGCATAAGGACTGACTGGCTCTTTCTCCTATTACACACATTGTAGTGTATCAACTGGTTTAGAACCCTGCAGTGCTACAAGCTCTACAAGCATTGGAAAGACATTGACCTTGTCCTGAGAAAATACAGGAAAAAAATACAGAATAATCTCAAGTCATCACAATTACTCAGATGGTAGATGCAAATGGTCAGATTCCAGGGAGTCTTTTCACTATGAATTTCTGTAAGCAACTGCTTACTTGTATGATATTCATTTGATGTATGATATTCATTTGATTCATTATCAGCCTCCCGCCACTTCTCCACCTGATAGAGACATACGGAGTAGAGAGTACTGCATTCAACTCCTAACCTGCCAGGTCTGCAGCAGTTAGCATTTCCACAGTGCTGAGAATCATAATTCTATGTGATACTTATACAGCTGCAGGTCAAATTTTCCGTTGGCATACATAGGAAGAACTTTCCTAACGACTGTGACACTTGATGACATCACTTACCTCTACATCCTCATACTCACCCTTCCTCCTAAATACAGTCATGACAAACTTACTGCTGAACTATATATGTAACAGAAAGCTTCAAGACAAGGTAAAGATGTAAAAAGGAGTACAATGGTTAATATTACCTGTTTTGTTCTGTAAAAATGTTAGCATATTGAGAAATATAACTGGACATTTTTAAGGACAAGTTAGTAATGCAGACCTTCTACACCAATGTCTCCTGATTATAACATCTCCATTCATCATTCTCTTTCCTTTACTAACAGTGACTAAAATACTAAGTAATATGAATGCTAACATCAAATAGTAGGAACATACCTGCTTACAGAGTTGATTCTGTAGACATTAATGACAATGGCAACAGAAGTAGACTAACTACTTAAATGCAATTATTACCAGTGTTTCTGAGAGAGTAAAAAGCAAAGGTTTTCTCTGTTTTCAAACATTAAAAAACACATTCTTGGCTAAAATTTTACCATACTCAGTATCTATTCCCTGCTGAGTTCTTCAGGAAGTCTCAATACATTGCCTTCCCTCTTCTTTTTGAAGAAGAAAATGATAAAAAACAAAACATGGTGTGCTCTTCTCATTAGATAAATATTCCTCGGACCTTAGAGCAGACGTCACCCAAGTCTGAAATTTCCAGATGGAGATTAAAAAAGCCAATCCTTTCATTGAGTGATCAGAGCATTATATTCATCTGAGAGACGACATTGCTTGACTGCACTGCAAACTTCTTGGAAAGTAATTTATTGCACTTAAAAACAATTTGCTAAGCATGACATCCATGCCTCTCTGTATTTCAGGACCTGCATTTCCCAGAAATTATTACCAACAGTAATTGTTATTGAATGTTAATAAAGCTGATATTCTTCATTCTCAAAATTAAATTTCCAATAAAAAAATGAAACTCTTCATCATCCTTGCATCTGAGGCTTATAAAAGGTTTCAGAAAATCCAGGAATGCCTCTTAAGAAGGAAGACCCCCAAGTACCTTCCTCTACTCCTCTAGAGATAAATTTCTCAGAGCCTCAGGAAACAATTTTAGATTGTTAGATTTATACGTTGGACAGCAGATTTTCCACGACCTTCACTATATGTACAAAGACGAAAAATACCCAAGCAGGGCACTTTGTCTTCTCCATTATACATGTAATGAAAGAACCTTGAAGGAGTTCAGTTCAAGAAGGTTCTAACCATGTTAGAATCAGAAACTGATGTTTGAAGCTGCTAATAAATGGTGGCAGCCCCTCTGCCTGGTGGAAACACAGGGAACCCAACCACCAAGATCCATCTCAGCTTGAATAACCCCTACACACACGTACTATGGCTGAGTTGCAGACCACGGGGCTCCTACTAGCAACTTGACTTTGTTGCTCAGATAATACAGTCATGCTGTTTTTCGATATATTCTGGCATTCAACACAGACAGTCAGGACTCATAAATACTTCCTTTGAATATAAAGCAGAGCACCCTGCAGCTGTTCAAAAGAAAATGGCACTTAGTAGGAAGAAAAGGGTGTGTTGGGGTGACTAACTCATTGATATGGCAAATATATGCAATGCACTGAAGTGAGCCAGCAGGAACCTATAAGCATCCGTTTTTCCATTCAGGTGAGAAAGTACTGGCACAAAGTTCATTGTGGAAGATAACTGTGAGTAGAATAACTTAAAATTTATGTTTTGCTTTTTCAAACAACAGCTGTACGAAATGGTCACTGTTTCTTGTATTAAGGCCTGACTCATCAAGGAGGCACAAATTTTAAAGATCAACAATTAACTTAGCCCATTATCATTACCACAAAGTGGTTTGTAGGTTTTATTTTCACAGGCTCGTAGAATGGTTTGGGTGGGAAGTGACTTCAAAGATCATCCAGTTCCAATGCCCCTGCCATGGGCAGGGACATCCGCCACTGGATCAGGTTACTCGAAGCCTCGTCCAACCTGGCTTGGAACACTTCCAGGGAAGGGGCACCCATGACTTCCCTCAGCAACCTGTAACACTGTCTCACCACCCTCACAGTAAAAAGCCTCTTCTGGATTATCCATAGTCACTATGCCTTAAATGTAATGTCAAAAACGAACTAGCAGCCCCAACAAACACACAGCAGGAATCTACAGGAAAATCCACAAAACCTGAGCTTGAAGTTAGTGACACGCCTTTACGGAACTTCTCAATTTTACACAGATAAATTGTTCTGAAGTACAGAACCTGTGGGTGGTAACTATCTCATCTCAAATCAGCCATGCTATTTCTCTACTTTAAAATTTATTCTTATATTTCTGAAGTTCATTAGCAGAACTTGTGCTACCTCTCCAATGGCAAACCAGCATCTAGAAGCACTGCTGCTCAGCATAAGGGTCTTAAATGAATGGAAACAGTAGCCATTTACGCAAGTGGTAGAAAAAAAAAAGGAAGTTATTGTGGAATAAAATTGATTATTCATCCAGAGGAAAGACTCAAATCATTGCCACTAAGGCTGGAAAACCGCATAGCTATTCCTTCTTTTCTAAGAAAGTAAGGCTGCAGTAGGTTCCTCTTTAAGCTCTGTTTAACTCCTATTCATATCCTGAAATCTGTGCAATGAGGGAAGAGAATTCTCCACAGGTACCACTGAATCCATCCACGTAGTTTTAAGACTAATTGATATGTATACTAACACAAATCCATTCCTGGCACAGACAGACATGAACCAGCTAGGGGGATATTTTTTTCCTGCTGCATTAAGATGGTGGATAGAGAGCTATCATGCTCATCTGCTGAATTTTTGTCTGGGATCAGACTGTGATCTTAGAAAGGGGTGTATATACTTGTTTGAAGTTGTCAAAATGGGAATCAGATCTTGGACACTATAACTCGCGAATTCATTCAGCTTCCTGGGGAAAAGGAGAAAGTAAAAGTGTGGAAATAAATCCAAATCAGAAAAAAATCCTTTAGAATTCTCTTGTATTTTTTGTTAGCTTTAAGTATCTGTATTATCATTAGTAAGAATCACAAGCTTAAAGCTTTCTCTTCATGTGTTTGGCATACAAATACTCAATATCCTTACCAGTTCCACAGAGCATTGTCCTGATTATTGCAATATATCACCAAGGGTTTTTGTGAAGTTAATTTTATAAAAACAACAAGGGATCATAACATGCCAACAAAAGCAAACATTCATGGTTACTACAGCAGAAAAACCCAGCTCAACCTTCTAACTCCACATAATACATTTCTTCTGTTTCAGTGAATCACAGCAGCACAGTACTGTCCTACCACCCCAGTATATACTTCCATTTTTTATTACTTTGTATTATTGTCTGGGGCATCAACACACTGGGTCACTCTCGCCAGCCAAGGTGTGAACATAACACTATGAGAAGCCAAATTACAAAGGCTACGCTCTTAAGATTTTTTAATGTATTATCTATAAAAGTTGTCTAGCATGATCAAATGCTACAGCCAAAATATTAATTTATCCCTGCTTCAGATCCTGAGATCTTGTGCCTTCGAGGACTTCAAACAAAACAACATCCTGAGAATTTTAATGAGCTGTTTTATCACCATGTCTGCTCACAACACGTGCCAGGCTTCCTTGCCTCTTGCCTAATGATGAACTGGAATCACACAGCCAGGCTGATCTCATTCTCTAAAGCCATACTTCTAAAGCTAAGTGAGATCACCACCATTTTCATGAGATAAATGGTAAAACCATTTTACAGCACACAAGATTGTATTACCTGGGGGTGAGGTGGGAGGTACAACTACCTTGACACAAAAATTGTAGCACAGACGTATGCCTATGCATGCAGGCATAACATAAAGGTTTGCAAACCATTCACTGAGAGACAACTGACTCCTTATTCCCCAAGAAAACAGTTCTAGCTTATGGCTGGCAAGAATATTGCAATACTCCACTAGAACCCATAAAGATAATGCTCAAAGAAGGCATGAGTTGTTTATTTCCAATATACAAGAAATCACCACAAGAAGGATGTTGAGGCTCTGGAGTGAGTCCAGAGAAGAGCAACGAAGCTGGTGAAGGGGCTGGAGAAGAGGCCTCATGAGGAACGGCTGAGAGAGCTGGGGTTGTTTAGCCTGGAAAAGAGGAGGCTGGGAGGAGACCTCATTGCTCTCTATAACTACCTGAAAGGAGGTTGTAGAGAGGAGGGAGCTGGCCTCTTCTCCCACGTGACAGGAGACAGGACGAGAGGGAACGGCCACAAGCTCTGCCAGGGGAGATTTAGGCTGGACATTAGGAAAAAATTTTTCACAGAAAGGGTCATTGGGCACTAGAACAGGCTGCCCAGGGAGGTGGCTGATTCACCTTCCCTGGAGGTGTTTAAGGCACGGATGGACAAAGTGTTAAGGGACATGGTTTAGTGTTTGATAGGAGTGGTTGGACTCGATGATCCGATGGGTCTCTTCGAACCTGGTTACTCTATGATTCTAAGTAATGGAATAAGAATTCAACCAGTTTAACCATGCATTTTGAGAGGCTGATTTTACAACAGTGTTTTTTGTAGTGAGTGGAAGCACCTGGTAAATGTCATTGCTTATATACCACTGAAGAGCACTCTCCACAATGAGTATGCACCAGACTATGTCAAATAAATCTTGCCAGACGATTACTTCACACATCCTTAATGAAATTAATGTAGTAGCAATGAAGTCAAGGACATTTGCTGTCAGTAAGCCCCTTCTAATCTAGAAGAGGACTTCTGAAGCTTGGCTGTAGCAAAAAAACCCTCCTGCTAGAACAACACAAGACAACACATGCAAATCCCCATGCAAAATTTACTTCCTTTTTATTGACTATCTCTAAGGTACACATTTTTCTTGGCTTTATGAGCTTTTTTTTTTGCACTACATTTACAGTAATTACATTTGTGATAGCCAGTATCCAGGTAGAAAAAAAGTATCTGAATTTGACACCTACGCTGTTCTGAAACACCAAACCACCTGCTTCTTTTTGAATCTTTGTGTGTAGAACAGGTGTGCTTCCCAAAAGTTTTCCGTAATTTCTCTTTAAAACTAGTTTTGAGACTCTGAAAGCCACAGAATAGTGACTTTTAGTTTAGGAAGACAAGGTATATTAGCAGCTATTCATTTAAGAGAGTTAAGACTACGGTGTCACACACAGAATTGCTACAGCTATAAAGACATGATCATTTAACAAAACATGCACCATCACACAGGGCAGCAATTAGAAGTTATTGTACATTATGCCAGAAGAATGTTTTGTTCTAACTTAAAGGAGAGCCATCCAGAAGACAAAAAACAAGCTGGCAAAGAACAGAATGGGTTTTGATAAGCAGTCTGTGAGCAATTGTAAAGCGATAGAGTATCCACAAAACTGATATCCTATTTCCAACCCCAGGTGAGGTACAGACCTTAACTTTTTTCCCCAGTGCTGGGAGCAAATCAGTTAGCGCTAAAAGATGACCAGAGCACAAAACGGTCTCTGGAATACTGTGTGAGTCAGGAGGACAAAGTCAATTTTACACGAGCAAAACAGGAAGGAGGAAATATTACCAGCTGAAGATAAAGGACCATGTCAGCCAGGTTCTGTGGTGGGTTCTACAGGCTGACAGACCTATGCGACTTCTGCATGGAACACTGTGAGGATTGAATACAGGTTTTAGAAAGGGAAAGACTTTCTTTCTAAATAAACAATGCATCATTTCAAGATCACCTGGAGGGCAAGTGGGGTGCTCACTACCATTATTTCTTCCAGGTAAATGATCTATCCCTGAGACAAGTGTGGGGAGGTGATCACAGCCAGTCCCAGGTAGAACACTCCCCAGAACACAGCCTTTGAGATGGAAAAAAATTGAAGGAATCCATCTTAAGAAAGGCTTATGATCAGCACAATTAACACTGACGGGAGATAACCGATGCTATCAGGAGTCTTCTCTCCCAAATGTGCTGGAGATAGTGCTTTGAAATATATACTAAACCCAATTGTTGGCATTGCATTCATAAGCTTCTTTTAAAAGCATACCAATGCAGACAGGATGTAAACCGACTATGTTTTACCCTAGGCGGTCTTTCTCCATATAAGTCAGCAATTTTTCAGGTGATACTTCCCTTGTAAAGGCTATTATCACTTCTCTCTTTCACAATCACAGCAAGGGAGTGTATTTTTTCTGATTCTTTCCATCTTGCAATATGTCCAACACAGCTAGCTCTCATTCTTCCTCTATCCAGTCTTCCTCTGTCATTACTTGACAGTACATCCAAGTGCTCAAATTCAGTGATTCACTGACTAATATAATGCATCTGTTACTATGTGCTGTCTTTCAAGAAGCGATCTTCCCAATTTTCATATTTTTGAAAAATTTGTGCTTTTGGATATCCAGCTGTTCTTCAACAGTCTTTTCCAAGAGCTCAATCCAAAACATGCCTGTTCACTTCTCCCTGTATTCGGTGCCTACCTCTTGTATCCCTCCTGCCTATGCACCATACTGACCACTAAAATGTATAGTGAATGTGTAAGTTTAAACACTCCAACAAGGGGCACTTCCAGGCACATTTGAGGCTCATGTCAAAGAGCGTTGCGAGTTAGCTGTGCAATGCGGTATATTTTTTCCAATACCACTAATGAACTCTGTAACATCCCAAATGATTACTTCTTTAAAATATACAATGAAATAATTTAATTTGAAAACAAAAAAAGCAGGAACGAACTCATCTTAATTACATACAGTCAGAGACCAAGAAAACAGTATGAGATGTCTGGAGTTTGGGCCAGCTAAGACCTTAATTTTTTATGTATTATTCTTTCTTTTGTTTAGGATACACATCCAGAAAATGCTTATGGGTTTTGCCATCTATAGAGTCCCACTGCAGCTTTCATCTTCTTTTCTTGATACATGCCATCAAGCTGTGTTTCCAAAAAGAGCTGCCATTAGGAAGGGAGCCCCCAGGCACCACATTACACAGTTGCCCGGATCATATAAATGTGAATCGAGAAAAATAATCAACCACTTTAAAATACAGATTTACAATCATATAGTTGAACTTGCCTATACTATTTACATGAAGTATCCTGTAGTCATTACACACAGTTGTAAAATCTACTACAATTTTTCTATAAGGCAATAACAACTGGAGATACACAATAGCATCAGGTCTTTCTCCCTTCAAAGGGGTTTTACAGAGCAGTAAAGCCCTCCTAGCGTAAACCATACTTTAGACTTCTGGAACAGTTTCAGATTTAGTACAAATGATAGATACATTCTGCTAGTCTTCTCACCTCCTCTACCTCACTGGATTCTTGTTCTTAATTTTCTTCAGAATTTTTTTAAAAAATATTTTTTTTGCCTTATAACTCCAATATTCTTTCTCCATTCTGTCACTCATGAGTTATTTCTTGGCTTGTTTAGAGAAAGACCTGTGCTGAGACAGGCTAGTCATAGTAACAGAGCAAGAAGCCAGCTCCTGCTCCTGCATTCCTGTGTACCTGTGAATGAATCTCGATGCCAACTGTGTTACATACCACAGTGCCTGCAGGGGGCAAAGAGGGGTTCTTCCAAAATCACACACTCTAGCAAGTCTGTGTTTAGGAGTAAGCACAAACCTGTGGCTTTCACTATCAAAATTAATTGTTTCCTCCAGAAACAACCTATTCTGCTATTCTTTGCAAGGTCTTTCCATACACAAAGACTGGCACTCACAGAAGCACAGGAGACAAAATTCTTTCCTGTTTTGGGGGCATCAATTTACTAGACAGCACAAGAGAACATACCTAGCAGCCTTCCAAGCTACTTTGTACACCATGTTTTCTTTGTTTTGTCCTCCCCTGAAATAAAACTTATCAGCAAGTGATGAAGGAAAGATCCAGGATTTGATGAACCTGTTAGTTCCCCATATAAACCACATAATTCTTCTTCCTCTTCACCTATCTGTGACTGTTTGTAGTCCTCAGCGAACATCTGACCTTTGACTGTATGATGTGACCTTTATAGAACATGAGATTTTTTTATTAGACTTATTACTTTCAAACCACAAACACAATTTAGCAGCCTCTGGAACATTTCCTGTTTCAATCATACCCATGTTTGCACTCCCAAGAGATGTTGGCATCATTTTAAGAGCTTTTCCATTACTAATTTTCACTCTGTTCTCAAAGATGTGCACTGACAGTCTTAGCTCCTCAGATTCACAGAGTAAGTAACCTCAAAAACACAAGCAGCAGACCTAATGATAATAGCAACATACTCCTTAAAATGAAAAGCATTATTTGCTGATACAGCACCATAGTTCTCAAAGACCCTAAAGCATTCAAGATCACATTTAGATAGCCTCAATCTCAGCTGTGACCTTCTTTTGCTCTGGTTTAGCCAACATTCCGCTCAGCTGCTGGACTACACCTGTGGAAGCTGCTCCTTCTCTTCGCTGAGAAAGCAGGCTGTCTAAAAACAATATTGCATAGGTGTAAAATATCAGTGAAATACAAGCAATTTGAAACGAAACTTGGTCTCCCAGCATAAAAACAAGATTTTCTGCATTAGCTTAGAAATTCAGCTAGTATGCGTCACCAGAAAGTATTACAGCAGCTTTAATTTTTGCACAGAATAGACAAATTCATTGTTTTGAAAGGTCATGACAGTATATCACAAGAAATTCAATTTATCTCCCTTGAATGGATGAAGGACTGAGTCAAACACACAATAGTGGAAACCTCTGGCTCCAAGAAGTCTGTGCTGGTTCAAACCTGCTCTTGGGCAGCCAAACTATTCTTTCAGCTATACATTACTGTAGCTTGTGATTTTCAACTGATCTTTTCCCCCAGCTGTACTATTGCAGCAAATTGTGTCATATATGGGCATTAAAAAGAAGAGCCAATACATGAAGAATTTGTTTGTCTTTAACCAAGAAGTTTACCAACTATAAAATTATTTGATATAGACACCATCATAGTTGTCTCACACTCATTTCTCCAACTCTAAAGTGATATATGGAAAAGAAGAGGGAGATACGTGGGAGAAAACACCATCAGCACAACACAGAAAGATAAATACTGGAATAGCAAACAAGCACAAAGATTAGTTTTAAAAACAGAAAGACCATGAAGATAGAAAATCAAAAGAATAAGTAGAGCCTCACATACTTCAGCTTCACAGTACATCCAGGAGAAGAGTGACACACCAGCATCCCACCTGATTTAACAGGCTCCTTGTGTATAACTGAAAACAACAGAGCTAGCGAGCACATCATTCCTCATTGTCTCTATCACATCATGAAATTGCTCTTACCTAAAGCTTTCTGGGTATTCAACAACAGCCATGTTGATAACATCCAGTGCATGCTGATAATGCTTCTGAGCTGAAAAGAGGAGGGCCAGTAGATGAAGTGAATTCATGTCGTCTTTGCATAGTTGCAGTGCTTCTTGAAGATGTTCTATAGCACTGGAAATCTGGGAGGAGATGGGCGTAGAAATAAAAAGAGAACATATTTCTCCTTCAGTCCTACATTATATCCGAAAAGTAAGAACAAACACTGTCATTAGAAATTCTGAAGAAAACTTACTTAGGCACCTGTGAGAAACACTCCTAGTATCTGAACTGCTTGCTAAAACTGGAAGACTGCGCTGCTTGCAAAAAGACTACACATTTGAGAGAAGGGAGTCTGCAGCATTACTAATTCACTTCTTACAAACAGGAGCAGCAGACCTGATCCAATCAACCCCTCTCACTTCAGCATGGTACTTCTATGTTGTAAACAGATCCACTGCAGGCCAGTTCCCAACTCTGTTTTCTAGGATGGGTGGCTGCCTCTTCACCTAGGTCAGAACACTACACAGCTTTGCTGCATTTTGTCTCTTGTGATTGCTGTACGAGGCTTTTCATGATTTGGATCAAGAACATAAAAATTAGGCTTTGAGTGTTCAAGGGTAAAAAAGCCAGGATTCCAAATGCTGTCAGAAAAAGAAATATCTTTGCAAGCAGTGATGTAAAGAGCTGTCCTGACACTCACAGCAGCAGCATGACATCAGAATCAAGTCTCACTTGGCAAAATACACCTACAATAAACGCAAGTATATTATATGCTCTTTGTGATCTAATAGCCTATTTTAGGCTGCCTGTTCAAAGGGGAACTTCTTAGTAGGTCTTCTCTTCTTTCCTTTGGCTACCAGGAGCTTTCATATGGAGGGATTTCTTTCTAGTATCTGAAATTACTGTTACTTATATTATTCCACATCTGTGTTTGGCCCTAGAAGCCTGCAGTAAACAAAACAGAGAAATATATAAATTTCTTTTCCTCATTCATGCCTTCCCTCTCCTCCTCTTACAGGATAGAGAACATAGTTCCTTCTTTCCTGCTACAACAACTTCCCACCTAGCAAAGCTCTGTAGATGTTCTCCTGCCTTGGCATACCACCTGTGTCAAATTCCCATTGCCTCCACAGATCACTTGGGAAAACAAGTAGAACATAACTAATGAAAGCAATGATTACATTACTTGCAGTTACATTAGAGGTAGTTTGGATCCCAGCTATACTTAAGGGAGCACAGTATGTATTCTGTTTATGGGAAAATATCATCCTAATGTCCAAATGACATTTCACTCTTACTGCCCACTCAGAAGCCAACGTACTTAACTACTCTATAACTGGTGACTCCAAGCAAGTCCAGAGATCAGTGTGACTGCTCAACAGACGTAACCTTAGACTGGCATCTGGCCCACAGCTTCAAAACTACTGAATGTCCTGAACTACATTCAGGCTGAGATATATGACTGAGTGCTCAGATTTAACAAGTCACTGACTGTCAGTGGAACTACTTTAACCATGTGTGTTATTTTAGACTACTGCAAAGATAAACACATTGGCTTAAATCACCTATGTTCCTTCAGCTTACTAGGACATGTTTTGTTACAATGCAGAAATCCACAACAATGACAAGACAAACTGGAACCAGGACAACGGGCATACAACTGTGGTGGGCCCAGATCTGCCCACCCATGAGTTATTTAACTTGCTGAAACAAAGCTGCTATCAATACTCTCTTTGCACTCAGGACTAAAAACAACTCTTACTCTTTCTATTTTTTCTGTCTCAGACCTGCACAAATAGGCAGAAGGAAATTCCAAGTTTGGGGAAAATTAAGCTCATCAGAAGAAAAATCTATAAACCAAACAACCAGAGATGGCTTTGGGCAACCTGTTCCAGCTGATCCTGCTTTGAGCAGGGATTGAACTGGGTAACCTCTAGAGTTCCTCCCCAAACTCAACTATTCTATGGTTCTATTCAAAGACTTGGCAAGGTGATCCTAATTTGCTAGTATGAATCAGACAAAGAATAATACTTGCACCTAGTGTCTTTACTGAGGGACTTCATAACTGTAAGGATACTTGACCTTATGTGCACGTGAACATGCCAAGTGAGTCACCCTTAGTAGCCTACTACACAGTACTGCTGCATAATTAGAAACAGTGGACAAAATATGGATAAGAAAAAATACTCTTTAGTAACAGGAAGAGACTATTCTTTTTTTATACATAATTGTTATACAAAGCAACCTGCAATATACCAGGTGCAACAAAATACAAACTAAATTTGAAAAACAATGCAAGCAAGATATTTGGCACCAGTCAACAAAGATGTCTTTTGAAAAGCAGAGATCATCAATCTATTGACAGATGCCACAGCTTATTTATTTAAGTAACTATGTAATATGAGAAAGATGGAAGCCCAGATGGCACCCTGAAACTTCAGGGTTGTATCAGAGGTAGCCTGCCAGTTCAAATTCCCTACAAGTGCTGTACTCTAAAATCATATTATGTCAGCTGGAGTGCAAGTCTGAGCAGAGTCTGCAATTAGAAGATGCTACCCTTCTCCGATTCATCATTTTGTTAGTAAATATAACACATGTTCTGCATGGCACACAGGTATATTCAGATCACAATTATTAGGGAGTAAAGATACTGCAATAAGCCAGAAATAGCACCTTCCAGTACCATGAAAACAGTGCCACAATATGGATTGTTTAGGCTACCTCTTATGTATTAAGATTTATTTCAATAATGCTATGTGCTTCCTTAAAAACAATGCTGTGATGTTACAATTGTCTGTTTAAAAAGGAAAACAGTATGAGTGTTAAAAATAACAGTAGAATGTACTTGCATATTTAGATTGGTAAATGAAACAGGATCTCATTTCACATCAGTTGTGAGTTACAATTAATTAACCATTAAAACTACCCTCTCCATCTCTTTTTATAGCATGGGGAATATAAAAAGGAGAAAGCTTTATTGACTGGCAAGAGTTTTCATTGAAAACAGACTTGTCACAGTCCACCAGCTTCAGAAAAGCAGGCATGAACATGTCTGTAAGTTACTGCTTAATTCTTACTAGAAGCTGGTTTTGATAACCACAAAAAAACCTAGGCCAGGACCTAAAGTGAATAGCAGCATGTTGCTTTTCAGCAGAGGAGGCTGTAGTTGGTCTGGGAGAATTACAGACCATAACTACCTACATTCAGCAGCTGCTGAAAGAAGCGCCTCGATACCTAATAAAACAGAGTTCCCTTCCCAGGAGAAGAAAAGGCAGCAGTCTCGCCTTCTTGAAACCACAATAAACACTGTGGAGAAAAGAGCTAAAATATTTTTTCTGACGTCTTAACTGATGTTTATCTTATTTTTACGTCCAGACACTCTGGGAGGTAGTAGGTGTTTTTTGATATTGCCACTTGAAACTTCAGGTCTGTTAGCAGCCTACAGATGAAACTGATAAATGAGACCTGTAATTCTCAGCTGCTGGCCCTGGCTGCCTTTCCCTTCCTATTTTCATGCAAAGAAAGGTCAAATCAAATCAAGTATTAAAAACCTCCATATGTTGTTTTTATGTACCCAACACTGATTTACATGGCATTCAAGGTCAAAAACAACACCACCACCCAAACTGAGAAGGGAACCAGCACTTAAAATTAAGAACTGCACTGACGCTCTCGAATCATTTCCATAGAAACTGGCCTGCTAAAAAACAAGGCAAGGCATTAAAATCAGTGAGCTTTAAAATGTTCGCTCTACCTTGTTTTTGCTGATCCAAACGCTGTTACCACAGAAACAGGAGAAGCAGCTGAACCAGCTGCTGGGAGTTGAGAGTTACAAGTCTCATTTGTCAATCGGCTCGGCCAGCTGTCAGCCAGGCGCTACAGGTGGAGATAACCACCACAGCAAATACTGACCTTGGCCTTGTGGCACTTCAACTTTGAAGGAAAACCAGATTGAGACACACCTTAAAGAAGGTATTTTACTCTGCATTTTTCTGAAAAAATCCACCCTAAAACACTGTGGGGCTGACCTAGACCCTCTGGGAGTCACTGGAGTCCTAGGGATGCCAGTGGTCTTCAAGACACAAAGCCACACACACACAAACACAAGCACGAAGCTCACCATCATCATCTTTCATTTCAGCTGCTAGTGGTTTTCAACTGCCAACTCTATGAAAACCTTTCCTAACCATTGCTCTTCTTGTCACGTCTCCATTTCATGTCAGAGGGAAGCTTATGCTTTTCCATTTCCCCTTTCCTTTGCCCAGTGCCGACAGAGACAAGCACTATTGGAAATATTTTACAGAGTTTTCCAAGGAAGATGAATTGCTCAAACTTTGCTTGGCAGCTGCCTCTCTATTGCTTTGTTCCATGAGAACGCACTCCTCTTATCTATGCAAGCTGATACCTAGATTTTTCAGTGTCGGGTAAGGTTACTTCATTTATTGACCTCGACTAGGGAAACAAAAAGACCTATTTGTTGAGAATAACATTGAGGTATTATATCATAATCTACTGTGTAGGAATGGCCTGATTTTTTTGGTACTGTAGCATTGTCTGATGAAAGCCCCAACTGTGATGTTCAAGAGTTAATGCAATCTATCAAAAAAAAGGTATAATTTATCTTTCAGTTAATCAGAAAGAGAATATATTAGATACTTTAAATAATTAAGGATATTAAAAATGCATTACCGAATGTTTCTCATTAAGTAAACTGGCAAAAGAAGACTAGGATATTTTACTGCAGTCTAAAAATAAAGATATCTCAGGTATCTCCTCTCTCTCCAAGCCTGCGTTAAAGATTTATATCTCACTAGATGGAGAAGAGCAGGAGCAGCATCACAGGGGTCAGGCTGACGCTGCATAACACACTTAGATCACACATCTCTGGCAGCAGGGGTGACTTGTAGAACATCAAGGATGAAAATACACAGGTGAGGTAGGCAAGAGAAAAAAGTGAAGATGAGGACAAGAGACTGGAAAGGACAGGAGGGAAAGGAAATGATGAAATGAGATATACGAAACAACACTGTAAAGACAGGCTACAAATGGAGAAAAAGAAAGGGTAATGAGTTAAAATGCAGTGTGCTAGTAACAGTGAAAACAACAAAGAACTAAGACCACAGAAATCTTGATTTTATTTTTAAGGATAGCAGCTGAAAAGCTGGCAAGAAGCAGAAGAGGCAGCAGATCAGACAACGTCCCTAAGAGGCAAAAGCTGTGAGAGGAAGAAAGGTAGCTGGGTATGTTTTAATGAAAAACTCTGATAAAACCACACCATAAAGCAATTGGTAGGCAGATGAGAAAGTTAAATAAGCCATTTTAATTAGCCTTTCTTATTGTAAGCTTCCTCACAACACACTGCTGTCACTGTGAAAGGGTTACAGAAGTGACATTATCAAAAGTGTGGTCTCTTGGAACAATTAGTTTAACCTAATGAACACACAGCTCCCCTAATTATCTCAGAAAAGTAAGAAGGATCCAACTGTTTGACTCTAGTGTGGACTAAGATAAAACTGCAGCAAGCAGAAAACCTGTCAAAGAAGGGAACTACAAGGATGAAATTTCAAATCCTGCTACAGCTTTTAAAACAGAGGGGGTGCCCCAATAAACCTTTTGGCTTTTAAACAGAAAGGACAGAAGAACAAAATACATCCTGATTGTAAAATGAAGGGACAAGAAAATAAAGCACAGACCAAACGTGGTTGTTTTTGTTGTGTTTTTTTTTTTCCTGAAAGGCAGTGCAGTGTATTTTCCGATCAGCTTAGTTTTTATGAGTTAACACCTGCAGCAGCATTCAAATGCCAATTAATCCCACTCACTGCATAGCTCCAGCACCCGTCAAAACCTAACAGCAAACGTGCCCAAGTATGGAATAAACCAATCCTCAGGGCAGAGAGCAAGTGATCTGGCGTGATACAGAACCAGGCAGTAATCAGAGAGCCTTTGGAGCGGCCTGCAGCAGGACACAGTATGATACCCAGGGAACAGGAATAAACACACCTCACTCACACCACACGGACAAAATTCCTCCGAGTAGGAACAAGAGTGCTCAGGAGTTAGAACTGAATGCATGACCTAGGGAAGTTCATTCCATGTGCTACAGAATTACTATTTAAAAAATAATAATATAAAAATATCTTAGAAGAACATATGCTGATTGATTGTTATCAATTACAATGTAGGAAGGGAGGGATCTTTTTTAGCAAGTCTGGGTCTTGTTCAGTTGGACTGTCCTTCTCTCACCTTTTCATGACTTAGTGGTTGCCAATGATTGCACATACCTGTCTGACAAGGGCCAGCTGCAGGGATAGGTAGAGGATGATTTGGTGGTCTTCTGGGGCCAAGTCATGTGCTCTTTAAGGACAATCACACAACACAAAAAGAAAAGTGACTGTTAGATTATACTTCGTATATTTCCTTCACCATGAGTCACACACAAGCAGGAAACAAAACCCAGTCCTCTCCTACAGTAAACTAGTCCTATAACGGGGGAGTACACCAAAACAAGACAAAACACAGATCAGTGCTGGCCTGGCTAAGCCAGGCTCACAGGGAAAAGTATGAGAGACAACTGCCAGGATGTTATACAACTTACATGCTCCTTCATTAAATACCATTTAAAGTTTTGGAACTTGGATAACTTATATGGAGAAAGCAGCTCTGATCTCATGCCAAACCCCTTAAAAGCATTATTTTATGTAATTTACTTGAGGGAGATAGTTGTCCAACTTGTTCCTATATTGCCACTTTTCAAACAATAAGAGAGGGTTAGGTTAGCACTGAAAAAGTAATAACTGTTTCTGTTATTATTGTGACTATAAGCATGCAGAGGACTAAAGATCAGGAGCCTATGATATGAGCTGGTTTTCAAACACACAAAAACATCTTTCACCCTGCAGCTTCTAGTCTAATCATTGACAGTAGGCTCCTAATTTGGGAAGGGAAGACACTCGAGGGAGGAATGAGGATTTGATGTCAGGAGTTGAGCCTGGACCAAAACTAAAGCCCTTACTTCTCAAGCCTGGACCTCTCAGATATCACCTTATAGCCCACCGCAGGCAACACTGTGCACTACAGTGATCCTTCTGCTAGTGAAGGCTGCAGTGTCTCCAGAACCAGTTGTGGAGGCCCTTCACACAGGCTTGTGGAAGGAAGGGAACAGAAATGGACAACCAGGGCAGAACAATCCCTCTCAGACTATGCTAAGCATGAAAGTGCAGCCCGAGCTTGCTAGGCTATGGAGAAGTCATTAACCATGGCAACATGAAGACAGCATTTTGGGGACCTAACCTTGAAGCAATGTGGGGCACTAGCTCATGCCACTCTGGTAGCCCAGCCCAGAGACCAGTGGATTATCCCCTTGCTAATCCACAGAGCTCACTCCTAGCTCTACAGCTCAGGGAAGTCATTTCACATGGGAAAGATGAGGAAGACCAACTGACATTTCTGACCTCTTTCCGGGCTGCGTTCCAGGACACTGGGGAAGCCTGCACCTGCATTGCCCTGCCCAAAGCGAGCATGATTAATGTACCTATGAGGGAGAAACTACAGGCTGACAAGGCTGGTAGTCAAAAACCCTACCAAAACTATTCATTTGCTAATAATAAACAAACAAATAAACAAAGAAAAATCAAATAATTACTTCAGAACACAACCCACACACCGTTTTAATGGCAGCCATCTTTCAAATTCTTGGGCTGCCAGCAAGAAGCTGTTGGAGCTGACTTTTGTAACTAATGTCTCTAGAACTAAACAGACTCAATGCATCCTGTAACACTGTAAGTCAAGGTAGCACTGAAGGATTCTGAAGCAATGCCAAAGACATCAAGATACAATTAGTACAGGCAAGTCACTGTTTTCTTATTTTACTTTAAGAAAAAAACAAAAAAAACAAACAACCCCCCCAACAATAAAAACAAAAGAATTTCCAAAAACAAACAACAAGAAGACGACTCCACAAGATACAATCCAGCTTTGCTCTAAGCTGCTGGAGCATGGTGAGCCACCTCTCTAGCAAGCAGCTCCTGTGAAACCTTCAGTAGCCTTTCCAACAACAAATAACAGGGCAAAGTTCACATGGCTTTATGGGAGAAGAGATTAACAGTGCTTTTGGACAGAAACAAAGGTTTGTTCTTTACTGTTTAGTTTCCTCAAAAGGTACTAGAAAAATATTTGAACCAATTTTCCAGCCAAAAAGGCCACTTATAAAGATGGCTACAGGCCAAACCACAGCCTGAGAGATCATACATATACGTTAAAAACGGGTAAAAAAAAAACAAGGAAGAGAAAAAAAGAAACCAAATTTAGGCATTTAGGAAGACAACAGTAATCAGTTTGTTATCACAACACCCCTGTTGGCTGAATTTTGAGATCTTAATGTTTGGATAAAAGGTCGTCTGCTTCCTAGCTAGAGTTAAGATACAATGGAAACAAGCCACAGCCAGCGGGAAAGGTCAAAGAACAAAAATAAATGCAGTTTGAAAGCACTGCAATTACATCAAAATTGGGCAGTAGTGAAATTACTACATTGGAATCCAGACACTAAAGCCACTTAAAGTATACTCTTCTTTAAAATTTTGTCTTTCAGATCTCCATAGGGTAAATATCCAAAATTATATCTGTGGCTTCTGCTTACTACATGCAACCACAGCAAAATCAGGGCAAGACAAACTTGCAAGACTCCTTGCCCAGCATCAGAAAAAGAGCTAAGACCCAGTAACACGTTCAGCTTGCTACATCTATATTTTGAGATACCAGAAATCTCAGCTTTCTTTACTTTTTGATCATTCCAAACCCAGAATTAGATACTTCAGATCGAGGCTCATATCATTCATATGAGCTTCCATTTAGTTGCCATCTGAAGTCTGTAAGCATCTATATCTACAATGTTAACTGCCCAAACACCACTTAACGTATTTTGGGTGATGTAACTTAGCTGTAACAGGTCAGGAAGTTCATACATCACCACTCTACCACAACAGAAAAAGATAAAAATGTTTTTTAACCCAAGCAGTTTGACTTGAGGTAACTGTAGTTACAGATGAGCTCAATTCACGCACTTTGAGGGCAGAGCCATTGGATCAGACTCTCCAACAAAATACAGTATTGAAGAACAGGTGAGTCGCCAGTGCTTTGTACCACTAGCTCCACAGACCTCCTTTTCATACAACAGCTCATGTAAACACTCCCTAGGACAGCAATCATCCCCTCCCTGCAAAGTGCACTGATGCCAGGTCACCCCATAGCAGCCTACACCCTGGTGGTGAAGGTACTTTCCTACCATGAGGGAAACAGGCGTTTAAGCCTGTTACACACAGGAATGGAGAGAAAATTAGCTTTCCACATGCTGGCATCATGTGAGGAAGCTGCATTTCCCAGCACTTTAGATCTCAATGCAGCTAATTTGGGGCTAAGGTGTTTTCTCTTTAGTGGCAGAACAGGTACTCTTACCTTAGACATTCAAACAGATTAGCAATGGATCAGGAATCGTTTTGACTGACTTGCTGAAATATGCTGAACTTTTTAAAAACTTTCAGGCAAGGAAGCCTTATGCAGAACAAAATAAATATTAAAAAAATTATCCTGAATTCATCCAAAGAACTACACAATGCAAGTATTCACAAGATTCCTACTCACCTCTCCAAAGTGTGAAGTGCTTTCTTGTTTAATTCATCCTGAGTGCCCTTGAGAGTAGCTGTAGGACAAAATACAATGCCATTTAAGTGTTGATTTAAATGTTTCAGATTAAACAAATAAATAGTTACACATGCACAGAGTATTTCAAACTAGAAGCATAAAACCTGTGGCAATCTGGTGGTTCATATGTTCATTGCTAGAAAACATGCCATTTTGATTTTAAAGAACAGCATAAAATCGGTATTTTAACTCAAATTCTCGTTTTCATTCCTATTAAAGACTCTTCCAACTCCCTTGTCTGAAATGCCAAAGCATTTTTTATTTACATATGCCACTGAAGGGGTCTGGGAGGAGAAGGGGACATACGCTAACTAATTACTAAGAGTATAACAGGCCCTCTGCCAGGTTGGTGTATATGCTAAAAGCAGTAACTAGCAACACATTCTGACTCAGATACGGACTCTGTCTTCACCGCCATCTTTGTGTAGGAGGGTGTTGCAGGTTGAATAGGGAACACCAGGAGACAAATTTACAGCTCGATGACAAAACCCTTGACAACACACCACACCACCTCCCTTGAGACCACAGCAGACTTTTAGGCTATTTCAGGGGTAGCATTAGCCCTAGTGCCTTCCTCGGTGTCTCCAATTGCTTGACTAAAGGATCCTGTCCACTGTACTCCCTTCTCAATCTGTGAAATAATTCCTAGTCAAAGCCATAAAAGGAGAAGAATCAAGTTCTCGTTATGCCAAGGTATGATAAGATATCATCACCATCAAGGGCCATGGGAACAGTGGAAGAGCTTAGAGAAGCATGGCTTTCTCAAAAGCAAAATATTTGGAAAGCTAGCAATAATTTTCACAAGTATATTGGCTGTCTTGTTCTGGTTCTTAGCTTTCAGATTTTGCATAGCAGTTGTTTCTGTTCTGCCTATCCTGAATTTGAGAGCTATTGATTAACAGCACAAAGAAGTTATGAGTAGTTAATCCATTAGCAAACATCCATCTATGAATATATTTGACATCATACATCAAGTCAGTTTAAGCTCCAGGATAGAAAGTCAGTATGTAGTATATACTAAAACAACAAAATCAGATAAAATCCAAGTATTCTTAAACGTTATTATGACGAAAGAGTTGTTGTGTTCTTCTATATGATGTACAAAGGTAATACATGTCTTCAGATTCCAAAACATGCTACTCAGTGAAACTTTGAAAGTAATTTATTTTGCCATACAATGGTCACAAATTTTTTATTCCTACATCTTCCATCAGTTCTTCAAAACACCAGGTTTATTTGGGAGGAACAACAATCTTCACGATTTCCCAAATCATAAAGACGAAAATTGTTTATGCAACAAAGTCTACTCTAAGTAGTAAAAAATGAACAAAAAATATGCAATTTAAAGAATAAATTTGAAGACATGGACTTTTATGCAAAATGCGGCATTTATTAGAAGTAATTGGAAACACTTCGCTCCCACAGCCTTAAACTGAGTATTCAGGTC
Source organism: Clamator glandarius (assembly GCA_033459285.1). NCBI lineage: Eukaryota > Metazoa > Chordata > Aves > Cuculiformes > Cuculidae > Clamator > Clamator glandarius. The sequence goes on along the minus strand of JAUNZM010000614.1, from coordinate 627,513 downwards.
CACTGCCAAACACTGGATAAAGGTAACACAGGAGGAAAATTTAGGAAAATTATTACAAGAATCAAGATTGATGTAAACAAAAATGCTTAAGAAGGCATAGGAAAGGATTTGATCCTTTCAGAAAAAATATGTCAGGTCCTGTTTCTCATGAAAACTACAAGATTCTTTATGTAAGTTACAGAGCAGCTCTGGAGATGAGATACAATGACGAAGACTGAAAAAAGAAATTTTACTATTTGCCCCCCAAAATGAACAACAAATAGAAAACCTAGGAGAGCTTTCAGGTTCTACCTGGCAACAGATTTGACTGATGTTCAGGTTGTAGTCAGAAAGACCAGAAGAGATGCTATGGAAATGAAGTGATTACTTTACAATTAGTCAGCTTTGCCTCTGCACCACTGGGAAACAGCACGTGAGTTCCACCTCCCATAACACGAGCTATACCTTCAGCTAAAACTAAGTTAGAAATCTTGTCCATTTCTAGATTTGTGTCTGTCTTGGATAAATACATTGAAATTTGTGTTTCACAATACTGAGGACTGAAGCTGCAAGCTAAACATGTCATTTACAGGGCCTTTATAGCTAAAGGAGATAAATTAGGGGAAAAAAAGGAATGAAAAGTGATTTGGGGAGGCACACACAAAAAGAAGCTTGGCCAGCAGGTCAGGGAAGTGATTTTCTCTCTGTGCTCTGCTCTCATGAAACGCTAACTGGAGCCCTGTGTTCAGCTCTGGGGCCTCCAGTACAAGACAAACACCGACCTGTCTGAGTGAATCCAGAGAAGGGCCATGAAAATGATTAGGGAGATGGAATACCTCTGCTATGAAGAAAGGCTGAGAGTTGAGGTTGCTCTCAGCCTGGAGAAGAGAAGACTCTGAGGAGACTTTAAGTACCACCTTCCAGTACTTAAAGGGGGCCTACGAGAAAGATGGGAACAGACTTCTCAGCAGGGCCTGCAGTGACTGGACAAGGGGTAATGGTTATAAAATAGAGTAGATTTAGACTACATGTAAGGAAGAAATTCTTTACTGTGAGGGTGGCAATACACCGGACCAGGTCGCCCCAAGAGTTTATGGATACCCTACCCTGAAATTGTTCAAAGCAGTTATCATCACTGCTACCTACTTGTATCACTGAAAAGCTCTCTCTTCAGACAAAGAAAATCTTGCATCAAGGAGATCAAGTGGGTCTGACTAAACTTCTAAATGTTTTGTTCCATTTTCCGAGGTTAACAGCACTAATGAATTCTTCAGCCTCTATCCAACTTTACACACTGTGAGCATGGCTGCTGAAGTTCTACCAACTAAAATGTATGACTTATTACTTAGACTAAAATAACCTGCTAAGCAGTTTGTCCACAGTAAGGCTGACTGCACAGGGGAACTGCAAGTTTCTGAAAATTCAACAGTTACTCCTGTAAGACACGATACTTCTGCAAAGGCCACTATAGGAGCCCAAGATTTATTTTCTAAAGCACTCTGGACTTTTAAGGGAGCTTAAGCCTTACCAAAAGTCAAGAGAATCTTCAGCAACATTTTGGTACCTAAATAAGAAGCTTTAAAGTCACATTTGAAAATGGAGATGGGCAAGTTCTGTGTTAGTAAGCAAGTGCAGCACAGTAGCTATGAATGCATGAAGTGAACACTTAATGCTGAGGATCAGCATCAGCACTACAAACATGGGGACACTGGTCTAGTTCTAGTCTTAATTCCATGGACTGAACATCCATTAGCAAATGCAGCATTATCAGGTCTATTTATGCAGCATACTAATTTGTGTTCTGCAAAACTGGATGGTGAGTACTGCAAGTGCGTTTTTAGGGTTGCATGTAGCTTAGGGTGCACTGGCTGTATAGGTCAGCTAATTATTAATAGTGGTTTCAGTACAGGATGGGGGTTTGTGTGACTGAGAGAGGCTCTGCGGAGAAGGACTTGGGGGTGCTGACAGATGAGAAGCTTGCCATGAGCCAGTAGTGTGCGCTCACAGCCCAGAAGGACAACTGAGTCCTGGGCTGCATCAAAAGAAGCTTGGCCAGCAGGTTGAGGGAGGTGATTCTGCCCCTCTATTCCTCTCTTCTGAGACCTCAACTGGAGTACTGTGTGCAGTTCTTGAATCCACAACATAAGAAGGATAAGGAACTGTTGGAATGTGTGCATACGAGGGCTACAAAGATGATCAGAGGGCTGAGCACCTCTGCTATGAGGACAGGCTGAGAGAGTTGAGGTTGTTCACCCTGGCTCCAAGGATGCCTTAAAGCGACCTTCCAGTACCTGAAAGGGCTACAAGAAAGCTGGGGAGGGATTGTTCACAAAAGCTTGTAGTGACAGGACGAGGGGGAACAGGTATAAACGGGAGAGGGGCAGACTTAGACTAGACATAAGGAAGAACTTCTTCACCATGAGAGTGGTTAGACAGTGGAACAGATTTGCCAAGGGAAGCTGTGGATGCCCCATCCCTGGAGGTGTTCAAGGCCAGGTTGGATGGGGCCTTGGGCAGCCTGATCTAGTGAGATGTCCCTGCCCATGGCAGGGGGGTTGGAACCAGATGATCTTTAAGATCATAGAATCATAGAATAACCAGGTTGGAAGAGACCCATCAGATCATCCAGTCCAACCATTCCTATAAAACACTAAACCATGTCCCTTAGCGCCTCGTCCACCCATGCCTTAAACATCTCCAGGGAAGGTGAATCAACCACCTCCCTGGGCAGCCTCTGCCAATGCCCAATGACCCTTTCTGTGAAAATTTTTTTCCTAATGTCCAGCCTAAATCTCCCCTGGCGGAGCTTGTGGCCATTCCCTCTCATCCTGACCCTGTCACGTGGGAGAAGAGGCCAGCACCCTCCTCTCTACAACTTCCCCTCAGGTAGTTATAGAGAGCAATGAGGTCTCCTCTCAGCCTTCTCTTCTCCAGGCTAAACAACCCCAGCTCTCTAAGTCACTCCTCATAAGGCCTGTTCTCCAGCCCCCTTCACCAGCTTCGTTGCTCTTCTCTGGACTCGCTCCAGAGCCTCAACATCCTTATGATTCTATGATTATGTGGATGGAAAGACTGACTTCAAAAAACATTTCTGATCTAAAACACCAATGTATATGTATATTTTTGCACCTATGAATGTGTTTCAAAAAAGATTCCTTTGTGTTATGACACCTGATGTGGCAAGGTGTACAGATTTAGCACCCAGAATTATAATTAAAGATTTCATGTGTTGACTGTTATCTTCAGAAGCAAAAATGATAGGTTTTTTCTCTAATAAGTAATGTCTATTTTTTTTTTTACCATTAACTGGTGCTGTCAGTATACTGATAATTTATAAAATCTACAAGAAAAAGACAGAAAAAGTTTCCAATCTAGTCCCTGATCCATGGCCTTATATCAAAATCCTAAATGAAAGCTAGGATACAGCACAATCTCTCACCTCTGCAAGACTGAGGGTCTGTTAAGTCTACAAAGATTTCACAAGATGTGATGGTAGGAAAGAACAGCACTTGTAGTAACAATACATTTCTCAACCTGCTCTTTCCTTTTCATTATTTCTTTAATTCATCTCACCTAACCCTGTCTTCAACAGATTCTTCACCAGGCCTAAGGAGGGCAAACCTGACAATAAAACTTATGTCAAAACTGAAACTACAAGAAAAAGAGAAAGGTTTGCTGTTGACATTGATCCACTGGGAATAGATCTGCAGAAAACTGGATGGGCATTCTGTATGAACAAGAGATCTGTGCTTTTAAGAATGAGGCAGAAGTGTCAACAACTTCTTCTGATGACACACCTTTCAGCTACTTCAATAAGACCTATTCAAGAAATGTGTGGTTAGACTTTAAGAACAAGGAACCTACACAAATTGCTACCCAGCATAAGCTTCAGGAAGTCTTATTTCATCCAGGAGTAAATCTAATAGTCATAAGGTGACTTATGACCAAATGCTCCCACAAGTTCTTTGAACTATCATTTCAGTTAAATACTCTTTGCTGACTCTGCTTTTTAGCAAGTGATTTTTGCAGGTCACAAAGAAAAGGCCCTCAGTGCCCTTGTCACACAGGAGGAGAAACATGAGAAATATTTACTAAAAGGATACATTAAATAAGAAAGCGTAACCTTGGATGGAAAAAGCATCTTGATATAATGCTGTAAGGTTTATAAGGGAATTGGTCATGTCTCCAAAACACTTAGCTGTCATTGAAAATGCTGACTCACTGGAAGTCAGCTCCAGTGGAAAGTTAGGGAAACATACATACACAGGTATTCGATTGTGTGTCTGGAAGTGTCACTATGAAGTGGCATATACACAAGGATAAACAAGATCGACAATATGAAGCAGGGTTAAAAAAGCGAGTTGTTATCTTACTCTAAGTGTGCTCTACTCTTGCATCCTCACTCTGATAAGATTTTTAAACATCTTGTTAGTGCAAATCTGACATTTGCTAGTAAAATGCTGTTCTGTATTCACGATCATCATAAGAACACCTTTGAAGGACTTAATCCATTTTATTAAAATATAACCCAAATGATCGAAATACAGTCTTTAGATTTCCCTCAAATAACTGAGTGACTGGCCCTGTTGACTTAAAGGCTATAGATACAAGGAGAAGGCAGATATTCCACTGTTTCATAATATAAATCAGATGTTAACCTGGAAAATTCAAGGCAGTTGTTGTGAAGACTGTTTTGTTTACATTAAGAAGGACACTTATTACAATATCTGATCTCTTGAAAACTCAGAGAAGACTTCTCTTCCAGAATAAGTTTCCAACTCACATTTTGCTGCACTGAATTATCATTAGAGCATATGCCTCTACAACTCCATTCTTCAGAAACCACCTTCTTCCATACTGAGGATAACAAGTGGGTTGCAGTGAGATAACACAGAAAAACTTCTATCTCTGAAAATTGTCTCTGGGATCTTGTACAGCTTTAGGGGCAGTTTAAAAAAAAATCTTGGCAAAATGCCGTAAATAATTAAGACTGTTAAGCAGAACTTGATATTTAATGAACTTAAAAAAATGAGAAAGTTCAAGACAGGAAGGACATGTGTTTCTCCACATGAATTTTCTAAGTGGAACTATTCTGACAGAGAAATGGATTCCTGAAGAGACCTACAATGCCTCTTAGCCTCCATGATGGAAATTAGTTCTCAGAACAGCTGATGAGATATGGCTGGCTGAAAAAAAACACCAGCTTGCACCACTGAAGAGCGCAAGCCAGTTCTTCATACACATGCCTTTGAAAATTCTGTGTAACCTGAAAGACCAGCATTCTTCCATGACACTATCCAGTCATTTTGGCTTTGTTCCAGGCTCATTTGCTGGGAGGAGTTGGTTCACTTCTGTGGGGCCCATTCAACAGAAAAGCCACTGCTTGCATGTGGGCAGGACTGCTAAATTGATCAAGGAATGTACTGGTTCAGCCATTATTCAAAGAAACCACATTAGAAAGCCCTCTACCTATGTTAGAAGATGTAGAAGAAACAAAGATTTTTCCCTCCTGTGAGCTTGATGAAGGTCAGAGCTCAAACGCTCCCAAACAATAGGAGTTCCAGCCCTTCTGACTACCAAGCATCATATCTGCAGGAGCCCATTATTCAGTTATTCAAATCCCAAGCAAGCAGCATTAAAGTAAAATACTTGTTACATTCAGGGGTCTGTATGTAGTCAACATCCATGTGTACCAGTGAAGTACACATTTTTATCTTGTTTACCTCCAGGTAGAGAAAAAAACAACATCACAGAGATGCTGAATCTCTGTGGGGAATCGATATCATGCCAGGAACTGAAGTCAGACATTTCTAACTCCAGTTCTTGGATTGTATTTCTTTATGTGATTTATGAGTGGGTGACAAAATTATGAAAATAGATGGAAACTTTTACTTTTTGTTGTATAAATAAGTGAAAGAAATGTATTACAAATATTCAAGTAAAGTACACCAAGCACTGTTGGCTACAGTCAGATTACCATCTCCTAAGTAATGATTTGTATTTCTTCCTTTACCTAAAATCTTCACATTTATTACCACAGAAGACAATTCTCTGAGCAAGTGAACGGTCCCCATTTGTCTTGCAAACTGGTTGTTTTTCACGTCTAGTCAGCACTAAAAGCAGAGTTTCTAATTCCGCTGCTTGCACTGAAGACTTTGAACAGATGCCCTTCATACAACATAACTGACAAACAGGATAAACTCACCTTCAGTAGCTTGAAGACTGTATGTCAGGCCCAGTGCCAGGTAACCCTTCGCTAGGGACTCTCCAGCATCCTCGCCCATGTCTATCACCGTTTTAGCAAAGTGTTCTCCTTCTTCCAGCTGCAAAAGGGTTAGGGTGAGACTCATAGGCACTTCCTTTAGACTTGCTTAAATAAGATCATCCTATTAAACTTACCTGTAAGTGATCCAAGAGCCATTTATACAAGGCCTTTCAGTGATCACAGTAAAAACTCACAGAAAGGAGGACATGGAAGGTCAGGCTGGCAGACCTTGGTGAACTTGCATACATTTGAGAAAAGTTCTGGTTTTGTTTTAGGCATCCACCCCAAATTATTTCCAGATGCTTAAGGTTAATGAAGGACACTATCTTATTTTTATACTTCCCTTCAGGCATGCTTCAATTATGCAGCCTTAAATACAAATGCTGGATTGACTGACTACATATATACTATCCTAGTAGTACACTGAAAGGTCTAACAAGTTTCTTGCTCCAAAGGAAGACCATCTAATTTTGCTGTATGATGTTTTTAAATCGTATCAAATTTTATTTCCTTTTAAAACGTTAAATAAGTATAACAGGAAAGCACTTCACTGCAAGCTGAGTTCAGCTGCTGCTTGCAGTTCTGATGCCACAAGAAAAAGGCAGCAAATTGAGGACACAAATTTTGATCTGAAATACCACACCACCTTGGCAGTTCATGCTGCACTAGCCACGTTTTCCATCTTTTGCAAAGACACGATTTCCTTGAAAATGCATTTCATATTACAGATTGTAATGGGAAGAGAAAGCAGTCAGAATCTCTCAGGATCAGCTTCCAAAATAATGAAATATGTAAGCTGGTCTCTTCTACTACAGTACAGACTGCTTCCCCCAACCTTTTCCAGCTGACCACGCAGATTAAATCTAATGAAAATACAAAGTTTTCATATCTTTAAAATCTGATTTAATGAGAATTTTACATAAAAATAATTTGAGTACTTTATTACAGAATACAGTGATCTGCGTTTTAATCTTTAACATCACTGTCCCATTATAAGTAGAAAAAGACTAATAGCTGTAAACTGTACATATGTAGAAAGGTGTAGGTTGGATTAGTACAGGCAAAAGATGTAAGTAATGTCTGAAAGACACAGAGCCTACAGGAAGATCTCATTTCTGTACAAGATAGTCTGCAGATCCTGTCAACCATAATCAGATTCATCCCCAATCAAGAAACAAAGAGCGTTACATGATCCAAAAAAATCTTCCTTTTAGAAACCTTCTATTAGCAATTAGCTTTCTGGGATAAGGTTGTTTAATTTTGAGTAAATACATCTTTGTTTGAAATCCAACTGTTTTAGACACGAGTACTACAGAAGTAACTGAAATGTGCTCTCTTAATGCTCAGTTTTGTCAGGACTTCAGCACCTCATAGTTCCTTAAAATATAAAAGGAGTCACCTATAATGAACTAGAATCAAAATGTCCCAGCAGACTACAAACTTCCCTTCTGCAGTAATCTGTTAATACGTACCTACGAACAAAACATACTTGACTTGCGACATTGCCCTGTCAATGGGCCTCCTAGTTACATCACTTGAAGACATTCTGGTGACAAATCAACTGACAGCTTCATAAACAAAGGACTTCATCAGTATTTCTTAGACTATATCAAACATAAGAAAAAAACTACTTAGATCTTTTCCTCAGTTGTACAGTTCCTTGAGGCCACACAATTCTACTGATGTAGACCAGGAGTCCTCAAATTTCTGAAACCTTGGATCAGTCAACCCAATGACAAATGCATGTTTTATCATCAAACTCTTCCCTGAAAGCACTATAAAAGCATTACAGTCTTATGGATTGCCTAGGCAGTTATGAATGTGCAAACTATTAATTGAAAAAGGAATACCCTCTTGGGGAATACTTGAGGCTACCAACTAAATTGCAAGGTCTGTCTTGAATGGCATAATCCAAAGTCTACTGAAAGCACTGGAAGTAGTCATACTGACTTCAATGATGCTCAGATGAGACTCTTTAAACTCTGACCTCATCAGGAAGATTGAGGTTTGTTCCAGGAGATTTCTTAATCCTGTCAATAACCCTACTGACTTCCCTATCGCACAATGAAGCATGTTCTGGACCAGAGCCCAGGGCGAGGGAAGAAGAGAATGTCCCATGATTTGCAAGAAAATTACAAAAACACCCAACCAACAACAAAACACTCCTCCCCACGAAACAATAACTGAATTCTTCAGCTCTAACAAACTTTTATGTAAGACATGAAATCTCTGCAGCCAAAAAACTAATTATGAACCTCTTCTGTGATCATGAACAGCTGTATTCCCACTCTCTTCATTGTTTCTCCTTTTTTCCCCCACACATACTTTTATCCAAGAAGACTCCATTAGATGAAGAAAACAGCTATACAAGGAATCCTAATGACTAGTGGAACAAGGGTAGGGGTGGGAAGAGTGAATGAAAAAAGAGATTAAATGAAAGGTTTGGAGTTGAAATGGAGACATTTACAATTGGAGAGATTTTGCTCCATTGTATCTCTGAATGGTCACCTGATGGTGCTTCCAGTCTCCAACTGATGGCCTGAACTGCATAAATCAGCAGCACACCATTCAGCTTTCTTGCCTGCCAGTTAGCCAGGGCCATCTGTGAGTGTTAGATTAATCTATTGTATGAATAATTAAAACCACAACTTCTCAGAATGGCTGAAAGAGCACTTCTAGCACAAACATACTTCGAAACATTTATTCATGCTAAACACTATGGGCACTTTGACCAGCCACAAAATTTCTCACGAATGCAAACTTGGGTCAGCTGAAGGCTCCTTTGAAAATAAGTGGCCTTGCAAACTCCAGCACAGCTGCTTTTGCTTATGAGAGCATTTACTTCTCCTTCTTAAAGCACTCAGTGACTTCCCCTGCCAGCCCTGCTGTGACTGCCATCTGCCCCCTCTTCTCCCATTCTCCTACTCTTCAACCATTCTGGGCAAATGTGAAAAGCCAAGCCTTTCACTCTTGTCACCCATTATGAGGTTTCAACTCTCCAGTGCAAACTGTCCTTACTGGATTGCAGTCTGGATGAAAACTCCCTCTCCATACGTCTGACTGAGGGACCAGTAGTGCGAGCAAGAGCTGTGATCTGCCAGTAAAGCTGTCTCTATGGGGATCTTTCATATGAGATGTCTCCACTCTGTGCTGTAGCAATGGGAAAGGGATGGGGAAAAGGAAGGGGAAAGGCCTCCAAATGCAGCATTAACCCTCTGGAATCCCATCAGACACAACTATTCCCAGCTGAGCTCCTACACACTGCCACTCAACCTGAAGCAGCAGGAGCTGCTTCCTCCTTCTCCTCTCCCCACACAGTGCCAGGTATGTGAATTCTCACCCTGTGGGACCCTAGAAGTTGTGAGCTCAAGGTACACACAAGTGAGCTAAGCAGCAGAAAGCTTATCAGGAGAATCAAGACATCCATTTCTACTCCTAGTGCACAGCCAGGGGCCACCATCAATATGAAGGGAATGTAAATGGTTCATTCACTTCAGAGGAGGTATCCAATCTTAAGGTTACACAACACTGGAATACAAGGGCAAGGAATATGGATCAAAACTTTTTTGTTGCAACTTATAGGCCCTTGCTAGTAAGTTCTAATCCACAGGATGTCGCATGCCCTGCACCACAGTGGGAATGGCACAGCATATTATTGTTACCTGGTCGCTAGCAGGATAAATGGCAGCTTCCAATACCACGGAAAAGATATTCTTTGGCATCAAAAGTGCCATTAATATCTTGAATTCAGTTTCCTTGTAATCGCTTCTGAGACACTAACAGGTAGTAAGCAAAAACCGAAGTCTCAGCCACACAGATGTATCTTCAATTGGCCCTCACTGTTCTTACATTTTTCTGCATACTTCGCACTGAATAGCTGGTGGAGAGAAGGGCAGCACCACAGGTTGCAGGATGAGGTGCTTCCTTTCTCTGAGACTTGCACAGAAGAAAGCTCAGAAAGAGGTGTGGGGGAAAAACAACTTAAAAGGAACCTTTTGTATTTTGAACTCAAGTTCTATAAACTGCCAGAAGGCACCTGGAAGCACTAGTTAAGCAACCTCTCCGCCATACCAGAAACAAGCCCATCACTGGCACTTGGGAAGAGAGAGGCTGCCAGACTGTAAGCTGACACCAGTAAGACAATACTGTGGGGTTGGGATTTTGCCCTCTTCCATCCCCGACATGATCTTTGATGGAAAAGGAATAGTTAGCTATGTAACCCTGAGGGATGTTTTCCCTTAAACAGAGAGTGGCTGTTCAAGAAACCCTTGTTATCTGAGCACAGGTTTTGGTGTGTGCTCAAGCCAAGCCCAGGGGCATACTGACAAGGGAGTGGGGAACAGCAGGTGCTGTCCCCTGGCCTATTGCCACCCAGCTGGTTTTTAGAAAAGCTCAAGCTCTACCCTGCTGAATCAACACCCTCTAGAACTTTAAGTAGGAGCCACGATTTTCACCAGCACGGACTTAGAACAATTGAGAAGTAAATTGACGACATACAGCAGCATGGAAATGGCACCTTACTGCTCTTAAAAAGAGGAATGCACAAGGGAGGAGGCAGAAAACATGTCAAGTGATACTGGATTTAGGACAGCCAACAAGGTTAGTGAAACAGGGGAATCTGGACACCAGTGAGACAAAATCATAGAATGGTTTAGGTTGGAAGGGACCTTAAACATCACCTAGTTCCAATCCCCCAGCCATGGCAGGGACAACTCCCACCAGACCAGGCTGCTCTAGGCCTCATCCAACCTGCCCTTGAACATTTACGGGGGGGGCATCCATAAATTCCCTCGGCAACTTGTTCCAGTGTCTCATCACCCTCATCTTGAAGAATTTCTTCCTAATGTCTCATCTAAATTTCTGCCTCCAACTTAAAGCCATTTCCTCTCATCCTATCACTATATGCCCTTGCAAAACGTCCAGGACCATGGACTGCCCGTACCCAGCTGCAGGACCTTGCACTTGGCCTTGAACTCATGAGGTTCTCACAGGCCCACTTCTCCAGCTTGCCCAGGTACCTCTAGAAGACATCCCGTCCTTCTGGTGTGGCAACTGCACTACTCAGCTTAGTGTCATCTGCAAGCTTGTTGAGGGTGCACTCAATATTGCTGTCTTTATTATCAATGAAAATATTGAACAGCACTGGTCCTAGTACTGACCACTGAGGGATACCACTTTTCATGGATCTCCATCTAGACTTCGATACCCAAGCCCATAAGAGATGCACACCCTATGGAAAGGGTATCTATGCAGAATTATACATGATATTAACCAGCTAGACTGACCTTGCCTTATTATTTTTTGTTATACTGGCTTGTAGGTATAGAGACTAATTCAAAAAGGAGAAAAAATTAGATTTTGGGAAAAGAGAGCAAGAGGAAAAATGCACAGGGAAGAAGTAACCAGTAAAGCACAGCATAACAGAAAGGTTTTGTTCCACAGCTATTCACAGCATACAAAGTGAATCATGTTACATATGTCAAGAAAATTAATTCCTATGTCTAGCCAACATTTTTTCCCATGTGTCACCAGTGCTAAGCCCATCAACTTGATCTGCATGCAGACTCAGCCCCCTGCTTAGGAATACCTGGGCCTTTCCTCCTCTATAGCAGGAGTGGTTTGTTCACAAAGGAGATCTATAGAAGACAAAAATCTTTGTCATTTTCAATATCTAAAACCCTCAGGATTGCCCCAATAACAGCAGCTGTGATGTAAAGCAAGAATGTCTTTTAAAATATGGAAGAAATCTCTAGTAGTTCCTTATTATTCATTGATTTCTTCATAGCCTCTTGCCCTAGGGATGATGGTACTCTAAAGTACCCACTCAGCAGGCAAAATAATTCCAATAATGGGACGAAATTTAATCTTCCAGTATTACCCGTCCTACTATAAGACCTAAGCATTGCCCCATGACTCTAGGGCTACCAGGCAACTGGGTACAAGCACATCCACAGCATTTACTGTCTGTAGTGACAGGGTCAAGAACAGATAGAAGGGGAGAGAAGCACTTTCGGATTAAGTGGTCTGTGAAAATAATGACTGATAAGCTGTTACCTCAGAAGTATGCAGCTCTAAATCAACATCCTGTCAACCTTCCCTCCATTCCCAGTACAGATCTCATGGTATGTCTTACTCACTTTTTATGACTCTATGAATGGTCTGTCCTGGCTTAACCCCACTCTCTTCTCCCTTTCCCTGAGGAATGGCACAATCTCTATCTTCCCAGCAAAGTGCTGGAGCAGAGCACTTCTCTGTGCACACTAGGATTAGTGAGTTAAAAGAAATGTGGGAAACATCTGCAAGGCATAGCAGCATCTTGCGCTACAGCTTTTGCCATGGGGTGCAGTCCCTCCAAAAGTTTACACTAGCTGATAACATTGGCATCATTTGGTACTACAGAAGCTTAGCACAATACTATTCCTGTAGTATCATGTGTGGGGCACTGAAAATAGTAAGAATACACCTCATGTCTTCCTACTCTCAGTTGTTCCAGAGTCCTAGAAGATTCAAACCTATATCAGGACTGTACACTACTTGTCCTTCTGTGTATTTACAAAGTTTTCAACATGCCTCCGTTGAAATCAGTGGAGTAAAAGGTACAAGAAAGCATCATATAACCCCAAATGCCTTTAAATAAGGCTCCTAAAAATGGAGAAATCTGGTATATAAAACTTGCCTGTAGGCAGAAATTCTGGTATTTTCGCAACACCTGGCATAACATGGTCCTGGAGAACTTACATTAGTAGTTAAATTAACAGTACTGTACTATTAAAAAATTAAAACCTACAACTCTCACTGCAGTTCAAAGTCACTGCCCAAGTAGGCAAGCAACCATTCAGCTGAGGCCATGCCAGGGAAGGATGAGTGAAAAAGGAAATCGCAGCAAGTCTTTTAATAAGTGGCACTCTGAATTTATAGTGGACCAAGGCACGTCAACCTCAGTCAACAGTCAAAAACCTCATAGCACATTCAGGAAAGCTAAAAGACAGCTGTCTAAACACAAACAGGCTTCATGTTCACTTGCTACAAACATTCACATGGAAGTTCAGCAAACTTTTGTGCTGAATGCCCACCAAACTGGAAGACTGGGCAGCATGAAGCCTCAAAAGTAATTCTGAGACCACTACAAAGACATTTAAAACACCTGCATAATGGGCTAGACAAAGTATAAAAGTTCCAACTTTGCTGAAAACTTTTCTATCTCATGAGCTTTATTATGTACAGGTCCAATCACATCTTGTCCAGGTAAGTGTGGTCTATATAGATGCCCTAGATTTGGAGCTTTTCTGGTCCTCCAAGACAACTACCATAACCTTTACAATGAATGGAGCACTGATTTACTGTTCACTCTGTATTTTTTTTTAGTTTACAAAACCCTGTAATTCTGAAAAACGTAACCAAAACATTGTTTGTATCACTCAATTGTTTACTGCAGGCTCAATCTCAAAAGCTAGTGGTTGATGGGGCAGATCATCTGCTGATGTAAGCCAGCATAGTGCCACTAATATGCCAGTGCAGTAGTGCCAACTTACATCAGCTAATAATCTGGTCTCACTGTCACAACAGAAGCTGGGAGGTGTTTATTCCTTTTCCACATCAGGCTCTGTTATATACTGATTTGCATGGCACAGTATGAATATATGCATGTTTTTACTTTGATTTGTTCTGTATTGACAGATTAGTTCATAGATGTTATGCAAGAATCCTCAACGTTGTAAATCATTATGGTTCATTTCAATTAATTTTTTATTTTGCCTGGCTCTTAAAAGTGCACTGAGATATCATGTACGAATCCAGCAAAATGAGTTAAGTGACCACTAAATTAATCAGGAAGGGAAGTGTTCTCTGCTTCTCGTGACATTCTGTAATTATCCAGCTGCATAAATGGTTTTTAGTTTTTTTTATTGCTAGTAACTGAAATAAGACTAAAGTGCTGCTTATCCATGGACCATGAACGGAGTTCAGTGCTGCACCGAAAGAACATAGTAGACAGGTGCAGGACATATACATTAGCCATTTCATTTGGATAAACGGTGATCCGATTTCACCCTTTTCCTCATAACCAGCAATCAAGTACATACATATATTTCCTAAATGAGAAATCAATCATATTTTATATGTTCTGAAAGGAAGATATATTTGAGTATTTATAACTGTTAATATTTGTCCATTGCTGTTTCCATACCATGTCTACACTCCTTTCTATTTATACTGGCATTGATGAGCCTGTTCACTTCCAGTTTAAATGATTCAAGTCTGATTTGATTGCCATGTAATTTAAATGCATAATAATTACTGTAAGGATGACATTTAGAAAAACAGCTCTGTTAAGCAGGAAGGTCTTTATTAGGCACAGGAGTTTGCCAGCAATATCAGAGGCATCCCTTTGACTACGAGATGTGGGAACCTATCATTTTAGTTCTTTTTAAAGATGCCTCCATTGCCCTCAGACTCCCCTTAATTAAAGCCCCCCTATACAACCATCAAGTTCGGTATTGGGGTCGAGCACTGAGTGAAAGGAAGAGTGGAAAGTGATATTTTTAATTTCTTTTTTCACAGAATCACCGAATAACCAGGTTGGAAGAGACCGAATGGATCGTCGAGTCCAACCATTCCCACCAATCCCTAAATCATGCTCCTAAGTACCTCATCCACCCTAACCTTAAACACCTCCAGGGACGGTGACTCAACCACCTCCCTGGGCAGACCGTTCCAATGCCTAACCCCCCTCTCCATGAAGAATTTTTTCCTAATCTCAAGCCTAAATCTCCCCTGGCAGAGCTTGAGGCCATTCCCTCTCATCCTGTCCCCTGTCACTTGGCAGAAGAGGCCAGCACCCTCCTCTCCACAACCTCCCTTCAGGTAGTTGTAGAGAGTAATAAGGTCTCCCTTCAGCCTCCTCTTCTCCAGGCTAAACAACCCCAGCTCTCCCAGTCACTCCTCATAAGATTTGTTCTCCAGCCCCTTCACCAGCTTCGTTGCTCTTCTCTGGACTCGCTCCAGAGCCACAACATCCTTCTTGTGGTGAAGGGCCCAGAACTGAACACAGTACTCGAGGTGCGGTCTCACCAGTGCCGAGTACAGAGGAAGAATAACCTCTCTGGACCTGCTGGTCATGCTATTTCTGATACAAGCCAAGATGCCATTGGCTTTTTTGGCCACCTGGGCACACTGCTGGCTCATGTTCAGTCGGTTGTCAACCAACACCTCCAGGTCCTTCTCCTCCTGGCAGCTTTCCAGCCAGGCTTCTCCTAGTTTGTACCTCTGCTTAGGGTTGTTGTGCCCCAAGTGCAGGACCAGGCATTTGGCCTTGTTAAACCTCATGCCATTGGTCTTAGCCCAGCAGTCCAGCCTGTTCAGATCACTTTGCAGAGCCTCCCGACCCTCCAGCAGATTGACACTTCCACCCAGCTTGGTGTCGTCTGCAAACTTGCTAAGGGAGGACTCGATGCCTTCATCCAGGTCGTTGATAAAGACATTAAACAGGACTGGTTCCAGGACTGAGCCCTGGGGAATCCCACTTGGAACTGGCTTCCAGCTGGATTTAACTCCGTTTACCACCACCCTCTGGGCCCGGTCATTCAACCAGTTTTCCACCCAGGAGAGTGTGCACCCGTCCAGGCCAGAGGCCGACAGTTTCCGACGCAGAATGCTATGAGAAACTGTATCAAAGGCT
Organism: Clamator glandarius; assembly: GCA_033459285.1. NCBI lineage: Eukaryota > Metazoa > Chordata > Aves > Cuculiformes > Cuculidae > Clamator > Clamator glandarius. Next base: position 611,593 of record JAUNZM010000614.1, on the reverse strand, counting down.
TTACTAAAGTCCAGGAAAACCACATCCACAGCCTTTCCCTCGTCCAAGAGTTTAGTTACTCAGTCATAGAAGGTGATCAGATTACTCTGGCAAGACTTGCCTTTCATGAACCCGTGTTGACTGGGCCTGATCACCCGGTTCTCTTGCAAGTGCTTCTTGATAGCACTCAAGATCACCCGCTCCATGACTTTCCCCGGTACCGAGGTCAGACTGACAGGCCTGTAGTTTCCCAGATCCTCCCTGCGCCCCTTCTTATAGATGGGCAGGACATCAGCCAGCCTCCAGTCCAGCGGAACCTCCCCAGTCATCCAGGACTGTTGGAAGATGATGGAAAGGGGTTTGGCCAGCACATCCGCCAGTTCCCTCAAAACTCTTGGGTGGACTCCATCCGGCCCCATAGACTTGTGGGCACCTAGCTGGGCAAGCAAGTCTCTAACCACCTCCTCTTGGACCTTGAGAATCTCATACTTCTCCTCCAACCCCTGGGGTTGTGCACAGAGGGAACAATTTTCGTTACTGTTAAAGACTGAGGCAAAGTAGGCATTGAGTACTTCAGCCTTGTCTTCATCCCCTGTTACTCTTGTTCCCTCTGCATCTACTAGGGACTGGAGATTCTCCCTAGCCCTCCTTTTGCTGTTGATGTATTTGTAGAAAGACTTTTTGTTGTCTTTCACAGTCTTGGCCAATCGCATTTCTAGTTGGGCCTTAGCCCTCCTGACTTTTTCCCTACACATTCTCGCTTCCTCCCTATAGTCCACCCAGGATGCCTGCCCCTTCCTCCAGAGGTCGTAGACCTTCCTCTTCCTATTGATGTCTCTTAGGACCTCCCTACTCAACCATGCTGGTTTCTTACCCCGCCAGCTACTTTTCCGGAACATGGGGACGGCTTTCTCCTGAGCTGCTAGGAGTTCCTTCTTGAAGAGCGCCCAGCCCTCATGGACACCTTTGCCTTCAAGGAGCGCCTCCCATGGGACTTTTCCGACCAGCCTTCTGAACAGCCCAAAGCCTGCCCTCTGAAAGTTGAGGGCGACTGTTCTGCTAACCTCCTTCTTCATCTCACCCAGCACTGAGAACTCTATCATCTCATGATCGCTTTGCCCCAAGCGTCCTCCAACCTTCACATCCCCCACCAGTCCTTCTCTGTTCACGAACAGCAGGTCCAGGAGGGCACCGTCCCTTGTCGGTTCGCTCACCAGCTGTGTGAGGAAGTTGTCTTCCACACACTCCAGGAACCTCCGGGACTGCTTCCTTTCTGCTGTATTATACTCCCAGCCTATATCTGGGAAATTGAAGTCTCCCACAAGGACTAGAGGTAGCGATTTTGAGACTACACTCAGTTGTTTGTAGAAGAGCTCATCAGCTGCTTCTTCTTGGCTGGGTGGTCTATAGCAGACTTCCATCACAGTCTCCATATAGCAGTCTCCATGCCCTACCACAGCTTCCAGCTCCTCCTTCTTATTTCCCATGCTGCGTGCATTAGTGTAAATGCACTTCAGCTGGGCAGGCGTAGCTACAGCCTTCGTAATAGGGCTTCTCCCCAACTGAGCGGTCCTTGACTTAACTAAGGCCACAGTGCCAGTTTGCTGCCTACCATCCTCAGCTGCACTCACCCCCTCTTGCTTAGTGGTGATATACCGGCAGGCGTTGCCAGCACACCACCCCTTTACTACTGAAGTGTCACCTCCAGGCTCACTCCCATCCTGCCTGGCCTCCATCCCCTCCCCCCTCACATCTAGTTTAAAGCTCGATTTATGAGCTTAACTAGGTTTTTGGTGAGGGCTTTTGTCCCCCTAGGAGACAGGTGTGTCCCATCCCTGGTAAGAAAGCCTGGGGGTGCGTGGGCCTCCCCATAATTAAAGAACCCAAAGCCCCTCTTCTCACACCAGTCCCTAAGCCATTCATTAACCCGTTTCTTATTCCTCATTTCATGCTCCTGATTCCTTAGTATTGGGATGGAGTTGAATATTACCTGTGCCCCAGAGCCCTCGATCATTCTCCCAAGTGCCTTGAAGTCCCTTTTAATGGCTTTAGGCCTTCTACGTTCTATTTCTTCATTACCAATTTGAAAAACTACGAGCGGGTAGTAGTCCGTGTCTTTGACCAGGGAAGGGAGCTTTCTAGTAACTTCCCTCACTGATGCTCCCAGCAAGCAGCAGACCTCCCTATGGAGCGGGTCCGGCCTACAGATGGGACCCTCCATTCCTTTGAGAAGGGAATCCCCCAAGACAATCACTCTCCTCTTCTTTTTAACCGAGGATGTTTTTAGGGCTGTGGGAGGATGATGGAGTTTTGGAAACATTTCTAGGCTGTGGGTGCAGCCCTCTTCATCTTTAGGGCTAGGATGCACCCTCAGCACCTCATATTTGTTCCCCAAAGAGATCTGGGGGTTAAATACCTGGGTGGGGGGAGCAGGTTTCCTTCTCCAGACAGTTCATATGTTTTAGTTCATATGGTTGCACTCTAGGCAACTGCACCAAAATTACCCTCTTGTGAAATCATGTTTGTATTTCATACTGCATTCCAGCCAGGGCCCGACTGAAAAACACTGAAAAGTGTTTCACACAATGAAAAAGCAGTACATAAAGGAAGAAACCCTCTTACTTTGCAATAATCAAACACAGCTCATTTCTTCCTTCTTTCTCTGATTTTCTAGGGTTAGGTATTGCTTTATCAGCTCTGCCACGTACAAGAAGTCTGGAGGTACTGGACTGCCTGGGAATTAGTCTCATCTTCTTTCCTGAATGTCTCTGTAACAGGGTATTTCAATATTGTAGCTACACTAGCAGATCCAAAGAAATGTTGGGGAAAGCACGAATGAGAAGGACAAATCCTGATTCTGCACATTACCTGGCATAGCAGCATCCTCAATTTGGGCCGCTCATCCATCACAGTCAGAAGACTTTATTGGCACAACTTGATATTTAGTCCTCAATATTGAAAGATGCTTAAACACCAGGACAGCACATGAAAGGAAATGGATTCTACACCGTTTCCTTTTTCATGTTACAGAAATCTTCAGTCAGCAAGGATTCCCTCAAGATCTTCAGACCTGAAAGATCTTCCCCAGAACAAGGTATTTCCCATTTTTGGCTGACTAACACATAAGTTTAATCATTATCATTTGAACAGTGGAGTTCATTCAAAAACATACATAACCAGATCTCCTCGCTGACGTTGGTGTAAACTGACAGAATTCAATTAAGCTTAACTGAATACCAACTTTCAACAGACAGGGGTGTACATGATGGGAAGGTGGATGGTAGGGGACAAAACATCATCAACTTCTGGATTTTCCTTGTGCTTTCTTGCATCTTTGTTTCACTTATAGTAGCAATTACAGTCCTTCACTGACTGAAGGGACACCCTGTGGTGAGGACAGGTGAAAACAGCAGGTTGTCATTCAGTTAATTAAACCAAGGAGTAAAAGACTGACTGTCCTGGTTCCAGCTGGGAAAGGGTTAATTTCCTGGCTTCAGCCAGGGAAGAGTTGATTTTCACAAGAAACTGTGAAGGGAGACAGCACAGAGAGCTGACCCAAACTGGCCAAATGGATATTCAATACATATGGGGGTGGGTTAGCTGAGGAGTGGATAGTTGGCAACACATTTTGTGGTGCAGTTGGCCATGCGGCAATTGTGGTCCAGTTTCACAACTGGTTTTCTGGCTGTGCAGCTGTAGAGCATGGTATGGGATTCCAGATCAGGAGCATACACAGTCATTGTTTCTTGGGCGGTGAGCTTTTTGCACTGTGTATCATCCTTTTTTAATATTCTTCTATTATTTCTATTGTTGTTGTAGTTTCTCTTCCTTTGCTGCTCTGTTGAACTTTTTTTATCCCAACCCATGAGTTTTACCTTTTCTTTCAGATTCTCCTCCCTACTCTGGCTGGGAGTGAGAGAGGTGAGTGAACAGCTGCATGGTTCTTTGTCAAGTGCTAGGCTCCATGTAGTTCTTTGTTTGCAGGCTGAGATTAAACCACAACACGGACAGATGTTTCTACTCCTTGGAATAATCAGAATTCCAGTGGCACAGATTTCCACTCCCACTCTATTTCTGGGGCATACATTAACACATCCAGAAAAGAAAATACTGACACAGCAACGTCAAGAACAAATGACAAAGTCATCCAGCAAACCTGAACTGTTTAACAGTCCGTTTCAATAATGATTAACTTTTGTATTCCAGGGCTACAAGAGTGGCTGATTCGACTCAAAGCTCAGTGAAGAAGCAGTACCTGGAATGGCTGTTACAGCTTTCCCTCTTCCTGCATTTCAGTGACTCACCACAAAATTTCTGCCTGGGATTTTTTTTTTAAGCAGGCATGTGTGTATGACTTGTAACAGGGATTCCTTTTTTCCCTACTGCAACTACATTGTGGCACTGTCACTGCAGCACCTGATCCATGACATAGTAAGAATTGCATCAGCTTGCTTACCCAGTGCAGTGACCCAATGCAGACCTTGGCAGCCAGAAGAGGAATGGTGGGATCTGTAGGTCGCAGTTTAGCACACTCTTTGAGTACTGACACAGCATATGCTGACTGGAGGAGCAGAGGAAGAGAGGTGGAAAAAATAAAAAAGGCTGATTAGACAATGCTGTTACAGAGTCCAAGCTAGATATTTTAGTGAAATGTACAAAGAAGTGCTATGAAGTTAAGGATTACATGTCAGCAACAAGTTAGCAACTTTATTCCCACCTCCACACACACAGACACATATGTTTGCGCATGCGCACGCCAACACACACTCTTCCCACGCTCAGAGGAAAAGAACCAGCCCTGGCTGTGCACTTTAGAAGAAACAGTTCTCCTCAGTCATTAATGCATTGGTTATTTGAACTCTGTCCTTCCAATTCATAAGAATTCTGCTATAGTTTTCCTTGCACACTACCACCTTCCAGTAAGCCAGAAAATATTATAAAGACCCTATCCTCCAGTACATTAACATTTTAGGCCAACTCTACTCAGATAGGTTTGTACATCTAAAGTAATCCACTCTGTAGACTGACTGTGGCTTCTCCAGCTCTAGAACGTATAAGAACACAACGGGGATCCCCCCATGCAAAGGGTGGAGCAGGCAACTGCAGAGCAATCCAGTGTGGATGGTCTGAGTAGCATGCATTAGAACGAAAGCCCGTACAACTCTTGCTGTCTTTGTGGTGTTCAGTTACCATCGATGAATGATGTTTATTATTAGCAGCTACATAGCACTTCTGATTCAAGAGGCTTCAAAGGGGTATGAAGAAAGCTCTGGTCTGAGATGTTGGTGTGAAGGTCTGGTTAGCCTATGAGGAGGTGATGAAGCTGTCCTGAAATAGTCTCCTAGCCCACCCCAACTGGACCACAGTTTATTTCACATTTCCAACCGTCCTCACTACTGACCCCTGATCCCTCAAATTCTCTCATCCTCAAGGAAAAGAGTTGTTCTCCCAGAATTTCTCCAAACATGCCTCACTCCTTCCAAACTCTTCCACAGGATCCCAAGACACACACAGGCCTATCATACAGTGTTCCATCTTAGAAGCATGTTAAATACTCATGGACTTCCCATGTAACAGGACAGCGGCAACAGAAGCTTGCAGAATCAAGCTAACCACTATTCCTGTCAGGTCTTGGCCATCTTCTCCTGATCATGACCCACAGGGGATCTTCCCAGCAGAGCTCCTGCCAGCACATATCACTGGGTCTGGCCTCTGCTCCAGTCCCTTGCAGCCAGCAGCTTTGCACTCCCAACAGCCATCAGCAGCTCCCCTCTCTCACATCACGCCAAAGCAGGATTTGCTTGCTGCCTCCTTTCTCCACAGAACTGAAGGTCCACTTCTTGCTAGGAGATTTAAAAGCCTAGGTAAGAATTTGCTTGTAAGGGAGACTGGGGAAATTTAAAAACAGATGTACAGCAGCCCTGCTCATGCTAAGGCAAAGATAGATTTCGTAAGCAAAGATGGGAGATCCACAGCAGCTGAGAGCAAACCCTCCTGCTTGAAACTCTTAGGTACCTGCTGCGTGGTCTGAAAAAAGAGAACAAAGTGCCCTACGTTCTCCAGGCTGCTACCTAGAGCAGCAGGTACCATCAACAAAAGTAAGAAAATACTTGCTATTTTACAATTGCAAATGCACAATTTGTCTAAAAACAGAAGGAAGCTTGTATCAGAGCAAAGATTGGAATCAATAAACTTTGTCCTAGAGCTTAAACCATTACTTCATCCCCCTCAGAAACAGAGACTTGGGTAATTCAACCGTGAGGTACACGAAGAAACACATTGCTGGTATAACTCCCTCAGAATGAACCTCTCTGACATCTATTTGTTCAGAACAAGTAGTGTCTCAGGTATTAATGGCATCTTATTCTTCTCTCACAGAACACTACCTGACCTGCATGCAGCTGCTACTCTCAGTAGCACTGCTAGACGTGTTGGAAATACTAGCAAACTCCATAACACTCTTAGCCTGGCACAAGAGCTTCCTGCCCTCCTGCCTATATTCCAGCCCCAGAGGGGTTTCCAGACAAGAGAAACTCAAAGAGTGGAGCTGGACAACATGCACCTTGCAAGTCAGTGCACCTCCAGCTGAACCTCCCCGAAGTCATCTCATCATGCAAAAGTGAACTGAAAAGATCAGGTAGGTAAAAGATCACATGCTGTCCACTTTCAGAAACAGATACAAACCAAAGCTGCTGGTGGTTTCTCACCTCTCTACCAGCAGCATGACTGTAGGCAAAGCAGTAAGCATCTGGGACTTGACAACCACCCCATCAGCCAGCACAAACACAAACGAGAGCAGTAAGAGGCCTGTCCTAATCTGCGTAACAACTGTAGGACCTTCCAGAGACTACATCACAAGAGAAGTGATACAACCTAGCTCCTTGCCTGTTCCTCTTGAACTCAGCTCCCTCTCCATCTGCAACCTGTCCATTGAGGAAGGCTGATCCTCAGTACAAGCTAACCCTGCAGCCTCAGATAGCTTCAAAACATTTCTCACATGCGTCCTGAGTCTGTTTAGGAGGCAAGAGCAAAACAGTGACTACCGAATACTGAAAAGAAAAAATCCTACCCTGTGCCTACACACAAACACCTCGGGTATGGAGTCACTTTATCACATGCACTCAGGAGTTTCTGAATATTCATTTACAGAGCAAAAGCCACAATTTCCACACTGTTTCTAAAACATTTACAAAGTTATGTCACCTTAAAGACGCTTATAAAATTTGCGATTAAACACTTTGTGCAGAAGTGGTTTTAGAAACAGAGTGGCATGAAACCGTCCTCCCTAGCTGCATTTTAAAAATTCAAGAAATTTCACCTTGAAAACTTTACTCGTCAGAAATTATACAAAGATGATGAAAACGCTAACCAAGGAACGACAGTGGAAAGAATATCCTACTCCCACAGAGACCTTACTTAGGGGAGACTGGAGTAATACATAATATCAAGGTGTTTCAAAGGTATTAATCAAAGACATTAATGGCCACAGAACAAATATCATCCACTCAGTCTTGAATATGGATGTCAGTGGTTTGCAAAAATATTTAATTGAAACAGGGTTTGTGTAACACTGAAATAATCTGATAATTAAAATGTACATATTCTTTCACTTAGCATGGGTGGATCAGGCAGCCAAGCGCATTGTTTGTGAGACTCCCTGCAAGGCAATTATAATTAGATTTACTGGTGAGGCATGTTTTGAGAAGAGCAGAGCTCAAACTCCAAGTGAGTGCATGCTTCCTACTCACAACTCTGAGAATCATAGAAAATAAATTTACATCAAAATTAACGCCAGGGTTTAAGTTCTTTGCATTTAGCTTGCTAATTCCTGGAAACAATAAGCACATATGGTTTGAAGAAGTTGCAAGCTTGCCAAGAGCTGCCTCATGGGGGTTTCAGCTTTGTTTATGGGAGGTCTGATATAGAAGTTCTCAGGCTTGGGATTTTCATTAGGTTAAAGGAGACTCATGACCATCCTCCCTTTAAGGCCAGCAAAGCACAGAGCTCAAGTCACATTATGGAGTGAAAACATCACTTTGATGGAAATGTTAAGCCATCAAAAAAAAGTGAATTGTGAAAGGGACTGAAGAACTTCAATTACCCGAGTTGAGCATCTCCATCCTTCACATACCAACAACTTTGTGTTTTTTACAACAGAGATGAGGAAGGACGTGGAACAACTGCTCCATATTTAAATCCAGTATCTATAGGAAGCTGGTTTTTTCTGTCAATTTTTTCCTCCCTTAACCTACTTGCATACAATATTTTTCTTCTACAAAGATCATAAACATGCTCCGCAATAATTTACAGAAAGAAAACCAGGAAAGGAAGCTGCTGGGATGTAGCATACTGACAAATGGTAACTCTCAATATAGACTTCAAAGAGCTCTATGTATCACATCTGATGGCAGGGGGAGGGACAGTTCTTGATCTGTTATGAGAAATCACAATGAAGCTACGGGAAGAAGGATGGAGAGAACACTTCTCCCGAAGTAATTACAGCAGCCATGGTTTTGAATGTTACAAAGGAATAAAATGTAAAGAAAAATTACTAAATCCAAATACTAAATCCAACTCCCCCATTTACTAATTATATGAAGTATGCAAGCATACTCAAAGATGCTTGCACAGGAGCAGTACAGAATGAAGAATGGTCTACAGTTAATCTTCTTCCTCACTTTTCCAAAAGTCTCAAGAGATTTTGCCATCAGTTAAGGTAAATGTATAGACACTGCCCATATGATCCCAGCTCACTCCAATACAATTTTCATTATTTCCTCACCTTTTCTCTCCCACCATACCGAAGCAATGAAAGAAGCACGTCAGAGATCCAGTTCATATTTAGAAAATAAAGAAAGCATAAATGTAAGTAAAAGGAAGAAGAATTTCTAGACAGTAGATCATGCCAGGCAGCCTTAACACAGTATAAACAATTGCTCTTCTCTTGTAAAGGTTCCAAAACCCTTTCTTATTTTTTTTGCTTCTAAGGCAATACCTTTCAGATAGAGGGGAAAAATGTTCCTTGTTTTCCTCAAGGTGGTGGTAATAGTAGACAGCCTCATTCCCACTTCACTTGGTAGTTTAATATACAGATTAATCTCCACAACTAGTACTGCTTAATTTCTGGCATCATCCTGCCCAATTTGAAAAATTTCACTATCCCAAAGGGATTGTGGGGAAGTGGGGAAAATCCTTCATCCGTATGCAAGAATCAGTATTCCCTGTATTCTGGGAGTCACAGCTATCCAGCTATAAATGCCCTTCAACCAACACAGGAAAATGACAGAGTAATAAACCAATTGAAAAATCAGTTGTTTCAATGTATGTTTTCCACTCAATTCCTAGATTTCTGTGAATCCCTCAGCATGAACATTATTCTTGTAAGACATTTAGGGGGACATTGTGTCCACTTTTGTAATCCTCAACAAAAGAAGGATATGGAGCTGTTAGAATGGGTGCAGAGGAGGGCTACAAGGATGACCAGAGGCCTGGAGCACCTCCCAAACAAGGACAGGCTGAGAGAGTTGGGCTTGTTCAGCCTGGAGAAGAGAAAGCTCCAAGGAGACCTATAGCAACCTGAGGGGGCTACAAGAAAGCTGGGGAGGGACTGTTTACAAAAGCTTGTGGTGATATGACAAGGGGCAATGGGTATAAACTGGAGACAGGCAGATTTAGACTAGACATATCAGGAATTTCTTCACAATGAGAGTGGTGAGGCACTGGCACAGGTTGCCCAGAAGCTGTGGATGCCCCATCCCTGGAGGTGGTTAAGGCCAGGTTGGATGGGGCCTTGGGCAGCCTGGTCTGGTGGGACATTGGAATTAGATGATCTTTAAAATCCCTTCCAACACAAACTATTCTATGATTCTATTATTTACTTCTCAAAACTTAGGGATCGATTCTCCCACTTTTCCTTTACCCTGTGTTTCATAAATTAGAGCACTACAATTAAGTAGTTTCAAATATCCACTTTTAAAAGTGCATCATAAATTCTAAGACTTAACAGCATGAACTTGTCCTTGCTAATGCGACAAATGCCCCACTTCCGACTTTCTGTCAAGAAAAGAGGGTTAAGTTTGAAGGCAATTATATAGCCCACCTAGGTATTCTGATCCACAGTCTGCAATCTTTGGAAATTTCCATTTCTATTTTTTTTTGTACTATCTACAGCACACAGGCACTCCCCTTTCTAATTTTTCTTTTGCACCACAGGAAACCAGACTATTGAATATTCTCTAGATAGCTGACCTTTGTAACAGGATCTTTAACCAATGAATGTTCAATATTTTAACTTTCATACCCCAGCAATGCTATTTAAGGAACCATCTGAGGCCTCTGCTGCTCCCAAGGTTCCTGCCTGCAATGCAAAGAGAAATGTACGGTTTTTTTAAATGCCAGTTGCCTAGCAACCAGTCTAAGCTTTTGCAAGGAAACCAACAGAAGGAACAGTCTAAATCATAAAATTCGTCTGCTGTTGCTGCAGAATTATGTATCAAATATATTTATAACTTTCCTTCTAACCTTCTGGAAAGCTGTATGTTGGCAGTACAGGCATGGCTGAGTCAAACTTGAAAGCTCCTCAAAGCTGTTAGAGACATCTGCTTTTGCTGCACTGTTTAAATAAGGGGAAGTATTCCTTTCTTTGGTTGCAACACATATACAAGCAGCTCAGACATTAGCTTGTCGTTATTTGGCTATGGCCAGTATTTATCAGCAACTTCAAGTGTTCCAAAATCGGAGTTCATGTCATGTAAGACTGGTTTCAAAATCCTAAAAATGCTGCCAGCACGAGCTCTCTGCAGAGCTGCAGCATTTCCAGTGGCTGAGCTGCCAAGGGGAGAACACTGACATTGCAAGATCAGCTCTAGAAAGAGCTGGAGCCTACTCCCCGCAAAGAACAGCTGAATGACACATGCCAAAGAGGATGTGATGATTTTCCTTTGTGTAACACCAGGCACCTCTTGAAGTGTTATGTTCTTAAGAAAACCACTCAGGTAGACAAACATGACTATCCCTCTTTGCCTTAAAGATGAGTAAACACAAGAAGAATAAGGGCAGAAAGGGGCATTTTGCGTAATTAAAAGCAGCTTTATATGCCAAGTCTTGCAAGGTGCCAGGTGTGGTGCTTAAATCCTCCTACTGCCAAGCCTATCTTGCCTATATAGTAATGCTGATCTTTGTCCCTATTGTGTCCTCAGTACAGGCCAACAGGGGCAGAGGAGGAGAAGCAACGATGCACTTATTTCTAAACTCATGCAGTTGCTCTCTAAAGGCAAACACTGAGCTGATGGTGTTTTGTCAGTGCTGGACAAGAAGGGCTGGATATCTGTGTGCCAGGCACCCTCTGAACACAAAATTACCATCAGTAACCCCAGCAAAAAGCCTGCTGAGTATAGTCCTCACCTCCAGATAACTGGTTCCAGCTCCACTGGGTTCTCACTGAGGCTCCTTTCTGCAGCCCCCATGAACTGCTTCTAAACTCTTTTCACACATTTTCCTGCACTTCATTTCCTTAATGAGAATAAAGGGTGAGGGGAAAGAGCAGATTTTCCTCTCCTAGCACATGCTCCACACTTCCCTCAGCTTACCTGTGACTGTATCACTCTCTACCTCTCCTCTCAAAAGCTTCTTACATAACCTAAAGCTTTTAATTCACTAACCAAGTTGTGTTGGGGGGTGTTTTTCAGGGCAGAAGCAACAAATATGAGCATGAAAAAGGTTTTACGCACTGCACACACTAGTAATGATAATAAAAAACATCCAATGAACATGAGAGCTCAGTGTACAAGCTACAAGCTCAATGGCTCAATCAGGGTGCCCAGGACTTTTAGACAAAGTAGACTCAGTGTTCACAGAGTAATTTCACAACTACCCCTGAAAAATCCTCGCCACTAGCTGCAGGAAAACAGCACATCATTGTCACTAAATACAAATCTTGTCTCCCTGGTTGGTAGCTGGAAGAGAGGCATCATTGTTGCCTCACATTGTTCAACACAATGTATTTTATCAGTTTATTTTTCCCTTAAACAGTATGACAGGTGAAAAAGACACTCACAATGCAGAAAACTTTCTGAAGTACTGTCAGTTTAAGCTTAAGTCCAATCCCACAATGTATGGCTGAGTCTCTACTCCCAGAGAACTCTAGTGACGTTTTGGGACACACAGGCTTGGTCCTGTGTGCACAAGGGAATATAGATCTGAACAAGGGAACACCTAACTGATTCAACTGATTCAAGGCCAGGGAAATTGCAAATGAAGGGGGAATCTATTTCACATCCATTTTGCTTGTATAATACATCGTCTAGACACTATGACAATCTTGCCTCCAGTTTCAGATACATCAGTAGACCTACCCTAGTCTGCAAGGATGATGTGTGCTGGTAATCTCCATGACATGTAGTGGAAACTGTTTTGCTGAAATTCAGCAGCAGAGAACAAGTCTACACCAAACAGCTTGTCTGCCTCTTTACTATGTAAAGACTACAAAGTCTTCTCTACTCTGTAAATAAACGTTTGGTCCTTCCTTTCTCTGCTCTGCTGAATACAGGTCACTATTTTTTCAAAATCTTGAGACAAGCAGATGCAACCTACTGTACCCAATTTCCTCTGGCAGCAGGACAGTGGCTCATCTCATCGCCCAAGGACTCTACCAGATGGCATCTCGCTATCATACCACTCGCCACTCAGACTCCAGCCTGTCTATGCACGGCAGCAGAGCCAGGGAGCTGCTAAGCCCACTCATCCTCTGGCTGTCATATTACCAGATTGCGAAGGTTATTACCAGCAGAAGGAGCTGTGAAGAGTTCACCATTCTGTTTTCCAGCACCACCTCAGAAGAACAGAGGTGCTGCACTGAACTAGTTTAAACCTTCCTGCTGCCTATCCAGAACTGCAATTGGTGACACAGAATAACTCCTATTATTTTCTTTCTACAGCAGGCATGTCTTTGCCATTGTCCAGGCTATCCCAGCATTTAATTTAAAATTGCCTGCAAAAGTATTTTGAATTTCATGGTGGAAGATAATCATTTAAATAAACATGCTCCTTTTGTTCAGAAAATATACAGCTCAGTACACATGCTTTCCCAAGAACAGGTTAAAAACCAACCAGACCACACTATCTTTCTCGTTATGCAAGTTGTTGAGAAGCAGAGGAAAATTAAATAGCTGTCATTCCATTATTTCCACTGCTTAAGTGTATAGAAGACAGACAGAAAGGTTATGCTTCTCTGAGCTTTTTCATTCACTGTTTCATGAAGCCCTAAGGCCTCACTTGCTCTGTAAGAACTTATTGAAGTGATGTGCCTATTTTTGTTAAGAGACATGTTTTTTAAAATAATGTGTAAACTCAAGCATGCATACAATAACTAGCCTAGATGTCTGGCTTAACATTCAGATTGATCACTTGTGAAAAATGACAGTCACAATTTGGCAATTTTTTTTCACTGGCAGAGGAAGAAAATAGTTTCAAGTTCAGCTCAACTGACTTAACCTGAAGAAGATAAATACAAAAATAGAAGTAACACTAATCAAATGCAGCACAGAACAGAGGGCAAAGCAGGATTTTATAGCACTTAAGAAGGTCAGATTTTGCAAATCCTAAAAAAAAAAAAAACATTTTAAAAAAGAGAGATCAAAGTTCCCAGCATTTACAGGTTGCTAACACTGTTCCTGTCATACACAGGATTTACAAGCATGATTTGACATACTGCAGAACAAGTAACACTGCAGGATGTGAGATTTCATTACCAAGAAACGAGATCAGGAATTGGCTGTGACTGAGACAGGTGAAAACAGATCTTTTTACCTATAAAACCTCAAGTCTGCTCTGCATTCTGCAGTCTAGACAGACCACACTGTTTTCTCATCAGTTCTTTCTGCTACACTGGAAATTACTTTTGAGTGAACTCTGTCCTGCTATCAAGCGGCGAAGCAGTATAAAAAATGTATGCCACATCTCCCATTAGCAAGATGACGCATTGCAGAGCATACGACAGGAATCCTCAGGGAATACTTTGGGATTAGAAGTGAAACACTGCACAGATGGGATTGTTAGGTAAGGGAATTCCCTCTGCCCCATATAGGGCTCAGCACATTTAGGGCTTTTACATCAATAGAAAAGATCAGGTCATTTTATCTTGTAAATATTTGAAGTACAAGCAAAAAGACATGATACACTTGAAAATATGAAAAGATAGGATGATTATAAAGATACAGATATTTGTGTTGTTCTTTTTTCCTCTTAATATTCAGTAACTTCAAAGGGAAGCTGAAGAGGTTTGCAAATGTATAGAGAGGACAGAGTTCTCATACAAATTATTAGAAACTAAAGATCAGGCCCCATTTGTTTCCTCCATACAAATCTAAGACTGAACCACAATTATTCTCCGGATATACTCACTCTCTCAGCAATCAGCAGTCAAAATCTAAATTTGCTCACCTGCAGATCAGTAGAGCTTCACTCACAGTATTGTCTGCAGTGAAGAAATAGGTTACCCAACCTGTAAAGCCAATCAAGCTCCCAGAAAAGCACTGTGAGTGCTTACAGGAAGATACTGCGCCTTTCCATCACAGCCTATCTAGTCATTGTTGTCTTCAGTATCAAGAGATCAGGTATCTGGAGGATTTGCAAAGGCAAAGAGGGCAGCAACACGATAACTCCAGCTGAATGCCAAGGGGAGCTGGACCTAACTTGCAAACCCTGGACCTGACATAGGCCAGTGCAAGGTATTAGCACTATGACACCAAGCTCTATACATCATCGAGTCTAGTAAGCGCTTTCATACTTGGAACTGGATTTTGAAATGCTTATACAGAACTCGTATTATGCCCGTGAGTCTCCTTCTCATTAAACATCTCCCTTCAGCTCCCTGTTCATCTAATATGCTTTGCCTTAAGTTTTAATGTCTCCTTTTGATTGTAACAGATCTAGCTGATTTCTGAGATAACTGTGGAGTCCCAGAACAGAGTCAGAGTTTGCAAGTCCACCTCTGGTGCCTCACAGTGGAGTCATTGCTGACCAATATTTGCTAGGGTGTTTCACAGATCCCCAGTGACACAGGCTCCACACAACCTTCACAGACAATATTTTTGCCAGTGTACCACTACCCTTATTTTTTTTTTTGCCTCTTAATAGGAAACATGAACTTGTGCTGCTGCAAGTGGAAGCCATTGAACCTTGTCCTACCCACCACAGACAAGATTAACCCCTTCTTTTAAGAGCTCTTGATGATTTGTTTATCTCTTGGACTTTTTCCTCCCTTTATGGTAAAAATAATCAATTATTTCAATCTTTCTACAGTTCTGCTTACTACATCCTTAGCCATCCTTGAAGCTCTTTATTAGACTGTGTTGTTGTCCTACTGTTTTCTTGAAGAATAGGGCATAACAGTCTTCTACGACAAGCCTTTGCCTATGCTCCCAGAAGTGAAAAAAACCCTTCAGATATCTTCTAAGCTTTGCTGCCACTTGCACATCATAAAATAACTTCTTTGCAAAAGCATGCCACTTCATCTCCAATTTCCACTCCAAAGCCACTGTTTCCAATTCAGCTTACAGACATAAGTGACCAGTATAAGTTACTGTTTGGCAGATGACTGATAGTTGGTACTCGTTGGTACTCTTCGTCCAGTTCCACGTGGATACCCCTACTCTCACTGGGCACAGAATATGTTACGTGGTGTACTACTGCACAGCATTAATTTGATTACAGCTCCTAAAAGCATAGGTGGGAACCCTCAGAATGAATATGTGGGAACATTTTACAGAGAAGGCGGCCTTGAAACAGAGAACTGAAAGATAAAAAAAAAGGCCAGTTCGGTGAGGAGAAAAGACAGCCTTCTGATAAGCAACTGGAAAGAATACAAGAGCTGGTTCAGTGGGAACAAGTACCAGCTGAAAGAAAAATAATTAAAGAGAACTATCAACACAGTTAATTTTAGTGTAACTTGGTTTCTTAGCATGTGCAGTAGTTTAGCCAATAATATAAAAGTTAGTAATAGCTTTATGGACAGTTACCTTTAACCGATAATACACTGTAGATACTCTTGTGGGCACCCAGTTATGTAATCGAAAAGGGTTTATAAAGAAACAGCTAAGCTCAATAAATTGAACACTTGCTGATCACATTGGTCTCTGCATTTGCTTCCTGATCTCCCATCAACAAGAATAGGCTAAATTTTGTACCAACCTTGTTTCCTGTAGGAAGTCTACTCTTTTAAGGCTAATAAGGAAAAGCTCATGCTGCCTATGCTTACCTTTTGCAACCAGATCTCAGTGGTTAACTTATAATTTTCACAATTAGTATACTAATTTTAAAAAACTTAGCCTAAAACACATACCCGTGCAAACATTCAAACATCATTTCTTCTTCTACAGCATCTTTTGCACCAAACATTTCAAAAATATTAACCCTCACAAGCTCTTTATGAAAAAATATTAGCACTTCTTTGATTAGATGGAGAAACCACAGCTTAAAGAGAGGTTGTCAACTGCCCAAAGACAAAGTGAGTTGATGACAGATTTAGACATCAGTATCTTTCTTATGCTAAGCATGCTTATGTTTAACCTGCAGAGAATGGACAGCTGTACAATGCTTTTCAATCTACAGTTATGCACAAAATGTGTTTTCTCTTTGATAAGGAGAAGCAAACGCTAGATAGACAGGACAGTACTTAATGCCAAAAGCACACATATGATCACAAAGTGCAGTCAGAGTCTAAAAGGAGAGCACTGTCCTTCCACGTGCTGTGTGAGGGCACCTACCCCCACAAAATACATGACTGTGCACATTCAAACAAGTAAGCTAGATACACTCTGCCAGAGGAAAACATGCCTTTTTAAAGTACTTTGGTTTGAATCTTACCTTTCCACAAGCCACCATGGACAGGGCAAGCTGGTACCAGAGGTGAAATTCATCAAATGCAAACTTCATGGCTCTCTCCAAGCACTGAGAAATAAACGTTGGGAGAAATGTCAGACTCTTTTTTTAATATACATCGTTTGTCAAGATCACTGCTTGGCCCAGTGATCATATCAGGGGAAACAACCTATTGTGGCCCAGGCGATTTTTATCTTTTTTTTTTTATTACATCATTTATCACTTCGCAGTTAATGGGGCTTGCTAGCATACACCACCCTCTCAAATGATGACAACTTGTTCAAGAGCCTACATATAAATTATTCTAATGCCTTAAATAGTTCTGTTTGCATTTCTGGCCTGTGCTGCCACAGGTCCGTAACTGCTTCTACTAATTGCCAACTAGGGTGCTTCATTTCCACCTTTCCCGACAAGTTACTGCAAAGGCAGGCTTCAAGTGGCAGGGTTCAAGTGGCAGTTTCAGCAGCAGCCAGGAGGAGATACCTCTGAAAGCATGACATACTGCCCTCTTCTGCCCAGCGTGATACTCAGGAGGTCGTAGACGGCAGAAGCATCTCGGAGGCTGACAGCCCGGTCATCCTGCTGGTCCGGGGCTCGGCTGATCACTGCATCCCGGTTTGCCTGCACACAGACATAAACGGAGTGTCAGACCACAAAGGAGCCAGAGAACCAACTCCTTCACAGGAAATTCCACTCAGCATCCGTGACATTTTGTTTAAAATCATCTCAAGATTTTTTTTTTTTAATTGATCCCAACATAAAGAAGGTGTTTCCATAGCTACATTTTATCCATATGAAGCAAACTCAGGAAGATAGCTATACATACAGAAAGGAACTGCTAGAAATACCTCATCCAGATTTGTTCCATAGAATTAGAGCATTAGGAAACAGACCCACCAGATTCCATTTCCTCAGTAATTAGAAATTCAAAGCCATCCTCACATCACCTTCCTTTATTACTTCAATTGCTTGCAACTGTGATAACTGCTTCCATGGTTGATATTTCTGATATCTTCTGTGCCTGCACCTGATTTCTTCCCAATAGCACATGGGTTTGCTCTTCTTTTCTGCTATTTAATTTTTATTTTTTAATTTGAATATGTTGCCTTAGTAATCAGATTTGCCTGTCACCAATTAAATGCAATTAGAGGTCTAGGCAACACAATACCAAATGATATCAAAAAACCCCAAACTTCTTAAGTGTTAGTTTTGTATAATCTATCAGTGCATTGCTCAGCCTAGGTAAAAAAGAAACATCACTTTTGACAAAAAAAGAACAGTCCAGCAATTTGCAAGGATGTCCCAAAATACCATATGCCACAAACTTAGATTTACCTCAAAAACCCAGCCTCCCAGTTTTCTGAGCACAAAGAGGGAGAATTAAATCCCAGAGTAAATGGAATAGTTCCTCTGATTTCTGAATGCAGAGGACTTCACCCAGACTGCCTAACCTTGGAGAGAGGCAGTGCTGGATGCCTTTGAGTGCTAGCACTGACTGACAGCACAGATGCGCTGCCCTGGGCACCTCAGCTGAAAGGGGGGCAATACCAGACATTCAGGTCTAGACATCTAAAAATCAGAAAAATTAGAAGATTGCTAACAGTTTCACCTGGGGCAAAGGCAAACAAAATGTTCTCTCCTTGAACAGGGAGGTTGAGAGATTTATTTTATAAATCTTACCACTCTACTCTTACATCGACTTTTTTCTAACTGCAGGGAGATTTTTTTTTCCTAAAAAGGTTAAACATGAGAATGAAGTGTAATAAAAATTTTCAGAATACGCAGCCCTCAAAGCCCACACATATTTCATTGTGATTAAGCTGCAGCTGTTTCATCATGATATTATCTGTGTAATGCCCCAGTTCCAAGCACCCTTCATCACAGCCTCCAGCCGAGACAGCAAATACAATTACTGACAACTAACAAAATCACAACCAAAAGTTAAATGGCAACTTCAGTTAAAGCCAAACTGACAGGTCAGACTTGGTCTAGTGTTTGCACAAATAAACTGTTACTGCAAAAGATGTAATTTGTGATTTTAAAAAATAGTTTAGAACAATAGATTGCACGAGAAAATGAAACCAACCTCAAAGAGAAAATCCTACAACCAGAGCGTGGAAGTAAATCATCTACATTTATTAGTGGAACTAAACAAACAAAAATATATAGATGTTTAAGCTCTGTTTGGATTTAATCCAAAACTGCTATTTTAAAAGTAAAAAAAAGAAAATAAAGGCATATACAGAACAATTCTGAGATTGCTACTGCATGGAGTTAAAAGACATGCATACAGAGAATGATCCTTATTGCCAAGTGAATCCTCCTACATATATACAATAGCATCAACAATTTTTTCTGCACTGGTTACATTGTTATGACAACTGTTTGTAGAAAATAGCTACTGAGATAGCACTCCCATGCTCTGCAGTCTCATTATCAACCTCCCATTAGAGTCAGCTATAGCCTGATGCTTTTTTGGGTATCTATCTAGTACCAAACTGATTTTTAAGTTGATGCATTAGCACAGATAGAAAATTAATCAAAATTGGTGAGCATCTATTAACATCTGCTAACAGATAAGCAGGAAGATGAGACATATTAAAAGGATGCAACATTCTAAAATTGCAGGCATACTGAACATATTGTACATATCATACTTTACCTAAGCAGGCAGCAGTTAAAAACATATGCATAGGCATGAGTAATATTCTTTCTAAGGTCATAAACCTGTTTATTTTGTTCAAGCTTTCAAATCTCAAACCCATAAAAGGTCTCTGAAAGCTATCACACTCTATACTTGCAAGCATAAAAGTTGCCACTAAGCAAATTCATCACCACTTCTCACCAACAATTTTTTTAATACTTAACTTATTTGCAATTGCAATTATAACTCCATCTGCTCAAAAAAAAATTAAAAAAAACCAAGGAGCTCCTGCATTATCACAGAGTTATATAAAAAAAAGACAAACAAAAAACCAAAAGATGCAAACCTCATAACAAACTGAACAGTCGCAAAAACACAAAATCCATCTAACACAATAATATAAATCATAGATTCACAGAATGGTTTGAATTTGAAGGGACCTTAAAGATCATCTAGTCCAACCCCCACCCTGCAGTGTGCAGGAATATCCTTCACTAGATCAGGTTGCTCAGAGCCCCATCCAACCTGACGCTGAATGTGGGTTATCTACCACCTCTCTGTGCCACTGTTTCACCACCCTCAGTATGAAAAATTTCTTCCTAATATCCACTCTAAATTTCTGCTATTTTAGTTTAAAACTATCACCCTTTGTCCTATTGCTACAGGCTCTGCTATGAAGTTTTTCCTGGTTTTTCTTATAAGCTCCCTTTAAGTATTGAAAGGCTGCAGTAAGATCTCCTCAGTCTTTTCTTCTCTAAGCTGAACAACCCCAACTCTCTCAGCCTCTCGTTATAGGAAAAGTGTTCCAGTGGCCCTCTTCTGGACCCGTTCCAACAGGCCCATGTCTTTCCTGTGGTGAAGGCTCCAGAGCTGGAAGCAGTATTCCAGGTGTGGTTTCACCAGAGCAGAGAGGTAAAATCACTTCCCCTGGCCTGTTGGCAATGCTTCTGTTGATGTAGCACAGGATATGATTGGCCTTCCGGGCTGCATGTTCGTGGCTCACGTACAGCCTCCCATCCACCTGAACCCCCAGGTACTTTTCTGCAGGGCTGCTTCTCAATTTCTTCATCCCTCAGCCTGTATCAATACTCTGAGTTGTGCCAACCCAGGTGCAGGACCTTGCATCTTGTCTTGTTGAACTTCATGAAGTTTTCACAAGCCACCTCTCCAGCTTGCCAAGGAACCCCATCCTTCAGGGGTGTCGGCCTCACCACTGAGCTTGGTGTCATCCATAAACTTGCTAAGAGTGCACTTGATCCCATCACCTATGACACTGATGAAGACATTAAGCAACATCGGTCCCAGAACAGACCCCTGAGGGACACTGCTCATCACTGATCTCCATCTGGACATTGAGCCATTGACCACTACCTTCTGGGTGGAACCATCCAACCCATTTCTTATCCACCAAGTAGTCCATCTATCAAATCCAAATCTCACCGACCTAGAGAGAAGGATGTTGTGGGGGACCATGTCAAAGACCTTAGAGAAGTCCAGACAAATTATATCCATGAGTCTTCCCCTGTCCACTGATGTAATAACTAAGGCTCAAGGTACCACTTACTATTGCAGTGTTACATACAGGAAGGTGGAGAAGGGAATGAGAATCACCGATTCTTGAAATCCATTCAGGGAAACTGGCATGTTTCTGTTGGCTGCCTCTCACAGCCATAAGGGTGTGATGACCCAGATCACCATTAGGCATTTTTTTGGTCTTTACCTTTGTTTATATTTTTGTAAACTGCAGTTTAGAAGTGAGAAATGCTGAAAGTCACTGGTTAAGTACACAATAAGTTGTTAAGTTAAGTTGTTAAGTGTTGTTAAGTGCACAATAGTTGTAGAGTTACTACAACACAGCATGCACAGATTCTGCTGGATGGTGGATTTTACTTACTGAAACATATATATATATACACAGATATTTCATTTTGCATTTGAGAGTGCATAAATTCTAAGCCATTCATGCCAACATTTTTGTGTTTCTGTCCAGACTGCTAATTTTCCCGAACAGAAATGGAGAAAGTGTTATTTGAACACTGATCTCTAAACAGTGTACCAACAAAATCAGCAGCAACTCCTGCTTTGTCCTACTGCATTACTTGCTCCTCCTCCATTATAAGCAGCAGTAAAACATAGCTACAAATACATTTTCAACATCCCCTAGAATGACTCTTCCCTTTAAACTGTTCCTACTGTCACACAGACATGCCCCACAGCACGCAAGCAGGATGGAGAGAGATGGCGAGTCACACCATTAAAAGAAGTGAACCTCCGTTCAAGGCTGTTATGTGGGATGCAGGTCACTAACGCTACCACAGCAGCTTCACCATTAGAAGTTAGCATAACTTGCACTATACAGTGCAAACATATATAGTCAACACCCCTTTATTTGAGGTACTCCTTGGTAATGGAGCAATCTGGAGATGTATAGCATTTGCATATTTTGGGATGCATTAGACACAATTAGCTGTGCATGCAGGTGGCTCAGATATGACACCAATCCTATTTGGAGAGACATATGGCACATTCTGTGGTCAGCCCGAGCAGCGCACAGGATAGTGAACACCTTCAGCCCTTCCTTTTCTCAGCCCAGGGACAAAACATGTTTACAGACCACGCACGTCCAAAAGGCTCCAGTACAGGCTGGTACCCCTGAGCTGACCCAGTGCTCAGCTATGCTGATGTGTCTGTATCATACTACAAGCCCCTCTCGGGTGTTCAACGTGATCAGGCACAGAAACAGCTGAAGTACAGCAGGGCTTTTAGGTCTGTCTCCAAACCACAGCAATACGACAGTATGGGACTTTCAGACCCATGCTGGCTCTGACATTTCTGGGGATATGCAATTTAACAAACAACTCTGCTGAGCTACAGACAGCTTGTGCCCTTCTATCCACATATACAATATACTTACCCACTGTCCTGGTTCCAGCTGGATGGAGTCAATTTTTTTCCCCAGTAGCTATTGTGTTTCACATTTAGCATGAGAATAACGTTGATAATACACTGATAGTTCTAGTTGTTGCTAAGAAATTAAGGACTTTTTCAGTTTTCCATGTTTTGCAAGTATACAAGCGCACAAAAAGTTGGGAGGAGCACAGCCAGGCAGCTGACCCAAGCTGGCCAAAGAGATATTCAGTACCATGTAACATTTTGCTCAGTACATAAATGAGAAGTTGGCCAGGGATGAGAGCTCTCTGGTCAGCAATCACTGCTCAGGATGGGCTAGGTTGTTGTGTCACTGGGTGGTGAGCAATTACGTTGAATTGTACAATCATGGAATGTCCTGAGTTGGTATATTCATTATTATTATTATCATCATCATCTCTTCCTTTGTTGTTCTATTAAACTGCCTTTACCCCAACCCATGAGTTTTCTCACTTTTACCCTTTCAATTCTCTCACCCATCCCACTGGGGAGGGGGGAGAGAGTGAGCAGCTTTGGTTGGGGTTTAACCACAACACTTGCAAACCAGATAAGCCACCTACATGCGGAGGATTTGCTGTACATCAATGATCCTGACAATTACAGATTACTTATGGCATGTTTATTACATGTAGAAAGGAAAAGAGCCAGAGCAAACCCAAACAGCCATTACTCTGGCAGTTATTGTGCACGTAGTTACCCTACAGAAAATTAAATTTTACCACAGTACAAAGATGTGCTTCTTAATAAAACATCAAGTAATCATATGAATTACAATGGCGCATATTCCACGTAGCAGCCCCTTCTCACAGCAATTAGCTATGAAGTATCCTTTAATTGCTCACTTTGAAAAAAAGCAGGGGAAGTCATGTTTCAAAGAAGAAAAAGAAAGCAATTAAAATCTTTAATGAGTGCCTGCTGCCTGCCCCCTAATTCATGGGCATTGTAATGTTCAACTTGTGTCTTTTCATAATAGACATAATTGCCAGATCCACTGCAACCCATCTATACAGAACGGCAGCATGTTTTACACAGTGTACTGTAATAATGTAATTGGTG
Organism: Clamator glandarius; assembly: GCA_033459285.1. Lineage (NCBI taxonomy): Eukaryota > Metazoa > Chordata > Aves > Cuculiformes > Cuculidae > Clamator > Clamator glandarius. Next base: position 588,108 of record JAUNZM010000614.1, on the reverse strand, counting down.
TGATTCAATACTAGCATTAAGCAAGAAAAACAAATGTTATGTGTGCAAGATTGACAACAAGCCTCTGAAATCACGCAATTGATGCCTCTACTGCTAAGAGCTGGGTAATATTTAGCCCATATCCTTTGGATCTCCATTGTGACTGTTTTGCCTACACTGCCAACAAAATGAGCAAATTCTTCACAACGGCAAAGACACATTCACATGAAGATGCTACTGACTTATCACCTAAGGTACCGATTACCTCTACACAGAAGCTGAAGGTTCCCCTCACTAACATACGCAAAGAAAATATTCAGAGTTGAATATTGGCAAAGCTGCTGTGAGAATGGAAAGCAGGTGGAATAGGGAGAAAATACCATACTCCAGCCACTTCCAAAACTGCTCTTAGAGAGATACCACAACTTGCTCCATTCTAGACCAGAAGCATAGTGAATGAAAACTTACTGCCTTGTGAATTGTGTGGCATCTGTCTCATTTCTGTTAGGCCACAGATCATAAGTTACTGGAACTCCATTCAGATACCTCAGCAAAACAGTCCTTTATTATTGGTTATCGAACATGACAATATAGATATATCTTATCTCTCATCAGGTATATTTTAACATCTTGTACTGTCACAGAACTAATTCTGGAAACATCTCTGGAAAGAATGACAGATATTCACACACCCCCACACCTAAACAGCCCAACGACCATACGCAAAAGGAAGAAAGAGAGAGAGAGAGAATTGAAGTTTCTTTATGGACGCTGTTTTGGAAACAAAGTTATACATTTGCCATCAGTAATATGCATTTAGAAAGCTGTCTTCCAAAGATTTGCATTTTCCTTGCAAAGCAGAATAAAAAAGTTCTCTATCCTATCTCTAGCAACTCACATTAGAACTACTTTTTCAAGTGGCAGTTAGCAGAGGTGGTGTATTTCTCACTAGAAACATCCTGCAGTTCACTTTTACTAGTCCCAAACAATTATCTGTGCCTTGCAGACCAGTTAAGGAGACAATCAGGCTTGCTATTGTAAATGCACAGCTGTGATTTGGTAGAAACTAACAGAGCAGGCCATCCTGTACCCTAGTTGCCTCTTCCAGTTGCCACACTTTGATAGCCCTCAAGAAAATACTCATTAAGGTCATCTAGCTATTCTACCATCACTGGGCTTCATGTCATTCAAAAGATAAAAAAAAAAATCTCCTACAAAAACCAAGAATAAAATCTTTTTTGCCAACTCATTTGTTGGACGGTGTTATTTTACAAAGACAGGAGTTAACATGTTTTAAATATTTCTGTTCTTAAAAATACATGGTCTTAATCTTATTCTGTTAAAGGCATGCTCACAGCCATGAGTGTGCTGTCACCAGTAAAAAGAAGAGGACAAGTTCCAGTATCTTACTTCCCCCCTCACCATCTGTTCTGTGCTCTCAGGCTCTCCAAGGTCAAATCGCCTTTAGGGATTCAAAATGGAGATAAGATGGGGATGACATTCCTAATCTTTGTTACACAGGCACAGAATTTATTAGTTTTGGATACAAGGAGCTTCATTTTTGGTATGAGTGAAGTGAACACCGAGTGAACATAAATAATCCATCATACCTGGTATGTTTGATGAACTGCATCAGATGAACAGAATCCCCAGTTGTAAGAGCCAGCATTGCCAAGGGCTGAAAACAGGTATTTTAGATCATATGTTGGACCTCAGATTTAAGAAGGCAAGGTCTCCAAGTGCAAATAAAGAACTTTCTTTTTTTTCATATTTTTTTTTACCTCAAAAGTAAACACAAGAAGTAATAGAAAGTGTTCCATTCCTGTCTCTGAGAAACTTCTGGATGACTTCAAGGGGCAATACAGTCAACTCAGAATACTCCCGAGAATAGTTATTAAAATAAACAAAGCTGCAGCTAAGGGTTACTCCTGCCAAATCTCTCTTGCTTAAGCCCCACAGCACAAAGTGGCTGAGTCCCTAATGGCAGAACCAGCGTTGTTCCCAATGGTAAGGGTGATGCAGATAAACCACACCACAGAAAGCCACGATATATGGTCTGTTCTTCCCACAAACATAGCATCATTGGTTTTGATGGGTTAAATGCAGTAATAAAAGCAACCAGTGGTTTAAAAATAGGCCAGTCTATTTTTCCATCATGTGATAGAAACACATCATTATGCCACAGCCTGAGCTTGTAAAGGCTGTCACCAGCTGGTCTTCAATTTGGTCTGAAGCAGAACATTTTCCCCCTCTCATAAATGCAGCCCATCCATGAGAATTTAGCCAGGAGGCTACAAACCACCCCCTAAAGAGAGTCCTGACTGGGATAATCGTCAAGCTGCCAGATTTGTTTCACTAAATTCCTTCATGAGAACTCTACAGCCAGACACCATAACTAACTAACAGCTGGCAGAGAGGAGGAGCACTTGCCAAACTCCGCAACTGGGATGCTTTTCATTGTTTACTGAGATGCCTTAGTTTAAGAAAATAGGTTTCCATTTTCAACAGGAAAGAAAGAATACAGAAGGCAATTCAGGAGAGTGCCATGAAGAAAGAGGCTCCAGTTTTTTACTGTAAGTAAAAGCATCTTTAGCGTTATTGAAGAGGCTACCATGTTATTTGGCTCCCTGAAAAAAACTTTTACATACTTAGGCTTAAAGGCAGAGTGAGTGAAATACTGAAGGAATCCTTGATTACCCCTTTAGAAGACATACTTATTTCATCCCACCAGAACACACAAAGTGGCTCCCTTCCAATACAAAGTAAAGGGATAAGAAGAAAACCTGGAGCAGAATCACAAGCCAGAATGCAGCACCACTAAGAGACAGAGGCGTGCTAGAATGTAGGGTCTGGCTCACAACACCTTAAAGCTAATCTCTTTTCTTACTTTGCCCCTTACAGGAACAGTTCTTTTAACCCCCCATATCTTCCAGGGAGTTGCACATATCTGATGAAATAGACATCAGCTTCACCTTAGGAAGGCAAACAGGAAAATAGAGTGAATTTCAGCAGCAAACTGATCTACTACCTCCCTGTATGACTCAAGGGTTAAAAAAAAAAAAAAAAGAGGTGACATATACTTCTTGAAAAAGTTACCACGTCACTCTCTTTCATTAAATTTATCACATATCTACTTAGAGGTTGTCTCATGATTTATGCTCCTGCCCAGTACATCTTTGCTCTGTGTCACCTCCACAGGCTGACAATTCTTCTGTCCCTTTTCCCTCCCAGTTTTGTCCCCCTTGAGCTCATTTTGGAGAGGCAGAAGTCAGCAATAGGCATGTGGAGCAGCTGACTGGCTTCATGGGCCTGCAAACAAGGCATAATGGCATGGTTGCTCTTTTGTCTCTTGAAAAATCAGACAGGAAAAGATTGCTCTGACAGAGTGATCAAAGTGTCAGAGAAGCTGGAGAGCTCCCAGCAACCCAACCTAATTGTATCCTTCTGTTTCATTTTAAGGGGTTCACAATTGCAAATACTGAAAGAAATGCCTAACCCAGCCAAAACCCAGGAACACCAACTATGTCGCTTACCAGCCTACAGAAACATCATTATCATTTGCCACTGACACTCTCTCCAGGCTCTTTTATTCAGTTGTTAACAATATATCACTGGGGAGACCTCAAATGGAAATCTGCTTCTTGTTAACAGTTTCCATGAGCTTCAAGTTTTAAAAAACAAAACGAAAACTGTCAAGCAACCAACAAACCTGTACATGAGAAAACTCACTAGCCTACAACAAAGCCATGGAAAAGATGTCTCATGTCATAAATTAAACACATTTTCCCCTTCTTAGTACCACAACAGTAAAACTATAGGAAAATATTTATAGATTGCAAACATATGTAAGAATCAGATTGCTTCCTATACTCCTTAACTTAAAAAGTACATTCTTGTGGTTCCATAGTTGTTCTTCTATACACAGCTGTATTTCTATACACTTGTCCTGTATTTCTGTTAAAATAATAAATTCATGGCAAGCCTATTGCTAATGTAGCAGGAAGACTCAGATGTTCCAGTTCCCCAAAACCAGAAAAACAGTTATGGTTCCTGCGGTGGTGCTTACTTCAGGATCTTTGATTATTTCAATGCTTTATATGCAGCACATCAAAATGCCTTGTATCTACCTGCTGAAAGTTCCTATATATAAAAGACAGCAAACACAAGCTTATTTATTTAGCCCCGAAGTCAGCAAAGCAGTCCAGTTCCTATCGATAGCATTTGCACACTGCTTCATCCATAATCAGTTTGCCACCTTATGGGCTACTGGATAAAGCAGGGGTAACTGTCATTCTCCTCAGAAGAGCAAGACTGTAGAGTTCAAGATCCCGTAAAGCCTTTCTGACTGCAAGCCCAGTTCTGTTGCTGCTCCAGACCCCTGATCCTCCCCAAGCTTGGATCAGCCCTGACAAGCAACACTGACATGAGTTGTTTTGATTTTAACAGAAGTGCATGTAGGGTTCTACAAGCCCTCACTCCTGGAATCTCCACTTCCAATTACATAAAGTCCTTCTAACTGCAGAAAAGCCCTTAAAAACACAAAGCAGATGTACTGTGGCAGCTTAATCTAGAAAACAGTAAAAAGCACAAAGTATAATAACACTCAGAGGTACGCAATCTTTAGGTCAATTTAGTATTTGGGGTTTTTTTTGAAAATGTTTTAATATTTTAAATATTTCCCTGAATTTTAAAAGCAAACAATATTAAATTGCCATGTTCCAAATAGGTCTGCAGGAAAGGGGGGGACTTGAGTCAGAAGATTCAGACAAAAAAAACCCCAAAACCCAAAAGTTTCCACAGTATCTCTTTTCAATTTTTTTGAAAGCTGCTCAAAAATTCCTAAGGGCGTAATTGATGTTCCCAGGCTTTCAAATCTCATTTTGAGCTAGTGACCACCAGTATTTAAAGCAAAGTAACTTTCCTTACATGTTTTTAGAAAACATTCCTTACACATTGGCTGTATGTTTGCATCTTCTCAGAACATGAAAATGTTCTAAGGCTACCATGCGGTTTTCCATGCAGTTGTTTTTCTCTACTTTTCTCCCCCTTTTTCCTTAAAGGATTTTTTTTAAAGAAACTTATGTTATAAATAGAAGAAATCTAATTATTTCACTGTAGTTCATTACAAATGTTTCTGCATGTGACAAACTCCCTACACCCTAAGTATCAGAAACTGCCAAAGATCACTCAGGAATGAAACAACTAAAATATCCCTGTGGACTAAGGAATGTAAGCAGGATACTATATCCTGCAAATGCCAAACAATGGTACCACAGTCACGTCTGGCTTTAGGCAAGGCTCCCTTCCTTTCATTCTTGGTCTATGAATCCATACAGATGTTTTGAATGGAAACATCAGTCTACTGACAACATATCTGGGTGTCAGAACCTGCATGCAGCTATGGCAAATGCAGTCACTGCCTCCTCTTGACAATTCCCTAAAACCTTCACTTATGTTCCATTTAATAAAACTGGTGTCACTAACAAAGGAATAAATAGCTTTTCCTATTCAACACCTGAATCCTTGCTTCTATTTATCCAGGGAAGATTCTGTAAACAAAACAGCCAGAAGACTTGATATGAAAACGCTAGATATTCCTTTGTGCTACTAGTATTACAAACTCATTTTGGCTTACCATGGATTCACTGATTAGGAGGAGGAGAAGAGCTTCTTCTACGTTGTCTTGAGGGCAGTATGCACTGAAAGAGACAGAACACATTTTTCTGAGGAAGGTCAGGAATTATCCCATCAGCATCTTTCTTGTTTCACAAGAGGAGCAGTAACTTGAAACATCTCATGCATAATTCATTTGCTAGGCAATACCTTCTTTTTCAGGTTCTCATAATTAAAAGCTCTTCAATATATCCTAGATGAGCTATACTGAACCATAAATAGATTATTTCCATTTCATAGCAAAGACAGCTATTTGGTTGAATTTTCTTCCTTCTTGGGGAAAAAAAAAAAAAACTCAAGGTTTAATGCTTTATTTTTTCCAGCAGGCCTTCTGATAGGAAGTTAACAACAAGAACACAACAAAACTACTACATGAATCAGTAACATAGCTACCAGTATCAAAGTGTGTTCAAACATCATCTTCCCTCCTTCCAATAAACTGAATTAAAAAAGAATGCTTACTTCTCTTCTGTGTATAGCTCAGGCCTCCGGCAAAGACAATTGCTAATGTAAGACTGATCTTCCTTGTTCATGAACTCAGGAAGCGGATCAGATAAAGGGCTCCAGTAACAGTCTTCGCTGAGGGAATGAAGGAGTATTTGGGCTAGCTGTTTGGCTGCAGTCTAGAAAGCAGTGAACAGTAAGAAAAGAGACATCAGTAAAGCCTTCTCCAACACAAAAGACTCACCTCTTCCCATGATCAGTCTTGGGATGGAGATGTACCAACAACAGGACAGTACCAGTTTTCAGAAAGCTAGAGTAGTAAAAAGCTGCTAAAAAGTCTACAGCAGCTGCAGCTTCTTCCCTCCTCTGAAAAGACCAGCCTTCTGCATTTACATGTCCTTGTCGCAATGCTGTAGGGAAAAAGTATCAAAAAGTCACAGAATCACTAGGTTGGAAAAGACCCACAGGATCATCCAGTTCAACCATCCTACCAACCACTAAACCATGCCCCTCAGCACCTCATCCACTCATCTTTAAATACCTCCAGGGATGGTGGCTCAAAAACCTCCCTGGGCAGCCTGTTCACTTTGGTGACGGAAGACAAATGATTGCCACACTTTTTGTATCACAACCACTGAGACAATCTCACAAACATGAGAGTATGATGGTACTCCACCGCATTCTCAGCCTCAGAATTCTGTATGCATGTCTCATCCCAGAAACTACTTTCGCATTAGGTTTAAGAGATCAACCTTTTATCTGTTAATATTGCCTTTCCTGCAGTCTTTTATAGTTCATCTTCTTTCTCTCTTTTCATTGCAGTAATGGAGGAAGGAGAGTTAGGAACTTCATGCAGTAATGGAGGGAGGAGGGTTAGGAATTTATTGAGATTAGCAATATCACACGCATTTTTTTTTAACCACTAAGCACTCAAAGAAATACTTGCTTTGCAGTTAATACACATAGCTGGCAAGCTGGGCCCAAAAAGAGGCAAGTTAACTTGACTTTGTAAAACTATCTTTGGCATTTGTTCTTGTTCCTCACTCAAAAAATATCTAATTTTTTTTACACTGTAAATAGATGAACATGCAAACAAGCACTGAGATATCAAAAAGGGGAGTATCCTCTGTGAATACTAAGCAGCACAGCACTGTGCAATGCTCAGTACAGAACAAAGGCAGGCTCAAACTTCAGCCCTTCTGTCCTAACAGTTGTAAGTTTATTTTGGAACTTCTCTGACTATTGCATATGTATTTCAGATGCAATTTATACTCTGAGATGGTTATGAGATCATCAGGAGTCATCTTCTTTTAAATACCAGGACAGGTATGATTGATAAACTAAAGCACTACTCCACTTCAGGTATGATATACATAGCACCAAATAAGTCATTCTGAGGTTAAAGTTCCTGTTATCAGATTCAGAAAAATAACTTCTTTTGATGCAAGGTGTTTTATGTTCATCCACCTTACCACATATGAATTCACTGAGTTAGTTTAAAATCAACCACAGTAGTGTGTGATGTTTCTTAAACACCATAAAGCAAGGGTTCATAGACATACCTAGTAAATGGCAGTGATCTCAATGTACAACCGTGCCTTGAAGAAACACTGTCACATAGGACTCCCTGGAAACTCCAAGACCTTCCATACATGACTAGTGACAAGTTACAGAAAGCTTTCTGTTTCTATAATAACTAGGCTTTTCTATGTTTTTTATAGAAAGTAACCATAAGCAAAATGGCCTAGGGCCCTACGACATCAGTCAGTATCATTTTATCATCTCAGTATGTAATTATTTAGGCAGTTTTACCCTGAGGAGCCAACTCTCCTGTATTTTTTTCCTACAGTCTTAGAGGGTAGGGAAAAACATTAATAATAAGCCAGCAACAGAAAGATCTCTACTGGTTCACACAGAAGTAGGAATACAGTTTGTAATAAGCCTTTCAAAAAGCATGCGCCAAATACTTTTAGTGTCTTTGATTTTAACATACAGCACAGTAGCTGTGTAAATTAGCTCTACTCATGTTTTGAATAAGACCAAACAAACCAAAACAGGCCAAGACTCTGATTTATGTTATTACTGCCTTTGGCTAAAAAAAGCATCATTATGCTTGAAGAACACTGTGATCCCACAAATTAGGAAAAAAAAAATACTCATGTGTTTCACTTTCATGCTTGAAAAACTTGTTTAATTAAGCACATTCCTCTCTTTGCCCTCTTATCAGCTCTTTAAAAAAATAAGAAAGAAAATGAAAATGCAACTTTCAGTAACATGGAAATCTCAGGAGAAACTACTGGATGAAGAACCTTCAGATTTTCCCTTAGGAATAAATCCCCTGGGGTGTTGTACAGCTCTCCCCAGTTGTACCAGGACAGAAGCATTTGAGTACCATGTTCTGTCATGGTATAGGAACAGCAGATGGTTAGACTTATTTCAGCAAAACGATAAAACCAGCGAGCAAGAAAAATCCCCAAAACACTGATCTCAATCTGGAAAAGGATACGGCCATTTGAGTGTGACAATTATTTAAGTCACCTCTTCTAATTCCCTGTACAACTTCCACATGCATCTATATTCTCAATTAGGCACCTACAGTGATCCCAAAGCAATGAGAAGACTAATTTCCGGACTGGAAGTTCCTAAATACACAGATGTGAGGAACTCAGGCGGAAAAAGCACCCAGGATACTCCTTCTGCTCACACTTTCATTTTAGCTCTGCATTTGCACATCAACTAGACACACAGCCAGTCCAACCATTGAAACCTGGCACTTCCAATTTCCAAAATGCTACGCAACCCCATGACCACTTCCCTTGCCGAACTTCTCAAGAATTACACAAAACACAAAGCTGAACCCAGCAGAAAGACAAGTTTAGTTGCATTAATGTCATTGCTTTTAGGACTGCAAAGATTTCATTCATATTCCCAGGACTGCTACTCTCCATCCTGTTGCCCTTGTCACCTCCTAAGCATCTTCAGGGCAAGATCTCTTAAAAGCAGAGACAGGGAAGAACCAGTTAAACAGGCACATAAATAGTTTTCTCCATGATTTCTTTACCGGAGGCACTCAGGATAACAGGATGCAGAATGTCAACATCAACAAAAATTAAAAGAATTAAAAATCAGTCTGTGCTGCACTGTATAGAAGAGAGGTTTTACAGGGAGAACACTGAAGCACTGGAGTCTAAAAAAAATCATCGTTTGTTGCAAGAGCCAGAAGTACTTAAAGCTTCTACATACAAATGTAAAAAGGTGTGCATGCACACACCAAAAAGCAAGAAAGAAAACAAGACATTATCACCCGAGGACAGGGATGCATTTAATTTTATAGTGCTATTTCTACCAGTGCTAGAAAGCACACTAAAAAAAAAAAAACTAAAAGCAACTCAGATTCCTAGGTCTGAAGGCTCACAGGTTTCAACTGCACAGGTTTTTGAATTAAGTGCATTACTTGACACATCACTTCCAAAAGTGACAAAAACCCAACAAAACCACAACAGCAAAAAAAAAAAAAAAGAAAGAAATTTTAAAGAAAAAGGCAGCAATTAATCAAATGAGGACAAACACACTTTTGTCCTGCTGCACTGGTTAATATACAGAGAGAATTAGAGAATTCCTGCATAGCAGATTATCCCACCTTCCCATCTCCCATTCCCCTTACCATTCTGAAGGTCTGAGTAGCTTTTGTTTCCACAGTCCGCAGTATTTCTCGCAGACTCCTCATTCCTTTCACAATATTTCTATGGGGAAGGCACAAAAAAAAAAATAAATCATAAAAACCCCCTCAAAACCAGCACACTGAAAACAATATTTTTATGATGCACCAAAGCTTGGCAACAAACGTGACATTCAAACAAACCCATGAAACAATCACCAACAGTGAATGTGCAGTAGTGAGGCAAGTCGCTCTGAGGCACAGATAGGACAATGGCACCAAGTGAGGCTGCAACCGTAGCATGCCTACTCCAGATGGCTTCCTAGGAGAAGATCGCATTCACATTTGATGAACAGAGGGGACATTTGGAAGCCTTTCATTGCTCGTATTTATAAAGCAGATGCTTCTTAAAAGCATCCACATCTCTTCACGCACACAGATTGCACTTGTTTGAATTATATTAAGCTTACATGTATATTGAGCTTACATGATGCTTTTAAATGATGACACCTCTCAGGTGGTGCTTAAACGCCTTGAGTCTGATGGTACAGACACATGATGGAACTAAAGTGTTTTAAAGAGTTTATTATCAGACAGTTAAGTTGCAGTAACTGTCTGCAAGCACAGTTTAACCTTCAATAAAAGAAGGTAAGCCTTAAAAAAAAAATTTAAAAAATAAATCACATTACTTTGCACAGACCATAAGCAATTAAAGCAGACTAGTTGCCAAATGATATCTTAATCTGTGCCTGAGGAGTAAGAGAGATGCAGAGAGGAAATATAGGAAATATTAAACACTGGACATTAGTTAACACACTTGCAACCCAGAGAGGAAATATAGGAAATATTAAACACTGGACATTAGTTAACACACTTGCAGCCCCGATAATCTCTCCTAGGCTAAGAACACATCCCTACCACCACAGTAACTGCAAAACAGTTCAGCTCTCTTTCACTGCAGTATGGAAACTATCCACAGAAATAGAAGGTACTAGAAAAAAAGAAATGGTGTACTGAAATAGAGAACCAGATAAGCAGTTGTACTGGTACATTAACTGCCACTTCAGCTTATTCCAGAAGAACCTTCTGTGCAGATGAAGTCTAGAATTCATAAAAATAAGCCATATATCATAACAACCTGTTCTGTCAATCTCATTAAATTTTGAAGGTGAGCAGTACAGACTGTGCTTGTGCCCATGTGCAGGCACTGCACTCCAGAATCAATAGCAAACATGTTAAGAAATAGAAAACAACTATTTTTAGTGGGGGGTGGGAGGTGAAATAAGATGTGATCATGTTTACTATAACTACTGGCTATGTAAGATGCCACCAAAAAGCTTACAGTCACCAAATCACAGAAAGCAAATACATGTGGCTTCATTTCAAAACAATTCTCATCTAAGATTTAAACTCTGAAGTAATCTGTAGATTACCTAGTTGTGCCAATCTACAGAAAACCAACAAAGGCAAAAGGAAATACACTGGATCACTTCCTCCTTGGAATAAGTCAGATTCTGTCTTTCTTTTTTCCCCCTTTTCCTTTCTCCTAAATAAAAGATGTGCTTTGAATTTATCAAGGGAAAAAAACTCAATAAAGTTTTTGCAAGTCAGACTTCAGTGCTTAAACAATTACAGGGCCAAGACATCTGGTGCTTTTTGTGAGTCTAGAGAAGACCATACTCACAAAGATGCAGTTCTAGACCTTTAACTACAGAATGCAATAAAGCACATGATGATATTTATACACAAGTAGTCACACCAAACTCAATAGAATTCTTCACATGCTATTTATTACCAGATCGTCAAAATCAATAAATTCCCCTGTCTAAACAAAATGCACCCGCCAAACTGCTCTCCACTATTACTAAAAACTGCTGGTATTTCCTATGCTTCCTTGGGCTCCCTAAGAGGTGGGACAGAAGAGTCATGGTGTTTAATAGTTCCTCAGCATTTTAAAAAATGCATATATTTGGATTTCTTTTTAGGATAGTAGTATTTGTCTAAATAAAGTGTCAATGAACTCCGTCAACAAGTATCATAAAGAAAATTAGTGATCACTTGCAAAACAATTAATTCTACATTTGGCACATACTTGAGAGAAGACAAACCTAGAGAATGTTCTAAAAAGAGGCAGTTTTGTTCCCAGAGAATTGGAACATCACTTCAGTTCCAATGTACTATGTCCAGTAGAAAACTGACTTTGCCTTGCCTGTGAAACTCCTCACATACTTCAAGTGCCATTAAGAGAGCGGCATGCATATAATCATTATTACACACAGGTAAAGCCTGTCTGCCCTAAGAAAATACTAAGACCATCTTGACCAAAGACCCCATAACAGTATAAAATAGTAATACTTGTTCAATACTCTGAAAGGTAAAACAGTAAGAAATCACCCTAATTTTCACACATCCACATCAGAAAAAAATATCTCAAAACCAACTGCAGATACTAACATCTGCCTGCTTATATTCTGTATCCACAGTATCAACATTACTCACTCAAGAATAAAAGAAAGCTTCCCTGGGAAGCAGCAGGGCAAACAACTGCAGTGAACGTGTCTTCAGCAACACAGTATTTTTAAGTAAGCATCTTATCAAAAGCATCTAGGCCTTCCACAGCTGTTAAGACTTGGTGGTCCTTACAACTCACAGCTCAACATCTGACAGGGAGACTGGACTTTTTTTTTATACTAGTGTCTTTTCTCCACTGCACAAGAAAAGGGCATCCCCAACCACACTCTGAGAAGAGCATGTCTGTTTCTGCCAGCATGAACAAATGTATGACAACAGCACTCACGCCCCTCAGCTCTTCTGCCTTGCAAGATGAGAAAAAAGTGCTTGCAATTTCTTTTGTACACACGTGTTGCTGGAGAAGGCCATCCCACTCAATAGGACTACCTCCTGCCAGCTTGAGCATTCATCATCCAAGGCTTATCTTCTATCTGAACACACCAGAAGCAATAACAAAACCAAAAGTGTTTGTTTGAGCTGTTCAATATCAGGTAGAGACAATTACTATACACATGAAACATCCTAAAAATCTCTTCCTGCTTCCTTCTTCTTTCCTTTAGGTATCTCAATGCTGACTATGCCCTCTCGTGGCAGAAATCACACATTAATATCAACTTGGTGGGGTGGAGGGAGGTGCGCAGGGGCAAGCTGTGGAATCCCACCAGACCCCTTTCCCCCATATGGACCTTTCATTTCCTGGTTGGTGTTTCTCACTTGCAGTGGAGGAGGTGAGGATCATATGGGGCTCCACTTCCACCCCAGCCATGGGAGCTCCCCTGCACTAGCTGGGATGTTCTTTCATTAAGAGACAGCTACAGAGAATATTTTGCTGCTATTGCAGCAATTCAGCTTATTATTAAAGTGCTGCTTCATTCACATATGTAGTTTGATTCCAAACTCTTTTCCTGTAAGGTTTTTGTGGGTTGTTGGGGTGAGTTTTTCTGTTGTGGGCTTTTTGTTGTTTATGTGTTAGGTTTTGCAGGGATCTTTAGACTATCAATAAAACAATGTGGGAAGGGAGCAGGCAGGGCCCACAGTAACATCTAAAACTCAGTGGATATATTCAACTGATGAAGATAGAATTTAAAATGTTACTGAGTAAAATGAACATGAGTGAGCTTGATATTCAAAAGGTGCCCAGAGGACATCAGTGTCATATGTGCTGAATGAGGTTTTATTTTATTACAGAGCTAATGAGCTTACTGGCAAGACTTGAGCATTTTGTTCACCATGAGAACGGTAAAAAGGCTAGGAAAGCACACACTGTGCCATAGCTGGTCAACTATCAACTCGCCTGCGAAAACCACATACCTGTCCCCTACTGCCAAGCTCATACTGAGACTACACCTTGTACTTCCAAGTCCATACTTTCTTTACAAATAAACTTGTAGTCTCCTGACTAACAGAGTTATTTCACAACATTCAGGCTTGTGTATTTGTACATCTTTGAGTTCAACAAGGCTCACCTGAAGGCACCTCTAATGGATATGCTTACAAGCACAGCTTCAATGTAAACATAGAAATGAAAGAACCAGGAAACAGAGACTATTCACAGTCACATACAAAGTCATTCTTGGAGGATAATAAACTAGAAAAAAAGCCCTAAACAAGAAGCAACATCTCCTCCAACAGAGTCGAAAAACTGTATTGATTTTCTATAGAACAATTTAAACTGACCTTTGCTGGTATATTTTTTTCTAGTTTTCTTCCTTTCAGTCTCCCCTCATTTTTTGTTCTCCATTTTACTCAGCAGGAAAAGGAGAAGTGAAGAAAATGAGAGAAAATATCTTTGACCAGGGGTAAAGGTAAAAAAACAGCCAAAATTAAATACTGCCAAAGATAGCTTGCTTAAAAAAGCTTATAAAACTTCAACCAGAAATATCACACAGAGCAGTGAGAAATTCAGTATCTGATTCCTTCGAAATAAAATGGGATAATATGGTGCGAGAACAGGACTAGGGAAGTATGGATTCTTACAAGTACTGTTTACACATGGTGAAGAGATAACTCTACCTAATTAGCAATCTCTATGTCAGCTGAATAGAGTTGACTATGTTTTGAAGACACAGCCTGGTTCAGGGAATGGTGTGCCCTCACCAGTGGCCTTTGGAAATGGGCATTCACTGTGTCTTTTTTTATTGTCCTTGAAGGTTTTCCTCCAGTTAAATTTACTGTAGGCTTGTAGATGCCAACTCCTCCTACTCTTCCAAGGTTTAGTGGGAAAAGTAAATGTCAGAGGCATACATACCCTGGAGCAGGACTGTTCCCACGTGTGTTCTCTCTAGCAAAACCGCACAGACTTGGGGTACTAATCAATACATTTAAGATCTTAAACAACCAAGTAAATAAATGAAACAAACTACCCTTAAAAATTCACTGGGCTCTAAACCAGGCCCTGTGGCTGAACATTCTAAAAGCACACAGCAGTGTAAACACCACCCTCTTTACAGTCAAACTTCCCTCATCTCCACAGGGAACAGAGCTGAGTCAAGATAGCAAAATCGTTGTACTCCACCCGACTCAAGAATCTCAAAGAATGAGGCTTAGGACTCTTAAGAGAGACAGAAAGAGACAAACAGGAGGGAGGAAAGGACACTGAGGGGACCTGAGGTGAGCCAGCAGCAAAAGAAGTCACAATAGAATGCACACAAAGAAAGCCTCCATCTGTTCTGAAATAAAACATGCAACATCCTCTATTTTTATTAACATCTGCATCCACCTACCCCTTCTTTAAATGAGTCACATAGGCACTCTGCAGAGCTGCTTCCAGGAAGTAGGAAAGTTCAAACTCTGGATAAGTCACGTTACTGCCCTTGATACTCCTTGAATGTGTGTTTAAGGTCTGTGACAGGAGAAAAGAAATATCCGGGATTACAGACAACTATTTGAACTAGCTTCTTTCTCATGAAACGGAGAAAGCTCCAACAATAAAACGTTAGGTTCTGTCATCAGATTTCTCCTCAGACTACTTGAAAATCTACTTGCATTTGCTACTCAAAAAAGATTTCAAAGTGAACTTTAATATAAATTACACAATGACTTCCACAAAATATTCTGCACACAGTATGAGTTTTGAAATAACATCCCTTATTACTTTCCAACTGTTACTAAAGTAAGTATAAAGCTACATACTAATACCAAGGGCATCAGTAGTGCTATTCACAGAATCACAGAATCGTAGGGGCTGGAAGGGACCTCTGGAGGTCACCTAGTCCAATCTCCTACTAAGATAGGTTCACCTAGAGCAGGTTGCACAGGAACAGGTCCAGGCAGCTTTTGAGTATCTCCAGATGAGATTCCACCACCATTCTGAGCACCCGCAACCACACAGATTCTGCACCTTGCATAGAAATATTAATGCCATGTTTGAGTACGCACGTCTATCTTAACATAGCAAATATTTTTGTTAAGAGTTAGCATGCTATCAGGAGTCCAGATCAGAGAATTTTGGCCTTTCCTCTGTTTCTCCTTTTAAACCTTTCTTGCTTTTGCTTCCTTATTGGTAAGAAACAGCTTTCATTGCTGAAAATTGCCTTGTGTGGACTCCCCAAAATAGAGTTTTACATCCAAGAATGGAGAAGGCCTATGGACTTGTAGTAAATCTACAAGGAATCCTGCATCCTTGCCTTGGTGTTTGGAAGATCAAGGAATTATTAGAACCTGGACAATATATTGTGACCTGGGACCAGTGCTGTTTAATATTTTCATTGATGATAAAGACAATGAGATCAAGTACACCCAAGCAAGTTTGCAGATGACATGAAGCTGAGTGGTGTAGTTGTCACATCAGAAGGATGAGATGTCATCCAGAGGGACCTGAACAAGCTGGAGAACTGGGCCTGTGAGAACCTCAGGAGGCTAAGTGCAAGGTCCTACACCTGGGTCGGGACAATCTGTGGTTTCAATACAGGATGGGGAACAGTGTGATTGAGAGAAGGACTGCAGGGTGCTGATTGATGAGAAGCTTGACATGAGCTGGCAATGTGTGCTCACAGCCCAGAAGGCCAACCGTGTCCTTGGCTGCATCAAAAGAAGCATGGCCAGCAGGTCAAGTGAGGCGCTTCAGCCCCTCCATTCCTCTCTTGTAAGACCTCATCTGCAGTATTGTGCCAACTCTGGAATCCTCAATGTAAGAAGCATATGGAGCTGTGGGGATGGGAGCAGAGGAGGGTTAGAAGGATGATCAGAGGGCTGAAGCACCTTCCATATGAGGGCAGGCTGAGAGAGTTGGGGTTGTTCAGCCTGGAGAAATCTGAGATAAGGTTCCGAGGAGGTGCTATAAAGCTGCTTTGCAGTACCTGAAGGGGACATACAAGAAAGCTGGGGAAGGACTTTTTGCAAGGGTATGTAGTGATGGGACAAGAATGAATGGCTTTAAAGGAAGGGAGAAGACTTAGATCAGATGTTAGGAAGATTCTTCACAATGAGGCCCTGGCACAGTTTGCCCAGAGCAATCGTGGCTGCCCCATCCCTGGAGATGTTCCAGGCCAGGTTGGATGGGGCCTTGGGCAGCCTGGTCCAGTGGGAGGTGTCCCTGCCCATGGCAGGGGCGTTGGAACTGGATGATCTTTAAGGTCCTTTTCAACCTAAGCCATTCTATGATTCTATGATGCTGTTCAAACTACTTCCCTTTTTCAAAGACACAAGCTGTCAGTGAAAACGTTTAGAGAGCCCAGTACTGGCAGGAATTCGTCCTTCCACAAAGGAAGGACAGAACTTTATTGTTAATAAAAAAGCCATTCAGCTTTATCCTACAAAGAAACAGAACAGATAACTTGTTATCTGGCTTTCTTCATGAATTTTTATATATGCACTAAGCTCATTTTTTGTTGTCAAACTGAAAACAAATCCTGGAGCAGACATACACTTTTGCTGCTGAGAAGAGCAGAAATACTTGATCAGAAGGTCAAAGGCCGTTAAGTTACAGAATAAGAGGTAACTCGCATGGCCATCAGTGCTGCTGGTGTCAAGTATAACATGTAGCAAAGGAAGAGCATGGAACCACAGGGTGTGTCCTGTTACACTCAGTTAGGCAAAGTTACAGAGACCACCAAGCATGTGCCCAGCAAATCAGTGGCACACGTTAGAGCTTGGTGGAGGCCTGAGAGCTTAGTGGAGGCTCATCTTACTCAGCACACTAGCCACCAACTGACTAAGCATTTATCTGCTACTAATGATGTACATTCCTCCAGTTTCACTTGGAGAGGGTGAAGTGCTAGCAGTTAAACTGCTATGGCTGACCCAAAAGTGTCACTTTCAGTTCAGGAGGGATCTCAATATACAAGAGTGTGTATCATTTACGTGGTAGATATGGAAAACACCTTGGGTTCCTTCATGCTGGCACTTACTATATGAAGTTGGCAGTCCCTTTTTAGTAGGAGATAAATTTGAGATACGATCTGAGCATATCTGAAGTATTCAGTGCTTTACCACCGGCAAAACTGGTTTCCAGACCTCATTCTCAGAGGAAGCATGGAGGTGATGGAGGACATGGAGGTGATGGAGGATATGGAGGTGACAGAAGCCAGCATGGCTTCACCAGGGGCAAATCCTGTATGACCAACTTAGTGGCTTTCTATGATGGGGTAACCGCAGCAGTTGACACAGGTAATCCAGCAGATGTGATCTATCTGGACTTCTGTAAAGTCTTTGATGTGGTCTCCCACAACATCCTCCTTCCAAAACTGGAGAGATATAGATTTGATGGGTGGACAGTACAGTTGATAAAAAACTGGTTGGAGGGTCATATTCAGAGGGTAGTGGTCAATGGCTCAAAGTCCAGATGGAGATCCGTGACAAGTGGTGTTCCTTAGGAGTCCGTACTGGGACCAGTGCTGTTTAATATCTTCATCAAGGCTATTAACAGCAAGATTGAGTGCACCTTCAGTAAGTTTGCAGATGACACCAAGCAGAGTGGTGTTGTTGCCAGAACAGAAGTATGAGATATCATCCAGAGGGACCTGGACAGGCTGGAGAACTGGGCCTGTGAGAACCTCATGAGGTTCAACAGGGTCAAGTGCAAGGTCCTACACTACACCTTAGTCGGGGCAATCCCTACTTTCAGTACAGGATGGGGGATGACATGATTGAGAGCAGCCCTGCAGAGAAGGACTTGGGGCTGCTGGTCGATGAGAAGGTCAACATGAGCCCACAGTGTGCACTCACATCCCAGAAGGCCAATCTTATCCAAGGTTGCATTCAAAGAAGCGTAGGCAGCAGGTCGAAGGAAGTGATTTTGCTCTTATATTCCTCTCTTGTGAAACCTCATCTGGAGTACTGTGTCCAGTTCTGGAATCCTCGGTGTAAGAAGGATGTGGAACTGTTGGAACAGGTCCAGAGGGCGGCTACAAAGATGATCAGAGAGCTGGAGCACCTTCCCTATGAGGACAAGCTGAGAGAGTTGTGGTTCTTCAGCCAGGAGAAGAGAAGGCTCTGAGAAGATGTCACAGCGACCTTACAGTATCTGAAAGGAGCCTAACAAAGTTGGAGAGGGACTATTTGTAAGGTCTTGTGGTGACAGGACAAGGGGGAATGGGTATAAACTGGAAAGGGACAGATTTAGACTAGACATTAGGGAGAATTTCTTCACCATGACAGTGGTGAGACACTGGATCAGGTTGCCAAGGGAAGCTGTGGATGCCCCAAGCCTGGAGGTGTTTAAGGCCAGGGTGGATGGGGCCCTCGGGCAACCTGATCTAGTGGGATGTCCCTGCCCATGGCATGGGGATTGGAACTGAATGATCTTTAAGGTCCCTTCCAACCCTAAGTATTCTATGAGTCTATGAAATGGACAGAGACCAGATAGA
This sequence comes from Clamator glandarius, assembly GCA_033459285.1. Classification (NCBI taxonomy): domain Eukaryota; kingdom Metazoa; phylum Chordata; class Aves; order Cuculiformes; family Cuculidae; genus Clamator; species Clamator glandarius. Next base: position 569,037 of record JAUNZM010000614.1, on the reverse strand, counting down.
CTGCTGGTTTGCAACTGCTTATATTAACAATACCTCACTTATTCCAACTTGTCCTCATACTCCTCATTGCCTGTGATTACTTGGCATTTCCCCACCATTTTGCAGTCAAAACCCTGGAAATTCCACCCAGGCCACCTGGTAACACCCTGAGCACATTCCTTCTTACCTTTTCAAGCTCCTGCAAGTACACCTGGGCAATGACACACGCGGTCTCAAAACAAGCCATCACTTCCTCCTCCCTTTCACACAGTCGAGCACGTGAGGCAATTGAGTTGGTTGAGCGCTCCAGTGACAGACCTGCAAAATGCCAACACCTTCTTTAACTGGAGCCCACCAACACAAGTATGGCCATGTTATTACTTTATTTACCAGCTGACAGGGAAGTTTTTCCACAGATGAGTTTTCCCCCTTGTTTCAGTGACTTCCAGGGAAAGACCTCCAGAAAAATGCAATTCGTACACATGCAAGGCATTTTTGTCATGCTCCTCTAACACACAGTGCCACTGCACACTTCTATAGTGCCTAACAAACACTTTATGAAGACAGGATATACAATCCCTCTGGTAGTGATTAGCAGGCAGAGAAATTAAGGCCTCTATTTTTTACAAGATGGCTATAGATTCGAGGTGCTTCAGTGCAAGTGCTCTTTCAAAAACACCATGGCACAGGATTTGAGCATTTCTAAGCATCCATTATTCAAAGTGAAGCTTTCATTCAGTAGCAGCTTTGAGGGGAAAAAAAAACCCAGGAAATGATACCAAAACAAAATCGGAAAATCTGAGGCTTCTCTTGGAAAATCTGAGGCCTCTCTTGGAAAATCTGAGCACAGGCACATGGATACAGAGCTCTTGGCAAGGCACAGGAGAGCCTTAACCACAAGACCATCCTCTTTTCCAAAGAAATGGGGAAAAAATCCAAACAACAAAACCCTAACCAGTTATGCACTACTAAAACCCTTTCTTGTATCATCATCCAACCCCACTTATAAGAACTGCATTAATTGAACACCCACAGCTACTCTTCCTACATGAAAATTTTTTTATCAGATCATTGTCTGGCACCACACTTCGACATCCTTTATATCTCTAAATCAATTTGGAGAGGTTACACATCCACGTACTGGTTTTAATCCTGTCCATGCAGGCTTTTATGCCACACTGGATCTCTATAATACACCACTGCTTGGAAACTCTGGTCTTCTGCAACAAACAAATGCACTGATGGCCAGTAGCCCAACACAGGTTGTAAAAAGTTTGGCACATGCTACCCAATAACTTTTACATAAAACAACACTACCTATACCAATGGAAAATATGGAAGATGTAACACAAAATCCTAGTATTCCTGACAGCTCCACAAAGGTGACAAAAGCAGGGAAGAGTTCAGCTGTCTGGACAGCCTCTCCAAGGAAGTGATTTAAACTGCTGCAGCATACTGCAAAAGATTCTGCTCCACGTGAGACAACACCATGTGCACAAAGAGCCATGCTTTCCTGGAGCCCTGCAATCCTGGGAAGCACAGCACCTCAGCACAAGTCATTTCAGGAGTCTAACAATAAATCACTGTGAGGTGGCAGCGAGCAGCCAGGTTTCTCCATGATGAACAATGCAGTACAAGCACTTATGCTGGAAGAGCCTAGGGTTCTTAGGCAGCATTAGTTTTGTTTACTTCTCAAGTTCAATGTTTCTCTTTCGTCTCCTTGGTTACTCTGTAAGGAGTTTCCTTATTTCATGTCTTACATTTGAGCCAGACACAAGCAGTTGGTTCAGTGGGTTGAGATGCCGCCCCACTGTAAGCTCGGAAGGTGGGGTCCTTCCACCCTCTCCCAAGTCAGAAGTGCACGGCATGTTCCCTCAAGGTCCTGTGCCTTGGAGGAACATGTTAATACCTTTCACTTTTGAAAATCCTGACCAGAGTAGAGCAAGGGGAGTGGATCTACCACAAACAGACAGCAAGCAGGGAACAGGGATGATGATCACTTTGCTGCTTTTAACTAAGGCCCATTCTGTGCTGTCTTTCTACTGACATACACCCTGTACAGCACCCAATATACAACAGATTTTGTCTTCCAGTCCCTCTATGAAGTCTCTGGCTTTATATCATGGGTTGTTTTCCTATTATTTCAAAGCTTCTATTTCCTAACCATGTTGCTATGTAACGAAGGGGAAAAGAGGGTGTTAACTCTCTACACAGAAGAAGAAACCATCCCATGCTTAAGCTAGAACAACCAGCCAACAAATATTCTTCTTTGGTCTGTCTCAGTTTTATCTACCTCTGAATTTCTAGTGATTCCTCTTAAATGAAAATACATTTTAAGCAGTGTTCCACTTCAGAGCCACCATCGCTTTGACTGCAAAGTTGGGCTGAGGGCACCAAAAGAATTCCAGTACAATCCACTGACATTCATACACATGCAGCATTTAATCAAACTGCAAGAGCCAGCACAGCACAGTCTGCGTGGGGTTAGTTCTTGTAGGAGATGTCACACAGAGAGAACAGGCTGATAAAAAGCCATTTACATATATGCTACAGTCCACTGCTAGGAACTACCATCTCTAAGCTATGGCATGGGGGAGGAAAGCAAGCAGCCTTCGCCAGCATCAAGTACTGACAACAAATGTACCCATCCATGCAGTCATGGGGCTGACCAGAGACAGGGGAATGAATATCTCCCAAGATGTTTCTTGCCACAGAAAGCACAGAATAATATATAGGGTATTAAAACAGACAGTATGCTACAATGCACATATTTTTCTACTTGTGAAGGACAAGAAGGAAATATGACCCACATGATGTGACATTAGTTATGGTTCTTTCTACTAATACCATATGCACTGACCTGATGCCATCAGAGTACAAAATCTTCTACAGAATCCAAACAGGGCTACTCTTCCCTACCACAGGAATGCAATGAAAAAAAAAATTAGAACAAGCAGACTGCAAATCCAGTAGATAAAGTGAAGAACAGAATAACAACAACAAAAGTTCCTTAGTCTTTCAGTCATCAATTCAGTTCACTCAGTGCACAGCCTAACAATGACAAATTTGCTCAAGGTACAGCTGGACAAGACTGGGCTGAGAGAACAAATTCCACTAACTCTTTTCCATCCTCCAGTTATCAGCACAAGGAAACCTTTGCAGCAAAACATACATTTTAAATTCAACTCTGTTCCCCAAAAGTGTCATAAAGCCACAAAAGTGCATGCTACTTCCATGCTGGATTTAGCAAGAAAAGCGTAGCTCTTGCTAAGACAGAATTAGCTTCTGAGTAAAGCACAAAGCCATATGCTTTCTTGGCAGCTGGTTAAGGTAAAGGGACTTGGGTACTTTTCACAACCAGTTACAGTGAGATAATACCAACTTATAAAACTTATCAATGCTGAGATTTTTCTCACATGAATTGGGTGCCCAAATTTAAATACATACATATATATACCACACATATGCAGAATTTTTTATATAGTGACAATATAGATTTCTAATAGAGTATGGCCCAAGCTCAAGATTTAGAGAGAAACATGCTTCCAAACATTTCTTTTTTAAAAAAACAAACCCTTTCCACCCACTTCAGAGGCAGTAACTTTCTATGTATAGAACCACTGCTTTTCTTTCCTGCATACAGTTAAGGCTTTGATTCATCTCCTCTAGCTCTACCAAAGATTCATCTCTAGCTTTTGATCACTCTATAATCTTTGTCTCTTCTTCTCCCTTTCTGAAACTAATCTGCATTTATGTCAGAAAAAACCCAAACCCTTAAGTTTTATAAGAGGTGTCTCTGAATTAATTTCTTCATAGAGCTGATATACATTGCTCTCATTCATGGAACCCTGAAAGGGGAGATTTTATGAAGTCTTGTTTCCACTACCATCTCACTCAGGCCTTGCCAAGGGAAGACAACAGATCATGTAGCTCCAACACTTTGAGGTGACTTTGTTACCAGAACTGGAACATACATGTGCACATGGGCACGTATGTGCACATGGGCACGCGGTAGCAGATTCTCAGCAACATAAATGACACAAAAACTCATGCTGGAAGGGATCCCAAGAGGCCAATGGTCCAAATTTCTGCTTAAAGCAGGGCCAGCTCAGCGCATCACCCAGCCTGGTCTTGAAAGCCTCAGCACAAAGACAGAGACTGCACAACTGCTAGAGAGAAGAGGCTAAGGGGCTTTTCTTCTTTCCATCCAGTTCATAAAATAGTTCACCAAATAGTAGCATTCCTCCAAACAGGAGGAATATATCAATCCACTCATTTTCTTTTCATTTTCCTTTCTATGTAGACTTCCAGCCTCCTGTATTTGCATGAATTGACACAACTGGGGAATGGCAGGTTCCTAGGTGCAAGAACGCAGGGTTTGCAGCAGCACACACTACTTTCACCAACAGAGTTAGCCTGCAGCCACTAAAACTCCATAACCCATGAGTATCAGAGCTATGTGATAATCTAAGGAAGGAATCAAAGAAGCATAACAGCACATGGAGCATTGAAGCCTACCTCTTGTGTCCTGGTGCTACACTCAAGTTCAACACAGCTATGGAAACTTGAAGTGAAAGACAGCTTAAGATGGGACTTACAGCCCTGCCAACAGTGTCAACCCCAGTGTGCAGAGCGAGGTTACAGCACCTATTCTCCTGTGCCACAGACAGGTCATCCTGTCAGAAGCCTGTGTGCTGCTAAGCTAAGCACATGCAAGAGTTTTACTCCAGCTACAGGAAGATAAGAAATCCGTCTTGAAATAAACCAGGTGTTAATGCATTGCATGGCAACTGCTGCAAGGGAACTGAATTCTCATTGTGTGGCAAATGCCAGGTTACTTTGGGTAGCTGTTCCCAAGGGCAGGGCACGCTACATTTCTAGCACACAGCCTTTGGTCTAGTTTAAAAATGTGGCTCTCGAAAACCAATTACCATCGAGAAAAGACCATTTTTAAGACAAACTCTTCAAATACATGCACACTGACTAATCAAAGTTTAGCAGACTTGTCAAAGACAAAATTCAAAAGCACAACCAAACCATTTTAGAGATTGTGTTATGCCTAGACTGCTCCACTGGCTAAGGTTTGAACTTAAGAGCACAGCCCTCAATCAACCTATTACATTACAGCATCTTTGAAACCAAAATAGCCTGGACCTCAACCAGCAAAGCAGCAGTCAGGATTAGGCTGACAAAAGCAAGACTCAGCACTATGCATTATTTCTGCCACAATTCACAGCAGTTTAAATAATTCACATTGTGAGTCTTAATGTTATCCAATCATAGAATAACCAGGTTGGAAGAGACCCACTGGATCATCGAGTACCACCATTCCTATCAAACACTAAACCATGCCCCTTAGCACCTCACCCACCCGTGTCTTAAACACCTCCAAGGAAGGTGACTCAACCACCTCCCTGTTCCACCTGTTCCAGTGACCGCCCAATGACCCTTTCTGTGAAAAATTTTCCCTAATGTCGAGCCTAAATCTCCCCTGGCGGAGATTGTAGCCATTCCCTCTTGTCCTGTCCCCTGTCACTTGGCAGAAGAGGCCAGCTCCCTCCTCTCCACAACCTCCTTTCAGGTAGTTATAGAGAGCAATGAGGTCTCCTCTCAGCCTCCTCTTCTCCAGGCTAAACAACCCCAGCTCTCTCAGCCGCTCCTCATAAGATTTGTTCTCCAGCCCCTTCACCAGCTTCGTTGCTCTTCTCTGGACTCGTGCCAGAGCCACAACATCCTTCTTGTGGTGAGGGGCCCAGAACTGAACACAGGATTCGAGGTGCAGTCGCACCAGTGCCGAGTACAGAGGGAGAATAACCTCCCTGGATCTGCTGGTCACACCATTTCTGATACAAGCCAAGATGCCATTGGCCTTCTTGGCCACCTGGGCACACTGCTGGCTCATGTTCAGTCAGCTGACAACCAACATCCCCAGGTCCTTCGCCTCCTGGCAGCTTTCTAGACAGACTTCTCCTAGTCTGTAGCACTGCACAGGGTTGCTGCAAGTGCAGGACGTGGCATTTGGCCCTGTTAAACCTCATGCCATTGGACTCTGCCCAGCAGTCCAGCCTGTTCAGATCCCTTTGCAGAGCCTCCCTACCCTCCAGCAGATCAACGCTTGCACCCAGCTTAGTGTCACCTGCAAACCTGCTAAGGGTGTACTCGATGCCTTCATCCAGGTCATTGATAAAGACATTGAACAGGGCTGGACCCAGCACTGAGCCCTGGGGAACCCCACTTGGAACGGGCCTCCAGCTGAAGTTAACTCCACTTACCACCACCCTCTGGGCCCGGTCATCAAACCAGTTTTCCACCCAGGAGAGTGTGTGCCTCTCCAGTCCAGAGGCTGACAGTTTCCGTAGCAGAATGCTGGGAGAAACTGTGTCAAAGGCTTTACTGAGGTCCAGGAAGACCACATCTTCCTTTCCCTCATCCAGCAGCCGAATCACTTGGTCATAGAAGGCGATAAGGTTAGTTTGGCAAGACCTGCCTTTTGTGAACCCATGTTGACTGGGCCTGATCACCTGGTTCTCTTGCATGTGCTTCATGATAGCACTCAAGATCACCTGTTCCATGACTTTCCCTGGCACTGAGGTCAGACTGACAGGCCTGTAGTTCCCCGGATCCTCCCTGCGACCCTTCTTGTAGACGGACACAACATCAGCCAGCCTCCAGTCCAGTGGAACTTCCCCAGTCTTCCAGGACTGTTGGAAGATGATAGAAAGGGGTTTGGCCAGCACATCCGCCAGCTCCTTCAATACCCTTGGGTGAATCCCATCCGGCCCCATAGACTAGTGGGTGTCTAGTTGGGCTAGCAAGGCTCTGACCACCTCCTCTTGGACCATGGGAACCTCATGTTGCTCCTCTAGCTCTGGGTTTGTACACAGAGGGAACAACTTTCTTTACAATTAAAGACTGAGGCACAGAAGGCATTAAGTACCTCAGCCTCATCCTCATCCCCTGTAACTGTTGTTCCTTCTGCATCCAACAGGGACTGTATGGTCTCCCTAGTCCTCCTTTTATTATTTATAGAAAGATTTTTTGTTACCTTTCACCAACTTTGCCAATCTCATTTCTAGTTGAGCCTTTGCCCTTCTGATTTTTTCTCTACACAATCTCACTTCCCTCCTGTAGTCCACCCAAGAGGCCTGTCCCCTCTTCCAGAGCCCATAAACATTCCTCTTCTTCTTGATTTCACTCAATATCTCACTGTTCAACCAAGATGCTTTTTTCCCCTGCTGGCTTTTTTTCTGGAACATGGGGATGGCTTTCTCCAGAGCTGCTAGAATCTCCTTTTCGAAGAGCTCCCAGCCCTCATGGGCTCCCTTGCCCTTAAGCACTGTCTCCCATTAGACTTTGCCAACGAGCCTTCTGAAGAGTTCAAAGTCTGCCCTCTGGAAATTTAATGCTACTGTCCTGCTAACCACCCTCTTCACTTCACCTAGAACAGAAAACCCTATCATCTCATGATTGCTTAGTCCTAGGCGTCCTCCTACTGCCACATCCCCCACAAGGCCTTCTCTGTTCACAAACAGTAGATCCAGGAGGGCACCTTCCCTTGTTGGTTCATTCACCAGCTGTGCAAGGAAGTGTCTTCCACGCACTCCAGGAACCTCCTAGACTGTTTCCTTTCTGCTCTATTGTACTTCCAGCAGATATCAGGAAGATTGAAGTCTCCCACAAGGACGAGAGGCATTGATCTAGAGATTAACCCCAGCAGTTTGTAGAAGAGCTCATCAGCTGCTTCTCCTTGGCTGGGTGGTCTGTAACAGACTCCCATCACAAAATCTATCTTCTTATGGTCTCCTCTGATTTTAATCCACAGGCACTCAATCTCCTCATCGCCACAATCCATCTCAACAATGTCCAAGTCCTCCCTTACAAAGAGGGCTACCCCACCTCCTCTCCTTCCTTTCCTATCCCTCCTGAAGAGTTTATACCCCACCATACCTGTATTCCAGTTATATGAGTCATCCCACCACGTTTCCATAATGGCAACAACATCATAGGCTCCTTGCCCTGTGACAGCTTCCAGCTCTTCCTTCTTATTACTCATGCTGCATGCACTGGCGTAAATGCACTTCAGCTGAGCTGCCGAGTCTTCAGTCCTCTTAGAGGGATCAGAGTTCATTCCCAGTTGTCTGGTAACTGGAGTAGTTAGCACCAGAGTGCCTGTATCTCCCTTACCACGCCCAGGTGTGTTCACCGCCACTTTCTGTGTGGTGCTGTATTGGTGGTCCTTTCCAGCACACCCTCTCTGAATCATCAGTGCTCCACATCCAGGCTCGCTCCTGTCTAGCCTGGTCTCAATCCCCTCCCCCTTCACATCTAGTTTAAAGCTCGATTTATGAGCTTAGCTAGGTTTTTAGCAAGGGCTTTAGCCCCCCTAGGAGACCCACGTGTCCCATCCTTAGCAGCAGAGTTTGGGGGTGCGTGAGCCACCCCATGATAAAAGAAGCCCAAGCCCCTCTCCTCACACCAGGCTCGGAGCCAGGCATTAATCGAATTCTTCTTCTCTCTGTTTAGCCTTGGGATGGAGCAGAATACTATCTGAGCCCCAGAGCCCTCCATCATTTTCCCAATGGTCCTGACGTCTTTCTTGATGGCTTTGGTCTTTCTGTTAACTAAATCATCATTACCGGTTTGGACTACTATCAGAGGATACTAGTCTGTCTCGCAGACCAGGGTAGGAAGTTTTCTAGCTACCTCCTTCACCGATGCCCCCGGTAAGCAGCAGACCTCTCTGTGGAGCAGGTCCGGTCTGCAAATGGGTCCCTCTGTTCCTTTTAGGAGGGAGTGCCCTACAACAATCACCCTCCTCTTCCTCTCAATGGAGGATGTTTTTATCTTTTCTGAGGATGGTGCAGCCTAGGGAAAGATTCTAGGCTGTGGGAGCCACCATCCTCATTCTCAGGACAGGATTCCAAGGCGGGGGCTAAAAGAATAACACAGAATACATTTCGTGCCTTGCTTATCTTCTAGGGTAGAAGAATAGCAAAGAGTATATTCTGTGCCTTGTTAGTCATCTAGGGTTTTTTTCTAACATCTGATTAGGACACCCTGACATCCTCCAGATGTCTGTTATAGGAGGCAATCTTGAGAAAGTGATAAACTTAGTAGTCCATCAACTCACAGCTGAGAACCTGTGTCTCCTCAAGGAAAGGAGCGTCAGATAGGATGAATCTGTGATGGTTTAGAGAGATTACGTGTCTTCCAGAGGAATGCATTTTTGTTATTTGCTATACTGTCTTCTCTGTATTAAATTCAGACATTTTGCCGTGGCAGGAAGAATAAGTGTTTCCCCAACGGTATGTGGTTTTTTATCTTTTGGTGTCACCTAAGAAACCTCAAGAAAGGCTTCTAAAAAAATTTCATCAACGTTCATGATAATTTTTAAGTACTGAATTGAGTATCACTGGACTTTAAACATTGCTGTTCAGATCTGATCAGACCGCCATTGCTTTTAACTCAATTTGGCTGATGAAGGAGTAGTGCTAGCTTTGCCATTTTCTTATCCTTCACTTGCACTTGGGTTATAGTGTTACCTGCAATCCACAGTTTCTTCGATGGAATCTTTAAACTACTTGTTTATTTCATGAGGACAGTTTTGTTAAAACTACATAATATAATACATAACTCCACTTAAGCAGGCACACATGACCTGCAATACACTGAACGTGAACGAAGAAGTAAGGGTGCCTCTATGAGGCTCTCCACACTGTGGAACACCCACACTTCTGCAAGACATTTCATGGGATGTACATGGCACGGGACCCTCCGACATTCAGACTGAGTGAGGGCACAACTGCTAAGCTTAACTGTAATTTTTTTTAAAGAAAAAATAAATATATAGAAGCTCCAATATTTTTCTTGTGCAACCTTGGGGCACACACACCCCACTTTGGAGACCACTGTTAGAACATGATTAATGGTCCTGGCACAAGCAGCCACCTCCATCCCATGACGTATCCGATAGCAATTAATGAGATACCTCCGCTGAAGTGATGCTATGGGGCACAGCAAACACAGGGAGGAATAGCAGTCTTTTACAGCCCTATATCTGAAAGGCTTTGCCAACACCATCTATATCCATAAACTTTCACAGCATGCTGCAAGAACTATATCTTTTTCCTGGTCTAAATACAACAGGTAGAAGAGAACAAATGCGAAGTGGATGGGGCACAAGGCAGAGAGATGATGCTAATCACCAAGTACTGGGATTTATTCTGCTTGAGCTCATCTGCATCACTGCCACTAAGAAAGTTATCTTCTAGCTGCAGTCACCATCACCAAATCAGCTCACCCCACCTTCACGTGCACTGAGAGCAGGAAGGAGAAGAGATGAGGGCAATCCAAATTTTATTATGCTTATTTGTATCAAGAACTCAAGTCAATTCTACTTAGATTTGTTTACAACAGTCACAGCCTATGAGGGCTTGCTCCTCCATAACTTAAAAGATGGTCAAAGACATCCGGAGCTTACTCCAAGGTAAACCAGCACGTGGAAATCTTCCCACAACCACTGGACATACATTACAAGACACAGCCCCAGAATGGGGACAGCATCATAGCCAGCTAAAAGCTACCTCTAGCTTAGGGCATCTGCAAGTACATTTGTATTTGTTTTCTCCCAGTGAAAGAAAGAATGTAGCATGTTGCCTCATGTTAACATACAATATTGTGGGTTCCTTGTTCTGTTTTCACAGAAAAACATGTAGAACTATTCTTGTATCTCCTGATGTTGCTGATCCCACAGCTTTAGAGAACTAAATCATAGTGCAGGAGGTGAAGAAGGTTTGGTGCATGTGTGCAACCAGCACCTGCAATTGTGGAGAAGGGAATGAAACGTTACGATCACTGAAACCAAATCACATTAACAGAAGGAACAAGAAGTTATTTTCTTTTTCTACTTCCCAAGGTTCAGTTACCTGCAGGCCACTAAATGCAAAAACTCTCCTCAGAAGTCTAAAATCACACCCATGCTGCATTTGTGCATAGCACACTATGCTACAGAAAAAAACAAACAAACAAACAAACAAACAAACACACAAACCGTAAACTACCCTATCCAACAGCTGAAAAAAAGGAGATCATAAAGTCAGCAGTGAAAACTGCTTCCCTGGCTGCCACAGGAAGCCAAAGTGCAACAAGAATGCCAAGGGTAGGCCTGGCAGCTCTTCCATGTCCAAGCTGGAAAGCAACGGCATCAAGGCAAACAATCCACCAAAATGCATTGAGGCCATCACTGTCACAACATAAGCACTGAGGTCATCACTGTCACAAATATCAGAGCAACTCCAAACTCTTAAATTCCTATTCTGAAAATCCAAATAAGACATACTAATCGTAGGCCCCTTTATCAAGGCATCAGCATCTAAAAGTTGGGCTTTTGCCTATAAGACAGCCACCTTGATGCCAACACAAATAAACAGCATGTTTCCTGTCTAGCTAGCAGAACAGTGAACACTAACACTTTGAAGTGTATACCAGGTACTAGTACAAAACAGCTCCTTCTCTCTCTCTGATGTGATTTAACATTTAAAAGATGCAGGTTTTGCCAAGCAAAAGTGAAAACAAGTTCTGCTAACAAAATGCCCTAGCCTCCATTACTTGGTTTTTAATGTCATATTGTGTCACATCCTTGTGGCTGGGACTCAATTTTCCTAATGGTCAGGCAAGAAAATCAGTTTTGTTGTTTAGGCCCTGTTTAAAGGAACCCATCTCCCCACAGATCTCAATGCTCAGAGATATGAGTCTCACTCGTTTTCAGTTATTGGAGAAGGTTTCCAACATACAGGAATTTGTGTCCTGCCCCTGGATGGAAACCATTAAAAAAAATTAAAAAGAAAATAGCAACCAATTTTTTCTTCCACTGCAGTTCTACTTAGCCAGAGCAGCAGCTGAATGCACTGGCAAAATAGCCTCAATAAATAGCCACCTGTAGAAGAAACAGTAGTTAAGGAAAAGGAGGAGACTACTGCAAGCCAGTATATCATCTCAAAAGCAACATCTAGGTTAACACATCTCCATACGGCCAAGTGTTAGTCACCCTCATGAAGCCCACAACCACTCAAGACCAACAGATTTGTATGAAAAAAGTGCAAGAAAAGCTTTAGATAACTTTTCCCACAGCTTTCACCCAAACTGACCCTTTTCTCTTATAAACTTTGTGCCAAATATAATCCTGGCTCATGACAATCAACAAACTTCCCCAAAGACTACAAGGAACACTGGTGTTGTCTTTAGGAAAGTCTTAGCTACACGCCTGAATGCCACAAGAAATTCAAGCCAGCATTGTTGCTTCCCAGGTGAGCAGGTTCCAGAGGGTAATGAATTGAAGCTCCAGCAAGGTTAGCAGACTTTAAAGTAACAACTCTCCCGGACTAAATAGGATGATTAGCATAGAGAAGATTTAGACTCTCAAGTAAAAGCATACATATGTAAGCATGCCATGATGTCAACAGTGCTTAAAGGATGTAACTGACACTGAAACTTACAGGGAGAGGTAGAGAGAGAATTCAGGCTCTTAGCATTTTTGCTGCCCCTTTCACCCTATTGCCCGTTTAGTAAATTGACCCCTGCCAGTCAGTACAAACAATGCAGGCAGTGGGGGGGAGATGGAGGGAGGTGTGGGTGGGTGTTGACACCTCCTGTGGGTGGGGAGGAAGAGCTGAGATCCCTTTTTTACCACCACCAGCAGATCCAAATATCTTCCTTGCAGTCATGTGGCTATTGAACAATAATAGAGAAATAGATCACCTTTATCTTGACATGTACAACTACAACATGCTTTTACTTTCCCCATCAGTGTCTAGAGAGGACAAAGAAAATCAGTTATTTCAACATAGAAAAAATGCTATCAATTTTCCACTGATCTATTTCCTACATTTGTTTCAGGTGACAAGACCAGGTATGTCCTTGCAGAGCAAGATCCATGCACACTATCTCTTTATAGGTACTACAGCAAAGTTTTTCTTAGAGAACTTCAGGAACTCATAAAAATCAACCTATAGAAAAGATCCCAGGCGCAAGAGTATGCATAACCACAGGGAGGTTTATTTGGCATCCAAGAAAAAGAATAGTATTCCAAACGCTCATCTGGAAAAAGCAGAATGCACCCTGTGAAATGTTATGACCTCTGCAATGAGAAGCAGATTCAGAGAGCGCGCACATATTGTGTTAGCAGGTTTGTAAAATGTAACCTGAATTAAAAATGCTTCCTGCAAAAAGAAGTAGAAGTGTAAATTCACTTTTAAATGAAGATTATGAAATAAATTACGACCCTGCAAAGTCACCTAATATTTTCAAACTCAGTGTATCTGTACTTCAAATTCCTCGAACTACTGGCACTCAAATTATTCCACACAGTCTGTATTCCAGTATGCTCAATAGCATCTCATTCTTCAAACACTAAATAGACAAAAAGCTCATCCCAGAGAATCCAACCAGAAATTCCATTTTCATAAGAACTCTGTTTAAAAGTAAGGCTGGTTAAGTTAAGGTATAACAGACAATAAGGCATTAATATGGTTTAAATGGGATATATCATAGAATCATAGAATCACTAGGTTGGAAGAGACCCACGAGATCATCGAGTTCAACCATTCCCACCAATCTCTAAACCATGCCCCCAAGCACCTCATCCACCCTCACCTTAAAACACCTCCAGGGAAGGCGAGTCAACCACCTCCTCCCTTGGCAGACAGTTCTAACGACCCTTTCCATGAAGAATTTTTTCCTTATCTCAAGCCTAAACCTCCCCTGGCAGAGCTTGAGGCCATTCCCTCTCCTCCTGTCCCCTGTCACTTGGCAGAAGACGCCAGCTCCCTCCTTTCCACAACTTCCCTTCAAGTAGTTGTAGAGAGTAACAAGGTCTCCCATCAGCCTCCTCTTCTCCAGGCTAAACAACCCCAGCTCTCTCAGTCTCTCCTTGTAAGACTTGTTCTCCAGCCCCTTCACCAGCTTTGTTGCTCTTCTCTGGACTCGCTTCAGAGCCTCAACATCCTTCTTGTGGTGAGGGGCCCAGAACTGAACACAGTATTCGAGGTGCGAGGTTTTTTCTTTTTTTTTTTTTTTTTTCTTCTTTTTTAGCTGCTCTGCTACATACAAAACCCTAACCCAGAATCAGGTTGTCTACGAATGATTTAGCACCGGGTGCCCCACGAACATGCGGTATGCAACGGGGGAGAGGCAGCGCCACATCCGTCCGCTCCTCCGGTCCTGACCACGAGCAGTGCTCCGCACTGGCCAGACAGCCGGCTATTGCAAGCCCACTGAGGTGCCGGGGGCGCTGCGGTATCGCTACATCTAGGTGGGATTCTGACTTAGAGGTGTTCAGTCATAAGCCCGCAGATGGTAGCCTCGCACCAGTGGTTCCTCAGCCAAGTGCATGCACCAGAGGTCTGAACCTGCAGCTCCTCTCGTACTGAGCAGGATTACTATTGCAACAACACATCATCAGTAGGGTAAAACTAACCTGTCTCACGACAATCTATCCTTGTACTATGGGACTGGTGGTATTTAGTATTATTAAAAAAAAAAAAGAACTACTGAAGTTACTGGCTTTAGGTTGGAAGGGACCTTAAAGATCATCTAGTCCACTCCCACTGGCATGGGCAGGGACACCTGCAACTAGACCAGGTTGACCAAGGCCCCATCCAACCTCGCCTTGAACAACTTCAGGAATGGGGCAGCCACAGCTTCCCTGGGCAATCTGTGCCAGTGTCTCATCACCCTCGTCTTGAAGACTTTCTTCTTATTGTCTTCCAATTTAAAGCTGCCCCCCCTTGTCCCACCACTACGTGACCTTGTAAAAAGTCCTTCCCTAGCTTTCCTGTAGCTCCCTTCAGGTACTGTAATGATGCTATAAGATCTCAGAGCCTTCTCTTCTCCAGGCTGAACAACACCAACTATGTCAGCCTGTCCTCATAGGGAAGGTGCTACAGCCCTCTGATCATCTTTGTAGCCCTTCTCTGGACCTGCTCCAACAGCTCCATATTGAGGAATCCAGAACTGTACACTAATACTCCAGGTGTGGTTTCACAAATCGGGAGTAGATGGGGAGAATCACCTCCCTCAACCTGCTGGCCGCGCTTCTTTTGATACAGCCCAGGATACAGTTGGTCTTGTGGGCTGTGAGCGCTCATTGTCAGCTCACATCCAGTTTCTCATCAGCCAGCACCCTCGAGACCTTCTCTGCAGAGCAGCTCTCAATCACGTCATCCCCCATCGTGTACTGAAAACGAGGATTCCCCCGACCCAGGTGTAGGACCTTGCACTTGGCCTTGTTGAACCTCATGAGGTTCTTACAGGCCCCCTTCTCCAAGTCCCTCTGGATATTATCACATCCTTCCGGCATGGCAACTACAGCATTCAGCTTAATGTTGTCTGCAAACTTGGTGAGGGTGCACTCAATCTCAATGTCTATATCATTGATGAAGGTATTAAACAGCACTGGTCCCAGTACAGATCCTTGATGGACACCACTTGTCACAGATCTCCATCTGTACATTAAGTCTTTGACCACTGCACTCTGAATAGAGCCATCCAACCATTCCTTATCAACCAAACAGTCTACCCAATAAATCCGTATCTCTCCAGAGAGGCATGCTCTTCAAGGGAGGACAAAAATCAAGAAAAACACTTATGTTTCTTTCTCCCTTTCAGCTCTCTCTGTAAATTTAGTTAAACTATTAGCTTTACAAAGTTGATGAACCAACAAAGCTATGACTAAATAAAAACAAACAGGGGAGCTTATTTTTCCTATTTTAATCTATAAAGTTAAAAAATGCACATATGACATTTAGACTCTCAAGTAAAAGCATACATATGTAAGCATGCCATGATGTCAACAGTGCTTAAAGGATGTAACTGACACTGAAACTTACAGGGAGAGGTAGAGAGAGAATTCAGGCTCTTAGCATTTTTGCTGCCCCTTTCACCCTATTGCCCGTTTAGTAAATTGACCCCTGCCAGTCAGTACAAACAATGCAGGCAGTGGGGGGGAGATGGAGGGAGGTGTGGGTGGGTGTTGACACCTCCTGTGGGTGGGGAGGAAGAGCTGAGATCCCTTTTTTACCACCACCAGCAGATCCAAATATCTTCCTTGCAGTCATGTGGCTATTGAACAATAATAGAGAAATAGATCACCTTTATCTTGACATGTACAACTACAACATGCTTTTACTTTCCCCATCAGTGTCTAGAGAGGACAAAGAAAATCAGTTATTTCAACATAGAAAAAATGCTATCAATTTTCCACTGATCTATTTCCTACATTTGTTTCAGGTGACAAGACCAGGTATGTCCTTGCAGAGCAAGATCCATGCACACTATCTCTTTATAGGTACTACAGCAAAGTTTTTCTTAGAGAACTTCAGGAACTCATAAAAATCAACCTATAGAAAAGATCCCAGGCGCAAGAGTATGCATAACCACAGGGAGGTTTATTTGGCATCCAAGAAAAAGAATAGTATTCCAAACGCTCATCTGGAAAAAGCAGAATGCACCCTGTGAAATGTTATGACCTCTGCAATGAGAAGCAGATTCAGAGAGCGCGCACATATTGTGTTAGCAGGTTTGTAAAATGTAACCTGAATTAAAAATGCTTCCTGCAAAAAGAAGTAGAAGTGTAAATTCACTTTTAAATGAAGATTATGAAATAAATTACGACCCTGCAAAGTCACCTAATATTTTCAAACTCAGTGTATCTGTACTTCAAATTCCTCGAACTACTGGCACTCAAATTATTCCACACAGTCTGTATTCCAGTATGCTCAATAGCATCTCATTCTTCAAACACTAAATAGACAAAAAGCTCATCCCAGAGAAGCCAACCAGAAATTCCATTTTCATAAGAACTCTGTTTAAAAGTAAGGCTGGTTAAGTTAAGGTATAACAGACAATAAGGCATTAATATGGTTTAAATGGGATATATCATAGAATCATAGAATCACTAGGTTGGAAGAGACCCACGAGATCATCGAGTTCAACCATTCCCACCAATCTCTAAACCATGCCCCCAAGCACCTCATCCACCCTCACCTTAAAACACCTCCAGGGAAGGCGAGTCAACCACCTCCTCCCTTGGCAGACAGTTCTAACGACCCTTTCCATGAAGAATTTTTTCCTTATCTCAAGCCTAAACCTCCCCTGGCAGAGCTTGAGGCCATTCCCTCTCCTCCTGTCCCCTGTCACTTGGCAGAAGACGCCAGCTCCCTCCTTTCCACAACTTCCCTTCAAGTAGTTGTAGAGAGTAACAAGGTCTCCCATCAGCCTCCTCTTCTCCAGGCTAAACAACCCCAGCTCTCTCAGTCTCTCCTTGTAAGACTTGTTCTCCAGCCCCTTCACCAGCTTTGTTGCTCTTCTCTGGACTCGCTTCAGAGCCTCAACATCCTTCTTGTGGTGAGGGGCCCAGAACTGAACACAGTATTCGAGGTGCGAGGTTTTTTCTTTTTTTTTTTTTTTTTTCTTCTTTTTTAGCTGCTCTGCTACATACAAAACCCTAACCCAGAATCAGGTTGTCTACGAATGATTTAGCACCGGGTGCCCCACGAACATGCGGTATGCAACGGGGGAGAGGCAGCGCCACATCCGTCCGCTCCTCCGGTCCTGACCACGAGCAGTGCTCCGCACTGGCCAGACAGCCGGCTATTGCAAGCCCACTGAGGTGCCGGGGGCGCTGCGGTATCGCTACATCTAGGTGGGATTCTGACTTAGAGGTGTTCAGTCATAAGCCCGCAGATGGTAGCCTCGCACCAGTGGTTCCTCAGCCAAGTGCATGCACCAGAGGTCTGAACCTGCAGCTCCTCTCGTACTGAGCAGGATTACTATTGCAACAACACATCATCAGTAGGGTAAAACTAACCTGTCTCACGACAATCTATCCTTGTACTATGGGACTGGTGGTATTTAGTATTATTAAAAAAAAAAAAGAACTACTGAAGTTACTGGCTTTAGGTTGGAAGGGACCTTAAAGATCATCTAGTCCACTCCCACTGGCATGGGCAGGGACACCTGCAACTAGACCAGGTTGACCAAGGCCCCATCCAACCTCGCCTTGAACAACTTCAGGAATGGGGCAGCCACAGCTTCCCTGGGCAATCTGTGCCAGTGTCTCATCACCCTCGTCTTGAAGACTTTCTTCTTATTGTCTTCCAATTTAAAGCTGCCCCCCCTTGTCCCACCACTACGTGACCTTGTAAAAAGTCCTTCCCTAGCTTTCCTGTAGCTCCCTTCAGGTACTGTAATGATGCTATAAGATCTCAGAGCCTTCTCTTCTCCAGGCTGAACAACACCAACTATGTCAGCCTGTCCTCATAGGGAAGGTGCTACAGCCCTCTGATCATCTTTGTAGCCCTTCTCTGGACCTGCTCCAACAGCTCCATATTGAGGAATCCAGAACTGTACACTAATACTCCAGGTGTGGTTTCACAAATCGGGAGTAGATGGGGAGAATCACCTCCCTCAACCTGCTGGCCGCGCTTCTTTTGATACAGCCCAGGATACAGTTGGTCTTGTGGGCTGTGAGCGCTCATTGTCAGCTCACATCCAGTTTCTCATCAGCCAGCACCCTCGAGACCTTCTCTGCAGAGCAGCTCTCAATCACGTCATCCCCCATCATGTACTGAAAACGAGGATTCCCCCGACCCAGGTGTAGGACCTTGCACTTGGCCTTGTTGAACCTCATGAGGTTCTTACAGGCCCCCTTCTCCAAGTCCCTCTGGATATTATCACATCCTTCCGGCATGGCAACTACAGCATTCAGCTTAATGTTGTCTGCAAACTTGGTGAGGGTGCACTCAATCTCAATGTCTATATCATTGATGAAGGTATTAAACAGCACTGGTCCCAGTACAGATCCTTGATGGACACCACTTGTCACAGATCTCCATCTGTACATTAAGTCTTTGACCACTGCACTCTGAATAGAGCCATCCAACCATTCCTTATCAACCAAACAGTCTACCCAATAAATCCGTATCTCTCCAGAGAGGCATGCTCTTCAAGGGAGGACAAAAATCAAGAAAAACACTTATGTTTCTTTCTCCCTTTCAGCTCTCTCTGTAAATTTAGTTAAACTATTAGCTTTACAAAGTTGATGAACCAACAAAGCTATGACTAAATAAAAACAAACAGGGGAGCTTATTTTTCCTATTTTAATCTATAAAGTTAAAAAATGCACATATGACATTTAGCAGTTTTAACGCTTACCAGAAACCCTGAGTTCAAACACTGTCTGTAGCAAGTGAAATTCATTTGTTTAACTGAACAAATACTTTAAAGAGAGGAGGAAAAAGGAGACTTCTCAGAACTTAGCTCTGCAATAAAGCTATCTCTAAGCGTATATTTTATTCTAATTTCCAAACAAATGCAGCTGAATACAAATCTCACCTAGGAGATTACGAGTTCTGGAGAAAATCATATTAAAAAATCAATGATACGTAAGCAAATGTCAAAATTAAAGACTCATATGAAGCATATAAACAAATGGTTGATATATCATCTGATTAGCTAGTGAGCAATTTTCATACCAGACTTATGTTTACTTATTACAAACATATACATATGTTACATATTTATATGTTATATATAAACATTCTATTACTTATGTATTAAAAACTTGCTTTTAATAGTTTGCAAACCAACAAAATAAGAAATCAAGTGGCACGTTAAGGAAGCTTAAAATAAGTATTCAAATTTCAAGGCTGTGGTTGGTCAATTTCAAATCATGACCAAAACCAAGCACGTAGCTTTCAAACCACCTGAGTAAAAGGTCAGTTTTCTCTGTTTATCATCTCTGTGTTATATCACCATTTTCATTTCAGGATACAATCATAACCTCCAACCCATCACTTTCAGTGTTAAAAACCCAAGACAAAGATTTCAAATGGGCAGAAAGCAGAACAATACACTTCCAAACAATACTGACCCCCTTATCACTGAAGTTTTAAAGATAACACCATAAGAAAGTGGTGAAGAGGTGATGAATCACCCCAGAACTACCAGCTTCTGACTGTGCAGAGCTCAGACTGGATCAGCACAAATTAAACCCACCTTGAGCTGAAAATGGCCAATGGCAATAGAAGAATTACTGCAGGATGGATTGGGAGAAAAGGAGAAAAGGAGAAAAAGAGGCAGTGGGCCTTTTAAAGTGTTAACTCAGTAGAAAAACAGCTACTTGCAATTCTTTGTCATTACCACATAGATTTAGGCAGCTACCTATTCCCAGGATACACACCGCCAGGTGAACTAAGTCTTTCTAAAAAACAAACTTGCAATATAGGTGTGCTGAAGCCCTAGCTAGAGCTATGCTTTGCTTTGTAAAGGGTTAGGATGTGACTCCCCTTACTATTTGGACAATTTATCCACTGTAAGCAGAGATCTCTGCAGGCTTTCAGGAGCAAGCACAGTTGGAAGGAAACCAAAGGGGTCTAACAGTTACACATGTTGTTATGACGTCTTTTTGGCTTCTTGTTTTGAATGGACAATGCCAGGTAACAGCCACAACATATCCCAAGTATATTAGAAGCAAAATGAGAGCAAGTTTGCTTACTCAATAATGTTTTAGGCAACCTATAGAACTGCTTGCATCAGAGATTACCTGTAGCATACTGTGAACTTAGCAGAGCTTTTAAGGAGGAATTAACATCATAGAGGATGGGGAGGAAGTAAACAAGTACAGAACCACCACCTGTTAACTAATCATAAAAGGTTAAAATTAGTTCTCATGAAAAATGAAACTGTTGTCAGAGCCCTGTTGAACAGTGCTCACAGAACTCTCCTCACAACACAGGGATTTAGAAACAGGACAAGTTGAAGCAGTCAACTGAGAAACAGGAAGAGTCGTGCCCTCTCCGCCATTTCTCCTGTTACTTGTCAACTGCTCAGGTTCCCACATTTATAAACTTCAACATTTTCTGCCCAATACTCACCTTGGGTGGAAGCCAAGTCAAGTGAAAAAAACCTCTTGCCTATTCAGCTTCTGCAGTTCTATCATAAGCACGCATATCCATATTGCTTCTAACAATAATATTAACCTCCTACACGCTACGGACTTGCAGAGGAAGACCCCAGGGATTTAGCTCAATGTCCAACCTTCCATCTTGCAAAGCTCAAAAAGTAAACTAGGTTCTTCTAGTTCACAATTAATTTCCACCATGGGCTTAGCCTATGCAGTTCCTCTCACTGTCCCCCATATTTTTTTCACTACATTTTTGTTTGTTTCCAACAGTAAAAGGATAAACATGAGTGCCTTTCATTTGACTTTTCTTCCTTCCATGACTTTTCCAGCACGATCCTGAGTGTTCAAGTACCTGCACTGCCATTCCACCTACAGAGAATCCAGCAGTACTAGCTACACAAAACCAAGGTGGTAGCAAATTCATACTAAGAAGTGATACAAAGTTCTGGTGTTTAACCAGAAGGATGAGCAAGGATATTCTATTAAAACATCTGCTTTCTCCCATTACTGAAAAACTGAATAAGAGATTAAGTGGGAAACCTAAGTTGTGCTCTGAAACAGACAGGACTGTGGCTTTTCTGGATTGCTGCATGCAAGATCCCTGCAAATACTTTACTACCAGCGATGCTGAAGACTGTTTTTAAAGAAGGTTTCAGCTTGCACAAGCCAACACTAGTGCTATCAAAGGTAATAATATGGTACGGATCAACAGAATTTCTGAAGAGCCACCAAATGAAAAAGAGGAATAAGAAAAATCTTTAGCATAAGATAGAAATAAATTTTAAGTAATTCAACTCTGTGCTGTTATTTGCCCTGCTGAGGTAGCCTGGACAGACATGTTCTGAAATGAAAATTTAAAACCACAGTGCTATTGCCATAGATACCTGTACAAATTTCTAACATTTAAGAGCTTATTCTTCTAAGCATGAAAGGTTGAGTAGATGGCATGGCGGAACAGTGACCCTAGCAGTGAGTGCCTTCTCCAAATTCAGCTAGATAAAATTCACTCTGCTAGACTTCTCTCCATCAGAAACTCTAGTAGGACACTGAATGAATTATTATACCCTTTATACCTTCACTACTACGAAAATCATCATCATGGAGGATAAAAACTGTGAAACAGTAATAGTACAGAGGTTGCTCTACAATGGCAGGGGCTCCTTATGGTTTACACAAACAGAAGCAACATAGTACCTACATTCCGTATTAAACCACATGTTAAAAACAATTATGGCTGGATCCTCTGGGGCAAACAACTCCACCCCCAATATCTTCATATGCAAGCAAGGTAGTCAATACCATACAAGAGGTCTTACAGGAACAGTGTTAGTCCATCAGCATTCATGCACACCCTGTTATTCCATCTATACCTCACCAATTAGGTCTTATCCAGTTCCCAGGGAGGACAGTGCATCTCCTTTAGACTCAAAAGTACACCAATAGTTGCTGTCAAATCCGCTGTTATGAATGCACTGGTGGTTACTCACTCCTCTGAGGCATGCAAGCATTAGCGTGACTTACAAGTAAATTAGTCCAGCTCCACAAAAGCTCAATAATGAAGCAGATTCAATCAGTGTCACAGAAAATAAAATCAAAGCAAGCAAAGCAGCACAAACAGGTTTTCAAAAAAGCAGAATGACTGTATGAGATCATGAAACACCCAAATTATTATCAGTTAAACAGTGTTTTGGGTTGATTTGGTTTCACTCTTTTACATACCAGTTGAAGGTATCTGATCATCAGAGTTCTCATTCACCTAATTAGCTGGTGGACATGCTGAAAAGAGTAGAAAGCAGTAGATAGGTAGCAGTACTTGAGCAACATTTATAAAGGAACTGAAAGCAAATGAAGGAGAAGATTACTAATCTTTTTTCCCCCCAAGTCAAAAACTGACTAGGGTTTTTCTTTCCCCCACTTGAAAAGGAAATGCAATTTCACTACCCATAGAGGCAGTTTTTATTAGGAGCTCTCAAACAGTGCAATGCCTGTAGATTTACACAGCAGAAGAGAGAGTCCTGTTTGTACACAAAGTCTGAAACTGTGTGACATGCATTGCAAAAATATACTAACTACTTTGAAAGCACATATTCTGTTAGTCCAGAGTTTAAAACTTGGAAACATCATACTTGCTTAATACACAGAAATTTACAAGTAGATGAACACTTTTGAAGAGTAAGTACAGGCCCCAGTTCAGCTGAGTGCTTGATTTAGATTTTCACAAACATGGATTTACAAGCTCAAGTGTGTCACTGACTTGCAGCCAACAGTAACCACAAGATTTTCAATTTCAAGCTTTTCTTTATGAGCCAGCCAAGCTTAAAAACCATGGACTAAAACTCCATAATGCGTTTAAGTTTAAACTACACAGACCATACACAGTAGGATTTTCTAAAGCACACAATGCTGCCCTAACTCTGCTCTGATCAAGTCATTTGAAGAAAGAACTTCAACCAAAACACAGCATACTTCAAATATGCGCACATGGTCTGTTACCTTTAATAACAAAGGCTTCAGTTACCAAACGCAGCATATACAGAGGTTCATCTTTTGTTGAGAGGTCATCAATTCCTGCTCGTGCATACATACTGATGGCATCTCTGTAGAATCCCTCCACATAATGAAGCTTTCCTAGAATCAGCATAGCTTCTGTCATATACTTTGGCTGAAACAAAGGAAGGAGAGGAAAAGAGTGATTACATGGTAAAGTACCAGACGGCAAGAATGAGGTACTGTAGAACATCACCTCAGAGAAGCTGGGGAGTCACCATCCCTGAAGGTGTTCAAAAAACATGCAGATGTGGCACTTTAGGACATGGTCTAGTAGGCATGTAGGTGGTTGAGTCACCTTCCCTGGAGGTGTTTAAGGCACCGGTGGACGAGGTGCTAAGGGGCATGGTTTAGTGTTTGATAGGAATGGTTGTACTTGATGATCCGGTGGGTCTCTTCCAACCGGGTTATTCTATGATTCTATGATTGTGTTGATGGTCGGACTTGATGATCTTAAGAGATCTTTTCCAACCCTAATGATTCTATGTACAAATTAAGCAGATTTATAACGCCTTTCTCTCAATATTGCTAGCTCTACAGGCCAGAGTAAGAAGCAATTAAGCGTCTAAAAGTCCTCAGGGCTTCACTCATGAAAGCAGCAGGCAGCAAAGGTCAGGCAACTACTTCAGAGCTCAGTCTGGAAATACACAGCTTAAAAGTCACCTCTTTGGTTTCAGCTGACCTACTCTATCGATTTGCCAGCCACAGATAGCACATAAAAGCCTGGCACTGTCAGAACTACCTTCCAAACACGAAGAAAACCCTCTGCTTTTAAACTAGGCAGAAAGCACCAGTTTTTAGTCAAGTGTTCCCCTCATCTCTGTACGTTTAAAGGGCAAGAAAGATCCTAAATTTTCTTAGGTTATCAAAGAATTTTCAGGCAGCAGTAGAAAAACAGAAGGCATGTCTTCTATTTTTAAGATTTGTTTGGTTTCTAAAGGATTGAAAAGATGCTTAAAAATCTGTGTAACAAAAAAATCTCCGTAAAATACAACCATTCATACCCCGCTATGCAGGAACAGGTTCCTAAGCCTTCATACTCCTTTTTAATACATGCAGTTAACGCGAGGTCAATGCTGCACGACTAGCCAAGTTGCCACTGACAAAGAAATAGAAATGGCAATTGATGAAACTGAAATTGGCACCTGCTTCTGCCTGTTACTGGGGCTAACGTATAAAGAAAGAGGGTTGGATGGACCCCTTCCTTCTCCCTTCCTTTTTACTTTTTAAATATGCTGACTTTCAAGAAGTTAAGAACAAGGAGATCCCCCAGAGAAGCTGCTGCACACCACTCCATGGAAAGTAACATGACAGAAGTGTAACATAAGCTGCCAAGCTGACCAGCCTGTAAGTTTCAAGACCAAAAGTAATACAAGCCTGGAGCAGACTATTGTAATTCACCATCTTTTAAAGCTAGTTATGCCACTGTGTGTCGAGAACACCAACTTAGCAGCAGCCATCTAGGCTGAGTCTTAAAATACTCCTAAAGCTCTGCAGTGGAGCTGACAAGCTACCAACCACGCACTTAGAGCATAAAATCAAATACAAGCACAACTTTGCATAAGTTCTCTGGCAGAGACCAAAAGCAAGGCAAGGCTGTAATCTTGGACTCACACCACAACCTTAAGTATCTGACAGCAGACTGGGGCACACTTTACCTCTGTTCTGGAGGTGACCAAGCGTACACAATTCCCTTAGACCAGGAGCAGCAGTAGGTCACTCAGCTGTGCTAACCTGACACCATCATTATGCGGCCATGCCCCACCACCCCACAGAATTCGTAGAATCACTAGGTTGGAAAAGACCCACAGGTTCATCAAGTCCAACCACTCCTATCAAACACTAAACCATACCCCTCAGCACCTCATCCACCTGTCTTTTAAACACCTCCAGGGAAGGTGACTCAACCACCTCCCTGGGCAGCCTGTTCCAGTTTCCTTTCTATGAAAAATTCCTAAGTATTTATCCCGTTTCCTTCTATTAAAAAAAACAAACAGGATATTTACTGGTAGCACACAATTTCTTTGCATGTGAAAGCAAGTCACATAACAAAAGATGCTGCAAAGGGGTATTGAACCACCATTTCATTTGTAATACCTACAATACAGCACTGTACAAACAAGGACATGAACAGGCAACACCAACACCTTGTGTCAGACCAACAGAGACATGAAAGAAGCATACAGTTGGCAGGAATTAGGCCAGAGCCCACTTACTCTTAGTTTTCCTCTGCTTAAGATATCAGTCAGATATTGTTTAGCTTCACTGAGTTTTGGCTCATTCTTCTCTGTCAGTGGAATGGAGTCCTTCAGTTTGGCAAAGTTTTCCTTCAAACATTCTTCCAGCAGAGCCTCTGCAAGAAGCATACTCCCATAGTCCTCTGAAAGCATATACCAACCAACAAGGAAGATCATTTAGTGCCATGCTGCTGACAAACAGCATTACAAAAATAAAACCTTTGAGACACACAAACAGTAACTCAAACAGGGTGTAAGGAAGAACTAGCAGAGAAAAAAGTTCCATTAACTTCCAGCTACTGGAAATGGTATGTTTCCTATGAAAAAAAGAAATGACATTTCCTTTAAACCAGAAAGTTTTCCCTACTGAATTCTCCAGTTTTGACAGCACAGTTCATTCTTACATTGTTTCTAACATAACAGTTAAGAATTATCATCACTAAACTCACTTTCAAAAGTGTAATACCCATCTTTGCAAATATTTAAGTACATGCTTTAGATTTACAAGTGAACAAGCAAATGAAGGCTTCAGATTACAGATAAGCTATGAATTTCACTGCAGAACAGTAACCATATCAGAAACTTAAAATTTTCCTTAAAGTTCAAAGGAAAAAAAACCACCAAAAACTACAGGAATCAGACACATTCTACACATTCATTGCTAAAGGCACACAAGCCTTGGTGCAAAAAACACCGAAAACTACAGGAATCAGACACATTCTACACATTCATTGCTAAAGGCACACAAGCCTTGGTGCAGTGATATAACTAACACTCCACTAAATTCCTTCCCCATTAAAATCTATTCCTGCTCACAGTTCCATGAAAACAAATTCAAGCACAAGTAGTAGCACTGGATACAGCATGAAGCATCGTGCAATGCTGCAATCATGCGTTGTTAAAAAAAAGTTTTATCCAAGTGTACTTGGAGTTCCTGTATGGTCCAGCTCTGCAGATCATTTATTCACATAAGCAATACCTCAATCAGCTGACCAATGGGTCAAACATGGTAAGAAAAGCTTTGTAAATCGAAAAGCCAAGCCCTACATTTCATATATACTTCACATTTCAAAGAATGTGAATGATTCTAGAATGCAGAAAACACGATATTGTATCTACTTCTATATTTTCAGTCCATAGGACAACTTATCCCCACTTACTACCTATACATTACATAAACCATTAATAAGCAAATGGGATGGGGTTGGTTTTCAATTTTTTTGTTGTCATGGCTCCATATCAAGTTATTGCCATACCTCTTCCTGCTCAATTGCAGGTCTACAACTAACTTGTACGAACAAAGTATATACTCATAAAAAGGAAAGTGTAAATGTCCAAGTGCATTCCCCCCCACAATCTCAAGTGTAAATACTTCTACATAGTACTGAAGATCTTCCGGAGAGTGATTAATGTCCTCACCAAATTTAAGGAATTACAGTAGATCATATAAAATTAAGAAATAAATATACAAAATCTCTCAAAGCAAATACTACTATTAAAAAAAAAATCCCATCCACACACACACTATTATTTCTATAAATACAAAACTGTAGCTTGTCCCTTGCTGGAAGAAAGCTCTGTAGCAATAACAAACCATTACCCTCTCATAACTAGCAAGTTATGATGACATAACAGCAAATTAACAAGTAATGTTTTTACAGCAATCACACTGTTGTTAAGCCTCTTAATTACAAGGGAACAAACACATATGAACTCTTCAACTATTAATGCCCCCAAAATGCACAATGACCTCTGCACCTGAGAGGCGCTGCTGAAACATGACTAAAGTTCAAAGGTTGGCCATGTGGTTTCCAACACAGGGATCAGTCTGCATTACATATACAGGTGGAAAGCCCTGTAAATAAATACCTATTAAGCTACCAACACCTCCTCCCACCATGCTTTCCCACCATGAAGCTTACTGCACTCCAGCAAGGTTCAATCAACTCTAGGGCCACATCCTAGGAACTTTCTTCTGAAGAAGTGGGTTTATTCACACAAACAGCTCCTCTAACAGGTAGAACCTCCTGAATCTGTGTGGCGGCCAGGATCAGGTGTTCTTCACAACTTACTGCTTTTGACTGCAGACACAGATTTTTATGTTTCTAAGTCAGGCTGCCTCACTTCTTAGAAGCCATTTCAGGTAAAAGGAAGCAAAGTAGCGTGTCTTAACAGGGAAAAAAGACAAGAATACATTTGCTGTTTATGAAACCCGTCTTGCATGTGGAAGGATACTTGGATGAGCCTTTAAATAAAGCAGTCCCCTTCAGAAACGGAGAGGGGTAAAAAGAGGGCATGCGGCACAGTGTGGGGAGGGGGCAAGAGGGAAACAGCGTCACACATACCGACAAGTTGAGGAGAAGCATTTCAAAGCACGGAAGGTTTAGAGCTTGTTAAATTAAAGAGCAGGCACCGCGTGCAGAAGCTCCCTCTCTGTGTCCCGGCGCTGATCGAGGCGAGGGCTGCATCGCTCCCACTCTATTCCTCTCCGAAGACAGCATCCCCCTCCCACGCCGAGGGCGGCATCCCTCCATTTCCCCCGAGAGGAGCATCCCCCATTCTCCTCCCGCGGGCTGCATTCCTCCATTCTCCCCCTCGAGGGCAGCATCCCCCCCCCCCATTCTCCCCCTCGAGGGGAGCATCCCTCTATTCCCCCCTCGAGGGCTGCATCCCCCCATCTTACCCTCCGAGGGCTGCATTCCCCACCCCGAGGGAAGCATCCCCCATTCCTCCCGAGGGGAGCATCCCCCCTTCCCCCGCGGGGCGCAGCGCCCTCCCCTCGTCGCCCGACGGGCTCGGACGCTCCGACCCGGAGAGGAAGCGCAGCGTTACCCGCCCAAACACGGCCTCCCGGGCTCCCTCCGCGGGACCGGGGCGCCTCCCCGTCCCCCCGGTGCCGGTGCCGCCGCCGCTCACCCGCGTCCTGGGCGTCCCTCGCCTTGCGCGGCGGCGGCAGCAGTTGCTGCGCCAGGAGCCGGAGCTGCGCCCAGAGCCCCTCGGCTCGGCAGCGCTCCAGCTCCCCTTCCAGCTTCACGTGCGAGTGCGAGCCCTTGGACGCCATCTTCGGCGGTGGCTCCGCCCCGCGGGGGAAGCGCCGGGGCCGCCGCGCCCAGGGCAGCGCTTCTCGCCAGCCGAGGGGCCGGGGAGACAGCCTGGAGGGAAGGGGAGACCTTACCGCCCCCTGTACCCGCCTGGAGGGAGGCTGTGGAGAGGCGGGGGTTGGTCTCGCCTCCCAAGCGACTGGCGACAGCATGAGAGGGAATGGCTTATCGTTTGGGTTGGAAGGGACTTTAAAGATCATCTACTTCCAACCCCAACTCCTCTTACCCCCCAGACTGGACATCAGGAAAAATTTCTTCACCAAACAGGTTTATCAAGCACTGGCACTGCCCAGGGAGGTGGTGGAGTCACCGTCCCTGGAGGTATTGAAAAGACAGGCAGATGGGGTGGTCAGGGATATGGATTTTCCCTGCCCATGGCAGGGGGTTTGGAACTATAAGATTTTTAAGGTCCCTTCCAACCCAAACTATTCTATGATTTTGTGGTTTAATACTGGACAGGTATGGTTGGACTCAATGATCTTAAAGGTCTTTTCCAACCAAACGATTCTATGATAAGGTTGGATATTAGGAAAATGTTCTTTACTCGGAGGGTGGCAAGAGCACTGCAACAGGTTCTGCAGGGAAACAGTCATGGCACCAAGGCTGGCAACAGAATCATGGAATAGTTTAAGTTAGAAGAGACCTTAAAGATTACTTAATTACACATACTGTGGTGTGCAGGACACCTCCCACCAGACAAGGCTGCCCAAGGCCTCATCCAGCCTGGCCTTGAACACTTCCAGGGATGGAGCATCCACAGCTTTTCTGGGAAACCTGTGCCAGAGCCTCACCACCCTCATTGTGAAGAAATTCCTCTTTATGTCTAGTCTAAATCCTCTCCTCTGCAATTTACAGCCATTCCTCCTCATCCTATCACTACAAGCCTTTTAGAAAGCCCCTCCCCAGCTTTCTTGCAGGCCCCTATCACGTATGTGTATTCAATAAGCTTTTGGACAACATCCTCAGGTTGTAAATGTTGAGGTTGTCCTATGCAGGCACGGCAGCTGGACGCTATGATCCTGGGGAGTCCTCTTCAACTCAGCACATTGGAGACCTCACTATGGCCTTTCAGCACTTAAAGGGGGCTTATAGGAAAGATGAGGAAACACTTTTTGCAGGGCCTACAGGAATAGGACAAGCGGTAATGGTTTTAAACTAAAAGATGAGAAGTTTAGATTAGCTATTAAGAGAAAAATTTCACACTGAGGGTGGCAAAACACTGGAACAAGCTGCCAGGAGAGGTGGCAGATCTTCTGTCCCTGGAAACATCTAAGGTCAGGTCGCCCAGGGCTCTGAGCAACCTGATCTAGTTGAAGGTCATAGAATTATAGAATGGTTTGGGTTGGAAGTGACCTTAAAGATCATCCAGTTCCAATCCCCTGCCATGGGCAGGGACACCTCCCACCAGACCAGGCTGCTCAAAGCCTCGTCCAACCTGGCCTGGAACACCTCCAGGGATGGGGCACCCACAGCTTCTGGGTAACCTGCGCCAGCGCCTCAGCGCCCTCATCGTGAAGAATTTCTTCCTAATGTCTAATCTAAATCTTCCATCCTCCAATTCAAAGCCGTTTCCCCTCGTCCTATCACTACACGCCCTCTCAAGAAGTCCCTCCCCCGGTGTCCCTGCCCAGGGCAGGGGTGCTGGACTAGGTGACCTTCACGGTCCCTTCCAACCCAAACCATTCAGTGATTCTGTCATTTATGTCTGCTCAGAGAGTCGTGCCCGCGAGAGGCGAAAGAGACCGCTTTTTAAGAAGAGCGGGGGCAGTTTATCCACTCCACCGGGTAACCAAACGCTCCCGGCAGTCCCCGCCCCGCGGCGGGCGGAGCGCCCCGCCTGCCCCTCGGCGCAGGCTGCACGTGAAGCGGCGGCGGCGGTGACGCGGCGCGCGGGGCGGGGCCGGGCCGGGCCGGGCCCGAGGTGAGCGCGGCGGTGGCAGCGCGGCTGGCACGGTGAGCGGGGGGGGGAGCCGCGGGCGTCCCGAGGCCGCTGCCGGACTTGGAGCTGCTGGCGGTGGGAGGAAAAACGGGAGGATGAGAGAAAAGGAGGGGGAGAGGGAGGGAGGTGTTTCGCTTGCCTGGGCGGTGAGCGCTGCAAGTGCGTTTTTAGGGTGGCGTGTGGCTTAGGGTGCGCCGGCTGGATAGGTCAGCTAATTGATAATCGCCGTTTCGGTACGGGATGGAGAGGGGTGGTGTGGTGTGATTGAGAGCGGCCCTGCGGAGAAGGATTTGGGGGTGCTGATGGATGAGAAGCTCGACATGAGCCGGCAGTGCAAGCTCAAGAGGCCAGAAGGCCAACCGGGTCCTAGGCTGCATCAAAAGAAGCGTGACCAGCAGGTCGAGGGAGGGAGGTGGTTCTGCCCCTCTATTTCTCTCTTGTGAGACCCCACCTGGAGTCTCTGTGTCCAGTTCTGGAATCCTCAACGTATGAAGGATATGGAGCTGTTGTAATGGGTCCAGAGAAGGGTTATCAGAGGGCTGGAGCACCTCTGCTATGAGGACAGGCTGAGAGAGTTGGGTTTGTTCAGCCTGGAGAAGAGAAGGCTCTGAGGAGACCTTAGAGCGACCTTCCAGTACCTGAAAGGACTACAAGAAAGCGGGAGAGGGACTGTTCACAAAGGCTTGTAGTGATAGGACTAGGGGAATGGAGAGAGGCAGATTTAGACTGGACACAAGGAGGAATTTCTTCACCAAGAGAGTGGTGAGGCATTGACACAGGTTGCCCAGTGAATTTGTGGATGCCCCATCCCTGGAGGTGATTATGGCCAGGTTGGATGGGGCCTTGAACACCTGATCCAGTGGGACATGTCCCTGCACATGGCAGGGGTGTTGGAACTGGATGATCTTGAAGGTCCTCTCCAACCCAAACTATTCTATGATTCTAATAGACGCAGCCCCTTTCACTGTAAGTGACCTTTGCTCCCATGGCAATAGGATAGGTGAATTCTCAGCACTTTACTCTTCTAATAAAATGGGAGTAAATCAACAGAAATGACCCAACCATAAGGGTAAGACCTGCCCTGCTCTCCGTGCTGGACTGAGGTGAAATTAACTCACTTTGGCTGCAAATGGCATTGATAACCTGGACACATTCTGCTCAGGGCCCTTCGCTACAAGAAAGACATTGAAGTGCTGGAGCATGTCCAGAGAAGGCCAACGAAGCTGGTGAAGGGTCTGGAGAACAAGTCTTGTGAGGAACAGCTGAGGCAGCTGAGGTGGATTAGTCTGGAAAAAAAGAGGTTGAGGGGAGACCATACTGCTCTCTACAACTACCTGAAAGGAGGTTGTAGTGAGGTGAGTGTTGGTATCTTCACGGAAGTAACAAGCAATAGGACAAGAAACAGCCTCAAGTTATGCCAGGGGAGGTTTAGATTGGATATTAGGGAAAATTACTTCAACAAAAGAGTTCTCAAGCACTGGAAGAGGCTGCCCACAGAAGTGGTGGAGTCACTCCTGGAGGTATTTAAAAAGTTGTGCGAGTGTGCTTTTAGGGACATGGTTCAATGGTGAACTGAACAGAGTCAAAGTTGTGGTTGTACTTGATGATCTTAAAGGTCATTTCCAACCTAAATGATTCTGTGAAGCTGGTGTGGTGTGATGTCTGTAAGCTGTATGGAGACCCAAACATAGCTAAAGAGCCCACATTTGCTGTATGAAAAGAAACCCAGTCTCTGAAAATTACTGCATACTTCCCTGAAATAAGCACCATAAAAATTATTAATTAAATAATTATTAGTTGATAATTATTTAACTATTAATTTATCTGGTTTTCTACTTGCTAAGTGCTTGAAATGAATTATTTTTTTCTATTCTAAAACTTATTTGGGTT
This sequence comes from Clamator glandarius, assembly GCA_033459285.1. Lineage (NCBI taxonomy): Eukaryota > Metazoa > Chordata > Aves > Cuculiformes > Cuculidae > Clamator > Clamator glandarius. The sequence continues at coordinate 536,385 of JAUNZM010000614.1, read as the reverse complement.
ATTTAAGCACTCTGTAAATCTCCTGAAAGACTGTGTTTTTCATCTGGTTTTGGGGTGGGATGTTTTCCTTTTTGTAGGTGACCATGATGTCCATGAGGATTTTTAGGATACTTCTGCTGTTCTGCTTTCTGGCTGCATTCTTCATCTTTGTCCTAGCTGAGGAACGTGTAGGAGAGAGTCAACAATCAAATATTCGCCTCGATAAGAACTTGGTACAAGATAAAGAGTATGTATTCAGCGTTCTAAAAATGTAAACTTTACTTCTTAATGATTTGCTTATCTCTTAAGTTTTGTTATGTGAGTTGGACTTAAGCCTAGAGCACCCATCCTTTATCAGGATGTTGTATGACTAGCTGGAGTCTGATATGAGATACGATTGTTCGGTAAGTTTCTAGATACACTAGACCTAGAAATGTCTCGGTGGACCCTTTAGCCCTATTCATACTGTGAGGAATTATGCTTACCTAGATCGGCGTGCTCTAGGCAAAATCATATTCTGAACAAATTGAATGAGATTTTGTTCTCATTTGCTTCTTCATGGAGACAAAACATTGGAAGCAGCAAATAAAACTTCCTGGAATACTTCATATTTGACTGGGAAAGATCTTTTGGTTCTTGTGCTTTGGAAGATGGCCAAAAGCAGATTTTTGGCACTGCTTCAGTTCTTTTGATAAGCTACTAAGTAGGACGGATGATAAACAGCAGATATAACATATTAGAGGCCACAGCAGCACCTGTAACAAACAACCTTTGTACTCCCTTCATTTTGGTATAAAGCTGAAACTTGCTGTTGTCCAGGGTGCTTTTAGTAATACAGTATTTCCTGTGTACTTGACTGTGTGATCAAAGAGTAAATTTGATGTAAACAGAGCATTAAATATTAACTGACAGATATGTTTTGGGTTTGTTGGTTTGGTTTTTTTTTCTTAGCCACATCATGGAACATTTGGAAGGTGTTATTGAGAAACCAGAAGCTGAGATGTCTCCACAAGAGTTGCAGCTTCATTACTTCAAAATGCATGATTACGATGGCAATAATTTGCTAGATGGGTTAGAACTTGCTACTGCTATATCGCATGTCCACAAAGAGGTAACGGGAATTTTGTAATAGCATGTGTTTTTGAAAACGGTTGTGTCTCTCTAAAAGAAGCTTACAATGAAACAGAACAGGTACAGCACATCTTCAGTGCAGTTACAGTTTTGCCTGAAAATGAGATGGTTTTTTTCTCCCTGATAATTTTGGTTTGATTTCTAAATGTACAAATTTTAACACAGCTTTTCATGGCACATTGCACTTTTCAGGAAGTCTTCATTGTAGTGTAAACTTTAGAATGAGGAAGTAGTGTAGAGTGAAATAGATTTGACAGAGGAGATATTTTGGTAGGCAGAGATGGGGAGAAAGGGAAATTATCCAAAATGGGATAATGTTCATGTGGGTTTGTAGAAACAGTGTGTGATACAGTGATGTTTGAGGATCTAAAACTGCTCATTTCAACTCCAAATGTTACTGCTGTGGACACACAAACCATAAGAGGCTCTTGCACATAGTTGGCATTAAAGGAACCAGTCGCGGTCTGCGCTTTTCTAAACACAAATTCTCTTTTCAGCTAGGAACATTTAAGGAGAAAGTAAGAAGATACAATCCTTAGGAGGATAGTACCAGCACATTATCTCATGCTGAAGTGGAAGATGCAATTCAGAGTAGCATATCTTCCTGCATACACCTGTGGTAAAAAATACCTAGCTGAGAACAGAAAAATGACTTGCTGTTTCTTATGCAAAGGCGTGTCTTTGTGTTCCACTTTGCTTGTAAAAGGGTGTTACTAGGAATTTTACTGACTTTAAGCTACAGTACTGGGTTTTTTCACTACTCCACTGCTGTTAGGCTCTGCATTTTTGGCAAGTTCTGACACATGGGAAGATTTTTCTGTACTGTATGGAAACTATAGTGTCTATAATACATCAAGAGCAAAATTAAGAATACATCTGTTGGATTATTATCCATCTCTATAGACTGTGCTATTCAGCTTTTAGAACTTTTGGTTAAGAGTATTAACTGCATACGGTCACTTGTTCTGACATTCAGAGACTTCGTAGCTTGCACCTGGTAACAAGTTCCTTGTATTGATATAAATGATAGTGCCAAATTAGGCACCAGACATGAAGAGCTGAGCAAAAAATTAGTTGTCAGTAATCTGTCATGTGTGCCATTAGATGGGATGCACTGCTAAACTGTTCAATGTGGTTTTGTTTTTGTAGGAAGGTGGTGAGCATACCCAGGCAATGAAGGAAGAAGAGCTGATTAGTCTGATAGATGATGTCTTAAGAGATGATGATAAGAACAATGATGGATACATTGACTATGCAGAATTTGCAAAATCACTTGAATAAGTTTTGCACAGGGCTTGGTTCTCCTTCTAACTACATGGAAAAGTGAACTAGTATAATGTGATTCATTACTGTCTCATATCAACCTCTGTGCTGTGAGAAGGAGAGGCGTACCGGTTCCAGCTGAATTTATTTGAAAGTTGTAGGTGTTGAGAGACTGGCTGACTCAGAGCAAGAGCCTTGTTTGCCTGAACAAAACCACACAATTGAATCTTGAAGCATTGAAGTGTCAACAGTGCTTGCATAGGGCCCAGCTGGCAAACTCTCCGGTGGCTGTTCATGAATACTAAATAGATTATTGTACAATATAAATTTCAGGTTTTCTGTCATTGGGTTATATAGTAGTTGTTTGCTTACATCTTCTACTAAAACTTATAAAATACCTTGAAAGCAAGAAGATTACTATATATACACTTGTATTTCAAGAATAAATGTCCTTACCTTCCCACTAATTTCAAAGGAAACTTCCATGTAAGTACAGGTGGTGGAAACAGCAGTTGTAGAGGAAGAATGCTTGAATGTGGTTTTTGTTTGAGGTCCACATGATGCCATATGGACTTCAACACAATCTTTGAAGAATCGAGTATTTTTAAATGTATATACTTCTTGCATACCCTTATACTTTACATAGAAATATATACATGTGTTTTTCAGTTTCTTGTCCTTTAAAGATATACTTTTTATATCTTAATTTACTGATTTTTTTTTTCACTACCTGCCATGATCCTTTCTTAAGAAATAGCAATATTTTTATTTCGTTTGTGTTGTATTAATGCTGTATACCATTTACTGGAGTAGCTTCTGTTCAATTTGGTTTTTACAGTATTAGGCAGCAGGATAATCTTAGTGAGCAAGTCGTGCTGCCTTCTTAAGGTTTAAGTTCATATTTCCTGACACTTAAATTATGGTATTACTTTCAGGAAGTGTTTCATAACTAACAGTTTCAAGATACTTGAGCATGTGCAAATTGACATGGTTCCAGGAACCTTTTCACTGTCTTGACTCAACACTTGATAAGTCAAGCAGTTTTAAGGATGTTAGAGAAGTGATATAGTGCTGTTTTATTGATATTTGCCGACTCTAAATCATAACTGAAATCTTAAATGGCATTGAATCATTGTCCATTAACAGAAAAATCTAAATGCTAGCACATTTCTGTAAATTGTTAAAGAGCTATTTTCTGTACAAAATTATTCTTATAGAAGACAAACATGTTTGTAAAAGAAATTATTTCTTCTGTTTAAATGTTTATGCAGTGAATCCTGAGTGTCAAACTTTTTTTCTTATACTGATTATATATTTCGATATCTTTGTGTCCTGAGTTGTGCTGGTTGTACAAGCAATAAAAATAAGTTGGGGTTTGTGCACTCTGGAGCTTGTAGATAGGAGAGGAAAGGAGGTTAAGCTCATTAGCTTTGAGCACTTAAAGCAGGTTGCACATAGACCTGCCAAATCTGGTATGCTTATTGCACAAGGTTCCAAAATTTGGATTTATTTGGAGTGAAAGAGCAAGACCAAGGAACTGACTTATAAGCACTGCTCTTAAAAATAATGATTTTCTTATCAAGTGCAGTCTGGAAACCTAATCCTTCAAGCACCTCTGGGGTACACTTATATAAGTATGTTATTATATATATACATATTTATTAACTGCTATTATATGTAGCAAAAGACATGCATGGTAGAAACTTGATATCAGGAATAATTATGATAAATACAGGTAACGTGAACATAGTTTACCAACTATTTTAAACTTATTTAAGGGTTCACAGGTATGTATAAATAGAAAAATTATTATTGCACATGCAGGAGAACCAAGTGTTCAGGCCCAGTCAACATGGGTTCATGAAAGGTAGGTCTTGCCAAACTAACCTGATCGCCTTCTATGACAGTGACGCGCCTACTAGATGAGGGAAAGGCTGTGGATGTGGTCTTCCTGGACCTCAGTAAAGCCTTTGACACAGTTTCTCACAGCATTCTGCTACGGAAACTGTCGGCCTCTGGACTGGAGAGGCGCACACTCTCCTGGGTGGAAAACTGGTTGGATGGCTGGGCCCAGAGAGTGGTGGTAAATGGAGTTAACTGCAGCTGGAGGCCAGTTCCAAGTGGTGTTCCCGGGGCTCAGTGCTGGGTCCAGCCCTGTTCAGTGTCTTTATCAATGACCTAGAGGAAGGCATCGAGTGCACCCTTAGCAGGTTTGCAGGCGACACGAAGCTGGGTGGAAGTGTGGATCTGCTGGAGGGTCGGGAGGCTCTGCAAAGGGATCTGAACAGACTGGACTGCTGGGCAGAGTCCAGTGGCATGAGGTTTAACAAGGCCAAATGCTGGGTCCTGCACCTGGGGCACAACAACCCTGTGCAGTGCTACAAACTAGGAGAAGTCTGTCTAGAAAGCTGCCTGGAGGAGAAGGACCTGGGGATGTTGGTCGACAGCTGACTGAACATGAGCCAGCAGTGTGCCCAGGTGGCCAAGAAGGCCAATGGCATCTTGGCTTGTATCAGAAACAGCGTGACTAGCAGATCCAGGGAGGTTATTCTCCCTCTGTACTCGGCACTGCTGAGACCGCACCTCGAATCCTGTGTTCGGTTCTGGGCCCCTCACCACAAGAACGAAGCTGGTGAAGGGGCTGGAGAACAAGCCTTACGAGGAGCGGCTGAGAGAACCAGGGTTGTATAGCCTGGAGAAGAGGAGGCTGAGGGGAGACCTTATTGCTCTCTACACAACTGCCTGAAAGGAGGTTGTAAAGAGGAGGGAGCTGGTCTCTTCTCCCAGGTGATAGGGGACAGGACAAGAGGGAATGGCTACAATCTCCACCAGGGGAGATTTAGGCTGGACATTAGGAAAAAATTTTTCACAGAAAGGGTCATTGGGCACTGGAACAGGCTGTCCAGGGAGGTGGTTGAGTCACCTTCCCTGGAGGTGTTTAAAAGACAGGTGCATGATATGCTGAGGGGCATGGTTTAGTGATTGATAGGAATGTTTGGGCTCAGTGATGCTCTGGGTCTCTTCCAACCTAATGATTCTGTGATTTACTGGACAGGGAAAACAAAATTGCACCTTTGATTTCATGATGCATGAAGAAAGATCAAAACAAAATTTCTGCCTTCCTAGAAAGAACAATTCAAGAAATGCTACCTAAGATGAAGTCTGTATCACCATGTCTTTACTCAGCCTCATAAAACAGATGCACTTAATTAAATATGGTTTAACAACTGTCTTGGGAGCTTTCTTAGTTGTTAGTAAGAAAAGTGAAAAATTGCTGAGAGCAATGGTTAGTCAGACCTTTTTTAAAATGCAACTTATTTATGTGCTCATTGTAGCTCAGGTAGTCCCCTAAATATGCTGGTATGGGTCATACGTTATATAGTAACCTTGTGTGCCTTTGCCACAGAAGTACTCGTCAACTATGAAGCTATTTTAGCTTCCATAGAACAGTACTATCTCCATTTCATGGGTAAGATAAATAACAAAGCAGAAAGGGTACATGATTTACTACAGGTCAGTAATTCCTGGAAGAATAAAAAGAAAACCAGAAGAATGCTGTTGTGTGTGATCTTCACCTCTTCTTAGTCTATGATCAAGGGATGGGGGTTAGTTTTCCCCATTAGAGGAGAGCACATGTGGCCTTACATTGCTGTATACTCTGCACCCAGGTTAAAGTAGGTTGTTTGCTTTTGCCTCATAAAATACTGTGTAATCCAGCAGCTAAAGAAAATATTTAAATTTGTTCTTGAAGCATTCCTAAACTGACCTGCTTTTGTGTTAGTCTATCTAGAACATAATGTGTATAAGAGAAAGAGCTAAATTGCTCATCCGGTGCCTGCCATAATGCCGTTAATGACAAGAAGACAGCCTAGACCTCCCCACGTCAGTTTTGTCTGCATATTCACACAGGTTTAGCTACCTTTTCTTTTTTACTATTGTTTATTGCCTATAACCTCAAAATGTCTTGGATACATTAAGGAGTGGTGACAGACTTACAAATCCTGCGTTCATCTAACGTATTTTTGAATACTACAATTCATAAATGGAAAAACAGTAATTCAGGAAAACGTCATAATTGATGCGGCCACTAGATAGCGCATTGACACTGCGCATTGGTTCCCTATGGTTTGTATTATGAGTTTGATTCAACAACCTGGATTTCTCTAACCACCATCACTGCTCTGGTTATAGGTGAGGCTTGCAGCTCTGTCTTCCATCACCACATTGCCAGTATGATGCCCACAGTTTTAGTACTTTATATCTGTCATAAAATGTTACCATAGCTGGGACTTGTTACTGGTAGTTAATTTTCATTGTTTAGGGAAGACAACTGGACTTCAGTTGATACTAAAGAAAATTTGCATTGTACTAGTGTCAGCAAAAATAATTCTGCAACAGGAAGGCTTTCTAATATAAGCACGAGACTTGGCCTGACGTCTTGACCACATGTAGTTGACTTACGAGGGAATCTGCAAGGCATCTACACTGATCTCAGCCAACATTAAAGAACATTTGAAGTTTTTAATAGGACCTGAATCCTTACTGCTTTTACACTAGATGTCAGTAAGAGCTTCTGTCACTGTTCTTAGAAGGCATAGTTCCAGGGTGGTCTGATCAGCCATTTTTGCTTAAGGTGAAACTTATTGGCTTTTTTTTCTTCCTCTCCTCCATTACAGTCTCACTGCCCCCTGCACCATGAAATAGCTGCAGAGTGTTTTAAGTTTTTAGTAAATAAGTTAGAGCAAGGGTTGTTGCATATCTTAGACTGGATTATCTATTATCACAAAGAATTTGTGTTCTAAATGTTTCATCAGCACAGATCCTTTGTCGACGTTGAATAAGATCCATTGTAAGGGCAGTTATTAATGCCTTACAGAAGATTCATCTGAAGTTACATATTTCTTACCATTCTTCTTGCTAAATTCTGAACAGCAACATAAATCCTAATGGCTAACACTCTGTAATAATTCCTATTTTCCTCAGCTGAATAGCAGTTTTACAGTTTTAACTTCCTGACCCAACTGGTGAGTGAGCCAACTAGGGAAGGACCCCCCCGCTGTACCTGTTGCTTGTGAACAGAGAAGGCCTTGTGGGAAATGTGATGGCTGGAGGATGCCTGGGGCAAAGCAATCATGAGATGATAGAATTCTCAGTTTTAGGAGAAGCAAGGGAGGGCGTCAGCAGAATGGCCACCTTGGACTTTCGGAGGGCAGACAGTTCAGAAGACTGGTAGACAACGTTCCTTGAAAGACAGTCCTTAAGGACGAAGAAGCCCAAGAGGGCTGGATGCTCTTTAAGAAGGAAATCCTGGCAGTGCAAGAGCAGGCTTCACCCGTGTTCTAGTAAATGAGCCAGCGGAGGAGAAAACAAGCTTGGCTGAGCAGAGACCTGGGTGGATCTCAGAAAAAAAGAGAAAACTATGAGCTTTGGAAGAAGGTGGCAGGCATCTTGGGAGGACTACAGGGATGAAGTGAGATCCTGTAGAGAGAAAATCAGAAGGGCTAAAGCCCAACTGGAACTTAGATTGGCCAATTCTGTAAAAGATACTTAAAAATCTATGAACATATCAACAACAAAAAGAGAGCCAAGGAGAATTCCATCCTTTACTGGGCACAGGGGAGATGTTAGTGACAAAGGATGAGGATAAAGTTGAGGAACTACTCTTGTCCTGTCCCCTGTCACTTGGGAGAAGAGGCCAGCTCCCTCCTCTCCACAACCTCCTTTCAGGTAGTTGTAGAGAGCAATGAGGTCTACTCTCAGCCTCCTCTTCTCCAGGCTAAAGAGCCCCAGCTCTCTCAGCTGTACCTCATAAGGCCTATTCTCCAGCCCCTTCACCAGCTTTGTTGCTCTTCTCTGGACTCGCTGCAGAGCCTCAACATCCTTCTTGTGGTGAGGGGCCCAGAACTGAACACAGGATTGAGGTGCGGTCTCACCAGTGCTGAGTACAGAGGGAGAATAACCTCCATGGACCTGCTGGTCACGCCATTTCTGATGCAAGCCAGGATGCCATTGGCCTTCTTGGCCACCTGGGCACACTGCTGGCTCATGTTCAGTCGCTGTCAACCAACACCCCCAGGTCCTTCGCCTCCAGGCAGCTTTCTAGACAGACTTCTAGTCTGTAGCACTACATAGGGTTGTTGTGCCCCATGTGCAGGACCCGGCATTTGGCCTTGTTAAACCTCATGCCACTGGACTCTGCCCAGCAGTCAAGCCTGTTCAGATCCCTTTGCAGAGCCTCCCTACCCTCCAGCAGATCCACACTTCCACTCAACTTAGTGTCATCTGCAAACTTGCTAAGGGTGCACTCGATGCCTTCATCCAGGTCATTGATAAAGACATTGAACAGGGCTGGACCCAGCACTGAGCCCTGGGGAACCCCACTTGGAACTGGCTTCCAGCTGGATTTAATATCATTTACCACCACTCTCTGGACCCGGCCATCCAACCAGTTTTCCACCCAGGAGAGTGTGCGCCTCTCCAGTCCAGAGGCCGACAGTTTCCAAAGCAGAATGCTGTTAGAAACTGTTTCAAAGGCTTTACTGAGGTCCAGGAAGACCATATCCGCAGCCTTTCCCTTGTCTAGCAGCCGAGTCACTTGGTCACAGAAGGCGATCAGGTTAGTTTGGCAGGACGTGACTTTTGTGAACCCATGTTGACTGGGCCTGATCACCTGGTTCTCTTGCATGTGCTTCATGATAGCACTCACGATCACCTGTTCCATGACTTTCCCTGGCACTGAGGTCAGACTGACAGGCCTGTGGTTCCCTGGATCCTCCCTGTGACCCTTCTTGTAGATGGGCACAACATCAGCCAGCCTCCAGTCCAGTGGAACTTCCCCAGTCTTCCAGGACTGTTGGAAGATGATAGAAAGGGGTTTGGCCAGCACATCCGCCAGCTCCTTCAATACCCTTGGATGAATCCCATCCAGCCCCATAGACTAGTGGGTGTCTAGTTGGGCTAGCAAGGCTCTGACCACCTCCTCTTGGACCATGGGAGCCTCATGTTGCTCCTCTAGCTCCTGGGTTTGAAGAACAGAGGGAAGAACTTTCTTTACAATTAAAGACTGAGGCACAGAAGGCATTAAGTACCTCAGCCTCTTCCTCATCCCCTGTAACTGTTGCTTCTTCTGCATCCAACAGGGACTGTATGGTCTCCCTAGTCCTCCTTTTATTATTTATATATTTATAGAAAGATTTTTTTGTTACCTTTCACCAACTTTGCCAATCTCATTTCTAGCTGAGCCTTTGCCCTTCTGATTTTTTCAGTTTAAAGCTCGATTTATGAGCTTAGCTAGGTTTCTAGCAAGGGCTTTAGCCCCCCTAGGAGACCCACGTGTCCCATCCTTAGCAGCAGAGTTTGGGGTTGTGTGAGCCACCCCTTGATAAAAGAAGCCAAACCCCTTTCCTCACACCAGGCTCAGAGCCAGGCATTAATCGAATTCTTCTTCCTGACTTCCTTGTCCGCTTTGTTTAGCCTGTGGATGGAGCAGAATACTATCTGAGCCCCAGAGCCCTCCATCATTTTCCCAATGGCCCTGAAGTCTTCCTTGATGGCTTTGGTCTTTCTGTTAACTAAATCATCATTACCAGTTTGGACTACTATCAGAGGATACTAGTCTGCCTCGTGGACCAGGGAAGGAAGTTTTCTAGCTACCTCCTTCACTGATGCCCCCAGTAAGCAGCAGACCTCTCTGTGGAGCGGGTCCGGTCTGCAAATGGGTCCCTCTGTTCCTTTTAGGAGGGAGTCCCCTACAACAATCACCCTCCTCTTCCTCTCAGTGGAGGATGTTTTTATCTTTTCTGAGGATGGTGCAGCCTAGGGAAAGATTCTAGGCTGTGGGAGCCACCATCCTCATTCTCAGGACAGGATTCCACCTGCAGCACATGGTACTTGCTTACCAGGGGGATCTAGGGTTTTGTTGCCTGGTTGAGGGGAGCAGGTTTCCTTCATCTGGCAGGAACTTGCTGCCATTCCCTATCTCTTGTTCCCCCAACCTTGCAGTTAGCAGGTGGATGGTGTTTGGAAGTACCAGCTCCAGCAGGCTGCTGAGTGAGTGAGAGGGCACTACTCCACTGGTCTACCTCCCTCTCACACTCCCTGATGGTCCTCAGCCTCTTTACCTCCTCCCTTAATTCCTCCACCATACAACAGAGTTCCCCCACTGGAGTGCAGCTTTCACAGGTGGAGCCAGTGACTGAGGCACGAGTTGGTGTGGGAGGGGAGCACTGTCTGCAGCCCAGGGTCTGGGTAGCTGCATGTGCCCACTGGGGCTCCATCTGCGTGGCAGCTTCCATCATGCTTGGTGCAGCCTTAATCTTTTGATGGGTAGCCACCATGGTTCTCAGTTCCTTCTGGCTCTGGCTGTGGCTGTGGCTGTGGCCGTGGCCCAGCCCCTCTCTGCACCCTCCCTGCCCACTCAAGCTGCCCTGTTTTAAGATGCCCCGTTTTAAGATGCCCCACACCCCTTTGCCCCGCTCCTCTTCCCCTGTGCTCCCTAAGGGCCGTTTAAATCCCCCGCGGTAGCTTCCGGGACCGCCCCCTCCCGTCAGGCACCGCGCGGGAGCGGCCCTTGAGCGGGAGCCCTAGTCAACGTGGGTTTATGAAAGGCAGGTCTTGCCAAACTAATCTGATCACCTTCTATGACAAGGGGACCCTCTTAATGGATGAGGGAAAGGCTGTGGATGTAGTCTTCTTGGACTTTAGTAAAGTCTTTGATACCTTTCCTCAAAATGTTTTGCTTGAGAAATTGGCTGCCTCTGGCTTGGACAGGTGCACTCTCTGCTGGTTAAAAAAAATGGCTTGATGGCCAGGCCCAAAGAGTTGTGATAAATGGAGCTAAATCCAGCTGGAGGCTGGTCATAAGTGGTGTTCCCCAGGGCTTGGTGCTGGGTCCAGCCCTCTTCAATGTCATTATGAACAACCTGGATGAAGGAATTGAATGTACCCTTAGTAAATTCACATATAACTCTAATCTGGGTGGAAGTGTCAATCTGCTTGAGGGTAGGAGAGCTGTTCACAGGGATCTGAACAGGCTGGATCAATGGGCAATGACCAATGGTATGGGGTCCAATGCCAAGTGCAGAGTCTTGCACTTGGGGCACAGCATCCCTACAGGCTTGGGGAAGAGTCGCTAGAAAGCTCCCCGGAGGAGAAGGACCTGGGGATGTTGGTCGACAGCTGGTTGAACATGAGCCAGTAGTGTGCCCAGGTGGCCAAGAAGGCCAATGGCATCTTGGCTTATATCAGAAACAGCGTGGCCAGCAGGACTAGGTAAGTGATTAAGTGATTCTGCCCTTGCAGTCAGCACTGGTGAGACTGCACCTCGAATACTCTGTTCAGTTCTGGGCCCCTTGCTACAAGAGAGACATTGAGGTGCTGGAGTGTGTCCAGAGGAGCTGGTGAAGGGGCTGGAGAACAAGTCTTCTAAGGAACAGCTGAGGGAGCTGAGGTTGTTCAGCCTAGAAAAGAGGAGTCTGAGGGGAGACGTTATCTCTGTCTACAACTACCTAAAAGGAGGTTGTTGGTCTCTTCTCCTTTCTGATAGGACAAGAAGGAATGGCCTTAAGCTGTGCCAGGGACATTCAGATTAGACATTAGGAAAAATTTCTCCACTAAAAGAGTTATCAAGGACTGGAAGGGTCTGCCCAGAGAGGTGATTTGAGTCACCATCCCTGGAGATATTTAAAAGACTGGTAGATGAAGTGCTTGGGGATATGATTTTGTAGAGGACAGGTACAGTTGGACTTGATGATCTCAAAGGTCTTTTCCAACCTAGGGATTCTATGATTCTATGTAGGTAGAGGGCAGTGTAACATATGACTCCACGTCTGCTGCCAGATATGACATTTTACAAGAAATCATTACTGCAGTGAACATAGTGTCAACTTCTGCCACTTGATCCAACTGAGTGACTGACAGCACTAGATTTCAAAGAGGCAGATGTCAATAAATTCAGAGAATGGATAGGGAAAATCTCATAAGAGGCAAATTTAAGGGAAAAACAAATTATGAAGAGTTGTCAGTTTGTTCAAGAAATGCTAATAAGAAACCAAGTGCAGTCTGTGCCAGTTTAGAGGAAAGTAAGGAAATCCAGGAGAAATAAGCTAATTCAGAACCTTTAATTGACTGCAAGCATGAGAGAGATATATCTGTGAAGGAGAAACTAGGTCAGCTGGTTGAGAACCTAGCACAATACTCCATTCATGGGAGGGACTAAGGGATGTGTACAGTTAGAAAAGACAAAATGCCCAAGATGCAACTAGCAAAACTTACCAAAAGTAAAACAAACATTACAAGTAAAGTTGTAAGAGACTGTTACTCAGAGATGAGAGGGGTGCTATCAGCAGAGGGTGTCAAAGAAACCGGAGAGTTTAATGTCCTTTTTTTCCTCTCTTTTTCATCAATCTTTACTAAAAAGTTCAACAGCAAAGAGACTGTGCGATTATTACCAGGAAAAAGGGGTAGAATTCAGCCTAAATTATGCAAAACCTGCAGGGTAAAGTAATGGCCACAGATATTTATTTTTTTAAATTTTATTTTATTTTATTTGCAAGGCCTTTAGCAGTACTTTCTGTAACATCCTCACAAACAGGCTAGTGAACTGTGATCTAAATGAAACTGCTTTAGGAATGGGCAGGAGGTCAATTCTGGTTGGATAATTGTATCCAGAGAGTATTTGCATTATAACATATAAAAATAGATGTGTTTTGCAAGGAATTCTGTGGGTCTTGGTCCCATGTCAAATTTTATTTGATGTCTTCATTGAAGGCATAGAAGATGGAATATGAAACATGACTATTAAACTTGCAGATGGAGCAAGAAAGGACTGTAGATGTTATAGATGATAAAGATGAGAAATTAAAATTATCTTGATATATTTAGAGAAGTAATGTAAAATAAATGGAATGCAATAGTGCAGAATACCATGCTTACAAAGAAATAGTCATCTGTACTTGCTTAACTGCCTAGGTACCAGTTCACGAGAAAAATCCAGGAACTATGGTGGAACAAGGTGAACATGAATGGCAAAGCCCTCACATTGGCTTGTCTAATGGGTCTTAAAGACTACTGAAAGAGTCCATTTGGACTGATCCCCAGTGTTAAAGAGTCACCTGAATGGCCACATCCTATTTTATGCACTGTGTGTGAACTATTTGGCAAGAAGTCAGAAGAGATCAGCAGAAATGGACAAAGGTCCAGAAAATGTGAGGGGAGGTTGCAAGAAATGTGTGTGGTAGGGAGGTGCTGAAGAAGTAACAACTCAGAAGAAGGAAGGTTAATAGTCTTCCACTAAAAAGCTGTTGCAAAGACTTATAAAATAATATGTTCTTGGTGGAAAGACCAGGAAGAATAAAGCATAAAGAAATATAAACTATACAGCTTGAGTAGACATTGGACAAAACTTCGATATCAACAACAAGATAACGTAGCTTGGGGTGATGTGATGGTAACTCAGTCTTGGGACAGAAAGATGGAGTTAGTGACTTCTCCAGATCGCCTGTGGTGAAAGCTGGTGTCTCAGTGAGTCTATGACTGTCAACACCTGTGTGGACTTTTATCAGGAGAAGAAGTTCTTTACAGGAGGTTCCACAGCCAAGAGGCTAACACAGAAAGAAAACACAGGATGCCCGTGCTCAGCTCCGTGTCTCATAGAAGTCTTCTCCAAGATCACAGGCCATTCTTCTCTCTCCCTGCTTTAAGCCTTTCCTCTCCTCATCATCTCTGCAGACTCCTATTGAGCCAGCCATATTCCAGTTTCCCCCTAATCCATCTAGATGTCAGTTTTACATTTCATCTTCTTACTATCATTACACATTTTCCAACTTGAAAACCCCTGAAAACTTGTTCATCACTTCATCACTTTTGCCTTCAGTCCCCGAGGACAATAGCCATTTGCATAGTCCTGCTGCACTCCATTCCTGTGCTGTGTGGCAGAGCAACCATCACATGCTGCTCAGTCCCATCAGGGTATGTTCACTGTCAACAGCATCTAAATGCAAAACTCTGCTTGGTTTCTACTGAGCATGTTCAAAATGGGATTGTCAAGAGCCAGAAGTGAACACTTTGAACCAGAATAAGGGTAAAAAGCATATCCCTGTTGCCAAGATAACACTTCACATAGGATTCGAGTCCTAGCTCTGGTTCACAGAGCTACCAAAGCTTCTTCACAAAAAGACCAATAAAAAGACTAAGAGTCCTTAAAATGATGAACTGACTTTCTAGCCCTGTTTTCAGCAAATAGCCAACTATTTTTGTTGACATTGAGAGCATATAATAGTGTAAAAGCATCCACGCTAAGTCAAACAAAGGTCTATCTAGCCCAACAGGTTCCTTCAAATAGAGACCAAGAACCGGTGCTGATGGAATAATAAACAGAGAAAGCATAGTGTCATACTTCTCCCAAAACCACACTTAGGCTATAGCCATTTGTAGGTAGTCAAGTCCAACTTCTACAACAACAACAAAACTGACTAAAGTCAGGAGCTCAGAAAGTTCAAAGATTCAGTGTTAGAGTCTGACAATACTATTAACTAAAATCAAGGTCTTATGGAACAATGTGGTTGTTCCATGGTTGGTGGTACATGCTGGGCAGACTTTACTGTTGACGTTGCTACACCATAGCCTTCAGTACAAACTAAGGGGACAGAGCAGTGGGTAAGTGATTATCCCAGGAGACCACATTAATGCAGTAGCACAGCTATACCCTTTCCAGATGTCACATTCTTATTTAGAGTGATCAACACTGCGAACTCTCTAATGAATCAGTTTGCCTCTGGTTTTGGTCACACTTCAAGAACAATCACACTTTAGAAACTATCACACTTTAGAAATGACCCCCTTATGAGAAAACATAAGCACATATTTTGAAAGAAATCCAATTTAAGAATAGTAACACTATGCCTCAGAACTTATTTTGTCATAAAACCAGAAATAAGCCACAAAATATATATGCTGAAAAGTAATATTGACCCACTGTAAGTCTCATCATGTGTGGTGTGCAATCATCAGTGACTCACATATTGGCACAAATCATAGCAGACATGAATTTTTTTTTAACCAAGAAAGAGCACTGGGATGAGTAGAAAGATATCTGAATGCTGTTCCCTTTGGGAGAGGTCTCCAGAGACTGTGCAAAAGGGACTGTATAGCCATGCTGTCAGCCTCAACATGGGTAGCAGTGAGAGTCAGAAAACACAACGATGAGGATTTTAGACAGCAGTCAATGTGGATAGGACTAGTCTCAGAGATGGAACAGGCCTATTTAGGATCCATGCAGAGTTGTTTAGAAATCTTACGTATGCCACTATAAATTTATGAGCACATTGGCACTGACCAGTTGAGTTAAGTTCTCCAAAGAACACATAAGACATACATACACACACACTGAGGCAGGTTCCACTTTCAGTAGCCAAATAATTCTGTCACCAGACAGCCTAAAACTATTCAAAGACACCATTTCTAGCCAAGATCAATAGATCTGAATTATTTTTTGAATCTCTAGGCAAATGAATTTTCAGGATATGACAAGCCAAAAAGACTTCAGGAAATTCTCCAAGCAGATGATCTCATTTTTGTAGCCATCATCTCTCTTAAACACCTTGACCAGTTTCCTTCAACTCTTCCAAAATATCTTTCCCAGAATAATACTATGCCTGTGAAGTTGTAGGTGTACAGGGCTAATTTTGGCAAAGTGAGGAAGAGGAATAACACAAAGTTTTTAATGGAAATGTAAGGACATCTGCAGTTTACTGAATACTGTACAGTGTGATCTGTATAACACATGATCTTTCCATTGTAACAAAAATATTAAGTGTTTTTATTATGACCAAGGGAAAAGGCAACTTCCTCCATAGGAATTCCTACCTATGAGACAAAAAGACCTGGCAAGTCATGCAAGTATTTTTGCTTCCCCCCACTAAGGCGTTTATAGGATCCAGATTAATTTCCTAAGATCTGGCTTGAGGATTTGTGCAGCATATTACCCCATGCTGGCAGTGCAGAATGATGACAATTTCTAACTGCAGATGTGTTTCTACCACAGGCCTTAATAAAATTGCAGCATGGCAATGATATACCCAACTAGCTTTAAATCAGCCAGCTAAGGTACTGTTAACACCATGGCAATGCCATTACAGAATACAATACAACTGCAAAACCCACTATAAAACCGGAGTATGGCAAACGATCAGCCATTTTTTGCAGGCCATCCTGAATACTCTCTTCTTAGGGTAATGTTACTAAATAAATGGACCCAAGCTATCCAGTTGAATGGGAATTCAGGTTTATTGGAGCTCTAAATCATCTGTAGGTACAGTAATGTGGGTAGTTAAATGGAAATATCCTAGGTGGTTATAAAGTCTGCCTGTAGACAGTTTCTAGCCAATAGCTCCTACAATTCACATTGATACACAGTTTGGGAAAACAGCACACACAGGGCTTTTACTGAGATCTGAGAGTTTTCTAGGTTGAGCAATGGTTAAGGAAAAACTCATCTAGGGACCTTACACAAGCCTTCTCAGATTCCTGTGGCAGTTAGAGGTCCTGTAGTGGCAGTTAGGGGCTTGTAAAGCTCACTGTAATAAAAATATTTCTGGGGAAAGGGTTATACAGGCTGCAGATCAGAGCACGCTTTTCCACCCAATGTGAAATTGAGCTGTCATCTGCAGAGACTACTCCCAGAAAGAGTATATCATCCTCAAAGATACTTTGGGTGTGCTAAACCCCATCCCATTCCTGGCCCACACCCATGCCACTTGTTTTTGGTCACCAAAGGCCTCCCAACACAACCACTTCACCTGGACACAGCTCAAATCAGCCTGAAAGCTCTTGCTGTGGACGTCACCAGTATTGTTTGGAAATGTGGATAAAAATATTAGTTCAGTGGACCAAATTAAAGTCATTCTAAAACTGTCAAAATAACACCTCCAGGAACTGGCAACTTCAGCCAGGTGCTCAAACCAGCAGGTAGATCTGAAAAACTGGTCCTGATCCTATATGACAGGGAATGCCAGTAAGAAATAGGACAGTGGAGAAGATAAAGGGTGAACAGAGGAAAGTTATAAAGCCATTGTACATATCTAAACCCAAGGTACGGTCACACTTAAGCCATTATATGCCATCTTCCTGAATTGTGCTCTCTGGTAGAGTAATCTCAGTCTGCCTAGAACAGATTCTGTCAACAACATGTGTTACAATATGGAACTAAGTATGTCAGTGGACCAAAGTACAGCTTCAAAAGACATTGGTAATGACCAATGGAAATGACTTGGAAAAGGTTAAAATTGTCAAGAACGTTTACCAAGTTGAGAGCCTTGGACATTGAACTTCTTGCACTCATGCTGTTTATCTGTGACTGCAACTTCAGCCTGAGCACCAATGTCTGGGGAGCATCTAACACCAAATATTATTCCTGCTCCCTGAAGAAAGGTGACATGTACAGTTACTCTCTGAAAATTTGTATTCAAGTCACTTTTCAGTGGTATATGAGCTTGGAAATGCCATGACTATTTGTGTAGTTTCTGGTGACACATAGCATGGAAAATTCCAGCTCAAGCAGCTGAAGCCTTGCAAAATTATAAACAATTGGAAGCAAGGCCTTCTAATGGAAACTGTTAGACAGCAGTAGCTCTTGGGCCACTGTCATCTTCATCACCAGAGAGTGATTTAATCTGTCAGTTATGTGAGCACTAGGAGTAATGAATAGGTCTTTGTATTTATTCACAGCTAGTACACACCCAGAATGACACACCATGTGGGTTGGATATTTTTCTGATAGTCCACTAGATCTCTAAAGAGGTGGGAATTTGCACAACACGGCTATCCAAAGCAGTACCACAAAAGATACCATCCATATTCAGAAAGAGGGATTCCTGAGGTGGCTGACTAGTGTTCTTCCTCTCCATTTAACTTGTCCATCATTACCTATACAACATGAATCTCCCACGTCAACAAAGTTGCACGGTTTTTCCCTCAGTTTTAGCTATTCCTGATGGCCACTCTTATAATATAGGGTGGAGCAGGGGCACAAATACAGCTTGTGTATGGCTGCCAGCACAAAGTAGCACAGTTACAGTGCTCCTCTGCAGAGCCATGCCACTTAGACCTGTTAGGTCCATGCTAACAGCCTGGAGATTTCAGGTGACCCCACTCTCAGAGGTGCTCAGCTGTGCTGGCAACAAGGGGAGCAGAGCAGGGGCACAGGGCTGCCCAAGCCAAGTGACTCTTTCATTGAGTGACTTCTCCACGCTTTATTGGAGAGTGCAGTTTTCTGATTCCTTTTGCTCCTGCAGTACACAAGGACTGGAATAGGGACAGAAACTTATATCATGTTTTTACCTGGTGTAACTGAGAGCAGGATATGCTCTATTGTATGTTCAAAAAAAGCCTTTAAATAAAGCTGGTTACAGCTCTGCCAAGCAATGTGGTCCACGTATGTGTTTAAACATAGTGATCCACTCTTCCTCAGCAGCTACCTAGGCTGAAAATTGGCTGAATGTAATCCTGTGTATCACAGAATCACAGAATATCCAGGTTGGAAGAGACCCACTGGATGATCAAGTCCAACCATTCCTATCAAACACTAAACCATGCCCCTCAGCACCTCATCCACCCATGCCTTAAACACCTCCAGGGAAGGTGACTCAACCACCTCCCTGGGCAGCCAGTTCTAGTGCCCAATGACTCTTGTAGAACAAAGTCACAGGAAAACAAGAGTAACGTTTGCTATCTGGTCAAGGTCATTTATTAGCCTGACTTCTCTAATTCCTGGGAAGCCAGTGGCAATTAGTCCTAAGCTAAATTCCTTTTTCATTGCCATAGATAGAGAAGATAATGCACGCCAATGAGATGGCTGTAAGTCTTCCAAGAATATTGTGAAATGCCAGCCAAAAACTCTCTGAAAATTCTCAGTTTGAGATAGATTACCACATACCATCCCTATGCCACCTCCTTCAGCTCAGATACAGCTTCTGAACTCATTTGTGTTGTAACTGGTGCAAAAAAAAAAAGTCTATCACTGACCATCCTTCAACACATCCCATTTCATTTTGGCACCCCCGCCAAAGATGATTTCTATTGTTCAGATGAATTTGGCCTGTTTATTTTTCTCTTATTCTGTGATCAGCTATTTCTTAGTGCTTAATCCCAGGGCAGACAAGGTGTTCAGACGTTGTTAGGTCAGTCAGACCCTAAAAAACATGAATTATGCTTTTCTACTCTCTTTTTGCTTCCTTAGCTGCTCTTAAATATACATACTCTTGACTCCTAAAGGGGACCTTATCCTGGGGGGAGGCATAGCAGAGAAGAGATCTAGTTGGGGATGATGGTATAGCATTTGGAAGGGATGGGGCAGAGCTGCCTCTGCCAGATCTTTGTTGGGAAAATGAGATATTATGGCAACAGCACAAAGGCTTGACTTCCTACTGTGCTGCTGGCATGTCCTGCTTCGGTGCTACCAGTGGGCCACAACCAGCAAACATGATGGAATCTTTCCCACTCACATTTTCTTGCAAGTCAGACCTAGGTTTCTGGAGAGCACCTTTCCTTCCCCAACGATCTCTACTTTGGAGTATCATGCAAGGTTTTAATGTTGTTTTCCATCACTACCAGAAAGCAAAACATTCCCCCAGGCGCAGGACTATCAGGGATGGCTCCTAACTTTTATCTTATCTGGCCACTGCAAAAGAATCTGTTTAAGTGCTGACAAGCCATGAACTATGAGTAGGCACTTAAATCTATCTCTATTCAATGAAATGACAGGAATGAAGTGCTTAGAACTAAGTATGTGCTTAAGTGCTTCACTGAAAGGCATAAACCTTGAACCTAGGAGGCTGCCAGAGAGTAGGAGGGGAGGAGGGAACATTCACCTACAACCATTACTTCTGAAGGCAAAGGAGATATAGAATCATGGAATGAATCACAGAATGGTTTGAGTTGGAAGAGACCTAAAAAATCATCTAATTCCACCCCAACCCTCCGCCCCCTTGGCCACAGGCAGAGACACCTCCCACCAGACCAGGCTGTTCAAGGCCCCATCCAACCTGGCCTTGAACACCTCCAGGGATGGGGCATCCACAACTACTTTGGACAACCTGTGCCAGTGCCTCACCGCCCCCATTGTAAAGAATTTCCTCCTAATGTCTAGTCTAAATCTGCCCCTCCCATTCCCCCTGGTCTTATCACTACATGCATTTGTGAAAAGTCCCTCTCCAGCTTTCTTGTAGTCCTCTTCAAGTACTGGAAGGTTGCTGTAAATTCTCCTCTGAGCCTTCTCTTCCTGAGGCTGAACAATCCCAACTCTCTCAGCCTGTCCTCATATGGGTGCTCCAGCCCTCTGATTATCTTTATAGCCCTCCTCTTGACCCATTCCAACTGTTCCATATCCTTCTTATGTTGAGGATTCCATAAATGGACACAATACTCCAGGTGGAGTCTCACAAAAGAGGAATTGAGGGGCAGAATCAATCGCTCGCCCTGCTGCCCACACTTCTTTTGATGCAGCCCAGGATACAGTTGGCCTTCTGGGCTGTGAGTGCACATTGCCAGCTCATATTAAGCTTCCCATCAATAGCAGCATCTACTGTCCAACCTGCGTGAAGCCAGCTGCATTTGGGAACCATCACACGAGAGGTGAAGTTAGACTGGGACACTACACAGGGGTAGCACTTGCCATTTAAACATTGCAGAGAGAGACCATGCACTGTATCTGTGAAGACGCAAGTCACCTCATGTGGCTAATAGGTTCATTGAACAACCATCAACCCAAATAATTAGAGCGAAAGTACCAGCTCTCAGTGTGTTCTCTCCTTTTGATAGATGGCTCCCAGAAGTCACGCATGATTTTCATAAGGCGAGATAACAAGTTGTCAGTTGTAGGAAGCCTAGAGTGAACCACACAGAAAATCAACACGGTCTGAATGCAAGAAACATGTCAAACTGCAAAACCAGTTTCTATTAAAATAAAATAAGAGAGTGATTTGAACATGCAAGCTTTGGCTTATGAGACTGCGAGACATCAAGTTAGAGAGAACAGGAAAGAGAAATGGAGATCACAGGAGAGTGAGATTAGAGGAAATCATAGAGAAATAATATATAATACCTCTGTATGTTATATCCCATATGTCATATACATGTTTTGAGTTACTTATGCATTTACTTATAAAAGTGACAGGGAAGAATGAGACAGTCATTCAGTCTTGTTCAAGGATATCATCTCGAGCAGAAAACACATGAGAAAACTTGTGTAACATTGCCACGGTGCCATATGGAGTATGGGATGGGTGGGATGTGGACCTGCAAGTGGGCGTGGCTCAGTGGGACCTATGGCTGGGTAGGGCCGTGGAGAGCCAGAGCCCATCCCTGCTGTGGCATCACTGGGCAGGGACTGGACCTCCTCCACCCATCTTTTAAATACCTCCAGGGATGATGACTCAACCACCTCCCTGGGCAGCCTGTTCCAGTGCCCAACGACCCTTTTGTGAAAATTTTTTTTCTGATGTCAAACCTGAATCTCCCCTGGCAGAACCTGAGGCCATTCCCCCTTGTCCTGCTCCCTATCACCTGGGAGAAGAGGCCATTACCCTCCTCTTCACAACCTCCTCTCAGGTAGTTATAGAGAGCAATAAAGTCTCCCCTCAGCCTCCTCTTCTCCAGGCTAAACCCCAGTTCCCTCAGCATCTTCTTATAAGACTTGTTCTCCAGCCCCTTCACCAGCTTCATCGCTCTTCTCTGGACTCACTCCAGAGCCTCAACATCCTTCTTGTGGTGAGGGGCCCAGAACTGAACACAGGATTCGAGGTGCTATCTCACCAGTGCCCAGTACAGAGGGAGAATAAGCTCCCTGGACCTTTCTGATACAAGCCAGGATGCCATTCGCCTTCTTGGCCACCTGGGCACACTGCTGGCTCATGTTCAGTTGCTGTCAACCAACACCCCCAGGTCCCTCTCCTCCAGGCAGCTTTCTAGACAGGCTTCTCCTAGTCTGTAGCACTGCATAAGGTTTTTGTGCCCCAGGTGCAAGACCCAGCATTTGGCCTTGTTTAAAGCCCAGTGGTCCAGCCTGTTCAGATCCCTTTGCAGAGCGTCCCTACCCTCCAGCAGATCCACACTTCCTCCCAGCTTAGTGTCATCTGGAAATTTTCTTAGGGTGCATTCAATCCCCTCATCTAGGTCATTGATAAAGATATTGAACAGGGCTGGATCCAACACTGAGCCTTGGGGTCACCACTGGTAACTGGCCTCCAGCTGGATTTAGCTCCATTTACCACCACTCTTTGGGCCTGGCAATTGGATCAGTTTTTACAGATGTTCTTGGTCAAGTCCAACAATTCTGGTAAATGGATCATGTAAACACCATTATCCTCTAGCAAGGCAGATGCTGCCAGCCATGAAACACCCTGACAACTCCATTTCTAGCAATGGGAAAGAACTATGGCTAAGTGGGTGAGCAGAAGAAAGGACCACCTTGAATCAAGTGCTCTCATCATCTCCTGCTCTGCTCTCATCTCTTTCTGAGACTGCCTGTAACAGTGCTTTCCAAGGTAGAAGAGGAGGAGGTTGGAAAACTGAGGTCATCACTGCCTTCTCGGCACTTTATTTGCCTTGAGGAGGACCAGACACCTGGGTTTATTCAGGTGGAATAGTCACCATGAGGCCTTCATTAACTTTTTTTTCACCACTGAGAGTAGAATAATTGTCACCAACTTTGTGTTGTTGGGCTTTAGCATTTTGTATTTTTCTCCCCTTGGCAATTTGTGCCAACTGTTACTTCATGCATATGAAAACCACATCTTCCAGCCCTTCCTCACTGGTGTGAAGTAAGAGTTTGGCATGTGTTGAAAACAACGAGCAGAAATTAACTTGGTGTCTCCCATCTTTAATGTCAATACCCGTCAGTAATTATTTGAAGAATTAAACATGTAGTCATCTTGTCATCACCTTAATTTTCCACATTAAAAAAGGGATTACATAACAAATTAACCTAATTTAGTATATCTTCCTGGGATTTATCCAGTGGTTTGCTCGTTTTTATTAAATTAGCAGCCAAAGAAGTGTTTGGATTTCAGACAAGTTACAAAATCTTTCCCAAGTTGAGACCACCAGTTCTAGGAATTGCTGAAGTGCTTAACTGCTCTGGAACAACTTCCTTGGTATTTGTAGAGCCAGAACTCCAGCTGATGGATCACACAGTGAAAAAGGGTGAGTAGACACTTGTAATCTGATTTTCTGACATTTGCCTGCCAGTTTAGAAAAACTGATCCCCCACTTCACTGGAGTCATAGAGTCTTTAGACTCTTTCCTGTGCTCATTTAAATATAACCCAAGGTTCAGATCTGGGATATGAGACAATGAAATCTCTGCTAATTCTCTCTCTGGAGATGGCTTAAGTGGGAAGAAGCAGTTGCAAAGCACAGTTACGAGCCTTGCCACCAGTTGTGCAAGAACTCCTCCATTGCCTGCAGTGACAGGGATGTCTGCTGACCAGAAGGGTAAGTTGCAAAGACACAGAGCATCTTATTCCTCCTCAGCTGACTGTACACTGGAGAACTAATGCTTCTTTCATACAGAATTACACAGAATGAAGTCTGCTGACCGCTAGTCATCCAAAGGCCTGATGCAATGCCCACTGAAGTCAAAGGCTGTTTTTCTTCTGGCTTTATAGGCTTTGGATCATTGCCTTATTCAAAACTCTAAACCTTTGAGTTTTTCAAGCTTTAGGGTCAAACCCCCTTACTTTCTCCATTCTTTGCTTTTAACTGTAACAAGTCCGTGTCACCACCACAATGCTAGATTTGATGTCAAGCAGATATATGAATTAGTACAGAAACAATCACGTACTCCTGTTTTTTCTCTTTCCTTCATTCAACTTCTCCCTCTAGGTTACAAATTTAACTGCTCCAAATATGCCTTTCTCAGACTCATTGGAATTGGAACTCCATGTTTTACTGTGCTAGAATGAGATACATATATTAACATGGCCAACAGATAATTTCTACTGAGACTTAGAAATATTAGATATTATTGCTTGATTTTAAGCAATAGTTCCCAGGCCTCTTACAGAAAAAAAAACAAAACAAAACAAAAACTTGTATATTTTAAAGAAATATGCCTGACAAGAAAAAAGAAAAAGAAAATTATATTCTTATTTCCAAGACTAGACAGTAACCTCCTGTATACATCTTCTCATTAGTCTAAGTTGCATGCCTTTGCAGCTGATCTTGAATAGCTTGTGAAAGGTGTTAGGCTGAAATATGGGGTAACTGAGCTCACTCATAAAATCATATAATAATAGAATCACAGCATCATTAAGCTTGGAAAAGACCTCTGAGATGATCAAGTCCAACAGTCATGTAACTGCATTACTTTTATTGCACAGGAGGCGAAAGGGTGCTTGTACTCACTGTGCTTACAGCACTTACCTCAAGAATTCCTAGAAGACTGTTTGATGATAACAGCTCAGAATGCTGCCCAGTATTTTCACATTACAGACCTGCGCTCATAGGCATATCACTTGGCAGTTCAGGAGGAGGTGTCTGCACTCCCCTAATGATCCACTCCCCATTCAGTAGACAAAACAGACTCCGAAGAAAGAAGAAAATATAGTCTCTTGTTTTCAGAGCTTCTAATACTTATAACTACTGATTGTGAACAAATACATGTTCTGATTAAATCTGGCCTATTCTATGGTGAACATTTCTTGAATAGTGAGGTTTGGAGATGGCCACAGTGGCTCTAAGGAAATCCATCCTACTTAGTTTGATTTCTGTCATTCTCTGCTATATACCTTTTTTCACCCGTGTTGCTTTGAGAAAGCTCAGTTAAGGAAATTCAATATAAAGCCATATTTTCTTTCCAGTACCCTCATGTTCTGCCTAGCACAGTCATAAAAGAATAGTGTTTATCCAGCTGCACAAAAAATCAGTAATGTTCAACTAACATTGACATAAAGACTTTAAAGTCACTTCACAAAGGGTCCTCTTTTTAAAAGTTAAAACCTTATTCTGTCAGATGCTTTGCTTTATTCCAAACAGCCTCTGACTTAAGAACAGATAAACATTCTCATGGGAGGTATATATTGTACCATGCCTTAATATTCATCAGTGTAAGGAAAGTTACGAAAAGAGGAATTGATTTGTCCTGAAATTGCATAAAATTATTGAATAATTATGTACTACTTCATCTGAAGTTGTCCATAGAAAGCAAAAACTATGTGCAAACACGCAATCTGAGATTGAAATGCTATATACTTGCCTAAGGAGTGATGGCTTACAGCAGATAGGCTGGATAAAATAAAATTAAAAAAAAAAAACCTCAAGTGACAAACCACATGAGTAGCAACAGCAGTTCCTACTGCCCTTAGGGAACTTCACAGCCAGAAATGGAAGAATTTGCAGTAATTATGCTCCAATCATGCTATTACATGCAGCTTATTTCAAAAACCCTCCCCACAAAATCTAAAAGCCTCTATCCACTCAGAGTGGATATATAAAATAAAGAGGATGCCTTGCTGAAATGGACGGGGATAAAGAATCTATTTCTATAGAAAGCATTTCTGTATGTATCAAAATAAGGACTCAATATTTTGATAATGTATTTTTTCCCCCTAGTTTTACAATTTTTCAGGGTTTTACAATGCCAATTTAAACGTCTACAGTTCTGCAGACTGTTTTAATGTGATCCGTATGTCCCACTAGTGGTGTGAACTACATGCATCACTGTGCCAATATGCACAGCTTTAGTTCAAAGCTTGTACTTTTCCATCTAGTACTTTTGCTTTGGTCCCCAGTGTCAGGCAGTATAGTAACAGTGAAATGTAATATTGCAAATATTACATTTTATAGAGCAGGAGACATTTTTAATGTGCTAGTCCTGTAGAAGAGAAACCCTGTTGGATTCCTCATAACTCCACAAGAGTTAAAACAACCAGACACGAGCAGTTCCTGTAGGATATTTGTGACCTTCATTATTACTCCAGCAGCAAAGACAGGGTAGAATTGCATTGGCAAGTCCACACACTTATTAGAAAAATTTCAGCCCCCTCTCCCCCTTACAGCTACAAGGGATTCAAAACACCACAAACAACTTCTGACTTCTCTGAGCAGCGAGCACCCCCAATCATGGCATTCTGCAAACTGGAAAAATAAACAAAGAAAACTAAAGTAGAGAAAACTAGTTTTATGTAAAACAATAGACAAACAAACCAAAAATGTTTCTAAGGAAAAAAACTGAGCCAAGCAGCTATGCATTACTGTATCTGCCTCAGAGACATATTCATAGAATCATAGAATAACCAGGTTGGAAGAGACCCACCGGATCATCAAGCCCAACCATTCCTATCAAACACTAAATCATGCCCCTTAGCACCTCGTCCACCAGTGCCTTAAACACCTCCAGGGAAGGTCAATCAACCACCTCCCTGGGCAGCCTCTGCCAGTGCCCAATGACCCTTTCTTTGAAAAATATTTTTCTAATGTCCAGCCTAAATCTCCTCTGGCGGAGCTTGTGGCTATTCCGTCTTGTCCTGTCCCCTGTCACTTGGGAGAAGAGGCCAGCTCCCTCCTCTCCACAACCTCCTCTCAGGTAGTTATAGAGAGCGATGAGGTCTCCTCTCAGCCTCCTCTTCTCCAGGCTAAACAACCCCAGCTCTCTCAGCCATTCCTCATAAGGCCTGTTCTCCAGCCCCTTCACCAGCTTTGTTGCTCTTCTCTGGACTCGCTCCAGAGCCTCAACATCCTTCTTGTGGTGAGGGGCCCAGAACTGAACACAGGATTCGAGGTGTGGTCTCACCAGTGCTGAGTACAGAGGGAGAATAACCTCTCTGGACCTGCTGGTCATGCTGTTTCTGATACAAGCCAAGATGCCATTGGCCTTCTTGGCCACCTGGGCACACCGCTGGCTCATGTTTAGTTGCTGTCAACCAACACCTCCAGGTCCCTCTCCTCCAGGCAGCTTTCCAGCCAGGCTTCTCCTAGTCTGTAGCACTGCACAGGGTTGTTGTGCCCCAAGTGCAGGACCCGGCATTTGGCCTTGTTAAACCTCATGCCATTGGACTCTGCCCAGCAGTCAAGCCTGTTCAGATCCCTTTGCAGACTCTCTACTCTCCAGCAGATCCACACTTCCACTCAACTTAGTGTCATCTGCAAACTTGCTAAGGGTGCACTCGATGCCTTCGTCCAGGTCATTGATAAAGACATTGAACAGGGCTGG
Source organism: Clamator glandarius (assembly GCA_033459285.1). NCBI lineage: Eukaryota > Metazoa > Chordata > Aves > Cuculiformes > Cuculidae > Clamator > Clamator glandarius. Next base: position 508,809 of record JAUNZM010000614.1, on the reverse strand, counting down.
ACCCAGCACTGAGCCCTGGGGAACCCCACTTGAAACTGGCCTCCAGCTGGATTTAACATCATTTACCACCACTCTCTGGGCCCGGTCGTTCAACCAGTTTTCCACCCAGGAGAGTGTGCGCCTCTCCAGTCCAGAGGCCGACAGTTTCCGTAGCAGAATGCTGTGAGAAACTGTGTCAAAGGCTTTACTGAGGTCCAGGAAGACACATCCACAGCCTTTCCCTCATCCAGCAGCCGAGTCACTTGGTCATAGAAGGCGATCAGGTTAGTTTGGCAAGACCTGCCTTTTGTGAACCCATGTTGACTGGGCCTGATCACCTGGTTCTCTTGCATGTGCTTCATGATAGCACTCAAGGTCACCTGTTCCATGACTTTCCCTGGCACTGAGGTCAGACTGACAGGCCTGTAGTTCCCTGGATCCTCCCTGTGACCCTTCTTGTAGATGGGCACAACATCAGCCGGCCTCCAGTCCAGTGGAACTTCCCCAGTCTTACAGGACTGTTGGAAGATGATGGAAAGGGGTTTGGCCAGCACATCCACCAGCTCTTTCAATACCCTTGGATGAATCCCATCCGGCCCCATAGACTAGTGGGTGTCTAGTTGGGCTAGCAAGGCTCTGACCACCTCCTCTTGGACCATGGGAACCTCATGTTGCTCCTCTAGCTCTGGGTTTGTACACAGAGGGAACAACTTTCTTTACAATTAAAGACTGAGGCACAGAAGGCATTAAGTACCTCAGCCTTTTCCTCATTCCCTGTAACTGTTGTTCCTTCTGCATCCAACAGGGACTGTATGGTCTCCCTAGTCCTCCTTTTATTATTTATATATTTATAGAAAGATTTTTTGCTATCTTTCACCAACTTTGCCAATCTCATTTCTAGTTGAGCCTTTGCCCTTCTGATTTTTTCTCTACACAATCTCACTTCCCTCCTGTAGTCCACCCAAGAGGCTTGTCCCCTCTTCCAGAGCCCATAAACATTCCTCTTCTTCTTGATATCACTCAATATCTCACTGTTCAAGCAAGATAGTTTTTTCCCCTGCTGGCTTTTTTTCTGGAACATGGGGATGGCTTTCCCCAGAGCCGCTAGAATCTCCTTTTTGAAGAGCTCCCAGCCCTCATGGGCTCCCTTGCCCTTAAGCACTGTCTCCCATTAGACTTTACCAATGAGCCTTCTGAAGAGTTCAAAGTCTGCCCTCTGGAAATTTAATGCTACTGTCCTGCTAACCACCCTCTTCACTTCACCTAGAACAGAAAACCCTATCATCTCATGATTGCTTAGTCCTAGGCGTCCTCCTACTGCCACATCCCCCACAAGGCCTTCTCTGTTCACAAACAGCAGGTCCAGGAGGGAACCTTCCCTTGTAGGTTCGTTCACCAGCTGTGCAAGGAAGTGTCTTCCACACACTCCAGGAACCTCCTAGACTGTTTCCTTTCTGCTCTATTGTACTTCCAGCAGATATCAAGAAGATTGAAGTCTCCCACAAGGACGAGAGGCATTGATCTAGAGATTAACCCCAGCAGTTTATAGAAGAGCTCATCATCTGCTTCTCCTTGGCTGGGTGGTCTGTAACAGACTCCCATCACAAAATCTCCCTTCTTATGGGCTCCTCTAATTTTAACCCATAGGCACTCAATCTCCTCATCGCCACAATCCATCTCAACAGTGTCCAAGTCCTCCCTTACAAAGAGGGCTGCCCCACGTCCTCTCCTTCCCTTCCTATCCCTCCTGAAGAGTTTGTATTCCACCCAACCTCAAAAAACTCCCAAGCATACCATGCTTTAATGATCATTTTGAATGTCTTTTCTGCAATATTTTGCTTTACAAAAATAAAAGGAGATGAGTTGAAGACAATAAAAAGGAAGAGTAAAATCCCCTCCTAAAGTGTTGAGGGGCATATTGCATAGATTACATAGGAATGAAACTGAAGAGAATGAAATGTGGTTTTTAAGAAGAAGGAGAACACAAGGGCAGTGAAAAAAATACGGAAGTTGGAAATCTCTTCAAAATTATAATGTGTTAAAAAATTGATATAGAAGTGTCTCCTCCAAAGCAAAATATTCCTGTTGCCTCACTTCATTGACACTGTCATTTCCATAGGGTCTGGAATCTGATCTAGCACATCTAATTTACAGAAAGTTATAAAATTTCTTTATTATAACAGCACACAAACAATGATATACTATGGATTGTACATGAATATTTTACTTTTCCACAGAAGTCAAAGTCATGCCAGCAGAAAACTTGGTTTTACATTAACATACAATATTCTGATCCAAACTCTAATCAGACTGCAACTTTTATATTCTTACAATACACAATTTGTTGACAGGAGAATCACGGAATCAAATGCAAAGATCAATATAATCAGCAAGTGTTCAATTTATTGAGCTTAGCTGTTTCTTTAGAAACCCTTTTTGGTTACATAACTGGGTGCCCACGATGGTATCGGTTAAAGGTAACTGTCCATAAAGCTATTACTAACATATTTTTGGCTCGGAATTATCCCTCTGCTTTTTAGAGCCGACATGAGCCTTTAACGCTCCAAAACTATTTCTGCTCCATTTCAATAGTTCAATTAGACAAATCTTGTCATATTTAATCCCTCTCTTGGAGAGGATAGGTTGGAGGATTTTCACCGCTGCCTCTTTATTATCTTTAAAAAGTGTGGAACCCATTCCTCCCCGACCGCCGTGTACTTGCCTGTAGCAGATCTTTGACTCCGGAGTCTTCTTTACTTGGATGCGCGTCTTACTCCAATCTTCAGCAGTGCCAGAAAGTCTTCAGCAGTGCCAGAAAGTTTCAGTCTTCAGCACTGGCTCAGTGCCGGAAAGTTTTCAGGCAGTCCTTCCACCCTCTACCGCATCTTCAGTCGTTCTGAGCAACTTTGGCAGGTAATCTGAGGGTCTCTGTTCAGGCACCACTTGTTGATGGGAGAATCACGGAATCAAATACAAAGATCAATATGATCAGCAAGTGTTCGATTTATTGAGCTTAGCTGTTTCTTTAGAAACCCTTTTTGGTTACATAACTGGATGCCCACGATGGTATCTACAGTGTATTATCGGTTAAAGGTAACTGTCCATAAAGCTATTACTAACATATTATTGGCTAAACTACTACACATGCTAAGAAACCAAGTTACACTAAAATTAACTGTGTTGATAGTTCTCTTCAATTGTTTTTCTCTCAGCTGATACTCGTTCCCACTGAACTAGCTCTTGTATTCCTTCCAGCTGCTTATCACAAGGCTGTCTTTTCTCCTCACCGAACTGGCCTTTGTTTATCTTTCAGTTCTCTGTTTCAAGGCCTTCTTCTCTGTAAAATGTTCCCACAATTCCCCCTTTTTGTTTTTCAACGACTAAAGCGTTCAGGTGAAACATACGATTGACTTTATGTTATATACATTGTAACACACAGGATAATTGTTAAAGCAATTAACACCATTAAAAATAACATTTCTCCTTTGACCAACAGTTCTCATACCCATTCCGAGGAGGCTCTGCAAAGGGACCTGAACAGGCTGGACTGCTGGGCTGAGACCAACGGCATGAGGTTTAACAAGGCCAAATGCTGGGTCCTGCACTTGGGGCACAACAACCCTAAGCAGAGGTACAGACTGGGAGAAGCCTGGCTGGAAAGCTGCCAGGAGGAGAAGGACCTGGGGGTGTTGGTTGACAGTCGGCTGAATATGAGCCAGCAATGTGCCCAGGTGGCCAAAAAGGCCAATGGCATCTTGGCCTGTATCAGAAATGGCGTGAGCAGCAGGTCCAGGGAGGTTCTTCTCCCTCTGTATTCTGCACTAGTGAGACCGCACCTCAAATCCTGTGTTCAGTTCTGGGCCAACTGGTAAAATGTTTACCCTTTCCACACCGAGGGCAGATTTTAGGCCCTCTATCCTCTCATTGTGTGTGGCAGTCTCTTTTAAAATGTCTCTCCTTGCCATGTCTCTAACAGAACGTATTTCTGTCTCTGTTTCAAGGCCTTCTTCTCTGTAAAATGTTCCTACAGCAAGTAATCTGTTCAGACTGAAAAGTCATACTAGTTTTTGACTGAAAGGCATGTTATTAAATTTCTGAGTTGTTTACATGTAATGCAACATGGCAGAAATTTGTGTGGAGATGAGAGAAAAAGAGCTATTTGAAATTAAGTGTTTGGAATCATATCTATGGCTGTTTGCAGTCTGCAGTGGATTGGCATGGCTGATTTCAAGCATTCATGCAAGATTTGTGTGATGATTTATCATATTGGGTTGTTCTTTAAGGAATGTTTGGTGAAAACTCACTGTGCTTTTGGGTGTTCAAGTCTAGGGATCAAGGAAACCTGCATAAAAATCTTTGGTTTTCAGCAAGAGTAAATAATATATTTTAATATAGAAATATGTGAATCATACTAAGCAGGACAGGTAAAACCACAGTTCGTGTCTCATATGAGAAGCATGACAGTTACCTCTTCCAGCCCTTTCTGCAAAGGGATGCTGACACAAGTGATGGAGTCCCACAGAACAGCCCCATAGTGAAATTAAGAAATACGGAGGAGATCTGCATTGAGTCATTGGGTTAGTACAGTGGAAGATCTGCCATCATACAGTGACTTCTTAGTATTACTTCAAGTTTCTACATCCAGGCTAAGTACAGGACCTAGGCTCTATGCTCAGGCCAGAGCTGTAGGTAGATACAACTCGTTTAAGGAAAGTTCCTTCAATTGTGTAATTTTTTAAAATCCTATAGCCTACTTAGTTATTTAGGAAGCAAGTCAGGAAAGAAAACTATTGAGAACCCCTAAATCACTAGGCACAAAAATCTTCATTTAAAACTTTTTCTGTGTCAGAGAAGAACCTCTACATCATCTAGGAAAGTGTGTTTGATAACAGGAAGAGAAGGAGAAAGATTCATTAAACTAATCAAGAAGGCAACTGGAAAAAAGGAGTTCACTCTCAAAAAAAAAATAGTACGCTCATGGAAAGCCAGCTGAAAGTTAGGGATTCAGATCAATCCATTTTGGAAGAAGAAGAAATAATATTGCTGGTGTTAAAAAGACAAGTCTTGAGACACGTGTAATCATTCCTTCCCCTGGCACAGAGCTGGAGCTGAGCAGTGATGAGAGCAGTCATCTTTGATGGGTTCCACTTCCCTGGCAAGTTTTGTGACTGCTGTCAGGCATGGATGGTTGCTGTGGTGCCTCTGCCTCCCATAGCATCCCAGCTAACTTTCACGTGGGTGCCGTGCTGACCCTCAAGTTGCTGGTGGCCTATACTCAGTTGCTTCACTGTGAGACTAGACCAGCCATCCACATGCTCAGGGATTTGCTCAAGACACAAACATTACCTTCCTTCACCTGAGAACCCTCCTGGTGCAGGGGCGTAAGGGTGACTTGCTTTGCCTTATTTACCTCCATTGGTAAATTGTTTTTAGAGAACTGGAGTTTCTCATGGATATGCTTTTATTTACAACTATTGACAAATAGCAGATACTGTTCATCATCCTCAGCAAATGCACTCCAAATCACACCGGTGCCTTTCAGTGGAGGTGGATCCCCTCATACAGAAACAAACCCCAGAAATCTGAGAGGGAACCACAGAAAGAAACTCAAACCACAGAGCAAAAATCCTGTTCATCTGTATACTTGTTGTCCCTCAGTTAGATAATTAGATCTGTAGGAGACTGAAAATGTCTCTGCAAAGCCGGTGAGAGAACTCTCTTCACCATGTCTCAGACAGAGAAGGAAGACAGGTTCAGTAAAGCCAGTGGAAAATTATTAATGAAGGAGGTGCTTTATGCGCTACTTTTGTTTCTCTCTCTAGCTCATTCTTGATTTTGACTGATATGATTTACAGCAACTGGTTCTGCAAGTATAAAAATACTGTATTTCTATCTTTCAGGCTCGCTTTGAAGCTTGAGTCCAGTAAGTGGAGACCAGTGAATTTATAAGGCATATTCAAGCTGGTCTGTAGAGACAAGCTTATGAGACTCAACCTCTGGCAAACATCTGTGTCTATTCTATTTACTCAGAGAATACAAGAGAAGCAACACTACTAAAACGCAGTTTAAATGAGTTACCAGATTAGGTCATTCAGAACCAGCATTAAGACTGGTAGTGATTATGTATTGGTTTATTTTATTAATGTAGGCAGTTACCTCTCTAATGGGATTCAGACGAGGATGTTCCTGCCGGTAATGGGAAAAATAATCATCTTTTCTAGCTCTTATTGTCTCCTCCCTTCTCACTACGTATTTTAAATGGCTGAAATCCAATGGCTTCTGGAAATATAACCTTTGAAATAGTGCTTTATTGAAACAAAACAAGAAAATGCATAAACCTAACCAACTAAAGAAACATGGACCATACACAATACTGTGAAAAGTCTCTCTAAATGGTTCCTCTGACAAATACAATAGTGGAAGGAAACAGAGTACATTGAATGAAATCTATCCCATGTTAATTGTGTTGCCTTTTTTTGCCTTAGGAGAGAGTGTTGGATGTATGACAGATAACAAACTGCTGAAAATTAAAATGTGCTGCAGAACTGGAATCTTGTTAGCCTGTACTTAATGCTTAGCCTTTCACTCACAAGCTGGGAAAGGACAGCAGTTCATGTAGGAAACACGATGTCTCTGTAAGGCTATGTATGACAGGAGTGACCAAGCAGTCTGCACACAGTGCACACACATGCACTCAGTCATCCCAAAGAAAGTGCTTGTAGGGCACAAACATACAAGCAGCTGCTGCAGCAATCTGAGGTACTGTTGTTAGCACCTACAACCTCCTTTTTATGCTATGGAAATGCAGATGAAAACATACCTCCATGAAATTCTGCATCTTTAATATAACTGAAATATGGATTGTGTCAAAATTGAAGTACTTATGCCCCTTTAAAAGTGGCATTTGTCCAGCTAGAAAGTGATAAGTCCACTTCTTATTCTTCAGCTACAAGCTGTTACAAGTACATCATATGGTTAATAAAACACAGCTACACCTAAGCTTAATACTAGAAGATGTCTTGATATTGAAACGCTGCATGATACCAGAGGCCCAGTCATACCATAGTATGAATTCTGCTCATCAGTGACCATGTTCCCACATAAAGCACATAAAATACCAGAGCCGTTCCTTGAATTTGTTTTCTAGTAGAGAATATTGGTGTAAACAGCAATCCATCAACTCATCCACTACAACCTAGAGCATTACTATTGCAATGAAGAACAGACAGCTTTGTCCCCAGAGCATCCCTCAACAGCAGGGTGCAGCCTAGAGCATTTGCTTTGATCCATCCAGCTACCATTTTCTTGAATCTTTTTCCCTGTAGATCAAGTTTCAGCTGGGGAACTGAAGGCTTTGAAAGTTTGAGTCAGAGCATGCACGGAAAAGGCATTTTTCAGGGAATTAATCTGCTCTGACCTGGAGTATCGTGAAAAGTTCAAAGGGATAAGCAGCCTGTGCTGGACTGGTTAAATACCAGTATTTATTAGTGATATGAGTCAGCAGATAATTGTCTGTTCACTGCATTCCTCATATAAGAATCTGGATTCAGTTTTAGACACAGATGAGTTTCTCTTGCTGCCTCCAAGACTCCTCACATTCTCCATCCTCAGACAAACTACTCCCTCTCTAAAACACTCGATGAAGATGATCAGGTTCCTCCTTGCTATCACCTTTATTCATTATTTGTAGTCTTCCTTTATCCCTCATTGGAGCCACACCCATTTCACTACCTTGACCAGTGAATGAGTTCAATGCTGAAACAGAGCCTCTGTCTTTTTTTAAAGAAGCTAGACAATCAACAGCACCCTACAACCAGGCGAGGTTTTCTGAAACAAAAGCACATGACCACTCATTTGAGTAGCAGGATGCAAAGTTCCTCAAGGCAGAAGGCTCAGGCCAAACTTGATTAAGCCTTCAGTAGAAGAGGGTGTATTGTTTTCTCAATATTTTTTCCTCTGGGCATTTAAAATTCACTCCTTTCTGTCTTGCTCTCTCTGTAAACTTTTCCTCAGCCTGTGTTTCCTATGCAGCTCATGTCAGAGGGAATCATTCTGTAATGCCAGTGTTCCTTTGTTGAGTCTGTCTCAGCTCAAGGCAAAAAAAGTATGGCCCTGTTCAGGACAGAAAGTGTATCCTGCACTACATTAGATCAAAAAGTATAAATATTCTCAAATGCTCCCATATCTTCTTGTCTTTCAGTATAATGAGATTCTGACTTATATATATACTTTATAAAAAGTATATATATAAAGTGGAGAAAAAAAAAAGCATGCCAACAGTATGAAATAATTACAAAATATTCTTGCATTCTTCTTACTGACCCTCCAGTTTTGATCAGGTTTTGATGTACACAATAGGAAATTCATATGTATCATGAAAATTTATCTATGGTGACATTAGCAAGATGGAGTTTGTATGTCTTGAGGTAAAAAGCTACTGCAGTAATCTATTCTGAGATGAAAGTGTCTTGTCTAACAAGTTCAGGCCTAGTGGAGACATCAACATACTGTGAGATAAGAATTACCTACCCAAAAGGCTGCTGGTAGTCACTATATCACAGGCTTGTTCTGTATCTCTGAGCCACTAAGATTATGTTCACTTACTCTATTAAATTTTACACAGCAATTTCAAATTTCTAAAATAATTTTCCAGTCTCTAGCTTTCAGGGCTAGCCTAACCCATGTTTTGGTCTCAGAACTGTGAGGTCATTTATTTGCTGTCCTGCTGAAAAATAACCGAAGTACTTTTTCTTTTGTCATTTCTAGCAGCCAAGAATTGATGGTAACAATCGATCAGCTCAGTTTTATTGGAAAAAAATAACAATTTCTGGCTAAACACCAAAGCTTGCATTACAGCCTTGAGGATGCTTCAGTGCAGAAAAGTCCTGGAAAGCATTTGGGTGGCTTAGCAAGACTTCCACATGGCTCCAAAGAGCAGATCTTAAGGAAACTGCAATCTTTTGAAAGAACGTCACATGTTTTCCTTCTTTCTCCTCACTGTTCAAATCTGTGAGGTTTCATGATCAAAACCCCAGCTCAGTCCAAATCATCAGGAATTACCAGCCACTCAATCTTCACATCAAGATCCCACTTCCCACATAATTTTTGTCTGATGGAGGAAAAAGCACAAAGCAACACTCATACAGCATTGCAGAAATCTAGTCTGAAGCTTTTCACACTTCAGCAAAGCCCAAGGCCATTTATATGCTTTGCTGAACACTAAGTTCAGAGTCTTTAAACTGGAAAGATCAAGGAAGTCATCAGGACCTAAAATTTCAGCACACTAACTAACTATTGCAAAGTTCACAAAGGATCAGGTGTCACAGGCTCTGTCTATGCTTTACCTGCAAGAGCACTTCCAAGGGTGCTTTGAAGTTGAAGATCTCCAGCACCTGATGGCCAGATTTTCTCAGCCTCGGCTTGGGCTGACTATAAATTCTGCCTGCTCTTGACCAAGACACGTCAGGACTCTTTGCAAAGGCCAAAGATCCATGCAAGTTAGAATCTGTCACTTCTTTGACAATTAGAAACTTTCTAATTGCCATTGTGAATATATTCCATTTGAGTTTGTGCCTTTTGCTTAAAAAGGGTATTTTCCTCCCCAGAAATTATGCTTCTAATCTCCTCTTAGCATCTGACCTTAAGTCGGGAATCCCCAAATCACAAATTAAACAAACTCTGCCTCCGACCTTACATTTAAGCCAACAATATATTAAAATTTGGTTTTTAACTTGTAAGTATTGGCGAGCAAAGCTAACACTAGAGCAATCATGGTGCAATAAAATAGCAGCCATAAAAAACAGACTGGATATGGTGAGAGAAATTATTGCACATCAATATGCACAATTAATAACTGCCAGAATAATTGCATTTAGAGCTGGAATAAAATCATAAATCAGTCCTCAGCAATGTGTCAATCAACAAACACCAATTTTATTACAGAATTCCTCAGCATGGCATTAGTAATTTAAGGAGTGTTGTAAATACAGGTGCTCATCCCTTAAGGTCACTCACAGTATTAGGTACATATATTGCACTAACATTTTGTCCCTAGTGGTGTCACATACTACAGCGTTATTCCCAGGGTAGCATATTACTACTTGCTGATATCCATGAACCTACTTGGCCTGTTGCTTAATTGACTTCTGCCATCTTATTTGCCCAGGAATCATATATGTGGTTAGCAGTCCTTCTTTGAGCATTATCAGAAAGAGAGGGTTTTCTAGGTGGCAGCATTGAGTTTCTCTGATGGTAGAACCACTCCCAGGTACCACTGACTGTTATTATGACAAAGTAAAACACGATTCCTCTTTGTAAACTGTTATTATAGGCCCTTAGTATGCATAATTGTAAAACTCAGCCTTCATAGAGGTTTTAATTACACCAGAATACTTTGTGCTTACAGCTTGTTCCAGGAGAGAGAGACTGTATTATGACCATGACAGACATGCAGTTTGCTGATCACCTGTGATGGCTCTCTTCTCCTGAACAGATGTGGTGAGGATGAGGCAGGGGTTCATGCCTGTTTCCTTTATTCTACCTCTGCTTCCAGTACAGCATACTGGCTTCTTCACATTTCACAGCTCAATGTAGGGGCTTCCTTGTCCCCTTGGAGATGACTCTGGGGAATGATCCAGAAATTAACTTTATCATTAGATTTGCCCGGTGAGGAAAAGCCCCTCTTTCCTCTCTCTTATCCTTTGTAAACCTCATGCAGAATGAGACTGCAGCTTAGTGGAATTGTTGTGTCCCTGCATTTGAGATAATTGTTCTCAAAAAAGAGAAAGTCCCTTAACACATGCAATATTCATGCACCATGGAAGATTTTCTTCAGCTTCACTGAGCTCTGGATCAAGATTCCTGTCATGTTAAACTTCCCACGGGCTCAGACCTCATTGTTACTGGACTCACTACAAGCCTGTAAGAGACCCATCAACATCCTCCTACCTCACCTCCCCAACTTCATCTCCATCTTAATTCACAAATTGATTTAATGATGTTTTGAGTGAGGCCTGTTCCACATTTTCCCACAATACTAAATCCCAGCTCTAAAGATTTCTATCTTTATCTTGCCTGAGATTACAGAGAGGGTAGAGGGAAACTGTAGATAGTTTGCACCGTTCTTCTTGACTTTTCAATAGCTTCTGGTATGGACAAGAGTGCTGGCAGTTTGAAACCAGTTTGCAAAGTGATCTTACTTACAGACAGCAACATCAAATGTCAATATACTGAGAACAGAACAGAATACAACAGAATAGAGTAGAATAAAACAGAACAGGGCTGAAAAATATTTTGCTTACATTTGTTTACAAGTCACTTAATTGTAAGATTCCTGTCCCTGGTAAAGCAGGAAGTGTATTTCTGTAACATTTTCCTGATGAAAACAGGTAGGTATATCTTCAGTGTACATCTTTTTGAACACTTTGTGCATGCCATACAATAGTCTACATTTCAGGTGAAGTCTCTATTTCACGTCTAAGGGCTTGAAACACTTAAAGCAGCTTTATTTCTTTTGGGATTATTCTGGATTATGCTATCTTGTTATTTTGCGTTTATATGACACACTTTTTAAGCACTTATTTGGACAGCTATCACATATCCTTTACACCTCCCACAGACTGAGAAGCAGATGCACTGTGACCACCTGGGGCCAGAACTATGATTTACTTTCAAGTCAACATGCCTGTAAGAATGGACTGCATGTTACAAGTGTTTTTTCCATTTCAACCAGTAAAAACAAAATAAGGTTTAAAAGTGGCCTCTGGATTAGGGTGCCCAGCATGAGAAATTTCTTCCATTAAGTGTGCAAAATCAGTGGTACTTTTGTAAATTTGGAAGCTGACTGTCTCCTGTCCCTAAACCAACAGAGATCCTCAGTTCTCTGCACTGCCAGCTGAATTGCATTCACAACTCTTTCAGAAATGCCCCTTGGTTGCCACACAGGAACTGTGTCCAATGACTATTGGACCTACCAACATGACCTACCTTCCCAGCAAGAAGAGAACAGCCATTTTTGTGTCACTAGTCTGCAGTATTTGGTTTCAATTATTCTATCTGCTCTTTCACTTTATGAAGGAATGAAATCAGGAAAGGGACATCAGCCAGCTGGAGACACTGAGATGGGTAATTGCTCCTCATCTACCTAGGAAATTCTCTAGCTGTTTCTATCACACTGTATGAATGTCTGGAAACCTATAAGGTAATAATCTATACATGCAAGCTTTACTGATCCTGTAAACAAACAGCTCCCGAAAGAAAAAGATTTCTTCATTGCTGGACAGAGAGCATCTCCTACAGTAGCAGCCTGCATGTTTTTACCCCTGAACACCTGACCAACTCACGTCTCACACACATCCCTTAGGGCCTAATGGTACACCAGTTACTCTTTCCAATAACAATCATACCCATTTTAGCTTTCAGCAAAGCACAAAATGAATCTCCTTCCCTACTTCCTCCTTCTTGATTATCATATTTGGTTACCTTTTATCTACCTGGTTCTTTCAGAGGAACATAAGCTTCCTAGATGAGTGATGAGAAGTCTTTGAATGAGAACAGGTTGGGCAAAATCCAAGTAACGACCATGTAGTCACAGGTAGACTGGCCCAAAGAAGATGGCCCTTCTTAAGCGACTTCATGTACAGGTCATTGTGCTTAAGTTGGGAATAGTCCCAGTGTTTTAAGAAATATGAGAGAGCTTATTTCTGACACAACCCTTTTTAGCCCCATGAACTCTTTTCTTTCTCCCTCAAGCCCAATCTCATTCAGAGATTAGTCTAGATTCAACAGTGGGTCAGAAGCGGGGCATGTAGAAACAATGTAAGCCCCACAAACACTGGTTGTGGGACTAATTGGTGAACCGCTGACCCAAGAGAACAGGACAGGTGAGACGTGGGTGTGTAGAAGTTCCTCAGTCACCAGCAGTTAATGGTGGGACTGAACACAGGATGCTGCTGTTTCAAGCTGCATCAAAGGATAGAAAGACACAAGGCCATCTTAAATCTTTGTCTCAAGAGCCCATGAAAACATTTGGAAAGAATTTAGCTCAGCACTTTCAGACCTTGCATGCTATGGAAATGGTAGCAGGTGCCTACAATGCTGAAAATAACCTGGCATTTTGCATCTGCCTACTCTTCTATGTCCAAAGCACCAAGAAGAGGCAAATCTGCTGTGGGGATGAAAGCCCCTTTACCCATGCTGATGTAATGCAAACAATGGAGTGGCTGTATAACGATACAGTTCCTTTGTTTTCATCATCATTGTAGAGAGCCTCCAAGCCAGCCATTTATTGCTGTCATTTATAGGTATCAAGGAGCACAGTGTCCTAAGGCAAACTTCCCAAAACTTTGAAGATGCCTAGACCAAGGGAGAGGAGAAGACTTTCTTTGGGCTGCCTCTGACATGAATTGGGATGAAGAACTACAGTAAAAACCAAGCACGTTATCTTGTACAAGCACAGCTTCTCTTATAGAATCTCCTGCAAAAGTATCGGGGGGTATGAAGTATCATCATCGTTATACTTAGAGATAACATATTCAGCCAGAAACATCAGAGTGCTTTGTAAACTTTAACTAATTAATCCAAATTATTGCTTTGAAACAGAAAGGCCACATGAACACACATCACTGCAGCCTTGAAGTGTTATCACCACTGGAGTAGAGAGCATCAGCTGCTCAGTATCACGCAATGATATCTTCTTCAGTTTAAAAGGAAGTGAAGATTATCACCTCTAGTTAAATTACATGTGGAGTGTGGGAGGCCAGGAAGCTTTGCCCAAACACTCAAACTGCACCTGGCGAGGCTAAGATTTGCTTTGCAAAGCAGCTGTCATCCTGTCACAATAATATTGCTCAGAACTGATAGTCACAGAATCACAGAATAACCAGGTTGGAAGAGACCCACCGGATCGTCGAGTCCAACCATTCCCACCAATCCCTAAATCAAGACAGGTTAGAGCTCATCCATTGCAAGAGCTTTGGTTTCTCTGTCAATGGCTGGTTCAGACTGGAAATAAATCTTAAGAAAAAATCCTTAGCACCCTGTCAGGCTGCTGGCAGCCCACATTCAACCACCCAGTGCTTGTTTACACTGTGCTCCCTTCCCACCAACACCTCTACACACACTCTGAGGGTAAGAATGATATCTGGTAAGTCCTTCCCTACTTAGGGCAGTATTTCACAGAATCACAGAATAACCAGGTTGGAAGAGACCCACTGGATCGTTGAGTCCAACCATTCCCACCAATCCCTAAATCATGCTCCTAAGTACCTCGTCTACCCTAACCTTAAACACCTCCAGGGATGGTGACTCAAACACCTCCCTTGGCAGACCGTTCCAATGCCTAACCACCCTCTCCGTGAAGAACTTTTTCCTAATCTCAAGCCTAAATCTCCCCTGGCGGAGCTTGAGGCCATTCCCTCTCATCCTGTCCCCTGTCACTTGGGAGAAGAGGCCAGCTCCCTCCTCTCCACAACCTCCCTTCAGGTAGTTGTAGAGAGTAATAAGGTCTCCTAAGGTCTCCCCTCAGCCTCCTCTTCTCCAGGCTAAACAACCCCAGCTCTCTCAGCCGCTCCTCGTAAGATTTGTTCTCCAGCCCCTTCACCAGCTTTGTTGCTCTTCTCTGGACTCACTCCAGAGCCACAACATCCTTCTTGTGGTGAGGGGCCCAGAACTGAACACAGTACTCGAGGTGCGGTCTCACCAGTGCCGAGTACAGGGGGAGAATAACCTCCCTGGACCTGCTGCTCACGCCATTTCTGATACAGGCCAAGATGCCATTGGCCTTTTTGGCCACCTGGGCACACCGCTGGCTCATGTTCAGTCATGTGTCAACCAGCACCCCCAGGTCCTTCTCCTCCTGGCAGCTTTCTAGACAGACTTCTCCTAGTCTGTAGCTCTGCTTAGGGTTGTTGTGCCCCAAGTGCAGGACCCGGCATTTGGCCTTGTTAAACCTCCTGCCATTGGTCTCAGCCCAGCAGTCCAGCCTGTTCAGGTCCCTTTGCAGAGCCTCCCAACCCTCCAGCAGATCCACACTTCCACCCAGCTTGGTGTCATCTGCAAACTTGCTAAGGGAGGACTCAATGCCTTCATCCAGGTCGTTGATAAAGACATTAAACAGGACTGGACCCAGCACTGAGCCCTGGGGAACCCCACTTGTCACTGGCCTCCAGCTGGATTTAACTCCGTTTACCACCACCCTCTGGGCCCGGTCATTCAACCAGTTTTCCACCCAGGAGAGTGTGCGCCCGTCCAGGCCAGAGGCTGACAGTTTCCGAAGCAGAATGCTGTGAGAAACTGTATCAAAGGCTTTACTAAAGTCCAGGAAGACCACATCCACAGCCTTTCCCTCGTCCAAGAGTTTAGTCACTTGGTCACAGAAGGTGATTAGATTACTCTGGCAAGACCTGCCTTTCATGAACCCGTGTTGACTGGGCCTGATCACCTGATTCTCTTGCAAGTGCTTCATGATCGCACTCAAGATCACCCGCTCCATGACTTTCCCTGGTACCGAGGTCAGACTGACAGGCCTGTAGTTTCCCAGATCCTCCCTGAGCCCCTTCTTATAGATGGGCACGACATCAGCCAGCCTCCAGTCCAGCGGAACCTCCCCAGTCATCCAGGACTGCTGGAAGATGATGGAAAGGGGTTTGGCCAGCACATCGCCAGTTCCCATTTCAGCGTGTTCTTACCTGAAAGCCATTTCTAATGCTTGTTCCAATGCTTCCCCATCTTGTGTCAATGATTTCTGTAACAGTAACAGATGAAGACACAAAGAGATTAATGAATTTAGTCCTCTCTCACATGATTAATAATGATTCCTTTTCAACAGTCAGAAGGTGAAGAAACCTAGCAGTAAAGTTCTTCTGCACATAGAGATTCAGGATACAGCTCCCACTTTACCAAGTGGATATGCGTATTGAATCCATTCATTTAAGAGAAGAGAAAGGCAGAAGGCAAAGTGTTAATTATTCTTTGTGGGATGAATGAAATGCACTGTACAATTAGCACCTTCTGTGGTCCCGTTTAATGACAGGCTTAACTTAAGAGAAGTCTCCTTACTGTCCAACGTATCACTTTTCCTCTGACATTATCTTCCTTTTCTTGGCTCTCTACATAGAATTTTAATGAGATCTTAATTGTTTTTCCATCAGCTGCAAGGATTTCAAACCCAAGTCATATGTTGGTTGTCATTCTGCAGAACGTGGTACAAGGAGCTGTAGAGATGTTCTCTTGCTAAAAAGGAGCAGGAGGCAGCCCCCACACCTCCCACTGCATCCCAGGGAAGGGCTGTCTCTATTTCAAGTGCAGGCCTAGAGACTAGGGTGCAGTATTTCTGCAGTTACACAGTGGGGACTGGAAAAATTAGCCACACAGATGATCATCATCATCTCCCTGCAACTCCATCAGTTGCAAGGAGGTTTGAAGTGTTGGGTGTTGTGCCTGCCTCACTAGTGTTCACAGGGCTAATGAGAAGCACAGCCCTTTACTCAACACAGCCAGAGGAATCGCAGGCTCTGAGTGAGCTGTACATCAGCCTCCTATTTACTGTTCTTTGCCACCTACCAGTCACTAGCTCTCCTCTTTTTCTTCAAGTAATTTTCAGTAATGCAACCTAATTAAGGCATAGATTTATTTACCTCTCTTCAGCTTTTTCAAGGGCACTTCTGAAGATGTCACAGATTCCCTGAAGCAACACAGAGAAAACAGTATGTTGCAAGAGCAACTGGGAAGACCTCACCATATGTATTGACCATAAGGAGCACGAAGGGTGCTGTGCTGTTATGGTGAGAGATATTACACGTTAGTACTGCATCTTTATGGTCATCAGACTTTATGAAAATTAATTTATTACAAAATGCTTGCCCTAGGGTTCACTACCAATCTGATACTGCCTGCAGGAGCGCAGCATTAGGCACAAGTGCGCAGGCAGGAGCGCTTGCCTGGGGACAGAGGAAGCCAGGGTGGCACTGCAGCAATCAGGCAAACCCCAGGCACTGGGATTTTCCTGAGGCTAGTGGGAGAAGTCCCAAACACAGAAAGGGAAACACAGTCTCTTCACAGAGCTGTAAATTCTGCCGTCCCACAGCAAAGGTTGAGAAGCCTAAAACCAATCATGATTAATTAATATCTCAGACTTCCTTAGCTATTAATTCAAGGGGCTTAATATAATTTACAAACAATACCTGGCAGTGGCCTGGAGGTTATGTTAGCAAACAACAACATTATAGACATGAAGAAACTGGTGTACGTGTTGCTGGTCCAAAGTGTATGAAATCAGTGAAAAACACAAGTTGCTGAGATTGTAGAGAAAACTCATTTCAGGGCCATGAGGAAAACCTCAACTTTCCACTCTGAATCCTGTGTTCCTCAGCCGGACAATGCTGCAGAAGCTAGCCAGATGCGTTTAATTAATGCTTACATATTTTTGTTAGTCAGCCATGAGCCTAATATTTATTAAAATATTTCTAACAGCCTTGGTCCTGCACACTACTCCATTTCAGCGCTTGGAGCACACAAGGACAGTTTCCATGTAGCTGTCTCCTGTAATCACATCTTCTGCCCTCCTAAAATATCTCTCTCCCTTATGGGAAACAGTATGGCAGCAACAGCATTTTTTATATTATAGCTGCTGTGTGACAACTGTATGGTTTCCATCCACACCTTACAATCATTATAGACATTCACCTTTTGACAGCTAGATTCTTCATTTTGGGCTTTGGTGCCAATCCAAATATCAGTAAAGCATAAGGAAACAAATTAATTATCAGGTACTGGGGAGTCTGAACGTTGCCCAAAGGTATACATTGTGAATTAATCAAGAGAAGGCTATAATTCTTATTATGCGATTAGAGCTTGTCTGGTTTTTATTTGCAACAACATAGCTCTTGCACTAGGGGACTGTGGGCAGTTCTGCAGCTGGAAACACAGCCAGAGCTCTGCGCTGGATCTTTCTGCACTCTGGGCATGTCTCCTGCTCTACCAAAGGATGACATCAGGAAACCGCCTCAGCACTGAATCAGAGCTTTCAGATGGGCACAGCACTTTACATTTTAGCAGTTACTATAAACAACCTAAGTCAGACTCTCTACATTAACATCCAAGGCTGATAGATAACCCCATGAAGTGAAATCTCCTTAGTGAGGGATGCTACCCTCTCTGCCATCCACAGAGCATCATAGCCTTTCATACAGGGCTGTATTTTTGACCGCATACAGGAAGACAACACAAGTAAACTGATGGGACCTGGGAACTTGCTTTGCTCCCTCTTTCTCAGGTTATCTTTCTTTAACCATGACAAATATTTAAATTAAAGCAAACTCTGCAGATGTAAGGGAATTTTTAGTTCATTGACAAGTTACGCTGCCTCAGGACATTTTTCATGTCCATTATAAACAGAAAGCCATAGCACTGCAAAACTAAAATCAGTGCTGACAGTCCAGTTCTTGCCTTCTTTAAAGACGTTGCCAAAATGTCCAAAAATTTAAACATTCAGAGAGATAACACACTGCTTACTCAATGCGCCTCATCTGTAATTTACAGGTTGTTATTGCTGGCATCACTTTAACACTCCATACTTACTTAAAAAATGTGCCCCTTTCCTAAAGCTTTAGACAGATCATCTAATTTCCTTAACACTCCATCTACTCAGTCCAGCCAGCAGCACTCAGTCAAATGCTGTTACTGGAGCAGAACAAAATATGTTCTTGTTCTATCATAAATGGGAGACTGCTGAGTCCAGAACTGAAACATAACGGTGCAGGCAGGGGCTGATGCATTTGTCATCACTTAGATTTCTGGGTGAACTCCTCTTTAAATGCATAATCATATTTCTGAGCATGGGAGATATGCAAAAGCAAGCAAGGAGTCAGCTACATCAGATCTGGCCAAAACCACCAGATACCTTCCTTCCTCCTTTGACTATGAAAAAACGTGATTCTTCATGTAAAAGTAAAATTAAAAATATTTCAATTTGAAAATTCCCTAGTATGTCTTATGTCAATTGTGGCTCAAACCTCTCATGCACTCCATTTTCCTTTGCACACCTTACTCCTTCTCTGAGCCACGATTTCCAGCACAGTGTACTTTTTAATCAGAAGGATATTCAACTTTCTCCACACCAAAAACACCCTATCAGTATCCTTCTGAAAGCAGACATCTTTCACAAACAACTCCAAATTAAATTGGAAAATAGTCCCACTTAAAAAGTAAGCAAGCAAACAAAAACCCAAAAAAGTCCCTGAACAAGCCCTGTCTTGGGGGAGAATGACCAGGCACTGAATTGAGGGTGTGATCAAGCAGCGATGACCCTGGAGACTGGAAATCTTCCCAAGGGATTAAGAGATCTTTAAACATAACTCCCTCCACATCTACAGCCAAAATTTGAACTTAGGCCTTCAGAAGTGAAACTCTAGTCTATTCACCCCAGCAGTCTTGTGTTAAGGCACCACGTGAAGCATTTGACTTTTCAGGCTAAGGCTTTCCATGCCTGTTGATGGAGAGCTGCAACGCGGATGGTGCCAGTGCGGAGGAGCTGGGAGGTCTTTTGAGGAGGCAGTTAGCAACAAGCTGACACGTGCTGATACTTGCACAGTGTGTGAGGGTGAAAATGCAGGTAAAGTGAATAAAGCATGAGCCCACCCACATAGGGGGGGCCGTGAGTTAATGAGGCATGAACAGTGTAGTTGCCTGCTTGCAGTGCCCTGCGGCAAAGTTACCCACCAGAAGTACCTATCCAGCTGGCAAGGCTTTTGGGTCCCTTGAAGGATTCCTGCTCAGCTGCCAATTTTCCTCCCCAGGAAATACATAAATAGCTGGTGTGTGTTTGATCACACAACAGAAATATCTTGCTATAGACATATGTGTGTCGAGTCCCCTGACTGGGGAGGAAGATGATGTATGTGAATCTAAATAGCAGATGAAGTATATAAATTCACATATGATTCATATGTGCTTTCCTCCATGTGACGTACAGGGCTCATGGATCTTGTTTGTGCCTTACCTGGCCTTGTGATAGGCTGCATAGGTCAGTTTGGGAAGGGTTTGGGATCTTTAGCTTCAAAGGAAGGAAAGAAGAAAAATCTCCAACAGACCTGAGATTCTGGAAAGCTGCTGCATCTGTCTGAAGTAAAGCACAGAAAGCACACTGTGGAACACTGAACATGGTATTTTTCTTCCATTATTTCTGAAAAGGCTAATTAATGTCTTTGCCCGTGCTGCAGAAATCTGTGAGACCAATCTATCAGGAATATCACAGGGACTGGTGACATACAAGCAAAAAAAAAAAAAAATCAGCTTTCCATTCAGTTCACATCTGTATGGTTCCTACTGCTAGAACCAAGATAGTTTGTTTGGGTTTTTTTCCCCTTTGATTTTAATAATGATGCAGAAAATGAAAACTATGTAGCGCACACTCTCCAAGACAGAGTGACAGACACGATGTCTCCTCTTCCCTACAACAGCCTTTTGGGGCCACACCATTTCTGACCGTTCAAGAGCACAGCTTTAATGACAGTGTACACAACTTGACAAGTAATAAGTACGAGATGGTGAAGGAATTTTCTTCTCCTTCTTTGTTATTTTTTCCCCCCTTTTAGTTAGCTCTGTATCTACATAAACAAGTTGTATCACTGACTTTGCCAGCAGATGATCTTTTCCATCTGGGAACAATATTCCATTTAAACCAAGCAGTTGGAAAATCCTTGCAAGAGACAGGCAAAACTAGCAATAACACATCATTCTTAAATGTACTATTTTTAAAAAAGACTCAAAGAGAGGGAGAGAGAGAGAAACTAAGGGACTGACATGGGCCATGGGCTTTCAGTGAGAGTATCATGATTTATTTGATTTATTCCCAGTTTGGACAATTTCTTGCAGCTAAAACTGAGGACCCGGGCTCCCAATTCCCTTCTTCCCATGCTCCAGGAAAAGGGAAATGAGAGGAAAAGACCTGCAAGTTGGACAATAAAACTAAAGCAGTTTTAATGAAATAACAATGATAATAACAAAGAAAATACTATTAGTAGGGAGTTAATAAAATATAAACAAATACAAGAAAATACACCCCTACCCCTTGATGACTATACATCACCACAGATTCTGCAGAATAGGTAGAGGGAAGGATCCAGGGCCAGGAGGGAGCTGGACTCAGGAACTGAATTCAGGAATGCACAGATTCAGGAACACAGGCAAAAAAAACCCAAACAAAAATACAGACGAGGTCCTCCAGAATGTTGGCCAGCAAAGAAGAGAATGATGCCCCTATGATTACTCAGTTTTATACAGAGTGTGATGTATATGGGAGGGAATGGTTTAGTGTTTGATAGGAATGGTTGGACTTGATGATCCAGTGGGTCTCTTCCAACCTGGTGATTCTATGATTCTATGAATACTCTCTTGGTCACCTGTCCTCTCAGCTCCTCCCTGCAGGTGCAACCCTTTTTCATCCTTTTGACTTACAGCATTCTATCAGCTCAGGGTGGCCTTGGCTTCTATACGAATAAGTATAAACAATGGCCTTTCTATACACCAATGCCCCATGCTATCACTTTTAGAGAGAAACATTGTCTAAAAACCATGCAGTTAACTTCCAGAATATGAGGTCACTGAGGCAAGACTTAGCTGAAGTTAGATAACTGATTCTACTTTAGCTCAAACCAGAATGAAAGGAAATCAGCTGCCTTTTTCCTGAAGTGACAGAAACCCTCACTTTGCCCTGGCATGGCTTGAAGCTTGGAGGAACTGGATGAGCAAAATTAAATAATCTATCACAGTCACTGATTGCTGTCCTTCGTATTTCAAGTAAGATGCTCCCATAGCTGCTTTGCGGGGCACCTCTGCCTCTTCCCAGCAAACAGTACCTGGCGCGTATTGGAGCAAGGGCTGCAGAAGAAAGGGACAGTGCTTGACCTACCCCCACCCAAGGTTCCCACACCAGCTGCACCAGCTGCTGGGGAGAAGCAAAGCTGAGCATTATCCTCCTCATTTCTCTTGCAGGAGCACAGTGGGCAGGCGAGCAGCCTGCCCCATGTGAGGGAGGGAAGATCTCTTACTCCAGCATTGCAGGAGTCAGTGCTCCTCCCTATACTGTGAGAGGATAGGAGGTGTGGAATTGTGCCCCTAGCCTTTCTCCAAAAGCAAATGCTTTTCTTAATCAGTTCAGTATAACAATGAAGCTTCCCACTCAGGCAGAACAGGAGTCCTTTCAGATGCACTCAAAGCTAAGCATCTTCCTCCAATTCATTGCTGCAGAATGGCACCACAAACTACAAGCAAACCCACAGTTTTTTTCAATTGGTGCTGGGAAGCCCTTACCTCAGTGCATCACCATTGGAGCTTTACAAACTCTATGAAAATCATTCTCTCTTGTTTCTTAACAATGATGTGAAGCCATGGCATAAGGCAATCAGTAACTGACCGCAAATACCAAGCTTCAATATGTAACTTGTGTGATGTATTCTGACAAGTTTCCATAGATTTTTTTTTACTGATGCTTAAACTCACTACAATGTCCTTAGGCACATAGATGTAGTAGTCCCCAGAGGGATTTCGTGACATACTGCAAGGTCTCTAAGACAGTCACAGGCTACCTTGGGCTGACCACAGAAATGGGAATAAACAGGAAGGTTACAAGGTCATTCACAAGCCAATAATCATGTTTCTTTACCCATTTTCCAGGATAACCTGACTAAATACTTTCATCTTGTTAGAAGTACCTTGATACAAATATCTATTACAAAATTTTCTGTTGAGGTAAACTTCTAGAAAAGTTCAGCAAAAAACTTCTTGTGAACTGAGTCAATGTCTGGAGGACAGGAGGGAAGAGGTATTCAGATTTTCCTGCCAATTCTTTGTATAAATTCAGCAAACAATTGCTCTTTACTTTCAGCCAATATATAAGTTCTTTGTGTGTTTTTGTTGTGGGGGAAGACTGAAATTTCCTAATTTCAGTGATTCAACCCATCTTTGTCAACAAGAGGTTTCAGCCCTGACAAAAACTAAAATAAAGTATACCAAATAAAAAAAAACATGGACATAAAATTGTCATTTCCCCAAAGCTTCTTTCAATTCCAGCTTCTCAGAAAACTACCTAAACATTAAAGCTGCTGCCTCTCAGAGAAACTAATTATAACTCAAAAAAAAAAGGAAAAAAAAACCCCATCCCATATGTCTAACTGAATATATAAACTATAGTTATGTCATTAAAACTATCAACATTTCTGATGGCAAAGGAATCACAAGGCAAGAATGGATATGTTGGACACCATCAGGCTCCCATCAGATTATTCACAATAAAAATGCAGTCATCACCAAAAGAATCTAATCCTTGTGTGTTTCCAATGATATGGATCATATGTGCATGCTGGTATTTTTGAGCCCCAGCAGAGCTGAAAGTGTCAGCAATTCATTGTTTAGTGTCTGGACTGAATTGACTCTTCGAGCTCCTTAATGACACACAGACGGCCAATGCTTCATATACCGAGGCACGTTGATCGCCATCCAAGTAAGTGTAAGCTTTCACATAGCTGTAAAGAAGGATCCTCCTCACACAGTCCAAGGAACTGTTCACAAAGGCTCTATTTAATCAGCCCAGCTCCATTTTAGTGGTGTGGGCATAGCAAAACAATCACCCTTTTAAGAAAAACTATGTCCTGGAATCAAAGAAAGCCAGTGGGTGCTGTGAGGAACACAGGCAGCAGAGGGTAGATACGCTTTCTGGCCATAATTTATCATGAAACAGAGTTGCTACCTCTATAAGTACAATTGCACAGCCCTAAAGAAATCATGAGAGCATATTTTTCGAATAACTTCAGTCATTCCATAGTCTAACCTGGCCAACAAAGAGCTTGATAAAACAAATTCTTCTGTGAGCAGCTGAGCTAAGGAAACTCAGTTGTCTATGTATTTTAGTTACATATCCCCACACTACTGCTGAAATTAGCCTACCATAAGCCCTCCTCCCCATCACAATATTCTCAGATTTTCTGATGCTTGCTCATCCTTTAAAAACAGTCACATCCTTGAAAAAATACAGTGCATGATATCTTTTAGGTATCCCTTGCTTGTTGCCATCACCTACTCAGCACAGTGATCTTGCTTATTTCTATTTCCCTTCAGATACCCTGCAGTTCCCCTCTGACTCCTTGCACATGTCCAGTGACATGTCTGGCTCACACAAAATCTTTACTTTTCTATTACTTTGAGGCAAACAAGAAACGGCCTGTGCTGTAGCCGGTTTAAAGCTACTCACACAACAACAGGGCAGATGGGTTTTGTACATTGGGGCAAACAGAAAGTGCAGTGGATGGGTGATCTCAGCTTTACCTTGAGGGGATATCAATCAAGCCTTTGGAAAATTTCCACCAGTCTTCACGAAATTCATAAAAATGGTAATGTCTTTGAGATGCTTTTCTTTCTTTCCAGATTGGCTGAAATTTGCTGACAGTTTGAAAGTTAAGGAGAGGAGCAGGGGGGAACCAACAGATGGACAGGCAGCCACTGTGACTGTAAAGGCCTCATTTCCCTAGAAAACCAGACTAAAAATAGAAGAAAAATACAGTGGCTGACAGATTTAATTAACATGAACATAACAAGGATTTTAGTCCACTAACCTTCTTACTAGTCTAACTATCGCATGAAAGGTTTGGTCTTTGTCCCAAAGACTCTGAATTCCTAAGCAAAAGACCCTGTTACCCACTGCTTCTTGGCTTTATCCAAGAGTTGCCTTTAATACACAGAAATCTCTTAAACTTAAGGGTTTTTTTTTATCCTTCTCTCTGTTTATTTGTATTTAACTTGGAAGAACTGCAGATTGGATGAGGATATTAAGACTCACATTTGAAACAATGCATTATGCATTAAGGATATAAATCAAAGCCATGATGTCAGTGGAAACTCTCTCATTAAATTCAATCAGTTTGAAGTGTCAGTTAATAGAGCTTTGAAACACTTGGTGAGAAAGTGTCAGAACACCTCATGTGGCTGAGGTCTTCCAGGCAGCTTATCTGGGCCACCCTTTGTGGGCTGGATGCTAACAAAGTAAGATATGCTCAGCACAATGCAGTGCCTTGCAGGAACATTAACCTGAAGGAATCACACAGAATCACAGAATAACCAGGTTGGGAGAGACCCACCGGATCGTCGAGTCCAACCATTTCCACCAATCTCTAAACTATGCCCCTAAGTACCTCATCCACCCTCACCTTAAACACCTCCAGTAATTTAGCTATTAGAGCTGTTTCTAGCATTAGAGCAGACAGTGGTGCCTCCACTTACAAGAGATACAGTCTAAAAATGGAATATGCCCTGATACCATTAATACTAATAAATATCCTCCTTTGCTCAGTCTTTGGGATTAAAGTTCCTGTGTTTGTCCATTTAGCCTAGGCAGTAGCCTTGGATTTTTAACACCCTGACCACAGATTAGATACGTTTTTCTTCAGTAATTCAGCACAATCCTTAAGACACTCCCTTGACTGTTAAATGACCCTCTAGAGAAACCTTTTCAAGTGAAGTGGAATTTACCCAATGGAAAAAGCCAGTACAAGTCCCATCTAAAATTCACCTGAACAAGCCCAACTCTCTCAGCCTGTCTTCATATGGGAGGCGCTCCAGCCCTCGGATCATCTTTGTAGCCCTCCTCTGGACCCATTCCAACAGCTCCATAATCCTTCTTACCTTGAGGATTCCAGAACTGGACACAGTACTCCAGACGAGATCTCACAACAGTGGAATGGAGGGGCAGAATCACCTTCTTCGACCTGCTGGCCATGCTTCTTTTAACTCAGCCCAGGAGGAATGGGGAGAGTGGTTATTGGTGAAGACTGAGGCAAAAAAGTTGTTAAGTACCTCAGTCTTCTCCTCATCTGTTGATATGTGATCACCATTCCCAACCATCAGTGGAGGTATGTTCTCTTTGACCTTCCTCTTTTGATTGACGTACCTTGCGAAGTTCAGTTCCAGCTGCGCCTTGGCCTTCCTGACCCCATCCCCACACAACCAAGCGGCGTCCCTGTACACGTCCCAGGTTCCCTGTCCCTGCTTGCACTGCCTGGGCAGTGTCCTCGTCTTCTTTAGTTTAACCAGCAGGTTTTGACTCAGCCACAGCACTCCCTTCCTTTTTCTACCTGATTTTCTGTATATGAGAACTGTGCTTTCTTGAACATTATGGAAAGTATCCTTAAATATTTTCCAGCTCTGTTCTGCTCCTTAGTCTCGGAGAACTGTGCCCCAGGGGGTCCTACTGGGTAAATCCTTGAAGAGCTGGAAATCTGCTTTCCTGAAATTTAATGCACTGACTATACTCCTCACCTGTCCCATATCCCTCTGGACCTTGATCACTGCAGCCCAGGCTGCCTCCAATCCTAATGTCACTGATGAGTTCACTTGTATTGGTGACCATCAGGTCCAGTGTTGCACCTCCTTAGATGGGGTTCTCTAACAGCTGGGCTAAGAAGTTATCTTCAATGGTCTCCAGGAGTCTCCTGCATTGCCTGCAGCTTGCCATGCTACTTTTTCAGCATATATTGAGGTGGTTGAACTTGCGAGTATGAAGCGTCCTGTAGCTGGATGAAGATGACTTCATCAGTTGGGTCTCCTTGATCAGGTGGCCCGTAGTATACACCAACCACTAGGTTCCTGTTGGTTCTTCTGTCTTTAATTTTGACCCACAAGCTTTCAACCTGTTCGCGGCTACTCTTCAACGACAGTTCTTCACATTCTATCCCTTTCCTGAGATAGAGGGCAACACCTCCACCCCTCCTTCCCAGTCTGTCCCTCTGAACAGCTCATAGCTGTTGACAGCCACAAATTTATCCTCCAAATTTGTCCTCCAAATTTATCTTCTCAGCTGACTGGAGAGAGTATGGGGAGTTCTCTGTCACATGAGGCATGCCTGCCTATTGGGTCTGAGACAGGGAGCATAAGGTGTTATTCCAGTGGTCAATCTCCCTTTCACACTCCCTCATGGTCCTCAGCCTGCTCATCTTCTCCTTGAGTTCTGTCACCAAGTGTAAGAGTTCCTCCACCTAAGCACAGGTGAATTCCCCACTGGTGTCTGATACCAGTGCAAGAGGTGCATGCCCTGCAGCCCAGCATCTGTGTGGCAGCGTGCACCCACTGGGGCTCTGTTTGGGAGGCTGCATGGGTCATAGCTGGGACAGAGCTTGGAGCAGCCTTAATTTTTTTGTCAATTGGCCACCATGGTTCTCTGGTCCTTCTGGCTGAGCTCCAGTGCCCTCCCTGCTTGTCCTGCCTGCATGAACTGCCACACAAACTGCAGTGTCCCTTGTCAGCCACCACATGGCACCTGTTGCTTCCAGGAGTCAGGAGCCACCCCCCACTCATTCCTTCCTGGATTTCTTGGGCTTCCCCACTCAGGTAACAGCCTTTTAGCTTGGATCTAGCGCCAGGCAACAGCACTAACAGTCCCTACTGCCAATTCTCACTGAAGTCAACTGAAAAGCTGAGGGAGAAGGTGACATAGAGGGAAAAGAGACATTTGAACAGTGGGCAAGTGGACACTGGATGAATATTTCACTAGAAACCTCATGACACTTCTCCTTGATGAATGCTCAGACCATCTCTACAGGAAATACTGAAAGATGAGGCAGCCTCCAACTTTAAATGACTTTTACGTCAAATCCCAGGTAATGCCAGCAGCACTACAAAGCCCCTTTGAGAGCCTCACTGATGCAGAAATTTTCATCTCCCAGGAGAGCAGGAGTTCCTGAGGAACCAGGCCAAGAGCAGTTTCCTCCTAAACAGTAGTAATATCAGAAAGTCTCCTGGCCATCAGAGAGAAACAAGTGGGCCAAGGACCTGGTCACTGGACTGCACTGGTCCACGGAATGCTGCTCAGGTTATGAATCATGGAAGCAAGTCAGTCATATCCTGTTATGAGAGCACTGTTTATTTTTCTTTCTCCTTCAGCCCTGAACCTCTGTGCTGTGCCTGCCACCGAGTCTGCCAGCTGCGGAGGTTGTAAGGTGGACGCTTGTCAACAGGAACTGAACTATAATCACCGATTCATTTCACAGCGGCTCCTGAAGAAGCCACCAATTAGCAACCATTTCAGAGAGCAGCCAGGAACCTGCAGGGCAAAATATTTTCCAGGCTCTGGCTTTTTCTGCTGATGGGAATACAAAGCAGGAGAACGTACAATTCTGATTTTGTAAACTCTCTGTAGCCACTGGCCTTACCGAGAGGTAAAAGGCTGGCCACAGACAGCGGCTGAGGAAAACCAAGCTCCCCATCTGGTACACACCACATTTGAGGTAATTTTGGTATGCAAAATTATTTGATAGAGAAATCACGTTCTGCCACCATGTCAGACTAAGGTTGTATGATACACTCTGGAGCAACAAACTTAGTAATTTTGAGCCCAAGAATTTTGTAGGTCATTTTCTGGTTGAAGACAACAAGACAGTAAAAAGCGTAGTATTTAAATTGCATGATGCAAGGAAAGAACTGTAGCCTCTACTTGTGATGTTCATCTCATGCTCCTCAAACAAAGATTAAATGAGGAAGCCTTGGCTAATCTAAGCACAGTAGGAATTTTACCAGGGCCTTCCATGGGAGGAAAATTTCATTGCACAGCTATGGTAGCATCATCCCAGCCACTGCTATTTTACAGGATGCCAGCAAATCTACCATGAGTGATAGTATTTTTCCAAGACTGCTCTTATTAAAAGTGAAATCTTGGCTTGTCCAGACAATACAACTGTGCAGAGGTTAACTTGAAAGGAATTGTACTGAAGATCCCAGTGCCTCTCAGCTAGAAGATGCAATTAAAAAAATATATAATTTTAAATAACTCCCAAGGTTGTGTCCTCATTGCTGCAGGACAGTGGGAAGGCAGATATATAAGGGACTTGTCTTTCCTTCTTTAAAAAATGCTTTTAATGTTTAAAAAAGCTCTCTTTTGTGAAATTAGCCATTTAGAGCAGAAAAGTCCTAGGACTTGTACAAGTAAGCATGCCCGGTCAGAAGCAAGCTTTAGGTTAACTGGTACACACAGCAGAGAACTGAGTAAGGCCAGAGTTTCTGTAAGGAAACAGTTGCACAAGATACCCCCTTTGAAACACATTAAGATCCATTCTTCCTGCCCTGGACATAATTTCCTCTGACCTTAGCAGGACTGAGCGCACAGGGTACACACTTTGCAAAGCCTTTCTGCTCCCCTTGCACCACAGAGGAGGATCAGGCCTGGATCCAGGCATTCAGGGACCTCCTGTGAGGGCTGTGGCTCCCCACGAGACAAAGGGTGCTAGCAGGCAGACAAGTAGCATAGCAAGCTTAGCAAAATATATTTGTATCAAGCCAGAACCACCTTGCCCCCACCAGCCAATTTCACAGGCATTTTATAGAGCGCCTTTTGTCTTTTTGTGAGTCTCACTGTCAAAGTATCACCCTGATGCTTTCCACTTTAAGCCTGGCTCAGCACAAACCACGTGAGGCAGTCTTTTATCTGAAAATTAGTACCTGATGAACTTTTTGAGGAAGAGAGGCTATGACATCAGAGAGCATGCTGTCATCACTTGCCCAAAATTCTCCTTTGGGAGGTACTAACATACCAGTGCTCTGGGGATCCTCTGCCCTTCTCAGGGAGAGACCATAACACAAGTATAGCCGATGAAGTGGTGAAATTGAGAAGAGTGTTGTTTATCCCACATGCTCTGGAGAATGCTCTTGACCACAAGCTGAGGCTAAGCAGCAGCTTCTAAAAATCAAAGGATCGCCTGCATAAGGAATAGCAACTTTATGCACGCTGTCTGCTTTCTCAGGCCAGCTAAGGTTTGTAATGCTGTCAGTAGAGCAGCAGAAGTTTTCTAGCACTGTCTGTATCACAACAAAAAGCCCCAGTGTCCTTTGCCAGGTCATCCTCAGGTCACCGGACGGGCTGGCTCAGGATGGCTCGCAGCACTTCCATTCCCCAAGCACTGTGCACTGTCCAGCTTATCCCAAATTCAGAGGCCTGACCCCATGTGGGCTGCAGCAATTATGACAGTATTTACAAGGCTGACTTAAGTTCAGTTTCATCCAATATCTCTGCTAATGTCACATCCACCCCGACTGGAAACCTTCTGCTTCCCATTCCACTGGAAGCAGTACGGTCTTCTTGCTGATTTTTAAACAAGATGAAGAAGCAGGCAGAGTAATGTTGCATTTCTAGCATCCATTTCTCAAAATGTGTGTTAATATTAAAAAAACTCTAGTTACTCCAAGTTTACATCAGTATTTCCTTCACCTCAGTAAGTGCCTCATCTAAGAGAAGAGAGTGAATATGAGAAAATCTGGCTCCCCTTGTACTGTTAATAGAGTTGAAGAATTTGACAGGTGAAAAAATAGTACCTGCGTAAGTGGCTTTACAGGTAAAAAAACCTCCCTCAAACAAATTACAAGAAGCATAGTTGTTACTAGAAAAAAATGAATACGGTTTCCCTGTTAAGGAGCTGTAGAACTCTACAACTCTACAAAGCAACAGTCTGGGGCTGTATGACAGCAACCTACTTACATACCAGCAATACGCTCTGGTGGGTAGCAGATAAGACAAACATTAGATAAAGGATCAACATCTCCCTCTAAGAATTTATGTATTCAGTCAGAAAGTCTTTATGTACCAGGCCTGTTAGGAAAACACTCATTTTTTAAAAACATACTCTGATAAAAGCTTAGTGCTATATAACCCCAAAGCCTACAGAGCTGCATTTCACTCTCTGTTTTGCCTTGGGGAAGTCTCATCACTCAGTTTGCACAATGTAGATGGATAATATAGATAAACGAGGAAACGAGAAAAAGTTAGAAAAAATCTAGGATGAGAAAGCTATTTATGCCAGCTGGCTCTGTCATTCCTTAGAGATAGGGAAGCAGCAGCACTCCATGAACAGTAATGATAACAAGACCCCAAGTCCATCTTGCTTTTGCTGTGTGCTTCAAAAAGTTGTCATTGTCTTTAACAAACACAGCTCAAAAATATTCAAATAAAATTTGCTCTTAAAACTATCCACTTTTCTACATCAGCTATATAGTATAACTAGGCTACATTTGGTACTTCCCTCATAAGGATCTCCCTGGAAGACAGGCAAGTGAAATTAGACTTTTTTCATGAATACCTGAAACTACAGGGATGCTTCCCTGTGACCCTGCTAAAATAACTTCAACCACGCTTCTTGCAGGCGAAGTCATAAGTGATCGCCGTTGCAGCACAGGACTTTGCCTTTATGAAGGCGTGTGTCATGAAAGTCATATGGACACCATGCTGATAGCATAGCTAAGAGTCCTCATTCTTCACTTTCTTCTCTAATTTGAAGTAATTCACAACAAATTATACATCCTAGACAGTTTCCACTGTGCTTGTAATTTTTAATCATTTCAAGTAAGCAAATAACTGACACAGATTCAGGAAGGGGCTGAATGGTGCAGTGAAAGAAAGGCTCACACTACTCAAAACAGGAAAGAACCATCCTCACAAGTATCATCATCTCAAGGTGACACAAAGTCAATGCCTCATCTGCCACAAACATAGATTCAACAGAAGTTTAGGAAGAGTGCATGGGGCTCAACATATGCCCCAGCACAAGTTCCAGGCACAACTCTAACGTCCTTCTAGATTTTAAGAAGCAGGGCTGCTGCCTCTTCTAAGTGATGTAGAACAAGCCATTCCGGAATTACTCAGGAGACAGGCTGCTGCATACTGAGCTACAACAGGCAAGAACTTGATGCTACTAACCAGTCAAAAAAAGGAAAACACAAGATACAAATCAAAGATCAGTGACAGCTTTGGAAATCAGCTAGTTCATTGCATCCTGCCAGCCCAAAAATCTGTATCACCTCAAACCCAGAGGAACTGTCAAAGTCATTATTGAATAACTAAGGAAAACAAAGTATTGACTTCAAGTTCTTTGTGCTTATATATCCCAGGTTTCATTTTCCAAGCTGCAATATTTTCCTTGCTTATGCACATGCAATACCTCAGGAAGCCTTTCCCCATGAGTCTGCTCATATCAGTGATCATTCTGGTGGCCATACACAGTATCCCTGTTATATAAAAATTCCTTTGTCAAGAAATAATTATTTCCTTTACTATCACATCCATTCTTCGGAAAAAAAAATTAACCAAAACAACTATGTTCCTATTAATTTTGTTCATTCTAGTCTTCATACACATTTCTGGCACCAACTCACAAAATTAATAGATAACAAATCACTTAAAATTCAGGATTGCATGAACACTAGTGCAACTCCTGGGCCCAAAGGCTGAAGTATTACTCCAGAAAAAATGTCCTGGCTTCTGTTACTAGTTTGAACCACAGTCTACAGCATGAAGATGGCAACATTAGCAGTGGGGATTTGGACAAAATTTATCTTTGAGGAAACACAGATGTAATCTTGTTAAAGCAAACAGATCTTCTTTTATTGATGAAAAATCTAATCCGTGATACTGATTTCAGTCCACTTAGAAGTCCAGATAAGCATCTGGTATAAATCAGTCTGATTCCTTTGACTTCAGTAGGATTATAATGCTCAAAGCCAGTTGAAGATCTCACCCATTGACCGAGGAATGTTTACTTATTTTAATTTAAAGATGGCAAATACTGTTAGCTTTAAGTTTTCAACCAAAGACAGAGGGGAGCTGAAAAAAAATACTTTTTCTAAACAATGTAAGAAAGAAAACGAGATATTATTTCATCTCTCCCTGAAACATTCAGTTCAAATTAAAATTAAAAGACTTAGACTTACAAATATTTTAACTTTTCTTAAAAAAAACCAAGCAAGCGAGGAGGCCGGCAGGGGGATGGAGGAGGGGCATAAATCTCTGTGCTTAATAGTACTGTGTCAAAATGGAAAGGCAAAGTTGTGCTTTGAAAACACTGACATTAATTATTTCATTTAGGGAACAACAGGGGAAACTTCTTTTTAAAGAACAACAGGGCAAGTAGTTCTACTCTACGTGATGTGTAATTTTTCAAAAACTCATTTTCAGACTCAATACGAACTGGCCAGGGGGGCAGAAATGTGTCCTTTCAAGCAGTAGCTAGTTTGTGCTTTTCATGACAACAGGAACAGCAGCAAGGGAACATCACAGTCTCATTCATCTCAGCTGCTCCACTTTCAGAGTTTGTCCTATACTTCTGATTCCATTGTAGCATGAAATAGACTTACAGAAATATAATATTAGCAAATGTAGGAATTTAGAGAGAATCTGGTTTCCCAGCTGAACTGTGGTTGATAAAGACACAGGGGATACAACCATTCGTGTTGCACAGGAGTGTGCATGCTTAGCTGTTGTGTTCATCTCCTATGTCACTAGCTGTGGCAACAGATACTTGCACACACTGCTCCCAATGCAGCCACAGGACACAGGAACCTTGGCACAGTGATGTGCAGCTGGCACTAAGTGTGTAGCTCAGTCTCCAGACTAAGTTACCTGCAGGTACGGGTCCAACCAGCATCAAAACACAGACTCCATACAGTTCAGCAGCAGCAGCAGGAATAGACTGCTATGTCCACTGCAAGCTAGAGGTTATCCAAAACCTTTTACCAGTGGGAGGGGCCTGAACACTTGCTCTTTCATCTATTTCTGATGACTGACAGCCAGAGGTAAGGTGCTGCTTCTGAGCAAAGAGGCCTTTGAAAATCTCACCTGTTAAAATCACAGCCATTCCTAGTCCAGCCTATCTGTGCTGTGCTCTTCAGCCTCTGCTTTCTTGTCTCCCCTGTGCTACAGCAGATACGGTTCGTTGCACTCATCTTCTTTCCCTCCCTCACCATGCACCTCCTCAGGCCACAGCCAGATGTTTCTTCCCCCTCTTTCCCTGCTTCTTGCCTACATCAACTCACATCCAAAGTACAGGATGTCACTCTATATAACAGTCAATGTATTTTATGAATATATATAAAAAAACCCCAAATGTGTTTGTTCAAAATAAAACAAGAATTTGGATAAAACAATCTCTTCCCCTCGCCAGAAACTGACATGGATTCCCTGGAAGCACTGTAAGGTCTTGCCTATAGGTAAAAAATATCCAGTGCCCAAATTACTTTTGGGTTCTCCTTGGTATTGGCTTGACAAAAGTTTCATTCAATCAAAATAACATTTCTTTTGTTACATGGTACATAGGCTGATGGCAATTGCAAGGATACTCATACCAGGGACTGTGCAGACTCTGGATGTGTGTGGCCCTTACAAACAGCTGAATTCAGCAGACACAAACCCTCAAGTACAACAATAGCAGCTTGGCATTGCTTATTTCTTTTTAAAAGCAGAGTTTATTACCTCCTCATAGCTGGTCCCTGGGTAGTATCAGCCATCTGAAATTTGAGCCTATTTCTAGGAATTTAATTTTACTAGTTATATTTTCGTTCACTCTTCAGAGTTAGAAAGCTAGTAAAAACCAAAACTGAAGTCTGCTCTAGCATCCTCCAAATGACATTTTGCATTTGACTGGTACCCTCTCCTTTTAATTTTGTTGCCAGGTGTTTTCCTTCATAATGGATCAGTTTCATATTGCCTTTCCAGAGCTTGTTTCTGACAAGGAATTCTAATTTGAGGTGACATGCAGATTCCCAGCAGATCTTATCCTAAAAAGGGCTCAGTAGGGGTGCAGTCAGCTCTCCTGAAAGAACAAAACCATCATTTTTAATATACAAGACAAAAGCACCAGCCATTTAGCCCTAAGAGACAGATTTTCAGTAGAAAACAAGTAAATCTTGGCATCAGCTTTGAGACATAGTAGTAACATTTATTCATATTGAACTAAATGGGAATCACTCAGTTAAAAGAGAATAGATTTGTGTTAGCTGGACAGTCAGGAGAGACCCTAAACATACCTTCGGTTTTTTGAGGTTTGTCTCTTTTTTGTTTATGCCAGTCTTTATAGAATGGCTTAGCTGTAGCCCAAGACATTGGGCTCAGCTGTAGCCCAAGTATTGTTATTTCCCAATACAAAGTGCTATTCCAAATCCCAAACACGGAGAGTGAAAAGGAAAGGAAAACTGATTAATCAAAAAGCTTTTGGAGAACACTAGAACAAAAGAAATGAGGAGGTGGTCACCCTCCAAAGCTTTCAGATAGATAAACTAACTTCAAGAGCAATATAATTTCAGTGTGTGTCCTGCCTTATCAAATACGCCTTGGTTGGGAGCATTAGTTTTACTACCCAGCTTTCAGACAAAGGTGGCTTTTCCAGCGAAGTGCAAAGGTTGCGCAGCAAACATCTGCCTGCTTGGGGAATAGTATCCCCAAACACGCCTGATCTCTGTGCACCACGGACATTGAACAACTGCAAAATCGATAATTTTCCAAATGGCTGAAGCAACGAAATTCACTGTCTAGTTGTCATATCTTCACAAATCTCATATCTGTAGTATTTATTTATTTTTTTAGTACCACAGTCTTGCAGTTTGTTTCTTCTATGAAAACTGCCTTGTATGTGCTCTTACAACACATTTATGCAAAGGGAAGCAAATAAAATTTCTTTATCGTTTGCATAATCTCATGTGTATTTATAGTTACATAAATTTTGATGGAAGTCTTTCCCTACCATTTTCTTTTTCCCAATACAGAGATAGTATAAAGAAATGTCCCAAGAAAAACCTGAAAATTTGCTATAGAGATTCACGTTTATTATGCCCCATTTGGACTGTTATCATGTAAGACCGAGTAACTCATTAGCAGAATTTTTAGAAAGAAAGAAGTAAATAAGGGTTTTCAAAAAAATGTTCAGGTCTGTTTTATCTATTATAGTAACATAAAACATGGCTTCACCAGAATTCAGGTTTCATTCCCTGTGATTTACATATTTTTTTTAGTATTTCATTTATCCACCAGTATTGTTTGGGTCAAAATTTGCCTTTTCATTCTAAATAATTTAAAACAAAAAACGCTACGTACCTAGAAATTTCTGAACATCATCTTCCATTACACATACATTAGGCATTTCATATTTATTTCCCCAAGTCCCAACAATACATATGTCACCAAGATGTATTTGTTTCCCTGTGCATACAAGTTCTGTTGTTTGAGAGGTTATTGCTATTTAGACATCTAACTTGCACTGTGTTACAAGAGCCATTGGTCCACTAGCTGCCTAGCCTGCCTAGTGGGGCAAATACAGAAGAGATGTGCATCTGTTAATTTGCTGTGAACCTGAACAAGTCTTCTGAGGGCTGTGACTCCTGCAAAACTCCTCCCCAGATCTTTCCTGCTGGGCTCTATAAATTCAACAGTTTTGAAACAAAATGCTAGGGTACCTCTGTTTCTGATCTAATTGTATTTTGGTTAGTCACTTTCTGTCAAATTTGATGAAATTGTCATCTTCATACTACCATAATACATTTTTTTTCATCTTTTACATACAAAATACATATCTTTTCCCAGAAGAAATGGAAGTTGTGTTCCATGTCACAGTTCCCTAGGCTTCACTGCAAATTGTGACTATGATGGTGGTGGGTACTGTCTAGGTAGCAAAAACTAAAGTAGATTTACCAGATTTCCATTAGAACAGGATTTAGGAACCCATGTGACTTCAGCTACCCATGGAAAGATCACTCAGTTGTGTTGGTTAGCTGACTGGCAATTAAATTATATGTGGCGTGGTGAAGTGTAATTTAGATCTTGCAAGGATTTGATGCTTGTGTTTGTACATACACTGCTCAGTAGACAGCAGTATAACTCTGTGCAAGCTTCAGCATGTGGCAGCTGCCAATGTACTTCATATTTCTTTGGAGGGAAAGTTCTCTGCAGTAATGCAGAGAGTTGAAGTCCCACATTTAGTATGAACCTCACCCCTGCAGCTGGCTCCCACACCTCAAGAGACTTCCATCTATCATATCGTATCCATCTTTCCCTGGATGAGAAGCTCTCCCAAAGTGGCTAATCACTGTCACATCTGCTCTCAGTCAAGAGCCAGTCAGAGATTACACACATCTAACTCATTTAGACAATTGTATCATGTATTTCTGTTGATGGATGGACACCAAATATTTGGCTCCAAACAAGGATATGCTTCAGGCAGAAACATGCACAGTAAGGCCGCGATTCCAGATAGACTTTAAGCCAGGATGCATTAGTGGTCCCCTCCCCAGCATAGTGGCCACCACTCATTCCTGCCTCTCACCTGATTTTTTTGCTGGTGTCAATCCAAGTATTCCTGCAGCCTCACGGTCCCCATGATAAAAGAAGTCATCCAGTGAAAGATAATCTGATAACAAGAAAAAAAATAAAGTTAAGTGTCAGCACAGATGGGTTGTCTAACTTGTACCACTGCACCACACCACCAGCATGTACAAGGCCACCACAGAGGAGGTCACAGGACTCTGTGGGTAAGGGCAGGAAGGTAGAATGATCACTCCTTGTGATAATATCTAATGCCAAGGGAAAATTGATGGAGAGCTGTGCCACAGCCAGAGAAGGTGGGCAAAGCCCGCAGTGAGCAGCGAGTCAGAAGAGAGCCAGCCAGGCAGCACATTGAGATGAATTCTCAAAGGTACAAGAACATGCAAGTTCTTATTCATTTAAGTCTCACATGAATACCTGTGGCTGGTTTTCCTACTGTGCATGCTGCAAACAAATACTTCTGCTTGTGTATTACCTTAGTCTTACTGAAGTAACAGTGATTTCACCATACCTTGTAGATATTTCTTGTCCAATGGGTGTAGTAAAATGTAGTGAATCTGCAAGCTCTAGATTACCTTCAGAACCACCCAAGCCCTGCAGGGTGTTTCCTAGAGTATCCAAAGCATACAGGAATGTGCCCCAAAAAAGCTGCATGAGATAGGTTGAGACAGAGCACTGTGCATCAGAAGAAATGCGTGCAATAACTGTCTGGACCTTGAGCAGCCTGGGGAATTTTACATGTCGATAATGTCTTAGACAGAGGCAAGCTGCAGCAGGAGACATTTCAGCCTTTTGGTATCAACCCAGCGGGTTAAGCTGAAAACAGAAAGAATACACCAAATATTTATTTTTAAAATGAAATTTGAGCTGCCCACAGTCAGTTTTGCACTTGCTTTTCTATAGACACAAGAGGGTCAATATTTGCTATTCTCTGGCTCCAGTGGGCTTGCCACAAATATATATTTGCATGAAGCTCAGTATTACCAAGGTTTCTTGAAAGTAAGCCAGAAAAGAAAAATATACTCAGAGGTTTTATAAATGAGTGGGAAAGCTCTCCCCACACTACTAATTCTAATGGATAAGTGTTTTGAGGAACTTGCCTCACTTAAGTACTCTGTAAATATGACTTGCAATAAAAAAATGCAGTATTTTAGCTGTAGATCAGTCTGAGCCACACCATAGCTTGACTGTCAAAACTTTTGAAAAGATCCCCAGGACTGCAATTCTGTCATGCAGTGTTGATGCTGCAAGCCAGGATCAGCTGAAGAAATGTGGATTACATCTGCCTCATTGAATACTGTTATTATCATTATTACTTCACAGTTCATTTTTCCTTCCCAGCACAAGACTCTCCAAGCACAGGAATTCACTGAGCTCCTGGTAACTTGCCACACATGCTAACAAAGCTGGCATTTTTCATGGCTTGTTGGAGCAACATTGCAGCTGCTGTGCTTGTGGCCTTTGCTCTTCTGTGCAAAGCCCCCAGCCTCGCAGGTGGGCACGGAGAAGCCACACATTGACTATTGCCATGTTGCTCATTTCTCCCTTCCCCAAAGCCCTTCGCCTGCCGCTTGCCCCTTTTCACTTGCCCATTTACTGTGGTGAAGCACGTCTGCATGAGATAAGCCTCTTTGCAGCAAAGACCAGTGCTCCGCTCTCCCCTCCTGCTGCCTATTTCCCATAGGCACAGCTGTTTCCCTGGGTGGGCTTTAACACCCATTTCCACATCCTTGGTGGCAAACACAGGCACTGTGACTGTACCAGCTGCCAACAGTTGAGGCTTGCACCAATCACAGTAATAATACTGTAAGAAGCAGTTTGGGCAAGCACCAGAAAGATCTATTTATCATGTCCTACAGTGGGCATTCCCCGTGGCTACCAGCTTTTCTGCAGGTTTATATGAAGGGAAACATGTAACCCCTGTCAGCATTGCCTGTTGGCTCAGCTGGTAAAGTTTGTGCAGTGTTTATGTTGAGTAGTTCAGGCGTCTTGAAAGCTTCAGCAGCAGCCTCTTTAGTTCATTTTTTCATTTATGAAACATATGTTCTTTTACAGGCCAAATTATCACAGGCTGTTGGTG
This sequence comes from Clamator glandarius, assembly GCA_033459285.1. Lineage (NCBI taxonomy): Eukaryota > Metazoa > Chordata > Aves > Cuculiformes > Cuculidae > Clamator > Clamator glandarius. The sequence continues at coordinate 469,639 of JAUNZM010000614.1, read as the reverse complement.
TCTGCAGCACATCTTATTCCATAGAGCTGGTTTTTGCTTTGGCTGTGGCTGCCCATCACAGAATTTGCTAATTCTTCTGTTTTCTCCTGGCAGTATTAATGAGGTAAAGGCTCACTTTCATATTTCTGGTGTCTTGGTTTTAGCATATATTGGAAGGAACTACACAGCTCCTAAAAGTGCTAGAGATCGCTCAATTACTCATGAAAAAATCCACTTACTCTTTCTTTGCCTCCTTAAGAGCTGCTTTGGCAATATCTGAAGACAAGGCAAATCCTTTCACTAATTTACAACATGTTGAGTTTCTTTTTAAGGCATCCAGAAATGGAGAAGGAACACTCAGAACTACTGTGTCCTGTTGCCCAGCATCTCTGTTCACCTCCACAGAAGAGTGAAGTGTGGGTAAAGAAAATAATTACTAATACAGGTAATTATATACAAGGACTAAGAATCAGTAGAGCTGAAAATGGCTTTTAGACTTTTAGCCTTCACAGACTGCTGTGGTTTCTCTTTTCATTATGAACTTAACTAACTTAATTTTCTTGTTAGCCCCTTGTATTTCTGAACTATCTGTTGGAGAAGCCAGACAAAATAATGCTGCTGACTACATGTGCCCAGCAACCAATACCTAGCATGCCTGTGATATTTAAAAACCCATTCAACATTAATAGGGCCATATGTTCTTGGGGAATTTGCCCACACACTGTAAACTCAGATGAGCAATATAGGGGTAGGTGAAATAGTTTCAGGGTGAGGAACTTTGAGAAAGGCTACATCCATTCTAATGTATTTATGAAATGTTTAACTTAGGAGCTTACATGTGACTTCAGATACATGTTGTACATCTCAGGAATGACCCACCCATCCCTTTGCCCATGTTATAACCCATGACCAGAAAAGACAAAGTTATACCAAGACCTAATGCTGGAAGAGCAAAAGATAAAATTGGTTGGGGAGGGGGGTCATTGGGAATTTAACACAATACTCTTAGATCTCATGGTTGTGTCTCACCTCTCTGATGTTCAGCTTTCTCCTTCTGTGAAAACAGATTAATAGAACTTACCTATCCCACAGATGTGTTGAGACAACTTTGCTACCACATTTTTAAGTCCACATCTGAGAGAAGTTTTACAAAAGCAGACTATTATTAAAAGTATGGTCCTTTTGGAAAAGCAGTTAAAATAATTAGTTGAATATTCTAGTGTATTCTGCAGTCTTTTTTTTTTCCTTACACTGCTGATCTACATTGTATATTTTAAGACTGATGTGGCTACAAAACAAATAACATCTGCCCAAGAATTCTTCTTTCAAATAACACAAAAAAATTGGGCAGATGAAACAGAAGGAGGTCTTTGCCATCTCTTGGGTCTTTCCTTACTCATCAGATGAAAGCCTAGAAGACAATAAAATGGAGCAGCATAAATCATAGAAATCTGCATGTCATTGTCTCATTTGATGCTCCCTACAGAGAACATACATTTTATGGTTTTTAGTCATGATCTTTGCATGAGTAATGATTCCTTTTGTTACTAAGGATCTCTATTAGTGGCAAATTAATGTATGTGGATTCATTAAGCATGTTTTCCTTTGAATGTGTGGATGTTTTACTTCCTCCTCCTCAGAATACAAACAAATGCTGCTCTGCATCACTTCAGTGTGAATCAGTAGGGTTCTTTCAATCTTACAGCACAACCAGAAAACAAAAAAACTGCACTAATTTTTTTTAAAACATGTTAAAAATATCTCAAAACACACTTTGTCACGCACGCAGATCTTAGGAAAACCAAGAAGAAGGAGTAGTTTCAAAGAAGAGAAGGAAATTATTATCTATGTCTCCTAGCAAAAATGAGGATTTTGGTCCTTTGAGGATATTAAGTATGTATGAACCTCCCTCCCCTTTGATCTCTTCCCTGCACTGCCCAGCTGCCAGCCGAGGCCCCACTGGCTCTCACTTCATGCTTTTCTCAAACCAACAGCTGCCACTCAGCTACCACCTCTTCTCTAGTTTCTTCTCATTCCATTTTTCCCTGGCCACACACAGGCTTCCAGTTAGGGGTATATTTATTTGATATTATATAACTATCTTATCTTTCTTCTCTGAAAGAAAGCTACAAAATATAACTGATATATTTGCCCCACCCCCATGTCAATATTGAAAACATCTCTCAAATAATCTCACATTACGACCTAAAGAAACCCCTCCTGTGCATTTTTAAGTTACTATATACCTGACATGGCTTTTGCTTTAAGCCAAGAGACAAATCATGACAATAGGCTGATAATGTACAGTCAAGCATAGCTTTGACTTTCCTGGCTGAACTGTTAGAAGCTCGTGTCTGAAATCCAGTACTTATGTAAACAAAAAGGAGAAAAAAAAAAGAAAAAAAAGAAAAAGAAAAAACCTTCCAGCACATTTCCTATAAATCTTGTAGCACTTACCCTGAAAATCAGAACAGTTCCTTGGGTGAGTTTGTAATTAGAAATTTTCATTTACTTCAGAGAAAAAAAGCAACTCCACTGCAGCCTTTCTGGTCTGTCAACTGCTTAAATATCTGCAATTATATTTTTACCGAAGAAGACTTGTTATGAATCCACTGGAAAAGAGCAGTCTCACTCCTAGTCAATGTATTCCCTTGATGCTTATGTAGCAAGCCATTAATATTTTCAAATTATTTGATCTCAAATCTTTTTATGAACAAAAGACAAATGACCTCTCTTTATCAGCATCAGCATGAGACATCAAGTTTTTCAAATACCATAACAAAAATATTCAAATATTTTTCCCCCACCCTCTGTTTCTTAGACTATCTTAACAGTGACTGTACAGACGCATCTAAAATTACTAGGGAAAGTCATTTCTCACCTGTCACTTTGCCAGGTTTCACTGTGAAATGTGTTTTCATAACTCCAGTATGAAACTCTGGAAGTTGGAATCAAAGAGAGGGATATTGATTTGCAGTCAGAGTGCAGCAAAGCAGTTCACTGTGGTTATAGTTCATCTTATCCTGCTTGTTTGGGGCCTAGACTAATGTATTATCTGAAAGACCAGATAAGAAGCAATAAGGAAAGTTTCCTGGGAGAGCAGAGCACCCATATGTGCCCCCCTGTGCTTTGCAGCTGCCTGCAAGCTGAAGTGAGAATTTTGAAGAGCAGCAATTGCAATTTTGTGATAGTGCTCAGGCATTTGGGTTTTTTCACGTTAAATTAAAAAAAAAAGAGGTAAGACACTGAAGAGTCAACAACTATGATACTGAATGATAAATCCTATGTGTGGTTTTAAGAAAGTCACTGTCAATTGTTTTTTCAGGAAGGCTTATACATTTTAGCAAAAAAGGAAACTGTTTCACTATGAAAACTTCTAAGCCACTGTTTGCCTAAACCCTATTATTTTTAACTTTATATACCGAAACCAGCTTGTTGGCTTAGAATGTGATTAACTTGTCACAATGAGATGCACAAGCATTTACTGTTTCTTGCTATATACCATTGCCTCATTAGTCCTAGCTGTTGAACTTGGACCGACCTGGTGGAGTGAACAGATTTTCCAGCAGGTAATTGACTTCAAGAGAAGGTCTGGAATAATTCTAGCTGGCTGTTACACTGGGAATGAGTCTCCTTCCATTAATTAATCACTTTGGGGAGAATTTTTCTTTTTGAATAAACTCATTATTTTTAAACTTATGACATTTACCTGAATAAATAAGCTCCAGAGCTGTGATTTAGAATGTGTGCTAACTGCAGGGATGGTGTGCCATGGATAGCAGAGCCTCCTCTGCGTTTTCTGGAGTGACTTCTTCTTCTGATTACAAAGAAATGGGAGCAAAGAAATGAACAGACTTGTGATTTCACCCACTTATTACCAGGATATATTTACTTGCCTGACAGTTGTACTTAAAGATGCATGCAAGGAAAATTCAGCTGTGTACTCAGAGAGGAACAAAGTGTACCCAAAGAAAAAAGAAGCATGCCCAAAGAAGACAAAACCCAACCAAATCCAAAACAAGATGCAACAAAGTAATCTTGTTAACATAGAGATGTTCCTTCAGGTTCAATTGGACTAGTCCAGTGGAAGTCATTCAAAGTTCATTTCATTTTAAAAGCTAATTTTCACAGTATGAGGCTTGGGCAGATGTTCTCTTCCAAATCTGGTTTTACCATATGAGGATATTACTGCCCACATTGTTAACAAGAGGTTACAGTCTCTCAGCTAATTTTATCTCAAGTAAATTGAGCTTTCTCATAAGCAGAGATGGGTGGAAGTCTGCCTCGAATGGAAAAGCCGATTTTTTTTAAAAGATCATCCTGCTAATAAAACAACCACTGAGTGTCTGGTAAAACTTCCTGGCTGTGGCTCTTAAAAAAAGCCAAAAAAAAAAAAATTCGCATACAATGAACTTAAAAACATGCCACTTATTCCTCTGCCTGACTAAGGGGTTAGTCCTAGTGCTCAATGCCACAAAGAAGTGGCAAGAAGTTTACGTTCAATCTCAGAGATCAAATTCATTGACTGAGGATAGATCCCATGTTTACAGAACCACAGTGGTCCACATGCTGAGGTTAGAACCTCTGATTGCTGAAAGGATGTGCATTATTACACTCTTTAAGCATTCATTACTAGACACAGTCACCTCAAGGGCACTACTCCGACACAGCAGGGGCTTTTTTTGCTGCCAGAGTTGCTCTGCATTAGTTATTCAGAAGAACCAGTAAGTGTATACTGGCTTCGGACTCAATCTGGACCACCTGGCTTTTGTCTTTTCTTTCTCTCTGTTTTTTCCCAGTCTTCTTACAAAGGAAGACTTGATATCCCAATGGTCCTCTGTGCACATCCAGGATGAAGTCTACTCAAAGAAATCCTGCTCAAAAAAAACCCAGTCCCTGCCACTTTTGCCAAAGAAGAAACACCATCAGTCACAGTACTACGAATGCTTAATTAGAAGCTATACAATTACTTTCCATGCCTGGTACATTAGCCCACAACGGACAGTAGTGCCCATGGTTGGCAATGTGTTCAGACCCTTTATGGGCCAGCAGAGAGGTAAAGCACTTGACCCACTGACTGCAAGTAGGCATGAAGCCATTAAAAATCAAAAGTCTTAGCTTCCTCAGATATTAACATGATGCTCCAGAGTGTACAAACATTAGAACTAACATTAACATAATTAATTATTTTTAGGGGTTCCATCTTAAAGCAGTGTTTTTCTTGTTACACCATCCCTCCTACATTCAGTGACATACAAGGTATTAAACTGGGTGCAAGCCAGTAGCAACAGCAGAGCCGTCCCCCCTGGCAGTCCCAGCAGTCTGTTCCATCAGTTCCCACAGGCCTACTGAGCAACACGTATAGAAAGGGAGCTGCAGCCATAGCTCTGGCTACACTTCACTCAGAAGATATGCATTCATCATTTCAAAACATCCAGTGTTTTATTAAAGCAGTAACCAAAAAAAGAAGAAAAAAGAAAAAGAATGCAAAATTCATTAAACTTCTTTCATTCACTGGGAAAGCTCTTGTCAGCATGATGACTACAAAAAGTGTTGCACCTAACAGCCTTGCCAAGCAATTTGAATGTGTCTGTAAAAGACCAATATCCAACCTTTCTTACATGAGGTATCAAAGTAAAACTAAAATTACAGCTTAACAAACAGGTATACATATTTTAGCAAATGAGGCAAGCAGGGCACATTATTTTTAGTTGTAGTGGTGAGGAAAAGAGTGAAAAATAGAAGGAGGAAGGAAGGAAAAATTGTGTCTCAGTTTGGCTCAGGCTTCTGAAGTTTCAGCATTGGCAGCATTTGGATACGACACACCTCCTAATGACATTCAAGGATTCTCTTGGACTGAACTGCATATGTAATTATATCATGATTTTTTTAAAATGAGCTAGAAAACAGTGATTGAACTTGCCTCGAACTTGCAAATTAATTGTGAAACCCTTTATTAGGTGAGCCCACAGGACAAGGATGATCACAAAACCCTGCTTCCTCATCAAAATCTGGATCAACCATGAGCTGATTTTCTCTCTCTTAAATTATGGAAACAATCTGTCTAAACACAGCCATCATTCGTCTTCCCTAATACCATGCAATAACATACCACTTGTAGGGCCTCTAATGAGAACTTTTAGTCTGGAACCTCAGAACCAAAGTTAGCCAAGTTCCTATTCTCTGCATCACATCAGAAAAACAGCTTCCCATAACACTGGATGATGGAGGAAGAAATCTAATTTATCTTGCAGGTACACTGAACTCATTGCAGAACATGTTAATGGATGTCACAAATACATCCCTGCCTACTAAGAAGTCTTTATTTCAGCAGGTTTATGGTTGCTGTTATATGCTTTTCCTAAAGGCTAATTGGTAAAAGTACTCATCCATACAGCTCTGTCCTTGACGTGTGTACAACCACACAAACATGACTGAAATAGTGTCAGGAATCAACAAGGGTTTCCCAGCACTTCTTGCAACATAGTAGACCAAGACTGTGGATGCCAGAATTCCATCCTGATATCATCTTTTTCACACATTTTGCTCCAAAATCTCAGTCTTTTGCCTTGGCTAAGACGTACCCATCCATGACAGCACTGGATTCAGGTCACAGAAGCTGGACACTTTTGCTAGAATTTGATTTAAGCTAGATGTGTCCTGGTAAACTCTTTATCATAAATAACACAAGGCTGCCTTCTCAAAAAGATACGGCAAAATCCTTTTTGCCAGAGACAAAAGGTCAGTTGTGAATTGTAAGCTGTTTTTCATTGCAAAACAATTTCTTTTTTGCTCATATTCAGCAGGAAAGGAAGAAAAAGACTCAAAGGTGCCACTCAATCAATTTCCAGGATAATCAGCCAAACTATATTGGAAGCAAAAGTTAGCGTGTCTCATGATATCAGAATTCTCTGAATGTTATTCTCATTGGTTTGATGAATAGGGTGGTGGTGGGGTTCTCTTTTCCTTTTCATAATTTTTTCCCCAAAAGGAAACGTTTCCCAAAAGAATTACTTCATCATAAATTGCAGCTAGTAACTCACCCAAGAGGGTAAAAGAAACTAGTTTGTAATGAAGAATCAGCTCTCTGGTCCCAGGAGGGAACTGAAACTAGAGGGGTTTTTCTACTACTATTTAGCCCATCCTGGGGTGTGACTCATTAGTGCCTTCATGCCTCATTGGCATGTTTTGGTCAGTCTTTTAATTTTAAGAACCTTTGATCCATTTTTCTTTCGCTTTCAGGGTGCACACTGCATTTTCTTGCTGCTTCTAGCGCTAAATGCTGGTGGTGCTTCAAGTTCAAGATTGCACTTAGGGGGAAAAAAAATGTAACTGAAGCAAAATGAATGCCTTTCATGAGCTTTTATTCCCCTGCAGGGAATAAAAAATTTTCATTAAAGGGGAAATTTGAATTTCTGAGTGGCTGCCATCCCATGGGTGCAAGTGGATTCAGCAGATCAGGATGGTCCTGCCGGAGAGGGTCTGGAGTACACACAGGCTGTGACCCTAACTATGGAAAAACACCCCAGGTTGTGTTTGCAGAAGAGAAACATTGGCAGGCTGGATCTCTCAAACAAGAGCCAGTTTCGCTGAAGTGCAACGTGTGTAGAAGAGTCTGGGGGTGAGATAAAGCCATTCTGTTTATCAACTCTGAAGGGCTTTTGATGGGTTTTCAACTCAAGGGTTGAGAGATTTCAGCCACTGCTGGCAAGTTCTCTGGAAAAAACAAACTTGTCCAATGGATGTTAGTACAAACAGGTCCTCTCCTCAGCCAAAACAAACCAGCAAGCAAATAACATGGGTGAAACAGGAAAGTTTGAGAATGAAGTCAGAGGCAGGAGTTGCTAGGGAATGGAAAAGTGACAGCTGAAAGCCAAGTCAACTCCCTGAAATAAAGTCAAAGGCCTCCATTATGTGGCTCCTCACCCCCAATCTACCCAAGCATCATATTTAAGGTGTTTCATTATCTTCTGAAACCTGGTAAGTTCACAGCCTGGAAAACAACTTTGAAAGCAATTCTTGCAGCTTCATGGGCCTTTTGTATTGTGTTGCCTTTTTCTGTGTAGGGACAGAGGAAGTGCAAGCAGGCTCTGGATAGGGAGGAGGACAAGGAGCGGAAAGCGAGTAGCAGATTTTTCATAGCTTGGAGAGAAGCAATAAATGTGATGGCTGAGAGCCATGTCGATTTACCTGCATCTGGAAGTGGATCAATCCAGGATACACCAGTGCTGGAGAGGAGCACTCCCCCAGGCAGGCCTGTGCTGACTCAAAGACAAATACAGAGACTGCCTTGGGTTTTCTGACTGAATTGAGTGCTCATGGTTGCAGGGAAATTCTGTTGCTAAGCTGCTCCAGCCACAAACCTTAGTAGTACTTGTTGCGTGCATCTCCTCTATCACGTTTATCAGCCTGGAAAATTAAGAGACAAGCAATGCCATGCTATGCTCCACTGGGTCTTCATGCTTAACACGGAATGTCACTAATGTCAGCTACAATGAACATAGGAAAGAAAATTTGGGCAGCTGATATTTCCACTGCAACCAGGCTACCCACTAAAAATATTGCCTCTGATATGCCACAAGAGTAGTTTACTTGAACTCATCAGAGTTGGAAACACATCAGTCCCTCAGGAAACAAAACTACCACAAAGGAGGTGAGGAAGGAATCAGTTGCCTCTCTGCCCTAGCTGGATTTTTACTCTTGGATATTTTCAGGTGCTCCAGAATAAGCACAGCTGTAACCAATTTCTTTCAAATCATGGAGCCTGGTACTCAGTGATTGGTGCTGTCATTTTACTCCTTTTGCCAGGCTGTAACCACTTGGTTTGAATCAACACTGATGGCTTTGTCAGTCTGATGATTTTTTTTTTTTTTTTAATATTTTCAGCAAAATAGTTGGGCTAGTTCCAAATCAGAAGATGTTGTTTGTGATTTTATGCTTATAAGATCCTTGCAAAAGCAACTCTGAACCGCATGCTCTGGAGCAAAGGCCTGATATTTGTCACTGACATGACCTTTGCATCTAAAGAATAAAACCTCATGTTAGAAATTTCCCTAATTATGACTCTTTAGGGGGATGAAAAAGAATTTACAAAACCAAAACTCTCCTTTAATAGCTCACACATGCTCCATAGAAGCTTCTAGCACAAATTCACATCCCAAGACTTCACCCATGTTTTGCATGTTCCTGTTTTTCCTCATGCTCTGATGGAAAACTTCAGAGGACCCTCGGGGAGCTGTGGCCAACAAGCAGCTAAGTGGAAAAGAAGGAAAGAGAGGACAGATTTTGCTTCTCAGAAGAAAACATTGTGCTATACACACACACTGCAGAAATGCACTATGTGTGTATTCACCAGCTTTTATAATACAAGCACAGGTGTAAATCCAGTGCCATGATTACAATACCAAGCAATTAACACTGTTGAAGTCTCCCTAGTCCCATGACACATTTCCAGCCACACAGGAGTTAAGCAGGCAGCAGCTAAGATGAAAACAGGGGTCAGTTGTTCAGACATGAGACAATAAACTACAAAGATATGTGTGCGTGTATGATCTGGAGTTAGAATATTTAGAAGAAAACAGAAGAAATAATAACATCATGCTTTTTAAACACATTGGAAAAATTAACTGATGAGATTACCTTGAAGGTGAATTCCATTATAATGGTCTAAGTAAAGAAATGAGCACAGAGAGAGGTTTAGCAAGCAAAATGAGAAAGGAATTTGCTCTGGAGAAGGAATTTGTTTGATATGAAGTCTCTGCCCACTCTGGTGTGCATCTTCAGACACATGATTCAGGGAATCTGATAAAAAGTTGAGCACAGAAGGTTATATAGACCATACATCAGGCTCCTTTGTCAGCCATTGGAACAAGCAGGTTTCACATTTTTCTTTTAGAGCAAGCAAAAGGTCCTGGACAAGGAGGTTGAAGAAGCTTTGATCGCCTATACCAGTACAGACAATAACTCATTTGGTCTGCTACCCCAGGAACACCTATCCTGAACTCATATCTCTGTGTTAAGGAAATTTTACATCATTAATCCTGGATTAACTTTTGTACCCCTCAACAGCTGCAGAAGGAAAGTTCTGATCATAGTGTGCTGATGCAGTGGAAAGCATTACTGGTCTCCAAGCCCCATCATCAGTGGGCTCCTGTAGCACACCAGTGGTTTTTCCCCACAGTAAATCTCTCTTTCCCCTCCCCTTTCCCTGACCTAATAGTGACCTATTCAATTAACTTCACTGGAGTATGACTGATCTCTTGATCACATTATCAAGAGAGGCATGTGCAAGTCAGAAGAAAGGAAGAACAGTATTTATGAGATAATAATCAACACAAACAGGAAGGAAAGATAGATTCATCTGTAAAAATACAATGTGCTTGGAGCTGAACTCAGTAAAAATGTCTGCTTCTTTTATGGTTTCACAGGTAAAAGTCCACTTTTTTTTGCAGAGACATCTTATTGCAGTAGCATCTGCAAAAAAGTACTTTAATTCCATACGCCTTTTAAGATGGCTATGAAAGAAGGTGGAGTGAAAGAGAACAGCCCAGTAGGAACTATAGATTTGTCCAGAGCATAATAGATAGACCTGTGTAATTTGTCAGCCTGACAACTCTCCTGCAAAAATAGAATAGGGGAAAGATTTATTCCAGGTTCACTAAAACTTATTTTCATTTTTTCCTGCCAAAATGGAAAGAAAAAAAAGCTTCTGAAAAACGTGAGAATTGCAGTCTGGAATAGAAGCCTGGAGCCAACTTCCAAACTGCGGCTGCTGAGTAGAGCTGCTGCTCTGCCAGTTTTTGGTTCCTTGCCTAATGATCACAAGAAAGAATTTATATGGAAACCTGTTGCTAATAGAAGTCATATTTTAAGCATTTGATCAGCAACTAAATTTTGAATTCTCAAGAACTGACAACTAATTCAAGCTCTGCCCCAACAAACTCAGTGTTATTGAAAACATTCTAGATCCACAATACAAATAATGACACCAGCATGGTTTCTGTCATGCCAAGAGTTATATTAAAAAGAAACCCATGCTTAACTAGGAACAAGAAACATATGTAGGTGATTTAGACACACACAATTGCTTAGGGGAAGTTTGTTTTGTTTTGTGATGTCTTCCATTAGGAAACCACAGGAGATCAACACAAGTATGAAAATCATCATAGTGAAATATTTAACTTCAAATCTCATTCAGGCAACAATCATGACAAGATTTTGCCACATGCAGTCTCTCTGAAGAAACCAAATAGTGAGCAGTCATTACGCTGCTTATCAGACTGCAACCTTCTCCACTGAATCCAAGTATCAGCAGAGAGAAATAAGAATGATGTACATGGTCATAACAGCTAAGTCAAGGAACAGAACATTAAAATGAAAGATTATTTTGTTTTACTGACTGCAGTCACTTGTAATTCTACTGGACTTCTCACTTGATGATCAAAACCTTATTAAAAGCTTTAGTAAATGAAGTCAGAGCACTCCTGTGTGAAAGACATCGTAAAACCTATTCCTCACTCCTGCAGTCAGGAATATCAAAAGAAGAAAGATAAACTCCAAAATTACTTTGTCTCAACTTCAGTGACACATGAGCTACTTCCAAAAAGAGACAACAAAACAAAGATAATCATGTCCTATGACTTTAGAGCAATTTACCTCTTCCATGGTCTTAGAAATGACACCACAGTGTGCAGTTTGGAATTGGAAAATGAAAGTGTGGTCGACGGGGGAATTGCGACACACCACACACACACTTTATGCGTGATTAGTAAGACCCAACTTTATTCAACATACACCTATCTTTTATAGACCTTATAATGAGGCTCATACATATTACAAAAGGCAAGCTCACTATTGGTTACATCTGTAAATGTCATCTCCTTCCAGGAGAGGTTTATCTATTTGCCAAGTTTCGCATAGCAATTACTAGAGCATCCTGCTTTGTTCTTTTCATGTAATTTATTATCAGGCTCAAGGTCCAACTGTTCTTTTCTCACGTTGATACAGTAACCACCTGTTCAGGCTTTATCTCTTTCTTGTATAAACAGTTGAACTGTGTCAGTGTGACCCTTCTCCTCAAGCCAAAAGGCAGCAATATTCTCTACATGAAAGCATCTACTCCTACATTGACTGTCTCACTTTTACCTGATTTTTACTTGTTGAATGACCTGCTTTTACTAGAGTGTTGCTTGCCTCTCCCAAATTCTGTCAAGGGCTGAGCCCTGGACAAAGGATTGCTCATGTCCTTGCTCATATTCCTTCTTGTCCCTAGTTCTTTACCCACTTGTGACCATCTGCCTTGTACTGACACAATTGTCTAGGCTGATCTAGAATAATTAGACTACAGGACTGCAAAAGACTACACAAGAAAATGAAATTTTGGATTCTTATTTAGTACTATAAAATCCAAAATTGAACAAGAGCAGTTTGGAGGAATTAAGCACTTTTAAGAATGAATGACTGAACAAAGCCTCATTTGTACCAACCTGTCCTTCTAGGGAAGTGGTTTTCCCTCTGTACTCAGGACTGCTGAGGCCACATCTCAAATACTACATTCAGTTTTGGGTCCCTCACTACAAGACATTGAAGTGCTGGAGCATTTGCAAAGAAGCTGATGAGGGGCCTGGAGCACAAGTCTTATGAGCAGCAGCTGAGAGAACTGGGATTTGTGTATTCTGGAGAAAAGGAGGCCGAAGGGAGATGTTATTACTCTCCACAACCACCTAAAAGAAGGCTGTAGTGAGGTGAGTGTTGGTCTCATCTCCCATGAAGCAAGCAACAGGATGAGAGGAAATGGCCTCAAGTTGCACCAGGGGTGGCCTAAACTAGATATTAGGAAAAAATTTTCACTGAAGAGGTTACCAGGCTCAGGAACAGGCTGCCCAGGGAAGCGGTTGATTCACCATCCATGGAGGTATTTAAAAGATGTGTAACTGTTGTGCTTAGGGGCATAGTTTAATGGTGGCTTGGGAGTCTGAGGTTAATGATTGGACTCGATCTCAAAGGTCCTTTCCAACCTAGGTGATTCTATGATTTTAATTGCTTCCTACTAATAAAGGCTTTCAATATTAATTCTAGAGCATGATCTGCCTTTTAAAGGATAGATCTGTAGCACATGAGCAGTGGATGGCACACATATAAATAAGCCTGTTTATAACTATATATGTTTTTTAGCACACATGTGCTTTCATGAAAATTAATGATAGTGAGAAAGGAGCAGCCTGACAACAGTGTGCAAACCAGCATCAGACTGACAGGGCAACAGATTTACACCTGCGCAAGGACGGCAGACCAATGGTATTACCCTACCTGGCAGTCTGAAAAATGGTAGCTTTGGTCTGACAAGGGGCTGGTTGCACACATGCATGAAGAAACAAAACCTGGGTTTGGTGCTCTTCATTCTGTCAAGCACTGTGAGGAGCTGTGATCCCAGGCTCAGATCTAGAGGCCAAAGTCTCTCTCTCAAAGCCCAGACAAAGTTACAGCCAGGCATTTAGAAGCACAACAGCTTTTCCACTTCTATGCAGGACATAATCAACAAGAGAAAAATCAGGTCAAGGGAGCAGGATGCCCTGCTTGAAAGGCTCTGCCAGACTGCCTGGTAAATGTCTTCCTTGCTCCCTCCTCTGAGCAGAGAATGCATTCCTGGAATTGCAAAACCAGCATCCTTGATGAGGCACTGGTACCATCAGCGTTATTTGTGCCAGTCACAAACCCCCCAGGGCAGATTACTCAAATACCAAGAAGAAGAAGGCAGCATCTCTTGCCTGGGTTGCATATGGCACTGGCTTGGCCCTGCATAGCACTGTGTGTTCTTGGCTGTCATAAAGTTCACAGAGGACTGGAGGCACACTGTAGGGCTACTTCAGTCTGACCATACATTTTTTTAAAAACCTTTGGCACTGTTCTGCTACCACTGAAATTTTCCTTATCATAGGACCGGCAGCTTTAGGCATCTCCTGTCCTGCATGGCAGCATCTGGACATCCTCTACTGCACTGTTATCCCCTCCATCTCTGTATAATGGGTTTTCCCTATCTTCTGAGTAAAGCCCAGTGCTACTTATTCTTTATTCCAGTGTGATTGGAGGCTCCTTCACCTTCTCTTACCTTGGTCTTTTCACAGAAGATTCATCATGGGGAAAAGTGGAGGAGAGAGTGGAGCAATACAGGCAGGTGCCACAGTGACACCAAGCAGTCCGTGGCCTTCCGTACAATGCAATTTCTTCCTCTATGTCATTATCCTGCTTTCAGTATCCCTGGATTCCTCTCTTCCCCTTCACAGCAAGGATGGAGACCTCCTTTAGGACAGGAGGGCTCTGCCCTGGGATCCTGGGGACAGGAGGAGAAACCAGAGATGGAAAATAGCAAAAGGTATCCAGGAATCTGTTAAATTCCAAAGGAAACAAACAATAAATGGCAGGGGCTTTGTAAAAAGCAATGTGACTGAATAGATTTACCAGGTTTGTTAATATTAATGGTAAATAACCCTGGAAAAGAAGACTGTAGGTATGAAGACTATCATAGGCCAAATTCAGGAAGGTGTAAGAGAATATTTGAGAATCTGTCCCTCTTCCCTTTCTTCAAGCACAGGTTAATGCCAAAGATTTAAACACTTGCTTAAAATTAAGATCACAAACTGGTTAGCTTTGCAGAAAAGCAAAAGCAGCACACAGTAAAACAGAGAAAAATTCTATATTGTGTATAGGTGACAGCAGGCAAGGCTTCTGGCTAGAGGGAAGCGAAGTCCTAGCTGCTGCCAGGGAGATACAGGATACGGACACACAGGGGGAAACTTAGAAGGATTGGAAAAATAACAGCATAGAAAAACTTGTCCCAGTACCCTTCTCCTGTGCTTCCCATCTCCACTGTTGGCCAGATTTATGCTTCTTCTGAGCTGAAGAGCCCAAGCTGCCATCTGAATGGTTTCCAGGAGAAAATGCAGTTGCTGGAGGACATGTCTTAAAAAAATAAATAATTCATTAACTTTGACTAATGCAACCAGATAGATGTTGCAGCAAGCCTTTTGTTTGCAATTAATATGATGTGGCACCTGTTTAAACTGACTTGCATCAGGATTCAAATCCTCACATATTGCTAAACTAACTGCATTTTAAATGTAATGCTTAGAGCCAAATTTTCCACGCTAGATAAAGTTAAGAGTGGGGAAAAAATATCTGCTTTGTTCCCATGAGTAATTTTATGTTTCCATATTCTCCAAAGGAGACCGTTTGTGGCTGGAGGGGCACAGCCTGAAGCCCACTTCAGCCAGATTACAAAATGGAGCTTTCAGCAGCCAGGAGCACTGGAAACATCCACAGGCTGCTTCTTACAAAAATCTTCTGTGAACCTTGACACTACCTCTATTTTGATGTCGTTAGGTCCTTCTTGTGCCTGAGCTGACCTGTTCACTGTGAATTCACCTGTTGGCCAGTTAAGCAAAAGCAGGAGACTAAACCATGCTCCTTCTCTGCAAAAAGAGAAAGTACACTCACAGTTTCTCCCATACAAGTGCAGAAGTAGGCTGTTAATACCAAATACCCAATTGAAGCGTAAATTTCCATGCCTGAACTAATTTTTTTTTATTAAGGATTGGAGAACACAATGTCATCATTTCCATGTCCCACTGAAATACACAGCTCACAAACTTCTCAATAAACAATAAAGCTCTTTCCTGTCTAGCTCTGTCCAGTTCCTTGTTATGTGACAGGTGTCTGCAGGGAAAGCCAAAGTGACCTCATATGTGCCAGGTCTTCCAATGATCACTTACACTGTGTCAGCTTTGGATGGTACCGAGTTATATATTCTGCTAAACCACAGATGAACAAAGTACACCTGCAGTCATTAATGAGTTTGCTTATTGACTATCTTAGGACAGCTTTGGTTCATCCATATCTGGTGCTTCTGTCTAGGATAACCTTAGGATCTTAAGCAAATGCCTCTTAAGCTAATTCTTTAGGTAAGTACCAATGTATAGGAGATTGGCAGATTTCATATCTCAAAGATTCACATTTCACTCTGGACTTGCATTATGTTTTATTGCAGTAGTGATTAGAAACACGTACGGTTTTCCTGCATGATCTATTTGAAGAGCCAAGGAAAAATTTGATATTCAGAATGCTAATGAGTTAGCTCTCCACATTTTAACATTAATGACAAGTTCAAAAAGGTCAAGGCAAGGCAAAATTTTAGGAAATAATTGTTTAAAATAATCTCTGGGTTATTGTGTTCTATTTGTGTGAGACGAGCAGGTAAGAAGCTTGATTTTTACCTGATCTTCTTACCAACGTTTTCATCTTACTATCTTCCATTCTGCTGCTCTATGCGTTATGTATACCTTTACACATACACTTTCTTCCAACAATATCTATTGTGAGTCCATTTTTAATTCACTTTTATTGGTGTTCCAATATGAAGCCTGCATATCAGTGCCCTAGGAAAAGATCCAGTTCATAGTCTCTGTGTTGATGCTGTCCCCACTTCTGCTCCTGACAGACTGTCAATTACTTTAAGTCTTCAAATATTCAGGATTGGCACAGGGATTTGGAATGGATATTCCAAGATGCAGTTCACTGCACAGTATGTCACACCGATTTTGTCAGCAGTTATTCTACAGTCAGGCAAAACACTAACTGAAGTACCTAAGATCCATTTCATAGAAACTTGAAGTCCCTTTGTACTCTTGGATTTGAATGGATGAATTCTACCTCTGTCACAGGCTGGCATGACTTTGGGCATCCCTACATTAAAAGCCTTTCTGTACTAGAAATGATGCAGCCTACTTTTCTTCTCAGTACTCATTACTGCAGTATCATAAAATCATAGATTAGTTGGGGTTGGAAGGGAACTTAAAGATCATCCAGTTCCAACCATCCTGCCATGGGCAGGGACACCTCCCACTAGATCAGGCTGCCCAAGGCCCCATCCAACATCCTTGAACACTTCCAGGGATGGGGCATCCACAGCTTCCCTGGGAAACCTGTGCCAATATCTCATCCCCCTCATCTTGAAGACTTTCTTCATATTGTCTAGTCTAAATCTTCACCCTTGCAATTTAAAGCCATCCCCCTTTGTCCCACCACTATATGCCCTTGTAAAAAGTCCCTCCCTAGCTTTCCTGTAGCCCCTTCAGGTACTGCAATGCCCTATAAGATCTCAGAGCCTTCTCTTCTCCAGGCTGAACAACCCCAGCTCTTTCAGCCTGTCCTCATAGGGAAGGCTCCGGCCCTCTTATCATCTTTGTAGACTTCCTCTGAATCTGCTGCTCCAACAGTTCCATATTCTTCTTATGTTGAGGATTCCAGAACTGGACACAGTACTCCAGATGGAGTTTCACAAGTGGGGAGCAGAGGCTGAGAATCCCCCCCCCCTGGACCTGCTGGCCACACTTCTTCTGATGCAGCCCAGGATACAGTTGGCCTTCTGGGCTGTGAGTGCACATTGCCGGCTCATGTCGAGCTTCTCATCCACCAGCACCTCCAAGCCCTTCTCTGCAGGGCCACTCTTAATCACATCATCCTCCATCATGTACTGAAAATGGGGATTGCCCCGACCCAGGTGTAAGACCTTGTACTTGGCCTTGTTGAACCTCATGAGGTTCTCACAAGCCAACATCTCCAGCCTGTCCAGGTCCCTCTGGATGACATCTCATCCTTCTGGTGTGGCAACTGCACCACTCAGCTTGGTGTCACCTGCAAACTTGCTGAGGGTGCACTCAATCTCACTGTCTAAATCATTGATAAATATATCAAACAACATTGGTCCCAGTACGGACCCCTGAGGGACATCAATTGTCACAGATCTCCATCTGGACTTCGAGCGAGAGACCACTGCTCTCTGAATACAACCATCCAACCAGTTTCCTAGCCACCAAACAGTCCACCCATCAAATCCATATCTCTCCAGTTTAGAGAGAAGGATGTTGTGGAGGACCGTGTCAAAGGCTTTACAGAAGACCAGATAGATCACATACATTGGTTTTCCCGTGCCCACTGCTGTGGTTATGGAATTGTATGGGGCAGAATTATTTACCTTGATTATTTTCTTTTAGGAAATTCAGAGTCAGGGAAAGGTAAAACAATAGAAGTAAGCCAATGAAAGAATAACTTCATTCATCTTCAATCAAAAAACCTTTGTACCCAAAATATTATGGAATGCCCAGCCTATGCTCCCTTTGTACTGCAAAAAAGGAAGTCAATAAATGAAAGCCATTAAGAGAATCAATAACAACACGTAGGAAGTAGAATGGAGTTAAGTCATCACTTTGTTGAAACGTTTTTATGCTTTTCTCTAAGGCTTCTAATAGATAATAATTTTGCTTGTACTGAAGACCATGGAGAAAACATCTGTATTATGAAAGATTTTACAATAAGAAACCTGAAAATGTCTTCTCATCATTTGTCACAGGCAGGAAACAACTCCAGTAAAATCCATGGACAGAAGCATTTGTGCATTTCATCACATCCATCATCTGCATATTGCTCTAGTCAGAGAAGCCTCTAGTCTTTCACTGCGTTCATTTTATCCAGTAGAGAGTCACTTGATCTCATTCCCTTGGTTTTCATCACCTTTCCTTATCAGATGAAATTAAAGCAATGTGACACACACATAGATACCAAATAGCATAACTGAGCTGGACATCCAAAGGACTCAGGATTTCTGATAATGTTCTTTTCATTTAACTAGTTTGTTCGAAGGTGCAGCCATCCTAGAAGAAGCCTCTGAGTTTCATTATAGGTTTACTTGGAGCCTTTGCCTTTGTACAGTCTTAAATGGACTCTAACAAAGTGATTCCACAGGAAACAATATTTGCATTTCACAGCTTTCCCACAACATTCACAAGACCTCACCAGTTTGGTAACTCTAGACGGCTGTGGTACTGGGCTTTAAAGGGGAAGCTGGTTCTCTGACCTGGGAAAACACTGCCCAGCAGGAACCTCTCTGGGTGGCCCAGAGGCCAGGCATGATACTGGGTGGCTAGCACAGGTCTCAATCTGAATTACAGGATTCTCCTACCTCAGTACCCATAAGGCTCACGTGTTGGAGTTGAAAGCCTCGTTTTTCTTTGTCCTTGCTATAGGGAAATTTTTAGAACTGTTTTTGGCCAGATTCCAGAAAATTAATCCCATAATGGCACCAGCTACTTTAGATAGGAAAGAAATGTCCCTGTGGTTATACAGCTTCCTAAATTCCTCTGGACTGTGGCTGGGAGAAACTGCACAGGTATCCATTTGTCCCTAGCAGTTATCTTCTCACCTGCAACTACAAGCAATTTCCAGAAGCTCTCTATAAAAATGCAAATGAAGTAAAAAATCCCAAACCGAATCAACATTAACCCCACTTACCTGTCCTGTTTGGAGCATCCCTAAATACATTCACCCCTTTGGGGGAAGTAAGTTATGACCGAGTTTGGCACACCCCTGCAGATTCCATAAGATGAGAATACAGAGAAACAGTAGTACCATTTTTCAAGCAGACCCAAGCAACACCAGACACTTTGCTGCTGTGTCTTGAGGTAGAGCCATTGATTTCAGCAATATGGGAATAGAGGCAGAAAAATATGACATACAATCCTTTGCATAATATTACATGTGCTCATGAGACTTCAGAGTGCCTTAGTGAAACTTTGGCTGGGTAGGTCTCTGACCCCAGCAATATCCCCTCAGTATCAAGCACAATGTACAGCTCATTACACTGCGGATTCTCATGCATTTTTATAATCATCCTAAATTGGATAGATCTCTAATAAACCTTAAAAAGCACTTGATAATTCAAGTGCATATGATGTTCCACAGCCCATCACCTCCCAGTCATGCACTGCCCATCCTGCCAACCTTAGACATCATTTCAAGCCCTTTCTTATGAGTCCCATGCCTCTGGTTTTCAGCATACTGCTCACATTAATTTTATAAGAGCTCTGCATAGGTCTGAAAGTCGGCCTGAGCTGAATAACTTACATTAATAGCACCAACAGCACATGCAGCTCTATTTTCTTAAAAGCTCAAAAGTTTCTGCATCTGTTTGTACTCTTCATTTCTTTATTTGCTACACTTAAATCAACTAGTGAGACCTTCCAAGTCTCAACTCAGCAATATTGACTGCAGAACTGGACTAAATTAACTTTATCAGCTTGCTCTATTGTCTGGCCATGAAGGTCTGTTTACCTGCTCGGGCATCCAGTCTGTAGTGGTAATAATTTTCTCCTTATCACTTTCATTTATACAATCTATAAAATCGGAACGTGAATAAAAGAAGCTGTTTCAAAGGGACATTTGAAGCAGATAAAATATATCTTACAAGCACAAATAGTTTTGGTGGGAGGGAAAAACCCAAGAAACTTGAACAGACATTTAGCAGTCTTCTGTCATTTAACAAGGCACTAGCACAGTGTGTAGAAAGAATACCCATCTAAGCTGACTTTCACTTATTTGGTGAGTTTTGGTTTTACTAAAGAGGAAAATGGGAATCTGAGAAAGAGTTAAGAATTTCCTCTTGTCTGATTACTGCTGACCTTCCATTAGCCACCTAAAATGAAATGGCTTGTAATGGGATCCTCTGATTTCTATGGCTCTTTCTTTTCTAAGCCATTTTTATGAGGTTGCAGCTTGATGACTCTGATGAATAACACCTCATGAAAAAAATAATGCAGATTTGAGAGCAGCCAGTTCCAGCCACTGGGGGTTGTGAAGGGTCCCCCAGGGTCTTCCTCACAGGAAAGTGCTGCTAAGGCTGGGGAGCAGAACCACCCTGGTCTCAGAAAGCTGGTCCAGAGCTGCTGGCTTACATGCACTCAATGTCAGGGAACACAAGTGGAGTTATAGCTCCAAAAAGTGTGAGGAGGAACAGAGAGGCTGTTTCTTAGCATGTACTGGCGATGTGCTGGCCAAACCCCTTACCATCATCTTCCAGCAGTCCTGGATGACTGCGGAGGTACCACTGGACTGGAGGCTGGCTGATGTCGTGCCCATCTATAAGAAGGGGCTCAGGGAGGATCCGGGGAGCTACAGGCCTGTCAGCCTGACCTCGGTACTGGGGAAAGTCATGGAGCGGGTGATCTTGAGTGCGATCATGAAGCACTTGCAAGAGAACCGGGTGATCAGGCCCAGTCAACACGGGTTCATGAAAGGCAGGTCTTGCCAGAGTAATACGATCACCTTCTATGTCCAAGTGACTAAACTCTTGGACGAGGGAAAGGCTGTGGATGTTGTTTTCCTGGACTTCAGTAAAGCCTTTGATACAGTTTCTCACAGCATTCTGCTTCGGAAACTGTCGGCCTCTGGCCTGGACGGGCGCACACTCTCCTGGGTGAAAAACTGGTTGAATGACCGGGCCCAGAGGGTGGTGGTAAATGGAGTTAAATCCAGCTGGAGGCCAGTTCCAAGTGGGGTTCCCCAGGGCTCAGTCCTGGGTCCAGTCCTGTTTAATGTCTTTATCAATGACCTGGATGAAGGCATTGAGTGCTCCCTTAGCAAGTTTGCAGATGACACCAAGCTGGGTGGAAGTGTGGATCTGCTGGAGGGTCGGGAGGCTCTGCAAAGGGATCTGAACAGACTGGACTGCTGGGCTGAGACCAACGGCTTGAGGTTTAACAAGGCCAAATGCTGGGTCCTGCACTTGGGGCACAACAACCCTAAGCAGAGGTACAAACTAGGAGAAACCTGGCTGGAAAGCTGCCAGGAGGAGAAGGACCTGGGGATATTGGTTGACAACCGACTGAACATGAGCCAGCAGTGTGCCCAGGTGGCCAAGAAGGCCAATGGCATCTTGGCTTGTATCAGAAATGGTGTGACCAGCAGGTCCAGGGAGGTTATTCTCCCTCTGTACTCAGCACTGGTGAGACCGCACCTCGAGTACTGTGTTCAGTTCTGGGCCCCTCACCACAAGAAGGATGTTGAGGCTCTGGAGCAAGTTCAGAGAAGGGCAACAAAGCTGGTGAAGGGGCTGGAGAACAGATCTTATGAGGAGCGGCTGAGAGAGCTGGGGTTGTTTAGCCTGGAGAAGAGGAGGCTGAGGGGAGACCTTATTACTCTCTACAACTACCTGAAGGGAGGTTGTGGAGAGGAGGGTGCTGGCCTCTTCTCCCAAGTGACAGGGGACAGGACGAGAGGGAATGGCCTCAAGCTCCGCCAGGGGAGATTTAGGCTTGAGATTAGGAAAAAGTTCTTCACAGAGAGGGTGGTTAGGCATTGGAACGGTCCGCCAAGGGAGGTGGTTGAGTCACCGTCCCTCGAGGTGTTTAAGGTGAGGGTAGATGAGGTGCTTAGGAGCATGATTTAGGGATTGGTGGGAATGGTTGGACTCGACGATCCAGTGGGTGTCTTCCAACCTGGTTATTCTGTGATTCTGTGATTTATTTGCAAGCAGACATAACAGAGAGCACAGCAGCCATTGTAAAATAACATTTTTTTTCTTTCTCACTATGATTTTCAATGGCATCCAAATTATCCTAACATCCAGAAAGAAATAAAAAAGGTAAAAAGCCAACTAACTGCCTACTGCCACTGCCACAACCACCGCCATCAAAACCATCTTAGAATCTCATGCTATCTAAAGGTTTTGGATAAGGAGTACAATCTGTATCATATGTATTGCATGCATCAAAGGATGTGGAAACACTTACTTGTGGTTGGTTAGGGTGTATTATCCATGCCAGGCATCAATATAATTTCTTTCCTAAAAGAAAATTTTTATTTTGCTACTTTTGCATAACATCTATTGAAAGGTTGATTTTTTTTTTAAGGGGCACTTAATACAATAACAATCCAATGACAAACGTGAAAGAGGCTTGAACTATTTAACTATATATGGAATAACTATTTATTTAGCAGTTAGACAGGTGAACTGGATAATTGTTGCACATTCCTTCCAAATGTAATATTCTATTCCGTTCTGTAAGAGTCAGCCAATTTCATTCAACCAATTTCTGCTGGTGGTGAAACCAAAGCCATAGATACTAATTCACAGTCATGCAAAATCAGCAGTATCGGAGTTGCTTGATTCATTAATCATAGTTATTACACATTTAATCTAAATTTTGTTAATGGATCATTCACAATATGAGTTTGTTCTTTAGAAACAGATTAAAGAGCTTCCACAAAAGCACCTTTAAACTCCTCATTCTGAACTCTAGACTTTACCGTTAAAATTTTAATAACCGTGATTTTAATAACCATGACTCACCTTTGTACAGTATCTTTTCTGCTTTATGAATCAATAATTATTTAAATAGGAAAATAGCAGATCACAGAATAGTTGGTGTTGGATAGGACCTCTGGAGGTCATCTTATCTAACCTCACTGTTCAAGCCCAGCCAGCTAATGCAAGTTGTCCAGAAATGTGTCCAGCTAGGTTTTGAATATTTCTGTGTATGGAGACTCCACAACCTTTCTGGGCTACCAGTGCCAGTGTTTGACCACCTTCACAGTAAAAAAAAATCATATGATACAATCTCCTTTTAATTTGTGCCCATTGCCCCTTGTTCTGTCTCTGGGCATTACTGAGAAGAGTCTAGTTCCCTCTTCATTCTCTCACATCAGGTATTTATATACACTAATAAGATTCAGTAAGAAGAGCCATTATTGATTAAAACACAAAAATAAACCCCATGCACTCCAAATCCCAACCAGAATTTAAGAAGAGAACAGTGCCAAATAAGCAATGCTCCTAGAGCAGTGGCAATAGTACGTTTTCAGTCCACTTCACTGTTCACTTATGTGCTCCTTACTTTGTCAGCTTGTCTACAAGGATATTACGAGGGACAATATCAAAGGCTTTACTTACACTGAGGTAAGAAACTTCAACTGCACTCTTCTCATCCACCACACTAGTCACGTCATTGTAGAAGGTTACTAGGTTAGTCAAGCAAGATTTCCCCTTTGTAAATCCATACTGACTTCTGTTCATGTTCTTGTCCTTCAAGTATTTGGAAATGTGCTTTCCAGGACAATTTTCTCCATCTTCCTAGGGACTAAAGTGAGGCTAACAGGTCTGTAAATCCTTGGATTTCCTTCTTGCCATTTTTGAAGATGGAGAGGTATTTGCTCTGCTCCAGTCATCAGGAATCTCTCCTAACCACCATGACCATTCAAAGATCATTGCGAGTGGCCTCTCAATGACATCAGCTAGCTCACTCAGCACTCATTGATGCATCCTGTCAGGCCCTATGGACTTAAATATATTTATGTAGTGCATTTAAGCACACCCTGACCTGTGCCTGGTCCTCCTCCACCAAGGGCAACTCTTCCTTGGTCCAGATTTTCACTCTGGTCTCAGGAACCTGGGAGTCCTGGAGACTGATTTCAACTAGTAAAGGCTAAGGAAGGAAGGTGCTCGGTACCATGTCCTTTTCCATGTCACTTGTCACGAGCATTCCTGCACCACTCAGCAGCGAGTCCACTTGTTCCCTAGTCCTCCTTCTGCTGTCTGCATGTCTGCAGGATCCTTTCTTCTTGCCCTCCACATGCCTCACCATGTTCAATTCTTGAGAGCTTAGCCTTTCCTAAACCTCAAGATTGGACAGCACCTTTATACTCCTGGGTCACCTGCTCCTGCTTCAACATCATATGCTTCCTTTGTATGTCTGAGTTCAGTTTGGCACTCCTTGATCATCCATACAGACCTCTTGCCACTTTTTTTTTATTTCCTTCTCTTTGGGATGGACATATCCTGAGCACCCATCTTTCCTGTACCTCTTTTCTCTGGAGTCATATTCTATGGAGTTTTTCCAAGCAGATCTTTGCAGAGGTTGTGTTTCACTCTCCTGAAATCCAGGGCTGCAGTCATAGAATCATAGAATAGTTAGGACTGGAAGGGACCTTAAAGATCATCTAGTTCCAACCCCCCTAGCATGGGCAGGGACATCCCACTAGATCAGGCTGCCCAAGGCCTCATCCAACCTGGCCTTAAACACCTCCAGGGATGGCGCATCCACAGCTTCCCTGGGAAACCTCTCCCAGTGTCTCACCACTCTCATTGTGAAGAAATACCTCCTTATGTCTAGTCTAAATCTGCCTCTCTCCAATTTATACCCATTCCTCCTTGTCTTATCACCACAAGTCTTTATGAACAAACCCTCCCCAGCTTTCTTATGGGCCCCTTTCAGGTACTAGAATGTAGCTATAGGATGTCCTCTGAGCCTTCTCTTCTCCAGGCTGAACAACCCCAGCTCTTACAGCCTGTCCTCATAGGGAAGGCTCCAGCCCTCTTATCATCATTGTAGACTTCCTCTGGACCTGCTCCAACAGTTCCATATTCTTCTTATGTTGAGGATTCCAGAACTGGACACAGTACTCCAGATGAGGTCTCATAAGAGAGGAATACAGGGGCAGAATCCCCTCCCTGGACCTGCTGGCTACATTTCTTTTGATGCAGCCCAGGATACAGTTGGCCTTCTGGGCTCTGAGAGCACACTGCTGGCTCATGTTGAGCTTCTTATCCACCAGCATCCCCAAAAGTCCTTCCCTGCAGAGCAGCTCTCAATCACATCATCCCCCACTGTGTACTGAAAATGGGGATTGCCCCAAATCAGGTCTAGGACCTTGCACTTGGTCTTTTTGAACCTCATGAGGCTCTCACAGGCCCACTTCTTCTGTCCAGGTCCCTCTGGATGACATCCTGTCCTTCTAGTGTGGCAACTACACCACTCAGCTTGGTGCCTTCTACAAATCTGCTGAGGGTGCACTCAATCTTGCTGTCAATACCATTGATGAACATATTAAACAGGGCCCAGAGAGTGGTGGTAAATGGTGTTAAAACCAGCTGGAGGCCAGTTCCAAGTGGGGTTCCCCGGGGCTCAGTGCTGGGTCCAGCCCTGTTCAATGTCTTTATCAATGACCTGGATGAAGGCATCGAGTGCTCCCTTAGCAAGTTTGCAGACGACACTAAGCTGGGTGGAAGTGTGGATCTGCTGGAGGGCTGGGAGGCTCTGCAAAGGGGTCTGGACAGGCTGGACTGCTGGGCTGAGACCAGTGGCATGAGGTTTAACAAGGCCAAATGCCGGGTCCTGCACTTGGGGCACAACAACCCTGTGCAGAGCTACAAACTAGGAGAAGTCTGTCTAGAAAGCTGCCAGGATGAGAGGGACCTGGGGGTGTTGGTTGACAGCTGACTGAACATGAGCCAGCAGTGTGCCCGGGTGGCCAAGAAGGCCAGTGGCATTCTGGCTTGTATCAGAAAGGGCGTGACCAGCAGGTCCAGGGAGGTTATTCTCCCTCTGTACTCGGCACTGGTGAGACCGCACCTCGAGTACTGTGTTCAGTTCTGGGCCCCTCACCACAAGAAGGATGTTGTGGCTCTGGAGCGAGTCCAGAGAAGAGCAACAAAGCTGGTGAAGGGGCTGGAGAACAAGTCTTATGAGGAGCAGCTGAGAGAGCTGGAGTTGTTTAGCCTGGAGAAGAGAGGCTGAGAGGAGACCTCATTGCTCTCTATAACTACCTGAAAGGAGGTTGTGGAGATGAGGGAGTTGGCCTCTTCTCCCAAGTGACAGGGGACAGGATGAGAGGGAATGGTCACAAGCTCCATCAGGGGAGATTTAGGCTGGACATTAGGAAAAAATTTTACACAGAAAGGGTCATTGGGCACTGGAACAGGCTGCCCAGGGAGGTGGTTGAGTCACTTTCCCTGGAGGTGTTTAAGGCACGGGTGGATGAGGTGCTGAGGGGCATGGTTTAGTGTTTGATAGGAATGGTTGGACTTGATGATCCAGTGGGTCTCTTCCAACCCGGTTATTCTATGATTCTATGACTGGTCCCAGTACAGACCTAGGTTTTTTGAGGTTTTTCCTGTCTTTTTTTTTCCCCCCAATACAGTTATGCTTTTTGCCCTGTTCCCTCCTATTACAATCTTCAACTCCACAACCTCATGGTGACTGCAGCCAAAGTTGCCTCCAGCTTTCATGTCTCCAAACGGTTCTTCTTTGTGTATAGTATCAGGTCCAGCAAAGCACCTTTTCTTGTTCCTTGCTTGATCACCTGTTTTTACAGGATCATACCTTTGCTCAATGCTGTTCTGTGCTGATGGGTATCTCCCTGTGAACATTGTTTTGAGTTTGCAGCACTGACAGTGAAAGCTGCTCTCAGTAGGTATCAATGCCAGGAAGGCACATGCTGCGTCACTTTTTTTCGTGATTATACCAACATAACTCTTAAAATAAGTGTTTTGGCACAAATAACCACGGTTGCACTGAGAGGATATTCTGTCATCTCTGTTTAAAATGTGATGTTTAATAAAAACTCTGCTTGATGTATATTTATAATTACTCACACGGAAAATCAAATAAAAACAAAGTGTTAGGGATTCTGAAAAGCATTGATTATTCCCTTCAAGGTTCTGTTTTGTAAAGATCTGAGTTTGGCAAAATGTTAAAGTTAGCAAACCCGAGCTCTCCACCTAATTTAAGGTCAAGTCTCATAGAAGTTGAGATAAATGCTTGCAAATACAATTTTACAGCCCTCATTCATCTCTACAGCGAGAGACTAAATACTCTTTAAAATACTAGCTCTGCAGCACTATCAACAAAAAGTAATAACTTTGGCTGCTCAGACTGAAGTAGCTAACAGAGCCTTCATTTCCAAAGATGGGTGCTCAAAGCTCTTTGAACACAAGACATAAAGACATCTGACCTCCAGTTCCAAAAAACCCAAAAAAACCCCCAAAGGCAATGAAAATCACTTTAAATAAAAATAGCTTTGAAAAGCATTCTAACATCAGCATGGTCTGATTTTAAACTGGTGAAAATTGGAACCTTAATGTTATACTAACATGTTTTTACATTTTATCTAGAAACAGATGGAATAATGCTGCTCATGCTATGCCAACACCATGTTGTTACATAGTCTTTGTTAAAATTGCTACAAAGCAAAAAGTGGTATGCACAAAGGCAAGGAGTGGGGAAAGTTGGCAACTCCTTTAGACTTGAGTCCTTTAACTCTCAGCCAGCTCTGTGCATCATTGAGAAATATCCATAGCATCACAAGACATGGAAGCTGGATGCTGGGTGAATTGTGTCTGTGAGACATTTGCCCTATCAAAGGTAGTTGAGATACATTAAAAAAAAAAAAAAAAAGGAGAAGAGGGAATATCTATGAAAAAAGAAAATCAACCTTCACAAATTAGAGAAAGAGGAAAGTATGAGAGGAATGAGATTCAAAGAAAATAATAGAATTGAGGAATTGACATCAGCTTTTCTTTAAATCCAGAGAAACCCCTCAATTTTTTCCCCTATCCTTCTCAGAGATTAATCCCAGTTATGACAAACGGCACATGGAGCACGTAAATGTCTGTATGTGTGTATACACATACAAATATGTCTTTAATATGTGCTTCTAAATCATGATTCAAAACCATTCATTTGGATGGAACAATTCCCATTTAGCTTTGGTGGGTTTTGGATGAGGTCCCCAAACTTTGTAGATTCAGCTCAGAATAAAGAAAGGGATAAAAAAAATACCAGATAAATTCTCATTCCAAAAAATCTGAGGGGAAAAAAAACCCCAAAACACAACAAGGGGTGTAGAGAGGACAGGACCAAACCAACAAAACCTCCACAACATTTAATCTTCCAACCATGTAAATCTCTTCAATTAACTAACACTGGTTTCCCTTTGTGAGAATTTTTATGTCACAAAAAGAAGCAGTAAAAACATGTCCATGATAACCATAAAACCCACTCAAGAGACAATAAAGTTTTCTATTTCATTACCTTTTCTGTATTGTAATCAATTACAAAGGAAGAATAGTGCAGGTTCAATGAATTAACTAAATAAAAAGGAATTAAAAGCCACAGGGGATCTTTATTTTACTTATGTTAAAGGAGGGTCCAACTACAGGCCTTACTGGCTTGTTTGTACCATATAATGGAGTTTAATTTCTATGAATCAGTCTGTCAGCATTAGCTGATGGTAATTAGGAAAACGGGGTTAGAGAAAACAGAGCTACTGAAAATAGCTTTTCCCAAGTGTAACCTTCCCTCCTCTCTGCTTCTCTCCAAATGGGATTATCCTGAGCTCTCAGCACATAGCAAAATAGAAATGAACCGTTTAGGAAAACAAAGGTCCTTCCTTTGAAATGTAAGACAACTCAGGAAAACACTGAATGCTCTGTCCCAATTCAGCAAGTGCCCAAGCACACGCTCACCTTTAACCACTTGCTTAAAAACTTCCACTGACTTCAGGTTTAACTTCTGATGAAAAAAAGCTCTCCACGTCTTGCAGAACTGTGAGTTCATACTAAGTGGTGAGAGATTCATTTAAAAAGGAAATATGATGGGGTTTTTTTAGAGCTTGAAAAAAATAGCTGTGGGTTGGTTTTGGGTTTCTTATTTTGAAGTATGAATTCTTATTTTAGTTAAATAACTCATGACTTCAATGTAACCAGTTAGCTTCACATGGGCAAAAACAAGACTCCCAGAGACATAAGCAGTATTAAATTTGTGCAGATAGCTGAATGGAAAATTTCAGACAAACTGGCACTTACGGGATGCTTTACCAATAGAAAACAGTTTTGTGTGGCTCTTGGATTCACATATGCATGTATGCTAGTGCATATCCACACAAAAAAAACCCCATTATATGAAAATCAGTGATTCCACTAAAGGCAATAGCAGAAATCTTAAAAATCCAGTAGAGCAATGGTTTCATCCAGAACCTTTATACATGTTGGCTAGAACTCATCACTTCTAATCCATGCAGTGTCATGGTTGCTTGTCTCAGGCGATGCCAGACACATATTTGTGACTGGGTGGGTGTAACCTAGAGTGGACTGTGCCTCTGGCAGTGCATGCCATAGCAAAGGGATCAAAATGCCTTTTGATCCCCCTGGTCTGGTCTGGAACTCTGCAGAAACTCTTTCAGCCTCAGCAGAGATCCTTTTCATCTCCATTCCCCCATGGTTTGCTGTTCCTCTCCACAATGGAGACCCCAGGTCTCTGAGACCCTGCAGCCAGCCCTTCTTCCTTGTCCTCCACTGCCATCAGTTGAGAAAGGCCTGAGGCTAAGAAAGCACCAACTCTCCTGACACATCAGCTGTCCATCCACCAAACACTTTACCTAATCATATACAGAAACACAGAGTCTGTCCCATCACATTTTACGAGATATATGTACAACCATACCTCTTGCCAAAAGCTGCCCCTCCAAAGGGCATGGGTTGGGAAAAAAACACTCTCAAATCTGTTTGCAGAAAGATAACTCGGTACTGCTCATAAATCAGGTCGCTCAATTTCACTGCCAAAACAATCAACAAATTTCTTATTTGGGCTGCTCATTCTTCATTCCTTCAGGCTACGTTTAACAAAGTAATCTCCCCATAAATCCCTGCTCCCACTGCCATTTGCTATGCAGTGGATCTTGTTTGGTAATTCTTAGAATCAGTGCATTCCTGCTGCATGAGAACCCTCCAACCTCTTCCCTTTCAAAAGGAGCATAATTGAAATCAGTCCTTCTCCAAGTTTATCAGATGGGCAGCCAAACGCTGATGTTATACACTAAGATTTTGAACTGGGAGCTAGGCAGCTATTTTAATCAGCAGGCTTATTTCATGTCTGTCAAGGACAGTATATTTAGAACTGGACAAACTGTTTCTTCACTGCACCCCTGATTTAAAAAAATGACCCAAGCACAACATTTCTCTGATGGACTCCTATGCACTTTGGCAAATGCTCATGAAGAAGAGTTTAGATAACACACCAGGCCAGGATTTAAAAAGTGCAAAAACCTGTCCATACAATGTAGAGCTGGAGCCATCACTGCTGTTTAATCAATCATAGCTATTTAATCATGCCTTCTAGGCTCCATCAGATCATTTGAGTGAATCACTCAGGTCAAGGCACCAAAATAAAACAAGCTGTTTTATCACTGCTTATCCGCCCAAGAGTAAAGCATATGTGAAAGTGATGTAAGTGACGATTTTTGAGTGACTGACAGTAAACAGAGGAGGAAAGCTCTCCTGCTGCATTAAGACAGAAAGAAGAAAGAGCTTCTTTAAGGTACTCCTTCCCAGCCATGCCGCCATACAGCAGTGAAGAAGGGTGTCAGCATTTTCAGAAGAATATAGCCCCTTATTTGCGCATCAAAACAAGCAGAGGAGTTTTGGAAAGAACATGTCTACCAACTAGCTGTCCTTACCACAATGCAAAGGTGAGAATAACTGGCTGGGGACTAGTCTCTGCTGAAAACCAGACTTTTGTTTAACCGTTGAAATAGGAATGGAGCAGAGGCAAAACAGGATTCTTAGTGAGTGCTGGCACTACAAAGGGTTTGCAGAAATGACTGGGCTCTGTCCAGTAAGACAAGTCATCCTATGCCTCACTGCTTGTCTAGAAATACTAAAGTAAAAAGTGGAATTAACCACCAGAAATAAATTGCAGCTATAGTATTTGATTGCAAGCCATTTGTATAACAAAGGGATTCAAAGATGAAAGCATTACTATCCAGCATGCTCCAGCCATCTAAGTCAAAGATACCAGTGACCTCATCAGTCTCACCCAGTCTGCCATACTTCTTGTATCATCAGCTGGAGCAATGGGATACTGCTGGATGAGAAGATGCCTGTGCTTTGATCACCAAAGACCTCTGTAGCCCCTGTGCTGCCTTGCAGTGACTACGGCTTCTCTGCTGCAGCTCAGATCATAGAGCTAGCACCAAATGTCAAGGCAAAATGCAAGTACTTGACACTTATCTTCATGCCCTCACTAGTACCTGGGGAGCTTGTATATGGGACCTTCTGCAATCAAAAAATCTAGAATCTAAGAGGCCTTTGAACTTGCATTCTATTGATAGTAAGGCAGAGAGAGGAAGGATTAGTCTCTGCACTCACCTCAGCAGACTTTCTGTCTCTTAGAGGACTTTTCAGCATGCCTTTACAAGTATTCAAGAAGTAAGAAAACACTGAAGTACAATGAAATCTGTGCCATTGTCCACCAGACAGGAGTCTGCAAGGACTTCAGTATACTTCCTACTTCTCTACTCTTTCACTTATTTAAGTTTCAAAGGAAGAAATAAAGCTAAGTTAGGAGTTTGGGTTGCAGATATGCCAGTGAGCCAACTCTTTAGTAAGGCTGAAATGAAATTATCTGTTCACCACAGTCACCACAGCTCAGAGACTGCTCTGCACTTACCCACTGCAACCCTTCAGGATGCCCCACACCACTCACTGCACAGGGATCGTCACAGGTAAACATCGGGACAGAATGCAAGAGAATTTTATTTGAAAATGAAACCCAAAAGTGCCTCTTGCTCTCATCACAAGCTGTCAAAGGGTCTTTACCAGCTCTCAATAAATCTTGGGTCAAGATGCTCTGATGAGTCTTAGAAGCTAGTCTTGCTCCAGGGTGCAGAGAAGAAGAAAAAAACCACCTGCCACTGCAAAATGAGGAAGAAATCCCATCCTGATCTGGGATCTGATTACCAGTGTGACTAGGCACACAACAATCCAACAGGCTGGCAAAACACCTCCCCTGCTTACCCCATGCAATCTTGTCCCTGGCTTTCCCCTGAAGGGGAAGAGCAGCATTGCTTTTTGCCATCCCTTCGCATCTCCTGCTGCAGCACAAGTTTCAGCCCTGGACTGTGCCCCAGGTCTGTTCAGCAGGGCTGTGGCTCTGGCCTCTTGGAAGGCTGTAATGCAAGCCTCTGCTTTTTCTGCTGTTTTAATGTCCTTTCACTCCATTACTCCCTCTCCTCTTCCTCTGCACCTCAGCTGTGTTCCCTCCAACATGTGCTTCTTAGTTTGCAGCTCTCTTTCCTTTATCTCCATTTTCATACCGCATCTTACTTTTTGCCATGTTTGCCTACATGACTTACAGTTCTGTAGCCACAGAAGTCACCCTTCACTGCTGGATCCTTTCTACATGAAAGCACAACACAGAGTGACCACCTACACAGGGACAGGTCTTACTGCGACTGCAAACTACAGCATTAAGAACTAGAGTCCTAACCACTTCCTGCAACACCTATCAAAGCTAAAGTTATTTTAAAAATAATATTTCACTGGAAAGATGTATAGCGCAAGTGAGTAAAACACCATTTCTTCCATTAATGCCTATGAAGCTACAACATTCTTGCCATAATCTGCCTGCAGATTTACCATAGATATTGAGAAAGAGCTCAGACTTGAAAGAATCAGGAAATGACCGTTTTCTGGGGTACAGAGTCAGCTTGTTTTGCACAAACTGTCTGGCTTACTAAGACACACTTGTCTTAGGACTTGCCTGCCAAGCGATATGAGCTACTGATGTACGTCTGGAAAATATTTATG
Source organism: Clamator glandarius (assembly GCA_033459285.1). NCBI lineage: Eukaryota > Metazoa > Chordata > Aves > Cuculiformes > Cuculidae > Clamator > Clamator glandarius. The sequence goes on along the minus strand of JAUNZM010000614.1, from coordinate 436,413 downwards.
ATAAAAATTACGGTTGCAAAAAGAATAACAAGTAAGTAGCTGATCCAGCTGGCATGCAAATTGGGCACAATGTTTATCATCACAAATATGTTCATCAGCACTACCAACTAGTTCTTCTGGAGAACAGTAGGTACTCAAGGGATCTTCATGACCATTAAGCAGCTGAGTTTCCTGCAGCCCCAACAATAAATATTATTCCAGTCTTATGGAAAACAGGAGAGGGTATTAAACCACCTATTATACCTCTTGACACAGCAACATCAGGGCTCTTGCCCTGACATACCCTGAGATGGGAAATGAGGCATTTAAAGCCTTTGACTTCAACTAGTATTTCAAACAGTGCAACACCTTGGGACCTCGTCAAGCCCCTGGTGCTGGGTAGAAGACTGCACAACATTATCAACATCACTGAAAAAGAGAGAACAACTGGGCAACATTATAAAAGTAAGGTGCAGGCTCTTTGAGAAACAAGCTGCAGCAGCAAGTTGCATTGCAAAAGGGACTCCCCCAGACCACTAAGTGCATGGCAAGGCCAGCCTGCACCAAGTGGGCACTAAGCAGGAACAAGAGGCCAGAGGAAATTGGAGAGGACAGAAAGGCCCTGGGACAGGGAGGTTTCACATGGGCATGGCTGTCTGCATGCCCTACTGAAACTGTTCTTCAGCATATGGAAGGAGAAGGAGGGAGGTTGCCCATCTCTGAAAGGTGTTTGAAGGGCAGTGCCAGTGGGAGCTGCTGGCTCCACATGTCCTGTGGTTCTGCCTGTGTTACTTCAGCTCTTGGCCCTTCATGGGGCTCCCTTGAAACCCCTTTCTGAGGTAAAGTCTCTGCTGCCTACAAGTGCTGCTGGGCTTACGCTGTTCTTGGGTGTCTCCCCTCTACACAACCACCTATTTTCACAAAATTCAAGGAACTGAATATTTTCCACATCGTAAGTGCAAAAGAGAACCTGACACAGCATAATCTGATAAACTTTTGTTTCCTTTGGAAACAGGCTAGTAACAACATCTTAAGGGCCCATAGTTTTACATAGCTATGGAACAAAATAATTAACCTAGAAGTTGCTGTATTAGAGATCACCTTAATATTGCTGAGGGAGGAGAAATCAGCTCCCAGCCATCTTCCGTATTACTGTGGAAAAGTTGAAGGCAACATCTGGCAAGATCTAAACCAATCAGAATCTGCTTCAGCATCTGCCCTTTCCAGAAGTGTCCTAAGACTCACTCTGCCAACAAAGCCCAGCAGAGCATCCGTTCACCCTCACTAGCCCAGCAGACCCCAGTTACACTAGTTTTTCACTGTAGGTTTCCCAGCCCTGTGAAGGTTCTACATTAGACTGATTTAAAATAGCCAGATAACTACAAGTCATATCACCAAAAATTATGATTTGGCTCTAAAGCCATAAATGCTGTATTTGGTTCCTTGACAGAAAGGGCCTGGTAGCATGATGCAGTTCCTTGTCCCCATTCCCTTAATATAACAGAAAGATAATCTCCCTGGCCATCTGATTTCTCATAAGCATTAATTTGTCTCAGCACAGCCTGGCCACCTTTGGAATCCAAGACCAGCTTTGTGCCCACTGTTGAAGGCTTTCTAGAAATTACTTTCTTCCAGTGTAGATCACTCAGACTGTGGGAGAACTGGAAACTTCAGTGTTTATTAGTTTTCATTTTTGGTGCTGAGTGCATTTTCAGAGTTGACTCATAGAGTGATTTTTAAAGGAAGAATTGCTTCCAGATGTCATGCATATTTTGCTCTGAAAGAATACTGCATTCTTTATTAAGGATACAGAGCTAAAAAGACTGGTTTCCCCTATCTGAATGTCTCTCTTGAGAGGATTTGGGAACACTATATATCCCATGTGGATCCTCCAAATACAGCTAAGAGTTAGACCCAAGGTCTCTGAAATACACGGTTGGTTGATTTGACTTATTTTGTAGAGCCAAAATGTTAAGCATGCATCTGCATTACAATTACTGGTCTGCTCTGTAGCAAGAACATTGTGTTGAGGTGTTGCAGTAAGGCCCAGTGAAAACCAGACATTCCTAGAAGACCTAGATCTTCAATTCAACAAGAACATCCTCAGACTAGATGATAACACACTTCTGATGATGCCAAATCCTCTTTCACTTCACTGTGTAAAGGCTGGAAAAGATAGTAGTTCTTGTAAATGAGGCGAGGGAAAAAAACAAACAAACAACTGCCACTGGGGACATGATTAGTCTTGACTGGTTTTAATTGCACTTCTTCCTGCGTCAGTTAAATTCTGGGCTTTCTCCTTCACTCTTAAAATATGGACACGCATACTAGGGTAAGGTAAAGAATTTATATTAAGTGGTTCAAAGATAAGGTCAGAGCACAGAAGAAATACTATTTTATCTCTTCTGCTAATCAGTACTAATATTACTCAAACTTTGAGACCATGCTGTAAATTATTCCTGAGCAGTTTTAAAGCTGCATCTATCTGGGTGCTGTGCTTACAAGAGCTGTGCTCTGTTTCACTATTTATTAGTTAGTGAAGACTCTTAAGTCTGTTATCCTAAATTTCTAAATCCAGAAGGCATTATTTCCATGAACTTAACTGCTTGTTGAAAGGCAGATGTTTTACACATCTGGCACAACATATGCATGAGCAAGATTTCATACAAGGCCTGTTAAGTGGGAAGGATAAGAAGAGATCATCAGCTCCTGGACAAATAGAGAAAGCATGTTTTTGCCACAGACATCAGCTAAAATACTCATACTGAGATGAAAATGACTGATGGAGACAGAAGAGTTGCAGTTTGTTGTCTGTGAAGTCCTGCAGGTTTGCTTATTTACAAGGAAACTGTGAGGCACCCAGCTAGGGTTGTTGCAAGCTGCTGGGAAATGCTGAGCAGCTGAAAGTGAAATTTGGAGCTTTGGGCAAAAAATAAATTTACACATTGATAACAGAGAGCTTTAGGAAGATTCAAATGCATCATTTCGAACTTTCTGCATTCGAATGGGGCACAGGTAGTATTTAGGTCCATTCCAATACTAAGGAATGAGGAGCAAGAAGTGAGGAAGAAGAAATTGATTAATGACTGGCTCAGAGACTGGTGTGAAAAGAGAGGCTTTGGGTTCTTTGATCATGGCTTTCTTACTAGGGATGGGACACGCCTGTCTCCTAGGGGGACTAAAGCCCTCTCTAAAAATCTAGTTAAGCTCACAAATTGAGCTTTAAACTAGATGTGAGGGGGGAGGGGATGGAGGCCAGGCCAGACGGGAATGAGCCTGGAGGTGGGACTTCAGTGTCACAGGGGTGGTGTGCTGGGGAAGATCGCCAGTATATCACCACTAAGCATGAGGGGGCAAGTGCACCTGGGGATGGTAAGCAGGAAACTGGCACTGTGGCTTAGTTAACCCAAGGACCACTCAATTGGGAAGAAACCCTGCTACAAGGGCTGTAGGTTCGCCAGCCCAGCTGACGTGCATTTACACCAATGCACACAGCATGGGAAATAAGAAAGAGGAGTTGGAAGCTGTGGTAGGGCAAGGAGACTACGATGTCGTCGCCATTGTGGAGACGTGGTGGGATGACTCCTATAACTGGAGCGTACCCATGGTGGGGTATAAACTCTTCAGGAAGGAAAGCAAGGGCAGAAGAGGAGGCGGGGTAGCCCTCTATGTTTGAGAGGGCTTTGATACCCTTGAGGTGGATTATGGTCAGGAAGGGACTGAGTGCCTGTGGGTGAAAATCAGAGGAGCCCACGGGCAGACAGATATTGTGATGGGAGTCTGCTATAGACCACCCAGCCAAGAAGAAAGAGCTGATGAGCTCTTCTACAAACAATTTAGTGTAGTCTCAACATCGCTACCTCTAGTCCTCATGGGAGACTTCTATTTCCCAGATATCAGCTGGGAGTACAATACAGCAGAAAGGAAGCAGTCCCAGAGGTTCCTGGAGTGTCTGGAAGACAACTTCCTCACACAGCTGGTGAGTGAACAGACAAGGGATGGTGCCCTCCTGGACCTGCTGTTCGTGAACAGAGAAGGACTGGTGGGGGATGTGAGGGTTGGAGAAGGCCTGGGGCAAAGCGATCATGAGATGATAGAGTTCTCAGTGCTGGGTGAGATGAAGAAGGAGGTTAGCAGAACAGTTGCGCTCAAATTTCAGAGAGCCGACTTTGGGCTGTTCAGAAGGCTGGTCAGAAAAATCCCATGGGAGGCACTTCTTAAGGGCAAAGGAGTCCATGAGGGCTGGGCGCTCTTCAAGAAGGAACTCCTAGCAGCTCAGGAGAAAGCCGTCCCCATGTTCCAGAAAAGTAGCTGGCAGGGTAAGAAACCAGCATGGTTGAGTAGGGAGGTCCTGAGAGACATCAATAAGAAGAGGAAGGCCTATGAGCTTTGGAGGAAGGGGCAGGCATCCTGGGTGGACTATAGGGAGGAAGCAAGAACATGCAGGGAAAAAATCAGGAGGGCTAAGGCCCAACTAGAAATCAGATTGGCCAAGTCTGTGAAAGAGAATAAAAAATCTTTCTACAAATATATCAACAGTAAAAGGAGTACTAGGGAGAATCTCCAGTCCCTACTAGATGCAAAAGGAACAACAGTAACAGCAGATGAAGACAAGGCTGAAGTACTCAATGCCTACTTTGCTTCAGTTTTTAATAGTAAGGAAAGTTGTTCCCTCTGGGCACAACCCCAGGGGTTGGAGGAGCAGAACGAGGTTCCCACGATCCAAAAGGAGGTGGTTAGAGACTTGCTTACCCAGCTAGATGCCCACAAGCCTATGGGGCCAGATGGAGTCCACCCAAGAGTTTTGAGGGAACTGGCGGATGTGCTGGCCAAACCCCTTTCCATCATCTTCCAACAGTCCTGGAGGACTGGGGAGGTTCCGCTGGACTGGAGGCTGGCTGATGTCGTGCCCATCTATAAGAAGGGGCGCAGGGAGGATCCGGGGAACTACAGGCCTGTCAGTCTGACATCAGTACCAGGGAAAGTCATGGAGCAGGTGATTTTGAGTGCTATCATGAAGCACTTGCAAGAGAACTGGGTGATCAGGCCCAGTCAACATGGGTTCACAAGAGGCACGTCTTGCCAAACTAACCTGATCACCTTCTATGACCAAGTGACTAGACTCTTGGATGAGGGAAAGGCTATGGATGTAGTTTTCTTGGACCTCAGTAAAGCCTTTGATACAGTTTCTCACAGCATTCTGCTTCGGAAACTGTCAGCCTCTGGACTGGACAAGTGCACACTCTCCTGGGTGGAAAACTGCTTGGATGACCAGGCCCAGAGAGTGGTGGTAAATGGTGTTAAATCCATCTGGAGGCCAGTTACAAGTGGGGTTCCCCAGGGCTCAGTGCTGGGTCCAGCCCTGTTCAATATCTTTATCGATGACCTGGATGAAGGCATTGAGTGCACCCTTAGCAAGTTTGCAGATGACACCAAGCTGGGTGGAAGTGTGGATCTGCTGGAGGGTAGGGAGGCTCTGCAAAGGGACCTGAACAGGCTGGACTGCTGGGCTGAGACCAATGGCATGAGGTTTAATACGGCCAAATGCCGGGTCCTGCACTTGGGGCACAACAACCCTGTGCAGTGCTACAGACTAGGAGAAGCCTGGCTAGAAAGCTGCCTGGAGGAGTGGGACCTGGGGGTGTTGGTTGACAGCTGACTGAACATGAGCCAGCAGTGTGCCCAGGTGGCCAAGAAGACCAATGGCATCTTGGCTTGTATCAGAAATGGCGTGACCAGCAGGTCCAGGGAGGTTATTCTCCCTCTGTACTCGGCACTGGTGAGACCGCACCTCGAGTACTGTGTTCAGTTCTGGGCCCCTCACCACAAGAAGGATGTTGAGGCTCTGGAGCGAGTCCAGAGAAGAGCAACAAAGCTGGTGAAGGGGCTGGAGAACAGGCCTTATGAGGAACGGCTGAGAGAGCTGGGGTTGTTTAGCCTGGAGAAGAGGAGGCTGAGAGGAGACCTCATTGCTCTCTATAACTACCCGAAGGGAGGTTGTAGAGAGGAGGGTGCTGGCCTCTTCTCCCAAGTGACAGGGGACAGGATGAGAGGGAATGGCCTCAAGCTCCGCCAGGGGAGGTTCAAGCTCGACATAAGGAAATAATTCTTCACAGAAAGGGTCATTAGGCAATGGAACAGTCTACCCAGGGAGGTGGTTCACTTGCTTTCCCTGGAGGTGTTTAAGGCACCAGCGGATGAGGTACTGAGGGGCATGGTTTAGAGATTGGTGGGAATGATTGGACTCAATGATCCGGTGGGTCTCTTCCAACCTGGTTATTCTGTGATTCTATGAATCATCCTTCTGCTATTTTGAAAAGCATTTTTTTAGTTCTATGAATACAGTAAAATCCACTATGCATCATTCGATTAGTAGGTTCTATTATGTTTTCGGGGTTTTTTTCCACTCTGTATCAAGAAAAAAAAAATTGAAATTACAAACCTTTCCGTAAATGAGAAAGTAAATTATCTCATGGCTCTACAATTAAGAGTGGGTGGTGTTGAAAACTACTGTCCTAAGACACAAGACAAGACTGACAGCACTAAAAAAGGCCTATAAAAAAAGTACCGCTAGAAATAAGATGTTCCCAGCATCAGAGCACTCCATGACAGGCAGGAAAATATGTTCCTTTTCCTACAGAAATAGGTTGTACAGAACCTCATCTTTTTGTGTACAACACCTATTTCAAAATGGACTAAGAAGGTGTAATACCTAAAATAACAAAACAATGAAACCGATGTCCATGTTCAGCAAAACTCCAAATTTCATTCTAATGTGATAGCATGAGAACAGTTAGTAAGTACACGCTAAAATGCATTGAAGAATGCAAGGAAACACAGGTTTAACCTAAGACTTGAATGGGTGATACCCAAAGACATACAAGAGACTTTCAGTCTGTGGTTAAGAGATCTCTTGAACAAGGCCAATTAATTTTAGTTGAAGGTATGGGAAGCTGAACCTCTGCAAAACTTAAAATACTGATGACAGCAGGCTGCAGCAACCAAATCTGCACCCCTAAATGCACTTAATATTTGGCCCTCTGAGCACTAAACAACTAAAACATTAATAGAGTTTGAGAGATGATATGCTAAGCATTCAGGCAGTTGATTTCATCAGAGTACTACTGCAGACAGTGGTAGGACCACCTGTAACCACAAGCTACCTGGTACATCCCACCACGTTCTCTAATTTTGAACTCAAGATTATAGCCAAATATCTTGATACCACTTCTGATGCAATGAGATGTTTGTTTACAAGCAACGAAGGCCTCTCAGTCATCACCAATACAAGATTCTGAAAAGCACTGTTTTAACCAGGTGAAGTTGTCCACAATTTTAACCATTTTGTTGAAAAGCCCTGTTGCTTCCAAAATAGGGATTACACAGACTATCACAGGGAGAAATGCCCTTTTTGGCATCCCCACAAACATTGCCCCTAAGCCGATCAGGTCATGAGCCTGGTGAAAAGCAATCACAACAGTTCACACAGATCCAAGAGGCCCTTGCTTCAAGGTTCAGGGTTAAATCTACTCACATCCAGCTGCACTGGCACATTGTACAGCTCTTCTGTGTACAGCATAACCACAGGCTTTGTTGCAAAGCACAATACAAGGGATTGAATCATAGAATCATAGAATAACCAGGTTGGAAGAGACCCACTGGATCATCGAGTCCAACCATTCCTATCAAACACTAAACCATGCCCATTTACATAAGTCATAATTTAATCTGGTTCCTTTCCTTCTGATATTCCCTAGTGCTTGGCTACTTAACTTCATGACCTTTAAGTTGAATTACATTTAATCCTATTAGGACACAGTATGAAGAACATCAAGCCACCCATGAAGCTTTTACACAAGAGTATTTAAAAAAAAAAAAGTATATCACTGTGCCACCACAATGCTCTTTTAAGTATCTACACTTTAACTGAAAGCAGTATAAAATAAGTGTAAGAAATCATCTGCATAGGGAAAAATTAGTTTCCCTTCCCTTAACAGCCAAAGGAGATAAATGTCGGGACAGCCCATGTCCACCTCAGCTCCTGTTTGCGTAACAGGCACTTGCTCCACATTAGAGATGTTTCCACACATTGTTTAAGCACAAGCAGTGTCAGGAGAGGCTATGCTGTGGCTCAGTACTGAAGATAAAAATTGCTTTTGCACCCTTTAAATAATACTTAGCACTACTTATTTGTAACTGGTGCTATTGCAGCAGCTAGAAGAGGTGCTGTGTAAAGACCCAACCCAAATTAATGATCGGGCTTATTTTAAATGTCTTCACTTTAAAACAGATCTGAGCTTTGACAGTGCCCAAATATTGCAATGTGACCAATTTCAAGCAGCAGAAATCCCATTAGATCTGAAATTCCACAAGATTTCCCATCAATATGCCTTCCAGCTCTAGAAGCAATTTGGTATCACAGCTACATGTATGCATCCAGCTTCAAAGATACAACATGGACTAATCTCTATTTTAATCCCCCCTTCTCTTCTGCTGGGTATTACAAAACACAAGTTTTTGGTTTTGAAGCTTCTGACTTCATCACTGTAAGACTGGAGCTGATATCTCCTGGTTCATTTGAAAGTGAAACACTTAACAGCCTCACCTGGCAATTAGCTTTCCCTTCTCTTCTGACTTGCATGAAGAATGAGACGCTGTCCTGCCCAGCCCATGTGGATCAGCAGTGCTGACAGTTGTTGGAGACCAAAGAACCTTGTCCCTCAGGAATGATGTCTCTCTGTGATCTCCAGAGTCCTCACTATACCAGAACATCTCAGAAATGCTCAAAACTTGTGTTTGCTATGGTGGAAGAAGTGTTTTAGACACTGCAAGTTTGCCAGGTTGAAAGATTAACATTATCATTATTCTGAGACCCGTTAAAATGAACAATACCAAGTTCTGTATGCTGGCACTCCATATTCCAGCTTGAGACTGATAGAACATCTGTAAGTATCCTCTGACAGAGTATAATAGCAGCTTATTCAGACTGAGTTAGTTTGCAGTGGGGATTCAACCTTTATTATATGATGTAGGACACAAAAAGACTTTAAAAAAAATCTCTTGAAACATTTAAGCTTTTCTTCAACACAGTAGACTAAGTTGTGGAGGAGCATAGCAGGCCCAAGGATGTGTCAGTGATTCAGCACACTGTGCTCAGAGCAAACATGCAAGTGGGACAGTGCATACCAGTGGTCTTACAACACATTCCCACCCATACAGCATGCTACACCAAGGCACCTTTCCTTGAGGATGATGACATTTCCTGCTAATCTCTTTGGATTCCCCTCTGAGCACAGATTGCTTCTTCTAGCATGTCTCACCCTCCGAAACAGGATAGGATGGGTCAGGACAATTTTGTTCAGAAAGGACATACAACAATCATCTAGAACAACTGCCTGACCAAACAAACCGCCTGACACCCAAAATACTAAGCAGCAGCCTTATTTCTGGTATTGTTTTACTTTTAAGTCTCAGAACTTGATACCTAACCTACCCAAAGTGTAAATTTGCATACATAATTTATTAGATTATTTGTAGTCTTTTTCACCACTGGAGGGTGAACAAGATGTCCTTATATCCTGATGCTTATAAATAATTAAGGGCATAGCACAACTCTTCAACAACTACTGCAGCCTTTTCCAGAACTGATTTCTAACTCTTTCCAGGGCAGCTGCACAAGCTAATACATTAAAAAAAATAAAATAAAATGATTATGCTGATCCATATTTTGCAACATGCCTGGTGTCTGCCAGGGCAGGAGCTTACATGGTCCTGACAGGGAGGGCAGAGACTCAGTACAAGCCTGCCTGGAGGACCCAGGTCTTCTTGGTGCCAGTGCCTGGCCATGAGAAGGAGGTGGATGGCGCAACGGGAAGGCTCCTGTACTCTGAGCTTGAGGTAGACAAGGAAGGCACAGCATGGCTCCGCTGAAGCTGCTGATCACCTCAGCCATCTCCACAGCTCTCATTAGTTAGGGCTCTACCCCTTCCCCACCCCATGGGTGATGTGTCAGCATCACCCACCTCTGTGCATGATAGCAAGAGCTAACGATTTACACTGAGAAAAACAGCTGTCTGCACTTGAAGGAGCGAGCTGGTGGGTTGTAATGTCAATAATCTGACTTAACAGAAAACCACTAGAAAGGGCCAGTGGTGAGACTCCAGAGTCAAAAACCTCTGCTCCTTGTCAAACAGGGCAGCTACACATACTTTTTTCCCCTCATGCTCTGTCATTTGTCCTGTAGATCCATCCATTACCTCCATCTGCTTCAAACCAAATCTGCTGAGTAAACACAAAGATTATTAGAAAACTTCCCCCACCCCCAAGCGAACAAGACAGCTGGAGGTTACATTTTTTTTGAGCATTGACAAGCCATTACTAGGCATAACATAAAGCAGCTGGCTGCACATACAGTCACGCAATGTTTTGCTGGGTTGATACAGCAAAATCAAGGAACTCCTGCCTTGCATCCAGCTGCAAATGCCAGAGAGGCTCCCAAATGCCACCAGTTTGACAGTAACTGTCACACCAGAAAAGCTGATCCTCCCAGACAGTGGAAGTGCACAATTAGGTCACATTAAACGTTGAGAAAATACCACAGCAGTTCCACATGTCAACTCAAAGTGAGTGCCTCTAGAAAACAGCTCCTAGCTAGCAAAAGCCATTCCAGCATCAGTGTGTATTTTCTGCTAAGGGTTTAAGGACAAAGTACATGGATGCAGAAGTATGAGCGATCACCCAAGCAGACGGAGTCATAATGCTTTCCCATGAGGGGGTGTAGCAAGACAGCTAAGCACCACACACAGGCAGGTTTTTTCCACCCTAGGAAATAGCTGCTATCTCTGCATTCAGGAAAACAGAGAGGCTGGGTACTCCTCTCCTTCATTGCTCACTTTGATCCATCTCCCAGGTCCTTCAGGAAGGTTTCCTGTAGGGTCAGAATGAACAAGCTGAAGAAGCGATGCTTGCAGCTGAGGCTTCACACGCAGAAGGTTGTTTTTTTCTTTCCAAAGTGCAGCATCAAGCTTATTGACTAGAGTTCCTAGCCTGACAACAGTAGGAAAAGCATTTGCAATGTCTTTATCGTTGCACCCACAGACTACAAAGCCTGTCCTTGGCTGGAGGTGGACTAGCAAGAAAAGCACAGCCCACTCTGCTCACATAAAGCATTTTGCATTGTGTCAGCATCACCTAATTACACTCAGCTGATCTCAGTTTTTCAAAGCTTAGATGAAAGATAGTCATTGTTTTGGCTATCAGCTCTGCCACAGGTAACAGACACTGTTACACAGCACAAAGTAATTACACTGAAAGACTTCTTTGCCATTGCCACACTAGTGCTAATTATTTAAAACATTAATAAAAGTGCTCTGTGCAGGACCTCATAAAGAGGGTAATGCTGTATGTGGAGAGAACACCAAAAACTGCAAACATCTTCAATACCACAGGACGTGTTGGCCTATATATTTTGCTCCCACTTATCACTCAGTTACTTGCAGTCTTTTGACTACAGAAACATCTTTAATTTTGCCCATAATGCAGCAGCAAGCAATACACCTCAGAAACATCACTTTGTTTTCAGAATAGTGGGTGGGGAGCATAGCTCTCTCAGCACAAGAATTATCAAAACGATTCTTTAAAAGATTCCATTTTCCCATTTCTTCACCATGCTTTTCCAGTAGCTGATGTGATCAGCATTCCTGTTGTGTGCATCCTTCTCTGTGTGCATCCTTACAGAGCATCATAGGGCAGCTTGGGTTAGAAGGAACCTTAAAGATCATCCAGTTCCAACCCCTCTGCCATGGGCAGGGATGCCTCCCACTGGATCAGGTGCCCAAGGTCCCATCCAACCTGGCCTCAAACACCTCCAGGGATGGGGCATCCACAGCTTCCCTAAGCATCCTGTGCCAGTGCCTCACCACTCTCATCGTGAAGAAATTCTTCCTTACATCTACACTAATCCTGAAGGTTCAATTCCAAATATTAAGCGCAGAACGATTGCTAACACTTTTAGGTCAGCAGCTGAAAGGTGTCCTTTAGCTGGTGCCAAAAGCAGCTTCTCAACCCAAACCCAGACCCTAGAAAGCTGCAGCCAGAGGCACTTGCAGGAAGGACCCTCCTGAGGTTTTGCTGCTGCTGCTGCGATGACGCCTATCAAGGTCTGAAAGCAAAGCCACATACACCGAGAATCAAGCTGACCACTTCGAGGAGGGGGAAAAAAAACCCCAAACCAACAATCTCCAATATATTTTGAACTGGGAAAAGTTAATTTAGGTGGCAGTGGGGCAGGGAGAGGGGCCGGGGGAGCTGGACCTGGAGCGTTTCCCACGGGAGGATGCGCTGCCTAAGCTCCCTCTCGCGGCTGTCCCTTGCCTCGCCGGGAAGGAGGGAGCAGGAGGATCCGCAGAGCTGGCATCTGTGCCCTCCAAACTGGGCAAAGCCGAGGTGCCAGGCCCTGGGTGCAGCACTGCTGCTGTGAGTCCTGAGCTCTTGCCCTCCTGCCCCAACCTAAGGGCAAATTAAGTGGTGACAAACAATTTATTGTCATTGTTCCGTGAGGACAGCACGGTGGGAAAAAAAAAATCAAACAGAAAACTCTCTTCCAAGCTGCAGACTTGAGAGCAAGACCTCATATCAATCCTCACGTTTCAGAAAATAACTCAAGACAACTCAAAAGGCCGATGCTAACCTTGGGGCACACTTGGAACAGAGGAGCATGAACAGCTGATACCTGCCAAAATGGGGCAAAAAGCAGGTTAAGTGGTTAAATTCACATCTCTTTAGTATATCTTTTCCTTCCTAACTCACCATGCCATCTTCACAGCCTCAGCCTGCTCCAGGCTCTGTGCAGTAATTTAATGTGTGTCCTGTGCTTCTGATCAGATCTTATCTACTGTAAATGCAGTGGTATCACAGAATCATAGAATAACCAGGTTGGAAGAGACCCACCGGATCATCGAGCCCAACCATTCCTATCAATCACTAAACCATGCCCCTCAGCACCTCATCCACCCGTGCCTTAAACACCCCCAGGGAAGGTGACTCAACCACCTCCCTGGGCAGCCTGTTCCAGTGCCCAATGACCTTTTCTGTGAAAAATTTTTTCCTAATGTCCAGCCTAAACCTCCCCTGGCGGAGCTTGAGGCCATTCCCTCTTGTCCTGTCCCCTGTCACTTGGGAGAAGAGGCCAGCACCCTCCTCTCTACAACCTCCTTTCAGGTAGTTATAGAGAGCAATGAGGTCTCCCCTCAGCCTCCTCTTCTCCAGGCTAAACCACCCCAGCTCTCTCAGCCGTTCCTCATGAGGCCTGTTCTCCAGCCCCTTCACCAGCTTCGTTGCTCTTCTCTGGACTCGCTCCAGAGCCTCAACATCCTTCTTGTGGTGAGGGGCCCAGAACTGAACACAGGATTCGAGGTGCAGTCTCACCAGTGCTGAGTACAGAGGGAGAATAACCTCCCTGGACCTGCTGGTCACGCCCTTTCTGATGCAAGCCAAGATGCCATTGGCCTTCTTGGCCACCTGGGCACACTGCTGGCTCATGTTCAGTCAGCTGACAACCAACACTCCCAGGTCCCACTCCTCCAGGCAGCTTTCTAGACAGACTTCTACTCTGTAGCACTGCACAGGGTTGTTGTGCCCCAAGTGCAGGACCCGGCATTTGGCCTTGTTAAACCTCATGCCATTGGACTCTGCCCAGCGGTCCAGCCTGTTCAGACCCCTTTGCAGAGCCTCCCGACCCTCCAGCAGATCCACACTTCCACTCAGCTTGGTGTTACCTGCAAACTTGCTAAGGGAGCACTCGATGCCTTCATCCAGGTCATTGATAAAGATATTGAACAGGGCTGGACCCAGCACTGAGCCCTGGGGAACCCCACTTGGAACTGGCTTCCAGCTGGATTTAACACCATTTCCCACCACTCTCTGGGCCCGGCCATTCAACCAGTTTTCCACCCAGGAGAGTGTGCGTCTGTCCAGTCCAGAGGCCGACAGTTTCTGAAGCAGAATGCTGTGAGAAACGGTGTCAAAGGCTTTTCTTAGGTCCAGGAAGACCATATCCACAGCCTTTCCCTCATCCAGCAGCCGAGTCATAGAAGGCAATCAGGTTAGTTTGGCAAGACCTGCCTTTTGTGAGCCCATGTTGACTGGGTCTGATCACCTGGTTCTCTTGCATGTGCTTCGTGATCGCACTCAAGATCACCTGTTCCATGACTTTCCCTGGCACTGAGGTCAGACTGACAGGCCTGTAGTTCCCTGGATCCTGCCTGCAACCCTTAAATATGTGCACGTAACGCAGCAAGTTAAGCCTGGAAAGCCTCCAGCCCACAGACACCTAAGAAAATCTAAGATTTCTCTGCTGTTCGTGCAGTTTTCTCAGACTGTTTGACAAAAGTTATTGGTGGCTATTTTTTAAATGAAAGGAGTAGTGAGAAAATAACTTTGCAGCATATTGGGCTAGCAGATTGTTCAGACATTGTACAGTGACAATAAAGCCTTTAGGTTCCTTTGATTGATATATGTAATGAATGTAGCTGTCAAACTTTTGTGCAGCGATTTTATTTAGCATTGACAAGCTATTTCACTGGCCAGGGTGTTGCATAAAAAGGATAATTCACATTGTTGTGGTGCTGCTATTTACAGAGCCTAGAGGACAGTGGCATCGCTACAATATAAATATTAATATCCAAATTTCTTTTGAAACACATAGTCCTGTATGCAATGTATACTATGTGTGCATCTTGATAGAGGGAAAGAGGCATTGTTATGCAGAGAGAAGGGGGCTTGGAGCTGCTGGGGGTTGTTGTTCATTCACTGACTCATTATGTGGCCTTTGAAAAGGCACTTAGTCATTCTGCAGTTAACGTTTCCCTCTGTAGAGCAGAGAACAAAGCCCCAACATAAACCACACTCGCTGTTATCAGCCAGTGACACAGAGGTCACAGAGGCGCGCAGGGTCAAGGGGTTCCTCTGAGCAGCCCTTATGCCCATGAATCCCATAAGTATGCTCAGGATGGCTGTGCTTTTCTAAAGTGGCTTCTTTCTCCTACCAAAGTAGTGGCAGGGTCAGTTTGGGCTACCTAACACAAAGCAGCTGCCTTACTTTGGCTATGAGCAATAACTTGGCATGGATAGATAGAATATTACACTGAAATCACTAGCCTTGGAGAAAACAGGCAGAAAACAACACAGTAGGCAAAGCAGAACATAAAGGAGGGGGAAAAAAACCCAAAAAAGAATATAAGCAAGGATGACTCTTGCACTGCATTCATTACGGAGTTAAGTCCATGAGCAAGTTATGCCTCCAAAGATAAGGAATCACGAAGACCCATTCTATTCCCTGGAAGAAGGTAAGCAACTTCTGAAATTGTCTTCAGATGCTATTATTAGCCCTGCACCTACACTGAAGTACCCTGTGCCCAAAGCCACAGCATGCAAATGCTGTATACATAAAAAGAGCTATTCACAGCTCTGCAGCTTATAAAAGAGCTGGGCCCATGCTATGGTATCAGCATCGTTTGAGAAAACTGCTGAGTAGCAAGAGAAGTTATGGAAAGGACTTGTACAGGACAGGCTTGGAAAGGGCACAATAATCCACCTTGGGGTGCCAAGGTCAGTAAGTGCACCATTTTTTTAATTTTTTTTTTTTTTTAAAAAGAGCTCAACCAGTTGTCATTTGTTTACTCATTTTCACTTTAAATAAAATAACAAGACATTTAGAATTTAATATGAAATATTGAGAAATCTCTTCTATTCCAAAGCCACTTTAGTAAAGAGTGCCAGGGAATTTCACAGTTTGTTTAGGTATCAAAGCATTTTATCTACCCAGGAAGGAGAACAGGACCTGTAAGTCACTGTGCCTCAGGTCCTAAAAGCAGAGAAAGGATCCAGGGTATAGAGGAGAGAAGAGGGAAGGAGGCTTGTACTCATTCATATTGCACCCCTGTAAAACTCTTTAAACCAAAAGATATAACTGCATGGTGGAAAAATCCATGGCTGATGCTTTTGTTTGACAAAGGAGGTTTCTGCAAAAGGACTTCCAAGGTAGGAAACAAGCACCATGGTGGTAATACAAATTACTTCAGGCCAAACTCCATACATACCTATAGATTCCACATGCAGATCCAGCCTTAATAAGCCCAGGAGTGATAAAGGTGGGGAGGATGGAGCCTGGGTGGTTTAAAGGGCAGATTTAAGCACGTCGAGTGAGCTGGAAACAGCGCTGATTGTTCTGGGTTGCTGTGTTCACTATTTAAGATGAAGTTACAAACCACATGGCACAGTGGGTACAAGAGTTGTTACCATCAGCTTGAAGCCAATGAGTTCTTAAAATCAATACTTGTTGGTTAGAGTTGGTTTGCTGACTGGCAGTACCACCTCTCCCTCCCTACTGCCATGGTGCTCAGCCTTTCCCAGTGTTAACAACAGAAAATAACATGTTACTCCATTAAATTTTATCGCTGAAAATTTGATTCCAAACAGTTCAACATCTGCTTTAGCAAAAACAGTTCAGCGATTTCCAGAAGTAATATTATGGGAAATATATACTGCTTGGCACACATTGAATAAATCCAGACAGCCTTTCATACGAGGATCTCTAGCTTCAGAAGGGGAAATTTGGCAGAGGTAGCCTTTCTGGTAGAAGTGTGTCTAACCCTATTAAATCTACCCAACTTTGGCCAGATTACAGAACAAGGAAAAACTGCAGTTAAAGGCTCAGTAAAGGCTTTTGAGAACTGCTATTTCTGCTGGGGGCAAGAGGACCCTTACCTCCTGCAGTGCTGCAGGAACACAACTGGCATTGAGCCACAGAGAACACATACAGAACTATTGCAGCAAGAGGCAGAGCTATAACCAAGGAGCTCAGGGCCATGGAAAAGTCATAGCCTGGATACCTGGCAAGAGGAATAACTGGCAGAGAGCGAAGGAGATAGAGATTTGTTTCAAAATGGGCCTGCCTTTGGGACCTACCAGGGGCAGACAAAAGGGGAGGGAAGATGGAAAGGGATGGGGAATAGGACTGGAGGCCTGGACTTGCAGAATATGAAGCGAAGATAAGGCAGACAAGAAAGGGGTTTGCTTTCTGCCAGCCGGTAGCAGCTTGTGCTCACCCATAATCTTGGCTGTGCAGGTTATACCTGCACAACCCCTCCATGGCAGGATGAAGAAGATATAGGGCTAAGGGAAGTCTGTAGACATGAGCATTTCCATCTGACATACGTATTTTTCCAAATTTGATTGAAATTCAATGCGAAACAAGCCCAAACCATGACAATATTTTAGGTGATAGGAGTCAAGGAAACACTGACTCTCACTCCTGAAAAAACTGCATTCACTCACCCTGAGAGAGCCAACAAGAGCAGCAGTTTCCACTGGTGGCCAGTGGATGCCCAGGCCCTCTGCCCTCCCGGCCAGGCACTGCTGCTCCTTAGCCAAATGGTCTCTGTGGACCTAATATGCCACACAGTCCAGGCTCAAACTCAAACCGTTGTGCTGAGCAGTCAAGGGGAGTTGCAACAAAAAAAGTGACAAAAATAAATAAATAAATCAGGGTTATTATAATAGAAGCATAGCTGGAAGAATTGAAGTTGAATAAAATCTCATTGCTACACCTAATAATGAAGGATTAAATGTGCCACCTCAGTAAAATTCTCTAAGTGGAGTTTGTGTGCAGTATAGTGAGACTTTACAGAAAAAAAAGAAATATAGGCCCTCATTCTGAGAACAGTTTCACACACCAAAACCCTTGCATGCAGATGGCATCTCACCAATTTTGCTGTTAACAATCAAGGCCACGGCTTTAAAAGCACAGACAAGAAAAACTGTTCAAACTGATGCAGTGGTAACTGTATTAGTTAATTATTAAGACAACCTCTATGACACCTTGGAAATACAGTTAGAGAACTGTCAGGTAAATGCTCTTGCATTTAAAAGGGAGAAATCAGTACTTGCATGCATCTGTGACATCAATGGGACTGATGGTCTATGAGAAGGTGGGCTTGCAGGGGTCCTATTCATGTTTTACAAATACGGTTTAAGAGGATTTACAGATTTACAATGAAAACGTTTACTACCTGCTTGATAATGTTGCAGCATTTCAGTAATTATTCAGTCTTGGTGCATCAGAGTTTATCTAGACTATGCTGTTCCTTCATCACTGCCACCAAGGCAACAGTTTAAAGGCAAATAGAAAGTTCAGTGGAGGAAACACACTCAAGAAGCATCCATCAGACAACACAAACATCACCTTTCAGAGAAGGTTATCTTGTCCTTGATCTTCAGTCCTTTCTTGTGGGACCTGAGAAGTCATTTTCTGCATAGAAAGAGCTGGCATCTCAACATCATCCCAGAGAACAGTTTCAGTTCATTTACTGCTGCAAGGGGAATGATTATTACTCCTTTTATCCAAAAAAAAGAAGGCAAAAAACTCACAAGTAGGTTACAAAGGATGAATTGAAGGAAAAGTTAAGATAACCATTCCCTTTCCTTACTCTTAAAGCAGAAGCAACGATAGAACTTCAGTATACATTAAGCTTCCATATATGAATGTACTGGAAGTGCGAGGTCTGGTTAAAGCACAGCGGCAAGCAGAGGGACTCAGTTGTGCATTTGTTCCTGTGGGAGAGAAGAACCATTTCTCCCACAAGAGGCCAAGGCTCCATGCAGTCTGCAAAATGAACTTGACAAAAACAGTTTTGCTTTGCCAGACTCAAGTGCTTGGTTAATGATTCACCATAAACAACCCAGGGAATTAAGGCAAGGAGTAAGAGAACTTGTCCTCCTTCCATGCATTGTCTACATTAAGGAGAAAGAACTCAACATGGAGCCAGTGCAAGAGAGAAACTTCACAACCTGAAGTGCTGCAGTAAATACTACCTAGGAGCATGAACCAGGTTTACATATCTCAACAGCAGGTATGGCTGGACCAAAGGATTCAATCCAGCAATATGTGGACTTTGTGGTATATTTTTCATTAGGAGAACCTGGATTGTTATGCAGACATTGCCTTCCAAATGGAGAAACCGAGACATAGAAAATGCATTTTAGAGGACGTCCCATGGGGGAACTGAAGGGCCACAGGCACAGCTCAGATGTCACCCACACCCAGGCTTGTAGTGACTGCAAAATCCTTCTTTCCTCTTAAGCCTCTGAAAGCCATCTGCATGACTAGGGCAGCAGAGCTAGGCATTTTACAGGAGATTTCAAGAAAATGACATGTTTGTTTACATATTTTCACCCATGAGACAACTTTGATATGCATTGTAAAACACATGCTTTCACAGAAATATGAGGAAAACCACAGAACCAAAAATTCAGTAAAACATCTTTCTGTCTGGAGTAGACAACTTTAACAAGGTTGTTTTAATGGAAAGAGGATTTTGTAGATATTTTTAAATGTTGGCAGCAGTTCTTGCTAGACAGAATTTTAGGATATAATTCATCGTATAGATTGCTAATCTGCAAAACCCCCATCGTTTCAGACCCAGCAAAGACTATACTCATGGTCAGAAGTCCTATGGTTTCCATGTGCAGTTTGGAAGACAGTGGTATGAGGTCAGGCCTGTTGCAAGTGTAAGGTCTACTTAATTCTTCCTGGTCTCCCACACTAGGCTGTTTGAAGGATAACTTCAGCTGTTACTATACTTCCACAAAGGATTGCACAGAACAACCATGTTCTCCTTCCCTTCTAGGAGTTTCATAAGCAGATAAGTGATTCCATGCTCAATGACAAAAAACAAAACTCCCTCTGCCTGTAGCCTCCTGCATGTGGCTGTTCTCCTTGAGAAACCACATCCTGCTCCGCGTTGTACTCAGATGGCTCTCTGTTATAACAGAGAGATCAAGTTCAGCAACCTTCCAGGACTCTCAAGAGTCCTCAGCAAATATTTCTTTGCAATTCCATCAACTGGGTCAAATTTGATTAGCTACAAAATTTCTCACCACCCAGGAAAATGTTTTGGACTGACTTTTTAACCAAAGCAAATGCAGGGGTGCAGATATACTCACCATCTCCTAGGGGGGGGAAAAAAAAAAATATATATATATCTCTATATCTATATATCTCTTCCCCACTCAGAGCTTCTATCCACATGGACAATGGTAGTTCATGTTTTCCCAGGATTCCTCTGTGGCTACCAGTGGCTGGAAACACAATGCACTAAATGTGTTCACACTTAGCAGAAAAATGGGAACTTGTGGCACACATACACTATAGTGCACATACTCTGCCTCCACTAAGTATATAATAACATTTTTGGAAAGCCTTACTACACACTGTTCAGAGCTGCAGGGCAGATTCACATAACTAATCCTTGGGGGGAAAAGTGTCCTACTGAGTAGGTACAATTCACACATATACTGTTAAGGACCTTCCGAAACATCATATAACACACATAGCACCTGGGCCATTTTCTCAGCTTAGGCAAGGGAGATCTGACATTTCTTGGCTAAAGTCCTGCATTTGCAAATTTTAATAGATATTTGTACAGATAGTAGCACTATAGAGTCCATTTTCAGACCAAACGGCTTGGGATGTCTTAAACAGCTATTTCCTTATCTCCTACATGCCTCAGCACATGAGAAAATCAGACTGAAGTGCCTAACTTCTGTCTTTGGCCAGCTGGTGCATGCAGATCAAGTGCTTCGCAATCTCTCAGAACACTAGCAGTCAGCTTCTAGCACTGCTGACACAGATAGGCAGGCAGGGTGGACAGTCACGTTGGCACCACAGCGACTGACCCCCTGGGTCCAGCCATACTTCATCTAGAGAATGTCTCATGGTTGTTTTGACTTGAAGGTGATCTTCATCCCACCCAATGACACCAGCAGACTGAAGGTCAGACTCAGGTCCCAAATCTGTGCCATCACCTGCTGGCACTCAGGCTGACGGGATTCCACTGTAGAAAAGTAGTCTGATTTTGAGGTCTGCCCTAGCCCTCAGCAGGAGACAGTCTTCAATGCACAGGCTGAGGCATCACACCAGAAGCAGTCTCAGTTAAACACACCTATTTAAGATGGCAAGTCAAAGGTGCTATGACTCAGGTGCCTGAACAAGGATCTCTAATAATACCTTCCAACTACGTGTAATATGTAAATATACCGCGTGGGCAGGAGATGTATGAAATAAGTGGCATTTATTACTATTTTAAAGGAACTTCTGAAATATTTAAGTATTAAAACTTTATTTACAGTGTGGCAATCGCTCCTGGGAAGAGAGTGGGAAGCGGATAACCTCCTTTTCCTGGGCTTTCCTACTGGCTACTTGGCAACACAAGGTGAACTCCACTTTTCTGCCTCAGTTTCTTCACTTTTACAGCCACACCAGACAATACTTACCTGCTTAATAAACTGATTTGAGTTCTGTTGATGGAAAGAAGTTTATAAAGTCTAATGAGATTTATAACAGTACAATACAAGGGTATTTAAACTGTAGCATCTTCTGATAAAGTGGACAAATTCCTGGGTTTCTTGCTTGGCGTTCAGAACAAATTAACCTACTAGGAAAAAACACTGAAGCAACAGAGGAAGGAGGCAGAAGCAGCTCACAGGTCTCCACAAAGGGGTTAAGCAGCAGAGGTGGGCAGGCTCCTTGGGCCAGCATCTGTCCACAGGAGAGGATGCTGGGTGATACTAGTGACTCATGCAATGACCCGCGTGCGATGTGCGTGGTTATCTGCTGTGCTGTGAGGTGACATCACCGCATGTGCCCAACACCAGCCATACTGTAGCTCCCCAGGGACAGCTCCTCTGTTCCCAGCTCTGACTTGGGAGCACGCAACACAGGACATGCCTATTCAAACTCCAGAAGATCCATCTAGAATGGCCGCAACATCACTGCCTGAACAGAAGGGAATTTCCTGATAACATAACAGAGAACATTCAAAAGGGACAGTTCTACAATTCTTCTAAGAAGGGGCTTGAACCTAAAGAATGTTTTTGGACAGTGACTCATGGTGCCCAGTGCACAGTTGGAGCAGGACTGCACATACAATTACAGTTATTAAAGTCAGTCCGCTATAAACAACCACCGCTTCAAAGTGGGATCTGAGAAGCCACAATTATTTCCCGTTCAAAGTGTAGAAGAAAAATGTGGTTGGTTTTGGTACCAGAAAGTAGCAGTGTTTGCAACAGCCGTACACATCCAGCTGAAAGGGAAATTCAGCTTCCTGACAAAATCAGCTTCTGATATTAAAAGTCTGGCCAGTACAAGAACATCTAACAGCCATGAACCACATAAGTTACAGACACAACTTTCAGTCCCTCACTGTCAGGGCAGGATTTGAACCAGCAATGTAGTCATACCTATGACACAGCACCATTTAGCAAACCCTGGCATCATTTGTCCCCTCCTTTCCAATTTACAAAAAGGACAAAATAAATACATAAAACGCAGGGACAGCAAAGAATTTGAGGAAAATAACTGTTGCAGTAAATTCTCAAATGAAGCAGAGAAGCTTTGACAGCAAATGTGGCTTCAGATATGGAGAGAAGCAAAGTGAGCTAACAGTCTTGCACCTGTCTTATTTGAAGACATGCATCTGGGCAACTCCTTGCATCGGGCTGGCATGAAATTCATGTCAGGGTGACTGCTCAGAGGCTTTCCAGCAAGATCACTGCAGAGAACAAACTCTCCTGTACCTACTCCAGGGATTCCATGGAAATGTCAAGGGAGAGGATTAAGAGCAAGGAGCAACTGCCTCCAATGTCCTTGAGCAGCTACACTGCAGTGTTCTGTGTCCAGTTGGTAACTGCCCCAACTCTTTGGGTTTCAGCAGTTTCAAACAGTCAGACTGAGGAGAAGTCTGAAATAACAGTTGTGCGTGTACTATGGTCTCCAGCTTCTTCCAATAGCAAAATAATCTCTTTTGGAGGGCTTTTAGCTTCTACTAGCTTAAAAGGCTGGCTAGGTACAACAGGTACAGAGCTAGGCCCTTTCCTTTCCATCACATTTGTCCAGAATGTGAGTTTGCCTTGCCAGAATCACACACCTGAGGGGCAAAGAAGCCTTAAAGGTTTGAGACAGACTGTTCCAAGGTGACCACTGGGAGCTTTCCTCAGAATCTCTAATGAACATCACAGTAACAGACTGACTTTGCTGGAGCAAGACACTCTGCACCCATTCAGCAGTTCTCACCTTCTGTTAAGGTTTCTCAAAGAAGCTCAGATGCGTGTGGATTTGCATTACCTTTGAATTTAGAAAAAATGTTACTGTCACCATTCAGCAGCTACTGTTACAAGGACAACAGCATTCCTACAACAGCACTACTTCCCTGCTCCTCTTCACACACTTAGAATATTTTCTCCTTTACCTCAAATCATTCAGCTCTAAGAGTATCTTCTGGTTTAAAGAGCCAGCTTCTGCTCTTTCAGGTATCAAGCCTAGAGGCAAATACATTTTTTCTGTGATGAATTCACTATTTTCAGTCCTACCCCAACTTCAGGAGGGAATTAATAGTAAATAAGGCAGATTTCTTTTTAAAAAAATGTTTTTAAACCCTCAAACCTGTAACATATGCTACTGGGGCTTTACTCAGGAGTAATCAAGCTTAGATCAGTCCGACTTCATTATCACAAACAAAATTCAATGTAAAGATATGTATTTAGATTGCTGTCTCTAGCTCTGAAAACAAAGACTGTTTGGTGAGTTGATTTTTTTTCCCTTACATATTACAATACAAGACTCTACAGTATTCTCACTAGTTCTAATGTGTCTCTTCAATACTAAACTTTTCAGGGGTGCCATTAAAGGACATTGCTGTTTCACATGATAAATAGGATTTACAAATATGGGATTTCATCCCAAAGTGAGCAGTCACATTATGAATGGAAATATACATCCCAGTTTGCAGTACAAATGTTTGTCACAGCTACTAATCTATATTTTTTAAATCCCAGAATTTCTGAAGGTTTTCTCCTATATACCCATCATATATATATATATATACACACACACACCCCATTCAGGATAAGTAAATTTTATATAAATCTTAGCCAAACAGACATTAAAAAAAATCTCAGCAAACATCATCATCAGAACAGCAGGTCTGGATTGTTTAAATTTCAACAGTCACAATATGAAAGCAAAAGCAGTAAATTACTCACAATGTTTGTCTCCATGCCAACCTAAAAAAAAAAAAAAATCCAAATTTTTAAGTATGTCTATATTTTTAGTCACAATTATACACTCAAAGTACAGAGGCACATAGGTCCTCATTCACGTGATAACACATATGAATCAGTTACCACATGTCATGTTTCCATCAAGCATCTTCAGCATGGCTGAACACCCTTTCCCAACATGAGTGATTGCTGGGATCATGAAAAAAAACCACAAACCTTTGGGCTGTGTCCTGAGAATGAAATTTATATAATTATTATGTACATTGCCTCCCAAAACCTATTTCTTTTGTTGGAAGACGGCAGCTGAACCTTCAGCCCTCTCAATTCTGTAACAGTACGAGATAAGTGCGAAGTCTTTGCTGTGGCCACGTGTAACTGCTTTAGAGAAGCATATGCCAGGATCCATGTGTGTTATCCAAAAAGTTTTTTTTTTTACTGTAAATATCTGCAGAAGACCTGGGAGCATCAAGGAACACTGAGCGCAATCCCAGCTGATTTGCTGAGGACAGAGAGCGAGCTGAGTCAGCTCTTAACTTGATAATATGACAGAGAACAAGTACACAAGGCAGTGTAACAAGCCACCAAATAGCACTGGGTCCCAAGCCACATGTGGTAAGCAAAAAATAATGAAGGCTCAGGCTTTCCTCCAGCTAATGCACAACAAGAAAACTCTTATCTGGATGAGTGACCTAATGCTAACAGGGAACAAAGAACAACTGTGTTCCACAACCATGGCCTAACAGAGAAGGTCTGATCTAGCACGTCCACACTGCAAGACATTTTGAGGAAAGAGGCGAGCATGCACCTTCTCCACATCACAGCTTCTGAACAAAAAATTATTGCTCAAAAGCAGCAATAATTTTAAAGGTTGGCTGACCAGGGAGCTAAGGCTGTGGGGTACATCCCAGAAGGGAACCCATGAACACTTCACAGCTTCACACAGACAGGCAGCCTGCATAACCCAGTTCACCGTTTCCAAGTCTAGGTATTCAAGTTCCCAAATTAAACTTAACATCCCCTCAAAGATTTCCCTGAAGTCCCCAATGTAAACTCATAATGGTTTCTTGTCTCAAGCAACAGCATTTTATCACTGTAGAATAAACCAATTAAATCGAGACAACACACAAAAAATAATTAAAACCTGCAGCTTCAAATTCCATATTTACAGATCTAAGAGCTACCCTACAGAAAATAGCAGGCAAAAATCCAGGTCTGCTTGGCACTTCCAGCATCTCAAACAACTCAGAAGAAATCCCAGACCTCTCATTTTTTGACCGCAGCTTCCCATACTTGAGTTATCAAGCGCATGCTGAGCACCTCGTATTCACCTAATGTATTTGCCGACCAACAACAACTGCACAGTAGGTTGTGGGAGTGAGGAAGCTCAATATATATGCACAAGTACATTTAGATTAAGTGAGCCATAGAATGAACTTGTAGCTTTGCAAGGTCTTTCTTACATGAAAGCATCATAAGACAGTTTTAAACTCCTTTTCCATGTTTACTGATTAGTTAAAAAAGCTTGAAGTGAAGGCATTTGCCTAAAGCTTCCCAGCCTTTTCCTCATCCATGTGAAGGGATTGGTTTAGCACAGAAAAGCATCCTCTCACATAGGACTTCAGCAAGCATTAAATTTCTCAAGAAAATTAATTAAAAAGTATAAATCTGTTATAGAACATATTTGCTACATCCCAGTTGAGATGCATTGGAGTACTCCTGCAACCCTTTACACAAAACCCAGTACCATGCGCTTTGCTTACTTTGTGTCTGGAATACATGTAGTGTATATATTTCCCTCCCACATTAAAGTTATTCTGATTAAAAGTATTTTCAGAACAGATCACAGAAGTGCCATTTTTCCACAAGAAATAGACTGGTTGCCTGGCAGACAAACCTGCTACCCCCTGTACCTAAGCAAACACCATAGTGAAGTATTTTGTGCTCCTTAGGGCAGCAGTGAGTGGGAAACACTGCTGCAAACACATCATACCTGGAGGGTCCCCATATCAGCATGCTCCTTGGTTAAAATGCAACCACAATTCCAGGCAGCCGCTTTCCTCACCTGGTCCATCCAGGTTGTCCAAGCTTTGATGGGTTGTACTTTAACTATGTTTGATATTTCCATTTTCTTACTTTTATTACAGGTGGCATCGTAACCAGAGCTCTTGTACCACAACCTTTAGATAAAATAGCTGAGCCCTGAAGGTCTGTTGTGGAAGATCCTCCCAACCAGTTTCATAGCATTAAACTAGAAAACCAAAAGGTTCCTAAATATCTGCTGTAGAACAGAATGATTCAGATAGAAATGTAAAACAATTGCAAACAGTAATTTTGTCAATTCAGAGACAGTACGGGGAGGGCCAGCTGCAAGGGCATGCATCTCTCACCCTTTTCATTGATTTGACAGCCATCAAAATTGTTGCTGTGGGCTCAACAATGCAATCTTCACAGACGTCTAAACCAGTTTAAATACTCCCTAAGGAAAGAGATTTTAAAATAACATAGGGAGAGGAAAATTAAAAATGAATGAAAGGAAGTGTTTCTAATATATGCAGGATGAAGGAGAAAAATAGCATTTGAGCAGCAAGGATGGCTGCAGACAAACTTTTAAAAACTAAGAAGCTCAGACACCAAAGAGCATGCCAGAATGAAAGGGGAGGATCATATCCTTGGGAAAGAGAGAAGACTAAGCTTCAAGTAGAGGATCTAATTACTAGGCTTTGGCATTCACTCTGCTGTTAATGAGGGTATCTACCAACAGAAAAGCAAAGCCATGATTTAACACTGAGGACCATTTGACTTGTGGACCGAGGGCAATGAATGGAGATTTTAAGGGGAGATGGTGCCTTAAAAATCTGTGAGCAGGTCTGAAGCATAATGTCAGTCAGTGCCTACTTGATCAATGTTACCGATTAGTAAATTGCTTAGTTTTGACAAAGCTTGCTGTAGCAAGACAACAGAATTAGAAGCTATTATTGACCTAAGTTACAATAAACATGATGAGACTAGACATTGTCTTGAGAAAACCAAGAGAAGTTCTTTGAAATTATCTGAAGGGAGCAACAATACTGCAGAAATTCTTATGCAAAACCAAAGACAGCTGAGTGCTCTGAGTGCAAATCGCTCATGATATGGGTGCAGAGACATTATCCCTGTACCCTAGAAAAGGCAGCCTGAGGAGACCCCTGTTCAGCTACCCTTAGTGAGAGCAACTGGGCACCATCTCTTATCTCGCACATGATAAGGGGAAGCCAGACCTGGTCCTGTTAGGACAGAGGGATTTGATCCACAGGCTCACTCGGGCAGGAGCCAAACCAGATTTTCTCCTGCAAGACTGTGACTTCTGCTTACAGAAGGGTAGTAGAAGCTCTCTAACTAGATGGACGGAAAGCAGGGTTGGCCACTAGGTCCATTCCCTGTCCAGCCTGAAATGGGGATGAACTTTTGCATCTGGCCCTATCTTTCCATCTACAATAGGTCTCTCCAAGAAGCAAAAGAAAGCTGAGTCACATTCAGAGCCTTAGCCCATCTTAGGCTGTTTCATTACGTGGCATTGATCCCAAGAGGAGTGCAAGGATTAGAAATGGGACCTTTGTTAAAATGTCTAACCTGCCAGAAAACTAGGGCCTAGGGCAAGCTCTGGAAGGCACCAATATCTATGAAGTATGCAGTGCAGTAAATCACTGATCTGCTGGAAAGTGACTTCCAAGGCATCTACGAAGAGCCAGAGCCAAGTGTTTTTTCAGGGCACCACTCAGCTTTTGTGGGCAACTGTATCTCTGTAGTTGGTGCCAGTCTTACATTCCCATGAGAGATACCAGACACCTGAGAAATTCAGGTCTTAAAGTGACACAGATACCAGTCTTGGAAGTGGTTCTTTCAACGTTTATGCTCAAAGTTCATGGAATTATTCACAAGTAACTTTCCTCTTTTTCTTCTCCTCCCCGCATTATAACCAATCTAGTTGAGGTGAGCTGGCATAAGGATCAAGACTCCTTGAAGTATGAAATCAAGCAGAAGCTAAAATCTTCCAGAAAGAATAGCTAAAGCTGTTCATGCTTCTTGCGAGCTGCTGCCTTAAAACTCCTGGTCACAGAATGCTTCCCACTAGCTTTTTCCTGAACAGCATAAACACTAGTAGTACTCATGTGATGGTCAGTGATGGCTCCAACACATCTGGAACAGCTTAAAGCCACAGCCTTTATGCAAAGCCATGCCCAAAGACAAGAAAGCAACTTTTCAGTTAAAAATAAAAGTTTGATAGCTCTGCCTCAACTAGGCAGTTAGAAGAATAGGGATGAAAGACCTTCCGACCAATAGTACCCAATGTGTGCCAGACTGAGGAAGAAGAAAGGGGAGTACATTTAGGAACATTGCTAGGGCAGAAAAGTATTTGGCTTAATCATCAAGCATACACACACCCACAGTATGAATGGTTATACAAGTAATAGCTTGAAGGAAAAGTCTGTCTTTTTTTTTTCTTGGCACATAATGAAACTGAAAACAGCATATAAATAAAATGAGGTGCTTCTGTAGTACATAATAACACTCTCAGCCATTCATCAGCTCATGCCAGCAAATTCCCCTCACACACTGCTCATAGGTTATCAGCTTTATCAGACTGGATAAAGAAAAAAAGTAAAATGACAGAAGCAAGGAGGCAAATGCGATGTCTCCACAACAGAGCGTGCGAAGAGAAAACAGCACTTCTCATGGGGAAAACCCAAACTATGGCTTGACAAAGTGCAGGATTAGAAGATAAAGGGCACATGGCAACTCAGTACCCTATATACCTCTATCATATATATTGTGTCAACAGCAGTCAGTTATCGCTTAAGCAGAAACACTGAGTTACAGCTATTGACAGCGGACACACCTACCTCAGGTCTACCACTCAGTGAGAGAAGAGCGTCAGACATCCCCAAGTAACACAGGTTAATTCTTCGATTATGCTGCTCATCATCACAGTGCAAAGTATTTCACAAACAGACCAGGTATCATCATTATTCTTTCACTACAAGGAAACTTAAGTCAGCAAGTAGCAATGTGTCCAATTCACCCCACATCCAGCAAGTCCAATTCCAAGCAGCTCCTTGTGACCTTCCTACAAAATCTGTGTCCCACCCTTACAATTGAGATGAATTTATATATTCGTCCTAACATAACAGATAAGAGCAACAACTAGCACTATTCTGAAGATTAAAGACCCTATAAATAACTATTCTTATTCATCTTGGCAAGTTCTAAGAAGAGACTGTGAAAGCCCTACTGCAGGTTTACAGACTTGACTTCCCAGATGCTGCAGGACACTCGATGGGAGAGTATAGCGAGGACATTCTTGCAAAGCAGGTGATGTCAGAACTACTTCAGCCACATCATGAACTGCAGGGAAACCCGCATGTGGAACCATACTAATGCTCCTCACACTACTACTGCTTCGGAGGTGATGTGACACCACAAACTCTTCTTACGATTCATTTGTCCACGTCCTCTGGGCTCACTAGCAGTGACGTTTGCTTCAGGAACCTCTGTAGAAAGCTCTTGGTGTTGCTTCTCAGCAGTTAATTTGCATGACCAAATAAATGCTTGTGTGAACAACCAGAAGCCCGAGAAACACCACTACAGGTACATGCCCCCTCTTCTGCACAACTTGCACTAGTGTAGCCAACCATGTTCATTCTAAGGCCTCTCCTATACTTATTCTATATACCTACATATTCTATTCTAGATACCCATGTACTTTTGACATCCTGCAAAGTCACAACATGGACAGCTTTCCAAGACAGACTACTAAAATTCCCTCCTCTGGGTGAAGCAAGACACAAGAAGATGACCCCAGAAATCTTAGCTTCAGATCATCTGGTGTTTTGAAAGCCTTTTCAAGTACTATTGTGCTTACATTTTCCTTACCTAGACATTCAAAATACTTAATCACGTATCACAAATTAAGATATCTGCCATGAGTTTAACAGAACTAGAGCTTCATATTTCATACACACCATTATAACAGGTGAGTTAGTTCCCGTAACTTCCATTTATTAATCAATTAGATTTATTTCAGCCAAGTTAAAGACTATTAACCTTCAATGATGCTAATAAAAAGGCAATCTCCATATAAAACAAACCCCTCTTTTATTTTCAGGGGTTTGGTTTGTTAGTTCAGTAATAATGACAGATAAAGACTCCAAAGGAACACAGACTATTTTTTTTAAGATCAATACTCCATAAAACTTTATAATAACAAATTAAGAAGCCTGAAGTAGTTTGACAGAGAAGCCCACAATAGTTTTTCAGCATATCACACGGCCATTGCCATGCTCAGCTATGACTCCACACCAGCAGCATTTTTCATAATCTATGGGCTTTGCACCAAGTTGCTTTAGCAGTAGTTCCCATAAGGTACATAGGAGCAGCTCGCAGTTTACAGGGTAACAGCTACATCTCTTCCTTAGTTTGAGCTCATGAGGGATGCGCTTTAGGATACTTGCTTATGTCACAGAAATGGTTACTCAGCCCACAACTTGTGGGCAAACATCCTTGAGAATTATAAGAAAACCCACCAAATTAAGAGCTTGCTGAAATTTCAGAGCATGATAAAACTTCTAAAGATGGTAATTATCAGTCTCTGGATCTCTTCACACGAGTACTTTAGATGCAATAGAAACAGACCAGAATAAATATGAGTTACTATTATTTTGATCTAACAATATTTATCCCTTTGACACAAAGTAACTAAATGTTTGTAAAAATATGCATTTACAGTACAGACTGAAAATAAGCTCATTAAAACCACAACTTTTTGCTCCCAAACAAATATAAAAAGAAAACAATCTGGTTGTTTATACCCCATTTATTAAAACAGAGCCATCTATTACTTAATACACTGGTTGGGTAGCCATTAATCACAATTTTCTTACTATATTAAGATGCAAGACAGTTTGGCAACCAGTTAACAGAGACAAATTAGGCAGGGTGGAGAAACATTTAAGCTGCAGCAGGTTAAAAACCATCTAAGCTAGGGAGACCTAAAACCAGAGCAGTTATACAAGGTGCTGGCATCAGGCAATGCTCAGCATGGCACGTGTGCAAGCCAACTCCTTGAGTGCCTGGCAGGCCTGCCATGGCCTCTTCAACTGGAATGTTGGGAAAAGGTCCAGGGACCGCCTGGGTGCCGCTCTTTTGGACACCTACCAAAGAGCACATCACCAAAGCTACAGTTTTCTGTGCAGGGATCGTATAGTTTTTAATAGGAATGAAGGCTACTGGTAAGTTTATAGTGCAATCTGAATTCATTTGTGCCCACAGTGTTATTATTCGTTCTCCCAAAACAGTTTATAAATATAATAATGGAGGAATTTGCTATCTCCATAAAGATATCACAAAGTAGTGCTAATACAGTTGGTGACTACGTAATTCAGTTTTAATAAATAGATCTCTTCATGCTTTTGCAAAACTACAAGTATGAAAGCAAGAAGTGACAAAGCAGCCAAGTACTTTTCTATCATTCAAAAGCTATTAAAGTTTCCAGGGCTCTAAACAGTTAACATGCCTCATCACACAGGAAGTGCACAGCAAAAATTAACAGCTGCTCGGAGAAGGACAAAACCAAATTCTGCTTCCTCCTTGCCAATGTGCCACCGAGTTATAACTCCTGCTGAGAAGTCAGAGAGGTTGCTTTACCCCAGACAAGCAAGTTCAGATATGTTTCTGCTTGTCAGTGTAGCTGTGTGCTTAACAAGGAAATCAGCAACATTAGCTATATCACATGTCTCTTTTTCTAGTGAAGATAGGAACAAAAAAGGTTCAAGCATCGTGAGCTTCAGCTCATGAATACATTGTGTTGGCCCTAAGAAACCTAGTGATAACAGCTGTAGCTTTAATGCAAATTTACAAAGTGAACATTTATTCAGCCTGAAAAGC
This sequence comes from Clamator glandarius, assembly GCA_033459285.1. NCBI lineage: Eukaryota > Metazoa > Chordata > Aves > Cuculiformes > Cuculidae > Clamator > Clamator glandarius. The sequence continues at coordinate 404,400 of JAUNZM010000614.1, read as the reverse complement.
ATATACACAATAGTTACCTTTATAACAATAGATTTAAAGATGGTAATAGGTCAACATCCTATTGATACACAATTTTTTGAAACAGAATATTTTATAAAAACAAGAAATGGCAATGCTTCATTGAAATAACAGATTTAAAATTTGCTTCTTGAAACAACTACTCTTAAATCAGTATGTCAACAAGCAAGCAAGTGAAGTAAAAGCACCAGATTTCAGTCTTTAAATGACTGTAAGATTAATCAGGAGAAGGTTTATTTCTTTTTTCTTTTTAAAGAGTCTCGATTTAAGACAGTGAGAGGGGAAAAACTTAAAAATCTTCAAGAGATGCTTAGCTCATTGCAAAACATTTATGTATGTTGATGTGAAAACATTACGCCTTTTTCTTTTCAAAACCCTCATCAGTAGCATTTCCAATTAAAAACAAACAAAAAAAAAGCTTAAAATTCAGACATTGTAAGTAGACTGCATTTGGTAGACATGCCCCATGGTCAAGCTAAATGATTCTTTGTACATCAATATTTCAAAAAGGAAGAGCAATTAGCAATAGTTACACCATGCTCTAAACAGAGTTAAGACTTTAAAAAGCCAACTGATTTGATCTCTGTCAATTCAATTTTTTTTAAAAAAAAGCAATTATGAGCAAAAAAAAATATCCCTTGGTCACAGTCAAGAAACAACTCATTAGGCGAGGATGACAATAGCAGGAAAACACAAACCAATCATCACAAACCAAACTGTCTGCAATATATAAACACAGCTGTAGATATTAATAAAATAGACCTTTTGCTTGCAATGTGTGCCATGCACACATGCAAAGTTATTTTTAGAATTCCAATATATTAACACTCACTATATTGGTGTACTTCAGGTAGCTTCAAAAAAAAAGCCAAGAACGCACACAAGCTTCAAGGCATCTTATTAACATCTATATACGGGCTATGTAGATTGGAGCAGACTAAGGTTTGGCAACATGATCATTTCACAACAACACTTTAGGAGAATGAGACTCAAAAAGTGCTTTAATTTAAAGTTTAAATGTGAATGGTTTTAAAGGGAGACAAATATTTTAGAAAGAATCACAGACGATTCAGTTCATATTGCTCCATTAAACACTGTATTTCAAAGTAGGTTTGGAAAAAAAAATAAAAAAAAAGACCCACGCTCCCTGCAGATTCACCTCTGGTACTTGGGAACTTCTGACTTGACAGATTCAGTCTTACATGCAACTCTACAGTAGATACAAGCTTTAAAGCATTCTGCACATATTTTGGCTTGCACACGGAGACTGAAGCAAATCGGTCTTGTATCACAGAAATTCGTAATCTCTGCTTGTTTCTAAAGTTAAATATGGACTGGAGGGTGTGAATGATTGTCAGGATGATTTCTAGCAAAGGCTTGAATTCACTTTGTTACACACTGTGGGTACACAGACAGGTCTTTGAAGACTGTGTGTTTCTGATAGAAAGACTATAGTTCTGTAAGCAACAAGTCTTCACGTATACACAAAATTTTAAAAGTATATAAATGCAAAACATGGCTTTGTAACTTATTTTTTTATAAGTCCCATTCTGACAAGTAAATTATCAGGACAAGTATCTACATGTCCTTAAGAGTATTTTCAGATAAAAAACCCTTTAAAACCAATAGAAAACCCCAACCTGCAGACTCTCATATATAATCAAAATATAGCACAAAATATACTTTTCTCCAAATCCATGGGGAAAGATTTCTAAAGAAATATGGATTTCATGCCCTGATTTTTTCAGCTGTATTTCTGTTCAACAACAATCCAGCTAGAGTAAAACATCGCCATGTGCTATACGTCAATGCATTAATGACACGGCTTTATTAACACAAAAATTTTCCAATGTTAAGTAACATTATATGGAAATTACAATTATTTTCATTTCCATATCTTGGTAAACTGAAGTGGTTGCTGACTTTTGAAAATTATACGTGTATTTATACACAACAAACCCACCAAGTTGTGCTAAGTGTTCAAAGATCTTAATTCCCACATAGCACCACCACCCTGTTGTTTTCAAATACAGTCAAAGATCTTTGTAAGATTTTTTGCAAAATATTACTATCAAATAAACCCTTTCTACAGCCCTTTCTGCACACCTTGAAAGAACACTTTACAAGACTGAGGCTCAAATACTTCTGTCATGCAAGAAAATTAGACTGGAATCATGTTAGCATTTATAACATTGAATCTTATTGTTACAAGAAAATATATCAGTGGCTTGTCCACATCTTTTGAAGAAGTGTAAGATTTTTCTAAATAAAGTTAAATCATACTCCTTAAACAGAAACAAGGAATCAATGACTTGCATTCTCAACATACTAATGTTTTAGTGCCTTTAAAAGTGAAAATGTATTCATTAAAAAAATATGCTGCAATTTCAAAAGTGATTTATTTTTAGCATAACCACACTAGTAAGTTATTCTGTATATTTCAGTGAAGCAAAGCTTTAAAGAAAATTGTTGAGAAATATATCATGCCTTTTTGTGTTCCAAGGGACCAATAAATCCTCTCCATAATGATTAAATATGCAAATGCAAGAGCAAACTTTCCAAGATCAGGGTTTAGGCTTCTTATTTTTTTCCCCCAAAAAATTCCACCATATGATTAAAAAAAAAAAAAAACCAAACAAAAACACCAAAAAAAACCCCAAATGAATGTGTATTCCTGACCACACTGAGAAACCCCTCAGCCAGTTTATAACAAGCAACTGCAATGGGTGTAAACAAAAATACAGGTCCCTATAATGGGACGATGCATGGTTGTGGGTTGACCATATGATGCTTGTATTGAAAGCAAGATTTAAAGTAAACTCCTTTGGAATTTGGATACAGCTGAGGGAACAGTGAGACTGACACATTGAAGGTACACTTGGGTGCAATTTCATGCTGGTGACTTTTTTCCCTCTTTTTATGCTTAGAGCATATTTTAAATCAGGAGTTTCATATCCAATGATACACACAACTGAAAACTTAAGTGACCATTAGCACATTTGTACACATTTACATAAAATTAGTATTTACATATTCTAAACAAAGTCCCATTCTTAACACATGAAAGAAGATAAGCTAATACAAAGAATGCATAATAGGATCATAAGTTTTCCACAAGCATATAAACATGTCTTAAAGTGCTTTCTGGGTGCTTTAGATTAACCCCTTGCAGTATGAGCAAGTGTAGTGCTGTTCCAGTCATTACAAAAATTATTGAAATCATTCCTCTTAGGTACATTGTGAGTTCAAGTAAAATGATGACACCATTGATGTAAGTTTCAAGCTCTATCATCATAAACCTATACATTACTGAAGTTCTGATGAAGTTGTCAAATACTTTGGTTTATCATAGCCTGGGACAAAGATTTGAAGAACAGAGATTGCACCTGTCCACTCTTAAGCTTTTTACTAGAAAAATACCCCAATACAAATTGACAGCATTCTTTGGTAAAAACAGGACATTTGGCCAGTTTGCCTGTACATTATTTGTTAAAATAGTCTTGGAGTGAGAAAATGCCACTGCTGTACTGTCAATTCACAGGAATAACCATTCCTTACCAATTGGGGTGTATCAAAACACTAAGCTTAGCAATTAGCTATATAGCAAGCTGGAACACCTTCAGCAATCACTACAGGGGACCAATAATGTTTTGGAATTTTTTTTTTTTCAAATGTTTAACCTTTTCATTACAAAAACAGTAAAATGCTCTATGCCTGCAGATGAGTCCGTTACTTTGCAGTGACTATAGAAACATTCAATGGTGTACACTGTTAGGTTTCTGATAAGCAAATAACAAAAAACAGGAACACAGTGTGCTGACAAACCAGTATTCAGCAGCACGGTATTTGTGCATTACCTATACTAAGAAAGCCTATTAAAAGTTCAGTTAACTGCTACAAGTTATGTGAATATATAAAAACAGAGCAGATATACAAGTATAACACTGAACATACTGTATTTTATTAGCACAAAAAGCCAGAACAAGGCACAGCAAGCAGAAAAATACATCAATAGAAGGGTTAGTGTAGCATACAAGAAAAACATTTATTGTACTTGCAGCCAAAATGTTCCCTACTTCGCACAGGTCACTGCCATAGAGAAGGAAGTAATAACATACTGTAGCAGCTGGAAAAGAAACTAGGGAGCACTCATAATTGGTACAAAACATTAAACAGAGGTCAGGGCATTCCAACAAAATTTTAGTGCAAAAATGTCTAAGACAGAACTATTATAAGTTCCATCTCTGATTAAATAAGCAAACAGAACTTAGAAACTTGCTTCCAAGTAATCTGGTGAAACTATAATCAGTGCATATTACTTCAAAATATTTTTAAAAGCGCAAATGGGAAGATATTTACAAGTGTAACAGTACCTTTGAAATCTGACATTTATTTCAGATGTCAGATTTTGTATTCTGATCATAATTCAACCACTTGTAATTTTCTCCATAAAAATATCAGATGACTTTAAATAATTAAACATTTTTTTTCTCTGCACTATCAACTTCCACTGTAAGTTACCAGCAGCCAGGACATCAAATTCTTTTTTATTAAAACAAACAAAAAAAAACCCCACAAGCCTTTCGTTTCATGGCAATACTACACCATGTCCTGCCACTGAGTCAGCAATTCACACTGGAAGGCATTTAACTGTCCAAGACAGTATTACTTTTGTTAACAATGCCACTTAAAATCTCTAAGTGTTTAAAATAGAATTAGAGTTCTGAGCAGGCATATTCAAGTCTTAATAATTAGGAAAACTTATACATTGAGAAAAGCACAATTAATCTGTTAGCATCAAAACATTATTAACTCTTAATGGACTGCTTCTAATGAACTGCTCTTACTTAAAAGAAAATACCCTTACTCACTAGTGTTTGGAAACTTGTTTGTGAGCCAAGTTAGTACTTTGAATAGTGGAAAGTTTTCAAGAAGATAGTTTTAAAAAAATACTTCAAATATTAGCAAAAATGTTCCTCTAATAAAGCCTCTCTATTAGCATTACACAAATGCCCACAGAAAATGCCTCATAGTTTCTTCATCCAATTACTACAGCTATAAAAAGGAAACAAAATATTTCGAAATTGGCAAAAATATTTTCACTAGGCCTTAATGAAAAACGTGCAGAATTGTGTCTGCTTATTGTTTCCAAGAGGCATCACAAACTGGATTAACAGCAGGCAGCATCTGACAGGATACTAACACTCAGCTTAAATAGGATATTGCAGGAAAGCTAGACATCATTGGTGTGCTCGCTGCAGTTAAACCATAACAAACAAAAAGAGAAGCATATTCTATAAGCTTATTCTGATTTCCGTTTACTTTGTTTTGATAGGTTCCCGCTCCAGCCATCGCACCCTGACTTTTTGTTTATAGTGATACTCCTTTAGAAAGTCTTGCAACATTGAGGGTAGAGGAAGGTCATCGATTCCATCGTACGTAGTGCACCTGCAGATTACTGCCCGGCAGATATACTGCAGACTAAAGGGGAAAGTCCTGTTCAGAGATACAGTAAGTAACGGTTCAAAGAACATGCAAGAGCTAGGGTCTTTGTAGTGCTCCAGAAGCCCTGTAACAGTGGAGGAGTGAAACACACAGGGATCATGGGCATCGAAACTAAAGTTGTGATTCCACTGCTCAATGCGTGCATGTAGTGATCGGTTATAACGACGGAAGCTCACAGAGAAGAGGTAGTCCTCTTGCGCAGAATCCCTGAGCAAAAAAGTGCCTTCGGGTTTACCCTCCAGAAGTGCTTCTGCTTCATAGCGGTCCATCACACCCCAGTAACACGGGTTACCTGTGATCTGAAGTAAGTCTGGCACAAGGCAATGGATGTAATCGATTTGAGTATGCACTTTCCAAGCTCCCTGCCTGCTGATATGGCTGTGGCTCTCTCCAGACATCTGACGCTGCTTCTGCCTACGTGACTGCAGACAAAGTGTTGTTGTGTCCTCTTCAGAGTCACAGTTTCCTGGAGGTGTTATGTTTTTGTCCCCGGTCAACTCAGTCATACCAGGGGCTAACTTTGGTCCCAGTTTATACAATGGATTAACCTGTGCTGTAGCTTCAAAAGTATGTATTTGGGCATTGGGAGGGGGATCAACCCCTTCTTCAATACTAAGTCTACGCCTCTCTCTAAGTCTGTCTTCCTCATCTTCTGTGGAAACCAAGGAAGGATCAAACGTGTCAAAAAAAGTTGAATGAGGACTTACAGGTGCTGTGTGTTGTTTAATCAGATGCCACTTCTGAGCTAGATCTGAGCCTGCAGGAAAAGGGCATTTCTCAAGCATTAGTTCAGAGAGGTGGATCTTCCTTTTGTTAGAAAAGAGAGGTTTGGACTGTTTGCTGTAAGTTCTCATGGGAAAACACAGCCCAACAGTATCCTGTAGACGCTGTCGCAGTGAACGACTACCTACTGTCCTGTTTGACACTGCATCCATATCATGCACAGAGCTCACCCCATACCTTCTCTCCCTCCTCTGCAAACCACTTCGTGTCCTACCAAATCTTTTTTCAGTGTCCAAGGAGCTCTGGGTTTTAGTAGAGCAGGAATGCTTCTTCTTCCCACCCCAAGGAGCATGCCGAGAATAAGAGTCCCTTCGAGCAAGTCTTGCTCCTGTGGTGACACAGGAGTCATTTTCTTTCTCAAGGCTTATCTCAACAATCTGAGGAATTTCTGTGACACAGTTTTGGTTCCGCCTTGCCAAATTCTTTGAAGGACTTAAACCTAATTGCAAAGCAATGTTTTCTCTCAAAGGGCTGCTGGGTTGTGGTTGAGCCAAATCACATATCTGGATAGCTTTCTCTTTAGCAGATGAGCAACTACTGGAGTTCACAACTACATTTTCATTTTGGCTTCCACCCTCATGACTGAAGAGATTCTGGCACCTGTATTTGAAATTGTTCCACATCTTTCCGACTTTATCCATGGATTACGTTATCTAAATTCAAGAGGAAAAGAAATACTAAAATAAAAATATAGTTTTAATAAAATAAGAATACAGCTTCAGTTACCAATTAAGTTACAAATACAAGATGACTTAATTGAACACACTACAATTGAAAAGGTGCCCTAGTGTTTGTATGGTTATGTGGAAGTTGCATGCATCACAATCTTGATACTTAGAAAAAAATCACCATGAAGAAAGTGTTTGGGAAATCACAAACATTTTACACAAGCAGGCCATTCCACTTTTCTGTGGGTACACAGTTAGGTCTGCATAGTTGTATTTGATAGAGATAAATATGCAGTCCGAAATTCTTCATTTTAGAAGTGTAAGGTATGACTCCCCTATAAACTTCCAATAAGTAATAGTAAAAGAAATCCTGAAAAAAAATTATTCAAGTCACTCCAAACCACGACAGCAGCTAGTGAAATCCAGCAAGTGCACTGCAAATGTTCAGATACACCATCTAAAAGCAAAAGCTCCAGCTGCAGGTCAGAAATTCCATAACTGACAAGATTAAAAAAAATAAGCAAAGAAATGAAATTTAGAAGGGAAAGAAAGCACTCAGCGTTCCTAGATGAGACAATCATCAAAAGACAAGGAAAGGCAGTGAGGTAGCAGCACAATTTTAGAATTATATTAATGTATCGGGGACTTTAGGGGGAAGAAAAAAAAAAAGAAAAAACCAAACCTGTCTGGCTTTATTACTTAAGATACAAAAGAATGAAAGAGCCCAGGGAGCTTTTCTATCTTTAGTAAGAGCACTTAAAAACAAAGTAGCTCCACAGCAGGAACACAATGACAGTGAATCATAAAGATACAGCAGAATGCTAAAAACATTAACAGCATGTATTCTGCAACTATTTCTTTAGAAAGAGAGTTTGATAATTGGAACAAAACTGCCAAGAAACCACAAGACTGCCCTAGGACAGAAAAACATGCTAATTCTGTAGTAAAAAAAAGTCAGGCAATGCCAAACTACATTAGATCTAATTAAGTTCTGAGAGAAGTGCTAAAATTAAAGGACTAAAACACGTCATCTTATCTAACTTAACTCTTAATAGAAACTGCTCTGTTCTTTGGAAACTTATTATTTTGAGGCAACATTTCTCTGTTGCTGCAGTTCCTTTCTGTTCACAGCTAGAAAGGAATCTCAAGCAGTGACTGAATACATTAGGCTTCATTAAATAATGTAGATAATAAACAAGTAAGCAATACTCCAGCAATCCAGTCTGTAAGTCCCTTAGGACAGAAACGTAGTTGTAAGCCTGTGATTTTCTAGCAGAGTACACTGGGACTGAGGAAGAGTCAGAGGTATAGTTTACATGAGAATCATGAAAAGGATAATGAACCCAAAAAACCTCTGTTACAGGAACATATAGCAAAAGGAGCTAAAGCTTTCTTCCCCATCCCCTCCTCAGATACTTCAACCAATTGCATAAAATGAAATCTTAAGTATTTAGTTTGGATGCAGGGAGATGAGGTAGAAGCAGGGAAATAAGGCCTTAACAGTCTCTGGAAATTACTGGTACAAGTACCTAGAACACATCTAAACAATGCTCAAATATTCCTTAAGGAGGGAGACATTTGCAGAGAACTGTTTCGCATAGAAGATGCTACAGAGTTCTGTGTATACATAGAAGCGAGGGTGTATAAGCAAATGAACAAGGAAAGTCACCCTGACAAAAAAAAACCTCCTCTCTTTTCCTAGGCTTGTCTTGTCCAAGCTGGGGACGTGGAGGAGTTCCAAGAACAACAGAACTAAAAGTCAGATCACGTACTAGTCTGGTGGAACCAATATAAGCATGTATCACACCACCACAATAACCATAGCTGTTTGCACAGTCTCAGAATATCCACACTGATCAGGAGGCAGCACGTGTTTGCTGGCTGCCAGATTGTCACAGTGTATATAAGGTTGACTTCTACATACTTTGCTCTCAAGTTGTACATTTCTTTCTATTAGTAGTCACAAAAATGTTTAAAAATTTTTGGGAAGGGAAAAGGAAGAGTAAGTACATAACTTCCATTCCCATGAGAAAACAGGTTAGAAAAAGTACACATCTTTCCAGCAAGAATGAACCAGAAGTACTCTTCTAACCAGTCTTCTAACCACTGTTTGGTGGTGTCTTTTATTCTAAAATTGCTCAACATTGCTCTTCCTTTGCACTATCAGTCTAGAATGTCTTTATACTGTTAGATGGGTGGAGTGAGTGTCCTCTACATCCGCCCAGAAAGCTTCAAGAATAAAACCCCCTCACCTGCACAACCCCCACCACACTGGCTTGACAGACTATCTTTCAAGAATTAAAGTTAAAAGGCAAACTACTTTATGTCATACTCAGGGGAATATAAATACTTTTCTTACCCAGGAAAGAACAGGAGTCACTGATTCTTGTCTTGACAATACACCTCAATATGAACTCGACAGATCCCTTTTCCGAGTTGTGGACATGATTACTACATAGAAAAAAAATGGTATTTTTGTTAGTTATAATATCTTTTAATTTAGATATTTACAATTTGTTACTGTTATCAAAGGGATATTTTACTTACTATATCTTAAATATGAGCATAGAACTCCCTGCTCATTGTACACTTTTAATGCATGTTAACATAAATAAAAAGCTTCACAGAACTTTTTGTAGCATTAGTCAGAGTCCAGGAGAGGACCCTCAAATAAAGCTTTTGAGAACCAGAAGCAAAGCTACAGCATCTGTACCACTGAAAAGCCAGGCACAATGGGCATGCTCAGACCTATAAAAACTGGTTTCCCTGCATTTTGGTATCAAGTCCAAAGCAGTGGTTCTCAAGTTGTGGTTGGCAGTGCTGCCAGCTCACCTCACACTGCCTCTCCTCCTTGTTTCCAGCTGCTACATCACATCAAAAGGCAGCTAAAAATACACGCTTTTCTAATATTACTTTTCCAGGTAAGCAACTGCTGTACTTGCCACAAGGATGTTATCCAATTGTGAAGCAAGAGGAATATGAACCACGATTCTAAAAACGGCGAAGTGGAATACAAGACAGGTTCTTTATTAAAACAGTAGGCTTCCCTAAAATAATAATCATTGTTTTTCAGAAATCCAAGAGGACTTGAGGGATATAGTATGCTTACATCACTGTCAGAAATTTAACAGCAACAGGATAGCGAAGGATAATTTGCTTCTACACATGAGAACTAAGCCCAGGACAGCAGTAAGAGTTAAAAGAAAACATTTGGGATAATGTTAAAGAACAGGAAGAAAAGTATTCAAGTATTATGCATATTTACTAGAAAAAAAAAACCAAAAACTGTGGGGTTGAGTAATCACTAGGTGAACATTAAAAATTAATATTCCTAGGCACCTCTGGAAGCACTAAAATTGCTGAAACGCAATTCTTGACTTTTAAAGTTAGGCCATCCTACTGCTATGAAAGATTCCATAAAAGTAACCTTTCCAGGCAACAACAGTTACAAGTACAAAAAAAAAAAATCTAAGTACAAAACAATGGTTAAAACAAAGCTAAAGTTCTTTGGCAACTTCAACGCTTATACCCATATTATTTTCCCCTTATTTTGTTCCCAGCAAGTCTACAGAAACAAGACAGTAAAACCTACTATAACTGGTTCAGCACAAGGCCTTAACATAGCAAACGAAAGGTGAAGTTGCTAAAATAAGGGCTACACAATTTTGAATAAGGCCAGTTTCTTGAATCTGGGTGAGACTCAGTTAAACCTCTCAATCTTGTGTTCAAATAAAACTTGAGTCATTGGTAGAGTAGTTAATATTCAATCTAGTAATGTTAAATTAGTTTAAATCAATGTGCAACAGACATGGTTTCACACATTTTCTTGTAGAAGCATTAAGGTTGACAAAGTACCAATTACTTCTAAACTGTCCCTAAAGCCATCCTGGTTTTATGAAAGAGCACTGCCAGTGGTTATTTTAGCCTGAACAGAAAATAAAATTAATTCCACCAAAATCCATAAAGTGAATTCAATTTGTAGATTTTCTAAGAAAAACAAAAGTTACAAATAATGTTTCTAAAAGAAAGTCTTTTCAACCGAAAATGAGTTCCATCTACTTTAAACTGGCATAAGTTATTTAAAAAAAAAAAAAAGGTAGTAACTACTCTACAAGGATTATAGAAGCGAAGAGCAGTAATATCAACACTATATTCCTATTTGTAGTACATTTAGAGACATTCAAAGCAATGAAGTTTGCATGAGTGCAGTCTTCAAGTATTCTGTGTGTACAAATGATGAAAGAAGGAGAGCTAGGAAAGGCATTTCTGTAGTATAATTTCAATAAAGACAACAGTTGAAACCTACTTGTTATACCAAAGAACCACATATTAATAGATTACTGTGAAAACCAAGACCCCTCTTTCCAGAAGTATCACAAGATCTAGCTAGAGCTTTCCACCTGTGAATTCCTAGGAGGAACATTCAAAGCTAATATTGTATTCTGTCCTAGAGTTAATACTCTTGTTTCACTCTCTCAGTGCTACCCAATTTAAAAATTAGTAGATATGGTAAACTACATTAAAAATATTAACTCCTAAAAATGTATCACCTTCATAAAAGCTGAAGCACTATGTAATGTATGACACCTTACAAAACAGGTATAGTATGCTTACTTCAAGAATCTTTTGGTTTGGCATTTTCATACTATAACATCAAAACACTGAAAGATAACATTGAAGGAAAGCAAAAATCAGACGACTCTTACAAGCTAAAAAACCCCAATATCCTGAAAGGGGAGGGTAAGAAATCACAGTCTGCACTCCTTGCACACTGTTCAGTTCAATGTCAGCGTGAGCTTACGCTAGCAAGCAGGCTAACACATTCAGTGACAGTGGTGCACACCACCTTAGACCATGGAGACAGAATTAAAAAGAACAGCAGGAGACCACACCCCTATTTGAATTGCCCCTTCTTTTAAAATGACTCACTTAGCTGTGATGAGAGACCCCATTACTGAAAACATTTGCTTCCATTACAATATGCTTGCTGAAGAGGTTAACGTCCTATTTGCACATTGCCAAATGCCTGCTATAGGCTACAGCTCTGAGGGATGCACCAACAAAGCTGCTCACGTAAGTACTCCTCAACCTTATTCAGTCAAAAAGAATAAGGCTGGCAAACACCTACTGTTTAATGTAACCCACTTGAGGGAGGAAGAAGGGGCAATACTAAGGATTACAAAGCAATTTCCTCCCTTCCAATAAAAATTCCAGAAATAATTACTACAGACAACATGTCTTAAGTGGAGTCATGCATTTTTTTTTCACACACAAAAATGTGCTCACTGCAGACAGCTTGAAGGACTGATTTGGAGGACTGGAAAGAAGAGGCGGCTGTTAGTTTTACTAGAAAAGTTAAAGAGGCCAAGTGTTTCAACTGTTCAAAACCTTAGAGCAGGCTCTGATAACACAGAAGTGCAGCTGCATAGGGTGAACAACCTGAAGGCCTAATTCCTCAGACCAAAACTCAGGCCTGCGAAGAAGAGGTGAAGGATACAGAGCTCCAATTCCAACAACATATAAAACTGGCATAAATCAGCATTGCAACCAAAAGAAATGGCATCAGCCTCTTCCTGGCCACCTGTGCCGGACATGGCCTGCATACCATATGGCTTCTCAGCCAACCAGCTCTAGGAACTGATCCAAACTAAAATAAATCTCAGAAAAATTTCCAAATCCTTTACTCCATCTGGTTTAGGACTTCCATATAAACACTAATGTTAATGCAAGGGAGGAGCAGATGAGGAGAGAGAAAACAAGAGCTAGGGCAAGACTGCTTCCTTCCACAACAGCAATGGTTTGTCCTGCTCACGATACTAAGACTTACATGGCTAGTTTGAAGAGAAACCTCAATTTGAAGCCTATATATTAACAGCTGTGGGACTCTGGCTATGAAGAGAGAGATTAGGACTATTTAAGGTATTCCTCTGAATATTCATGTTGAAAGTTCACCCCCTGAAAACGCTTACTTCAAAAATAGAATGCTGGGTTGACTTGATGGATCCTGCTAAAACATATTGAAAGCTAAAAGTTTCAAGGACTTTCAAGCTGGCAGACTGTCAAGTCAAAAAAAAATAGTGATATTTTGCCATTGTTCCAGCCTGCAAGTAAGGAGGAACCCTCCTCCCCCTCCTGGGTACAGATTTACAAGGAGCAAAAAGCACTCTTAGCTTGGATAGCTGATGTTCTGCCAGTTTCTTCCCAAGCAGCTACACATTGGTAACTTCAGTTCAAAAATGTAGTTCCAAGATATTTTTAACAGTGGGATACATCCTTCCTAGGCTTTGGGGTTCAGAAAGAACAATAGCAGGACTACATGCATTCACATGTTAGATCAGAAAATACTGTACAGTTGCCATCCATTTCTTTTCTGTTCAGAAAATCTAAAACCTCTGAAACAGAAAAACATCAATGGAAGAACAGAATGTGAATAACACTGAACCAAAAATAGAGAGACAGTTGTTACTGAAGTACTCTTTTTCCCTGTACTTACACAAGTCTAGTGGATAATAACACAGCCATTACAAACAAAGCAAGTATTTCTAATTACATAAGGATCACAGAACTAGACACAGCAAGTCTAAGTTTCAGATATTAATGCAGAGGTAATGCTACACAGAATAACTGAGAACTCCATATACTGGCAGGTATCTGCAGCAAAAGCCTGGCAAATTCAAGACGACAATGCCAATTCACTCCAAGTAAAGACACTTCCAAATCATTTAGGCAGTATCCTGATGGCCACTCATCCTAACAGGCAAATCCACACAAGCAACATTAAACAGAAGCACATTCCTTTAAATTACCTCCACATACCCCAAGCAGGCAGCTCATAACTTCACCTCACCATTTGAGAAAGTAACAGAAAAAGCATTAAGTTAGCAAAGTAAGGTATCCACTAAAGAAGAAAACTCTAGGTGAATCACTGAAATAATGTTTCCCATACTGCTATGTTTAACTCTTCTCAAACAGAAGCTACCAATATAAGGTGCTTTTTTTAAAATTCTCATGGCAGAATAAACAGTTCCAGTCAGTGTTCAAATTAAGTACAGGAGCACTCTTGACGACTTCTGCAAAAGCCATAAGCACTCTGCCAAAAAGTTATGGAAGTCTCCCCTAGGAGGGCACAATTTGTTTCTACTGTTAAGAACCCTAACAAAGCACATCCTTCTCTATCAAGCTCTAAAATATAAATAGGTCACAAATTGATATGAAAAGTGATCTAATGGTTATTTGTATATAATCCTTGGAAGCTGAATTAAGGAAAAGCATACCTTAAGAGCTATGCCTCACTGAATGTAAAGGAAATTAAAAGTAGAGTTGAAAAGAGGCATCAATCCTAAGCAACATCCTTGACTAACTCAGTAGAAACATCCAATTTAAGATATTTTGTAAACAGAGCATTTCACTTAATTGCAAATTGGCTATTGTGCAAACAGATAGTTCCTCTGGTTTTCAATCAATTTATACCGATTCAGCCCGACTACTTCTCATTTGATACTCTACATTTTTCAAAACCTCAACAGCCTGCCTAAGGCCTTCCCCTCACCACAGTGCCCTTCCCCACCAGCAGCCTAAAAACATCTCCTTTATACACAGAGCTCTTTTCATGTACCCACCTACTTCCCATGTTTCCTTTCTATCTGACCAAGCACAAGATCATATTCTCTAATACAAACTAGCTAGCTGCTGCTTCTTAAAATGGATAAAAACAAAGTTGTTCTTGTCTTTCTCTTGTGTTGCATCCACAAGGGTGACTACACAAGAAAAAGCAGTATTGCCAATTCTGCAATTTGCAAGACATAAAAAGAGCCACTATTCTTTCAAATTTGAGTGAACTAGGCCCAAAAGTTTCTAAAACCAGAACTGAGAAGAGTCAAATCCTAAGCTGTGATATCTTAGGAACTGCAATTAAAGAAGTTAATGTTAACCTGAAGAGTAAGTATTGCTACATGCACTAAAAAAAAAAAACAAAACCAAAAATCAAAACCTCTTGCACTCCAAAGTTCCTCACTTCATTAATTTGTCATTTCTGATGAAAATAAAAACCCTATTGAAGATGTATGGAGAGTATTTGTATTTTTTCTTCACTGCTAACACTACTGGAGCCAAGCACTCAATAATAGCAACATCATACACACGTGTAAAAGACAAGAGAACTCAGGAAAATTCCACAACTGAGCTCCTCTTTGCAGCAACATAAGTTACTTGAAATGCTTAAGAATACAAAACATTTATAATAATTTATAGCTCAACTATATTAATGGATGATCTGTAAATTGGTCAAGCTCCCTCGTGCCACCACAATACTGAAGAAAGATTCAATTTCAAGCTACTAGAAAGAAAACTGCTTGACCACCCTAGTGTCTTATCCAGGTGTACAGTTATGCTCTACATCAAGTAGAAAGTGGTCTGGGATGGACAGCTCTGATAGCATCCACAAATTTATAAAGTGCCCTTCATAATGAATTAACTCCCAGCTTACATTCTTTCATAGCAGAAGTTACACATGTAAACTCCATCGCTATAGCCCCACTGGCAATCTTGGATCAGTTTGTGTGAAATATGTTTTCATAAAAATAGGAGCATATTTGAATAACTACAGAATGAGACCACGGGATTTCACCTGCAAAATATTTGGCAAGCAAGGAGTTAAAACCCTGCCTAAGCCTACCCCACAGCTGCTGTCAGCAGTCAGGGTTGTCAAGGGAAGCTCTGGGCTGTCTTGACAGGACTAATTGGCAGCAAGCACCTGGTTCCCTAGGCTGGGCCCTGATAAGGTAAAGGAATATAAACCCTGCAAAGAAGGAGGAGAAGCATTTGGAAAGCTGCCAGTAGGTCTACCCCGTTTCATGTTTTCACTTTGATCCAAAGGCAACTTTAAGCTAGACTATCTCCAGTTAGAGCTATTGGAAACACTTTTATGCAATTTCTCAGCTGAAAGAAACCCCTGCTTTATGGTTCTGTACCTGTCAGCTGTGCCACTGAGCACCCACACAGCCTTGCTGTACAAGGTCACCCTGTAGCACTGCAAACTAACATCAACACAATTATGAAATTGGAGAATTGAAATTTTTGTTTTCAAATGCCACCAAAAATTATCTCTAAGGCATTATTGTAACTTAAACATTATGGAGTAGTAGGCCAGAAAATCAACACTAGGAGCGCCCTGGATATCCTGTATATTGGATACGTAAAGCATGTGAAATGACAGAATATGACAGGGAGCACATTACAGTGTGTCTTCAAAGAAACAAAAAAAGTGGAAAAACCCCAATATTCTGGAAAATAGCTAAAAGCAGGCTACACGAGGAACTTCAAGTGGGACTTCCAAAGGTGTCAAAACACAGAACACATCTTGACCTCTGTTAGGAAAAATTAATTCAGCGAATTTGAAGCTTTCCAAATTTCTGCCCTTTAAGGTTTTCTTTCTAATATTAAAACTAAAAAAAAAAAAAATAAAGCATTAGTATTGCAGGTTCAGCCCCTGAGGTAAGAAGATTTTTCTTAGGAATAAGAGACAAAATACATCAGTTTGTTAGCTTAGCAGAGTTTTGTATTATTGAATGAACAGGTGTCTAATTATATATACATATATTTTTGTGTGTATAGAGATATAAAAAATACACATGACATCAATATACTTAAGATTTTGGGGAGGCTATGTAAGACAGTTTAAGTATAAATATTGAAAAGTCCAAACTAAATTTCTTCAAAGCTAAGTGCTCAGTAGAAATTTCATCTATGCCTCTGCCAAGTTTCACTTTTAGGTATCTTACTTCTAGCTTGTAGTCAAGAATTCCAATGTACAGTAGTATACATTCTATACATGAAATAACTGGACATTTAGAGTGTTAAAAGGCAAAGGCAGCACTGGTACACAGCGTTTGTATGAAAAATGTTTCAATCTATAAGCTTTAACGCAGAATTAGAGTGTCTGTGAAAACAGGAGATTGTAATGGCATCCCTTGAGAGTGAAACCACTGGCATCACCAGAATAAACTCAGCCTAAAAGCCATGGAGTATGTTGCTCTGTTTTTAATTTAACACATTACATAAACAATTGCACCATTCCTCTAACTGAGAGTAATGTTAAACAGTGCTACTAATACAAAGATCCAACAGCAATCTTTAAAAATAAGTTCAGAGTAGCAGGATTATAAATTACTAAGTGTAGAGTTACTGCTCTAACAAAACCAAAAAATGTTAGAGTGACAGCACAGTTAAGGATCCAGTTCCTTGCAATATCAGCTCTCCTTTTGCATTCTGCACATTTACACAGAGCCATCTAATGAGTAAATTGAGAAGCTCTCTTGGTCTCTACTCATGAGCAATGAGAAGTCAGTGTTTTAAGAAAAAAGTAACACTTTTCTCCTGCCATGCAAAACAGGAATATGCATGATTCAAAACACAGCATTGGGATGTACTTCAAGCTAAAAATCTAACTCTGCAGGTTGTCAAAAATGTAAGACAGACTATATGCACAGGATATGCACTGAACAATCATTGATAAGAAAATCAGATCCATTTCCTCTTTTAAGAGCATGTATTGCCCCAGCCCATTACAACTGAGATGTTAACTAGATTATTGTTTTATTATCTTATCTTTAGAGAGCTGTATCCTATTGCATAGCAAGATCCTAAGTGATACTTTTTGTCAAGTTATGGCTACACCTTTCCTCTCAGCCTTACTAATACAACCAGTTACACCAAAGTGTTTTGAGTGAAGTGCTTATTCTTGCAAAGAAGCACCAGTGTCTTAAGCGAGTGAGCCCATACAAGATGAGAATTTTCTAAGGAAAACGTATGAGTTGAGCAAGCTCCTAATTTCTTAAGAAAATAAAATACATAAATGCTTTGCCCTTTGACATAATTTATCTAATTTGAAAGCTGACTCCAGTTTTCACTAAGGATTGTTGCACCAAGACCTAGTCACAGACCAATACACCACTGGTTAGCTAATGTGCATTTCTATTAATCAATAGGAAAATAGCTTATCTGAAAAAGCAACTCCCTAACCTGTGGTACCACTCTAGTACCTCCATGTAACAGCTCATTCTGTATTGGAAAGTCACTAAGTATCTATCATCTCCTGTCTGATATGGGCACGTATAAGTTTTAGGCTGCAGGAGCTTCCAAAAGACGCAGCTAAGGACCAGACTAGAAAAATTAATCATTACAACAGCACTACCAGCTGCACGAGACTAATAAAACCAATAATCCTCTTTTGCCCTTAATCAGATCTATCAAAGCAGAGATTCAGTTGTATGAATGCTTTAAGAGACAGCATTTCACACAGAAAGAGTTTGCAGCCACACAAAACTGAGCAAACCTAAATCAGATGATTACTGGATGATTAACTTGTCAGAGAACTGGTATTAAAAACCCAAAACAACACCCCCGCACAAACCCAAACCCCAAAACACAATGGAGACAAAATGAGTGATTGATGCTATTTCACCATATCAGCTTGAGACAATCATTTACCATCCCCTACATGAAAAGAACATAAGAGTTCAGGTCCTCCTAGGTTGTTCCTCATTAACAGAATTTAGCCATACATAGTGGGGATACCCTGAGAGTGGTGGTTTGTGATAACTAACTTACCATTGCTTTACCAATATTAAAGAGGGTATTCCTACTTCCCGACCATCCTGCTTCATCGGTTCCAACATTCATATGACCTCTGTTTTCACTATAAGCCGATTAATGGAAGCACCAGACAAACAGCACTTCAGCTAGGAAAAAGAAGCTAGATGAAACAGAAATGGAGAAGAACCAACTCTACCAGCAGCAGTGAGCTGTTAACACTGGTTTAACCTTTTCTGTGAAAACCCACCCCTCAATATTAAACCAGATTCTTCTTGTACCAGGACGCGTTTTATTACATGGAAGATTAGACAAAAGTCATAACTGTGCAATAAAGAGATAAAATTAAACCTTGAGACTAAGACTCATCTAGAAAAATACTGTAAATTTCATAAGATCCAGAAGCTGTAATGCTGTTAACAGGAAAAATTATTAACATAAAAATACAAGAACTGTTCATCCCCATTTTTTCATAAAGATGGTTCAACTGTTACTTAAAATACCAGAGAATCTACATAAACATCATTAAGACAGGGATAACGTCTTTGATAAGTTATTTTGGGAAGCTATGGTCCGTAAGTATCCTCCATGACAAAAATTAACTCAATCTTGATGTAGATACACAAGATTCCTCAATTTATCATTAGGAGACTTGGCAGTTTCCACATCTAACTACTGTCACATAGTGGTCACAAGTTCCTGACAGAAAACATGCAAGGTGATCATAAGGATAGCAATTCAAAATTCTCATTTGCAGATGAAAACTAACAAATTTTCTTGAGATACGCATGGTTAGTCAAAGACTAGCACCCTACAAACCATCAGATAAAGTTGAAGGGTCCAAGTAACTAAAACCAGTTGTACAACTTCATACAGACCTCAGACTCTCTTGCTGTAGATCAGCAGGAGTCTACCAGTCAGGTTGGGGGAAGGAAGGGAAAACCAGAGAACACTTTCTAGTGCCCAAGTGTACATAAGATTGCAAATTTCTGGTACCACTGGCATCAGCAGCACATGGCCATACAGCACTAACCTGCAGGTAACTTAAAATCCGTCATGATTAGAAGAAAAATGAAGATTTGCCTTCACAAGAGTTCTGGTAAGCAATCAGACTGGAATATCTGTCAGCAAAATCTGTCTGTTTTCTCCTATATTGAACAAACGCAGAAAAGAAACTCCTGCTCAACCAGATTCTAACCTTCTCTGAAGTTCATGCTATCGCAGTTGACTTTGCCTTTATTTCAGAGGGAGGATAGCAATAAAACTCAGTGACTTAACACACAACTTCAATTGTCTACATAACTGACCTAGATTTTGCTACAGGAGGAATGCATTAAAAAAGGGTACTATAAGCTGTACAGTGCCAACAGGCAGGGCTATCTTGCTTAAAGCTTGAACTAGCCACTCCAAAAGCAGCACAGAAATTCAGACTACTTTGTTAGGAAGAAGACTTTAAGGCCACAAGAGGGACATGCAATTGAAAACACTTTTTCTCCCTCTTTTAAAATAATTTATTCATTACCATCACCCAGTGCTTCCCTTTATCATACCACAGTCATTTGCCCTCTATAGCTTTCTGATTTGGTCTGAATTTTATAGGCTGGGTAGATACCTAAAATACCTTCAAAGTCGAAGTTGTTGTAGGAAAAAAAGTAAAAACAAGTTACATTTTAGCTGTCCTCAAAACAGCCCACTTCCTCATGTATAAATTCAGGGAACAGATTTTATATGGAACATTGTATGCAATCCTTACACGCATACAGCCAAGCTTGATCCAGTTTGGAACTTCCAAAGAAAAAAAAGTTTAGGTTCATTGTCTCAGTAGTTTTACCTGCTAAGGTCTCCAAAGAATCAGACTGAGGTTTTTTGGATGACTGTCACAACAATTAAAACTGATCAAATTAGCATACCCAACTCATACAGTGCGATTGAGTATGCTCCCTGCAACCCACAGTTACCCAATAGCACGACAAGTGGTATCTTCATTATGCTGAGAAGCAACATCTCCTTTACACAAATAGATATGCCAAGCTTTAGACCAGTATGGAATCCCCCCTTTCCTAAAAAATGCCTTAACAGCAAGTCACAGTCAAGACTACAGCTGTTGGTAGGAATCTGGAGGTATTAGGGACCTGATGGGACAGGAAAAGATCAGGAATGAATGCATGATTCTGGAGCTAACATGTGCCAGGGCTGTCTCACAGAGATTTCCCACCTGGCTTTGTGCCACAAGACCCCCCAACAATCCCCTGAATAATCTGAGACAATTCTGGTTCCCAGGCTGTGCACAGCTTACTGCAGCCCAGGGACATACTTGAAAGAAAAGGCCTCCTTAGCACACCAAGGGCAGACAGTCTCCAGGGAATTCCACAAAGAAATCTTGCCAAGTCCAGATCACAAATTTTCAAAAAGAGCACTGGCTCAATTTTGGTAAGATTTTCATACAAAAATTAAACATTAAAGCTCAGCCAGGGGTCTCCTACTGCCAAATTTCAAGTAGATGTTCCAGTTCAGAGATGCCCTACGATATTTCAATGATTATGCCATTAAAAAAGGCAGAATTATTCCAATTTGTTTCTGAAAAGAGATGAAGAATTTTGGCTTTAAACAAAATTAAACTCAAGGCAAAATAAAAGGTGTAAAGTATTTCAGTCCTAAAGAGGAGTTCAGCCAAGTTATAAACAACCAAATATTGTCTCTCTTAACAGGAAGCATTAGAAAAAAATTTATGTATGGAAGAGAGAGATGAAGGAAGAACACCTGTGGGAACACTGACACACGTGTGAACCCCATTCTTACTTTCACAGGATAGTACTTCACTACATAAGTTTACATCTGTGCAACAAAATAAGACACTATCAATAATACAGAAATTCAACAATTCAAGTTATTTATTAAGAGTTTGCAAACTGACGGGTGAACAACCAGATACTCCCAGAGTTTTGTGTAGTGGCCAATGTGAAGTGAAGTGACTGAGCAGGATGATCCAGCAAACAAATAAGACTACCATCCTTTCTAAAAATTCAAACTATTCCTTTGCTCATTGAGATTAGGCAACACTGTATACCATCCTGTTTTCTCCAGAAAACATTGTATGTAAGGCAAATCAGAGTGACCTTTGCAAACCTCAGAGATACTGCACTCAGCTGAAAGACTTAACAGCCTTGGTCTTGTACACTGGTATACATCATACTAAGAGTACTGAGTGGAGGCAGCGAACAAGAAAGTGAAGCATTACGGATCACAGAATAACCAGGTTGGAAGAGACCCACTGGATCGTTGAGTCCAACCATTCCCACCAATCTCTAAACCATGCCCCTCAGTACCTCATCCACTGGTGCCTTAAATACCTCCAGGGAAAGCAAGTGAACCACCTCCCTGGGTAGACTGTTCCATTGCCTAATGACCCTTTCTGTGAAGAATTATTTCCTTATGTCGAGCTTGAACCTCCCCTGGCGGAGCTTGAGGCCATTCCCTCTCATCCTGTCCCCTGTCACTAGGGAGAAGAGGCCAGCACCCTCCTCTCTACAACCTCCCTTCGGGTAGTTATAGAGAGCAATGAGGTCTCCTCTCAGCCTCCTCTTCTCCAGGCTAAACAACCCCAGCTCTCTCAGCCGTTCCTCATAAGGCCTGTTCTCCAGCCCCTTCACCAGCTTTGTTGCTCTTCTCTGGACTCGCTCCAGAGCCTCAACATCCTTCTTGTGGTGAGGGGCCCAGAACTGAACACAGTACTCGAGGTGCGGTCTCACCAGTGCTGAATACAGAGGGAGAATAACCTCCCTGGACCTGCTGGTCACGCCGTTTCTGATGCAGGCTAAGATGCCATTGGCCTTCTTGGCCACCTGGGCACACTGCTGGCTCATGTTCAGTCGTCTGTCAACCAACACCCCCAGGTCCCTCTCCTCCTGGCAGCTTTCCAGCCAGGTTTCTCCCAGTTTGTACCTCTGCTTAGGGTTGTTGTGCCCCAAGTGCAGGATCTGGCATTTGGCCTTGTTAAACCTCATGCCGTTGGTCTCAGCCCAGCAGTCCAGCCTGTTCAGGTCCCTTTGCAGAGCCTCCCGACTCTCCAGCAGATCCACACTTCCACCCAGCTTGGTGTCATCTGCAAACTTGCTAAGGGAGGACTCAATGCCTTCATCCAGGTCATTGATAAAGACATTAAACAGGACTGGACCCAGGACTGAGCCCTGGGGAACCCCACTTGGAACTGGCCTCCAGCTGGATTTAACTCCATTTACCACCACCCTCTGGGCCCGGTCATTCAATCAGTTTTTCACCCAGGAGAGTGTGCGCCCATCCAGGCCAGAGGCCGACAGTTTCTGAAGCTGAATGCTATGAGAAACTGTATCAAAGGCTTTACTAAAGTCCAGGAAGACCACATCCACAGCCTTTCCCTCGACCAAGAGTTTAGTCACTCGGTCAAGAAGGTGATCAGATTACTCTGATGTATACAGAAGACAATATTCTCAAGTTCTCACAGAAAGCAAAGGACTTTTAGGCCTACAGTAAGCAGAAGCTCCACTCCAACAGCAGAAAAACTCAGTGATCAGAAGAGGTTTTTCCTCACTCTTCTGACTGTCTTCCAAGCAGCCCTTGACATTCTACTTAACCTCAAGTCATACATAAATAAAAACAGGAACAGCCATGGTCACTAACTCTTTACACCCAGTTACCATTACTCAACGTGAACTACGGGAAATTTAAAGCTATGAGAAGAATCACAAGAAGAGCACTACATACAGCTAGCCTAAAATTGGAATATCTTTGAATACAGCTACAACCAGTTTAAAATTTTACCTTAGTCTAAATACTGTTTGGTGGTGTTTTTTTTTTTTTTTTGGTTTTGTTTCTATTTGTCTGTGCTATAGAAGCAATTAGACTATTTTGGTTAGAGGGGTCCTACAACAATCACCTATTCCAACTGCCTGACCAATTCATAGCTGACCAAGTTAAAGCATGTTATTAGGGGCACTGTCCAAATGATGGCTTGATGTTCTCTCAGAAGCCTGTTCCAGTATCTGACTACCCTCTCAGGAAATAAATGCTTCCTAACATCCAGTCTAAAACTCTCCTGGTGCAGTTTTGAACCATTTTCATGCATCCTGTCACTGGATCCCAGGGAGAGGAACTCAGCACCTCCCTCTCCACCTCCCCTCCTCAGGAAGCTGTAGAGAGCCATGAGGCTGCCCCTCAGCATCCTTTTCTCCAAACTAAACAAGCTCAAAGTCCTTAGCCACTCCTCACAGGACATTCCAGCTCTTTCACCAGCTTTGTTGCTGGACACATTCAAGGACTTTAATGTGTTTGCACAACAGATTTCTATGGTCACATGTCCTTTCCACCTAATGAGGGGGAGAAAGATGCAGAAGCAGTAGCAATTCTTTTAACAGCATCACCAGTTGGCACTATATTACAGCCCAAGGATTGCACACAAGTGTGGTATCACCATCACCAGTAGTTCTGCTATTATTGACACGCCACAAGCTTCAGCTCTGCAGACTCTACACACATAGAATTTGACTTTTACCTCCTCCTCTATCCCTTTATGATACGTTGTTTTGCTGCTGCTCCTCACCAAAGAGGCTGAGGTCTATTTTCTTTCTGTGCACACCCATACAACAACCAAAGTATGCAAGTACACAGTTTACTCATATTATAAAGGATAGGCATGCTTGCAAAGCCTTTTGAGCAGCAAATTTTCTACAGATATTTGAGTCCCAGGCCTGGCTCCTGCACAGAGGCATTAAACCATCTATGCCATCTCGAATGTTGAAGCACAATTTCATCCCATTGGAGTTAAATACATGGTTGTACTAAAAATTAGTAAAAAGATAAAATACACATGCAAAGCTAAATGAGTAGGAAATAAGGACAAGAATCATCACCTATGCTTAAGGGATCTGCAAATAGTGCTGTATCAGCAAGCCATACTATTAAGATTTTGTAACAGAGAGGTAGCTTTGTACATTGACATTCTTTTCCTGCTTTGACTTCATCACCGTACCAAATCAAAGACTAGAATTTTTGCCAACGTAGCTATATCTGCATAACTCCTGCTACAGGCAAATCGTAAGGGCTTTTGACAGCAATGACAGCTTTGATGAAGACTACTTTTCCATACCAATAACAAACTCTGCTACATTTGCAAAGTGCTTCCCTCTAGATCATCCCTTACAACAGTACTATGGTGGTTTATAGAAGAAAAGTGCATACAGAGCATTAGGAAAACTTAGTGATTAAGGGAACAACAGAACTAAACTATCTTTCAGAAGACAGGCATCAGCTGAATACTATCACACACTATTTAATGACTGAAGTACGTCATCTTGCTGCTGCAAAGTGCCACTATTGCTTCCTCATCCCCTCCAGGACACTGAAGGAATGCACAGAAGAAATTCTGTTAGGTCTGACATGCATGGTGTCAGCATATTCTTAAATCAACAACTGTTAACTTACTATCCTCTCCTGATTTCAGAGTAACTTGACAAAAGACAGGGTACTACGATTTAGAGACATCAACCTCACCGCCGGCAAGAAGCTTGGAGGCAGTAAGCTTTAAAAATGCCTTGACATTGATTTCTTTCCAAGACTGAAAATTAAAAAACTTCCACAAAATTGCTGGTTTACAAGTAAACTGTACTCCAATAACTTTCTCACTAAACTAAATCAGTTTTGTACTTCCTTGAGCAACAGCTCACATTAGATCTACAGATTACCTAGATAACAGAGTTTCAAACACCTTACTATAGCACCTACTCCTATATTTACATTCAGAAAAAGGTTGATTTATTTTTTACATGCAATTAATTCACAGTCAAATCCTTCATAGAAAGGAAACTCAACTTGCTGGAAACAGTAACTACAATTACTGTTCAATTCTGCCAAAATTAAATTGTAAAGTAGATTTATTTTTTTTTCTTTAAAGCTATAAGAAATGGTACAACAGGAAGGAAGTAACAGAAGAAACCAAGCCCAACATTTGTGAGAGCTCTGGAAGTGAGATACAAGCAGCAAGTTCACAGAAAAAAAAATTGAGAATGGACCCTGACCAAGACTAGCTGCTTTATAGATTTGTACCACATAACAAAAAGGGCAAAACTGTTTCTTTGCATATCTTTGCTGTATCAAACTGCCGTGAAACAAATCATCATGAATATTTTAAAAAGGAACAAAATTTTATCAAATTACATAATAAAAACAAATTGTAAACCAGAGCTGTAAGGCATTTTATCTCCTTGGATAATAATATTTTCTCTTGTCCACAATTTTCAGGTTTGCTTTACTCACTCTCCTCTCTGATAAAGAAAGAAAAAAAAAATCTTATTGCCTTTGAATTTTTCAGAAAAACAGAAAATGCCACCATGGGTGCTCTATTAAGAAACTCGTGTGAAATTATACACACTTCTTGTCAATGAAACTGACAAATCTAGATTCTTTTCACTTATTGCAGGCTTTAAAGCAAGCACAGGGATGACATTATTTGTCAACCATACATAGACTATTAGTGTGTCATGTTAGCTTTACTAGCATTGAGATGATTGGCTTATCAAGGTACAAAATTGATTCATCTCTCATATTTGACCAAAGATTAATAAGTATTTTTTAATTCATGGGCTACATAGATCTTTTGCAGTCTTAGTTTCTACTGCTATACAGTCAAAATAAGGGAATTATTTGCATAACTGAAACAAAATGTTATTTCTTAACATGGTATTATAATTTCTAAGGCTATAAGCAAGAACTCACAGCACTAAGATCTAAAGTCATTTATATCCTAAGAACCATTTACAAAATAGGTACAACTGCAAATCTTCAGCTTATCTCGTCATCTATGTTGCTCAGTGAGAATATTTTCTACCCAAATAAACCAACTGTATTGCTAAAAACAGGACTGTGAAGTTCCTCTGAAACTTACTATCCGCAAACAAGGAATTCCAAATAGCCTCAAAAAAGATAACTGAGGATACATTACTATGCTAACTTCTTCCATTCTTAAAATGCTGACCAAAACTAGTTGAAAAAAAAGGCCAAACTGCACTCACCTAAAAAACACAAGAGTGACCAACAGATGTGGAAAAGGCTGAACCAAACAACACACAAAAGCAGAGAAAGTTCAAACTATCAGACCACTTAAGAGTTAGCCCCTAGAAGCTGGATTCCAGACCTTGTACTTCTTTCCAGGACAAGTTTAATCAACAAAAATCCAGGTTTGCCTGAATTTGGCTTACAGCTGAAAAAAAATGACTTCTACAAAACTACATGCCACAATCTAAAATACAAGATGACTACTACGTTTTAGGCACAAATTACTCCACTGGTTTGGACTTTAAGGCCCCTACCCTTGTTTATTCTGTTCACAACTGTTAGACTAACATCAAAATAGAAAACTTGTTCAACACAATGGTCATCAGTTATCCATTTAAGCAACTGAGCTACAGATGAGTGTAACTACTTGATAGTTTTGAATTTTAGTCACATTCCTTCTGACAAAAACACTGAAAACTCTTTAACAGATGCTTCATTCCCAAAGGAGTTTGAGAGAAAAAAACCTTGCCGCATGCATATAAGGACAAACAGTTCTACCAACAAAAATGCTAAATCCTCTAACAGATGCATCATACCCCAAGGAATTTGAGAGAACAAAACCGTATCATCTGCACATGAGAATTGACACTGGTCAATCCAGACTCTTGAGGCAAAGCAGTTTTCTAACACTTCTTATAGCACAATTGTTTCAGCATTATAAGAATTAATACTTTTGACAGATTCCCATATTTTCTCTTTTTAGTCTCAGTAAAGAGTAGAACAAAATGTCAAACTGAAAGAGCCCCTGTATTTATTCAAATGTAAAACACAGTTCAGTGGGCAATAAAAATACCTCTATAATACAGACCAGCACGTGTACTTGAACTTTCAAACATTTCAACTGAGAAATGAGAGAAGAAAGCACCTTAGAAGACAATAAGAGACATTATTTTGGAATTGTCATACTGGAAGGCTAATCCCTACGTTATAATAAAGAACGAAGAAGAACTTTCATCCTCAAAGTAAGTGAATAGGAATTAGAAAAGTCAGTATTTCTATAATACTATATATTCATATCATACATTCATATCAAACATTGAGCTTCCAGAATGTATGCCGACTTTCTCCAACATTCCATTTCAAACACTCTCTTCCAAAGAAAATAAAAGAAATCATAAGAAACCAACAATTGCAATGTTATAATCCAAGACGGTAAAGAATTTTGCTAATTGCTAAACCAGGCTACAAGTTAATAATATTGGCAAATACTAACAGGCAGAGAACGCACTCCTGAAATACAGTAATGGGATGCAACATAAGAACAACCCACACCATCAAAGGGTACACTTAGTTAAAATCCTGTCTGGACAATACATGCTGCTCAGCAAATGATACGAGAACAGATGAACAACTTCCTAACACATCCCTGATATCCTCTCTCAGAGTCAGTGCTTCACAGTTCAGGCCCTTAAACCCAGAAGTAGTAAGATTACATTAACAGAAATTAGAATCTCCTAGTCTTAATCTAAATTATTACATATTATTTGCCTTACATCTACAAGAACCAGAGGTCGTTATCAAATTTCTTGCTTCCCTAAATAAGGCACCCAGATCTTCAGGACAATAAATATGGGAAATTACTTCATTAGATAAGCCACACACATTTTGAAGACAAAGCTGGCCTGACACTAAAACTTCAACTCCAATTTATAACCAGATCTATCACGCATTGTAACAATCTGAATCAAAGCCTTGACTTACTTTTAAATTAAAAAAAAAAAAAATAAAGCATATCATGCTTGTTGCCAGAAGTTTTAAAGAATGTCTAATGTCCAGAAGAGTTAAGCCACCAGCGAGAATTTGCAGAAAATATCCAGTGAGACCTTGGCAGCAGAAACTTTACTCCCTAGATTCAAGAGACTTTACTTAGATTAAGGGGGAGGTTGGAGGAGCCAGACTGAAGAGAGTACAAGTCACTGAAGTCTTAAGGGACAATACAGCACCACCATTACCCCTCTGCACCCCGCTACCCCATCACACAACCCTGTCCACTCTCTTATGCCAACATCACCACTCAGTCAGTCTCCCTGAACAAGTCTTTACCAACTAACCCAGAAGAGACAAGACAGCAGAATGCCATGGATTAAACAAACTGCTAAAATAAAAATTCATAAACTGTCAGAGACTCTGGGGACTCCACGTGTGTAATAAGACAGATACAATTTAAGGCAGGTCAGATGGAAGCTTTATTAATTATCATAACAGTGAGAGAACATTGACAGCATCTCTCCTGGTTCTCTGTCAAGCAATCAAGAGACAATCTATATACTATTTCAGAAAAAGGAAAAAGCCCAGGAAAAACAAATATTTCAGTGTTAAAGCTAGATACTCATCCATGGGAGGGATGGACTCCTTAAGCCCCTTGCTAAACAGTCACAATTCCAAGGACTCAAGCAGTAAATAACATGACAACACAGATAGATGGCTCTCAAAGGACCACAAAGGAGCACCTAGTATTATCCTAGCTCAGAAGTGGGGAACTGGAAACAATCAGACTGCCACAGCTTTTAGTTGAAAGGATTGTCCTTTCAGTAAAAATAAGAAATAACACAAGAAATTTTTTATTGCAGAGTGACAAGGCACTGGAATAGGTTGCTCAGAGAAGTCATGGATGCTTCATCCCAGAAGCTGTTCAAGGCCAGGCTGGATGAGGCTTTGAGCAGCCTAGTCTGGTGGGAGGTGTCCCTTCCAACCCAAACCATTATATGGTTCTATAAACTCTCAGCCAGAGCTTAACTCAATGTTAAGTATTAATAATTTTACCACCACAACTGTTAGGCATCTTAAAAATATATTTATTTTCCTCTTCCAAGCCATGAGTAAGACCAATGAATGAGGAATAAGATCAAGTCCAAATATTGCAAGACAAGTGAACAGAAAAAATGGGGTTTGATAATGTTGTTGGTTTAACTACTTCTCTAGTACACATTAAGTAACAAACTACAAATCAGTTTTAAAATGCTATTTGTATATTTAATTGAATTCTAATTTCTGTCCAAGTAAAGTTTAACATATGTTTAAAAAAGTTATGTAACTCACTATTCCCCAACAGAAATGTGGAAAATTAAAGACCTAAGAAAAAAAAAGCATCAAGTAAGTAGTACAAGCGTTCAACCAAATCTGTCACACAGATTCCAGACAACTGAAGATTAAAGATAATTTGCAGTCTAAAATGAATTCACTTTATCCATATGCTCCTTCCAAAGGATAAGAGACCTCTTATTGCACTAGTGGAATAATTAAAATACTTCTTTCTTCAAAGAGGCCAAACTTAAAACCTCTCCAAAACCAAAGCTGAGAAATGAGTACTTTTTCCCTAAGTGAGACAGTCAGTAGATCAGACTCTGCCACACAGGCCTTCCTGCAAAACCAAAATCCTAAAGTACAGGGGCAGAATACAAAGCTAGATATAAAAGCAGATGGAATTCCAAGTATCAGAAGTTAGAGACACCTTGGAGATGGAAGTCTGGTGTTCTTTTCAACAGGGTACTCGCAGGACTATCGTATTTAACATGTTCATCGTCAGCCAGCCAAGTTCCACGAAGAAAATCAAACTGGCATAAGCAATCACTACAACCTGATGTTTTGTTATTAAAGGCCAAATAGTCTAAGAAATTATCTCCATCAATTTTTAATCACAGTCTTGATCAAGCCTAATTTATTCAACTTCAGTTCTCGAGTCTTTACTAGCCTAATGGAAATATGTAACAGGTGCTAAGCAGCAGACCTTTATAGTTAGAATTACAAATCTTAACCCTACGATTGACATTCAGGCCTTTTGCAATTGTCCCAAATTATTTCATCTGGGAGCCAGGGTGACTGTTGAGTTCCTATCAGAATTCATTCTCCTAACAAGGAACAAAAATGTTATCAGGCTCGGTACTGCAGAAAAACTATTTTAGATTGCTTCTACTCTGGTTAAATTTTTTTAAAAATCTTTCAAATTTCAGCTTTGTAAATAGACTCCAATCACTGAAGCACTTCCAAACATTGTAAAAGATCCTGCCTGTTTGCAAGAAACTAATGTTTGCTTAGGTATTGCAATATGTATTTCAATATAACAATATTCTAACAATGCTCCATGCATCTCCAAACAACAGAGTATTTATAATAACAACTCTGAGTTAACAAAAAGACCTTAGGCACTGCCCTGAAATTTTTCTTATTCTATGGCAGCAAGAAGAAAAGCAAATTCCTAATCTCTTCAATTCTTCAACTACCATACAGACCCAAAGCTCCACAAGAAAGGACTACTGGTTAAATACTTCAGCTGATAACACAGTACATAATCAAGTACTATCTAGCTAGCCAGAAATACACCATATATGGCTACACAGAGAAAATACTTCAGAGTCCTCAAGAAGTATTACTTATCTGGGCAGGCTCCATCTCCCCCTCCTTCTCATCCCAATCTTTCAAAGATAGGCTTTAAATGTTTTGCAGCTGTCCAACATTAAGACTGAAGAATTCAACAACCACGGCTGTGCAAAAGCACAGGGTGAAGAGCAACTATCACGTTATCCAGGAATTCAGGACCAGTTAAAGACCCAGAAGAGGTTCCCAACTGCAAAATTCTCAAACAAAACCTGAATAAGGTCCCAAGAGCAGATAAACCTATAAAATTCTTCTTTCTTCCTTCCATACAATTCATTCGTCAAAGGAGCTTGCACCATATAAACTAGTACAGACTATGCATGACTACATTGAGTTTTAGCCAACCTTTCTCACAGCCAAAAATATCAACCACCACCACTGCACACGTTTTTTTACTTAGATTTTCAGGAGGTCTGCATAATCTTATAACCATGAAGTTAGTGAGCCATTTCATATTTCCTGAAACTAAACTGCACATTAGATGATTCACCAATTAGTGTATTCATGAAGCCTTAAAAAGCAATCAAAATTTCATTTTTGTTGAAAAATTTAACAGAGATGTCCAGCTGCATGCATGGAGAGAGCATGTGGGCTTTTCTCCTTTATTTAACTTAACTAACAGCTATGGTAGCTGGTGAAAAATATTCAGTGTGTCAGAGTTAATTTATAGAGCTGACAAAGTATAAGGGCTCCAGAAGGTATAGCATACATTTACTAAACTTTAAATACAATATTTTAACTAGATATAGCTTGAAGACTAAAATAAACCGTCCAACAACCAAACCACACAAACCCATATCATTTCAGAGCATTTCTTATTCAAGAGAGCAATTGTGTTTGTTTCAAACCAATGCATAGGTTAATAATATCAGAAAAGGTAATAACCCTTCTGACTCCAAATCCTATAAACCAAAATGTGATTTTTTCAAACTAAGTTGACTTCTTTAGAAACATGTAGGCATTTCAATACAGTGCAGGCCACGATCAGACAGAGAGGAGGTACTGTGCATTGCTCAACACAATCAAACCTTGTGGCCTTAACAAAGCCTCTAGACATAAATACAACAAGATAATACTAAGGGCTAATTTCCCTTTAAGACTGAAGAAACTATGAAGCATAGCTCCTGGGGAAACAAGAGGCAATAAAATCAGCTTAAAATAGACAGTTACTCAAGGGTAACTTAACCAGCCACCCTATTCCAATATTTTGCAATCGGAATCAATATTTTAGTAGTTTATAGTGAAGACTTTATATCAAAAGTTCTTCCTTCCATACTACAAAGTCAGGAATGCATATTTTAGTGGAGAAAAAGGTACCTTGCTTAGATTTTATGTTTGCTTTCACTATTTGTAGCAGAAACATCAGCACTTCAATTAAACCTTAAGAATAGATACACCTACCGTATGAAAGTTGCATCTGAATCCCATGAAGCATCTACCAAAAATCAAGCTATTTAGCAACAGGCTAGCTCAGGACAAGGTGGTTTAAAATTATTAACAGCAATCACCACTATCCTTTGATTAGACCAAAATATATCTCTTGCTTAACTTTAAACATAATGAATGAAACCAGAAAAATACATTCTATACCATCTTGAATTATTAGTCCACCAGGGAAACGTGAATTGCCACATCAAGTTCAAGTCCAGAATCTTGCCGCAGAGTGACAAGTTTCACATGCTTCAAAGAGGATTAAAAAAACCCTTTCTAATAGAACACAGTTGATTTCTAATCCCTTCCATCTGCTCTTTCTTAGATGTACCTGCCACGATTAAAAGTGCAAAAGAAGGGAAATACTAGCTATTCCTCCAAGGACTAACCCAGCCATTTCTCCAACACTCTCATGTATATGAAGCCATGTCAAGCTTATTGGATGCTAACCACCTGTCCAAATTCACTAGTTGATTGTATCTCTAATGCAATTCTGAAACCAGAGTAGATGATAGATTTAGACCAACTGGAAAGTCAGCAGCTCAATCTCAAAACTGTTTTCTCTTCTTGGTAGTTTTCTTTGGATCAACAAAGAATGCATCCTAGAAGTACAGCCAATTCACCCTGCTAAAGTTACTAATGCACAAAACCCACCAAAAAAAAAGGAATTGAATCTGTTCCGGCAGAGACCCTATTCTAAGTATTTCGCCTTGATACCAAGTCCACTTGACTATCTTGGTTTATAAGACTGACAGCTGAATGAATCAGGAGGTTGTTAACTTGGAAACTTGCCTTCTTTCAATACCTCACTCTAGTAACCTCATCAGCTGGGGATGATCAAGATAACAGGGGTTATATTCAGGCTGAGGGCTGCATAACATCTTAAGCAGGAAGCTTTTAATGGCACAAACACCACAACATGAGATGTTGAGATGTATGAACGACAGCTCCAAGATTTCTATGGATGTAGGAATTTCACTACAAAACTGCCCCTGTATGCACAGTGGCTCATGAGATATTTGAGTTCAGAAGAAAAGTTACGAGAGCTAAGTGAGTAAGGCAAACGGCATTTAGGAGCTGTGATGTACTCCACTGTCATTATCTAGTGATACAACTGCAACTTCCCTTCCCAAAATGCATTTACAAAAGGACATTCCACCCTCCTCAATCTGTTGCACTCAAAACTTCTAGTATCCATAAATAACCATCTCCATGTTGCACAAATATACTTTGTGCAGTGGAACGGGACTACAAAGCCTTTTTTGTAAGAGGAATGTATGTTGGTTATATCCCTAAACTGACGTTAATCAGGAAATTAGTAATTACAAACTCATTGTATAATCCTGTAATAAAAATAAAAGCACTTTTAGAAAGACAAATGATGACAATGATTCTGTAAAGAAGTTCACACTAAGGGGTCAGGCAACCAATCAATTCCCTTCCAGTATTGGGTCCTAACTCATAGGATATTATTTAAGTGAAACTACTCTAAAACATTTTAAATGATAAAGCACTTAAGACATAGTGAAATATTTACTGTGGTACGTGCAACCACAGAAGGGTCCTTTTTTGCCATTCATGCAGAAATGGGAAAAAAAAAGGTGCCCTGGAATGCAATTGCTCATCTCTAAGAGAATTTTAAGTTTAAAAATAATCAAACAAAACTATATCTCACAATGAAGATGGTGAGGCAGTGCCACAGGCTGTGCAGGGAATCTGTAGATGCCCCATACCTGAAGGTGTTCAAGGCCAGGTAGGATGAGGCCTTGGGCAGCCTGATCTAGTGGGACGTGTCCTTGCCCAGGACAAGGCGGGTTTGAACTAGATGAGCTTTGAGGTCCCTTCCAACACTATTCTATGATTCTATGAAAATATGTTAGCATAAAGAGTAGACTCAAGAAGACACCACGCTGAAAAATGTATTTGGAGTATTCAGACAGCCAAGAAAACGCAGTTTAGTCTTCTACACAAAGTTCTAAAAAGCACATACTTAGTTCGCCTCTCTGATGGAAGCAGATCAGTTTAAAACAACATCCTGTCAACTTCTGTGCACATTTATGAAACGCAATTATTTTTAAGTAAGGTTGTATAAATGTCATCTCTCTGCAAACAGTTCTCTTGGGCCACATCTACCCCCACAGCATTTCCCTGCTATAGGGCTACGCTGCACCCACAAAAGCACTCTTGAACTTGTTGCAATTTAGGCAAGAAAGGCCGCATCTTTACCAAACTAGGCAATGTCACAGACCGCAGTGGAATGAGCTTCAGTGGATAAGCACGGTATTTTTTATAATGGGGTTTGCTCATCACGGTCAGGGCCACACAGGACAGGACATGGTACCCCACATGACAATTAGCACGAAATTTACAGCTTAGAGCCACAGTAACCTCGTAGGAAAGTTTGACAGACATGAGAGTAGACAGATAACAAGAGAACGACTCTGCAAGTATTCAGGGACAGAAGCGGAGCTGTCATACATCCCGCCTTCGGGCAAACAGGCGCTCAGATGACACCCAAACCTGAGGGAACCAGCAGACTGGAGCGTATCCCAGGGGGTTCGGGCATCCCGCTCAGCACCGGGACGGATCCAGGGCAGGAATAACACCCCTTGCCGCTCCCGCGGCTCTCCGGGGGCACCTTCCTAAAGCAGCGGGCGCGCATAAAGGCGACTCCCAAACTTCTGCGGGCGCTGGGGAGGGAAAACGCACACCCCTCCCCCCCCCCAAATCCTCCTTCCTCCCCCACACCTTTCTCCTCCTCCTTCCCCCTTTTTCAGCCCCGCGGAGGTGGGGGGGAGAGGGCCGCGCGCCAGCACCTACCCCTGCGCTCCGAAAGGGAGGTGGAAGGACGAGGCGGGGAGGGCGGGGAGGGGGAAGGGGACACGACGACACAGCGGCCACAGCGACGCCTTCAGCGCCAGCCCGGCGGCCCCACCGCCCGCAGCAGCATCCTCCGCCGCTCCAGCGGAGCGCTCCCCCGCCCCCCCCCCCAACCCCGGCCCCGCTCCTCCGCCGCCGAATGGAAAATAGTTCCCCGGGCCCCAGAGCGGAGAGGAGAGGGGAGGGAGGGGAGCGACATGGCGCTGGCCAATTAAACCGATCCCGGCTGGCCGCAGCGCCAATAGGAGCTGCGGGGCGGCAGGGGCGGGGCTTCGACCGGCCTACCAGGCCGCGGCTCTGTCGCTGACCCGCTAGGATGTCTCCGGCGGCGGCCATCTTGGAGCCGGGCACTATGGCCAATGGAGGAAAAGAGAAGAAGCTGCGCTGGGGGCCATTTTGAGTTCGGGAGAAGGGGCGGGGCTGGGTCACGTGGCGGGGCAGACGGGAGCAAAGGGCGCTGGTCACGTGACGGGGGCGTGGCCTCCTCGCGCTCTTTTTCCGCCGTCCCCCTCCGACTCCGTTCCATTCAGTTCCGCGCTGGGTACGTTCCCGGGGCGGGGGTTGCCTTCGCGCAGCTCATCGATGGAATCGCTGTGAAGCGAAATAAGGAAATACGATAAAAGCATCCATGTAGAACTTAGATGTTATCGATAGTTGATTGGGATAAATAGAGAATCGTATTAAAACTATAATAAGAGCAAGTGTTGGAAATTCACCTTTATGACGAGGACAATACTGTTCGGCCTGGCTGAATGAACTGATTGTGTAAGAAATCTCATGCTTAGAATCACAAAACAGTTTGGGTTGGAAGGGAACTTAAAAGATCATCTAGTTCAATCCCTCTGCCATGGGCAGGGCCACCTGGCAACAGACCCAGCTGCCCAAGGCCCCATCTAACCTGGCCTTGAACACCTCTGGGGATGTGGCATCCACAGCTTCCCTGGGCAACCTGTGCCAGTGCCTCACCACCTTCATTGTGAAAAAGTTCTTCCTTAGGTCTAGTCTAAATCTGCCCTTCTCCAGTTTATACCCATTGCCCCTAGTCCTATCAGTACAGGCCTTTGTAAACAGCCCCTGCCCAGCTTCTTTGCAGCCCCTTCGGGTACTGGAAGGTCGATACAAGGTCTCCTTAGCGCCTTCTCCAGGCTGAACAACACCAACTTTCTCAGCCTGTCCTCGTATGGAAGGTGTTCCAGCCCTCTGATGATCATTGTAGCTTTCCTCTGGACCTGTACCAGCAGCTCTATATCCTTCTTATGCTGAGGATTCCAGAACTGGACACGATACTCCAGATGAGGTCTCACAAGTGTGGAATAGAGGGGCAGAATCACCTCCCTTGACCTGCTGACCACGCTTCTTGGGTGCAGCCCAGGATACAGTTGGCCTTCTGGGCTGCAAGCATGCATTGCCGGCTCATGTATTAGATATTAGATTTGAGGTTATTAGATTTGAGGATAATTGATGATTAAAAGGTTAATCTATTTTTTAGTATGGACATAGACTAGAGATAGGTTTAAGTATGGAACAGTTTGAGGTTTTTCTTTGAAGTTTAAAGGTGAGTAGATGTGTCTTAAGTAAGAAAATAGGTGACTTTTTATGACTATAGGAGGAACGTGACCTGTTGAAGGATCAGTTCCAAGGGAGAACCAAAATGAGAAAACAGAGATGAATTATCAAGGTAGAATTCTGAGTTAATGAAGAAAAAAAAATAAACTAGGAACACATGGAAAAACACCAAGAACTTTTCAAAGTAAATACCTGTTGTATAATGCTATATAAATATCTGATGAATCTGTGGGGTCCTTTGCCACTCACTGAGGTAATGACCCCACTCTGAGTTGTAAATAAAGCAAGTCTAGAGTTACTCACTGTCTGATGGAAATCCTTTAACATCATAGATGGTTGGGAAAAAGTCCTTTGAGATCATCAAGTCCAACTGTACCTGTCCACTACTAAGCTATAGCCCTGAGCATCCCATCTATCCGCCTTTTAAATACCTCCAAGGATTTTGACTCCACCACCTCCCTGGGCAGCCTGTTCCAGTGCCCAATAACCCTTTTGGTGAAGAAATTTTTCCTAATGTCCAATCCGAACCTCCCCTGGCATAACTTGAGGCTGTTTCTTGTCCTACTGCTACAGGACCAGAGGCAATGGGTGCAACCTGAAACATAGGTTCTTCTGCCTGAACCTCAGGAAACACCTTTTCACAGTGAAGGTGACCCAGCACTGGAACAGGTTTTCCAGGGAGACTATGGAGTCCTTCAAGTGGAGTGCTTGTGTGTGTGGCTTTTGCTTTACCTATTAAACTGCCTTTGTCTCATCTCGTGAGTTTTCTCACTTTTACCCTTCTGATTCTCTCCCCAATCATATCAATGGGAGAGTTAGCAAGTCGCTGTGTGGTGCATTCTCATTGACTAGGGTTAAACCACAACAAGCTTTTCTGCAGTTATCCAGTACTGACTCCACTTGTATAAAAGTTCCATAGGTCAGCTTTAACTTCAAACTGTAGGCTGTTTCCCTTTTTAATTACTTCTGTAGCAAACCAGCATTCTTTTTCATGTTTAGCATGTAGTAAATATTTTTGTGCTAGGTACTTACAAACTTCTCAGAAGTATAAAGTTTTAGTAACGTGAACCCTCAGATTTTCTATTCATAGAGGAAATCCTCCTGATGTTACCATTTTTGTCAGGATTAAGGTTCAGCAAGTCATCTTCATCTGATGAAAACAGCTGCCATTCTGGTCTGCTACTCTGGCAAAAAACTAGTAACTGAGAAGAGGGAAACCACCAACTGCTTTGTTCTTATTACCATATGTTTCATTTGGGGGATCTGATGATAGGATGGAAAGAAAATAGGCTGCAACTTGCTATGAACAGCAGAAAAATTCCTAATACAGAAAAGCTAGGCTGTAGCCAGAGCCCAGCAGATTGGATACTGGGCAACTGGTGGTTATCATCTCCAGGCTTCACTAGCCTGACCTACACAGCTGTGGGGATCTCCTTAAATTTTGGGAGGAAGCACTAACACTGAGACCTCAAAACATGATGCTACTTGCTGTGGTATTTCTGTACTGATGTCTTGGTCTGGACATCTTAAAGAGCTGCATCAGTAAGTTTCAGAAGGATATGAGAAAGCCATAGGCGACTGTGGATACTCCGGACTACGAGGCTGCAGTGAGTCTATTAAAAGAAATCAAATCACCTCCTGTCTCAGCATATGCACACACCCTTGAATGCAAAGCAGTTCTCTGGGGAAATATCTGGGCAGTCCCTTTTCATTTTCCCAATGGACAGCAATGATCCATTCACTGTGGGAGGACAAGGGGACACTATGAGGAAACAGAGCTTGGAAGAAGGTTATTAGAGGCTGGAAACTGAGCAGGCTGCTACCTCCCACATTGGCCTGCTTTCATCTTTCGAAGTTTATTTCCCAGGCGTGCTGCCAGCTCCTGTGTGCTGCCAACAATGCAGTGCAGCACTGCTGGGTATGCTGTGCACAGTGCCCTCAGCCTGCCACCCCTGGGTGACACTGCTCACTTTCTGTGCTATCAGCCACTGTGGTTGCTTCACCAGCTCTGAGCTGCTACGCTGTGTTTCTCTAGCCCAGCTCTGTCAGACTGTTGCTTCTCAGTGTGACCTTGGAGTTCTGCCTCCAAGCACTTTCTCCCAAATACAGGCAGTTAGACTTTAAATAAAACTTTTTAATTCCAAACAGAATTTCATAAAGTTCTATGAAGTTAGTCAAGGCACACGTTCTCCCCCGACTCCTAGCAGCACCATCAGTCACATACTAAACCTCAGTTGGTGTGCCTGGGGCTGTAAAATCAAATTGTAGTTTAGCAAAGCGAAATAGCGCCCTTTCAATTCTGGCTGGCATAGCAAGCAGCCTTTGCTGCAAACCCAGCATCCTTGCCCTGTGTCCAGAAGTCTGTGTGTCTGTGAGAACCACGGTGCAACTGTGGTGCAGACTTGCCTGGGCTGGGGTGCTTCTTCCAGCCCATAGTGGCACACAGCCAAAAGGTTGCCCATGAAAGCCAGAGCAGTCATTAGAAGTGTGGTCATTTGATGCTGCCTCCTTACTTCCAGGCTTTTTCCCTTCACACCAGAACTAGATGGACACTCCTCTCTCCTTCAGACAGGCAGAGAAGAATAATTAGTGATGGAAAATAAAAGATAATAGCGAGGAAAGAGAGCTGGAGTGAAATAATAACTACTTTCATTATCCTGCTGAGGAAATCTTGGTGTCTGTGGATAAATCCTGTCAGCAAAGAACACCTTGAAACAAAAGGATGATAAGCATGTACTAGATAAACCAC
This sequence comes from Clamator glandarius, assembly GCA_033459285.1. Lineage (NCBI taxonomy): Eukaryota > Metazoa > Chordata > Aves > Cuculiformes > Cuculidae > Clamator > Clamator glandarius. Next base: position 364,752 of record JAUNZM010000614.1, on the reverse strand, counting down.
AGAATTTGGGAAGAGGGACTTGCAATAGGGACACAGGCCTGTGCAAAGCAAAAGTGGACAGTCCTGGGGAAGGTAGTGCAAGCTCGCACAAATGCAGAACCTTGCCTGGTGTCTCATCCAACAAAAAGAAGCCCAACATGGGATAGATTTAGGTTTAAGAACATGCATCAGCAGGCCAGCCAACTCTATGCAGTTGGGCACCTTGAGCTACTGAATGCTACCCAGTTTTGCCTTCACTGACCTCTGCCAATTTTTTTTGTAAGTAAAATCAGCTGTGGTACGGTGATCTGCTTCTTTGCAGGCATACTCATTATTAATTTTACAGGACCAAAAGTTGCATCTTGCCCAAATGAATAGAAGACAAATTTGCACATACAAATGTGAGGACCTCAGGTATCAGAACAGAAACACATATCTGAAATGTGGATCTGAATATCCAGCACAACTGCCAGGGCCAGGACAGCCCTAGGAAGAGGCAAGGCTGCTTAAATGAGTGGAACCAAGCTGGGGAGACATAGATCCACAATTTTTTAATCAGAGTTAATTGAACATGAGTAGAAGTAGAAAAAGGGGATATCCTGGTTTAATCACTGTGGCAGAGGAATAGTTCGGAAGCAGCTACTTGTTTCCTTCTTCAGTCCTTTGCTTTCTTTTGCCTGCTTCAGTGCAGCTGAGTTGGGGGAAAGACCTAGAAGCATTTATTGATTTTTCTGAAGCTGAGTCATTTGGGTGGACAAAATTAGGACTCCTTTCTCCATTGTTGCATACCTTGAATTAACGTTGACAACAAGATTGAAGTGTCAGCATTCTGATTCAGTTGCAGGTTCCTCACTTTGCACAGGTATGATGTTCCTGTTGCCCCGCAAAAGACAGCCAGGCTCCAGAACAGCTTCAGGTAGGTGCAATGCAGAGGCATTCAAAAGACATGTCCAAGCACCACCCAAGACTGTAGGATTCGGTCTTGATCTTTCTTTTACTCAGTAATACAAAACATCTGCTAGAACCGGTCCCTAGTCTACCTTCTTTTGCTTACATGCTTGTTCATTAAGGAGCTTCCAATCATTGCAAGAGTCTAGAATTCTGTTCTTGCAGGTGGAAGGAAGGTAGCATTTTAATATATTTTTCTTTGAAATGGATTATTTGTGATCTGTAAAACTACTCTAGTGCTCTATTACTGATTCGTGAATTGACATACTTTTATTTTGTTACCAGTAAATAGCATATACTGTGACCTTACAGTGACAGGGTCTGAAGGTTTTAAGAGGAAGGTAAACAATTTACAGAACGATAGCTCTTAGCATTTTCTGAAAACCAGGTTGGTTTTTAAGGCATTTCAAACTGAACACATAAAAGCAAAGAAACTCTAGATCATTAGTTACTATTGAAAGTTTTAGCTGGGGAACAATTTTTTAGCGCTGGTTGTGGAGTCCATTAATTATCATTGCATAGAATGTAATAACAAACCAGAGCTCCCCAAAGGGCAAAAGCAAACCACTTCTCTTCTAGCTTTCTCTCTTTTTTTTTTTTTTACAGAAGTAATAAAACATATAAGTATGCATTTCCAACCATGAATGTTCTCCAAAGCAACTTGATATTAAAACCCAAATCATCTGACTGGATGAGTTGTTGCAGATTGTTACAGCAGGGCAAGCCAGGAATGTTATTAGAGTGGCCTGAGGCATGATGCTATTCCATGGAAAATGAAAAACAGTAAAAAAACTAGTGTACCAAAATTTATTTTCTCAAAGGGGTTTTGTGGCACTGCTGAGATTAGAGGCATTCCTATTAAGCAGCTGTATTCCCAATGAGACATTAACTTGTGCCTATTTTGTCTGAATGATCTGGGTTACTTCACCATGGCAGCGTACTAATATGAGATGGTTGTTCTGTTGCCTGGACTTGTTTTGTTTTCCCTTCTTTCTTCAGCAACAATGCATTTACATAATTCCTGAGGCTACAGCAAGAGTAGGAAAAGACTGGGTTGAAACCTAGTTAATATCATCCAAATACATTCCAGGTTTATATTTTAGTGCTTGGTCCCTGTGACTGTACACTGTGCTGCAAGATTGGCAAACTGTGCCTTCCGTAATTCAACATAGAAGACTAGTTTTCAGCACTAATACAAGAATTTTTCATCTGCAGAACTCACAGTCTGTTAGAAAGAGGCTAAGCAAAATGATGTGTAACTCAGGTGCCCGACACTAGCATGAACATGGTTGCATTATTTCATCTTTCCGAGTTTTAGAACAAAATTTAGATGCAAAGGGGTAAGGAATCAATGTAAGAGACACACGCCAGGGTTTTTGAATCTAGGTATAAGCTTTTTTAAAACATCTCTTCGTTTCCAAGGTCACTTGGCTGTCAGCATAATTTGCGCACTAGGTGAAGCAGACAAACAGTCCCCAGGAATATCTGTGCAGGCTGTATTCATCTATGGCAGCACCTACCAGGAGGTGGTGTGCGAGACGTTCTGTTTGGTGGCTCCACTCCACACTTGTGGAGATTTCCACCATTCCAACAAAGACATCCTTGACTTGCTCTTTGTTTTCAGAGCACTGAAGATCAGTGATGCGGGACTGAGGATTTAGATCACTTTGTCTCATAAAAAATATTATTATAACCAGTTGTGTTTGGTGTTAGCAGCTACTGATGTGATTTCTGAAGGCTGACACACCCACATAGACATAAAAAAACAGAGTAGTTTGGTAATGTAATTAGCAGTGAACCAAGCACATTTGTCAAGCACATACATCTTCCCAAGCTCGCACAGCCGAGCAGAGATAAACCATTGCTGTGGCTCTCCTTGCTCAAGGTAAGGCTAGGCACTGCTTTATCCTCACTCTGCTGTTGGAGTGACAATGAAAACAGTGATCTTTGGGGCACTGCCATTGTTTCCCACAGGCATGCCACATTGTTCAGGAAAGTTTTCCAGTTGGTTTTCCAGACTTCAAGTGAGTTGCTGGCATTCACTTTGATTAAGTTACTCAGGTTGCAAAATGGGCTTAGCATCAAACTGAGTGTCTCATCAGACCTTCTCTTTGTGAGTATTTCCCTGGTGCTGTGCTTCATTGCCAGCTATACAGGCCACTTTTGCATCTAGCATGGAGTCTGCTTTTAGGACATGTCTATCAGAACCAACATCAACTCCAGGAATGTAGACACAGACGTGTCTGAGAAAGCAAGCAGCAAGTTATGGTTGGTTTCAAGCATCTTCTGAGGCAAGAGGAGGCCTCAGGGGTACATCTCAGTGACCAGATAAAAGGAGATTTAAATAACAGATTAAAGGAGCCCTTATTAGAGTACACATTAGAAGGACAACTAGAACATTTTTTCAGGATGTGCTCAGAACCACGCAGGAATTGTTTCAAAGAGCAGTAGCTTATAACTAAAAGAGACAGTTTAAAGTGTTTTTGGACATCGTATGTCTCTCATCTTTACCACAGGTTTAGCTTTGCATGGACAAACAGTCCAATTCCAGCACAAGGGGCATTTAATTTTTTATTAAACAATGCTACTTAAATGTTGGCAGTTTGAAGCAATGGTGCAATGCCAGATTTTTATGCTCTGACTCTTTTGACCCTTCTTCTCCACCCTTTTTGTGTTGAAAGCTGCAAATACTGGCTGGGTGTGAGCACACTGTATGGTCAAATACTACTACTGGTTCCAGTGCTTATATTTCTAAGCAATCCTAATGTCTTCAGTTGGGCTACTCCCATTGATAAAGACCGTTCTTGTAGTAAAGGAATGTTCTATTAGATTTTCTTATTTGTAACTGGCAAGTAGATGGCCTTTCAGCTGGCAATATCCTTAAGATGTATGAATAATATTTACTGGAAGGAATTTAAACATTCATGCCAATGTCTCTTAAAATATAAATATCAGAGTTCTCCATCTCCAAAATAACTAGCTCACCCTGATTCCAATGAAAAAGATACTAATTACCCTTTGAGGATTTGAACCTGAAGCATAACAGAAGGCAAAATGTAAATCACAGAAATGCATAACAGAAACATAATTATGCTATTATGAAAATAACTAGTAGTGCTGTTATAGTGAATATTCTGTACTTAGATGTTTCCTTTAAAAGCAGTTACAAGATTTATAAATCTGGTTCAACAATGTTTTAGAGTTCAAATCTGCAACAACTGTATAAATTTAGTTTAAATGGATTCAGCTTACAAGAATTAGTGTGTTTTTTTCCACTGGCTCTATTTTATCCTGTATGTATTTGATAATACAGGCTATAGAATCACTCGCTTGTTCTTATAAAAAACCATGCTTCTGCACAGTTCTAAAAGCAGGCTCTCAAATCAGCTTATTGGTGTACCTGTTAGAGACAACAAACTATATTTTCTCTTATTAGGAACAATATATGTATCAAGCTTTGATGTTAGCTGCAACCTGTGGGAAACATTAAAATTAATTGGCAATAGTCAGCATTTAACTTTGTAGGACAGGAAGTGCAATCTATGAGGCCAGTTCCAAAATCTAGCTGATTTTGAACTGCTAAGTCAGATTTTCATTTTTAGGCACAAACCCCTGTTATTATACACAGCAAGTTTATATTTGCAGATAAGCACTGAACTATGCAGTTGCCTAGATGTCACATACATTTTTGGTGTACTTCTGAGTGAGATGGTTTTAGGTGTACTGAGTCTGGATATCCTTACCTTGGGTTCAACTGAACATAACAGGGTTTTGAGTGCCCTGTGGTTTCACTTCGTGGAATGAAACCATTCAGGTTGTTTTCCACACTCCTCTGCGTCATATACATTCTACTACTTATCAACCTACTCAAGGCTATATATGATAATCCTGGGAAAGACTGCTATGTCCTATATTCTGCAGAATCTCCACAGGCTGCGCAGGTAAAATTTAGATAGTATACCTGAGCTGCTCACTTACAGCTGGATCCGAGTCTATCTTTCCCTGGGCTTGACCTCTTGGAGTTAAAATTGCTGTAGTGCCATCTAGTGCTACTCTGATAATCTTTGCATTCGTTGCATGGTATTTCCAAGGTCATTGCTCTGGTTTCATTACTTATAGTGCTGAACACTCTGAAATCTCGAAGATGCGATTAATTTTCTCAAGAACATTCCCTATCCTACTCCTTCCCCTCCCCTCCCCACAATTTTTCTCTTAAGCAAGATGTAATACAGATTATATGTATTTCTATAACAGACCTTCCAGCAATCCTATGCATTAAAATTGACTCTGAGCAGCGTGACAGTGTGGAATGGGGAAGGAACTGGAGATTATCTTGCAAAAACCACGTGTTCCCATATCTTCAAAATGTACCACTTTTAAAAATAGGAATAGAGAAGTTGTTGAGGAAAGCATGTGTAGAGAAGGGGCTGATGGCTTCCAGCAAGGCCAGTCTGGGGCTGGGGCTGGAGAGCACCAATGAGGAGAGGGTAGGTTGTCCTTGCTTGGAAATAGGATTTTGAAGCACCAAGCCCAGCCCAAATGATGAAGAAAGTATTATTTTCCTTGTATATATGAAGTGCTATCTCAGCTGAAAAATCCACAGAGTAGTCACACCCCAGGAGATTAAAAGGCTTCCAAGACTTTCTATGCAATCCTGTTAACTAAAATATAGCTGGTTCACGTAACAGTTGTCCCTCATAACCCACCCAGCTCTCTTGTATTCCCAGACTAGGAGTCCCAGAGGATTTTGCTACAGACATAGAGCAGCTGCCCTAAAAGTAACTGTGATGGAAAATCAGTTATCCAGTTGGCAGCTGCTGGTTTTGTACATCCTGAAGCAAGGAGGCATGTCTTGAGACACCTAATGCCATATTTTTCAATTATTTTTAAAGTATTACTAAAAAAAGATGGTCCTAGTGTAAAACCAATGGGGAAAAAAGCACCTAGGGGCTTCTGAAAATCCTGCTGAGTTCCTGTCTACATCTGCAGTCTGACCTCAAGACACCTTATGGTCAAGTAAATGTGCTTTGCTAAATGTGACACTGATTTTGTGTGCTGTGGTACAATGTGACCTGTGGCCTGCGTGATTAAAAGTAGGTGCTGTCACCAGATGTTCCACGTGTCTCCTTAGACTGCTTATTTAAAATGCTGGCAACATCTACCACCAAGCCATCCAACATCCAGTGGGCCAAATGACTATTTCAGTTTTCTTGAAGAGCTGTAAAGTTGAAGCATTTATCTAAAGTAGTTTGAGGCTGTGCCTATGATAACAACTGAGGGGTGAATGATTTCAGGAATATAACAGGTTCTACTTAGACCAGTAAAGTCTATTCTATGATTTGTTTCGTCTCACAATCATTGCAGTTCAAGAACTATATTGGGCTTGCTCTTGAAAAGTCCTCCTGATGCACAGCATTCACATTTTCATGGCAACTTGAATACCAATCTAAAATTAGACTGTTCCTAAAATGAATATATTGCTCTCCAATATGCAAGGTGCAAATTGAACAATAATTCTGGTCTATATACTTAACGTTGCATTATCCTGCGGTAAGACAGGAAGATCTTTTTCCACATCTAAGGTTATAAAGTAAATAATGGAAACTGTTTTCCATGTGATCTACTTGAAAGTTATAGCAATTTATTAGCTAAGAGAGCAAATTTTGCCCCGTAGCAGAACTATAGGTAAGATAGCAAAATAGATAAGAGAAGTAATATTATAAAATGCTAAATAAATGTATATCAATAATTTAACCCATCATACAAATCTAGAGACGTTATTGCTATTTTTTTGAACTTAGGAATAGGAACAAACTTCTATATACTTGATATAAATATCCAGACCTCATCTTATTTGAGTGAATTCATGTCGGTTTAATAAGCAGAATGGTGCCAACAATTTTATAGAAAGCTCCACGTGTTTTTTTCCTCTGGAATGTCTCCCAGCAAGTCACACTCTTAAAAAGAATTTTTGGCCCTCATTCGGCAAAGGCTTGTATGTGTGTCAAACTTTACATTCTGTGAAGAGCCTCATTGATTTAAATGGAGATATTCACAAAGTAAAATGTTAACCATCTGCTCGAATTTCACCAGGTTCAGAACTTTTGTTCGAAATCCATTTATGTTTTCATAACCTTCATTTTGAAAGGACCCCTACTGCCCACTGTTCAGTTTTTGTGTCCAACACTTTCTGTAGCTGTTCTAGTATTACTCCGAACTGAATTTGCATTTCACAGGATCCTGTAAACTGTGCAAGAGGAAATTGAAAGCAGGAAACCTACCTAGTCTATGCTTTTCACAGATCAAGAGTGGAATACATGATCCTTCAAACAATATTAATAGCTCTCTGTGAGGCAGTGACAAATAGAAGAATTTGACACAACAAAAATTGTCAGAAATCCACTCAGCAGGAGTAAAGATGCTCCCCTGTGAATGTCAGTAACTTTCATCTAAAAAAAAGTTCTTAGTACTGCTCCTGAAAAAAAAATCCAATGTAGCTTGAGAATGACACAGAGTAGTACCAACTTTCTGAGCCTGTAGAAGATAATTCTAGAGTTCCTGCTGCTGCCCAACAACTTCTCAAATTGCAAAGCAGTGAAAACAACTGATACGAGAAGACATTTTCAGATCCTGCCATGTAAGTCCTATAGAATAACAGCGAACCTAATGTTTTCCTGAAATCTTCAAGGTGACTGCATAAACTATTTCCGAGGTGTTCTCTGTCTATCTTGTATAATGCTCAAGGCAGAGAACTGAAAGCAATGATTTATAATTACCACCTGACTGCCACCCATTTTCCCACCCACTGTGGGAAAGACTGATACTGTTTAACCTAGGGATATTCTTACTGAATTGAATTTTATTTCTGTTCTACTTTATCTCTGACAAAACTCTCAATTTTAGAACTGTGCTAAATATGTCTTAGCAGTAAAATATACCAAATGTGCAATTGAACGATCTAGATTTTTCTCTTCTTTTAAAGGTCAGGATTACATCCCCATTTTATCTAGAAAACATGGTATGCATTTTGTGAGGACAACATATTAAACATAAAAATGAGGTGATCGACACTGTAACAGCTGAAGACAGTACACAACTGTCTCACTCTTTTAAATGTCAGATAGGTGTTTCACACTGATGTTCTTCAAACTGGTTAAGAGATGTAGACATAATGGGTGTAGATCAATTTTTCACTGTCAAGCAATAAATATAACTTAAGAAACAGTATGGAAACAGAAGGCTTTAAATATAAACGTGTCCTTCCCCTAGGAGTTGTACAAAGGATGTTAACACATGTGACTTCTGAAGATTCAGTGACATCTGGCTTTACATTTTTACCAAATATGATGTGATATTTGGCGTATAAAGTTCTCTGTGTTACTGTTCCTGCTGCTAAATCTTTCACCTGGCCTGGTTTCTGTCAGAAGGACTTGGGTCTCATCTGCTTTCTTTTGCAAGTTTTTTTATTTTCTCTGTGCTGCTTTTTACTCTTAGGACTGAACCAGTCTAATCTGTCCCTTTCTTCCCAGATGATCCTGAACATGGTATCAAGGAACAGAGTAGAGAGCCAACTAGTGCTCTGATCTGAGTTCTTTCCAAAGAGCAGGTACCAGTGTGAATAAATCATCTCTCTCCACTCAACCTGATGAATGAAGAGAGCGAACCACTGTCTTCTGTATTAAGCACATCTTTTTATATGTAACAGTCACATAAATGGGTGTGCGCCCGTATACACGAAGTGAGAGGTCAAAGCGGACCATTTCAGAAGTTATTGGTGTTGGATGTTAGAGGATACTGAGGTTTAAGGAAATGAAGAAAGGAAGAGGTGACTGAGTAGGAACATGGCAAGTAAGGCTGGAGAGACGAAGGTAAGAGTGAAAAACTGTATGGGCAGGTAGAGTGAAGAGTTAATTAACAGACTAAAGGAGAAGTAGCAAACAACAGCAACGAGCAAGAAAATATGAGGCTGGAGTGGAAAAATTGAAATAGCACACCCACATTTTGGAGTTCAAGATATGGTTGTGGCCAGAAGAATAAGGCCCTTCCCTGTTACTGCTGTGTATGTCTTTAGGTGATGCGAGAAATGAAGGTGTTTGAAGGCTGTGAATATTGCTCCCCAATCTCAGCCTTAAGTGGCTGCTCTGAGGAGGAATAAAATTTTAAGTTGTTGAGGGAGAGAGAAAGGAATAACAAGGGAGAGGAAAACAGTCAAGCTGCAATTTGACTTTTGATTTTATTTTAGGCTGCTTGCCAACACATAGTTTACTTATTTTTTCTGTTTACTACCAGTATTATTAAGATGTGTCAAGCTGTGACCTGTTAAAGATGTTCTGAAGGCTTTCTTAGCTGGGAAAAGAGTTTGCCACTCCTCAGGTTAAATATTTTATATGGCCCCAGGCTGTTTGTGAGTGCAGTGAAGGATCCAGCTGGAGCAGAGGAGGGTGGAGGTCACCTGTGATAAAGAGGTGAAAGCAAACTAGGAACTGAGCTGTTCAGAACCCCATAAGCATGAATGTCATCTATAGCCTAACATCATATTGAAATAAAATGTGGGATTTAAAGGCTCCAGCACAAAGATGCTGCAGCACTCAACTCCCTGAGGTCCTCTGTCAGCTTTCAGTATTACAGCAGGAGGCTCCCAGACTCAGTACCGCAAAGCAGCTTCTGCTGGCCAACCTATGGAGCAAGGGAAGGGTTGAGAGAGTTCTTTTACCCATTCTCTGTTCCCTGTAGAAGTAATTATGTATGGACAAGTCAGCTTTCATAACTCATTATGGTGATCTGATGTCTAATAGGAGTTGCTGCTTTTGCTTTGAAAAGAATTGTCATGTTGCAGGACTCTTAGCTCTGGAGCCACTATCTTACAAAGCGTATCCCATTCCATGTTGCTGACTAACACACTCATCTCTCAGTGGCATTGTTTTCTATCCCTTCTGTTTAATAGTCGTCAGACTAATTTTTATTCTTTATTACCATTCCTTTAGCTTTACACAGTTCATTCCTGTAACTCCAAATAATATCCATCTGGAATACCTCTTTGGCCCTTTTCTTTTGCATATTACTGGGAACTTATTTCGTTTTGTCAGTGTTTCAATGTAACTCTGCTTTCAGTTCTTTTTATTTAGGTGTTTGAGTTTCTGGGTGGATTGCATTAGCTTCTCATTCTGATTTAAAGGTATCAAATGCCAGAAGTTAACAGGTTGTGTCAGAGCAGAGATTTTCAACAGCCAGGAGTGATGTCTATAATGAATTTATTTTTCGTCCTCCTTATGCTTGCAGTATAATTGTGATGGACACTATCAAGATAGTGAGTTTAGACAGGAACTTCCACAGCTGTTGTGGAAGTTGTGTTCCCAAGTCTCTGTAACTCCTTCTTGGTAGTGGAATGCCTCCCCCACTCTCATGATTATGTTATTTCATGTCTCAATTCTAAAATTTATCTTTACTTACTAGCAATAATGTGGACTTATCTATATAACTTTACTTGTCTTTCTATAAGATTGGTTTCATTCAATTATTCTTTTCCCTACAAACATTAATAAGTATGTTGGAACACACTTGCCTCTTTACCAAAGTGCTTGAACAAAACCAGCTATTTTTCTTCTCTTTCTGATTTTTGTGTATGCAGAACAGAGAGTGATAAGCTCATTAAGTACCAGGTTATGTCCTCTTTTTCACAGGAGTAAATCAAGAGATTTCTGCTGAAAGCTCTGGAGTTTTGGTTGAGGTATCTTTATTCAAATGAGGCCAAAATTTCTGCTTTAATGTGTAGCCAGCAGTGCAGTTCTTACATTGCAAAATGCTCAGGAGGAGCACAGCAAGATGCCCACTCCCAAGTGTTTAAACTATGTTTTCAGAATGGTTACAAAAGTGGCCATATCTTCTTTTTCAGCATGCTCTAAACTTACATTGATAATTAATGGCGTATTACAAAAGTACAGCAGAAATTCGTTACACTATGAAGAAAGACAACTGATTTTTTCACTTTCCATTCAAATCTGAATGCATTTGAAATCTCTCTGACATTATTGGCTCTCCTTTCACAAAGTACAGAATTATGGTGCTGTTGCAGTAGGTTGATACCTATTGCTCAGCAGTACAGTATGCTCTTATCTGAGCGATGATCTGTAGATCTCTCCGAACTTTTTTCTCCTTCCTCAGGCTAAAAATTTGGCAGATTCATACTCTGTTCAGAGGGTTTTCTGCAACATGATGCAGGTGCGTTTTATGATGAAGTCAGCCAAGAAACGGTTGTAGAAATTATTTTTCTTTTCAATTCATTTATCACTGCTGTGCATGATTTGAAATCCTCTAGCAGAAAAAAAATTAGTTTGCTAATGTGACTTCTGTGATCTGCGGTAAATATTGTGAAAACTTAAAAGTTTTAAAAGGAATTTGCATTCTCCTTGGATTTTCAATAGTATGCCTTATCCAGAATTGTAGATTTAATTCTGGGCTACTGAAGTGACTTAAGGAAATTCTGCCTCAATAAGTGGAGCTTTCATTCAATAAGAAGGACTCCCAGGGAAAACTTCTTACTTTCCTGTGCTTTTGCAAGTCATTTACTCCACACAGGTAAGCGCCCTTCTTCTGGGGGAGGAGATCTCATGGGCTTAACTTGACGGCTGCAGGTAAGCGGGAAAAGATTGGCTTGTGGGCCCCTTGGCATTTGCCAGTTCAAAAGCCAGGCTGGGTATCTTTCATCTGGAAGTGGTGGGCTTGATCTGTGAAATCCAACTGCCTCTATCATAGAATCATAGAATCATAGAATAGTTTGGGTTGGAAGGGACCTTAAAGATCACTCACTTCCAGCCCCCCTGACATGGGCAGGGACACCTTCCACAGCAACAAGCCTCCCAAGGCCCCAACCTGGCCTTGAACACCTCCAGGGATGGGGCAGCCACAGCTTCCCTGGGAAACCTGTGCCAGTGCCTCACCACTTTCATCGTGAAGAAATTTTTCCTTATGTCTAGTCTACTCTGTCCCTCTCCAGTTTATACCCATTGCCCTTAGTCCCATCACAATGAGGCTTTGTAAACAGTCCCTCCTCAGCTTTCCTGTAGCCCCTTTCAGGTACTGGAACATTGCTATAAGATCTCCTCAGCAACCTCTCCAGGCTGAACAACCCCAACTCTCTCAGCCTGTCCTCATATGGGAGGTGCTCCAAACCTCTGATCATCTCTGTAGCCCTCCTCTGGACCAGTTCCAACAGCTCCATATCCTTCTTATGCTGAGGATTCCAGAACTGGACACAGTACTCCAGATGAGGTCTCACAAGAGAGGAACAGAGGGGCAGAGTAAGACAGGAGTAAGACAAGATGATCTGTGATGACTATTGCTGGTTGCAGGGCTTATGAGTAAACGAAGAGAAGGAGAGACATAGAGAAAGAGCCTGTATTCTTGGGGAATCCTCTGTTGCAAGAAGAACAGAAAATATGTTCACATGCACAGGAAGCAGAGTTAGAGAGGCCTAAATTACCTTCAAATTATTATTTCCAAAAATCTGCAAACTTTACTTTCTACTTCTGTAAGGTAAAGATTTTCCATATAATTCATCTGTAATTTGAACACATCTGACATCGCTGTTGCTACGCTTAGGAAATCTCAAAGGATTTATTATTTTTGTCCAGTAATTGCCTTCTGCTCCTGACAGAGTAGAACTGATAGAGCACTGTGACAGCACTGACACCGTGGCTGCAGGATTGCTGTGTGCCATTCACCCTGTCACAACAGATTTTTCTGTCTATGAAATTTTCTTTAACTCTCATTGACAGATCTCATCAATACACTACAAAAGACAGACACTGAAAAACAATTACAGGTTGTACTATGATATGGTGGCTTACAAGAAAGATTTACTCTTGCTGTGAGATATTCACAGAAATTAATTAAATTTGGTTTAGAAAACATATGAGAAAAAAGAAAAAATACTGTTTCCAAGAATTGCAATGACTTCAAGAAAGCCTCTTCTTATAGCTTTTAGTCTCTTAAGGAACATAAGTTTTCCATAAAATAATGCTTTCTTTTTCAAAAGGAGTTGGCTTTATTCCAAATGCCAAAAGCTAAGACATTTGAGAATGCAAACATCTTTTTCTATTTTCATTGGCAAAGAATTCCCATTTCTTATAATATATGATTTTACAGCTTTGTAAGGTGATGTGAGCCACTATTATTGCTAAAATTTATTTTGCTTCAGAGGAAAAATCAGCAGGGAAGAATATGGGGCTTTCCAAGAGAGTAGAGAGCACTGTAAGTACATTAATTATCCAGGCACTTCTAGTATTTCTTCAAATAAATGTGTCTTAGTGTTATAGCAAAATGCCAGTCAGCTTTACAGTGTTCTAACATGATTTTTTTGGATTCAGAATGGCGTTGTATGAAATCGTCTCCCAGCCTTCTGTGTATTTTTGCAAAAAGCTCATTGTTCAGGTAATTGTTTACTTTGTCTGTTCTTAATAATTTTCCTTTCATTTAAAAAGAAATCCAAAACCTTATTTGAAGTAATGATGCCTACTTAGCAGGCATAGGAATGTAATAGTTCTTTTTAGCTATACATATCCTAGAGAATGACTTAGTGGCAACATTTCAAGTTCAACACACCAGAAGCTTGCTTCTCATGTATTGTTCAGCCCATTTTTGCAAGGTTCTGATTCAGTGTGTGCTGCCTACACAGTACACTGAAGACTCTTGGTCATGCACTAACAGTGACCACTGAGGCAGTTCTTGCATGCACCTGCATGAACAGCTGTTTGTGCTCTTAGAGCATCTGGCTTTTATGGTCATATACAGCAAATTCCACCTTGGAGAGCTAAAGATCTAGATCAAAGCTGTGGATAGATTAGGAAGGCACCAGAAAAAAGGAGACTACTCTAGTCTCACCTTCTTGAAATTTATTTCATAAATTCCAGAAAAGTCAGTCTTTCATACTGATTCAAAAGGGACGAAAACAAAGCTCTGAGTTTGCAGAAGTCTGCATACATCTGAAGTAAACAATTCTGCCTGTCTCCAAATGTCTTCCCTCTTGTCCTGTCCTGCATGACCTGTTGTCCCCTCACTCTTCCTGCTCTCCCTCTGTTCCTTCAGTGCATCCTGTAATTTTGCACAGGTCCTTCTCTCTCCATGACTGCCTACTTCTTTCCCTGTAGGACAGGCGCTTTTTGAGAAAGAAAAAAATACATTCATGTATTAATAAAAGATAAGCCCAGCCATAAGGAAGCCATTCAATACCTTATTTATGTACAAAATCTCATCACAGATTCAAAATCCAAGTTAGAGGATAATCCTGCTAGTTTGATATAGCGTGTGTGACTTGAGGCACAAGTAAATAAATCCCAGACTTGCTACTTCTGTCATCTTTCCTCTGTACATTGTTGTGGGCTTCAGTGAGCAAGGATGTGAAAGTCAGTTAAGTGACTCACAGAGTAAGTTTCCAGAGAAGCGAAGGTTGCAGAATTAGCTCTTCTTGGATACAACCATGGCTTTGAAGCTTGCTCTAATCACTTCCAAGATCAAAGTTGCTGCTTGTCCACAAGCTGTCCAGAAGCCACTACACACTCAGACTTGGGTCTGACATAGCCCAACTGACTTGCTTTGTACTGAAAAGTGGGTGTTTATCCAGAATTCATGAAATGGCATACCAGAAATATGTATGCCACATGCATCAGTCTAGCTGCACCCTCAGCTTTCCCTGATAATATTATTCCAGGCACATTCACCCACTGCAACCAGACTTAGACAATAGTATATCCAGGCAAGTCTAACTCCTTTTCTGGAGGACAGAAAGCACGAAGTAGCCTGGTTCCTCTGCTCTTGTTTCACCTGGGAGTCCACAGCCCATCACAATGTTCTTCAGAGCGTTTCTAAATACCACATAGCAGTACATCTCTTCTTTCTGTTCCTATCCTGAGGGTCAGTTCTGGGTAACACTTTTCATCTCTTATATAATATAAGCCAGATTTTTTTTTTTTTTTTTCTCAAGAACTACATCTTCTAGGACAAGGCTTGTCATAGTGTGTACCATAGTTTTAAAGAATATTTGATAATCTCACAATGCATGCTGTCTCTCCTAATCCTTTGCTTTTTATTTCCTCAAGGCCAGCTGAGCTGCAAGGTTCTTAGTCCACCCATACTGGAGGAAGGAAATCAGAACAGATTGGGACCCAAGTGGGGAGGTGCTAGAGCAAGTACCAGGGGATACCAAATTTAGGTGTTCCCAAGACAGGATTTGTCAAGTGTGACAAAACCCACCAAACACAGTGGATGACCTATGTCACACAGGACATGTGAGCCTTGATGGGAAGCACAGAAGATATGGCAAAAGAATTAACCAGGCCTTTGGCTAATCAGTGCCTCCCTGTCTCCAGTTTTTCTAGTCCATATAGCAGAGAACTAAGACAGGTTTGCTAGCTGGTTAGCTTGAAAAAAAAAAACAAAAACAAAACCACCACAAAGAGATACAAAACCCAGATACTCTTGCAACTGACTGCTGAATGTGGAGTAGCTTTGGCTAGTCAAGGCTAAGCCAGAGTTAGTGTGTGAACTCATTTGCCTGTGAACATGCAGAGCCCCAGTGGCTGTTTGTCACAGATCAACTTCTAGGGTAGTCACAGTGGTGGCACTACTGTGGACAATTCCAGCAAATTAAGGTGCCTTGCCAGCTGGTGATGGCAAAAATGATCTGAACAGTTGACTGAGCTGTAGCCCTAAGCAAGGCAGAAAGGAAACATCCAGGATGTCATTGAGGGCAAAAGGCTCACATCCAGCACAACTGTTGTTTGCTTACTTGGTAGTCCGTGGAGAACTCAGACATACATGTGCATCAGTCACGTTGAAGCCCTCCAGCTGGGCATGTGTTTTGGTTGATTTTTGTGACATGAAGGGAAGTTACGTCTGAGGGAGACCCCACAAGGAAAGAGACATCCCTGGAAGGGCACGTGAAATCATGAGGTCTGATTACCAGACAGCAGATGATCTCTCAAGGGCAAGCCAATGATGTCACATGCCCAGATGTCATCAGCGAAGATGACTAGGGTATGTAGGGACGTAACTTCAGAGGGAAAGCAGGGACATCGAGGAAAGACTAATGGAGTATCACTCCTCTAATAGGATAAAACAGAGCTGTGAAAGATTGTTGAATCTAGTTGTGTTTGCCAAAATGCCACAAGCTGCATATGGGGCATACACATGTCAGCATGTCATTGCAGTCACCCTCTCCTAACCCACAATCCTTTCCCTGCAGCTGCTTTTCCTTCAGTCTGGATGTCTGGGTGAGCAAATCTTGCAATGACTTGTCTTTACAGATCCACTCTTGGTGTAGGGGATTCATTGAGCTTACAGAAGTTATAGAGTACAAAGTAAGAGATGTGTGGTACTGCTGGCACAGCAGCTTCAGTACTGCTGATCTGGCCTATAGCTATAGCCAAAACTGAGGTTTCCAGTGTAGACGGGTGGAGCAAGGCACAGGGTGTGCTGTCCTTGAACAGCTATAACAACCTGAAGACTCTGACATGTTAAAGCCCAACATCTTATTTCAATATTGCTAATGACAAGTATTCAAAATTCATCAGGCAGCACCTCAAAATCATAAGCAAGGGGAGGTTGTTAACGATTTTAGGGGTTTAGAAATCATCATTTTATTTTGCCATTGCACAGGATATAACATGAATCCAGGACTGAGATTTAAGAACTCCAAGTCATCCTCCAGTTTTAAGACATATAATAAAATGATGTGTTTCTAAATAAAACAGGATAGTTGGTGCATCCATGTATTGTAGTGCCCACCACCTCCTGTGTCTGTGTATGCAAGCAATTATTTATAGAAAATTTGTTGATTTTGCACACACGCAGTTCAAGAATTTTGCCTTGTTCAGGGGCCAGTGTTAATCAGTTGCCTCTCTGTCTTTCACATTTTTCCCATTAACCACTCATGAAATCTTGCAAAGATGACAGAAGGCACATGCTGGAGCCAGAAACTGAGATAACTCACACACCATACTACTGAGCAGACACCAGAACCTTTATGTTGAACAGGATTAGTTAAGAGATACAAGCAGTGCTGCAGGATGAGTAAGTCTTTAGACAAGATTCTAATTTCTTCCCTATGATGTCCCGTTTCAGTGGTGCTTAATATGGTCATGAAGATGAAAGAGAAATAGCTGCTCAGCTTGCCTGTGGCAAGATGCCACATGCCTCCAAAGAACTCTTCCCAGGACAGATACCATGGCAGGATGTTATAAGATAACAGCTAAAGAATCCGCCCTAGAGGAACCTCTTTGTCCCTGGAGAAGCTGGAACTTCTTAAAGATCTTCCTTAAACCTAATGCTCAGGGACTGAAAGGCTTACATGTAGGATGACCTGCAGCCTCTCCACTTCTTGCCTTTGAGACTGAGCTGAGTTACAAGAGCCTCTATCCAGACACAGGATGGAGGAGTAGTCCTCGAAGTCCCTGCTCCTGAGAAAGACAGGCTCTATCCCTTCTCTGAGGCTGCTGAGGGAAACACAGCCTCCTCCCCTTGCCACTTTCTGCTGAAAAGAATTCCTGCCTTTGTTCAAAACAGCAGCAAACCTACTTTTGATGTACTAGAACAAAAATTTTATCCTTGGAGAAACCAAGGGGTTGCTTTGCATTTCCAGCCTGCGTAGCTCTCATCGAGGTTTAACAAGGCCAAATGCCGGGTCCTACACTTGGGGCACAACAACCCTAAGCAGAGCTATAGACTAGGAGAAGCCTGGCTGGAAAGATGCCAGGAGGAGAAGGACCTGGGGGTGTTGGTTGACAACCGACTGAACATGAGCCAGCAGTGTGCCCAGGTGGCCAAGAAGGCCAATGGCATCTTGGCTTGTGTCAGAAACAGTGTGACCAGCAGGTCCAGGGAGGTTATTCTCCCTCTGTACTCGGCACTGGTGAGACCGCACCTCGAGTACTGTGTTCAGTTCTGGGCCCCTCACCACAAGAAGGATGTTGTGGCTCTGGAGCGAGTCCAGAGAAGAGCAACGAAGCTGGTGAAGGGGCTGGAGAACAGGCCTTATGAGGAGCGGCTGAGAGAGCTGGGGTTGTTTAGCCTGGAGAAGAGGAGGCTGAGGGGAGACCTTATTACTCTCTACAACTACCTGAAGGGAGGTTGTGGAGAGGAGGGTGCTGGCCTCTTCTCCCAAGTGACAGGGGACAGGACGAGAGGGAATGGCCTCAAGCTCTGCCAGGGGAGATTTAGGCTTGAGATTAGGAAAAAATTCTTCACGGTGAGGGTGGTTAGGCATTGGAACAGTCTGCCCAGGGAGGTGGTTGAGTCACCGTCCCTGGAGGTGTTTAAGGTGAGGGTGGATGAGGTGCTAAGGGGCATGATTTAGGGATTGGTGGGAATGGTTGGACTCGATGATCCAGTGGGTCTCTTCCAACCTGGTTATTCTGTGTGATTCTGTGATTCAAGCAACTGGAAAACGCCCCAATACCACAGCAGTGGGTTCTCAGGAAGAAGTTTCTTTTTGCTTGAAATAATTGATGGAGTTGGACAGAATCTGACCTGTTAAGTTTGAAAAGTTACTCCTGAACTTTGAATACATCCCTCTCAGTCCCAACTAATTTTTTGCCAGCTATCATCTTGTTCAGCAAACAACTTGAAATAAAATGCATAGAAGGTAATATGCAGTTACAATCAACCCTTTGCAATATTTCTGTATTATTTTTTTAACTCATGAATGTTCAGATTGCAGGTACAGTCCACATACCTATCCTAAGGTGCTATGTACACTGAACACACTTACCAGTCCGGGGGTATGTGAGGGATAGGGGGAAAGCTACAGACACCTGTGGCTGTGATAGAAAGACTTACATACTTTACTCTGACTTCAGTTTCCCGATGAAAGGAGTGGAAAACAATTTTTTGCCTTGGGAACATTCCTTACAGATGACAGAAAGAGAAGAAAGTATCCTTACCTCTCCTGCCAATTTGGAAGCCTGTTTATTTGGTTTATTAAATATTACAGCCTAGTATTTGAAATAGCGTACAGCAGGACTGGAAGAACTACTATGTTATTCTCCGTTGTTCATCTCTCATCTGACAACATCATTATTTAAAGATTGTAGGTATGTATAAACTTCAAGACACAATATGAAAATAAACTATTCTCTTTTTAGAATCAGCTGTAAAATTTGCAGGATGACTGACCATAAGAAACACCTTAGGAAGTGAGGTACATTAACCCTTTAAATACCAGGTTCTGATACTTGTATGGGGGCGGGGAAGGGGAGTTTGTGCATGGACTCTCTAGCAAGAGCTTGTGTAAGCAAATAAATGGAGGCATACAAAATGCCTTATTCTTAAGTTCCATTGCTTCTTCCTCTTACCAAAGGGTAGTCACCATTAGTAACTTTCTCCCCTTCCCCATTCTTTTTCTGCATTAGAAAGAAAAAACTAATTATTGTCTTGCAGATATCTGGGCAGCTGGAGAACTTCTTAAGCACTTTACAGTAAAATGTAAACTCCTACCCCTGTGGTCCCTACATGGTACAATTCAGTGAGGAATGTATCTTTCAAAGGACCTTACATTCTGTATTGTTCTGTACTTTACAAAAAATCCGTGATACAAACATCTAAATAGGTCCACTGCATTTAGTTTTTACTGGCTCTTTACTCAGACAAGGCATTACACAAATTAACACTCCTGTGATGCCATTATCTGTGTATGATACAATAGAGGGTACAGGTGTACACTTCTGAATTAGCTCCAGTTGCCTTTGTTCTGTTGACAATGAGTATTGTGATCCAGGATGGAAGTGAGAAATGCATGGAAGAAGGCAGCACAGTTCTGCCCAAGACAGGTTGGTGGTCAGGCATAAGGAGGGGTTCTGCCTCTACTGTAATTTGCACATCCTGAGGCAGCCAAGGAATGCAAGCTCAAAGGGAAAAAAAATAAGCATATTGTTAAATAGATGGGAAAGGTCATAGGTATCTGTCACTTCATCTGAGGAAAGTAAATACAGATATTCCTGAATTTTGGCAGAATTGATGAGACTGAGAGGTCTATAGCTGGAAGGGATTTCCTGGCATCATTTACTCTGTTCTCCAGCACCAGCACAGAATGACACATATCAAGCTATTCCTGACAGATGCTTATTTTTTAAAAGCTTCCAATGAAGGTGATTCCACAATTACCACAAGCAGTAGCCCTTCACACTACTTCATTGGTCTTCTAACTAGATTTTTTTTTCTAACTGCTAATCTAAATCTCTCTTCCTACAAATTAAGGTAATTACTTCTTGCCTTTGTACCAGCAATGGGCATAGCCAATGAACAGTTGAACCAACTTCTTGATAACTGAACACATAATCACCAGACTGCTATGTTTCCCCTTCCCTCAATTTCCTCTTTTTTCAACCTAAATTTCTTCTGTCCTTTCTCAGAGCTCAGGATTTCTGAACTGCCTGTCATTTCCATAGTTTTTCTCTTAGCTCTCTCTAGTTTCTCATTCTTTTCAAAACACAGTGCCCAAAAAAGGACTCCCTATTCCAGCTACGGAAGAAAAATCCAGTGTCAAACAAACCCCCAAAATTATATTCTTTGGCATATGTATGGCCTTATTAAGACTTCACAGAACATAAGTTCTCTGTATCACAATCCTGCCACATAACTGACTCAGCTTGTGACCCACGTAACCTGGGGTTCTCTGCAGAAAGGACGGCAGTGAGCCCTGCATAAGGGTCTTGAGCTGACTCTCAGGGACAGACAAGGGTAGATGATGTTGTGTTGTGACAGCTGTGAGGAAAGAGAGCCTCAGGGCCTGAATCCACCAACCGCAATCAGACTAGACACAAGTGAGTGCTGTCAATTAGTTTGCCCAGAGATCTGGGTGCAATTGGTCCCAGAGAAAGACTTGATCCTGCCCAGGATTTTATTAGTAGATCCTTGCATTTGTCAGATCATTTAACACAACAAAACTAGACTGAAACAAATGTAAATGGAGTTCGTGGGCAGAGGGCAGTGGGGAACAGAGATATCAGGTGCAGGCAGGTCAGTTTATACAGGGCATGAGTCTCAAGGCTGTCATGCCTACTACTTTTACCCTCAGAGTGCTGAACAAAGAACAGAGAAGGGAGTTCACACCACTAATGGAGCACTCTTCTTCACCTTGCTTCTACCTCCAGTTTTAGTAGAGGATGCATCCCACCTAACTGATCTAAAACTGGCATTGTAGCCAAGATACTAGAAAGTCTCTGTAGTCTAGGAAAGGAAGGACTACTTTCTGAGCTCTGGATTCACCCACTTCAAAACAAATGTCTTAGAGACAAGGCATGAATCACCTCCCAAATGTGCTTCCTCTCTCCATTGACCAGCAAGGGAATGACCAGGACAGCCTTTATGCCAGGTGTCCAATTCTTTCATAGCCATGGAAAAACAATCACAATTATTTCCTTAATGATGGGCCAAGCTCTCTAGTCCAGCTGATTACTTCCCCAGTAAAACACTCATAATCTCTTCCATGCATAGTCAAATTCAGTGTATGTATGAGAATCCATAAAGTTTAGTTTAAATGCTGAATATCCTCTCTGTTCTCTGTCTTTCACTCGTCTGCTTCTAGCCCAAGTTATCTATAGCAGATTGTATTTTCTCAGCTATTCCTGGCAATACCTCAATAACCAGCAGCTGGCTCACATTCATGGAGTCACAGGAACAAGACAAAGCTATCAGTTAAAAATTATATCTCCTCTCCCTGGCTTTCATTCAGCCGGCATAAATTGACAAAGGGATGTCATTTTTTTTTCCCTGAGCACATTTCTAATAGCACGTAGGAGGAAATGTAATTTACTGCCACAGCAACTTTTCCCTTTCACACTTGGCTAACCACACTGTACGTTTCATACAGATACTTTCACTCAGCTACTGCAACTAAAGGTCCTGAGGTACCAGAAATCAGAGACTATGCTGCCTTGGCTTTGTTAGAAGCCACAGCATTCTATGCTAAATCTAAACACACTTTACAGATCTTATTAAAACAAATATTTTGGTAACAAACTCATGAAATGCAAACTGTTGACAGAAAAGCTTTTTTTTTTTTTTTTGCAAAGTAGCACATATAATTAGACATTACATATATATGTAATTTTGTTTCTGTTTCTGCAGAATTTCATGTTAGAGCTGGAAGGTCAACACCGTTCCCTAGAAAGAGGTATAGTCAGCAACTAACTTCAGGATGCAGAGTGCTTCAGTTATGGTCAGAAGCTGCCACTAAACTAGAAAAGGAATGGAAAATAATTTTGTCCCTCCAAGGTGTGCTTGAAGATTTATCTAACATCCTTCTTATTTCCATGAAGAGTACCATACATTTGCCACTAGTGGACACCCAGGTGTCCATTTCTGACATTGAACTGATCTATTAGTTCCAGTGTAAAATCGTGGGAGAGACAAGGTATTGGAAATCACGAGCATGGAAAATATTTTCCATATCCTGCTCTCATATATTTGTATTTTGTAACTGGAAAAACGCGATTGTGTGAAATTAATTAGGTTCAGAGCACCAGTAGTTTTTATTATGGCTGAAACCTCTTTGTTGTGACCGTTCCCTGCTCAGTGGTCTAGAATTACACCACGTTTTCAAACACTAGATGGTGCCACGGGTCCACACACAAAGAAATGCTGGTTTTAAAGAAACCGGAACGTTACTTTTAATAGTATTACTGGCATAGATTGTTCTCTGTGTATTTCTGTGAATTAATTCAAAATCTACTGTTAAAATGTCTCATTACCTAGGAAGTGACAGAAAAAAATCTGTACAAATTGATAGTAACCCAAGTAAACTCAGTAACTAATTTAGTGCGGGAGAGCAGAGAGAACAGCGATACAGAAAAGAAGCTTCTATACAGGGGTGTTACCAGCATGGGCCGGTCCAGATTAATAAAGTACAAAACCTTTTCTCTGACAGTGACTGGTACAAAGTGTTTCAGAGAAATATATAAAAGTCCTGTGCCAAGCAGATAGTCAGGGCTTACCCACTGCAGATTGGCTTAAGCTCTAGCATATGAAGCTAAACTTTGCCAAAAGGTATTTCTAATTTAAAAATTGGTTGTTCTTGCTAGAACAGTTAAATTATTTTATAACTTATCTATGGACACTGATTGCAAGATTAAAAAATGCAAATGGCTGTAAACTGTATCCATGCTTACACAACAACAAAGACAATAAAAATCTTCTCACTTTTTCTAGATTGAGTGCTTTCATGAATAGAATATTTCATATTTGCTCACCTAATAGTTTCAGTGGTCTCACGATATGATCAATCTTTATGGAATGAGAAACAAACTACCATAACTTTAAATCAGAAATGTATAATATGCACAGTGTGCTGCTTTACAGCAATAGCTGGGGGAAAAATCAGTAGCCATTCTGCAAGCCAGTCTCATACCTTCCTGAGGCAGTTTGTATGAGATTATTACCTGTGAGATAATGGTATTGGTAGTTTGCATGAAGACATTAAATCACTAGCAAGAAAGGACAGAAAGAGAAGGAATATCTGTCATCTCATTAACATTTCTATCCTGATACTCTATTGTTTAAAATTTCATTTGAAAAAAAACCAACAAATCCTCATATTTATATGCTTCATAGTGAAGTTACAAGGTCTAACCTATTAAACTGTAAAGTGTGATGAGATCCTCAGCCCCAAGATGTCAGGAACAAATAAGATGTATTTGAAAGTACAGAAAATTATCTGAACAAAAACCAGATTTTGGTAAATTAATTGGAGGAAAATATACTGTTTCACTCTATTAGGATGGATGGCATTTTGCCTAGAATATGAGTCATGCAGAACATTATATTCTGAGTCTAAGACATAGCTAGGCAAGATGGAAAGGGGAATAGTGATTTGGAGGATAAATTGCAGGAAGAAATAAGTAAGAATACACTGAAGTGATGGTAATGCTGCATAAAGAAGTACTTTAAGAGTAAAAGCTAAATTGTATCTCTGCACTCTGACAGGTATTTAAGTTAAAAGGCTCAAGGATTCTGCTAAGGGAATGAATCAGTTATCAAAGCCTGCCATTACAGTGTGTGAGAGCATAGGAGAAAGCACTCTCAGACCAGGAAACCTGGCTCTGGAAAGAACTTCCTGTAGAGGTTAGATGAATCATGGTCTGAGTTCTCATGAGTCACTGCAAAACCTTCATTAACACTGTTAGACCCAAATAAACATTTACAATACTAACTGAAGCTCCCAGCTCTCCCACAGAACAATGTAGGGTTAGCAGAAACAGCCTGGTCCAAAACAAAGCTTTGAATAAAGTTAAATGCGAGAAAAGCTAGAGACTCAAAATTGAAATATTATTCATTGTTTCTGTAATGAATCTCCCAGAATTAGTGATCCCATTTCCATCTTCTCTGGTCACATTTTATTGGTCCTCAGACATTTTGGCAAAATGACAGCAGCAATGCTGGCATCTATCCCCACACACAGTTGTGTCTCAGCTTGTGGTCGCAGCAGTTTCCATTTGGTCTTTTTTTGTGGAGCAGGGTCACTCAGACCTCATCTGCACTGGAACTACATGGTAATACTGTAATCATCACCAGTAGCTCTGCTCAGAAGTAAGGACATCAGAAACAGAAAAGCATGTCAGGACTCAAACGGCGAAAGCTGTGAGCATGTCTGAGTGACAGCAGGACAAAGCAGACTAACTGCCAGTGCACAATTACTACATTTTATCTGTACTGCTTACAAAATGCAGTTCTATGCAGTGTCATTAACAGAATCCAGTCTTAATAAATGCCATTTGTGCAGAGTATTCACAAGCCCAGATTTGACACATCCATTACTGACATTTCAGAGGTCCTGCTTTGAGTCATTTTTGATTGAACTAATCAAAGCTGATAGAAACTGCTGCAGATATTACTTCCATAAGACTTTTTGAAAAATACTTCTTGCAGAGATAATCTGGTCAAAAGATGCATCGTGTATGTTTTACACATTATACAGCCTAAAAAGATGCTTGATAATTTAAGTTTGATTTGCTGCTGTGTTTTATCTGCTCACTTATACTTTTAGCAAAAATGTGATTCCCCCCCAACACTTGGAAGCACCATGCCTTTTTTTTTTTATTACTTTGCACATGCCATCTGAATTTTGTCTTGGCAATGTATGAAGCTTACTACCTAAGACTGCTCTCAAAGCCATAATTTTTATTTAGATTTCATTCAGATTTAAATTTATGGCTAGGCTCTGATTTCTCTGGATTGATTCAATGCCTGGTGAAGTCAATGGAAAATTCCTCTTGACCTAAAAAGAAATTGATTGAAGCACTTTTGTGTGCTTGGTTTAATCTGACATTAAAGTTCTTTTCTTCTGTTAGGTTGCCTATATTTAAAGTGGGTTAGGAACTGTCATGAAGTACTGAACTGCTTTCTGAACACAGATGTGGAAAAAAAAAGATATTGCTTGTGAGGGTCAGCCCCAGCTTTCACTAAAATCAGCAAAAGCTGTTTCATTTACTGCAGTGAAAGCTGAGCTAGAGCTGAACATCAGAACTAAATTTATTACAGGATTTATTCCAGAAAGACAAAATCTAATGTAAAAACCAGATGGTTTTGTCATTTCTGGGTCTTTATTGAATTGGAGAGAAGGTAGGATCCCAGTGCTGTTCACAATTGCATGAATTTCATGAAACAAAATCTGTTGATTTAAGTTTGCAAAGTTCTGTGACATTCTCAGCTCTAATCTTAAAAAAGGAAAAAAGTTAACTGCTTTTAAGGCTACAGAGAAGGGTGAAAAGCATAATCCTAAGAGCTCAAAAATAAGAAGGCCAAGCAAGTACCTCCTCCAAAAAATTATTTGTGGCAAAATGCTATGATTTTTAAATCAGCTTTGTAGTTTGGAGGTCTGCTTCACTTTGAAATGCTTAGTATTGTTAATGCCTCTGTCTCACTGTGCTGGATGATTATTCTTTGTGCCATGACATTTCCCAAAGACTTTTCACAGCAGTCTTCCCCCATCATTCCAGATGCATAGGAACACAGGGTTAAATAGCTCATGTGTTGACATCTAGATTTACTCAGATGTGTCCCACTGTTCTAAAGAGATGAAACTTCCTCCCCAGTTGACTGGACAGTTAGTGACTGTGAGCACAGGCTCTTGTCTTGGTTGAGTTTCTGCCTGGAGGTGATTTGCCACTCAGAGCAGCTTCTACCTCGTGAATGAGGCTTCTCCGTGTTTAGGCTCCAGGTTTCATGTGCCTGTCAGAGTGACAGGGTTTGTGTCAACAGTTTTTTTTTGTAGGCCCATGAGTTTACACTGCCTCTGCAAGTATCCAATGAATCGAGCTCTTCATGTGACCTTTTGCAACTCCTTTCATTTCTAAGTTTGGAAAAACCTATGCCTCCGCCTAAAACTGTGACCTAAGCCTGGACCAAGATGGCGATTTAGCATAAATAGTAACAGGTAAGCAAGAAAACTTTCCTAGAACAAACGAGTATCTGGTAATCCGTATTCATAAAGCAAAAATCCCCACATTAGCAAGCCTAGCAGGCCATGCTTACTTTAACTGCTGGACATGAGTTCTTGAAGGACTGCTCTTCTCCTTGTGGGCTGGTACGTTCTCCTCATCCCTTTCCAACTGCTCTGCTCTAAGCACTTTCTTGCATTCTTATTCCTAAGGTGAAGCCTAGGTAGAGGTGGCAACCAGGCTTCTTTAAAAGACAAAGAGCTTCAATGTTCTGATCTGACAAAAGTAAAGCAGGTGTCTCTACCCAAGTACCCTCCACCTCAGCTGAGTGCGGTAAGCAGGAAGCTGTTCGAGTGCTGGGAAAGGGCCGTCCTGTAGGAGGACCCTCCTGTAGGACTGAGGGTTCTCATGGTTTGTTAGTTAGGGTTTTGAGGTTGCTTTTTTTATGGAAAACTGTGAAAACTGGTGGAAGTTTGACACTACAAAATAACATCATTCTTGTTTTATAAGTTTTGTGATACAGGAAAATTTTCTCCACTCAGCTTCAACCTGGTGGATCAAAGGTTGTTGGGAAACTTTGGGAGGATTAGAACAATTTTGTTTTCAGCATGCCAAAGAATTAAAACTAGACCATTGCAAAAATAGTGTTAAGAGTATGCTAGCTAAATGATGATCACAGCATCTCATATAAAAAAAAAGAAATTATAATATAAAGAAGATCTGTATCTGTGTACATCCATACCAGAAAATATAAACAAATAAACAGAAACATATATCTTACTTAGATAACCATCCTAGGTATATTTACTTTATCTTTTCTAGTGTCTTACTTGTCATGACTTGTTATGATCTGCAGCATTAATTCTTGACCGTTCTCTAGATAATTATGCAGACAGTAGTACCATATAGGACATCACTGTTTCAGATACTGCACAAACACAATGGTGATATATCCTGCCTCAAAGAGTTTTCTGTCTAAACGATGTATTAGAACACAATTATTGTAATGTAGGACTGCAGAACCAGACAGACCTTTAGGAAACTGTATAGCTCAACTCTATGCATTAAAGCCAGCTAAAGTGTGTTTAGACCAATCTCAAAGGTGCTTGTGCCTTTTCCTTAAAAGCTGCAATGAAGGCGATTATACAGCATCCCTATGCAAGCTATTTCAGCCCTTTATATAATCAATTGATAAAAATAAATTAGCCTAATTTGCAGCATGGAACACATATGTTTAATATACAAAATATGTTACTGTTGTAAGGATGAAGAACAGCTGAGCACTGTATTTTTATAACATCCATTCATACATCGGAAAACTGTTAAAATCTGTACCCATAACCTTCTCTTTTTTAGTGAGTGAACTAATTCCTTAAGCTTTGCTTTAAATTGTGCTTTCTAAAATCTGCCATCAGGACAAAGTTTTCCAACTGAGTCTTTAAAAGGATCAAGTAGAGCAGTATAATTACTTCCCTCGTTTAAAATATGACAGCCCTGTTCATTCATCCCAGAATGACACTATTTAGTTGACTCATCTGTAGTTTGTAAAATACTTTTGTTCCCACATCCTGTTCTGCTGTACTGCTGCATAGGTGGTCATTTTCTATATATACAATTTCTCCCTTCCTTGCTAGGGTAGTTATCTTCTAAAGAAGAAAATTAGACTTATTCGTCTAATGGCAGATTGAGGTGAGGGGAGGTTGTGGGCGAACATTTATCAGTGACTTATCTCAGCTTTCATATATTCATTCTTTGGTCTTTTATGCGAAAACTCTGCAGGGCATTAAGTCAGCCTGATGAGTCTATCATTTTCTGGCTTCAGTATTGGAGCTGAATACATACTATTTCTCTTTTCCAGATCCTGTATATATCTCTGAGATCTTTGCCAATGGTTCAGAGATTAATTTCAGCTAATTGCTTGAGTAAAAGGAAAATCAATAATGTCATACTTCAGGTGAATGGCAAAATCAGAGAGCAATTGCAGATTATCTACCGTTTGATCCAGAACAGCCATTGCTATACATAAAGACGCTGTCTATGAACAGATTTTCCCTTGTTCTGGTTTAGTCAGTACAGAGCCTCACAGGCTCCCTCTGCATACCATACAGGGCAAAACTGCATTGTGCGTACTGCTCATGCTGGTACTGGGAACCCCGTACCAGTTCTGCTAGCTTTCAGTTTTCTTTGTAATGAACATTTTACAAACACAGTAAAGGATTGACTTCATAATAGTATGGGTTAAAATGCAAATGTGTCATTAGGAAAAGCCAGGATGGTTGGAGTGGTAAGATACACAAATTAAGACACTGAAAAAGAGGCTGTTTAGCATTGCTTAAAGGCAGCTTCAGTTGAAGATGGGATGCAAGGAAGGGCAGCTGGGTCAGGGGTCTGTGGGTGCCAGGCAGCTGAGCTGACAGACAGGCAACTGTGTCATATCACACTGTGCCGTGCCATGCTGCCTGGCATGTCCCATACAAGGACAGGCTATACCCAGCTGTGACATGTCATGCCATACTGGTTTGTGCTGGGCTATGCTCACCAGTATATCTCACCAGTAGACTAGGAGATGACTGGTGAAGGCATGGATGCCTCAGGAATGACAAGATGTGCCTTAGGCACCTATGGGGCAGGATGGACCTTTCTCAGCTGCAGGCAACCATATTTGCCATTAATGAAAGGAAAATAAGAACAAACACCAACATACACAATTTTGTTTATCATCCATCTATTCTAAAGCCACCTTGTAAGATGCTTCCCCTTCAAGACAAGATAATTTTATACCAAATCAAAGGCCAAACCTTGAAAGTGTTTACATTTATGAATACATGGAATCTCTGTTCACACGGAATTTGCCTAGGCTAACACAATTACAGCAATGCTCGTGCCAAAGTGTTCACTGATCCAGGTCATATATCAGGTCAGAAATTACTTACACATAGAGCTCTTGAGACCAACCAAATATCCAGGAGCAGTGTAACAAAACATACATTTAGTGTGTGAGAAGAGACATTTGCAGAGCTCATCTCTGTGCTTTCCCTTTCTTTTGGTAAGGTTACTTGACATCTACCTCTACTTTTCCCCTGGCAAGCTGCTCGGTTCTTTGGCCAGTTTAAGGCTATGGTAATACTGTAACATTGTTAATAACTGGTAAAGGAATTTATTAGGCAGTACTGCAGCAGTGACTTAAAGAGAGGATTTGAAGGAAGAAGGTGGGAAATAAGCTGCAAGAAAGAAGTACACGCAAAAGCAAAGTTCATCATGGAAAATGTGAAAACTGCTTTATTCAAAAAAATCCTCTTCAATAAATTACATCTTCTTCTGCTCAGTTTCTCTAATACTGGAAAATTTCCTTCCTTTCTAATAAATGCTCATATGTTTTTTTATAATCACTGCTTTCTGGTCTGCAGCCTTTTATTCATCAAACTGAAAATAATTATTTCTCCACTGCTTTTCCTGTGAATCTCATTCCATTCAGGGATTATGGCTTTTGTGTGTCAACTTGATTTTGCTTTCATTGTAA
The DNA here is from genome assembly GCA_033459285.1 of Clamator glandarius. Taxonomy (NCBI): domain Eukaryota; kingdom Metazoa; phylum Chordata; class Aves; order Cuculiformes; family Cuculidae; genus Clamator; species Clamator glandarius. Next base: position 334,881 of record JAUNZM010000614.1, on the reverse strand, counting down.
TTCATACGTTTGCAAAGAGGTCCCTCAACTGCAGCATTGTGCACGGGAGACCTATTATCTCATTCCCATACCTCAGCACACTCAGTAATTGCAAACTTGGGATTCTAGTTCGATCTTTCAGAGTTTACTTGATTTTTTTTTCTGTATAATAAAGCCATGTCATTCTGAAAATATTGAAAAGCGGCCTTATGAGTATTGTAAGACTTCACATTTGCATGGGCACGTCACTGTTCCGTGAGCTTAAGCCTAGAAATGCATCACATTGTGACCAGGATTGAAATTGGTCAGAACTGGCAGATGCAGGAGAACAGTTCAAAACTGGAAATGTACCCGAGTCACAGATTTGAACCCAGAGCAGGATCCTCACTAACATGAATGAATGGGAAAAGGAAAGGGCAGATGTGGATGCAAACCCCACTTCCTCTTAGAACTACAGAGTATTCATAATAACCCAATAGGTTAACTGCAGGTTTCTTCATTAAAGCCATTTTCAAGGGTTGGAATGTCTGCCTGCATTTTCCAGTCAGCAATTTTTTCTTTGGCCCTTTGGGCTGTACAGTTCATTTGTTTTATTACAATTGTAAACCCATTAGAGCAGTCCTATGCTCTAAAGTCAGATATTTCTTTTCCAGTAAAAGTTCATCTCTGTCTTTTATGTACACTTAAGTGATACTGTCTTGATGAAGGTCGCAATGAGATGATCATCATCACAGATATTGACAGGTTTTCCCTTTATAAGAATCACTTACTATCTTTCTTTCATAAGTTAATTACTCTCTGGCTATTTATGGAAAAGATGTCTTTCAGACTCTTAGATGTTATGTTGAATAAAAGGAAATAAAACAAATTAACATTAAAGAGAATAAAGGAGGAAAAAATGTTGAGTTCTTAAAGCCAAGCAACAATAGCAAATATTCATCCTTAAAGGAATATGTAAAGCAGTAGCTTTTTAATTATGGTTGGAGTCGATGATCTCTAAGGTCTTTTCCAACCTAATGATTCTGATTCTAAGGTATTTTGAGGAGCATGAAATGTGGAAGTAGTTGTATCAGTGGCATAATGCAGTCCAGTTTTAGTCACACCAGATATCCACCAAAAGTGAGAGCTACATATATTGCTCTAGTTAGACAGCTGAAAGCTGTTAGACGAGTAAGGGTTAATACTGCTGTTCTCCTTCAGGCATTCACAATTCACACTGAAGTGAATGACTATAGCAGTATTGCAAGCTACATCAAGGTAGTATTTCCCCCCAAAGTCAAACTTAATTCAAATTTTACATTCACTGGCTTAGTCTTGAGATTCTTCCTCAACTGAAACTCTTGTTGCACTTATTTGCTAGAATGACATTTAAAGAAACCAGAATATTTTTTTCTCTCCAGTAGAATTTCCTTTTTTTCCCTTCAGCCATACACTTCAGTCTACACACGCATTACTTAGCCAAAGTTCTCTCATACAAACCCTGGGCAGCTTGAATCTTTTGGAATGTGAAAAAATATACCTGTCTGCTTTCCTCCTTACCAAAAATCCTACTTTTGATTCAGACATGCATAAACCATGTCTCAAAGTAGAATGATTAGTAATTTGAATCACTGCTTTAATTATGAGTTAATTTGGCAAATGGAAATTCCGGACTTTAATAGTTTTATCATTTTTCATTCTCATTTTTTGTTACTTCCCCCAAAAAATTAGACTGATTAGTAATCTAGAATTCATTTGCAGCAGAACGTAGCCTCTACATTAAATTGGATCGTCCTTTTACTAATCAGTCAGATACGTTGTCTACATACACAAGCACTTACTTACCACGACATATATTTACCAGATTTGTAATGCTCATGTTTTATGACACTAGAAAAAGGTGGGCGATATTTCTTAGAGTTGATTTCTTTTTGATTCTTGATTAATGTTAACCTACATTTAGATGCAAAGTGGAATTAAAATATAATAACATTCAGAATATTAAAGTAACATCTTATTTGCCAAATAAAAGCAAGTTAAATTCCTAGCTACAGAAATAAAAAGACTTGTCAAAACATAGTTCTATTTAAAATGTGACCTTATCTTCATGAATGGAATGATTGTTTCTCGGCATTCCAACCTTCACAATGTTAAAGGCAATTTTATTCTAAAACTAAAGGAAACTGGGTTTCTCAGCTTCTTAGCATCTCAGCCATAAATCACCTCTACATGTGCACTGTTTACCTCTACAACTACCATGTTTTGTGTCTAACATCGATGACTTTTTCACTATTTCAAATGTAGTACTGAATTTTTTATTTGTTTTAATAGAAAGGCATACAGGCTTGAAGACCATAGCTCAAGAGCTCAGTGCTTGTAACTTCTGATTTACACCTGAACTGCTGTGACCATGGGCAGCCCTCTAGACTTGGCACAGAATTCCTCCACAGTCCTTACTTTATTTAGACCTCAGCTTTCCTACAAGGATCACTCCTTCTACTCATTCAGGACTTACACCCTTTGTTTCTGCAGGTATGCATCAGATACTTCAGAAGAAAGTGGTTGCACTACACAAGCTTGCAATATAACTGAATGCATATAGATAACAAAATCGATGGAATACTGCGGTTAAGGTGCAAGACGCAAATCTCATTTTCAGAGCTGAGACTGTGTGGTGGTAAATCACTCAAAAGGACATATTCGCAGCTGGGACAGAAGTCTTGATGCTGTGCTAGTGCTGCACCATCTACGAGCCATGAAAAAACTGGCAGACAGTTCTGCAGCGTCTCCCAACCTGAAGAACTGAAAAGACCTCCAGGAAGCAACTGCAAGGTACACAAGTGAAACTCCACTTCCATCCCAAGTTCTGGGAATACCTTCCCCTTCTCATAGGAGGCAAGCGTCTTTCATAGACAAAAGGAACAGTGCCAATCATAGATCACCTGAGGTTTGCTTATACCAGTAACAAAAGTTACTACAGGGATCTCAAAATATTTTTTTTTAACTAAGAAATTAGGGTTTATATAATATGATTTTATTACAGTTTATATAGTTATTTGCAGATTTTTCATGGCAGGACTGTTTCATGCCACAGAAACACTATCTTTTCTGACAGCATTTCCCAACCAGACTTCTTGAGAGGTTGCACACAAAATACTTATCATCTACAAACAGAAAGAGAAGGCAGAAGGGTGTTCTCTGTAAGAGGTACTTAACTGAGGAGATGGCACCTCATCCTGAACTGAAATAGTCTCACTGGTATGCTGCAAATATTTTCCTGTTGCCTACATTTCTCAGCATGAAGGAACTTGGCAGGAAGGTGATGCCGGAATAAAGGGCAGATTCTGTGATGTGTTTAGTTAAGATCTGACCACAAAGCGTATGTGTTTTAGTGGCAGCTGCTGATGGCCCCACTGGTCAAAGCGTATGTGTTTTAGTGGCAGCTGCTGATGGCCCCGCTGGTCATTTGCTACGTTTGCCAAATCAGTTCCGTAAGCAAATCAGGAACATCCGTAATGTTCAGATGGTGCCTCCTTCTGGACAGAAAAAAATTCTCACAAGCAAGGAGCTCTCCCTTCTGTCGAAGGGGCTGAGGCTATCAAATAATGAGCACACATCCGACATTTGAATAAATGGTCCAAATAGTCAAAAAAAGTGAGAATGTTTGCCAGGGAGCCTATTATATTCTTACTGTACTCTGAACTGCAAATGTGTTGTGATACTGTGAGGTTGCTTTAAAATTGTGAGAGCAAGGCTGATCATGCACTAGGAATGGATCACACTGTTTTGGCTGATAGATGTCTCTCAGAAAAAGCAGAGGTTTTCATATTATGCTGATCTTAGAAGACTGTAAACTACATTTATAAACTACATGGATTAAAATAAATGGGTGCTGCTCTAACTCTTGCCTGACAAAGACTGGGCTGAAAGGGAGGTGCAAATAGCTTCAGGCATAGCTGAACCACAGAATGTGAGGCATGTACTTCACTGGCTTACACTAATAGGACTAGGAGTTCCTAATACTTCATTGAATGCACCCCAGAACTGCCATAACTGTCACATAATCTAAACTGCAGTAGCTGCTAAGTATTAAAAAAACAAACACCAAAACAACAACAAAAAACCAAACCATAACTTAAACAAAATATTTTGAGAAAGAATTCTATAAATAATATAATAATTTTAACTATTATATATTATAAATAGGCCTGGATGTCTAACTAATTTTTTATCAGATTACATATAGTGGTGTACAATTCAGGTATAATTCAGGATAACATCATTTTAAATAGTCAGGGCATTCCTGCACAAAAGCCTGTGTGTTGAAGGATGAAATCCTCAAAACCAACAATGTGAGTGAGAAAAAACCTAAGTGGTGTTAAGGTCTAGTTGTTTCAATTTTGCTAGGTATCAGATTCCCAAGATGTTGAGGAGGAACATGTCTTCAGTCAGACTTTCACCGTGAACTCCATTCAAGGTATAAAAGGTAGATCATTATTATAGGTAAGAGGAATATACAGTGGGTGATATATGGGTTTGCTAAATAACCAAAGCATGTTTAAATATTGACACCTGAAAGACAGCAAATCATTTCAGAGCTGTTCTCAGAAGTTAAGAATGATACTTCTGTGAACTTTTATCCAGATATACAATATGTTAGAATACTAAGCTAAGGTTAAACATTTAACAAATCACTTTGTGGACACATATACATGGCATTGCTCAGTGTTGACAAACAGCAGGATAGTCACCAGTATGATTCTTGCAGTCCTGCGAGAAGATCCCAATTCCAAGGAAGAATTTTCTCATGCTGATCTAGAAAAAGATGCAAACAGACTCAAAATCATGGTTTGAAGGCACTAACAGGAAAAACAATTGCCAGACACCAATTACCATATGTGGCATGTTTGTGTTATGTTGGAGTCTGTACAAGAGAAACAGCTATTTCACAGCTTTATTGTCACTTCTCGTTAGCACCCTGCAGTCTCCTAAGATTCTTCCTAAAGAGTAAAAGATGTTATTCATAGCCACTCAACAAGGTGTTCTCTCACTGTTCACAGCACAATATCACTGTAACAGTTTAAATAGCCAGAATATAAAATGACCTACTCATCCCCATATAAGAAATCAAAACCAATGCAACTCATCCCAACTACTAACAAAGCCTACAGAATACATACTTAACTGCATATGCCTGAAGACTCTCAGGCATTACCCAGTTTTCAGTATGCATTACCCAGTTTTTCAGTGCATGACCGCACACATTTGAGGATCCCGACCCTTAATCCTTGCTCTGAGGATTCTGTCCCATTTCCAAGAATTCTTTGGGTTACTTTCCAAAAGATGCTTTGATAAAAAGAAAAAAAACCAAACCAGCCAAACAGATCTCCCCAGTCAGACCTCCCTCTTTGGACAGCCAGATATAAGATTGATGTAATCTGCTTTTGCACTGTCTGCTGTCCAATGGGAATTAGGTCCCTAACCACCTTTAATATTGTCAGCTCTGAACCAAACTAGAAACTATACTTGGAGAAAAGGATACTAATCTACATCAAGAAGAGCCGCAAAATCTGTCAGTTAATCTGAGTTTGAATCAGAAGTTTGTTATAGAGTTTTTCCTATCCATTTATTGATTTAATACCTGCTCTTAATTCAGCATCCTTAGTTTTGCCAATCTTACAACATTTTTCACATGCAAATGTACTTTGAGATATACTTGTGTGTTCCTCAATTCACTGTGATCCTGCTGACCTATCTCCTTCAGAAAACATTGCCCTACAACAACCTGGATATGCCTTTATCTTTGGCAGAATTGGGATAACACATCATAACCCAAAGGTGTCTAAATAGGAACAAGGTGAAGAGATAGTTTAATGTATGAGATGTTCAATAAATATCACATATCCTGCCCAACTTTAATCAACACTGAAAGTTGAGCAATTATACAGAGAAAACGTTTACACAAGTTAAACAGCTCTATAGCCTGAAGTATTTAAGTACCAGTGGCAAAACATATACACACACGTAAAATGTTATGAAGACTGAATGGACTTCAAGGTGGGGGGGAAATCTTATATGAAAACTATGCTCTATTTGTTTTCTCAATTAACTAATTCCTTCCTTAAAGGAGTTAATGTGTCAAACTCTTGTCTTAGTCTGTCCTGGTCATACAGGTATCGGAAGTACAACACACACAAAAAAAGACACACAGAGACAAGTCACCTCCTAGCAATCTATAAATGCTACAGATTTTTTAAATGAGTTCTAACCCCAGCTTGATACCAACTTCCTCAGCAGCTTCAAACAAAGCAGCAGAATGATTCTTATTCTTCTGCCTCACATGGCATTGTGAGGGAAACTAATGCTCAATGACAGAAGTGCACACTTGTGCTCCACACACTTTTGCTGTTGCTAGCACTACAATTTCTTCCCTCAATCTAAGCATTGATTTTTCATTAGGAATATAAAGGCAGGAATAAAACCAGAGCACATATGGCATGTTATGGTTGAGCAGTCTCTATAAAACTGCATTTCACAGATAGCATGTGACAGGCACACTTGTCAAAACTTGGCTAACCTGTATATTCACCTCCAAACAAACCTTGCCGTATATAGTCTTACATTGGAAAGGATTTGAAACTTTTAAATTACTTGCTTAAATAAACTTATCCTTTCAAAAAATTGTGCCTGGCGCACAGATGTTTCTGAAAAAATACCCCAATCTTCAAAAAACTTTTATAAAATAAAAAGGCATGGGAATTGCAAGCTAGTTCTTAGCCTTAATATTTGCATGATAATTTGTTTTTCATTAAGCTAAGATAAATAATTCAAAAACTTTTCTCTTTTACAATAAATGTGGCAGTCTTTAAAAACTGGGGTTCTTCATGTACCATAATACCTGTACCTATCAATGATGCACATACTCAAAACTTCAGCAATAACATATGTTTATATGTTAGCCAGGTGCAGAGAGGTAGTTATGACAGGAAAGCTGGATAAAACAGCAAGAAATGGGAGTCAATACTATCAGCAAAATCTTAAGAAATCAATTGTTTTCACTATTCTCTACAGTTTTCCTAGAAGCTTCAAAAAATCAGTCATACAGCTCACTATTTGTAATCCGTTAGAATCTGACTGACATGAAATTTGAACACTTTGACTCCTAAAGCCTGAATTCTGCTGCCTTCGCTATCAGACACTTTTATCCTTAGCTGCTGTCAGGACAGGCACACGGAGCTTCTCTGCCTGGAGCCTCTACAACAGCTCTGCAGGATGCCACAAGGAGTGAGCAAGCAATGGTGCCCCCTTCTTCTTCACTACAGATCTCCTAAAACTATGTAAATCCATACTGACCCATTTATTCCTAAGGTATGCTGGGAAATGTGCTAGTTTGGTGGGCTTCTGAACTTAGATTTTACATGTTCTGATGAGAATGGCAGCAACTATTGTTACTAATACCTCATTATCCAAACAAGGATCTGTTTTAAGCTTAGAGCAATTTACCTCTGAGTCATTGCTTCAGGCTCTCATCAAATTCAGGCTGACACCACTGCATACATAAAATATGCCCGACCTTTTTAAGATTTCTGTGAAGCCCTAACAAGTAGGAACTACTTGTAAGCAAAACAAAACAAGCATGAAAATCTGAAAATCCAAATAACTCTTCTCTTATACCACTTTTGCTTACTTCCCATCCTTCAGGAAACAATGATTTTGGAAGCCACAAAAGGAAGCTATTAATCTCTGAAATGTCACGTCATCATTTTTTCAAAAGTCTTCCATAGAAAGGCAGATTTAAGACCGTGAAGTCTTTGCTTAATCCAATTAGCATTTAAATATTTTAATCAATAACAGATGACAATTGTACTGGGCTAGATGCCAATTCCCTGAGAGCCATGCCTTTTGTCACACAGTCTCATTTGCTACTGAACAGTAGTAAACATAGAAGAACAGTAAATGTTCACAACACAGTCTGGGAGCTGCATAAAGTTAAAATCTTTACCTTCTATGGCAGCAAAAGTACAGAAAATTAACAGCAAGGAATGATTTCCTGAAGACTGGACTGATAATAGCGTATGTAAAGTACCTGTGATGAGACACATTAGCCATTAGAAAAAGGCAGCTGTGTGTTCTGTGTTTGCATGTGACTTGAAACAGTTAACAATCCTGATAGTTAATCATTGTAACCATGATGTGGCAGAAAAAAAACCAAACCTCAACATATGTTTTCCCAAATCTATTTGGCAGATGAGCATATAGTAAGTGCATTTGCTGGAAGTGCTTACGCTTAATGAATCACTAGCATTGCTAAGTTCTGTCTGCATCTTTCAGTGCAAAGAGAGAGACAGAAAGAAAAGCAGTTTCTACAGGTTTTCTACCAGAAAGCCAATCTGGAGGTGTCTGCTTAAATAGTTGTCCATCAGTTCAGTGGTGCCTGAAAAATCTACCTGCTATTTATTGCAAATGAATGGCAGCAAGGCGAGAAAGAAAAAAAAAAAAGGAAAAAAAAGGGTTAGAAGTGTCTTTGTGAACTATGTAAGAAAATAATCTTTACCGGCAATACTCACACAGAGAATACTCCACTCAGCAATCCCTTCACTTTCTTGACAAGATTTCAAACAGTTTCTTCCAGGTGCCTTCAACACATTTCTTCCTGTTTGCCCTAAAGTTAGTGAAGGAAGCACACTCCTTTTCAGCAGAGAACTCACGTTTTCTGCAGGCGTTGACCAGACATGATGAACATGTGGATACCTCTTGCGAGCTCTGCAAAGCAAACTGTCCCCCACTCATAGAAGCTGCTGAAAAAATCAGTTTCTGATTAATTTCAGATGATAAGGTCTTCCATAAAAGCACAAGTCTGAGAGGAAGACAAGCAGTTCAGAACAAACTGGTCTTCACATAAAGCACATTTATAATCCTCAGGAGAATTTGGCTCTGTTATTTTTAAGGGCTGTTATCCTGCCTTATCAGATTCTTCAACCAGTTCTGCAGATGGGGAGAGCAAAAGCATTTTTGCTTAATAAGAAACCTCATCTGTGATGTACTGATGTGTTCATTCTCTCAGGATATTCAGGGCAAGTCTCCCTGCCATCAATATTCTGATCTGCAACTTGGCACGTTTTTTTTTCCCAAACCAGTGATCTGCCAAGATATTGCAAGTAGAAGAGATACCTGTGTGACCCCACACTGAACAAGCACTCACTCAGCAGATAGTTCAATTAAGCAACTGGTAAGTCAGTGATTGAGCTGAAACAACGCCAAGAAAGCCACTCTTGGATTTTCCAACATCCACAGCAAATGATAGAAAGGGGCCCATCTATAGGCCATATATACTTAGAAGAGATCAGGAAGTCTAGTTTCAACCCAGGGAAAACAATGACTTGTCTGAGGGAGGTTTTAAAGACTTTATCAGCCCTAGAATCTTAATCTTGGTGTATAGGCCCTATCACTAATTTTTGACATATCAGATGTAAAAGCCACAGCTCCTGCTCTTGGCTTACTGCCTTGCAATGAATAATGAATCTGCCATGCTGGGAATTCTTTCTGCAGATTCTTCCTGTGTCTGGAAAACTTACAGCTTTGCATTAGGAAAATATAGCAACATGGTTCATTGCACTGCTTCGAGCAGCTGCTTGATCCAATCTATTCATTTTTAATTTTTACTTATATCTCTTATGTCCATCAATAATACAAAGGCACAAGTCATTCTTGCCCAGAATTTATGATGGTGAGATTGGCAGAAGGTCCTGGCCTAAGTGTCTCTGGGGAGAACGATGTTCAGCCAGTACAAAACTGGAGTATTTGTGCAATATGAGGCACTGTAGAGAGATGGGAGTGGTACCAGAAAAAGCACATAGGTGCAAGACTTATCATCTGAAATTTATACATCTCTTATTTTGCTAAATATGAGATTTTGTTACAAGTCAGGGCCATTCTCAAGAAAATCCAAAGTGGTCAGTGATAGCCCTGTATTTAGGACAAAGTCCTTCTTGCTATCTTTCTGGTAATGAAGGAACACAATAAACCTAAGAAGTGGAAAGAACTCACCACATTTCTACAGGTAAACAATTAAAATAGTCCCAATGCCTTGGAACAGTATTGCCAAACGACTAACCTGGATGGTCCTTTCTCCAGCCTCCACATCAGAAAGAACAGGGTTAAAAAAACCCCTAAAACCTCACACATTACAGAACAAATGGTAAGGACAGGAAAAAACACAACACCACCTGGACAGAAATAGGACACAACAGCTCCTGTTCCATTTTCATCTGACTGGCCACTACAGGCACAGCATCATTTTTACAGCTAACCTGTTCCTTTCTCTCAGTAATCTGCATCAGGTTACTGAGCTCAGTAACAGCTCTAGCCAATGAACACACAGAAATAGCAAGGACAGTATAAGAACTCAGCAATACTGAGGAAAATTCTAATCCTACTAAATCTGGCAGCACAAACCTGTTATGTAACCAGTGATTTAGAGGACAGTCTGATCATCTGGGAACATTAATGTGTTCTTCTCAGTACATTAAACAAAAATGACAACTTTCCATCACAGATTTTATTTTGTTTTTCACTGCATAATATCTCAGGAAAGGCATCCCATGCTAACAAGACATATTTAATATCAACAAAAATGCTTTTATATGACAATTCAATTATACAGAAGGTGTATGCAAGATTAAAAGCTACCTTTAAGTGCTTCTTTGCCAGGATTCCCTTGAACTGTGGTCCATCTCAGAGGTGCAGGAGAGGGTTTATGACCTAAATTTAAAGCAAAGGGTCTCCGAAACAGTGCTTGGAAAATGGGCTTTTTCTGAAAGTTAACTGTTACATCAGCAAATTTTACAGATCTCAGGAACTGAACTTCTCACGAGGCTAAGAAGTTTTGACAGCTACAGATGGAAGATCCCAAACACGTACAAACCACCAGAAGACCAAACCACTGTTTGTATCAACTGTTTAAAGAAAACCCAAAACTGTCCTCCTTTTCCAACAGAAATACATTCTAACATGCGTAAGCAGCTGCCCAAGCAATAGGATACAGGTGCATAAAGGCTCTATTCACAAAAATAACTATGAACAAAGAATCATACTATTTAAATCGCCCTCGTCTTTAAATCAGTTACAAAATGAGGTAAGAGTTCATTCAGTGCTAACATTTACAAAGTGCAATAAACGTTCAATTCATACTAAATACTCAAGAACTACCAACAGTAATGCTTTTGAAATAGAGATAGTGGTAAGTTTTAGAAGACAAAGGAAGTTCTATTCACAGAATAGCAACAAAACAAAACAAAACCCAATCCTATAGAACATATCCATTAAGGGTGAAAAGTTCAGAGAATATCAGAGAATTTGCTATCTGAAATTGTCACACACTCTGGTGACAAGCACTTGTTGCAAAACCTGAAGCTAATTACAGACTTTTACTTTTCACCCATGTAAAGGATATGCCATAAATATGTACACCAACATGAGAATTCCTTGTTGTGTTTGGAAATAAGTGGCCATCACCATGCAGAAATAACTTTGCAGGATGCCAGCTATGACCAGCTAGCTAATCCATGTACCTCTATTCAGTTAAGGTAGATGAAGCTTTTAAAATGAAAAGCAGCAGCATTCCTCTCTTCTTTCGGGGAACCCAGCTCATTCCACTATCCTGACAAAGCTTCTTAGGAGACAGAAAATGCTGAAAAGAATTACCATTTTAGCAACTGCAGATTGTCAACACATTTGGAACAAGAAACTTTGGTGACAAATGCTCAATCAAAAATGGATAGTTAAGGGTGACAGCTAACGTCAGGCAACCTCCTTCAGAAGGCTTCTTATAGCAGGAGCCAAGAGCAAACATCACCAGTATTCTATTTATTCTTCCACTAACACACAGGGAAAAAAGTGATTTTTCATTCTCTATTAGTCACGCAGTTGTCCCAATAATAGACAGGAGAACAAAAGGAAACCTAACCCAGAGTATCTATTCATAGGGAAATTCCCATTGATAATTTTTCTGTCACAGTTGAAAGTCACAAAAGCGTTCCACAAAGGAGATTGCTAGGAGAAAGAAACACTTAAAAAGGTCTAGTTGAAATCTCACCATGAATTAGGAGTAGTATTCTTCACCCTTAAAATGCATGTGTAGACAACACTTGATACCCTTTGTAACAGAAATTGCCTTCTTAAGCAGAAGCCAATCAAAGCACAAAAGAAACCAAGAGCCACACTCGGCCTCTCACATTCAGAGAGGCTCATTTCGAGTCTTGTATCAAACCAACACAAAAGAGAAGGCAGCTTGTTTTGATCTTTCAGATTTGACATGTGTATAAGAAATTACATCACAGAATCCAAAAGCCAGTTTCAAACCAATTATTTAAAAGCCAGTCTACCCTAGGAAATGACAAGGCTGAGACATGGCATTAGAAATTGATGCTCATTATTTTATTGCCTTGGGCCACCAGGTGCCATACGTGAAGTGTCCGTAGAGGCTCACAAGGGAACAGCTAATCAGTCTTAACTGCCCAGGTAAGAACTGGCAGAGTAACACTCTGGATTTCAGTAGATTAACCATTTAGGATTTAACCAACCCCGCTGTAGGAAGAAACAAAATTTTTCAACAGGACAATTGCATTAAAACCTGAAGAGCAATACTTAAATAATAGTACAGGGTGAGAGTAATTATAAACATCTATCAGCATAGAACTAAATGAAGATACTACTTTAATAAGGTGATGCAAGCTCATGTTTTATACGTCTATAAAAGACAAGCAGAAGACTCAAGATAGGGCAAAAATAAAAAAGCGTTAATCTCAAAGACTTGTGTTACGATGGTAACATAATTTCAACCTATCCACTAGGATGTCTCATTCACTTTAAATTTTATCAGTTGCTGCAAATCTTTACCTTCAAATATCAGTTAACACTAAGTGCTAAAACAAAAATCAAATATTATGTACATTTCTAGGCAAACAATAAGGCTGCCTTTACCTCTCATCTAATTCCAAGTAAAAGTATTATCTCCCAGAATGTAGTATTCACAAAAAATTGTAGAGAAAAATACTGTACAAAGACACAGACGTTAAAGTTCATTAAAAGACCAGTCAACACAATTAGACAGAAGTTTGCTTGTAGTTCTTTGTATCTAAGACCTTCTTGCCACACATTGAGCAGATGCCTATAAACAAACAAAAGGTGTGTAAATTACTTTAAAATCATTAATGGTTTTCTTAAACAACACAGTTGTGATGAAAACATAAAGACAATTTTCAAAAAAATTATTTAAATGGGATCTCACTAACAACGTATCTCTGCATTTTCTCACCAGATATTGCAAATTTAGAAGCAATAACATGACTTCTAATACAAACAAGTACTTGCAGCAGATCTATAATACTACCACTTAAAAAAAAAGTCTACTTTGAGAGCATTATGATTCACAACACTGCCTGAAGCCGTCGTCATTCGCTGGAGTGCTAAAAGAGAGCCAGGAAAGGCCCTCATCTGACAAACAGGTAAAAATGGTGTATTATTAAACTTCGGTCCTGTAGCCAAACTAAGGCACCAGATGGACAGAAAGTAGCTAGGCTAAGAAAGTATTACAGTTGCCAACAAAATGACTGCTAAATGGAAGATTAACAGGTGGGTAGGTTTAGACAGTTGAGAAAGCTGAAAATGATATAATTTATAGAACTAAGCTATTTATAGAGCAGTAGAAGTGATAAACAATGGACACCAAGAATATTTAAGAGTTGAAGTGAACATGACCACTGGTGTTCCAGAGGACTTTGTCCTAAACCCAAGTCAGCAGACTAGAGCAGCAAAAAGTAATCAAGTTCAGCAGGGGCAGAGGGGCGTGTTGTCAAAATGTGTCCCTCTTCTTCTAAAGCAGAAATGTGACAAATCTTTTGTCTGGTAGGGCTGCATCTCATTTTAAAAGACCATTCCTTGGCAGACAAGAAAAATGTCAAGTGGCAACTATTCCTGTTAACTCGTTCTGAATGGTGTGTTTTCATATACTGACATCATGTGACTGGAACCGTATCCAAAAGTCCATTAGGAAAGTGAACAGCAGGGAAAATGCCACATGATTCACTTTAGAGAGCAAAACACAGCCCACAGTCTGTTCACTTCAGGTCTAAACTGAGGAGTAATTAACTTCAGATTGCTTCTCAATTTCAGAGATATGCAACAGTTGAAGCGCTAAGACATACGACTGCATATGCTTCAAGAAACATGCCACAATTGCATCTTTAATGGTCAGAACTACAACCTAAAGCACTTAAGAGTTCTGAATTTCATGAAGAAGCCACATTCAACCTACAAGGATACACTAGTGGACAAAGAAGAAATACTGAAGCCCACCCAAACCAGCCATAAGTTTAAGAAAGAGAACCAGGTTACACCATCGGGGATTCAGAGAGCAATCTGGTGAGCATCTAGTAACTAGAAAAGGCAACCCTCCTACAGCAGGCTGCTGAACCACTGACTCAGTGACACAGTATGCATTTATGGAACAGTTACTGTAATTTCATAAGTAAAATGTACCACTGGTCAGCTGTAGCTTTACATCTAATAATCAGTTTACCCTGTGTCTGTGTGCTATGTGGAGTCCTTGGTATTAATATCGTAACTGAGTTCATGTTGCTTTCCCTGCCTCTTCACACTGGCTCAGGAATTACAAGTTTAAACCCTTTTGCTTACCTACTCAAAATCAAAAGGCTAGCAGAAGTTTGATACCCTTAAGGCTCTCCAACGAATTTGTTGGAAATGATTCCACCACCTCCCTCAGGAATTTCTGAATGGTTTTTAACAATATTGAAGATTTATTATGAATAAAGGTCATAGAAAGCTCCCAGGTATAAGCAGAACTTCAGTGTAGACATTCATACAACTCATACATAAAGAAAGATTTTATATATAAGGTACTGCACAGTGCAATATCTTCCTTTCTAGGGACGATGATTATAGTCATCTTTTTCATTTTTCAGTTTTGCCTAAAGGTAAGCTTTACTTACAATGCATCAAGCATATTCACAACTGGACTAGAGACTCTAGAGAAATGAACCTTTCAATGGCACTGAATGCTCAAGAAAATATGCCAGCACAAAGACAACCAGGAGCATGATTTGTCTTTGGAGACAATTTCACAACTGCTTTTACAATTCAGCTTATCTTTTTCACTTTGCCTTTTATTCCCCTGGTATTCTGCTCTTCCTAAGCTAGCCTATTGCTTTACCAAGACCAGAAGTTGGATTTTTGGTTCTTCCGTGGGGCTTTTTAGTGGGACAGCTGGGTTGGGTGGTTTTGGGTTTTGGTTTGCGGTTTTTTGGTTTTGTTTGTCTTTTGGGTTGTTGGTTTTTTGTGGTTTTGTTTCTTTGTTTGCTTGTTTTTACCACTATTTAAAAGCAGAAAAAGGACTGCAACAAGTTAACTGAGTTTTACAAAATCTTACTTTTTCAGAAACTAAGAAAAATCAAACTTGCTAAATCACAGTTTTCTACGCAATTGTCAAGATGAAGCTCAAAGTAACTCTTCCAATTCTACTGCTTTAGATAGCAACAACATTCTAAAAGAAGCAGAATCACAGAATGACCTAGGCTGGAAAGGATCTACGGCAGCCTCCTGTCCTGCCTCTGCCCAGCTCAAACCATGACCACGCTGGATAAGGCTGGCTCAGGACCTTTCAAGTCAATCCAGAATACCTCCCGCAGAGATTCCACAGCCTCTGTGGGTCCCTGTTATTACAGTACTTGACTACGTTCACAGTGAAAATTGCTTTCTTAATATATAATTAGAATTTTCCATGTTCTGCCCTATGTACATTATCTCTTATTCTATTACTGCAACCCTCAGAAGAGCCTGACTCCATCTTCTCTATGCCTTCCTATTAGTATTTGGAAGATAGCAATTAAATCCCATCTTAGCCTTCTCTTTGTAAGGTGAAACAAATTCAAGAGTTCTACTTGCTCTTTCATTTCAAACCAATCTGAAACTCACCTTTTTTATAGGCACATCCTTGACAATAGTGAGACCCGGGCTGATGGACAGAACTCTTGCAAATCCGGCATATTGCAAATTTGTTCTTTCCATAAGGATCAAACCTGGGAAAAAGGAGAAGTATTTTATTTACACACCTTAAAATAAAGTATTTCCTCTGCCTCATCCTAAAATGTCTAAGCCAGAGGGCATAGATAGAAATAAACCACAAAACTTGTAACTTAGAAAAGGGACATAAACCAATTAATTCTATCAGGCTGCACAAAGTGTACAGAAAAGTTTCCTCTTTCCCTGTTAAGAGAGATTTCTTGCATTATGGACACAACCTTAACAAAAGCAGAATTAAATGTGGGAGTTTATTAAGATACTTAAGATTGTTAACTTAAATGCTTTCTAGCAGCACCTTGCCTCCCTCTACAACAGAACAGCCTCCGAGCATTAGGGAAATGCTCAAGAGATTGTACAGTATCTCAGCACAGAAAATAAGCCTTCCCAGATCCTCTCCTGACAAAAGCATCAAATCCTAGCAATTTTTGAGAGAACTGAAGTAAAATATTTGCACATGCTCTATGATTCAGCACTCATGAAATATGTATGCACATACTTTTATCAGATGTCATGCTCGCCACAATTACTTTACTGTATACTGGACAAGTTTTGAGCAGACATGCCGGACACAGGCCTCAGTTTTAGCTAAAATCAGTATTAAATACTAACCTTGCCTTCTTTGAGGTCAATGCCTTGTTTTCATTTAACTTGCGGCCACCACTTTCTACAAAGAAAATAAAATCATAAACCAGTAAGTTTCCCAGTTCCGAGCATACCTAAAAAAAGCTTAGTTTACAGCTTCTACACATGTGCAAATAAAGTCACAAACACAGATAAAACATACAGCACAGCATTAAAGCACAGAACAACAGAATACTTCATACAGTGTTACGTCTGCATATTGTCACGCCATACAAGGAGGAACAAAACAGACAAGTTCAATCCTGAAGAGTCTGGAGTCAATAAATTCCCAATGCATTAAATCAGCATGGAAGGAGTTGCAGAGATTAAAAATTAACCTGATCAACTATTTCAAATTTTAACTTTATGACCATAAGACAGCTCAGGTGCCCAATAGTCTTTTAAGTACTTGAAAAAAATCATAGGATCGCTAGGCTGAAAAGACCATTGACATCATTGAATGCAACTATACCTATTCAGTACTAGACCATACCCTTGAACACCTCATCTGTCTTTTAAATACCTGCAGAGATGGTGACTCAACCACCTCCCCGGGTAGCCTGTGCCAGTGCCCAATAACCCTATCAGTGAAGAAATTTTTCCTAATGTCTAATCTGAATCTCCTCTGGCATAACTTGAGCCCATTCCCTCTCATCCTACCACCTGTCATATGGAAGAAGAGACTAACGCCCACCACAACTTCTTTCAGGTAGCCGCAGACAGTAATAAGGTCTCCCCTCAGCCTCCTTTCCTCTAGGCTAAACAACCACAGTTCCCTCACCCATTCCTCATGAGACTTGTTCTCCAGGCCCTTCACCAAGCTGATAAAAGAAGTGATTACTATTACAGAAGGTGGAATATTTTTTACTTAAGCTAAAGTTTCATCTAAGTAATTGGGTTTTTTTGAAGTTAGACAAAATGTCCCTCTGATAGCATGTTTTTTTTCAAACAGTGTTTTTCCAGACACTGGTTATTCTAGATGAAAGTGTCTTTTGTGAACTATGATACATGCGGAACAGACTTCTGAAATCACCTCTGTCTGCAGCTTTTCCCTTTCTAAGACAGAAAGCTGGCTCCAAAGCTCCAAATTAGCAAGAGATTTAACTAGTGTAAAGTTCAATCAGTCCTTGAAAATAACAGAATATGCCTAACATTTCTGGGAAATGTATACGTATGCATGTAAGTAGGAAATACATTCTGTCCCCAGCTCTTGTTTCGTTACACGTGATCGATGCAGATCACTCCCTCATGATGCTCAAGAGATCACTCCCTCACAATGCCCGAAAAAGGGTGCTTACTTTCTAAAACTCAAAAACGAGCCTTAGAAAGTTTACTGGCCAGCATTTTAGGTATCAAAGAGTTAAACCCCACACCAATTACCTGTCGTGTTTCTTGCACCATCTTTCCACGTATCAGGAGTGATGACCGTACCGAGTTTCTTCTCACCTGCGTAAGGAAACGTTACAAAGTGAAAAAAAAACAAACCCAAAAACTATAACTCCACTGCGTTGATGCCCCAAAAAGGCACTGCCCACGGACATGTGGACCCACAGACACACAGGCCCAGGGGCCTAGGGATGTAGGGGCCCATAGATGCAGGGCCTTAGGGACACGGGGGGCCCACAGGGACACAGCAGCCCACGGACACGGGAGGGGGGCGGGGGCACGGACATGGGAGAGAGTCAAGGAGGGGACATGGACAAAGGGGCCCTCACCCCCTACACTCACACTTCTCGCACACCATGGCCGCAGCTCCTCCTCCTCCGCCACCACCACAACAATCACCACTTCCGGTCCCGTCCCGGAAGTGACCAGCGCACGCCGGCGGCGGGGCCGCCGCGGTAAGAGGCGCACTCTCGCCTTCCCTCTATCCGGTCTTTCTCGGCGTGCGGCCGGCGCTGCCGATCGGAGCCCGCGGGGAGAGGCCGGGACAGGGTCGGGGGGGAAGGGAAAGGCCTCCCGGCCGTGGGAGGGGCTGAGGCGGCGCCGCCTGTGGGCTCCGGGCGAGGTCGTCGTCCCTCCTGCCATCCCCCCGCCACCCCGAGGGGTCCGCACGGGGCAGCGCTGCTCTGTTTGTTGTGTTGGGGTTGTTCTTCTAAACGAATGACATTTCCTCTCGCAAGTGACAGGTGGTAGGACGAGGGGGAACGGCCGTGAGCTGCCCCAGGGGTAGTTTGCTCAGGGACGGGGTTAAGGTGTACATGAGAATGATTGGACTCGTTGGTCCAAGAGGTCTTTTTCCAACCTGGTGATTCTGTGACATTAGGAAAAACTTCGTCACCGAAAGGGTTATCGGGCACTGGCCCTGCCTGGGGAGGTGGTGGAGTCACTGTCCCCGGAGGTACTGAAAACACGAGGAGATGAATTGCTTGGGGATGTGGTTCAGTAGTGGACAAGTGCAGTCAGACCCGATGATCTTAAAGGTCTTTTCTAACCTTATGCTTCTATAATTCTATGACTTTTACCCCAAAGCTGAGCTCAGAGCTCTGCCTTGCCTGTCGTGACTAAGAAAAATAATCTTCCCCTGTAGCACTCTGGCTGTGTTTCAGTAACAAAGCATGGCTTGCTCTCTTGCAGGTGGCCGGTTAACAGGGAACACGATGAGAGAAGCAGAAATAAGGAAGCTCTGTGCTGCCAACCTCCTCTGTGTTTTTTCAGTTGTTCTGACAGCGGTTGTTCCAGCTTTCTTGTGGGACGGATTCACAGTTGTGGGAACACACCTCACATGGCTGCGTATTTGTTCTGTTTCTGTTAGTGCCCTTAGTATAGTCTTGCACCTGATCCTTAAGCCAAATTTATCTCGTAAGAAAAGTTCATTTGCTCACAAGGTAAGATTTCTATTCTTAAGCTGCTACCAGACAAATTGGAGGGGAAGCAAATTCTGTCACTGAAATACTCAAATTAGAAAGGAAGAAGACAATTTTTTTTTTTGGTGAATTCTTGTTTGCTGTGAATGAGCTGAGTTTAGCACCTTCTGAAGTAAGTTCACCAATATTTTTGTGATCTTAAACTTTCTTTACCTGCAAATAACCTGTGTATGTGGGTGATTCTGTGCCTTTCCTTTTTGTTGTCAATATATTGTTGTTTCTAGCCCTGGCCATTGATATAACAATTTGCATGGTGGCAAAAATCCGCAAAATTGAATGGGCACAGAATTCACGTCATAGTCCAGGCCTGATGTTCAACGTTAAAACACTTTTTTCGTGTGTAGTCATGAGTTTCAGATAACTTTAAAGGAAGAGAAATATTTTCTAGAATCAGAGACATGAAAGAGACTTGTTCATTGCCATTTAAACAAAGGCAGTTAATTTCAAAAAATGATGTGGAAGAATATTGAAATGGGTACATTTATTTGTATGGTATACAGAAGAATCTAAATAAGGCAGAAAATTTTGATGTTACAGTTTGTAATGTAAGCATTAAAGGTGAGAATCCCAGTGAAATAGGTTTGAACAAAGCAAATTTGGAGCAGCACACACTTTTTGGGAGCAGAGGAATGCAATAGCATTTTAAAGTCAGGTGGATAGTGTGGCACTCCCAGCTTGCTGAGTCAGAAGGATTTAGTGCTCTGATGTGGTGATTCAAAATTGTTATGGGAAATAAGTATTTTAACCGCCTATGATTTAAAAATGAAGCAGGCTTCATGTTCTAGGTAAGACTTCATCCCAGCCTAGCATAAGAAATGAAGATCAAAAAAAACACTCAAATGGAACCGTGGTTTTCTGTTGGTGACCTCATCAGAATAGACCTAACCAGAACTATTCATTGACTGGCCGTGCCTCTATACAATATAGTGAGCATCAAGAAACTGTTGTTTAAATTCATAACAGATGATACATATTTTGCAGATTTATAGAAAGTCATGGACATTTCTCAAAAGGATTTAGAATTTAAGATGCATTGGTTTTCATTGAATGAAATATCAAGTATTACAGTTGATTCTGAATGTCCCTCTTATTTTCCTATTGCATATTGTCTTGCTTTTAACGTAATACTGAGATGTACAATAGAAATGTAGAAATACCCAATAAAATTATGTCTGTTTTATCTTGTCATTTCTAGTTATATGTTTGTATGCTTGCCTTAGGGTGCATGAAAAAGAAGTATTGATAATTTTTAATTATTTAAAGTTTTATACATAGGAAAACTGTTTTGAAGTATACTGTGTTGTTATCATACTGTGTTGTAGTTGAAGACAGGTAGAGTGCGATACTATTGATAAGATATAGACGATGTGTGTTATTTATGTTCTCTTTTAATTTGAAACATTTTTCTGATATTTTATTGCTTTTTTTTAGATATCCAGATTTCTAAAATGCTGTATATACTTTTTCATGTCTTGCGTACTATTTCATGTGATTATTGTTCTTTATGGAGCACCTCTCATAGAGTAAGTTAGAGACCCTGTCTTTCTCTAAACATTTTAAGGGGCAGTTCTCCTTGCAGATATTGGTATAGGTGCTTGTGTATTTTCTGGTACATTGGAAGTTAAAGGATAAGCTCCTGGCTGGGGAAGGAAGGGTAGCAGTTTTGGGTTTGGTTTGGTTTTGGGATTTTTTTGGGGGGGGTGAGGGGGTAGGGGTGTGTTTTCTTTCGGGGTTTAGTTTAGTTCAACTTTTTTTTAGATATTGGGTCTTAAAAGTTGTGTGTATTTTTAGGTGTGTTGATCAAAATAGTTATGAACAGCTCCTTTTTCTTTAAATATGTTAAACATAAAAGTACTAATATTTTTCCAAGTTTCATTTAGTCATTTTCCTTGTAAAATTTAAGATGTGCCTCTTGCATATCTTTTGTCCTCTTGGTATTAGTGTTTTAGGAATGACTAAAAAAGGGAAAGAAAAAAAAAAAAACAAAAACCAGAGGGATGAAGCAGCCTGATTTCTGAGAGAGATTCTAAGTTACTAACAATTGCATCGTCTGGTTTAGTATTCATGGTTGTTTCCACAACATCAAACTAGAAAAATAAATGGAATAATGAATAAATATCCAGCCTTACTTCAATTCAGATGCGGTGTTCTTTGTGAGGTACTCTCGTGTTTTCTTTAAAATGTTGCAGGCATCAGACATTTAAAATAATTACTGAATTTCAGTCGTCATTGAGATAACACAAATACCAGAATTCTTTCCATCTTTCTTTGCTGTTCTGCAGGTTAAGAGGAATAATACTTTATTCTACTACGTGAGATTTAAGAAAGTATGCATGCTTTCACAAGTTGACTTAGAATGAGTTTATTTTACCCCTGAATCTTGAAACTCTTAGAAAATTAGTAACCACTTTGCTTAACTGTAACATTCCTTCTTTGTAGGTCAGTGATTGAGACATTTTTGTTTGCAGTTCTCTTGTCTACCTTTACTACTTTACAATGCTTGTGTATGCTGGGACCAAATTTACAAGCATGGATCCGGGTCTTTAGTAAAAATGGGTAAGTTCTAATCTGAAGTTTCTGGTTTTATCTGGAGTAGAAATATGCAGAATTGATGTAAACAATATGTTGTGGAACTTTCTGTAAGGAAAGTAAAACTTCCTGATTTCTGGGCATATGCTTTTCTGAACAAAAATGTTATTCTCTATTTTGAAAACATTTATTTGGAAAACTTTTTTTTATTTTTTATGTCCAGACACTAAATCGCACTTTGTATGTGTTTAAAGGAATTAGTTTTAAACACACATTTGACTGGTGTAGAACGATTGTGCAATCCAGTATGATGGTTGTCAGATAAAGTAGAGATCTGAGGCTGAGCTGTATAGGGAGATCCTTGCACATAACCCAATAGTAGCTTTGTAAATACAGCATTTAAAGTAGGAATAACCAGCCAAAACAAACACTATTTTAACAGTATTTTTAACTTGAACATACTGGTGAAAATGATATGTAATTTACTGTGGTCTTAAGTAATTTTTACCCATGCTCATTTTCAAGTTTCAAAGAAAGCTGTTTTCAGTTTCTAGAGTTTTCAAGCACTGATTTTTATTTTATTTTCAAGAGGAAGTTTAAGCTAAAATGACCCTTTTAAACTGATTTTCACCTTGGTGACAGCCATGACATCAGCATGCATCAAGGATAGTGCATTTTTCTGACATATCCTCTCTCTTCTGACTTTTTTTCACTCAGTAAATAACAGGATTGTTGAAAGGTTGGGATGCTGAAACATATAGAAGCCCCACATGTGCTTGAGATTTAATAATAAGATGTTAGTAATCATTTCCTTTTAATGGTTTATAAGGGTGAGGTCTCATCTTGAAAGTGACAAGTTCTATAGTGCTGTTGAGCTGTGTTTTTTCGTTCAAACTTCTGTAGAGGGGGACAAAAGTTGACTTTTTATAGTAGTTCCAGGTATTGACTTTTGGTCTCAGTTCTCAGCTTACTGAATCTTGAATCCTTATTCAAGTCAATTATGCTTGCCTTTTTATTTTCAGTGGAAGGCTTGAATAGACTTTAATAAAAGCATGGAGTTGTTTAGCCAAAACAAATAATTGCTTATTCACTTAGTCATGTTTGGAGGCTTTGCAACTGGAAATAAGAGTTGAATTGAAGTAACAGATGTTTGACCACAGTCTGTCTTTGTACTAGGTTAGATTTTGAATGCCTGTCAATGTCTGTTTTTCCTAATCTACATTTTAATGTTATTTCAGCACAATTACTGCATAGGAAATAGTTTTCTTGTTTAGACATTTTTGCTGTGGCAACTTTCTACACACTTCATAGTAGTGAGTCATGTGATGTTATGTGAATAAAATGTCTGTTTAATTATGATGTTTACTTAGACAAGTCTTTGTATGAAAATCGATTCTAAAGAAATATTGGAGCAAACTGCTTTTTAAAAAATAATCCTGTGGGGTTTTTCATTTGACCTCATGAATGAGTTGGAACTTTTTGCGCTTAGGCTTGAGCTTAGTGTAGACATGATGTGTTAAATGTTCTCTCTGACTTAACCATGTGGAATGAGGCGGGACTGGTTGAAGGAGGAAAAGGATGGTTAGGTGAGATCAACACAGCTGTTTGCCTTGAAAGAAAGAATTTGGCAACATGAATTGCAGTGGAACAGCAAGCTGGAAAGTCTCATTAAGCATATAGCTTAGAATGGTAAAAGAATGTATTTTAAAAGTACCTGAATACAATTAGGGCTTAAGTAACCCCTGGCTTTTTGTTTGTTTGTTGTTTGTGGGGTTTTTTGTTACCTTTATTTTTGTGCTATTGTCTTTTCAGAAAGATAGAGAAAGACATAAAAGAAGAAGAAAGTTTATCTTGATATGCCAAGTGTAAATAAATAACAGATATTAATTAGCTATCTATTACTCTGGATAGCTTTCTGCTTTGTTTTAGGTGTTCTAGTGTGAAAATACTGTTGTGTGTAATATTTTGTGTAGGACTATTCATGAAGTTACTTTCAAGTAACTTGTGTGTAATCTAGTGCATTGTAATAGCTGTGGTACAAGTGCATCAGTCTGACCTAAATATTTTGCAGACAATAATGCAAAGTGCTTTTTTTTTTCTGTGAAGATGCTTAGCTTTCTCCATTTCTACTTGCAGCATTTGCAAGTGCAGTCACTACTAGTAAAATCACTTCTAATAACATTACTACAAGATCAGTTGTTAAGTGCCTGTGCCTTTAGGAGGTGGATTATACGTGCTCTCTGATGATAACATGTAATCTATGACACCACAGGTTTATTATTTGTAGTATAAAATTTGGACTCTTGGAGAAGTGAAGAGGGAGATGATGTTCAGCATATTTTTTTTGCATGCATGAAAAAATTGCCTGAAACACAGTTGTAGCTTAGATAGAAAGTTGCACATGCTCCATGTTTTCAAACTGAGTTCACTTTTGAATTGAAAGTTTCAATTTGGTGGATGAAGTAGATTTTGGTTTTTAAATTAAGAAATGTGAACAATTTGTTCTTACTTGCATATATCTAGTTTATGTACACATGGAATGTGTGAAAAAACACGTTTTTCTACATCATAAAAACTTCAGTTCTAAGTAGGCTTTAAATAGGGCTCTTTTCATTAATTCTGCATTTGAGAAGATGTGGGACCATGTCTGCTGTCTCTGGACTTCATATTCTGACATATAGTATTGTGACCAGTGTAATGACAGTGTTCATATGCTATCAAGTGTTGTTGTAAGCAGATAGAGGGAAATAAAAGCTACAGAAATGGTTATCAGCAGTAATGAGAGCAGGTGACTTTTCTTTAAATGTCTTCAGTAATGCTGGCTGAAATAGTCTCCTGAATAAAAGCCTTTAAGAAATTGGCTTTCAATTGCTGATTTTTATTGCTCCTTTTGGAGGCTGTTTATTTCAAATCACTTGTCTGAGTAGTTTTGTTGAAATTTCTGATATAATAGCAATTATAAGATGTCACCTGGGTAGGAATTAGATTTTTTTTTTTTTTTGAGCTTGCAAAAGACTAGTATGGTATAAACTCATAACTTTAGGGCTCTTTCCTGTTGTCAGTTCACCTATTTTTTCACTTGTTTGTAAACTGCATACTTTTACAGACTTGGTAATGTCTTTCTTAAAGGCAGGCATTACCAAATACTAAGTGCTACCTAGTATTTCAGTCCTGCTGCGGCTCAGGATTCCAGATCTTCACTATTCTTTTATGTTAGCTAACCTCTCAATTCAAACATTATTTAAAACAGTACTTAATATATTGTATTGTATTATTTAAAGGCTTTAAAATACCTTTGTGCTACTAGTCATCATTTATTATCCTAAATATTGCTAGTTTTGCCTGCAGAACCATCTTAGTTCTCGTTTATTCATAGTTAAAGAAACATATAAAACTCAGAAGTTTATAAATGTTGCTGCAGCAGTTAGCTTCATGCAAATGATGGGTTTATGTGATGGGTTAATGGAATAAAGAATGTCAGCAAAAAAAAAAAACCCTGATGGGTGACATTCTACGAAGAAAACCAAGGCATTGTTCCTTTGGGATAATGTTGGAGGACAAGTCAGGTCAGATTTGAGTAGCCAGTGTCCATGCTGTGGAGTGGTTGAATTAGCTCAAATGGTTGTTAAAGTGCCAATGATTGTTCTTCGCTTGGGCACTGCGCTTTGCTAATTTTGTTGTTTTGCTTTTGAACTCAGTCTGATATCTCCATATGGTGCAGCAGTATATGTGTAGATTTAGTAGGTAAGAGGTCTTGTGGAATATAACCGGACCTCAATCAGTCCTTGGTATATTCTGCTGTCTCTTTCACTGCGTTAAGACTCCAGCTCATTGCTCAGTTATTCAGCTTCTGAAAATAATTTATAAGAGTTCTCTGTGTTGACTCCTAAAAAGTTGTTTTAAATCAGCACCTTGCCCTTTAAAAAAAAATCTCAAGCTGGTGGGATTATGAATTGAAATGCAGTGTTGTAAATTAAAGGGATGAGGTTATTGTACAAGAACCAGTTCTCAAGTTGCACCCTAAATATTATAATCAGAATAACCTTTATTTTGCAAACAATGAAGAATGTTTGCATTTCACTTGTGAACTGTTTAGTCAATAGCAAATGTAGCTGCGAGTTAGGTGTTGTCGGAAAGTTTAAAGTCCTCAAAGTGTAGGGTTAAAGCTTTCATGTCATGTATCCTGAACTGCACGTGTTCAGAGTTTACTATCCATCTAGATTGTAGCCATAAAAATGCACATCTTTTTACTTCTGTTTGCTAAACTTAGGTTTGTATTCATAATCTGAGATGTAGCAAACTGAAGATTCTGATCTCTTACCTTACTGATTTGGAGCAGGGATTTTAACCTGGTTCTTCTGTCTCAGAACAGTGCTCTACTGTGTTCTGAACTTCATCTGTTCTTATTTGTTAAATGGTACCAAATACTCAAATGTTCATGACTTGAATGTGGTAGATCGATTGATGGTGGACACTAAGTGCTTTTCTATTGAACAGAAACCTGAGTTTTCCAAAACTTTTGAAGTCAGTAGTAGTAGAAGGCTATAAACTGATAACTGGAGTCATTAACGTCCCTTAGGATATGATATGGTATGGTATGTACTATGATTGGCAATCCAGGAGTTCTTTAGCATGCAATAAATTGATCCTGCAGCTATTGTTCATGAACTTGTATGCAGTGTTGCTGAAGGGGTGCAACATGCGGGTAACACTGATTTGCAGTGTTATATTCCAAAGCACATTTCTCATAGTGGACTTATAGTTTAAATTTCAGTTTGTTGTAGTCATCAAATAATAACAACACGTCTACACCACAGAGTAATTTGTGACTGTGCTTTCCTATACAATCCGATGCTACCCTTTCAAGTCTGCTTCTCCCTGCAATGTGCACAGTATTTTCATTTGCTCAGTCAAGCAGTGTTTCAAGTTCAATAGGAGTATTTCCAGGTAAAATAAATTAGCTTTTGCAATAAGCGTCTCAGTGGGGAAAAAAAAGTTCCTGAATATATGGTAGAGAAAGATTGTGATTGTAACTAAAAGACGTAACTTACATTTTATGTATAGTTAGTATCTTTGGGGAGAAAACTGCATGCTATTTATCAAATCAGATCCAACATTCTGACATGGTAGCCTCTGTTGCTGTTGAAATCTTGTAACATACTGTTTTTACAGAGCGATGTCCATCTGGGAAAGCAGTCTACAGATTACAACCATGTGCAGTATACTTGGAGCTTGGTTTGGAGCATTTCCTATTCCTCTTGACTGGGATCGGCCTTGGCAGGTTAGTGTGTACACCTTTATCATAGATATAAAAATAGTACTTTCCTGGGTATGCATGCTACACAAAATTGCTCTGAAATGGTACAGGTATACTGGACCCTCTCATGAGCTGTTCATAGAGGGTTATGCCAAACTAGTATGTCAGTGGAAGCATCTGTGCTTACAGTGTAAGGATGTGAAATGCAAAATTTTTACCTGCTTTATTAATAGGTTCTTTCTTAATAAATGTAAGAGTGCCTCTTGTATGCAAATTTTATCATGAAATAGAGGTGTAAGTATCTTGATAAGAAGAAGCAAGACAATTGGGAGGAGAAATGCGAAAGGAAGATGGCTCCAAGTTTGTCTGCCTTTGGTCTGGTAGCTTTTAATGTTTATGAGCAGGGAAGGAAAGATGCTTTCCTAGTGTTTTAGTTGCCCACTATCTTCCATAAAAGCACTTAACAGAATGCATATTTAAGTGGATTTGGATTGACTTATGGAAATAGTGTGGACAAAGCACAGTACTAAAAACTTACCTTCTGATTTCAAAGGGAGGCAGTCATTAGCTTTTTAGTTGCACAATAAAAAATGTGACACTGGCATTGCATATTCTGGCTTTATAAATTCAAGTGTCTGTGCTATTTTCTTAATATTTTTATTGGCATGAAGAAATTATTCCATTAAACATAATTGAAGTCTGCAATTGCCATGAAAAGATGACACTAGTAACACTTTTTCCTACATGTCATCAGAGGATATTTTTATTCCTCAGGTTGCCACACTCACACTGTTAGTGTTAGGTATAGAACCTAATCCAGCTGGAATGCTTGTGCTAACACCTACAGATTTAAGTCCCAAGCATGGTCTGAACAAAGTTACATAGATCGTAATGTAGGCTTAGAAGTAGTCACAGCCCGGTTAAAACCAAATTATTTCTAGGCATCTGCATGAAAAATGCATTAAGCTGTCATACTTTTGACATCAGCTGTTTCTCTGCTTTGAGGCTAGCGTGAGAGCTTGAGGTTTACAAATTTGGGTTTACCCTTCTCGGATCCAAAAAATGGACTCAAACAGAATAGCTTAGTCTTTGGCCTCAAGACTAGCTTTTCAGATAAGGACTGGTTTTATTAATGATTGTTTTCCTTTAGACTTTAGGTTCTAATTTTTATTTTTTTTTTAAATCTGTAGTGGAAATTATTTTGCTCTAGAACAGAAAATGTGGTTTAAACATTATAGTATGCACAACACTGAAGTGGTATTCTCATTTGAGAGAGCAGTGTTAAGACCTTCAAGTCACCCTGTTGAAAAAATCAGTTCTGTTTTTTCTGTTGGTTATGGTTAGCATTTGTGGTCTAATAATGTGTTATGGAAACATAGCTAAATTTGTACTTTCAGCTTCAGACAATTCAGACAAAGGAGTGTTGTAGACAAGGTGAAATTGGTACTGCAAGAATGAGATGAGTCAAAAATGGTTAATGATGTAATAAAGCAAACCAGGAGGTTGCTGCTGCTGCCCTTAAGCTCTATCTGTAGCCCTGAAATATCAAAAGTTGGCAAAAACATTTGATGTCCAGCAGGTGCAGACATGCAAATGAGTTTGGAATGAAAAAGTCTATTGTTACTTGCTTAGCTCTGTTAAAACAATCTAATATAACCTGAGGTTCATACAAGAAGTTAAGCACTGTTTCTTGAATTTGATCAGGATTTAGCACTTTATCGAATCTAGTGTTGACTTTTTCAACTGTAGGCAATTTCAGTCTATTGTTAGATTTACTGTAGTCTAGTGGAGTATGTAAAGCCACTTCTGTGAAGTAATTTTTGTTTCTGCTCATGGCTTCAAATAAAAATTGCCTGTAATCACTTACCTGAAGCCAACAAGGTTGAAATAAAGAAAGAGAGAGTACTGAGGATGCTGGAATTCCAGTAGAGTACTGAGTAAAGCTGCCTGCACTTTTCTGTTAGGCACTTGTCTGAATTGCCAACACTGATATATATGGAAGTTCTGAGTCACTTTTTTGCTGCTTTCTAGCCTTAAAAGGAAAAGCAATTGAAGGCAACATTAGGTTCATGTATGCTAATCTATTTCTCAGTCCTTACCTGTCTGTATTGGGATGAGCATCTTTCCCTGCAATTTTATTAGAAGAACCGAAAACTTGTATGGTAGTCATCCCTTGCATCGTGGCTGAGATACATTACTAGAAGCTAGGAAGTTTGTAGTACCATTACCTGTATCTTACCTCATAGAAAATCAGATGTCAGTATGGCTTGTATATCTTTCACTGCTATTTTTTACTTCCAAGTACTTCAAACTTCTGTGGAGTAAACTTCATATGAAATTCATCATCAAGAGTTCCAGTTCATGTATTAATGGCTAAAACCAAAATGCTACTTCATCCTGAGCTATTTATAAACCAAAGAAAACATATTGGTTCTTTACTCACACCTCTTGTGACATGCAACAAAAACTGAGATAAATACAGATGATTCAGAAAATCTTCACTTTATTTTCCATGTTTATGCTTGAAAAATATAGCATACAGGTGATATTCAGATTAGTATCCTTGTCTACATTTAAAAATAATAGTGTAAAAAGCATTTTTTTAGCATACAACTTTTATACTAAGCAAGTGTTACTTAATAGGAAAAGAATATTGTTTTGGAAAGATATAATATAAAGAACAAAATAATTATCTGAATAATTTTTCAAAATGGAAATGAAGATTATATAAAGCATTTCTGTTAGAAGTATAAAATATATTGCTGAAAGTCAGGTGGTATCCTGATGACTTGTTGTTTCTCATTATTATTGTTCTCAAAATAACTTTTTAACATAATTTGGCCATGCCTGTTGCCCTCCTCTGCTAGTTATCAGAAAAAAAATAGTTTGTAACTGCAAAACAGTTGGTCAGAGAGGCTGCTCTATGGTTGTTCCTGGTTATATGTCTGCAGTCCCTATATTAGTTGCATTTCTGTACTAAAAAAACCCAAACAAAACCAATAAAACCCCCTAAACTGAACGACAACACAACACCAAAAAAACCCAGGATAAAATAATGCCCTCAGACTTTTCAAGACTTACTTTGCAAGACATATCTTGGTTTATTACAAGTGTCTGACTGGTAGATGATTTTTGCCAATGTTTTTTTTTGAGACGCTATCTAATTCTTAAATGGTTTTTGAAATAATTTGCCACACTTAATTATTATCACTTAAATAAGGCTATTCTAGATGATTTTCAAAAGGTTTAGAGAGTTGTACATACACCCTTAGTTGTCTCTCGCCCTCTGATATGCAGTAGGTATGTGAGGGTTCAACTTATTTAGGACAGTTACAGTAAAAAAGTAGAAAATAACTTCCTTTGTTATAGTTGCTCAGCTTTTTTCAGATCGCTTCTTTCAAGTTGATGGTGTACTTTTAATAAACAAATGTGATCTGGATCCTGGCTTTGCTTGTCATCTGAGAAGTGGCACCATAAAACACAGCACCACTGGCATAGAATGGGATCATTTAGGTGTTAATAGACACGTTGTGACACATGCTTTCTCTGCTCAGCCTGGGGTCATCTGGTTGCAGAACAAGAGGGTATAATTAAAAACCAAAACTTTATCAGCATATCATCCAGAAGTTCCTGGGTTTATTCCCCGTTTTGTTAACAGACTTTTAAAACGTGTTCCTGTGTTTACTGGGTGCAGGCCCACTCATCCCTTGTTTTGTAGCATAATTTTGATCTGTAGTATGTGTTACTAAGCACAAAAAGTGACTTTGAAACAACATTATGCCTACAGTGTTTTCTTATTAGGTAAAAGTGAAATTGATGTATTCCCACTTCATACTGAATACCACAAACATAATGGGTAGTGCTGATATAGCCCAAATGAGTTAACTGACTAAATTACATGGCAGTCAATATGACTGCAAGTATTAGCCTAGGTACCTCTCAGACATTTGTAACCCAAAAAATAACGTGAAGAATCTTGGACACAATTCTTTGTGGTTCAAGTAAGCTGAAATAGGACTATAAACTTTCACACTACTTTGTTATTCTTAACACAACTCAGAGTTTCCTTCTGGTATTTGCTTTTGGATCTACTACCTTCTGTGAAATCTTTGTTGTTTAAAAAAAAAAAAGCTGCTTTATGGGAGTAGAAGGGATAATATCCAGTGTTTGAGGTTTTTTAAACAGAGGTAGAAACTTGTTCCACTCTAGTGTGGTTATCATTGTTTATTTAATGATGTGTTTTCTTAATGTAAACCTTAATGGTGAGATCAAAGGCAGTTATGCTTCTATAACTTGAGAACACAAATCCACAAATGCGACTTCTAGTTACAAATGCCACCAGCCTGAAAAAAACCTCACACTTTCTTCTCAGCATGTGCTTGTCAACACACACATTCTGTACAGTGTGATAAGACACTTTTAGATAACATGTGCATGCAACCAAATTAGATTAAAGGCATGTACTGAAATTTTTAAGACAGTACAGACTAAACAATCAGGAATTTAAGGCATGTTAGAAACAGGGAGGGAAAGTAATTGTGCTCATTTATTCAGTTTTAAAATGAAACAAATTATTACACAGCTTTCTAATTGACAGTCAAATGGGTTTTTTTAAACAGTAAGCATACAAAACCATCATCTTTTGGAGTATGAGAAAAGCACTCATCTAAAGAAGGGGACCACTTTACTAAAAAAAAAAAAAAAAGTAAGAAAAGTAAGTATAGTAGATTGCCATACTGTTTTTTGCATTTATAGAATTCCAGCAGTCACCTGGTTACTTTACAGTATCTTTTAAAAGTTTATTAGGGTGTTTCTGCTCTGGCCTATGAGAATCTGGCCTTTATGTCCTTATCAATGTCTATGCAATTCCTATTGCATGGGATGCATATTACAATCTTGTAATAGATGAAGGAACTGTCATGCAGTGAGAATTCTGGTTTAACTAACTACATGCATAGTACGGCAGAGCTAGATACCTTGCCGGCATCCCGCAACATGCTCTGCTTTCCATGCAATATGCTAAGCATTCTCACATCAGTTCATAGGTGTTCTAAAAAGCGCTGAGGAAACTAGCTCATTTGTTCTGGAAAGATGGTAATTCCTATTTTGAGTCTTTATTCTTAAAATGAGTTCTAATATATGCTGGAAACCTTGCAGCTCTGCAGTGTCTATTTAGCTAGCCTAAAGAAATTTCTATAAAGTCATATCACTGCTGTCAGATGAAAAGAAAAGGCAAAAAGAAAATTTAAACAAACGACAGAAGTAAGGATTATTTTGCACTAACCACTGGTTCATGTTTTGTCCCTTAAAATGGAATTTTTGTGCTTTTTAAGCATGGGGTGGAGATTTGGTTTTGCCAAGCTGCTGTTCACATTCCTAGTAATCATATACAGGTTGCTGAAATTGCCTTTTTTGGATGCAGTTGATACACAAACTGACTTTTCTTGTATTAGGTTGTAAGGATGGTAGCTGATGCTTCCCAGCTCTAGGACAGACAAGGCATTTCATGACAGATTCCTGAAGAATGTTCTGTCCTGTCTCTTGTGGTCCCTCACCCTTTTCAGGTCAACCTTCTGCCCGTCAAAACAGCACAGTTAGGCGATGTTGCCTAACATCTTATTCCCCTGGTGCTGACCCAGCCTAGACGTGACATCAGTACTAGGGTAGGATATGTCAACTTCCTCAGTGTGAAAGGGAACATAAAGTAGGAGAGACTGACCTGAATAGTTCTCAGAGGATGAGGGGAGTTTATTACAAGTTGAATACTTTAAACAAGTGGAATGGAATCCATTAGAACAGCCAGATGGATATTAGCTGCTTAGATTTTTAGCATTTGACGCAGCTCATATCAAGTCATGGAAGATAAACCAAGTTTAAGAGATAATATGAAAGGGAGGGCAAAAGCAGACCGATCAAGCAAATCAAATTCACTTGAAAAGGTCCATTGTAAAGTGACTGGATCTCAGAAAAATTAAGTCAGCAGTTAATGCAAAATAAAGTAACTCACTTCCATAGACAGGCAAAAAGCACGTGTGAAGATTGTTATTTTAGTGCAGCTGATGTGCCTAAGAGCCCCATCATAATCTGTCTTTGCTGCTTTAGACATACCCATGGGCACATCTGGCTATATGTAGCCTAAAGGCCATCAGTCAAGAATAAAGGTGCAGAACTGGTATCATTACCTGTTTGTTAGGTTATTTTTGCTCTGCCTTGAGGGTTAGAGAAAATAGCATAAGCACAGTAATGCTCTCAAGTCCAGGCTTTTAACTCCTGTGCTTAAGGAGTTTTGAAAAGGCCAATCAAACTGCCTTCAGAACTTCTTTGGGCCATCTGACCAGCATAATAAGAATGGGTACCTGGCTTAGTACCTGCTTTGTACCAGTAGAAGGGATGAGGTGATGTTTCCTTTCTGTCTCATTCATAGACAGTAAGATCGAGTGGTTTATGGTTTCTTCCCTTTTCCCTCTGTCATTGCCACCTGCTATTGGTGAGGGTTGGATTTCAGAAGTCAGAGACTCATGTTAAATAAGACAGCCTGAAACTTTCATAAGATAACACTGATTTTTAAAAAGCAAAGCAAAAATTGAATCTTTTGGAAGACAGACAGAGGCATAATTAACATTAAAA
This sequence comes from Clamator glandarius, assembly GCA_033459285.1. Classification (NCBI taxonomy): domain Eukaryota; kingdom Metazoa; phylum Chordata; class Aves; order Cuculiformes; family Cuculidae; genus Clamator; species Clamator glandarius. The sequence continues at coordinate 300,924 of JAUNZM010000614.1, read as the reverse complement.
GTTAAATAACTATCAAACAAACATGTTGCAAGTTGCAGTTCGCTCAGGTAAAAGAAGCTACAGCAGTCATCAAATATCCTTTTAATTGTACTGACAATTGCCCACTATACACAAAATACCAAAAGATGCGTGGTCAATGGGTCATCATATTGACTTTCTAGTTAAGGGACGATGAAAAATTCAGAATTCAATATCTACCTATACTTCTGAAAAGCAAGTAGGCAGCTACAGGTTCACCTAATGTGGGTAAAATTTATTGAAGGATGGTTGATCACTCAGGGAATTTGATGTAAAAAGACTACTGAGCTATGAAGCCTCTGTCCATAGTTGTGTGGATATCAGGGTGGTATTTGACTTCATCAGTGGATAAGAAAGTATGACTTCTCTTCCAACTGAATGTTACTGAGTGAGCATCTGGGGTTGCAGGGACTTTTTTATTATTTCATCCTTTAGATGTATAATATCTAAAATGCTAGAAATAATTACATTTTATTTAAAAGTTGAAAAGATCCACCTGAAGCATAAGTTTAGCCAAGGCCACAAACTCATACGAGTTTTAAATACATGTAGTATCTTTCCATGCCAAAGCATCTCAAGGCTTTTTATAGATCTACAATACTGTTGTGAAATGAATGAAAACAAGCAAGTCTTTGGTTTGAGAGGCAATGGCCAAAATATTCAGCAACAAAAGCAGCAGAGACAGAATGTCTGGAAATGGAAAAATGAAATAAGGTCAGTAAAGAGTACCTAAGGCACCTTGTTTATAGTCATCTTTGCTACACTCCTTAAGACCTCCAAATAATATATGTAACTGCAAATGCTGAGGAATGTGAACATGAAACAGCAAAGGACAAAATGCATTATTTTTCATTAAAATTTCCGTGATCAAAGGATGCGAATAAATACAATTTTCTAATTTATAATGAAGTAAAGAGAAGAATCGGAGCTATGAAAATGATTGAAAGGAGGAACCAATGCCAGTAAGTTCATTTGATCTTCATGAATCACAAATCAAAATGAAGTAGAAAAGAAGGCTGGAGACAGAGATGTAGATATTTTCTTTAATGTCTAGTGCATTTCTCAGTCTCAAGTACTATAGAAAGTGGAAATAGCCACCTCAATTTAAAATCAGAAAAAAGTAGGAGAGTGCTGTTTGTACTTGCTTTAGGAACATGCACTGGACGTCATGAAGTGCAAAATTGTCCTTGCAAAAATATGCAAAGGAGAATTTTGAAGAGGGATAGGAATTCAGTTTATTCTACAATAAATATCTTTCTTTCACCAACTTAGTTGAGATTTTTGTCAAATGCAGCGTGTAATTGACTGGTAATTATAAGCTACATCCAAGGACAGAATGGTTAAGTTTTGTTTTAGCCATTCCATCCTGCAAATCAATACCAATTTGGGGGGGGCGGGGAAGAAGGAGAATCCCATTACTTCTTTGCATTCGTACTAGATGGTTTGTGAATCAGCTGTGTTGAGTCAGTTCCCTGTTCTTATCCTACAAAACAGAGCTTATAATTAAAGTGCTCTTTAACATAACTGGCTTACTATTCCTTTGCTGAACTGGGTGTGAGAGGTTCAGTCAGTTTCCAAATTTATGTTCCCTTTCTACTGCTAGCCAAAGGGAAACTCATCTCTCTGCCTTCTTCACAAGACAGAAAGAAAGAAAACCCTCTCTGCATCTCAGTCTCTGGCCCTATTTGAATATTAGTTCATTTATACACACCTCTAAAAGTTTCAGAATGCCATGAGAGACTGGATGGAGAAATTGCCAAGGTAGGTTTCCAGCTGTGTGCAGCAGAACAGGCAGTCAGGTTAGCTGAACACTTCAGGGATATAAACACTTGTTTTCTCACATAGTTTTGGGAATATCAAACTAAAATCTGCAATAGCCTGAAGCCTTGTTACTTTTTAATGCATACTGATTAAAAACTGTACAACAGCATTTAGTGTTCATGAAGATGATTGTTACAGTTTTGGCATTTTTAGGAAAGCAAGTCAAGCTTTAAAGTAATAAGACTGTACTGTCTTACCTAGATTATACTGAGAATTGTGCTCACAAAGTACAAAAAAACAACAAACATCTTCCTCATTGTCTGCTTTTACCTTGTATTCTCCCCTCAGGTATGGCCTGTTTCCTGTTCCCTTGGAGCTACCTTTGGCTATATGGCTGGTCTGATTATTGCACCTCTGTGGATACACTGGAACCGGAAGCAGCTTACTTACAAAAGCAGATAACTGGAGCAAAAAGAGACAAGGTATTTCTTTGTGCAGATTCCATACAGACTGTGCAAAACCTGTTATTGGTTTTTTTTATAGATATATATATATGTGTATGTGTATACTCAAAGCAGAAGACTATCCAAGTTCATTTAGAGTATTTCAGGCAAAGCATCTCCACTCAATAAAATCAAAAAGATGCCATTTCAGCATGGTGCAGTTTTTGCTTCCTCTAGACTTTGTAACCCTGAGAGATTGTACCTTCCAGTCTGAATAAAGTGTTTGTAACAGATGGGGTGGCTTCTTATTACAAGTTCATTGAGCTGGATTTTATTCCTCTGGATTTCACTGGTAGTAGAAGGCAGAATCATAGTTGTAGCTTTCAAACCTGTAACAAGTTTGCTGTGTCCTTAATGCACTGTATTTAAATTCAGTAGAATTTCACAGTAAGCCTGGCCGTTGTCAAATGTATCTCACGTGATCAAACAGCAGTTTATGCATCTTGAGCCTATTCTCTTCTTCACTGTGTGTTTCTTTGGAGTTAGAATGGCTAGAATAGCTTCATCAAAAACAGTCTTCAGTCCTTTCTGTGTTAAAGCCGAACACTCCACATAGCAGTAGGCTCCTATCTGTCAAGAAAATAAGGTAATTCAATAACAATATTTCAGCTGTTCAGTTCTATCTGTGCACTGTTTCCTACGCTTTTTTTTTTTTTTTTCTATGGTGACATCACAATGCTTGGGTGTGATCTAGAAAAGTTATCTGCACATGCATCCCCCTGCAGGAGAAAGGAAGATTTGTCTTTTGGCCAAGGATCTCGAATGTATTTAAGCTAGTTTGGTTTATAAAGGAGGCATATTAAATAAGCTGTTTGGATTGGCAGTGTGGTCCTAAGGTACTTTTGATAATTAAGCAGCAAAAAGGAATTTCAGAATTACACAGACCATTTATCTTCCAAATATAAGACTCCATACATAAGTGTCCTGATAAACATAATCCATGCAGGGTGTTAAAATGGTAGTATAGCATTCTCAAATGATTTCTTAAAGATGCTTCCGACATTTAGCTTGAGCAGGAGAGGTACCTTCCAACCTCAACCACTCTGTGATTTTAATTCTGTGATCAATGGTTATATAATGTTTATGGGCATCTACACGGAAAGTTAGAACAATTACTGATAGGGAAGTGCTATTACACAGGTCTACTTGTTAGCTGTAAGTAAATATAGTTAATTGGTAACCAGTCATAAGGTTTCAGATATTGACTGGTAAAACATATGGGCAAAATTGTAAAGGAAGAAAATGTCAACTAGAAGTAGCAGTTTTTGCTTCTTTGCTTCTTGATTGCATTTAGGAGTATCCAGTTTACCTCTTTTGCTAACTTCTGTCCTTGCTCCACGGATATGGGCTTCTCTTTCATATCGTTCAGTCTTGCAAGAGTTTTTGGGTCATCACGAAGATCAATCTAGCAAGAAAGAATGTACTCATGTTGGAATATTTTTTCTAAACAAATTCAGCAGGCTATGTGATACACTATTTAAAGCAGAGTTATTTGTCTCATGGAGTATTACATGTATAAAAACTGAGTCACGTAATGATTCAGATTGTGGACCCTTCCATATCCAAAACCCCTGGAAATTCAAGCTGTGAATCTTTAATCTGGAAGGAAAAAATGTTTAATCTATAATTCAGCTCTTCAATTAGACATGATCATTTCTGAATACCAGAATGTAAATCCAGCAGTGGCAGAAAGATTAATCCAAACATAATACCAACATATGGGTCACTTTGTAATTGAAACCCAGCCCACTGCCCACAAGAAGCAAAAAGAAATGGTCTTGCTTCTCCTGTTGCTCCTTTGCTTCAGCAAACATTGGATAGGACTAAAAGTTGTAGACCAAAGTGATTCCAGGAACATGGGTGTGAATAAACAATTTTGTTCTGTGAGTCCTATGACTTTGTGGAAAGTCACATGGAGAGAACTAGCCAATCTTACCACCCCGTTTACAATGCGCGTATTTTAACAAAATCAAGGTAGCTCATTAGAGAACACCACAGGTTTTTCCGCCATTCCTCCAAAGCCAGAATGAGTTGCGGCTCAGGTCCTGTTGAGCCTGAACTTCCAGCCCAAGAAAAGGCACCATACAATGATGTGAATTGTTCAAATAAAGTAGAACAGAACCAGATATACCTGTGTTCCTACTAGTAAAAAGGGAACATTAGGTGCATATTCCTTCAACTCCGGTACCCACTCTTCCTTCACATTTTGAAATGAAGCAGGGTTTACCACTGAGAAGCAGATAAGGAAGACATCGGTCATAGGATAAGATAAAGGTCTCAGACGATCATAGTCTTCCTGAGAAAGAAAAATTCTGTTATCTGCAATATAAATTGTTGCTTCTATTTTGTTAATTTTAACAGTTATATTCAGAAACTGTATTCACATTTCAGGAATTTTGTTAAGACAAACTTTCTGAATGTTTACATCTATTGCAGGTTAGTGTGACTGTTAGAACATAATCTGCATGTGAGGGTAACTATATGAACACTTTGGAAGGTGTGTTAATACTGATAGAAACTTACTTCTGTATGAGAATATACAGAAGCCTACCCTTTAATAAGTTTTCACTTACATTTAAAAAGGGCTTATCTTTAAACATATTTCAAAGGTTAACATTTTTTTGATCAAAAATAAATAAGCAGGGGTGACTGCTACAGAGCCATCCACATTATACAAAGTCTCTTTAATGCACTTAACTGTTCTTGTTTGGGTCATATGTAGAGGTCTCCCTTAGAATTTTCTCTCTGCCTCTTAGATACCTTACTATCCCATTGCTAACAGACTGTTGCCAACAGTCCTAGGGTCAGGGCATACAATGCTGTGGCAACCTAGGAGCACTGTCCTTATTGTAAAAGAGAGTTCTCTCCAGCAAGAGAGGAAGTAAATTTTGCCATATTTTTTAGCGAAGAGCAGGAGGGAATTTGCAAGGTTTCCTTTGGTCTATGGCAATTAACCAATTCCTTCCCATTCTTACCTTACGTGTTTGGTTTTTTAACTTAGATAACTCGGACTGAGCCCAGGCATCATAGAGACAGTGAAGAATGTTGGTTTTATGCCTTCTCTTCCACAATAAACACCAGTTTATTATGGCTGCTGAAGCAGCCTCCCGCTTATCCATGGAAGCTCCCCATCTTAATTAACTCCTACAAATATTGGGATGATTTGTTCATTAAATGTAGAGACAAAAATGTAATTAAACTCCATGTTGGAAAGGGGACAGAAAATTAAATTTTTGTTTCCTTGGCAACACTCACACTACCAGTTTATTAACCTACAGCTGCACCATGAAAAAGCCCTTCATTGATTAATTGTTAAGTTTTAGAGATTAGGTCACTAGAATTCCAGAAGATGTGAGAACTTCCTCAGAACAGTTTCTGCTAAACTCATCTTTTCATTTGGAAGTCAACAGCTATGGGAAGAGGGCTGTTCTCCTCCTCATGAAATAAAGAAAAGCACTGGAGAAGATTCTGCACTAGCAAGGAGGTGACCATGGGTCAGTACTCTTCAGTATCTATTTACACGATATTCTTATTTGTAATCAGTATTCCCATATGTCATTTTGATTATACTCCCTACTTCCAGTCTTGTATACTCTATAGTTTTGTCAATAAGCTAGAGCATGCTTAGCTGTAAACATGGGCTCCCGATTTCATAACCACAGTAACTGACACTTGTGTGTAACTACAACATTTTACAGGCATTTTTGAAGATCAGTTGTTTCCCTGCTAGTGTCAGGTTCCTATCCTGATTCAAAAGGAAAAAAACAGTAACCGTGTCTTTTCCGCATCTGTGGACATTCATCATAGAAAGCAGAAATAACTTTTAAGAACACCATAACAGCAACTTGAAACTATTCAACATTCAATTTTTTTTAAGCACATACAGTACATTTCACTTCTGCTAGTGAATATAGTTACATCCCGCTTAGGGTTACCACTCTGTTCCCTAGGGTGGAGATCAAAATCCTAAAAGAAGTTTCCCAACTGCAAATTACACTGGCCCCTGGAGTACAAAATCTGCATGCAAGAACACACAGATCTGTCAGCTGCTCTCAAATTCAGCTCTACTAAATCCTGCGTGAGGTATTACTGAATAGGTTTTCTTAAAAAAAAAAAAAAAAAAAAAAGAAATCTAGTTGTAAAAAGCTGCCTTCACTACACTCAGCATTTCCAAAAATCTCACATCTGGGTTGCCATAACTAGCATACTGTCTGCATTAAATGCTGGAATGGAGAAAACATTTCACTCTCACCAGAAATCACTGTTAGTCCATTGACCTTAAAATATCTCTTTAGTTAATCCATTTCAAATTACAGACAGACCTTTTATTCAATGCAAATAGTAATTATTTTCTGATCTCAAAGACGAGTTACATTTGCATGGTTTACTTCAAAACTTTCATATTGAATATATGTTTTCAAATCCCATTGGACACAAATCCTTGTACATGTAGCCACATCTTGGTACTGCACGTTACTTCCCACGTATTCATCAGGAGTCATCTGGCAGTAGCAATGTTACTGCTTTTTAAAGCATGTGCTTCCTCTCCTGCCCCTGCATCTATATATACACCTTCTGACTTACACTGTCCCTCCTGCACCAAACTAGCTGTGGGTCCATCCTGTGTAATTAAGAAGTTAAACTGAAGGCAAGAACATTGTGATGGGATACATGGCCAAAGATGTATGTGGTATTCACTACAGTGACTTCACTGCATTTACACTTACTTAGATTAACAGAGAATTTGGCTATACCCACCAATCCTGCTGCTTGAAACAAGTCAGTGCTGCGAGGCTTTCCTTTAAACCTTCTTTGTGCTGTGAAAATTAGGTTCATACGGATACTAATAATGGCAGGTAATTCTCATAAAGCCTCCCACCATATGATCAGCCTCATCCTGGATCCTAAAAGAGATCCTAGGGTAAATGCTACCGGCATCTACTAGGCCAGCTGTGCTTAAAGACTCCTTCTGCTCCCCAACAGCCCCTCAGAAATAGCATTCGAGCCGGAAAACTTTCTCTGATGTACTGGGCCTAAATAACGGCTGCACTTGGCAGAAGAATCTGAAACACCAAATGAATTTAGACTGAATTCTAGAGAAACCTGGAAAAATCTGATTGCTTCAAGTATAATTTATTTCCTGAATCTAGTGCAAGGGAAATAAATGTGGTTTATTCTAAAATTAAATGCAATGACCAAATCTAATCATACTAGCTGGTCAACATAAATTCCAATTTCAGTGCGTGTACACACCACACTGTATTGAATAATTAATACTTCCAATCTAATTGGGGAGGCACTGCATATCTTTTCAGATATTAAAAATCTTTAAAATTTAACTGGAATATTTTAAGAATGTGAATAAAGTGGGCAAGAAAGCCAGTAAGGATCAAAATATGTAGTATAAGTCTCAAAAATTCCAGGCTATGATAGTGAAATGGTTCGGTCTCCAACATACTCTGGACTTTAAAATTGTTCACTGTCTGCTGAAGCAGATGAATACAGATAGAAAAACATACGGAAAATAATGAATTTTTAATAACTAAACAAATAGGACTCAAGTAGTTTTGCCTAATTAACATTATATGGAGCTGTGATCCATATAAAAGATAGGACACTGTAGCAGGACCATCCATCATTTACCTAGTATCTCTGTGATAACCCAGGACAGCTGCCAACATAGAACAGACATAGAAAAGGAAGCGAGATAGAAGAACTAATGACTTGCCTTAACTTCTCTGTGACAGACTGGGAAGGTCTGTTTGGTTTTGTTTTGTTTTGAAGAGAAAATGGAAATCCATGCTTTTAAATTTTCATTTTGCCCTAGTTTTGATATTCCTCAGGTTATGTCTAGTATTGCCTTTATATTAGCACTTTAAAATCTCTCCTTTATGTCTTTTTCTTCTCATATCACAGTACCTAATAATGTGACTCTATGAGATTTTCTGCTGCCTTGTATTTGAATACCCTGATTTTCACTGTATTTTGGATATTTAGGTGGATTTGTTTTAACATGTCCAAAGTTTGGCTATTTCTTTTCCTGACATTTACGTGCTCGAAAACAGAGGTCTTGAGGAACTTTTTGTATGCAGACTGAAGAATGCTATTACAGTTCTGCAGCAATATATTATTATTCTTTTCAAGGGCTTGCTCAGACTAAAAGCAGAATGCAGAGCCATATTTCAAGTTGTACAATTGATTTTAAAATATTGCCCAGTTCCGTGGATATCAGCTGAGATGTAGTTAAAAACACACAAACTGTATTCCTACTGATTTATTCCTACACTGATGCTATGTGTAGCCTTGAGCAAATTATTATCCTCTCTCCATTTGTATCTTCCCATCCATGGGGGTTTGCTAGCTTAATAATACCTTAATCTTTGCAAAGCACTCCAAAAGACTTTGATGTACATAGGTTACGTGGGGTATTAAAAAAGAAAAATAAACTAAGATAAAGTGAAGTTTAATAATTTCTGGACAACCTTTCTGACACACAAAAGCATCATTCCCTTGTATTTATCAGAAAACTGAAGTAGGAGGTGCAGGCACACTGAGCTTCCATAATACTAGAGCCTCTGTAGCTCCTGTGTTTTGTGGTATCATGCTTCTCCTTCCTGCTCAAGTTAAAGTGTTGGCACAGAGGTCCTTACCCCCCTCTGAGTAATTTGAGACCACAGGCCACTTTCTCTTCTGGAATAGTATTAAAGACTCTATCCAATTTGGAGAGGTGAAAGGCAACTAGAGGCATCATTGCAGTCAGTTATCTTCCCAGATCCTGAGCAAAACCTTTGGGGAAATTCATACCTCTCAGATCTGCTGTTTCAGGTAGCAAAGAAGATGGTAACCTAGGTCTATTTGTTTGATTGTTTTTCCTTGCAAATATGGAGCTAGTGTCTTTAAGCAAACAGGTGAAACCAAATTCTGGTACATCATTAACACTGGGGCGGGGGCCCTGAGCAAGGGGGGTTGTGCTTATGTTTAATCCAGGTCCAGTGTTTTGTACTCTGATGGAACCAAAACAGTTAATGCTTTTATATGTTTTGCAACTTAGGAGTGAAATTTTAACTATGAATCTCCAATTATATCATACTGACATACTGTTATAAACAAAAGGATAAGCCCATTTCTTTTGTCTTTTGAGAAGATTTAAAGTGGATGGGAGGGAACAAAATAAAGCTTGCACCACTGGAAAAAAACCTGGAGCTCAACAGCTCTAGGTTTGTGATCTCTGTGTTGGCAACCATCTGTTGCTTTCACAGCTTACAACAGCAATCGTAAGAGGAGGTTCTCACTCCCAGCCATCTGTTTTTAGAGGGGAAGCCAAAAATAGACATCAGGCAGAGCTGCTAGAGGAATCCAACCTTCATGCAGCAAAGGGTAATCACTGCTGCTGCCCAGAGGGTCTCAATGAGGCACACATATGTAACTAGATTGTTTCTGCAGAGCAGAATCCCAGCTAACAGTCAAAGTTTTAACCCATTTTATACTAGGGCTTGGTAACAACAGTCTAAAGTCTTCTCTCAGTATAAATTGCCATACTTTAATTTTTGAAATGCATTTCAAAGCTGTCCTTCAAGACTGCATTTTTCATAGTTTTCCTCCTTGAAAAAAAAAATCCATTTCAGAAGTCGTCCCCCCCATATTAGTTTGGAATACATAACAAGTGAACCATGAGGACTTTTAACTAACATGTGCTCTAGGTACTTAGTAACACCCCACAGTTAACCCAGTGGACACATCCTGCTATCTCCCCTAGATTATTTGGAATTAAAGGCTGATCTGCAACTTTGCCATAAGCATCAGGCAAAGCCTCCAAAAGCAACTGCCTACTCCAGAAGCAAACCAGGAGACGGGCTTCACCCCACTGAATCACCCTCTGTGGTTTCTGATTATACAAGATTCTTGGATGGAGGAGGAGAAAGAGGGAAGTGGTGTGTACTGCCCCATGCCAAGCACAAATTGCTTCCCTGGCTAAGAAAAACTCTCTGATTTTTTTCAGTCTGGGCTATGTAACCCTGTAACCCTTTTTAAGGAAGGAGGGTGGAACATCACTAGGACACTGGGTTCCTGGCACTGCCACCCACAAGGCACAACTAATGCAGGACCATTTGGCAAGCTGCAACTTGGGTTGACACAGCATTGCCACAAAATAGTCTGCTTGTCTAATTCTGCAGCCCAAGCCCTGTTACACTGATGGCTACATTTAATGTTTCAGTTGCCTACATCTGTATCCACTAGCTCTAGAACATGCAAAACAAGATAAGGTGGTTATTCCCTGGCTGCAGGGGAAAACTGCACTACAGACCCTCTTTTCATAACCCTATGAGGGATACAGCTTGCATTGCTACAGAAAGCAGAATTGTCCTGTTGTGGCTTTGCTTGTGCAGATTTCCCAGGGAGTGCAAAAAAAGCTGCCGATTTAGGCACAGCATCTATTTTTAATTTATAGAAAAGGCTGCAAGAATGCAGGGTAAGTGCTCTTCCTTTGTATTCTAAAAATGAAGTAAGCTGATCTAAATCCATCTCCAAACTCCTGTGAGGGGCCTGTTCAAAGGGTTATGAATTATACATTGAAAAAAACAGGGTTTGTGAATTACTGGTTTTTTTTTTTTTTTTTGACAAAACTTTCCCTCTGGCAAATCTGAGGACTGTACAGCTGCTTACATGTCTGAAAATCTTTCTGCATAGATAGAGATAACTAGCTAGAAGACAGCACTTAGTAAAATGGGTTTTAGAGCATGAGAGACAAGAAGGGACAGAATATTCCTTTATTTAGACAAAATTGCCTTTAAGTGATCAAAATTGATGCCAGTCTTAACATGGGATTAAATACTGTCCAAATCCCACATCTTGCCATGTGATGATGCTTAACTGTTTTCCTAGAAAGCTTCAACAGAACACTCCCATTTCTCTCCATCACCACAAAACCTTCAACTTAGTGGCTTCTTCATGGCTTTCTAAAAGTGGAAGTCCATGGATTTTCTCTGTAAGGCTTATTATTTTAGTGTCTGTAACAACAGAACATGTATTCAAGTGACTGCAAGCAGTATCAGCAAGCACAGTTACACTTTAACACCTTATACCAGTTGCTTATCCACTACAGAGCTCCTATGAAATGACAGCCCTTTCACTCCTTCCCCATTAGAAATCACAAGGCACCAATTCCCTTCTCACCAGCAGTGACCTTATGAACAGCACTCTTCCCACACAGGATTTCCACTTACTACTGAAAGGAAACTGAACCCCATTTCGGTGACTGCAACCACAAACAATCAGGATTTTCCATTCTTTCAGATATGGGCAAGAAAGGGAGATTCACTCTGGCACAGGAGATCTAGTTAACTCCTCTGCAGAACTTGCTCTTTGGAAAGATGGGTTCCTTCACTTTATTTTTCCAGAAGAATATGACCAGTAATAAATCTCTTCTCACAGGGAGAACAGACTATGGAATCAGATGGTTTAATATTGTTATCCATATCATATCAGATGTGTCTTTTCCTTTACTAACTATATAAATCTTGCCCACATGAGAAAGTGATCAGTTAGGTATCCCATTCCCTTTCACTTTTTACAAATAAAACCCCAAAAGCACGTTCTCCAGTTCAGCGTTGAGCAACAGCTTTGAAGATGGAAGACTAAGCCTTCACACTGGCCTCTCAAAAATAATTCCCATCATGCAACTTCTCAGAAGATGAAGTGCTAGTGTACCAGTGCCATCGTGCGCACATTGAATAAATACAGTAAAAAAGTTTCTGGAATTAAAGGAGTTCCTAACAGTCTTTTGCACCTCATTTTATGTTAAGTCCTGACTTGTCAGGGCAAACAGCTTCCATTGAAAAATGTGGTAAAACAGTCAACAATTTCACTGCAGCAGATGGTAAGGCAGTTGAAAAGCTGCCTATGGTTTCTCTTCCTTAAGTGTCAGCCATCTCACTGCCCACGGGCTACCTGTTGGTCATAACTAAGATCTAGCCCAGGTCATGCCTGGCATCCATCCCTCATTGACACTGCCACTGCATCCATCTCAACTGGAAATCAGACCAACAAGGAACTTGCAGAAAGTCCTAGAGGTAATCTTTTAGCATTCACAGCTTCATCTAATTTAGAGCAAAAGCTGCCTGAGGCACTTTCAGTCTGTGTTTTATTAATCTGAAGCAATAAGTTCACTTAGGATGCCGATAGATGTTCCTTTGCTCTAGAGAATAATGCTGCCACCTGCATTTTATACACACTTCAGCGAGTGCCGGCTGTCACAAAAAATTACTGCACATGTGCCACAACGTGGATGCAGCTCAGAGCAGGATGAAAACAGCCACTAATGCACCAAATGGCACAACCTCCTCAGAACTGCTGGAACTGTCACATAGCATTCAGACACATTTTTCTTAACACAAATCATCCAATCACCAGTCCAAACCAAGAGACTGCTTTTAGAACCACAGAACAGAGTGACAGAAAGATAGAATTCGCCTCCTCCCTGTCCTCATTTTGCATTTCTTCTCATTAGAGGAGGGACAGTTTGGTTAGAAACATAACTGCTCATTTGGAGATTTTAAAAACGTCCTAAAGCTCTGTCCCAAAGCATCTGGTTTAGTAAGGTTGTTTTTTATAATTCCCAATAAAACTGCATAATTTGGAATCAAATTTGTATTATTTTGTAAAATAATAATATATGCTTTCTATATAAAATGTATATATACAAATATAATATTTACTTTATATTATTTTGTAAAGCCCAGGTTCTTCAGAGTCTCATGATCACATAAAGAAAAATCACATCCTTATCACCTTTAAATGAAAGATAAATTTCTGATCCCCCAGAGATACAGAGAAAACTTGAATATATAAAGCCCAAAACCTTAAAGAAAACCCTCATCCAGCAAAGCGCAAAAGAAAGTCTCAAACCATTTTGATTTCCTAAGTTTTGTAGGTAGTGGTGTAGCAAGACAGGAATAGCTGACTCACCATTTTGAATGCCTGGGACTGACAAAACCTCAATATTGCTGAAGTAAGCATTACATCCTCTTTATCCATGTGTTCTCAGTAAAGGAACTGGAACAAAGCTTACAGAAATCAGCATTAGGGTGCCAGCTAACACAGAGCTTTAGGACACACATTTTAAGACCTTTTGTGTTGTAGGTCTGCGCTATGGAGGCAGTACTCTAGTCTAAAATTGTATTTAGTTTGTTTTAAGATGTAGTTTGGAGAAGGAATCAAAAGTCAGGCTATGAATGAAAAATAGTGCATTTTTTATACTTTTCCAAAATATAAAAAGTTCTTTGCAAAGGTAATGTATTTCACACAAAAAGTCTGACTATGGACCTGCCAAAAATTCCTAGGGTCTCCTATGTTCTCTGAAAAACTCTGCCAATTCCTTTCACCTTAGCCAGTTGTCCCATTCCATCACTCTTGCCTCCTGCAGTACAGCTGTAGATTATGTGACATTCAAATGAGTGCAGGTGCACACACCCTCCTAAACCAAAGTCAGGACATAAGAGGACATGCAATCATATTGTGCTGGAAGAGCAACAATTACTGCTTGTATTCAGTGTTGCCTTTTTAGCTGATGATGGTTGGGTAGCATCAAAAGATGTCACTGTACCTCAAAGAAAATAAGTAAGTAAAATTCAGATAGAGAGCTCTGTCACAAACTAAAGGATGACTACTGACTCTTACTCTAGGAAAAAAGACATTTTTACTTGACCACAAAATCAATGTTTAGCAAGCATCCCTCTAGGTCAGTACTCTTCACGTGTTTCTAACATATCAAAAATTGAAGTTTTAGAGAACCTCTCAAAGTTGGTTTGCTTTGGGTTTTTTACTTCGGCCTGCCATTAGCATACTGTTAATTTGGGGATGACATCCTGGATCTACATTTTCAAACACATTTGATTTTAACGTAACTCAGTGCTGCTATTCAGAAGCTTTTGACACTCTGAAAATTAAACACAACTGTCTTGAGTTTCCCACATATATTTAGTGTCCCATCTGACAATAACAATACTTACCTATCTTTCTAGGAAAGATACAATGCTTTTGAAGTGTGAGTCACAGCTCACAATGAGGTGTCTGAATGTAAGCTTTGCACTGATATTGTTATTGTTGGAAGGCCATTTTTAAAGCTGAACTGAAGGCAAGAGTCTCTTTCCTTTTAAAGGGAAAGCCTGTCTTTGCTTAAACACTTGTCTAGAGAACTCTTGACACGGAGATTGTTAACTCAGGCACTTCACTTCCTTCTTTTGCCTTGAAAATCTTGTATTGCAGAGATGGAATCTAGGCATATTTTTATTTTATCTGCATACATCCAGTTGTTGCTGCAGAGCTATTAAATCTACGTGGCTGGCAACATCCCTGAGTGTGGAGTGTCTTCAGCAGAGACTGAGTTATTCACAGGCCAGCATGCTGGCCAGCCAGGAGTGAGCTCATGAGCTCACAGCCTCCCAGCACCAGCTGCCAGCTCAGCTGGAACAACGTAAAGAGAATGAGAGAAAATGCAAGTAGGAGGACTGAAGTGCAGAGGGGGAACAGAAAGGGGACAGGATGTTAATTACTAACATTTCATTTTTAGATCTGCTAAAATAACATTGTAGGTTTAGGTGTTTACAACTCTACAGTAAAAGGTGGCAGGCTTTGCGTGGTGTAAGACTGTGTTTGCATGTTCCAGGCTTGCATTTGGCACTACAGCCATGTGGGAGGTGCAACTCGGAAGAAGTAATATGGTCTGAGGAGGGTCACTTCTGTTTCCTTATGGACCAGCAAAAATGATCAGCAGTTACCTCGCCTTTTAGTAGGATGCTGAAGTGACACCTGCTACACCAGGGCTATATACCAAACCCCCAGAGAAAGACCCAGCAAGGAGTACAAAGATCACTGCTATTTCTTGCGTTATTTATAGCAACCACCACAAGTTTGGTGACAATCCATTTTAATCACCACACCTCCCCCCCTCTTTCCCACAGGCAAACTCACAGTTACAACCATTAGGTTTTACACCTTGCCTTAGCACAGGCACTGATCTTGCTAATATCTAAGTTAGCTTTACGCACTTAAGCAGCCTGACCAACTTTAACATAAATTGCTTTTAACATCAGTGCCTCCGTTCAAAAAATCTGTGTATCTAAATGAAGTTGGCTGCAGCTGCAACCAGAGTATCCATCGGTATCTAAGCTGAGAAGAACCAAGAAGTGGCTTGTTCTGGTCTTGTGCTTAGCATGTTTTGTGACTACTCTTTTGGTGACAGTTGAGAAGGCACCGAGAGCTTTATTGTATCAGACCTACAGTTTGTCTTATGTCTATTAGGGCCTTTTAGGCAGAGAAATAAAAGTGGAAAGCAAAGGAACACTCAGCTTTGTCCAACCAGGCCACAAGAGTATCACAACAGTAAGTGATGCTGAGGGATATAAATATTATTAGGCACTGCACCATAGTGAGATTCACTCTGCTTCTTCTGTACTGGCTCTGCACTGCCCAGATGCTGGCTGGGTGCCAAACCTGCACCAGACAACCACTCCGTGCCCCAGCAACTCTCTTCCCAGGGCAGCAGGCTCTGCTCCCACATCCCCCCAATCCTTCCTCCAAGTCCTGACAGTCCATTACAGCAAAGACACACAAGCAGAGCAAGGTGTCCATCTGTATATGGTCAGCAAATACTGGAGGAAAGGGACCAAACTATGAACAAAAACCCCACAGCAAAAGGGATGAAGAGGGGGATGAATGCTGACTGGTATTTTACGCAACAGTATATGGAGTGAAATCCCAACTTCTGTGTGTCCTCCCACTTATCCTGATCATTGGGGACATGGGAGGGGACATGGGAAGGGGACACAGCGCACCTCTTCATTAGTGCTTGCAGACATTTCTCCAACAGTTTAAGTATCAGGAAAGCTGGCAGTATTGCTGTTGGTACTATAGAAGATCAAAATTATAATCACTCATCACCAGTTCAAAAGCACTGAAACACAGTGAAGTTAACAGTTCCCTGATGAAGCCATGGTTCTCTCCCAGGATGATTTTGCTGCAAACCTGTGCTCAGCAAAGAGCAGTACTGACACACAGTTAGTCTCCCAGGGCAAGAAAGCCAACTGCAAAGCCAAAGGCATCCAATGTCAGTATGACAACCACATCACATTTAAACTTCAGTGCATTGATGCTCCCAGCTCCAGGCAATATAGGTAGGTGCCACAGTTCTCATCTTCCTGGAGAAACCAGGACCCACTCCAAACCTCAGCGCACTGCTATGTGCAACAACAAGGCTAAAAGGAGCTGCAGACTCCACCTCTGGGAGGAATTGCTGCAGGAATGTCCTCTCGGACACCACTGGCCCTGAATTCCCACCCACATCCCTGGCAAGGGAGCCTGCCTCCACAGCTGCAAACTCAAAAGGGCTCCAAGAGCCTCCACTGCCCAGCAGCTGTACTGGCTATTTTCTGCTGAACCTAGCCCTCAGTATTTCCAGCCACAGAAAAGCCTGCCTGAATTCTCACACACACACACAAAGGGCAAGAAGGCCTCTCTGTCCGCAGACTGAAGTTTGTGAACTGCTAGTGTCATTTTCCCCTGCTATATATAACCTAGAAAAAAAGGGATTTTAATATACTTATTCTCAACTTAGTTTAGACTCGCAAAGATATGAGGTATTATGTCACTGGTGTAGTTCCTACACATGATCTTGTGTGTGTTGTGAAGAAGCGAGCTAGAAATGAGTAATGGATGCCATGAACTCAGAAGCTTGCAACTCCTCTGCCAAGGAGAAGTCTATCACAAGTTGCTGAATACATAACTATGCAAGTTAGAGACCCACAGGCTGGTGAGTCACTATTTCAGGCCTATGAGCCTGCTGTGCATCAGCTAGAAATCAAAAGGCCTTTAATTATTGCTCTGTTACAGGCTTTCTGCATGGATTTGGAGTAGGTCACTGTCTCAACCTCCATTTACCCCTCCACTCCTTTTCCCCAAACCTCAAAATGAGGTCTGTAGATTGTACCCATGTTCCCTGTCCAGAGGCAGGAGTATAAACATGCTGAAGATTGTGAACTGCTTAGATACCACAGTGATCAGGCACTGCCAAGTTTTGATAAAATGATACTATCAGGCCAGTATTTTACTATATATAACTATCTAGGCGTAACAGAACTAGAAATAAAAGCATTGGTGTATGCTGGCACAGAAATCCTGACTCTGAGCAGCAAAGAATCCAAGCTGTATGTAAGTCTGGGCAAACAGCAGGCATGTACCACATTGCAGCGTGCTGTTCCCTCAGCATGGAGAAGGCACCATCAACTCATGGTTGTTTTGCTCTTTACTGTATATATTTAACCATTAAAGTAAGCACTCTGTTACTGCATAGCTCTGGGAAGACGGGCCTGCCAGCACACTCTCAGTAAGCAGCCAGAAGAACAAAATTACCGGACTGGCATCTTCACACAGACTCCCCGTGAGCATCTCTTTAGTTGTGCTGGATGCTGGGATGGGACCCTACAGGGCTGTCCCAGATGTCCACCAGTTCCCCAAATATGCTGAGGTGCAATGGACACAACGGTACAGATTGTATAAGTGTTGCAGGTCTGACCAAAGGGGGAATTCTGCCAAGAATAGATACATTTGTAAAGGTAGCCTCATTAAAATACACTACGTGAGCCAGGGCTCCTCTGAATCAGGCCAGCAAGATCTCGTTCTGGGTACATCAGAAACTGCTCTGGAATTCAAGCTTAAGTTTTCAGCTTCTCAGAATCCAAAGGGGAAAAAAACCTCAAAAAACTTACCTCAACTTTATACACATCTGGATAAACAGTTTAACACTGTAAAGTTTTTCTTAGTTTAACAGGAATATCTTTGCTGTAAACTGGCCAGTTTACCCGACTGACTTTTGAGGAGGCCAAAGGTCACTCAGTTTTGTACTCAGCACATTCAGGCAGAGTGGGATACCACAAAACCACCTTAGTTAAGGTTACACAGAGCTAACAACAGATGCTCCCATTAATAGCAACAAGCCAGCACAAGCAGTTTGAGATGGCATCCACAAACAAGCTCTGCACATGTAAAAGCAACCCTAGCACTACTGTACACTTTCCAATGTTCATGACAAAAAAAATAACAAGTACAAAAAAACCCAGATGTGCATTAACCAAATGCATTCTTTTCCTGAGCACTAGATCCTCATTTTGTGGCATACTTACGCAATATTTTACAAGCTATGTTTTGAACTAATCACTACTGAGAAACAGGACTATGGCAGTAATAAGAAATGCACTTAGTTGGCATAAATTTGATGAGTTTGTGTTTATATCAGTGAGATGACAATCATGAAATTAGTCCTTTTGGGAAAAGCCTTACCCTGCAAGTGTCAGCTTTCTGGAAAAGGGGCTGTTTCCTACAATTCTCATGGAATTGATTTTATTACTCATTTCAGGCCCAACAAAGATATAAAAGACCACTTAAATGCTGCTCCTCTTCCTTAAAGGTGTATGCAGACCTAAGAAAGCACACTAATTTAGGCAGCGGTTGTTCCATTAAGTTTAGGAATAACACGGTTAAAGAATACGGCTTCAGTCTGTGTGAGCCCAGGGAGATTATCTTACTAGTTGCTCTTTACAACAAGGAAGCTTGTCTGAGGTCATGTGAGCCCAAAACACATGCTCGCACTGCAGGAAGTTTTAATACAAGGAATACACAACTTTACAGAAACCCACGCAGCATTTCTGTATATGCTCCACACCTCCTTGGGAGGTGATGCCTGCACCTCCTGCCTCTCACAAACTATTTTGTTTCCAATAAAGCATCTCCAGAGAGCCGGGAGCACTTTAACCTAGGAGATCATGCTCAGCCAGTGGCTGATGCCATACAAGTTAAGCTAAGAAGCACCCTGAATAATGGAGCCCTTTAGTAGATGCTACACCAGCAACCCCTCGAAACACCAAGCATTTTATCCATCATTAAAGTTACTTAAGATACACTATGTCAGAGTGTCTTTCGCAACGGGATGTAATAATCCTAACCAAATGAACCACTTGAATTGTCTGGGATAGCAAAAGAAACCCAGGTTATCTCAAAGGCAGTGGCTGAGAATTGCATTGTATTATTTCCCCACTTTAAGCTGAACAACTCTTCCTAGCAATTTAAGAGCATAAACAAGGCAAGCTGCAGCAGCTTGGCTCTCTACCCAACCCGGCGCCTTTGAGGCGGCCGGTTCTCCGTATCATAGACTCATAGAATGAATCATAGAATGGTTTGGGTTGGAAGGGACCTTAAAGATCATCCAGTTCCAACCCCCCTGTCATGGGCAGCGACACCTCCCACTCAATATGGTTGCTCAAAGCCTCATCCAACCTGGCCTTGAACACCTCCAGCGATGAGGCATCCACACCTTCCACGGGCAACCTGTGCCAGCACCTCATCATAAAGAAAATCTTCCTAACGCCTAATACAAATCTTCCCCCTTCCAACTTAAAACCACGCACCACTCCCAACACAGCCCACCTCCACCCACCCTCAGGAAAAAGGGTTGTGGGGTCGATGGTTTCCCCCTAAAGCCCGTTTTTCTCAATCCCACACACCCAGCCCTGGACCACCCAGCACTCGGCACTCACCTGTCCCGCGGTGTCGTAGAGCCCCAGCAGGTACTGCTTCCCCCCGACGGTAACGCTGACTGCGAGAGGCAAAGCACAGCGGGTCAGTGCGGGGCAGGGGGGAGATGGAGGAGGTGAAGTAGGAAAAACAGACGGGGCAAAACGCGGGGTGAGACAGAGGGGGCGGCGAAAGAGGTGGGGGGGGGACAGAAGGGGTGCGGGGGGGAGAGACAGAGAGTCCAGCGGGGAGGAAAGGAGGGGGAGGAGGGGGAAGGAAAGGAGGAAGAGGAGGGGGGGAGAAAAACGAAGGGGGGAGTGAAGGGGAGAAACAGAAGGGGTGAATGGGGGAGAAACGCAGGAGGTGAGAAAAACGGGGGAGAGAGGGGGAGAAACACAAGGGGTGAATGGGGGGCGAGCACAAGGGGCGTTGAAACACAGGGGGTGGAAAACACAGAAGGTGAAGGAGAAGACTAGAAAGACAAGAGGGGAAGAGAAAGGGGGTGAAGGGCGGAAGAGAAAGACAAGGGGTAAAGGGGGGAAGAGGAGAAAGACAAGGGGTGGAGGGGGGGAGAGAAAGACAAGGGGTGAAGGGGGAGAGAAACACAGGAGTTAAGGAGGGGGAAGAGAAAGACAAGGGGTGAAGGGGGGGATGATACACAGGGGTGAAGGGGGCAAATCCTGGCTGATACCGCCCCCCCCAAGGTGGGTAAAGGCGGGGTACGGAGGGAGCCCGGCCGCCCGCTCACCTGCGTAGTGGTCGAAGACGGTGGGCACGTACTCCTCGGGGAAGGCGTCGTTGGCGTAGCTCATCAGCAGGCACGTCTTGCCCACGGCGCCGTCCCCCACCACCACGCACTTGAGCATGACCGCCGCGCTGCCGTGGGCCATGGCTGCACCCGCCCGGCCTCATGGCCCCGCGGGCCCCCCCCGCCGCCCCGCCGGGACCCCCGGCAGCGGCATCGCCGGGCGCCGCCTCCCCCGCCGGGCAAGGGCAGCGCCGGGGCTGGAGCCGCTCTGGAGCCGCTCTGGAGCTACTGGAGCTGAGCTGGGGCTGAGCTGGGCTGAGCTGCCGGAGCGGCCCCGCTGCCCGCACACGCATGCACAGCGGCGCCCGGCGCTCCCACAGCCCCGCGGAAGCCTCGGGGAGGTCATTGATCCCCCCCCGCTCCGGGCCGCCCCCCTCTGTAGGTGCGAGGGGAGCCTGGGGCGCGTCCCCCTGGCGTTAGCCCGAAACCGAGCCGGTAAGTGTGGAAATTATAATAAAGGGGACGAGAAAGGGCTGGGGTGTGTGTGTGTGTGTGTTCTGTGATGAGTTTGTTGTCTGTGGGTCTGAAATTCGTAGAATGGTTTCGGTTGGAAGGGACATTCAAGGTCTCCTAGTTCCAATTCAGATCGACTACTCCAAATTCAGGAGTGGGAGTGTATTTAAGCAGCCTGATCCAGTGGGAAGTGTCCCTGCCCGTGGCACGGGGTGTTGGCACTGGATGATCTTTAAGGTCCCTTCCAACCCAAATTATTCCATGATTCTATAACCTGTTCTATGATTATATGAGTTATGGACCTCCCATACAAGGACAGGCTGAGAGAGTTGGGGCTGTTCTGCCTGGAGAAAAGAAAGCTCCAGGGAGACCTTAGGCAATCTTCCATTACGTGAAAGGGGCTACAAGAAAGCTGGGGAGGGACTGTTCACAAAGGCTTGTAGTGATAGGGCAAGGGGCAATGTGTATAAACTGGACAGGGGAAGATTTAGACTAGACATAAGGAGGAATTTCTTCACCATGAGGGTTGTGAGACACTGGCACAGGCTGCCCATGGAAGCTGTGGCTGCCCCATCCCTGGAGGTGTTCAAGGCCAGGTTGGATGGGGCCTTGGGCAGCCTGGTCTGGTGGGAGGTGTCCCTGCCCATGGCAGGGGGGATGGAACTGGGTGATCTTTAAGGTCCCTTCCAACCCAAACCATTCTGATTAAGCTATGTCCTTTAAGTGGGGTGAGTGCCCATTTGACAGGCTTCTGAAGGACTGGAGGGCAAGACCTGGAGAGAGTAGATAGTAGATACTGCCTGAAAAACTGAGTGGAATCATGCTCCCACTCACGTCAGTTGCAAAAATCCCACTGTTTGGTGGACACTCGAATTTCACCCTAGCAAGTCGTTTCCAGCTTCACATGTTCGAATGGCATGAAGTGCACTTACAGTTAGGCAGAAAACAATTGCCTTTTCTAGCCCGTATTTTTTTGTAGATGTGTGCTGTAAGCCCTATCCAATTACGACAAAAGACAGCACACAAGAGTGCCAACCACGAGGAGACCTCTGTGTTATATGGTTTGTGTTTCTGTTTGACCTGACATGTTTGAGGGAGAAAATAAATGCAAATCCCACACTGCACAAAGATTATCTGAATATTCGGTAAAACATGTTTTGAAAGCAGAGAAAAATAGAAAAGTTATTACTTTGCAAATTTTTCAGCTTAGTCAATCAAACTTCCATGCCTTCAGACCATTTGGGAGGAAAGCAGGACATTTGAGACTGCTCTGCTGCGATCACCTGCATCAACCCACACCCACAAGCAGACAGAGGATGCCCCAAGAGGATTTTCCTTAGTCCTTTGGAAAATGCCACCTATAAAAGAAAGCTGGGTTTACTGAGAAGTTATCACAGAATCACAGAGTAACCAGGTTGGAAGAGACCCACCGGATCATCGAGTCCAACCATTCCTATCAAACACTAAACCATGCCCCTCAGCACCTCATCCGTGCCATAAACACCTCCAGGGAAGGTGAATCAACCACCTCCCTGGGCAGCCTCTGCCAGTGCCCAATGACCCTTTCTGTGAAAAATATTTTCCTAATGTCCAGCCTAAATCTCTCCTGGCGGAGCTTGAGGCCATTTCCTCTTGTCCTGTCCCCTTGTCACTTGGGAGAAGAGGCCAGCTCCCTCCTCTCTACAACCTCCTCTCAGGTAGTTATAGAGAGCAATGAGGTCTCCCCTCAGCATCCTCTTCTCCAGGCTAAACAACCCCAGCTCTCTCAGCCATTCCTGATAAGATTTGTTCTCCAGCCCCTTCACCAGCTTCGTTGCTCTTCTCTGGACTTGCTCCAGAGCCACAACACCCTTCTTGTGGTGAGGGGCCCAGAACTGAACACAGGATTCAAGGTGCGGTCTCACCAGTGCTGAGTACAGAGGGAGAATAACCTCCCTGGACCTGCTGGTCACGCCGTTTCTGATACAAGCCAAGATGCCATTGGCCTTCTTGGCCACCTGGGCACACTGCTGGCTCATGTTCAGTCGCTGTCAACCAACACCCCCAGGTCCTTCTCCTCCAGGCAGCTTTCTAGCCAGGCTTCTCCTAGTCTGTAGCTCTGCACAGGCCACTGCCTGCACGATCAATGGGAAGGATACTTCCTCTGATATGCTGCTTGCTTAATTGCTACTGTTGCTTCTCAAATGCTGTAATCATCATTTTTAAATTGCACAATTTCAGCCAAATTATTCTCATCCAGTCCCCCTTCTCTCTCAGACAATGGATGGCAAATTAATCTGCCCTAAATATTTAGAGAGAATGAACTGGTAAACTGAAACACTCGCCTCAGCTGTCCTCGCCAGCCTGGCTGGTCACGCAGCCATGAGGAGTAATGTAGCTGCAAGAGTGCGACTTCATAAAACCTCACACGAGCCCTGTGGCTGATATGAGGGCCCATAGAGGAAAAGGACTGTAACTGCTCAAGCGGATTCATCCACAGCATATTTCTTGTGCTTGTTTTTCACCTTTTGCAGGTGTTGTTTTCCAGCAAGCACACACAGCGGTGCAATAAGGAGGGTGCAACAATTAGGAGAAGATGCTCCTGGAAATTGATTTCTTCTCTCAAACTTTTCTAAATTTCAGCAGCTTCCTAAGAATGTCTTAGAGCCTCTGCTGTTATCAACTGATGTGGGTCTGTGGAGAAATACAGCTCAGCTCCATTTTGGCACGATGTATATCAGACAGATTAACAATCTGCTCTGTGTAACACTCTTCCATTTTTTAGCAGTAGAAATATAAAAAATGTGTTAAAATAATTACCTACCTATGACAAATATTATTTTATATATCTTTAATGAAGACACTGAATGTTACAATTTTCCCCTAACTGCTTTCATAAGGTAGTAAAATAAACCAGTATGAAATGCTAAAAAGAAAATCTTAACCTTCCTAGTGATATTTAAAATGTATTTTTATTTCTCATTGTTTAATATTGTTAGGAAATAAAAACCAGTTCATTCTATTTTTTCATAAAAAAGTTATTTCTAAGGACAGTTAATGACTAGTTCTTGCTCATGCACTGAACAGTTACTTTAGCACCATGTATGGGTGCTTAACGGTCCATTTTTTTATTTTAGAAATTAAAATTTTGCTTTTTAGGACCACTGTAAGACCTCTTAGATATATAAGGCTGAGCACTCACCGGAAGGAAGAAACACAGCTAGATGTCCTTAGAAATAAGGTTTGTTCCAAATAATTTAGGTCAGTAATGCAGAAAACTGTGTAGGAGGGAAGGTCTGATCAATAATGGGAAGCCTATGAGGACACAAGCCTAGTGAAAGCCTATAGAGAACCACACAACTAGATGACAGAAAAGAAACTTTTCTTGGAAGCAGTTGCTGGAGTACACCAACTTCTGCAAGTGAGAACATGGAGTGGGCCTGTGAAGTGGAATGATAAATTCCTTCACGTGAAATTGCCACCAGCTGGAAAAATAGGTGGAGCCAGGCCTATGTAAATAGCAGGAAACCTGTTTGGTCTATGGAACAAGAGAATAAGTGGTGTGAATCGTCTAAATTCAGCAGGTTTTGAAAAGATAAATCTGTACATCTCAACATATCTCTAAATTCAACCTCAAAATTTACACAATACAATTATTTTTCATCAATTATGTTGTCACTCTGTCTTGTGAGTTAGTGTTTTTCTGTCCAAATCCTCTTGTTTACCCTGCCAGGTAAGCCGCAGGGCCTCACTTTGCCAGCAGATTGATGTGCACCACTAGAAAGCAGCCATGCATCTCACTACAGAGTGGACATCTTCCGATATTGGGTGAAATGACTTAATAGGAGTAGTCAGTATTTGAGGAAACACCTCAATAAATGCCAAATCCCAGCAAAAGCTCGAAGCAATGTCTGAGTCCCACAAAGTCAATCAGAGGATTCACTTGTTTAGGCATCCCTGTTTGCAAGATTAGAGCCATGGTTTATGATCCTTTAAAGAAATTTTTAGACTTACAAGGAACTATAGTCTTTAAGAAAGTCAGTGAAAAGGACAATGTCATCTGAATGACCTGTTTGCAGCATATTGTCTTTCAGACCAATCAGTCTCTCATTGTTGAGCGGAGCTGTCCTGAAGCAGTAGAAGGTAGCAACCGAACGGACGTAACACAAGCTTGGCTTTCAGTCAGAATGATGTATTGTCATAAATGGCAAGAATGCTATTTTTACAATTTATGAATCTGATCATTACAGTTTGCTTCTCTGAGATTATGTAATGCAGAGAATGTTTATGTATCCCAGCTAATACAGAGGGGAAAAAAGCACATAGTTCTAGTGTGCCAAAAATGGATAGGCAATTCTGTGGTTGCAGATCCAATTCTTTCTGAGTGTTTGTCTCAATTATTCTATCCCAAATATTTTTTTAATCTTTTACAGGAGCACTGGTACTAATTTCCTCTCAATGTAAAGGGTCCCGACTGTATGCTTGCTTCCCTCGTAACAGGTTCCGTGAACACAGTGATGTCTCCAAGCAAAGGCATGCAGTATACAACATCAAAATTAAACAGGATGACACATTTTAGGTCATCTGCTGTAGTCATCTGATTGCTAGAGCACACTGGCTCTTTACTGGCCCTCAGAATGGGTCTGAACATCATCAGCAGAGGCAGCATCACATGTTCTCTTCAGGGAGCAACCTGGTGTGATCCACCACATGGAAAGCTCCTGCACAGGTCTCTTGAATTGTCTCATTCTGTAATGCTGTTATAGCTCATGATGCTTTATTAACCATCTTAAATAATTCCCTTTCTTTCTGCATGGATGTAACTGAGATGGGAATCTTCAGCTACCTAAAGGAAAACAGTGGCAGCAGGACCAAAACTAAGGCCCATAGCTGAAAATGAGTTACAATATTTTTAAAATAAATTTGAGACTAGCCACCCAAGAGTGTCACAATCACTACTCTATGTGCTTTTTCTCAATAACTGTAGCCTAGGAGCTTTAAAGAGAGTCAAAGAAAATACATCAGTGGAAGCCTTTTCTTTGAAAAGGCAACTCCTTTGAGGTGAATACTTTTTGAAATCATGTGAAGTCCATGAAAATGTTTTAAGAAAAGCAGGAAAATGTTCTGACAGCTTCAAAGCATCCAATTTTTATATTTTTAGAACAAAACATTTCCATTTCTAAATCACTATGGTTTCAACTTAAGTTAGCATGGTGTTACAACACAGTGTAATATAAATGAAAAGGTGACATTATCAAACATTTCAATCAATCAGCTTCATTTTTCTTCCTGAAGTATTTTTAAGGGATTTCAAAATTTTCAGGTTGCATTCCTAATTAGGACAAAGACAAATCTCAAAATTGTTCATAAAAGTAAATTTTTATCCTCTGCACAGCTTATGCACTCCCTCATGCATAGTAAGATAGCTTGTTCTGTTCTAACTCATAATACCTTTTTTCCTTGAAATCTCTTTGTTTGTCAGTGTTTTCAGTAGTGAAGTGCCCATTGTTCAATATCATCATCTCCAAGTATAATCATTCACCAAGTGCTGTCCACTTCTGAGCTGTGTTTCTTTTAAATATAGATTCCAAGAATATATCTGATTTTGCAGAAATGCTGTATTGCCAAACTATTAATAATTATTCTATTGTATCACAATAGTCTTGTGTCCTTAATTAAGGTGAGCATTTCATTTGAATAGGAACTGCTTAAATATAGAGTGGAAAACAGCTTCTCTTCTGCCAATTTTGTCCAGGATCCAGTCCCTGAAGAAATTCAACCAGTGCACAACACATAAAAAGGAGAGCAAGTGAGTCGGTGAAGTCAGGGTTAAAATTGACAGCATCAAACTGATGCAGACTGGGGGTACATGCCCTGCTTTCCAAGTTTTTCTGTCCTAAGAAGTAACTGTGAATTTGATTGGTTTCCCCAAATAAAATTCTTAAGGTCTTTAATTAATCTCTCCTTGATTTCTGTAAGGTTATTTATCCCATGCTGACCCCTGTAATACCTCCCAAATTAGTTTGCTGCCAAATTCATTAGTATGCTATTTACCAGCCCTTCTTAGGAAAGTAAGGAAGAAATTGAACATAAAACTACTTTACTAAAGTTGGAAAAGAAGATTCCTTAGGGAGAAAGGAAGAAAAAAAAAAGAGAAGGAAAGCCAAAGAAAGGTGAAGGGTGCTGCAGAAAATGGAGAGAGATGGATGAATGAGAAAATGATTGATAGGAAAGTAGGGGTGGAAGGGATATTCAAAATGTAACAGCCAAGCAAAGAAAGAACAGAAGTGTCTGATTCAGTTAACTTCTGAGAGGGTGCTTAATTTCATAAAAGAGATGTCCACATACCCAGTCCCATGCCTAAAATTAAACTTTATCCTAAATTGCAGTTCTCTACACAAGGATTTAAAGCAGCAGAGAGAATAAATCCCATGGAAACTTGGTGAGATTAGGCACCAACCTGCCACAGGATCCTTGAAAAATCTGGGGTTTCAAGATACAGTATTAAACTATAAAATAAATTATGCTGGAGCTCTTTAAGTGCTATTCCCTATTCAGTGTAGGAGCCTGAACAGACTAAATCTCTACTCCGCTATTTATCACTGGGCTAAAAAGAAGCAGTTCTCTTCCAACTTGGTGACGATTACTTGCAGTTCACCAGACATTCTCTTGGAGATAAAATCTGTATCATAGTCAGACTTTTTGTACAGCTAGAGTCACCACCATTCCCAGGCACAGAAGAAAGGACTAAACAAGGAAACATTTCTTCTAAGCACTTAACATTCTCTGCTGATGCCACATGTGTGGCTCTGTACATCACCATAGTATCAGAACATCTCTTTAATTGTTGCTAAGAAATACACACCTCTGACTCATTCCAGCACTCAAGACTGTATAGTCTGACATGGCTGTTATGTACTTTAGTGTACCAAAAGGAGAATGAAATAAAATCTTGAACTTTGGCTCGCTATCGAAGACTTGACTAGGTATTCTCGTTACATGAATGGGGCATGATTTGCTTAGGGAATACTGAGTCCTTCCTGACACCATGCACTTTGGAACAAACCTAATCTCCTGAAATATCTAGTTGTGGGAAGTTAAAATTAGGAATCTTTTTTTACACTGCAAATTATCCTCCAGTTGTATATCCCCCACCTCTACTGGCCTTACTGGACGTTTAGGGCATCACATGATGAATCCAGAAGATAACAGGTTTCCTGTTTTGTACTTCACTCTACACTAGACTTCCAGAGGGCACCAGGATCACTGCTGTGTTGTGTCTCAGTTTGCTGTTTGTGCCTGTGATTATCCCAGATGTGGCTCTTCAAAGGCAAAATTAAAGCTTTAAGCAATCTTTCATTTTAGCTAAACAATCCTTGAGGAGCCAAAAAGACTACAAGCCTTCAACTAAACTAAATTTTGTGTGAGCCTATTGCCTGACCCTGGGACCAGCAGGCACAATCTGACCATATCCACAACACTGATGTCTTGTACCCTGTTTGGAATGATGCCTTGTCAAAGCTGACTCCTGTGTGGCACTGGTAAGGTCCTATGACGGAGAGTCCTGGTCTTCTCTTCCCAGAACTACCCCCAAAAGTGGTCTATGTATGTCGCAGTGCTGATGACCAAGTGTTGGCATTCAAGAAAATACCCTGGCCTTGTTTATTTTCCCAGGACAGATGTCATCATTGCAAGGTCTGTGTGATCCAAACTTCATTATTACTGAGCTGTACTAATTCCAATGCAAACTACTTCCCTTAGTTCTTACTGGTACTTATTATTGATTAATTCTGATAAATTTAGTAATATTTCCCACTGTGCAAAACACAACTAATAAACAAATCCTCCAGCTCTAAACATACATACATGAAAAAATACCTTTTTTTTAGTTCCACTTATGACAAATGAACCTGTGCTTATAGCTGACCTCTGGATTCACTCCAACATGTCATGAATACTGGATTTGAGTTTGAATATTCATGAATTCCAGGCTTCTTTCATCAGCTTCTTTGAAGCTGATTCTTGATCTACTTGAGAGACAGAAGCAAGTCCCTAAATTGGTTAATCTTCTGTACACCACTAAGACTCAATTGTAAAGTCAAATGCTGAAATAAAGATCTTTCTTGATTTGAGTATGTTTAATGCAGAAAACTGTAGCCACATTTCAACACTTGCCAGTTAATCAGCTTCCTAGAGAAGTAAAGTCCAGTGTCATGTGGAGGTAAAGAACGGTGAGAGTGGGATATTGGGAAATGGTGGTGGATGGCTGAGAACAGAAGTGAATGGGAAATCGGGGAACCCTGCACTACCCCCACTCATTCTTGCTCTAGGATCTGAACCCACCCCGCACTAGGAGGGAAGGTATAAGTCCTTCTTTGGCATGTTGGAGAATGCTGGAGGGGATTCAAAGACAGACCAGAGGAGACAAATGCAGACTTGGGAATCTAGTATATACTGGGGAGCATGGGCTAAAAGCAGCTTGTTGTGAAGCATGAGAAACTCCTTAAGTGCTAATAGCTTCTAAAAAGCTAATGGCTTAATTAGGGCTGGAAGACAAGAGCATGCTGGCAATTTTCACAGGCAGCTTTATGTGTTTCCTGGTAGGAAATGGAGGGGAAAAAGGAGAGAACCATCATTTTTTTCTTAGGTGTTTATTGTAATCAAAGTGGAGTCATGATTTCTGAGGATTCTCTCATCACACTGTCAATGATTTCACCTTCCAGATATTTCAGTGAGTAGTGACAACCGCATACCATATAACAATGGAGAGCACACAGCTTCGAAGTCACAAGTTTCCCTGTATTTCATTTCAGTAGCACGATTGTTGCAAAAGTAACTACAATTGCCAGAAGACTCTCCAAGATCTAAAAAAAATACATCCCTATTAACAATATTGCTTTGCTGAAAAAATTGTTAATGTATAGTTAATATTGCTCACTTGCTTCCATGAAGATGAGCTCAGCATAATTCAAACCTCTAAGAAATGAGGAAATACGAAGGATATTAAAGCAATAGCAACACCAAGCTTTATAGCAATGCCTCAATGTGTCTGTAATGGAAATAATTCACCTTTTCAGTGGATGTCTCTCAGAGAACACAGTATGTAACTGCGATAGCACACCTTCTCTTTGGAAAAGTGGGCTGTATTTACAGTGATGCTTCCTTTATGTGCGTACTCTGAGCCAATTTCCTAGAAACAATTCCTTGATAACTAGATTTTATCTTTCCCACTACTCACCAGATAACAGTGTTTAGTCGTATATCTATTATTAAGTCCACGGAGTACTTTACCTACTTTACTTAGCACAAGTGCCAGTGGTTAAAATGTCTCTCTGTCCCAGCACTGATTCAACGTTAGAACTTGGTCATGACAAGAGACATGTAGCTGTCTCAGTACGTGTTGTTCTTTTGATCCCATCCACAGGAGTGATAAACATTGTGGGGCTGAGGCCCTATCTGAGAGATATGACCTCCCATCTTTCCTACTATCATAGTTTACTAAGTAAGCTACCATTTGACACATCAATACTCAACTCAGTGAATACTGCCAGCTCCCAGTTCCTATTGCCAGCTCCCAGGAAGGAAAAATAAAGGTTGCCTGAATGTTGACCTACACTCTGTACTTCCTGGCTTCCAAAAGTCTGAAGTTTGCTGAAGCTGATATTTTATAAGAAGTCCAGCTACTGCCAGGAAATCCTAACCCTACATTAATTAAGGAGTTTTGACAATCAGTAAGAAGGAAAGATGCTTTAAGGACCTGAAATTCACTCACTCCTTGATCCTCAAAATGTGTTTTGAGAGAGCATCTTTGCAATGTGTTTTCTGTGATTCAGGATGAGGAAAAAAAATCTGAAGCTACTGGAGTTTTGAGGTTTCTAGTAAGGAGCAGATGCATGAGGGAATGGTAGGCTGGCTTTTTTTCAGTGTCTGGGGTGTGGCAGTTTGGTTTTGAACATTTTCCTGTTGACTATTTCCTTTATACCAGTAGTGGGGTTCACCACAGTTTTACTCTTTTCTTTATTGCTTTAATGGAGTCTGTTTTTAATGGCAGTCAGAAAACATGCAGCTAAGGATGAGCAGGCTTCTTTAGCAGATATATATCGAGGAAATAAGCTTTTAAAAATGTATGTATAACTGTTTGAAGCTGCAAACGCTGCACCACTTTTCAACAGAGCTCAGCTCCTATCTCTCTGGAAAACAACAACCACCACCACCCAAGTAAAGGATAGTTCTCCCAAAATACTCAGTGGATCTCACTGTTACATTTTACAACTGGATTTTCAGAAGTACCTTAGTGGACTCTTTGTGTGGTATATGACCACCTTTTAAAGCTCTGATCTCAGCTTTGTATGGATGAAAGAAAGAGTGAAGCTGAAGTTTTGACCTAGGTCTGTCAAAACTCAGCCATCAACTCTTCACTTAATTTTTCAGTTCTACAACCCTAAAATAGGATAGAAATGCTATGGCATATCAGTAATATTGACAGGACAACAGGGCTGAAGGATCAGTAGTGTCAGCAGAAACCAGGGATGTACACCTCTCGCCCACCCCATTTGATGTTGTAAACTATATACCACAGGTGTCTCTTAAAGGTGGCTGCAACCTTCTTGGCCTTCTACTTCCATAACCTCCTCTCAGGATGGCTGGAAAAAGCTGCAGTAAAGAAAAAAATGTGTTAAAGTTCAATTAAAGCAATCAAAATTAAACTTTCAAATAATAACATGAAGAAAAATTTTCTGTTGGAAAACTGATATTAGCATGCTAACTTAGGAATGACAAAACACCTCAGCAGTTCCCATATTCATGAATATGCAGGAGTGCACTGCTAACAAATTCACTGCTCCTTACATTCATTATACCATCATGAGAAAGTGATAGTTGATGCTGGGCAATAACAAGGTTCAAGAAGATAAAACAGATGTAGACCTTGCCTTACAGTAATAGACTTTGAAAAAAAAATCAGTGATGGTGTGAGTCAGCCCAGTTGCATCAGCTTCTGTGATATTTGAATTTGGTCAAATCCAAACAAAGCAAATGTTGCTTTAGAAATAAATTTTACATGGCCTTTGTGCTGCTGAGCAGTGCAAGAGAGGGACAAAAGGATTTCAGGCACAGACAACTGTAACAGTCCCCCTGAGGAAGATTCTGTGGCAAACAGTGATTAAGTATGATTGGAACCAGGCAAAATATTTTCAGAGAGCTCTTTCTTCCCAAGTCAAAATGAGCTAGGGTTTGAATTCACAAAGTCTTAAACGAAACTAGACATCTCATATATTCCCATTTCTGTCCCATTTCTCCCCCAGAAATAAGTAATTTGATCATTCATTCACTACAATAACTGCCAAAATGCAGTAATAGTTTAAATCTATTGCATTTAAAACTTGACGAGTTGTCCTAGATTTGTCTGTTTGCTCCAGACAAATCTCAGTTCCCTTTCCTGGTCATCCTGCTTCAGGTTATCCAAAAAGCCAGTAGAAAATTCCGTTTAGTGTTTTCAGACAGGGGAACTGCATTTTTTGTGTTGTCCTGTAGATGGAGAAGATAAAGAACTTGCTTCTTTCTATGTGTGGATCTCTAGCATCTTACTGACCTTAAGAAACAGGCAAGGAGACAGGCAAGAACTTAGGAACATAAGCATTTGCAGAAATAACAGTCCATACAGTGCAGACATCAGAGTAAAGCAATATAAGTCAACTTCCCCCTAAGACAGTAACAATGCATAATTATGAACCACCTTATAGAGTACTTAAAAATCATGGACAACGTTGACTGAGTTAAAAGTCTCAAGTCCCTTCCTGGCCATAGAGCTGGATATAGCATAGTTATGTGAAAGTCAATTTTGTGGTTTTGCATGCAATGGCGCTGCATTAACACAAGGACAGTAGAATTACTGCTGTGTTAATTAATTTACTTCTCTTGTAGCTGTGGTGAATCAGTCCTATTTGCTACATTGTGCATTCCTCAAATGGTAATGTGCAGTAACCAAAACACCTTTCATCTCATTTGCATCACCTATACAAATATGTACTCACCCCCTAGAGAGCTTCCAGGTTAGAAGCCTGATCCACCTATGCTTTCAAAAGAGGATGGAAAAGAGTTAAGCGCAAAAAACACTAGCAGAACCAAAAAAGCTTATGCTTAGATGTTAATGGCAGTTTTTATGCAAGTGCCCTGCCACCTCTCTGACTGACTGCAGGATGCCAGCCTTTGTGCTCTGCTAGGATATGCCTAGAAATATTTTAATGGCCTGGTTTTCAAAAAGCTACCATTAGAGGAGAAGATTTTGCTTAAAAAAATGCAACTGTGTTACAGAATATCCTCCAAACAGAACAAAGCATTTCCAAATGTGACTCAGTTTACCTGTGTGTTCTTCCTGTACACGCTTTTTCACAAGAATCATAATTTTCTACCATATTGCTTTTATTAAGAACGTAGGGAGGTTTATTTTTCCTCAAAATCTGTGCTCTGGAGTCATAATTTTCTGAGTCCTAACTTAGTTTGGTTGCATTAAATTTTTTATCTTCTTGATTGTGAAGAACAGGTTGAGAGGTGAACTGTGAAGTTTCAGACACTTGAGGAATTTTCATCGGGTCTAGGGATGGAAGTCTGGGGTCTTAATCTCAATTTCTGATTGTTTGGGTTAGCAGCACTATTAGCCTCAAAACCATAGAAAGCTTAAAAAAATTGGCTTAATGCTCATTTAAGGGTTAGTGTAGAATATTTTCTTTTATTCTTCCTTCCTCACCCTTACAGTAGTACCAAATTATAATACATACATTGCTTCAGATTTCCAATATTTCCCAATCTGGATTAATTTACATTTGGAGAGAGGGTGTGAATTAAACTGTTATAAAAGGCTTAGATGTAGTGCCAACTTGTTACTATGCTCTTTCAAGCATCAAATGCTTTTCCTGTTAAAGAAGCTTTCGAAGAATTTCTCGCATCTGGAAATCTTTCTCTTTGCACAGCTGATCTACTAAATGCAAAAGAAGACATATGCAAATGAAGGCATTCATAGTAAAACAACTCCTGGAGACCTTGCTGCAGTGGGAGGCTTTGCCTTATTGTGGTCTACAGTAAGATGTTGCCTTCGTCAAGGAGATTTCAGCCTGAGAAAAACCCAGCTACCACAGGGATGTGGAATGCAAGACAAGAGAGAAAAGCAGAAGACAGAAGAGCACACACCAAACTGTCACAAGCCGACACAATAAGAACATGCAGCCTGCACCCTGAATTACACTTAACAGTCCAGAGCAAGAAGAAGATGGGCCTGACATCACTTATTAATTCATTAAATACTGAAGGGATGACTTCAGCTTCCATGCTGCATTTTACACACCACCTAGCAAGCAGCTATACCTAGGAGTGAATATGAAACTCTTCCTTGTTTTTTACCATTTTGGGTTTTTTTTAATTAAATTTTCTTGTATATCAAATCCCTACAAACATACAATTCCATTCTCTGCCAAGGGATGTGGTATACCTCCTGTCTCTTATTGGTTGCAAACATCACCTTCATACCATATCTTCTCATTAACTTAGTAAAGTGTTGGATGAAGCTGATTTAAATTTGGCTACGTAAAGGATGATCTCATTCTTGCTGTTATTGATACTTACATCAGAGCTGTGTTAGTCACAAAGGATTTTGCTAGCAAATTGTATTGAAAGCCCATTAAACTTCTTCCTTGATAGCATTCACAGAAATCTATCATATATATATATATATAATCTTAACTAGCTACTGCCAATTCTTATTGGCTCTGTAAAAATTATTCAGGGATCCTTCAGCTCATTGCCACCTTGGGAAGCATCCCCCTTCAAGCAGAAGAATATGAAAAGGAGCTTAGATATGAGTATCTTTAATTTCTCTCCAACGGGCCCACAGAAGCATAGGTACTTGGAACTTTGAGAGGAACTGTTGATCTTTTTTCCTCCTTTGTTCACCCTTTCCAATCAACAGCAACACAAGCCATAGACATTCTGCATTCCTCCTTTACAGGATTTTTTCTGTTGTTCCTCCTTTACCAGATTTCTTCAGTCCTTTGAGGGTATGTGTTTGGCATTGTGAGGTAGCTACATAGTACAGCTCATCTCCCACATCACCAGTACCAGTGTCAGAGACAGCTCAAAAGCTGCCAGCAAAGATCCTGGTCCTTATTCCCACTAGTTCAATAGCTTGATGACCTTCTGCTGTGTGTGGAGTCATGTAAATACATGAACTTATAATTCATCAAATGTGACTAATAGTTTTATGGTGCTTAATATATGAGATAAATTTGAACTGAATTGAACTGAAGTGTAAGGAAATAACCAGGTAGCAGGTTTTAAACAAACAGAAAACAATTGCTTTAACACAGTGCTTAATACTCTTGTGGAACTCATAGCCATCACTTGTTGTGTCTGCAAAAATAGATAAATGGTCTTTAAAAAGATTGGAAAGATTTGTGGAGGATGATTACATCCCTGGCTATTAAATATGAGGATCCAAATGCAACCTCTGCCACAGTGTTGTAGAAGAAGAAACACTGTTCAGAGAGAGATATTCCTTGATCATTAACCTTTGACCCCATTAAAGATCTTGAGCTAACTGAACTTTGGTATGGCATGTTCTTGTATTTTTCCTAAAAATTCTACATTTGGCTAGTATGTTTTGTATAGTGATTAATCTTTGTCATACAGGGGCTCATTTATAAGGACTTGTACATTTGTAGTGAATTTAATATTTGCAACAAATAGGATATCGCTAGACCCTATGCAATTAAACATATATATGATTCAAATAATCAGGGGTTTACATAATATACAGTAATGCCTATTCTTCTCTGCCATGGTCCACCAATTAAAAATGGAAACTCTGAATCTGCAGAAGGCAGGCTACAGAGAAATAGAAAACACTGGTGTGCTTCTGCACCTCTTAGCATGTAACCC
Organism: Clamator glandarius; assembly: GCA_033459285.1. Lineage (NCBI taxonomy): Eukaryota > Metazoa > Chordata > Aves > Cuculiformes > Cuculidae > Clamator > Clamator glandarius. The sequence goes on along the minus strand of JAUNZM010000614.1, from coordinate 264,912 downwards.
ACAACAGATCTGACTATTCTTGTAGTCCTAAAACTGTCACTGAAAAAAAAAACCCTACTACTTTATCCGATGATTGCATATCCTACTATCCACACTGTGGCTGAGGTGAGGATCATGCAGTCACATAGTTTGGAAAAAGTCTCAAACCACGGCTCCTCTATGTGGGAGGCTGCATTCACTCCTGCTCAGCCAAGCAAGCTCAGAGCGCTGCTGAAACACAGAGATTAAATTTGCCGCTCCAAACCGTTTAGCCCAAAAGGCTACCCTGAAGCTTTTTGCAGGGAAAGGATTTAATTAGGATGTTACTGCTATAGTACATTGCAATATTCAGTATAACAGACAACCATCAAAACATATTCTTTGTGATTCATGGTACAGGTTTGCTTAGACAACATTTAAGATGATCACTAAGTACAGAAAGGGTAGAGGCACCAGAGACACAGGAGAGGCTTTGCTGAACAGGTTTGAATGTTATAAATGCACAGTTATGGCTTAGTAATTGTATCACAGTTGACAGACACTGCAGCAGTCACGTGACTGGAACATGACCTCATATTTCAGCTTTCTCCCCTCCTCCCCCAGTGAGGAGAGCAGTGCTGGCACTTAGATAAGCAGAAAACATTTACAGAAGGCAAGTTTGTAAGATACTTAAAGGAGAAGCCTGAATTTGGACACAGAGATATACTTTGTATGGGCTATTAAGCAGCTGCTCAACAGTGGCGGGGAGGCAAAACTCTTTTGCCACTTGGGAAGTGCACTGTCATTATTATTAGGGTAAAAATATTGAATCCTGAGTCACATGGGCTTAGATCCCTTCCCAAGGAAAAATGTGCAGGAGAGGTGGTAGAGGAAAGAAATGCTTCCATGATCCATTCATAGTATTACTCTGCAGACAATGGGGCTGCTGCAAGCTCAGATGTCCTCCAGACATCTGTGGGAGGATGCTGCAGATGTCATCTCTGCCCTGTCACTGCCCCAGAAGCCACTCTAGATGCTCTAGTAGTATGATTTCACAGAAGGATGGAACAGCTTGGAACAGCTGGAATTTTTCCTGGGGTACTGAGTGTCCTCCTAAGCCTGTCTACCCCTTTTTGCATAGATTTTGAGTCATGCAAGTCCAAGGAAGGTTCTGAGAGGGCTCTGGAGAGCCAAACACTAGTTCAGCATGAAGGGGAACCCCAGCCTGGAAATTTCCAAGGGTACAATTGGCCCCAGGGGAAAAATTTCTGATCACAGCACTGTTACACAGGGACCAAAATCCCAGCTTTGGCACTGACCTCCATGGCAAGTTATGCCATGCTTGAAATGACAACAGCAATTATATGCTGAGTTACTCCAATGGAAAGTGTTCTAAAAGTGCAGACATTTTTGTATTTTTTGTGTGTTTTCTCTCTATCTACAATTTGCAGCTATTCATAGATTACAGAGCATAAACCAATTCAGCTTCAGTGTTGCTCAAAGGACAAAAATCAAGAATTTTCTGTTAAATTACTCATCTCGAAACCTTCCTTTCTTTTGCCTGATGTTGCTTATCATCTCTTCGAATTGAAACCTGGCTCAGCTGTTTTACTCTACCAGTTGCAGTGGTACTGCTTTGGCCCAATAAGATCCCAGTTAGCCTTGTTAATATTCACAGTGTATCAGAACAGAATCACAGAATCACTAGGTTGGTAAAGATCCACAGGATCATCGAGTCCACAGGATTGAATTCAGTCACGTTTGAGTTGCAGCTCCAGGGAAGTCTTTGCTTAAAAAAGCTCTGACCAGATACAGCAACTGTTGTTTTGATTATCCAAGCTGAAGCATGAGCGTTCCTGAAAGAGCTGCTGCATTTGGCCTCGAGTTTTTCCTGGGGACCTGGAAAGCAGCTGCACTTGCTAAACGTGTGCCCCTAAGTGCCCAGGGAGTGGCCCCTGGAGGGGGGTTCTGCTTGTCTTAGCCCAGCTCTGCCAAAAGCCAGACTCTGGGATGCTTTCAGCCAACACTTTCCGTCAGGAGGCCTTTCAGAGGCAAGATAGGAAGCCTGCCCATAGGAAAATGAGCACACTCAGCAATATCACAGGGGTTAGCCCAGCTCTCACTGCCCACCATGTGTCTGTGGCGTGGTAGCAATGCTGGGAGCTGTGTGCCCAGCGTGGTGCTACCTTATGATCCCTGAGGGCTGGTACCAGGGGACAGGCAGCAGTAACACGGCTGCTGGTGCCCAGAGAAGGGGAGTGGCTGATGAAGCCATTGCTATTCTTGTTATGGAGCCAAATAAAAGCATTCCAAAGTGTTGTAGCGCTGCTTGCTTCTCAGTGCACCCAGCAAGAGGCCAGCTGCTTCAGCAGTGATGCCTCCCTGTGCTGGAGAGATGCCACCCTGGTGGGGGGATTTTTGGGTGTCTTCACAAGCCCCAGCTCCTTCCCAGTGTATCAGAAGGCACCTTCACAGTGGAGACCACATCAACAGCAAATGACTGCTTCTCACATGGCAATGCACCAGTTGCTGAACAGGTAAAATACCATGGTGATAAACATGCATTATTCCAGTTCAGGGCGAGCCTACACCTAGCTCCTTCTAAGTGCACACGTCTGAAAATGTAGCTCCCAGCATTACACCAAGATTTAAAATCCACAGGCAGCTCTTTTTACCTAGAGCCTGGCCTATCATAATATGTTTCTGGCAAAACACTGAATTGCAAGTGAGAATTTGGGAAAAATAATCTGTTAACCAGTTCCATTATCCCTTAAATTGTAATGATGGTGGTTGGTGGTGTGACCTTGAGGCTGGTGGAGAAAGCTGATTTAACCCGTTTTGAAGGAGCCTTGCCCTCTGCTGGGCTAGACAGCCAGCCCAGAGCTGCTCAGGTAACACTAAAGAGAAAGCTCTTACACCTTCTGACAGCTGACAGAGTCCTTGGAGCTAGATTTGTACTCAGTGAGATTGACCTGGAGCAGTGCAGAGAGCAAAGTACAATCAGTCATGGTTTCAGGTATTGACCTGTTTGTCACAGCATTGTCCCTTGGAGAGTCTCACTTTATCTGCCTCTTTGCTAAAGCTTTCTGAAAAGTGTTATTTAGGTCTTTTTACAGACTGCTGTCCTGTATCACTAAATGAAAAGTTTTCAGAGACAGTCAGAATTCACAGTGCGATAAACATTGATCTTTTCATCAGCCTAGAACATCTAGGTTTCTACAGGTTTATGCCATACATTTAGGGGCCTGTAAGCATTTGAAAATCTAGCTCCTGGTGTTTGACTCATTCTTTTAAAAAAAATTTCTTAGTACTGGTAAACTGAGTACTTATCAAATTATCGTTATTTAGTAAAATGCTGTTAGGGTGAAAGTCTGACACATACTCTGTTGTATTCACTTGACACTTCTAACCGCTTAAAAGTAGTGAAAAAACACTTGTATGAGGTAAAGAAGTATGAGGACTTAGCTGCACCTAACCCATGAACATTCAGGAGCAAAGAAAGGTTATTTTTACAAGTTTGCAGTAAACCCGCACACTTGCACATAGATCATCCATGGGTTTTTTAACACTTATCTCCCTAACCAGTCTAGATGAGGAACTAAATTTTTTGATGAAGGGGCTCAGGATATGTCTCTCTACAAATGTTATGTGTCACTGCAACCAAAATTTCATTCTGGGAGTAGATTAAATGACAGTATCATTCACAATTTGTCTGAAGATTCACAATTTCATCTTTTGACTTGAACCAGGAGTTAAATTAAGTTTCTAAAGTCTGCTCTTCTGCTCACAATCTGCCTAATCAAAGCAGGAGATCCTCCTGAACATTTCAATGCCCAAGCTGCTGGTAGGAGTCCCTGATAGATTTCTCTTTTAAATTTAGCACAGCCCAGAATAGTAACTCTTACATAACATATACCCAGCAAATACAGGATTTGCTATAATTTCAGTAAGAGACTGCAGATTTCCAGCCTTACAGAATAACTAAAGCAGACAGCATTAAAGTCATTCCTCATATAAACGGCTTGAGCAAATAAGCTGCTTCTTACAAATCAAGGGATAATGTTTCTCTTAGGTATCAGAATATAGCTGACAATAAAATGGACTGTGACAAATCCTACCTCCTCTTGTGTCTGGGAGTGACGTTGTGGCCTCTGTTTACCTCAAAACATACAATTGTGCTGGACTCCCTGTTCCTAAGGATAAAGAGAAACAGCAAGGCAAGAAGTTGCACTCCATTGTGGACAGGCTACTGGGGCTACTTGGAAAGGGGAGTTCTTAGATAAATATGAACTTTGTTTATTCACATCCATCTATCTATCTATCTATCTATCTATCTATCTATCTATCTATCTATCTATCTATCTATCTATCTATCTATGAATAGAGCATGTACTCCTCCGTACTGCCTGTACCACAGATTAGAGATCTTGAAGGAGTAAAGAACAGGAATTAGACCTTTCTGGTATAGTATGTTTAGCAGGGGTTCTGGCAGAAGGAATGAAATAGACCTTCAATCCCTCCTGCTTTCTGTTTTGCCATAGCTTGACAATCCCCATAGCAGTGAACGACAGAGCAATTGCAGAGCCTACACTTTACATGTGGGTGTCACAGCTGGAGTTCAATCCCTGCTATGTTTCAAGGGTGCTCAGAGGCTTATGGAAATTAATCGTACTGACCTATAGTCCCTGCTATTTCCTGGATTACTTTAAAAATAAGAAACCTACCAGGAAAGACACTAAGGTATTCTTAGATTTAGCCTTGTACAATCACCTTGGGAACTTCTGATTGGATAAGACATATCCCCTCTGCTGATTTGGTAAGTTACGCTCTTCTTGTAGGTGTAAATGACAATGCAGACAAGGCAGTGAGGTTTCAAAACCAGTTCATTACACAGAGGAAATGTACCAGTTTCATTAGAAGGATGAGATTTAATCATGTGAAGTTTTCCCCAGACTAGTACGCAGTATGCACAAACATGCACAGCTGCACTGGTTCAACGAAAGCAGTGTGATGCCATATTTTTAGCTAAAGCACTAAAACTCCTCAAGGAACATTCAGATGTGGCATTTAACTGTCCCTCATACTCACAGCAACACATCGATCCTGCTTTCTTGTCTCTTTTAGGAACTAGTCTTGACTGTTTCCCATGCTGGTGCAAAAGGCTGGGGATTGAACATGTGTGGTATCTTCCTTTCTGCTTTCTTCCCTACAGACTTTGTTTTCTGGACCCACAGAAGTAGAGGGCGGTGATAACTGGAAAGGTAGCTTGAATGCCAGGCATTTCCATTTCTAGCCAAGAATGTCGGAGTCCCAGGAGTCTGAGCCATGCAGAGCTCCTAGATTCTGTGCTTTTACTCGATGTCACAATTGCTGTTCAAAATAAAATATCCCTAAGGGGTGAAAGAAAATAAGAGGAGCCTGCCTTTCTCTAGGCAATAGACTGTCAATAAATCCTATGGTAAGGCAGGAAGGAAAACTCAAAAAGATTAGAAGCGAGAGACTGAGCCTATTATGGGGACCTGAAAGTATTGCTGCAGTACAGGCTCTAGCTGCAAGTTTTTAACTGTGAAGGATAGCTGGGAATTGGATGTACTAAATTCCCTTTAGTTCATAGTATTTTGTCAAGAGAGAATGCCTTCCAAGAAGTCTGGCTACTTTTCATAGGAGAACTGTGGGCTTTGAATAGGAATTTCTGGGTTACTTTATTTGGTCAGTCCTTTAGCAGAAATCAGGCTAGAGGATCATAATTGATACAGCTGAATTTACTCTCTTTGAGACAGCGATTTTATTTAACTAATAAAACCAAGAAACAGTGCTACTGACCTTACTAGGAGTTTAACCTGTGTGGGCCTAGTGAAGACTGCTGTATGTCTGCTGGTATGCAGCCTCCAGCAAGAACTCCAGCATGCCAGTCCCCTGCATTCTGGGTCATATTCTTGAGAACTGTAGAAAGCCAGTGATTTAGGATATAAATCAGCAATGAAGTGTATAATGCAAATGCAGAGGTTTAATTCAAAATAGCGAGAACTTGATTAAAAAAGGTTAAACTGGAAGCAAGATTTATAAATAGTCACGTGGAAGACATTTAAATAATACAAATACTCTCTATGAAACACAGTACTGGAGTTCAAGAAATGCTTAAATAAAATATGTAGATTGAGGGTTTTGCCAAAAAAGCCTCAGAGAATTCTTGGATAATTTAATCAGGTTCTTGCTGGTGCTATAAAATACGCCCTTAGAAACACTTTCAGTCCTCTTACAGGTCTTGACAGGGGCCAGATAAACACTTTGGGATACTTCTGCTGGGTTAAGGTCACCTTTATGGAAAGAGACATTACAATGCTCTACTTAGCAGCATCAGGACAGGAGTTAAATGATGCATGAATCTTGAGCTCTCCAGTAGTTATTTTCACCCTCTCTGTATGAGAAGAAAAGCAAGTGTTTTCTTTAATCCTGTGCGGCTTCTGTATTAAAGTAAGCCATGATACTAATCCCTGGCTATTTGGATTTGAACTGACACATATCCTATAGCTTCAAATACCAGGACATCTGAGTTACTAATGTAAACTCAAGCGTTTATGTGCTTAATCACATTGAAGGACAGAAAAGTCATTATCCTCCCAGTATTTCCCTAACACTGCAGTGGGTCCCTTCAGAAACCCAGGCAGTTTTCTTCACATCATTTCCTTTTGCTACAGTGCTTGCACTGTTCCCCATTCTGACTTGAAAGAACACAACGAGCAAGATAAATATCACAGGCCAACACATCAAGGCTGTGTGAGCAACTTGCACAACTTCAACTATACAAACTACAAGCTGGCTTTCATACCTGAATTTCACGAAAGGCAGATAGCTTCACTTGTATGTGAGCAGATTTTCTCCCTGACGAAAACACATAGATTCCTGGCTTTGATCTTAATACAGTTGTCAAGCTTGACCAAAGAGAAATATCAGGAAATGATAAAGCATCTTTATTTCTGGCTTATGGATATATCTATGATATATACATCAGAACAATGCTCCTTTAGTGATAACTTCAGCAACATCACTTCCTGTGCCTACTGTGCACGTTGTATCACATAAACAAACCACCAACTTGTATCTCCTAGTGTCCCTGTAAGTGCAGAGGCCCTGGATAAGATGCTGATGCTCTGGCTGAATGCAAATGACCACACTAAACCTTGCCTTCTATGCTATATAGGCCAACAGGGTGAATGCTAAACAGAGACAGAGCCCCTACACTGTGACATGAAGTTGCTTGTGGTTGCCAAGGCTTGGCACCCAAAACTTGTGCTGGCAGATGCATTCCTTGCATGAAGTTCAAGCTTTATAGGCCTCACAGACGAACTTTATTGGAGTTATGCAGTGACAAAGAGAACAGAGCTGAAGTTACTGAGGGGATGACAAAGGTCAAGGATTAGGGTCCACAAAGAGCCAAGGTGGTACCAAGAGGATTATGTAAATGCTCTTTGCCAAGGAACAGGAGTTCCTCAGTCAAGCAGTGCTGAAAGCAATTATCAGCTCCTTTTTAATAGACATCACAGGAGACTTCAGTCTTGCACTCTTTAATCACTAGAAAAGAAATATTAACTAGGTGGGAGATGGTGTCCCACATATTCCCTGCTCTATTCTTCATATGTGAGTAAGGAGGTGATCCTGGAATTTCAAAAAATATTACAATTATGCTTAGACTGAAGTGGAAGTAGTTTCATGAAAAGAAAAATGCACATTTCTTACAAAGGTTCTTTTGGAAACTTTCATTTGCTCTGTTTGCAGTTCAAGGAATTTTGGTTTTGGAATATTTGAAACATTTAAAAGGTTTCAAAACAAAGCAATTTGGACAAAACATCCTTCTTATCAGAATGGAGAGGGGTCTTTTACTAGAAAATGTTTGTCCTCGTCTAATTCTTACATTGGTGGCTGGCAGCAATTAAGAGTAGCAAAGTACATGGCCAAATTTCTGTCCTTGCAGACTGTAGCAGGCAACTCTACATTTGAAAGGTACCTGCCAGAAAAAAATACAGGAAAATCAAAGACAGTTGCTTACTGTATGAATTCCAAGAGTGCCTCTGTTTCTTGGAACATATTAGCTGATGACCTGTCCAGTGAATATCTATACATTAAGATGGAAAGTGACCAGTCACTAAGACTATGCTTCTAGTCCTCAGTATTTTATGGTTAGATCCTCATGTGAGATTTACTTCTGCTTATTAGTAACTGAGTATTCCATACAGTTGCCTGGCAAAAACCAAAATTATCAGCATCAGATATTCCATGTGTAAATGGTCTCTGCAGCACAGTATTTTTATGATGGTCCAGAGAGGAGTGAAAGCAGACGAAACACTCTTTCAGGTTTTGTTCTAGGTTTTCTCTCAAATAATATATATGTCTTAACTATGGTATTTGACCATTAAGCTCTTTATCATCTCCTGAAACTGTCCAAACTATCCAGCATTGTAACTTTTCAAGCCCTTGTGATCAAACAGTTATTACTAAGAAAAGAACCAAACCTATGTTTATAAGTATAACACAGTGCTCAAGAGAAAATAATGGCTTTAACCACGGTATGTGCCTTTGCTAGCAGCAGTCTGTTTGGCAACATTAATAGAATTTCTCCCATTTCATCTTTGTCAAAAACCACAGCCCAGTGAGCAGTTCTGTGATAGCTGAGAGATGTTCCTTACCCTAAAGTCTAAAGCAAGCTGAGGTAAAATGCATAAGTTTTAGAAGTCACATGCAGTTCATGAATGCACCCACAGATGGGAAACTGAATATTTTTGGTCAACTATGACTCAAGATTTGTTGAACCACTTTATTTCATACAGAAGTGATGTCCTCTCTATTATGACCTCAAGGCTCTGCATTGCTGCAGACATTGTAGGACAGAAAAAGGGAGCCAAGTGAAACTCTAAAGATACTTATTAAAATGAAAGAAAATAATAGACTTTGTCAAACTCTTACACAACGATAGCATTTCAAACTAAGTGCCTCCTGAGACAGGTGCAACTTTAACAGTGAGAAGGACTATCATTGTAAAATGTTCCACAAAATTCAGTTTTAAAAAGGGGCCACTGCCAAGAAAACACTGCACAACATTTTTTCTTCCCCTCCCTTATGCAGGGTGCTTCTCAAAGAATTTTAGAGAAGCACTAAAATTGTATACAAGTCTGCACACAGAAGATTTTTAGAGCAACAAAATCAGTAGTTTCACCACCTTTGCTAAACCCAAATATTCGAAAATCATGACTCAGATTTTTAAATCATGGTTGGCTTGGAATTCCTGAGAAATTTCTTTTTGAGCAAACAAGAGACTTAGAGCTCTTTAACCTGTCATCTGGTTTCTAGGCCTTGAGTCTTGTTCTCGAATTTTTATAACTATGAGAGATTTACTGTGTAATTGTGTAATTACATGACTAAAGGCTGTGATTGACAATAAAACTTCTAGAAGCCAGCGGTATTGGTTTTGATTTGTACATTCAGCATTCACAGAAAAAAAACAAAAAAAAACAGAAAAAAAAAATAAAGAGCTTTGGCATTTGTAACCTAGTGCTGAAGAGAAACCCAGCAGATCCTATTCTGAGTTGCTCAGTTCCTGCATTTTTAGGCATCAGGGGAATGATTGCAGACAGGGAAGCAAAAGTTATCTGGCTACCTTTGAATTTATATTCTGCAGTCCTGCAGGGGTCGCAACAACTCTTACTGTGAGCTGGAGCCTCCCGGGCCAGTGTTACTTGCGCTGTGCCTCTTAAGGTCCTGTGAAGCAGGGTCTAGCCAGGGCTTAGCGCCTGTGCTCCTGGTCTTCCCTTTATGCTGGAGCTGGGAGAAAAGCCAATGTGGAGTTCCTAAACGAGTTTTTTCTAGCCCTTTTCTTAGCCCAGAGGGTACTCTCAGCAGATTACTTGTCTCCGGATTATGATGCCAGAAGAGATTTCAAGGCAGGAAACATCCAAGTGAAATCCACAGCACTCTTAGATGAGCTGATTGAAATATGCCAATTATTTTGCATTTTCTTTTTTAATATATTTTCTAATACAACTTTCTTTTTTAAAATGCAAACAGGAAACAAAGCTATCCCGAAAGCCAGAAAGTTACAGTAAGGGTGGAAAAAAAATTGCTGAAGGAACATTTTATTCTAAATTTTGTATACATTAGCTCAAATTGTTTAGCCTGTACACACATCCCACACTCATACACACACATACGTACAGTAAAGTCTATGGTTAAAGCAATTTCTATCTTTTGTTTAAAAAAAATCATAATGAACACAAACCATACTAATATTTTACAGAGATAAATGAGCTTTGAATTAGGATATGTTTTAGAAATTAATAGAGTCAGACACTGCATTTATATGAATTGATGAGTGTTTATAGAAGGAGACCATGGTACTTTAAGGGATGAAGTCTAAGAGTGCTGCTTGTGAGCTTGCTTGCACTGCAGCAACTCTACACCACTGGCTACTTCTGTGAGGCAACTGCAGAAAGAAAAACCACATCTGGAGCCCACACAAGGTTTGGATATGCTGTTCTAAAGCAACAGGAGGTGCCGAGTCATCTTGGTCTGGTGTAAGTGCAGCCTTGCAGGACAACAGCATCTGAGGCACAGATCAGCCCCGAGACTTTTGAAGTTGCCTAGAAGGTTATGTGTTTCTCCTGGGAAGATCTTATGTCTTTGTATTGGGTTTGCACGACAAGGTTTTGGTAGCAGGAGGCTACAGGGGAGGCTTCTGTGAGAAGCTGCTAGAAGCTTCCCCTGTGCCCAACACAGCCAATGTCAGCTGGCTCCAAGATGGACTTGCTACTGGCCAAGTTTGATCCCATTCAGTAACAATGGTAGCACCTTTGTGATAACATATTTAAGAAGAAGGGAAAAAAAAAACCCAACAGACATGGAAGAGTATCCAGAAGAGAGGAATGAGAATAAGTAAAAGGAACAATTCTGCAGACACCAGTGGATAAGGAGGGGCAAGGTTTGCTCCAGAGGCTGGAGCAGAGATTCCCCTGCAGCCTATGGTGAAGACTATGGTGAGGCAGGCTGTCCCCCTGCAGCCCATGGAGGTTAATGGTGGAGCAGATATTCACCTGCAGCCCATGGAGGACCCCACACAAGAGCAAGTGGGTGCCTGAAGGATGCTGTGACCCTGTGGTAACACTGTGCTGGAGCAGGGTCCTGGCAGAACCTGTGGACCCTTGAGGAGAGGTGCCTACACTGGAGCTAGTTTGCTGTCAGTGTCTGTGATGCTGTGGGGGACCCATGCTGGAGCAGTGTGTTCCTGAAGGCCTGCGCTGGAGCAGTTTGTGAAGAACAGCAGTCCATGGGGTAGACTCATGCTAGAGAACTTTGTGGAAGGCTGTCTGCTGTGGGAGGGACCACACGCTGGAACAGGGGGAGAGTGTGAGAAATCCTTCCCCTTACATGGAAGGAGCAGCAGAGACAATGTGTGATGAACTGACTGTAACTCCCATTCCCCACCACCCTGTGCCATGGTGGGAGGAGGAGGTATTCTCCATCAGGAATAAAGCTGAGCCTGGGAAGAAGGTAAGGGTAGGAGGAAGGTGGTTTGGGGTTTAGGTTTTATTTCTCATAATCCTACTCTGATTTGATTGGTAATATATTAAATTAATTTTCCCCAAGTTGCGTCTGTTTAGCCCATGACGATAATTGGTAAGTGATCTCTTTCCCTCCTTATCTCATCCCATAAGCTCTTTGTCATATTTTTCTCTCCTTGTCCAGCTGTGGAGTGGCTTTGATGGGTACCTGGCATCCAGCTAGGGTCAACCCAGCACAGTCTTGCCATCAATGGAGGGGTGCCATTAGCAGTGGCATCTGATGAAAGAGTCTCAACAAAATAATTACTTTAATGGTGGTGGCTAACAGTAGATTTTCTGATCTTTATTTTGATAAATGTTCTCTGTCTTAGTCGTATATTCTCTAATACAAGTCCACACTATTGAATAATGCCACCAAGCTCTCCTGCAGCACAAAGAGAAGTTGAATTTGATCTTGTGATTTTGGATCAAAGGTTACAAGAGAGTGTCTAAGTACTATCTGACAGTGCAATATCAGTATTAGGCTGGTGATTTTGAAACTGTGGCTTAGATGACTTGTCTGTGGACAATAAAGGAGCCAGCAGAATAAAGCAAAACTGAAGCTCAGATGCTGTAGTTCTGAGGCCCCTGTACTACCTACTTCAACAAATATGACATCCAGCAGTTATGACAGGGGGTTAATAGAAACATTGAGATGATGTACATCGGTTCTCTTTTTAAATCCCATTTTAAGGCCAGAAGACGACTATCATGTAATAACCAACCATATATCATGGAGGATTAAAAAACCCACAGACTCTAGGCTGTTCCAATTTATCAGTTATTTATTGCCATGCTAATACCATTTCAAACACAGACTAAGAGCAATGTGCAGAGACTTTATTATACTTATTGGCATCTTCATAATTCTAATGAATAAAGCTATATTTGTTGATGCCTATACATACAGAATCACAGAATAACCAGGTTGGAAGAGACCCACTGGATCATCGAGTCCAACCATTCCCACTAATCCCTAAATCATGCTCCTAAGTACCTCATCCATCCTCACCTTAAACACCTCCAGGGACAGCGACTCAACCACCTCCCTGGGCAGACCGTTCCAATGCCTAACCACCCTCTCCATGAAGAATTTTTTCCTAATCTCAAGCCTAAATCTCCCCTGGTGGAGCTTGAGGCCATTCCCTCTCGTCCTGTCCCCTGTCACTTGGGAGAAGAGGCCAGCACCCTCCTCTACACAACCGCCTTTCAGGTAGTTGTAGAGAGTAATAAGGTCTCCCCTCAGCCTCCTCTTCTCCAGGCTAAACAACCCCAGCTCTCTCAGTCGCTCCTCATACGATTTGTTCTCCAGCCCCTTCACCAGCTTTGTTGCTCTTCTCTGGACTCGCTCCAGAGCCTCAACATCCTTCTTGTGGTGAGGGGCCCAGAACTGAACACAGTACTCGAGGTGCGGTCTCACCAGTGCTGAGTACAGAGGGAGAAGAACCTCCCTGGACCTGCTGGTCACACCGTTTCTGATACAAGCCAAGATGCCACTGGCCTTCTTGGCCACCTGGGCACACTGCTGGCTCATGTTCAGTCGTCTGTCAACCAACACCCCCAGGTCCTTCTTCTCCTGGCAGCTTTCCAGCCAGGCTTCTCCTAGTCTGTACCTCTGCTTAGGGTTGTTGTGCCCCAAGTGCAGGACCCGGCATTTGGCCTTGTTAAACCTCATGCTGTTGGTCTCAGCCCAGCAGTCCAGCCTGTTCAGGTCCCTTTGCAGAGCCTCCCGACCCTCCAGCAGATCGACACTTCCACCCAGCTTGGTGTCATCTGCAAACTTGCTAAGGGAGCACTCAATGCCTTCATCCAGGTTGTTGATAAAGACATTAAACAGGACTGGACCCAGGACTGAGCCCTCGGGAACACCACTTGGAACTGGCCTCCAGCTGGATTTAACTCCATTTACCACCACCCTCTGGGCCTGGTCATTCAACCAGTTTTTCACCCAGGAGAGTGTGCGCCCATCCAGGCCAGAGGCCGACAGTTTCCGAAGCAGAATGCTATGAGAAACTGTATCAAAGGCTTTACTAAAGTCCAGGAAGACCACATCCACAGCCTTTCCCTCGTTCAAGAGTTTAGTTACTCAGTCATAGAAGGTGATCAGATTACTCTGGCAAGACCTGCCTTTCATGAACCCATGTTGACTGGGCCTGATCTCCCGGTTCTCTTGCAAGTGCTTCTTGATAGCACTCAAGATCACCCGCTCCATGACTTTCCACGGTACTGAGGTCAGACTGACAGGCCTGTAGTTTCCCGGATCCTCCCTGCGCCCCTTCTTATAGTTGGGCAGGACATCAGCCAGCCTCCAGTCCAGCGGAACCTCCCCAGTCCTCCAGGACTGTTGGAAGATGATGGAAAGGGGTTTGGCCAGCACATCCGCCAGTTCCCTCAAAACTCTTGGGTGGACTCCATCCGGCCCCATAGACTTGTGGGCGTCTAACTGGGCAAGCAAGTCTCTAACCACCTCCTCTTGGACCTTGGGAATCTCATACTTCTCTTCCAACCCTTGGGGTTGTGCACAGAGGGAACAATTTTCCTTATTGTTAAAGACTGAGGCAAAGTAGGCATTGAGTACTTCAGCCTTGTCTTCGTCCCCTGTTACTATTGTTCCCTCTGCATCTACTAGGGACTGGAGATTCTCCCTAGCCCTCCTTTTGCTGTTGATGTATTTGTAGAAAGACTTTTTGTTGTCTTTCACAGTCTTGGCCAATCGCATTTCTAGTTGGGCCTTAGCCCTCCTGACTTTTTCCTTTTTCCCTGCACAATCTCACTTCCTCCCTATAGTCCACCCAGGATGCCTGCCCCTTCCTCCAGAGGTCGTAGACCTTCCTCTTCCTATTGATGTCTCTTAGGACCTCCCTACTCAACCATGCTGGTTTCTTACCCCGCCGGCTACTTTTCCGGAACTTGGGGATGGCTTTCTCCTGAGCTGCTAGGAGTTCTTTCTTGAAGAGCGCCCAGCCCTCATGGACACCTTTGCCTTCAAGGAGCGCCTCTCATGGGACTTTTCCGACCAGCCTTCTGAACAGCCCAAAGTCTGCTCTCTGAACGTTGAGGGCGACTGTTCTGCTAACCTCCTTCTTCATCTTACCCTGCACTGAGAACTCTATCATCTCATGATCGCTTTGCCCTAAGTGTCCTCCAACCTTCACATCCCCCACCAGTCCTTCTCTGTTCACCAACAGCAGGTCCAGGAGGGCACCATCCCTTGTCGGTTCGCTCACCAGCTGTGTGAGGAAGTTGTCTTCCACACACTCCAGGAACCTCCGGGACTGCTTCCTTTCTGCTGTATTATACTCCCAGCCTATATCTGGGAAATTGAAGTCTCCCACAAGGACTAGAGGTAGCGATTTTGAGACTACACTCAGTTGTTTGTAGAAGAGCTCATCAGCTGCTTCTTCTTGGCTGGGTGGTCTATAGCAGACTCCCATCACAATATCTTCCTGCCCATGGGCTCCTCTGATTTTCACCCACAGGCACTCAGTCCCATCTTGACCGTAGTCCAGTTCGAGGGTATCAATGCCCTCTCTAACATAGAGGGATACCCTGCCTCCTCTTCTGCCCTTCCTGTCCTTCCTGAAGAGTTTATACCCCACCATGGGTACGCTCCAGTTGTACGAGTCATCCCACCACATCTCCGCAATGGCAATGACATCATAGTCTCCTTGCCCTACCACAGCTTCCAGCTCCTCCTTCTTATTTCCCATGCTGTGTACATTAGTGTAAATGCACTTCAGCTGGGCAGGCGTAGCTACAGCCTTCGTAATAGGGCTTCTCCCCAACTGAGCGGTCCTTGACTTAACTAAGGCCACAGTACCAGTTTGCTGCCTACCATCCCCAGGTGCACTCACCCCCTCTTCCTTAGTGGTGATATACTGGCAGGCGTTGCCAGCACACCACCCCTTTGCCACTGAAGTCTCACCTCCAGTCTCACTCCCATCCTGCCTGGCCTCCATCCCCTCCCCCCTCACATCTAGTTTAAAGCTCGATTTATGAGCTTAACTAGGTTTTTGGTGAGGGCTTTTGTCCTCCTAGGAGACAGGCGTGTCCCATCCCTGGTAAGAAAGCCTGGAGGGGTGTGGGCCTTCCCATGATTAAAGAACCCAAAGCCCCTCTTCTCACACCAGTCCCTAAGCCATTCATTAACCAGTTTCTTATTCCTCATTTCATGCTCCTGATTCCTTAGTATTGGGATGGAGTTGAATATTACCTGTGCCCCAGAGCTCTCGATCATTCTCCCAAGTGCCCTGAAGTCCCTTTTAATGGCTTTAGGCCTTCTACATTCTATTTCTTCATTACCAATTTGAAAAACTAAGAGCGGGTAGTAGTCTGTGTCTTTGACCAGGGAAGGGAGCTTTCTAGTAACTTCCCTCACTGATGCTACCGGCAAGCAGCAGACCTCCCTATGGAGCGGGTCCGGCCTACAGATGGGACCCTCCATTCCTTTGAGAAGGGAATCCCCCAAGACAATCACCCTCCTCTTCTTTTTAACCGAGGATGTTTTTAGGGCTGTGGGAGGATGATGGAGTTTTGGAAACATTTCTAGGCTGTGGGTGCAGCCCCCTTCATCTTTAGGGCTAGGATGCACCCTCAGCACCTCATATTTGTTCCCCAGAGAGATCTGGGGGTTAATTACCTGGGTGGGGGGAGCAGGTTTCCTTCTCTGGACAGGAACCTGCTGCCATTCCCCCTCACTGTCTCTCCCGGCCTTACAGCTTACCAGTGGGTGGTGCTCAGCTTCACTAGCTCCAGCAGCCTGTGAGAGGGTCCTGCTCCACTCATCTATCTCCCTCTCACATTCCCTGATGGTCCTCAGCCTTTCCACTTCTTTCCTCAACTCTTCCACCATATGAAGCAGCTCCCCTACCTGAGCACAGATTCCACAGGAGGAGCCAGTGCCAGAGGCATGAGCCACTATGGGAGGGGGACACTGACTGCAGCCCAGGACCTCCACCACACTTGGTGTGGCCTTAGTCTTTCATCGGGTATCCACCATTTTCCTCAATCTATTCCTGCCCCTGCCCCTGCCCCTGCCCCTGCCCCTGCCCCTGCCCCTGCCCACCCTAACTGCCGCTCAAACTGCCTTGTTTAATGAACTCCACACCTCTTCCCCTGTGCTCCCTAAGGGCCCTTTAAATCCCCCGCGGAAGCTTCCGGGACCGCCCCCTCCCGTCAGGCACCGCGCGGGAGCGGCCGTGGAGCCCGGAGCCCAGCGCCGACTTCCGATCGATTTTTTTTTAGGGTTTTTTCTCCGTTCAGGGAAGCACCCAGCCACCTATGGGTACCCCTACTACAGAACTCACCGTCCTGTCACTGGATGCAGCTGAATAAGTGTGTATATATCTAAACACACAAATATATATATCCACACACACACACACATCTGCTGTGATCCAAGAGTAAGATCAGGCTCTTTGTTTTTCTGCTGATATACAGAATTCCTATGGAATGCTAATAAAAATCAAAAATCTGGTTTTGTTACTTTGTAGGCTTTGACTTCGACACTTGCTCCAATGTTCACAATGAAAAACCCACACTGCTAATCTGTTTGAGCAAGGAAATCTCTGTCATTAATTTAAGCAACAGCACCCCTACGTTTTTTTTGTAGTCAACAGGTTTCTCTCTTCACCCAGAAAACTGTATTCTGCAGCATCCTGGTGGCCACAGATCATTCTCTGCTTTATTAAAATCACATAAGCTCAATGACTCAAATTGCATTCATTCTTTTTATCCGATTGGATAGCTACAGTACTTGGTGTCACCCATGGGAATTGCTTAACAGTTCTCTGAATCAGTAGCTATAAATGAAACTAATGGTCTCACTTTCTCTTTTAAACTATTTAAGTATGAACCACTTCGTGAACTCACGCAAACACACAGAAATTAAATTCTGGAGCTGCCTAAAAACTATAAAGCCATATGGTCTAAACTTTTAGAAATACTGTAGGAAATTCTGCAACACTGTATTAACAGTATAGCAAATCTCAATGCGGACTCCATGCAAGGGGAAGACTATTTTGTTGTAAAATTGAAACCTGAGACAAAACAGATGACATTTATTCACACACCTGCTCTCAGAGCCATGTATAAGCACCAGGATGAGTGCATCCAAGCTACCTGCTGTGCACTGCGGGATGTGCAAATGTTCAAGCAGTCTGTCCAGCACACGGGCTTCAAAACACATGTATTCAGGCAGTCTGGCCAGGATTCCTTCCGATGATGCAGAAGACAAGGACAACAGCCAATGAGTCCTCCTCATATCTGTGCCCTGTGCAGGCTGGTGACCATGTGCTGGTTTGTATGTGCCTTTTTGTAGTATTCTGGAGCTGACAGTGATCAGTCTCTCCTTATTGTCCCACCTCAGTCATTTGGTTTACAAGAGAGCCTTGTTCAAGATTACATCCTGCATCCAGAAGGCCAGAGGTTCAAACATGAGTTTCAGGTACTCCAAAACACCATTCTCATCAGCTAGTTATAATGCCAGCCTCTTGTTGCCTTTCTCAATGCCATATTTACTTTTTGATTCAAAGTAGAAGTGGCTCCAGAAGGAGAAACTCCCATCCTAGAATCAACAATCACCTCACTTAGAGATGGAAGACCCCATTTGTCCCTTCGATAAATCAAGCTGTTTCCTCATCTTTCAGATGAGGTCCATATAGACTACAAGCTTCTTGCTGATTTTTGAAGAGGCATTACTTTGCTTTGTCTTCCGAGATCTCATGGCTGAATAACCTGTACAGAGAAACACACCCTTGGTACAGAGGTAGATATTTAATATCTTCTAAGTAGTTCTTGTTTTCCTGTGCTTCCTGTCATTTACCTTCAGCTAAGTCACAGCATTTTTATGGTGCTTTCAAGTATGTAGCATTTTAACCGCAATTTCTGCCTTCATACAAATAATTAGATTTCATAGCTGATAAGAGAAAGCACCATAGTCAGAGTGAATCAATGGCTCAGGACTAACTAATATTACTGACAGTCAGGGTCCTTAAATATTATCTGTTGACTATTTAAAATCACAGTTTAACATGGCCCTCATGTGTCTGAAAACATGTGATTTGGAACATTTGGCTTCAATTGTTGTGCCTGTCATTATTGGCAAATATGCCTTATTTATTCAGATATCTAGGGACCTTATTGCTCTTAGACAACAAGTGGTTAGACATCTATACATCCTAAACTGTACTCTCTGAACAGTTAAAAAGCAGATTTTGCTTTTTGTGATTAAATGTGCTTTAGTTTACATTTATGAGCAACTTGATTTGGTGGCTGTTACCCTGGGTTCTCTTAAAATGTAATGCCCAGTCTGAAGGTAACAAAAAACCTAGCTTAGCTGCACCATTTTTTAATTGTTTTTGTTATGTTGGGCTTCCCCTCCTCCACCCAGGACATTTGTATGAGTCTCTGATAGTGTCTTTCCCCTAACCCCTTGAGCTGCTTTTATCCCTCTGACCACTGACAAAGGATACAGTCCTGCCAGTCCATAAAAACTGATTAGCTAACCACTCCTTGAGGCAGTGCCATTCCATCTTTACTGTTGCCACTAGTCAGAGAACAGGGCACTGAACTGCCTGCCAGTTCCCAGTGTGTCAGCACTGCAAACCTGAGGTGGTGCTTGGCAGGTCTTCACTGGGGCTGAGAGTTGTGCAGGGGAGCGAGAGCAGGGCTGCTTGCTCTCTGCAAGCAAAGTTGCAGTCTTCAGTCACCAGTACTGGTTGCACTGGGGCTCAGTTTTCCTCACAAAGTGAAGATAAAACTGAAGTTTCCACTGCTACAGGGTGTAGCTATGGTCAGAGCAACACCAAAGAAACCACCTCCTACACTGTGGTCTGTTTTGCTTCAGAGCACACTCATCACACCAGCAAATCACCAACTGAAAGACATGAATGTGAAGATGCTCCCTTCCCTATTACCATTCTACTTTGCTGTCTGGGTTCCTGTCACAGGCCAGCACTTATTCTGCATTCTGTAAGGAAATGCAGCCAGCGTAAATTGTTACTCACAGATATGTTGTGATGGCTATAGCTTATTGCTGGTCTTACACTGATGGAGAGTACTTTGCAAGTGGGGCTGTGGGACAAGACTGGGTAATTAAGGAGTGTCATCCTAATACAGTGAGACTCAAAATTCAGGAAACGGGAGAGACATTTTTAAACCTCTTGAATCTAAAACAACACTAAACCAAAGACCCACAAATTTTCACATTTCTTGAGTAAAAAACCAATTCTACTGACACACGCCATTTAGTTTCTACGAAAAGATTTCACTGCAGACATTCAGAGTTCTTGTATCTCTCTGCAAGAGAAATATTCGTGTACCCCATCTGTTTTGCACACTTACTTCCTTTGTGACACAGAGAATCTGAACAGTGTTCAGCTTCTTGCTTTTCTCTGCTGTTCCCTTCCTTCCCAAGAGGTCTGCCACATACTGTGTATGCTCCAAAACCCATCTCCTTCTCCTAGAATAAGTTACATTTCCTTCTCCCAATAACATGATCAAAAGAGCTCCCTCAGTCAAAATGTATTCCTTTGAGTCCTCTGAATTCTTCAACATCCGTGTTTTCAAAAGCCACTTCCTGCTCTCTTTTCCTTCTTTTTTTTTTTTCCTGGATTTTTCCATGACGCACCCCCAGCTCTTATAGACCACTGGGTGCAAGAGCAACCATACATTTCTCCTAAGACAGTCCCATTTAAATAGAAGGCTAATAATGTCAGTGAGTCACTCAGATTTTTCTCCCTTTCCCCGGAGTTACATGACACCAGCTGTGGTAGCAAATTGCTGATTCACTATAGTCTTAACCTTTCCATGACACAGCAATTTTATCTCCTTATCCAGCATTCATGAATTCCAAATAAAAGGATTTTCCTGCCTATCATTTATTTAAGACAAGCTTTGGCCTCACATGAGCTTATGGAATTGTTTGACGCAGGCTCAAATACAAACAGAACTACTGCCTAGAAATATGGGGAGATTATACTGTATGTGCAAAAAGCCCAGAGTACGTAAGAAAGTACAGATTATGCTCCAGTTCTTTGCATTTGGCATAATTTATAAAGGTCCAGGGAGAATGTTTACACAACCATTTCACTTGGTGGTTGCTCGCAGTAGTGTAAATGACACAACATCACTGTGGTTAGAAGAGAATTTAGGGTTACTGTGGTTTTCCTTCAGTCTGACACTTATTCACATGGCCTATTTTTCAGTCACACTGCTCTTTCACTCAGGGGGAGAACCCTTCCATTATTTTGAAGTCCTCAAGTGAAATACAGAGCCACTTTAAGGCTGCTTTAATTGACATAGCTGCTTCTGATTGTTTTTTATTATCCTTGGGATATAAAGAACACTGTATTACAGTACAATATAGGCCACTCCCAAGAAACTTTGACTGGGCCTTCATTCAGCCTTAAGCAGCAGACGGTTCTTAAAGCAGAAGAGTATAGTTCTTACTTGTTGCTGTAGGAAAGCTTTCCATACTGATGTCTGTGCTCTAGAGCTTCTGTCTGCCCAATGGAGATTTCCAGTAACCCTTGGAATGGGCTTATGCCAGATACTCAGTCTTTCTATATGTCAGTGTCCCTGGTCCCACATACTACCCACCTAGCTTTTCCCTGAGTGATAGATATATCTCTGGCATTCATGTTTGCACAGCCTTTGGAGATCCCTGGATAAGTGCATTAGAAATGTAATTACTATCTATATATTTCCTTCTCTGTATACTTTATCACTGCAATATCTAGATACTCCTGGTGCATTTAAGAAAAGAAGGTGGGAAAGGACACCCTGCTCAAGTCCAGTTCCCATGCTACTGCAAATATATGTAATTTGAACTGATGGAGCTCTAGTTAGCCAAGTATTCATTATTTCCCTTCCTACTTCTACTGAAAGGCTGTTGCAAGCTGTCACTCTCTATAGGAAAAAAAAATCTGTTTTCCAATCAAAACATATTTGCCAGCCATTTACACCTTGATTGCTTTTGTTCAAATACTTCACCTTTAGTGCACATCCTTCTTGTGCACTAAGTGCACAAGTCAGGCTTAAGTCACCTAAAGTATTTATGCAAACTGATTGTATCTGCTCTCACTCTTTGTTATCCTTTCTCTTTATCTCCCTTTTAAGTTTACTCAGCAGGTAGATAGTCCCAGTTCACCTGCATTTGAATATGAGTGACCAGAATTGCAGGACTATGCCAGAACAGCATGCAGCATCTCAGCTATGGTCTCCCAAATGCCATTCTGCAGTGGTATGCTGGAAATACCTCCGATCACGCTGCTGGAAATACCTTGGATCACGCTTCCTTTTCTTTGAGAGCAGCATCTGTGGCAGCTCATAGCCTGTATACTTCCTTCTCAGTCACTTCCAATTTGATAACACTGTTCAATCTTTGGAGACGATTAGGTCTTGTGTGAAGTATGACCTGTGCTGAACAGATGTCTCTTCTTCTGTAATCACCTCTGCTTGGAGTTTCTCCCTGTCTGAAAGGCAAGGGCAAGCAGAGACCTGGAGCCAGCTCCAATTTAGCAAGAGTTTTGCCTGTTGTAAAGTTTATAATAATATTAAAATTAGTCCTTGGAGAACAATAGAATATGCATAAGATTTCTGGGAGAATTTATACCTGTGCACATAAGTGGGAAATATTTTCAGTATCCAGCTTTTGTCTCACTGCACATGATTAATGGGAGATCGCTCCCTCGTGTTGCCCAGGCCTGATAAAGGGTGCTTCCTTCTGATACCAAAAATGCCGACAAACAAAACTCTCCAAGACTCATTTTGGAAAGCAAGCATCCAGCTCTCTGTTTTACCTTGCCTTTGAGACAGGGAGAAACTCCAAGCAGAGTTGATTACAGAAGAAGAGACATCTGTTCAGCACAGGTCATACTTCACACAAGACCTAATCGTCTCCAAAGATTGAACAGTGTCTGGAAAAATACCATCTAAAAAGAAAACACACTAACAGAAAGAAAATGTGCTGTCAAAAGGATATTCTGCCTAACTTTCAAAAAGTAGAATCATAGAATCATAGAATAGTTTGGGTTGGAAGGGACCTTAAAGATCATCTAGTTCCAATCCCCTTGACATGGGCAGGGACATCCCACTAGATCAGGATACCCAAGGCTCCATCCAACCTGGCCTTAAAAACCTCCAGGGATGAGGCATCCACAACATCCCCAGGTAACCTATTCCAGTGCCTCACCACTCTCATGGTGAAGAAATTCTTCCTAATGTCTAATCTAAATCTGCCCCCTCCAGTTTATACCCGTTCCCTCTCATCCTATCACCACAAGCCTTTATGAATAGTTCCTCTCCAGCTTTCTTGTAGGCTCCTTCCAGGTGTTAGAAGGTTGCTTCCAGTTGCGAGTACAATTGCTTAGATGAAACTTGACTGTGTTGTTAGCTTAAATCAAAACATCGCACTTTTTGTAGTAGCAGCTACTTCTTGTATCACTGCCTGAAACTTGACAACGAGTCTCAGAGAGTTTAATTGGCCGGCCTTTTCGGTACCATTCGCCTGAATCAAATCAAAACATTCAACTTGTTCTGATGGAAACCACTCCTTGTATCCCTTTCTGGAACTCGAAAGCGAGCCACAGTTTGTTTGCCTTCACTTTCGCTACCGCTGGCCCCGGGGCAGCCGGGTCCCACCTTCCCCCGGCCAGCTCCTCACCGCTGCCCCCACCCCCACCCCTCCTCCTCCTCCTCCGCGGGCGCTGCCGGGGCTCACGTAGCCTTCGGGGCGGAGCGGCGGCCTGGCGAGCGCCGGACGGGGCTGCACGTAGCGCGGCCGCCGCAGGGCACGTCGCGCCGGGTCCGCCGCCCCGCGCCTCCCGCCTCCCGCCGGGCCTGGGGATGGGCAGGGGGAGAGCGGCTCCCGGCCTTTCCCTGGAAAACCGGAGTGAGGGCGAGTAGGAGTGCTCGCCGTTATCGGCACCCCTAGGGAACGCACAGCATTTCCGTAGTGTAGACTCATAGATGGTCGTAGAACTACAGAATCACAAGGTTGGAAAAGACCCACAAGGATCATCGAGTCCAACCATTCCAAACAATCACTAAACCATACCCCTCAGCACCTCATCCACCTTTTAAACACCTCCAGGGACGGTGACTCAACCACCTCCCTGGGCAGCCTGTTCCAGTGCCCAGTGACCCTTTCCGTGAAAAATTTTTTCCTATGTTCAGCCAAAACCTCCCCTGGAGGAGCTTGAGGCCATTCCCTCTCATCCTGTCCCCTGTCACTTGGGAGAAAAGGCCAGCACCCTCCTTTCCACAACTTTGTCTTAGGTAGTTGTAGAGAGCAATGAGGTCTCCCCTCAGCCTCTTCTCCAGGCTAAACAACCCCAGCTCTCTCAGCCGTTCTTCATAAGGCCTGTTCTCCAGCCCCTTCACTAGTGGTTATGGAACAGCTTGATATTCACAGAATTGGAAACTAATAGAATGCTGTGATGTTCATAGAAGCATAGAATCACAGAATCATAGAATGGTTTGATATTCACAGAAGCACAGAATCACAGAATGTTTTGATATTCATAGAATCATAGAATGGTTTGATATTCATAGATTCATAGAATCCTAGAATGGTTTGGTATTCATAGAATAATAGAATGCTTTGGTATTCATAGAATCAAAGATTCACAGAATCACAGAATGGTTTGACTTTCATAGAATCATAGAATGGTTTCATATTCCTAGAATCATAGAATGAATCATAGAATGGTTTGTGTTGGAAGGGACATTCAAGCCCATCCAGTTCCAACCCTCCTGCCATGGACAGGGACACCTCCCACCAGACCAGGCTGCTCGAAGTGCTGTCCAACCTGGTCTTGAACACCTCCAGAGATGGGGCAGCCACAACTTCCTTGGCAAACTCTGGAGAAGGGCTTGGCGGTGCTGATTGATAAGCTGGCAATGTGCACTCACAGCCGAGAAGGCCAACTGTATCCTGGGCTGCATCAAAAGAAGCATGGCCAGCAGGTCAAGGAGGTGATTCTGCCTCTCACACTTGTGAGACCTCATTTGGAGTATCGTGTCCAGTCTGGAATCCTCAACAAAAGAAGGATATGGAGCTGTTGGAACAGGTCCAGAGGAGGGCTACAAGGATGATTCAGAGAGCTGGAGCACCTTCCATATGAGGACAGGCTGAGAGAGCTGGGCTTGTTCAGCCTGGAGAAGAGAAGGCTCCAAGGAGACCTTACAGCGGCCTTCTGATACCTGAAGGGGGCCTACAAGAAAGGTGGAGAGGAATGCTTTTCAAGGGCTTGAAGTGATAGGATGAAGGGGAATGGCTTTAAATTGAAGTGGGGAAGATTTAACTGATATCCTTAGTGAATGCACAGAATTTTCACAATATCACCAATATCCTCAGGAAAGTCACAGAATTTTCACAATATGGCTTTAAATGACTTTAAATTGGAGGGGTGGAAGGGGGGAGATTTAAATTAGACATTAGGAAGAAATTCTTCATGGTGAGGGTGGTGAGACATTGGCACAGGTTGTCCAGGGAAGCTGTGGATGCCCTGTCCCTGGAGGTGTTCAAGGCCAGGTTGGATGGGATCTTAGGCAACCTGATCTAGTGGGATGTGTCCCTGCCCATGACAGAGGGGTTGGAACTGGATGGGCTTGAATGCCCCTTCCAACCCAAACCATTCTATGATTCTTTAGTTCTACAATTCTATGAATATCACCGAGATCCTTAGGGAAGACACAGAATTTTCACAATATCACCATTAGCCTTAGGAAATACACAGAATTTTCACATCAGAACGGCTCATTTTCATGCAGAAGGTCCTGTGTGCAGGGAGGCACTTTGAGCAGAGTAAAGCCCATTTCTACTATAAAAAAACAGTTTCCAAAATGGATATTATATTGAATGCATTTAATAGTGAGGCATTACACAAAGTTTTATATACAGATACCCATCTCTCCTTATATCAAGTACGTTCTCAGAACATCTGGAAAATATGAAATTATTTTACTTGAAATGGTGAGAAGTATTTAAAAATGTTTGGCAGTTATTTTTCCTGCTTTGTTATCCTTATATCCTGTGAGGATTGCTTAGCCTCTTAGACATTCTAATGAAGGCTGTTTAAATTCTTATTTTATGGATATACATAAATTCCTATTTTCTTATAGCATCATCGTGCCTGTCACCCTAAATCTGCTGCTTTATTCTTTCCTGTCCTCATGGTGCTGCTCCTTCTTTTAATGTCTCATCTCCTTTATTGCAGCAGCTTTCATCCGCTTTTCCTGTTACTACACACACTTCCAGTACACATGCCAGCACCTGCCATTTAGCTGATTTAATTGCCCAGGAAAGTGAATTAACAATAGAAAAGTAGCAAGCTGGTTTCCTGTCCTGGAAGGAATCCTTAATAACACGTAAGACTTGACTCTTGGGTCTGCTTCAGCTGCCATTACTCTGTAGCTATAAAAGCTTGATAATTAACAGGGTTCCCTAAAACAAAATGTGCTCTTTTAAGGGGAGATAATCAACCCTTATTCACCCACAAAATGAAGTAGGATAGGAGACAGTTCCACACAGGCCAGTGGCTCAGTGAACCAGGGTCTAATTTTAAGCAAATCTGGCTGCTCTGAATCATACCAGAGACCAGACTGGATCCCTTCTGCTCCTGAGATTTAAAGAATATTAGAAGGCATGGAATGACCTGTGCCTAACCCTTGTCCCACAACTGCTGTTTGTTGCAGCATCTAAGTTTAACCTCTAATGAACTGATATTGTGCAAATAGTCATAGCCTAAATGGCTGGGCACTGTTCTGTGTTTGAAAACAATTATAAAACTGTCACAGTTCAGCAACGCTTTAGGGCATGATGATAAGGGACTCCAGAAAGATCTGTTTGGAGAGACGTAATTGGTTTTCTGCCTGTTTTTCATGTGTTCTGAGTTTAGTTTTCAAAGAGTTAATGCTCTTCTTGCCTTTGAGTTGCCAGGGTGCTTACAGAAGTCTGTGGTTTAAGTATGATCAGGTCGTCTCCGTCTTTTACCCCGCAAAGAGAAAGGAAGCAGTCTCCATACATTTCACCATACAAGAAGTTCTTCTACTAGTCAGGGTATTTGCATGGTAACAGGCAGATGTTTGTCTAGAAGCAAATTTGGCCTTCTCTTACGCTAGAATATTTAGGCTTTTGTCAGTGTCTTCGCTCTACTGTGTCCCCAAATGTTTGTAGTCTTGAATGTAGCTGAGAATCCTTGCTGCTGCATGCTGCTCAGTGCAAGTTGCCTACCCTTTATTCTGCCGTAAAATTGTGTCTCAGCTGCAACTTATTGAGAAGACATAGGACTGGACTACAAAAAAATGGTAGCTATTTATAACTGTAGATAATAATGTGGTTATTGTGTACGCTGAGAAGCATATGCACATATGCAACTTTCCACAGGAGAGCTCTGATCACAGTTTCTGTGTAAGAACATAATTTCTTCACTGATGTGATAAGATAAACCCTCATCAGTGACATTGTTCCATGAGAAGTGTGTGTGATAATATGCTCATAAAAAGTACTAAGACAGAGATAAGGCCACAGGCCATACCAACAATAGCAGTATATTCATTCACTATTTAGCTGATAGCAGAGATCTTTCACCGCCATCAATGGTCCTCTCAATCAGGTAGAGTTACTTCTTATGCCTGGTAAGAAATCCTTTCAAGACCAGATCTTCAACACAATTAGGAATTTTATTTATGGCCTTCTATTGAAATCAAGGTTATTCTCTCAGTAAAGCAAATAATCCGTTTGGATTGGGTTTGGTTTGTTGGTTGTTTTTTTCCAAAAAAAGCAAACCAACCTGTGTGAGGAGACCAGAGTCTTGTCAAGGAAACCATGACTACCAATCCTCTTTTTTTCTAAGATTTTAAGAGTTCTGCAGATTATGAAATATTTATTGTTATCCTCACTTCTCCTCAGAGAGACATTTTGGTAGACAGCGGACAACTGGATGGACCAGAAAGTTATGGAGGGAGTGGAAAGAGAGAGAGAGAGATTGTAGAAATAGAGTTATAGAATCATAGAATGTTTTGGGTCAGAAGAGACCATGAAGGTCATCTAGTCCAGTCCCCCTGCAGTGAGCGGGGATCTCTTCAACTAGATCATGTTGCTCAGAACCCCATCTAACCTGATCTTGAATGTTGCCAGGGATGGGACATCTACCACGTCTCTGGGCAACCTGTTCCAGTGTTTTGACACCCTCAGAAAAAGAAAATTCTTCCTAATATCTAATCTAAACTTCTCCTAATTAAATTTTAAACCATTGCCCCTTGTCCTATTGCTACAGGCCCTGCTAAAAAGTTTTTCCCCCATCTTATAAGCCACCTTTAAATATTGAAAGGCTGCAATAAGGTCTTCTTAGAGTCTTTTCTTCTCCAAGCCAAACAATCCCAACTCTCTGGAACTGCTTCAACAGGTCCATGTCTTTCCTGTGTTGATGGCTCCAGAGCTGGACGCAGAACACCAGATGAGGTCTCACAAGAGCAGAGTAGAGGGGCAGAATCACCTACCTCAGGCTGCTGGCCATGTTTCGTTTGATGCAGCTCAGGATACAGTTGGCCTTTTGGGCTGCAAGGGCACATTGATGGCTCATATCTACCTTCTCATTCATCAGGACCCCCAGATCCTTCTCCTTCTTTTAAAAATGAGCAGTAAGATTTATGATAAAAGAGAGGTGTGAATATTCTTTTTCTAAATGGTTTCTAGGCACACAGTGGGGCTTTTGTCTAGTGCAGGCTGAATTAGAAAGATGAGACTAGAACTGACTTCTTTAGTTTTGTTTGCAGCTGTTATAGAGAGCCTTGCCATGTAATCCCTTTTATACCTTTCAGTTGTCTCTAATCAGTGTGAAAATAATGAAGTATCTCAGTGAACTGGCTTGGCTCCTAGAATAACCTCTTGCTGTGCTCTGTAGATCCCAGCAGAGCATTAAGGATTAGCAATCCCCTGGAACCACGGAGTCTGACAGAAATCTCTTTAATTTAGGGTCTAACTGGTCAGTGTTGTCTAAAGTTGAGCACAGCACAAGATTGTGCCATTATTTGCTAAAAGTAATGGTCTTCTGTTTCCTTGTTAGTGGTTTACTTTAAGACTAACACCTGGAAAATAAAGCATGGAAGTATAGAGAGAGCAATGTACAATGTCAGATGTCCTTGACAGTAGCTGTTATACTCTAGAATAACATCCTATGGTAAAGTCAGATCTTCTTGCTTGGGATATTTTAGGATGGCATTGCACATAGCATTGGAGAACACAGTTTGTTAGCTCCCAAGAAGCTGGCAAAATATTGTAGTACATATTTACTTTATCCATTCTTATACCGTATTCAATTAGGGGGTTTTTGTATTTTTTTTAAATAAAGGAAACAGTTCATTATCAGTGAAATAGTTACAGGGCTAATAGGGCATCAGGAGGACAGGGTGGGTTCTCCAAAAGTGAAGTACCAGAAAAAAATACCAATGGCTCATGTCACATGGCTAATCCTTTTCATCAAGTGCCGTTTATCCTCACATCTGGACATTGTGGATTACAGTCAGGAATTTCAGTGAAGGACGGTATGGAAAAAACCTCATAGCAAGAAAGTAATTTCAGAGAGTTTTAATTAGATATGATAAGGTCAGTACAATAACAAGTGGCTGATGCTTCTCAATGAAAAAGTAGATAAGGAGCAACATGATGAAGCAGTACAAAACCATGTCAGTCTGGTCTTGGAGCATACAGATGTCCTGTAATCAACAGGCTGTAGAAAAATAAGCAAAAATAAATGATATACAGAGGAGGAATTAATTAGCTGGAGAAATCTAATATATTCTTTCTGCCTCCCCCAGCCCTGCTCATAAAATAGTGGACGGTTGATCTCCCATCTGAATTACAGCCTGATGCAGCCATTAATATTTTAAGGACAAGCACTTGGAACTGACACTTGTCATGACCACTGAAAACCACTAGAACTGCATTGGAGAGTGACAATAAATTGCAGACTGATAGCATCGCTTAGTTAGGCAAACCATTCAGCTAGTGGTTGATGGTGTACACTAAAATGTCTCTGAATACCTGAATGTTCTGGCACTGAATTCTGCCCTTCTTATGTTTGAAGGTATTTTTCTGCTCTAGTAGCACAGGCAGGAACAGCAATATTCTGGGCATTTTATATCAGCGACAGAATTTGTCTTGAAGTCCCAGATGATGAGTTAAACAATGTAATGTTTCTAGGAACTATGTGAAGTCACTTGAGGTCCTTGCTGTTGCTTATTTTTTACTCCTTTGAAGACTTGCTTTTAGTTCATAGCCCAGTTACGCAGAAGAGACTTCTGGGACTTATATTCAGCACACTACTCTAAGACTGAAATGCTGCTCCATTTCACTATTTGAAGAACAGCACCATTTTGTATGTTAGGTAGCCAGTAGCTGCTTTAAAATCTGGTATGAAAGCTAGGTATCTAAGATAAGAGCACTGATGTCCCTGAAGAATTATAGCTTTAAGTTTTTCATTTATGGTCTTTCTCACTGCTAGACTACAAGGATTCATGAAATACAGTATCACAGAAATTCCCTACTACTACATATTCAAACTATTTCACAACACTGCCTTAGGGGGTCCATTTCCTATTTTCATACTGAGTCATCCATGCATGAATTGCATGACCTCAAAAGGCTTCCTGGAACTGATGTCAACTGGATAATCCAGTACAGACCAGAGTTATTAGCTGTTGTGTCACTTAAAGTTATAACTCTACTTCCTAAAGTATCTCTGAATCTGTGACATGGGCAAAAAGAGAGGCTGCAGACATTCTTGTATGGCTCTTCATCAAACGTGCCATTAGAGGTTTCTTAGTATCACCTGCTCCCCTTTGCCTTCAATTGGGTAATTGTTAATAAACTGCCACTTGCTTGAAACAATCAAAGCTTTTCTTGCAGCTGGTGGCTTGGATCTGCAGTCAGCAGTCTGAATAACTGAAGACTCATTTCAGAGCTAGCTGAGTTTCCCCACAGCTGTACTGCCATCTGGCCTGTTTCTGTTACATCATGCTCCGTGTCTCATTATTCTTTTCCTATGAGCTGTCCTTGTGTCTATTAATCATGACAACTGCTTGTTTTCCCTTGCCTGGGGTTCGGTTCTCTGACCTCCTCTTCAGTTTCTTCAGAATGTATTCAGTCACAGGGTATTTTGAGCTGACTGAGTGATTATTCCCTTGCCTCAGAAAAAAATGTGAGCTCCCTAATTTAGGTCCCAACCTCAGCTGTGCCTTGCTTGTGTTCCCCTCCAACCAAAGAAATGTATGGCTGTACACTCAGCAAGGAATTCTGGAAAGATGAGTGATTGTGTGTAAACACTCCGGAGGAAGCGTAGGAGAGAATGGGCTGTGGGGCTTTCCTCCTTGCAGAGGGTATGGCAGTATCTTCAAGGTATCGTACAGCAAGTTGGCTGGAAAGGAAAATACTGAAGATTTTTGTGTAGAGAAGCTGCCTGTTGGAGGACTCTGATGAGCCAGCAGGCTCCTGGGAGAAGTGACAGTTTGGGGCGAGGAAGGGAAAAGGGACATACTTCCTTCAGTCAAATTTCAGAGCTAAAGATTGTGACAGGTAAGAGGAAGCTTCCTCCAGCTCTGCTGAGCTAGAGAGAAAAGGGAATCACTGCTTGTCAGGAGGAAGCTGTGCTGAGGAGTGATAGAGGAGCTTCTGCTGGTTTCTCTGCTCTGTTGTCTTTTATCCATTCTGTTACTGACAAAGATAAGATAAGGATAACTAAACTGAAGACCCAGATTCCTGACATCAGAATGGAAAGGTAGAGGGGTCACAGTGAATAAAATTAAGAATTAGATAAAAGTCAAATTTGTCATCAGTACAAATCTAGTGAATGGTGTTATGCAGGGTGCACATTAAACCCAAGGCCTTCCCTTTGCAATCCTGGTACAGCAGGAACGAGTCATGCAGAAACCAGCATCATTAATATGTCTACTCTCTTAATATAAGAGAATTTTAACTTATTAATGCTACAGCTTTTTTTTTTAACTGGAGATATCATGTATTTTACATTCTTACATTGCGGTTTTTGCATTTTTCTGAATATTTTAGTATCACTAAGCTGCATGGAGTAGAGCTTGTCAATGTTAACCAGTTTATTGACTGTCATTTTTGCAAACTTAATTATCAATTTAAGAGGCTCTTGTCCTTTCCCTTGCTTGAAATGTCTTCCCCTGTCATCTGTGCCAAATAGCAACGTGGAACTGAGCTTGAAGTACTAATACAAGCGTTTGGCAGGGTGACTATGGCATGCTTACTTTCCTTTTCTCAAATCTAAGGTCACGTGATGCTTATAATCAGGAAAAAAAAAGGTAGAATAAACTAGACTCTCTTCTCTCCCACTTGTTTTTTGACACTTCACTTTTGAGTCCTGCTATATCACATGGACTCTTCTGCTTTGGATGTTGCTTCATCTTCCAGGGCTTGTATTCTCATGAATAAACCTTTAACGTCTTTCTCATTGTTTTCAGAGGAGAACAATTTCATACTGACTATAATTGGAGTCTAGTTAGGGCTGTGTATAAAGTCTTAAAGAAAGGACTGTTGGGTACTTCCATCATCATGTGCAAATTTGCATAATTCTGTGCCCTTTCAGAATGATGTGATTTGAGGTAAGCTGATGGATGTTGTCTGAAGATCTGTTTGTTTAGCAAGTAAGAACAGGAAACCTGGACAAGAACTATCATTAAAAAAAGAACAAACAGAAAAGGTAAATTCTCCCTGTCACAGGTGTGAAATTCTGTTGTAGTTCAAAATCTACATTAAAAAAAAGAGTGAGTAAGCATGTAACTAGATAATACTACTCCTACCATCGAGGAGTTAGATACAAAATCCGAGAAATTAATGATGAGCTCATAAATAGCAGCCTGTGTCTCTCAAGCCTCTCATTCCCCCTGCAGAGGACTTGGTGAAGTGTATCTGAGGTCAGCTTTGCGCCCTGTGTCCAAGCCCAGGTCCAAGCATGGGCAATAGCCATGCTGACCTCACTGTTCATTGTGCTGCCCTCACCACCTATCTGCTGCATCAGTGTTGTCCATGCAGGTTTGTGGATCCCTTTGACTCTCAAACTTGGAGAACTGGATGATATTGAGTTTCCACAATATAAGTAATCTGGAGTCAAGCTTGATCAGGATGCAGTTTACCTAAGGCCTGGTTTAAAGCCATGATTACTTAGCCATCTTTCTCGTTTCCTCTTCTGCCTTCCTTCTGTTTCCTGGCTTCTGTCACGGTGGAGGTGCAGTTTCATCCAGGAGATTCTGAGTATTACAGAGTGTTCTTAGTTCAGCCTCCAAAATGCTCATGATTAACTGGAAGATTTGGAGAAGAAAAGACTTAAGAAGGGTTGAAGAATGTGCTGGTGAAGTTTTCCTGGGTTCTGGTAGGGATTTCCATAGCATATCACATATCAACCATGAGACACCAGGAGAGTTATTCACTGAGGCGTTTGTTAGCAGAATAACATGGGCTGTCCTTGTCATTTTTGCATCAAAGAGATCTGATTATCATAGTGATGTTACCTTGTAGCAGTCTTTAAAGCCTTAAGAAAGAATCTTCTGTTCAAGGTAGTGAGAAGGTAAAAAGAAAGCAAAGTGGAACTGGAGGCTTAAGCAAAGGGCAAAGTAGAAAATAGTAGTGCTTGGCATAGACAGGAGGGGCAAAATAACTGGAGGCAACAGAGCTGGAAAAGTGGAGGTGACAGTAGTCACGCAACAAGATTATCAGGCCATCAACGAACACTTTGACAGTCTGTCAGGCAAAAGCATGATGGTCTTTGCAAAGCTGTGGAGGAAAGAGTGATGAGATTTAAACAGAGCCAAGATATAAAGCAGGCTGGGAGGGGGATGAGGGAAGTTGGTGCCCTGCTTATTCTTAGTGAATGGGAAGATGATGCTGTCATCCCTGATGAGATGAGAAGGGGAGAGAATCGAAAATGGGAAGAAGTTTGAGTCTTAGTCAGATTAAAATAAGAGACTTCCAGCAAACACTGAAGTGTTGTCATGTTTAGATAGATGGTGAATGTTCTTAAGTGCATTTCAGAGTGATTCTAAGGTATTCATGCCTTCATGTTGTTTCCCTCTTCCCTGTGAACTTAACAGCTAAGCGCAAGTGCAGTTCTGAAATATCTGGTTATTTTGCCCCATCCTAGAGCATCCATTTTATATGAACAGTTTTAATCAAGAGAACAGAGAACATCAAACCAAGAAAAGATGAGCTGTGCTTCCTTTTGCAGAATGGGAAACAAAGCAGACTTTGAGAACTGAGCAAAGAGGAAGTAATAATGAGAACTGATCTTTAAAGGAACCCTGGACAGGAAAATATCTGACAAGCAGACAGTTTTCTTTTGTAATAGACGTTGGGCAAAAAATAGATGTTGGAAGAGCATGAGTCTACACTGGTAAGTGCACAAGAGCAGATAGAAAGAACTGATGAGGGTGCTCAAACTACTCAAAGCCTGTTGTTTTCAAGAGGGAAAGCTATAAAGGCTTGGACTTTGACAGAGTTGGTTGTTGTCAGAAAACTTTGTGGATATCCAAAAGAAATACTGAAAAAAACTGTTTAAGAGAGGAACAAAATTAGTGTCAAAACCATTTCAGAAGAGCAAAAGTACTTAGCAGCAGTATCACAATGTACATATAATAGAAATGTGGATATTATGAGTGATTAGGCTTACCACAAAGAAAGGGGCAAGGAACAACTGGTAGGTGTCAGTCATACCCATCATTAATTGCCACACAGACACTCACTCACTTCCCCCTTGATGGGATGGGGGAGAGAATCAGAAGACTAAAAGTGAGAAAACTTGTGAGTTGAGATAAAGACAGTTTAGAATCATAGAACAGTTAGGGTTGAAAGTGACCTCAAAGATCATCTAGTTCCAACCCCCCTGCCATGGACAGGGACATCCCACTAGATCAGGCTGCCCAAGGCTTCATCCATCCTGGCCTTAAAAACCTCCAGGGGATGGAGCATCCACACCTCCCTTGGTAACCTATTCCAGTGTCTCACCACTCTCATGGTGAAGAAATTCTTCATAATATCTAGTCTAAATCTGCCCCTCTCCAGTTTATACCCATTCTTCCTTGTCCTATCACTACAAGCCTTTATGAATAGTCCCTCTCCACCTTTCTTTTAGACCCCTTTCAGGTACTGGAAAGTCACTATAAGAGCTCCTCGGAGCCTTCTCTTCTCCAGGCTGAACAAGCCCAATGCTCTCAGCCAGTCCTTGTATGGGAGGTGCTCCAGCCCTCCAATCAGCTTTATAGCCTTCCTCTGGGCCCATTCCAACAGTTCTGTATCCTTTCTACATTGAGGATTGCAAAACTGTACCCAGTACTCCAGATGAGGTCTCACAAGAGAGGAATAGAGGGGCAGAATCACCTCTCTTGACCTGCTGGCCATGCTTCTTTGGATGCAGCCCAGGATATGGTTGACTTTCTGGGATATAAGCACACATTGCAAACTCATGGTGAGCTTCTCATTGACCAGCAACCCAGAGCCCTTCTCCGCAGGGCTGCTCTCAATCACATCATCCCCTATCCTGATCTGAAAATGGGGATTGCCTCGACCCAGGTGTAGAACCTTGCATTTGACCCTGTTGAACCTCATGAGGTTCTCACAGGCCCACTTCTCCTGTCTGTCCAGGTGGATTGCCATTGGTTTGTACACTGTACACAGAAGGTGCTAGATGCTCAATGTGGATGAGTGCTATTCCAAGCCAGACAAAGAGTCTGTTCTCAGGACACAGATGAAAAACAGTCTTTCCAGAGAATGTCTCACTGATGTATCATCTGCATTAGAGCTATGCCAGAATGAGAATATGAAATCATGCCAGAATGAGAATGTGAAATCTTACCAGAACTAATGATTTCCTTGTAGACATCAGCTGGGCAAATGGCAGGTGAGAGCTCATATAATGTGGACAAAATAAGGACAATTATTTAAGTGAATCTCTGCCAAAACATACTGATTTTGGTGGAAACCTTTCTTTACTTCAGTGGTCACTGCACCAGAATTTGATCTGCTGATTGCATCTTTTTGAAGAGAAGTGTATCAGTCTTTGTGGAAAAATAGTTCTGTATCCAAAAAACATTGCCAGTGCTTCTTAGAATGTCCAACAGCCCCACTAATGGATTGAGTCCAGGCAAGGAAGTTTTCAGTTGGAAATAGGTATTTTCAATTGACTTTGTGTGACAAAGAAAAACAAGGGATTGCACACATTTCACATTTTTAACAATGGTGCTATAACTATTCATATGGAAGTGTCATGAGCAATAATAAAAGAAAGTCTGGATAGAATTTCCAAGGGTTATGGACATTATGCAATACTGTATTGGAAGAGCAAGAAAATGCCCAATAACCTTCACTATCTGACAAAAAGGGCAGCAGAGTATCTGATAAATTGCATGAAAGTATTTCAGTGAAGTTTCTACAGAATTCATTGTGGAAAATGAAGAATGTAGCCTTTTGTGGGGGGAGTGACTTACTGTAGCTAAATAATTCTCAAAAGATTTAGAAACAAATCTTATTTGCTTCTCCACTAAATGTTGCATTTTTGACTGACAGTAATTACATGGGGCAGGTATATAAAGCAGTGGTATTGTTAGGGTTTTTTAAAGTTTTTAAAAACTGAACTAAGTGTCAGCTCAGTTGTGGATCTCATTAGATGGTCATATGGCTGAAAACCATAATAGACTCTGTTATTCTGGTTTCATTGTCCAGACCGCCACAGACTTTCTGTTCAGCTTGGACAACCTAAGGTCAGCCCTACAACCCACAAAAATCAATTGAATTCTGAGAGCTTTATGTCAGATCTTTATTTGTTAACTACTGAGTTAATAGTATTTCTTCTTAATCTTGCCCATTAGCTCTACGCAATCCATGTTTTTGTCATCTTTTAGCTGTGCTCAATTAGCAAATACCCAATTAATGACTTTGCTGTTTATTTTTTTAGCTAATGAGAGCCAGGCACCTAAGCTGGCTATACTGACTAAACCTTCACATGACCATGGAGATGTCATTAGGTGCCTCAATACTTTTGGAAACCTGCCCCCTAAATTTTTGAGGCAGATATATATGGAGGACAGTAACCAAAGAGTGACTTAGGAACTATATAGCATTCAACAGTAACTCAGTGGAATTTAAAACTTACTGATTGGTATCCTGACACTTCAAGACAGCCATCTGGAAATGCTAAGGGGAGGAGCAGACTTCGTCTTCTGTTTCTCTAGAGGAAGTATTTCACTATGCCCTTAGGATTCACATTTGCTGGAGATGAAAGCTTCAGGCTGTGACACTTTTTAGAAAATTTAAATGTAGAATTTGGATTTGTTTGCATTCTTCATCTGATTTGGAGAGGAGATACAAATTTAGATCTCCACATCTCACCAAGTGAGCAGTCTAATCACCAGAGTAGTAGATATTAGAATTGCCAAAGAGGGAGGCAGCTCTTATGGCTCTATTCTATGCAAAATAGACAAAATATGTAATAGGCCTATGTCAACAGGAGTTAGAGTTTGGATGTTTTGTCAGGCAAGTGGGAATGAGGACCTGAGGACTTGATGGTATAAGGCTTTGAACAGTCCATGTCAGGTGACCACTTTGGTGAGTTAACTTTCCTTAGGAACTACGTAAAAACTGAAGTCATCTATCAAGAGAATTATTCTCAGCAATTTGAATGCAATTTTTCAGTTTTACTTTCCTTTTCTTCTGAACTTTTAACCTTCCTTCTTCAGGGCAGAACTCATCATACTTTAATAACTATCTCATCTACTTGAGATTCCCAGGAAGGGGTGTTTTGGCTTTGTCTGTGAATACATTTGCACTATATGCATATAACCTGATCTAACTTAAAACAGGCTAAGAGGATTTCTGAAGAGTATTTTCTGAGGGAAGCAGACAGCAAAACATGTGTGTTACTTCTTTCTGTGTCCTGCCTAACCTTCTTTTCCCCATCTTTACCTACTGATTTCTGGCTTAATATTGACATATCTTCTCCATTTCCTCCTGAAACACTTTTTACATTTAGTTATCTTTTTTGTTTGTTTCTGAGTCCCACCATATCCTTGCCAACTGTATATAATCATCTGTGTTCTTCACGCATCACAGATTTTCTCCGTTGTCCAGATTGTTTGGTTGTGAAAGCTCTCTAATCAGGTTTGTAAAGCACTCATTTAAGATGTCTTTTTCCCTACATTGTTCTAATGGGTTACCTATGATGCTCTAGTCACAAAGCTTTTTCCCCTTTTTGGAAAATATCATACTATACAGGTAAAGACTGAAAGGCCTCCAACACTGTTCATAGCAATAAGTTTATCTGAACTAATAAAGAATCCGTCATCCATTCTTAAGAGCTGGCACAGATTCTTTTCTCTTTGATAGGTATTTCCTTCTGAGCATCATTTCTTTTCTATTTCAACTTCCTTCAGATATTGAGTGTGAAGCAGCTGTGATTCTGGTTCAAAATCTCTTTCCTTCTATTTTCTTTTTTGTCCCCTGTTACAATTGTCGTTATATAATCTGCTGGTCATACACTTGTAGCTATTGTATCTGGTGTGGATTGATTTGAAACCTTTAACCTCATCTCTGTTTTCTGAAAACTCAATGATAACATATCGTATGTCTACAATTTGAATTGGCATTTATCACCAAAATAGCACTAAAATCAAGGGCCGTTATGGGTGCAAAAGATTTTTTTCCCATTCCCAGTTAGTTCATTTCTGGGGAATACCATGATTTACATAAAAAGAAAGTATATATCTTTGGTGGCTTATTGATAAAGACATTTTTGTATAATTTACAAAATAGCCTTTGGGTTCTCTGATATTCACAATAACATAAATGTACTTTCTTCTTACCCTCTCTCCATGGCAGGTGATTGAAAAACATGAGATTTTCTAATCTGACATATGAGACACTGAATTTCTGGGTATGTTTGATTCCTCCTGTAGGAGAAAATGCATATACACAGAAAATGACAGCCCTTTTTCATAGCCTCCTACTGTTTTTCTTCACTCCTACAAATTGGCATCTTGGCTTGGTATGCAAACCTGCGCCACTCTAAAATTTCACACCTCTATGTCCTTCTCATTCACACATCAGCAACCCACATCCTCCCACATCCTGAGCCAGAAGTGCAGCTTCCAGCACAGACAGAGTTACTGCAGCAAGCACGCAAGTGAAGCTGTCAGCACAGAGTCACTAGCACGCACACAAACAAACTATTATGAATTGGTGGGCTGAGGGTATTCTCTTCATAGGGAATGTTTAAACCTCAGCTTAGCTAAATTCTTTCCCACACAAGGAGCTTGAAATTGCTCTTCCCACTTCAAAGTGACTCTGAGCCCATGGTCACAAGGGTCATTTGTCCTCTCTGAGCACCAGCTCCAGTGGTAGGCCATTCTCACTGTGAAGAAGATTTGCTAGTACCCCATCAGAGTTTCCCTGGCCATGACTTGTGCACATTGCCTCTCAGCCTTCCCCTGTGTGTCTCCTCTGTGTGTCTCTGAGAAGGATCTAACTCGGTCTTTTTTACCACTGCAAATTAGGTAGTTAAAACAGCAGGTAGATCTCTCCATAGGCTTTCCTTCTGTGGGCTGAGCAAACCCAGGTTTCTCACTGATGTATTGCAGTCCCCTAGTCATCTTAGGATACTTCTGCTGGACCTCCTTCAGTTTGACAATGTCTTTTGTGTACTGGAGAGCTCAAACTGGGTACAGTACTCCCAGATGTCATCTCAAAAGTGCTGGACAGAGAGAGCAAGAACTTCTCTTGACTTTTTGCCTACACTTTTGCTAATGCAGCTGAGTGGGCTGTTGGCCCTCATCCTCCATTAAGGCATATAGCTGACTCATGTTCAAAGTGTCTGCAAATACTAAGTTTCCTATTCAGCTGGTGGGTTGGTGGCCATGAGCCCAGTGCTGCAGCAGTTGTTCTCTGCTTTCTCACTGAGGCTGTTTTTTTCTGGGTTTCCATTTCCTTTTCATGCTCAAAGTGAGATACTGCTCCTTTAGCTTCTCCACTGGGGTCAAGGTAAGGGGGGCGAGGGGTGGGGGGTAAGTTGTATCTAAGAGTGAGTTTATGAACTTCCCATATTTTAGTGATTCTACTGTCTGGAACTGATAATATATTAAGTGGCCTCCTAGACAATATAGGCTATAGTTAGGCATACTGTTCACACACACACACAGAGCCCCAGACATGCTCGTTTGAATGGAAAGTGATTTTTCAGAAAGCTCAGTAATGGAGAAATAGCCTGAATATTATTATCCACTCCAGAGTGGACTAAGTGCTATTCAACTGGAGACAAAGAGCATGAGACTATTCAGTGTGGTGTATGCTCCATCTCCCAATACTATGAGTATTTGTAAGTGTATTGGTGATAGACACTTCCCTGAAGTTTGTTAAGTCTTTGTATAGCCCAGTCTCTTCATGCTGTTACATCTGGCTGTTCAAATCCATTCGCCATTCCTGGACTTATTCCAGAATGATTTGCCAAGCCTTATGTCAGAGTGATACATTTTATTTGTTGTCATTCTGCTGCCACAGTGGTTTGTCTGGAAGCAAAGATGACAACTACAGCAGGTCACTTTAGGGTACTACAGCACTTTTCTTCTTCGTTGTACAATTCTGCCATTCCTTATAGCATTGTTTTTAAAATTAAGGGGACAAAGGCCCCTTGACTGTGTTATGATGGTCAGCATCATTCCTGAGTTGTGCTGCATAGGCTATTATATGGCCTTTCCCTCTTCCCCTTCCTGCTATTGCATGATGTTGCCATTTGAAGAGATGGGTGCTGGAAGCAGTGGCAGAGAAGCTGAAGAACAGGGCCAAGTCGTTACCAGCTAGAGGCATCCCAGTTAACATTAGAAGAACGGCTCTTAGGTGCCTCAGAGAAGCGTTGAAAAGGAAACTCTGGGAGTTACTTCTTGGAAAAATGGTATGCTTAGGCAGTTTCTCCAGACATTTTAGATGACAGAGGATCTGTCAGTATTTGTCTCCAGGGAACAGGAAGCAGATAGCATGGATGATGATGAGTCATGCTGGTAGAAAACCTCAGCAGGAGTTATATTAAGGACTAAATACAAAGACGTGGAGACACCTGGGAAGGCTGGATGGATATTCTTGTGTGGCTTATTAAGTTTTTTCAGTAAGTGCAAATCCCCAAAAGAGAAATGTTTTCTACAACTTGTCTAACTTGCTGGGAGAATGTGAAGGAGCTGAGAGACACTGTGTCAGCAGGGTTACACTATGCCAAGAGGATGCGTGCCCTGGGATAGACTGTTGCTGGCTTCCTCTCTGTGCAATACAGACAAATGCAGTTTGAAGACAGAGACTGCCTTTCACATCAAGAGTGTCTATGTTCAGTTAATATTTCTTTGCTCTTTTGCTTCTCTCTGAGTCATCTGTTGTTCTTTGTTCCTAGAACTTCTCCATGAGGGAGTTAAGTCTTGGTGATATTACTTTCCTTTGTTTTTTTGGGGGAGCAATTGCCATTTAAAGCTATTTGTTAGCTTCCTTTCTTTATTCAGTCCATGTATTTGACTTGTTTCTTCTTTTGTATCTTTGTTCTGTAAGGATTTTTGTGCCTTCTTTCTTGTCTTGGTTCCCTAAAACACCAAGCCCAAATTGCTCTTTTTATGTGTATCCTGAATTATCAGCTTCCACCCACCAGACTAAGAAGTATTGTTGTGGCCTACATTGCTCTAAAGTATTTGTACTTCTTGTTGGAGAGAAAAAAAAAGTCAGCTAATATAAATAAGTAATGTGCCCTGTTGACAGAAGTAGAGTTGTGCCAGGAACAACTTGTGTTTTTAACTGAATGATCTGATCTTCGCCTCCATATGTATTATCAACACAGATGTATTGTTACTGTTTAGTAAAGTTTCTGATAAAGAGGAAAGCATAATCCTAAAAGGTTTATAGAAATTTATTTGAAAAAAAAAAAGAGAAATATAGTCATGATCACTTGAGAATTGATTTTTTCTCTTGGAAGTAATAACTATTTTTTTTTTTGGAGGAGGTTGGCTGATAAGCAATATTTCAAATGCTAGAATCATACTGAGATAGTTGTGACCACATAGTATGAGATAGAGCAGGCTGAGAAACTAGGCTGGCATTTAATGTGAGCAGTATTAGTGTGAAGGTACTTGTAGGTACAGCTGTCATCATCAGCCAGTTCCCAGGGCAGGAGGAGAATAAGAGCAGGTATCCAACTAAATCAGCATCAGCTCTGTGATGGTGTCGAAGGCTTGAGCACAGGTCCGAATGCCAGCAGCATGTGTGGTACCTCTGTGTTCTCAGAATACTCAAGACAGCTTCTCAAATAGCTTCTCAAATATTTCTGTCTCCTTCCTTTCTCACTGTATATGCTAAGTTTTCTAAGCAGACATATGGTACACTCTTAATTTTAGTGAATCATCTCATCTGAAAACAAATAGCCTTAATATTAGAAAAAAAGAGATTTGCCAGCTATTAAAAGTGTTCCTGTACCTGCAATGAATGCAGTAAATTGCAGTTATAAAGAGGAAAATAGAACTACCTCAAAAGTGAGATACCACAAAACCAACATCTACATAGGAAGAGATGACATTTTTGTCTGTTGATTGCCATTCTCTGAAGGGATCCTTTATTCCAACAGATCTGCAGGCAGTAAAACTCTAGTAGGCATAAGCAATCAGATAAACCATCTTCCATAGTGATGGCCCAAAGCCAATAGAAGGAAAACTGCATTCATCATTCAGGACAGGCCTTTCCTTGGAACAGCCTCCATCAATGATCCAGCACCTAACTAAAGGGATTAGACTATGGAGCTATTCACTTGGAAGCTAAAATGTCATGAAATCTTCAGGGACTGAGATGCTGACTCCCGTGAAACTGATAGCAAAAGTAGCTCAGGCTGTGCAAATAATTTTATGTTTATTCAGAGCTTATTTCTAATACCTGGAATAAATGCAGATCTTCCTTCCAAGTCTTCAAAAAGAGCTTTTCCCACTTGAAATGCATTCAAGAACTCTCAATATTGTTGAAGTCCCATACAATTATTTCTGACTAAAATCTACCTATGAGTACCATGTCAGCATTACTGTGCTCCCACAAATCTTGTGGTATCTACTGTGCAAAATTAGTCTCCAACTTTAGGAAAATCATAGAATGATAGAATTGTAGAATGGTAAAAGTTGGTTGGAAAAGACCTTTGATATCATCAAATCCAACCATACCTGTCCACTAATAAATCATATTTCTGAGCACCTCATCTAACTATCTTTTAAATACCTCCAGGGATGGTGACTCCACCCCTGGACAGCCTGTGCCAGTATCTGATAACCCTTTCAGTGAAGAAATTTTTCATGATATGTAATCTGAACTTCCCCTAGCACAACATAAGCCATTTCCTCTTCTCCTATCACCTGTCACTTCAGAGAAGAGACCAACACCCACCTCACTACAACCTCCTTTCAGGTAGTTGTAGGCAATGATAAGGTCTCCCCTCATCTCCCTCTTCTTTAGGGTAAACAGCCCGAGTTCCCTAGCTGCTCCTCGTAAGACTTGTTCTCCAGCCCCTTCATTGCTCTTCTCTGGACATACTCCAGCACTTCAACATCCTTCTAGTAGTGAGGGGCCCAGAACTGAACACAGTATTTGAGGTGTGGCCTCACCAGTGCCGAGTACAGGGGCAGAATCACCTCCCTGGTCCTGCTGGTCATGCTGTTTCTGGTACAAGCCAAGATGCCATTGGCCTTCTTGGCCACCTGGGCACACTGCTGGCTCACATTCAGTCAGCTGTCAACCAGCACACCCAGGTCCTTCTCTGCCAGCAGCTTTCCAGCCACTCCTCCCCCAGCTTGTAGCACTGCACAGAGTTGTTGCATCCCAAGTGTGGAGACTGTACTTGGCCTTGTTGAACCTTGTCCCATTGGTCATTGCCCATCAGTCCAGCCTTATCAGACCCCTCTGTAGATCCTCTCTAGCCTCAAGTAGATAAATACTTCCTCCTAGCTTAGGTCATCTGTGATCTTACTAAGGGTATGTTTGATCCCCTCGTCTAGTTCATTGATGAAAATGTTGAACAGGACTGGACCCAGCACTGAGCCTTGGGGAACACCACCTGTGACCAGCCTCCAGCTGGATTTAACTCCATTTGGGCCTGGCCATCCAGCCAGTTTTTTACTCAGCAGAGTAAAAACAGAGCCTGTCCAGGCCAGTGGCAGCCAGTTTCTCAAGGAGAATACTGTGAGAAATGGTGTCAAAGGCTTTACTGAAGTCCAAGCACACTACATCCATTGCCTTTCCCTCATCTGTTGAGTGGGTCACTTTGTCATAGAAGGAGATCAGGTTACTTTGTCAAGACCTGCCATTCGTAAACCCACACTGACTGGGCCTGGTCACCTGGCTATCCTGTGTGTGCTGTGTGATAGCACTCAAGATTCTCCATGACCCTCCCTGGCACTGAGGTCAGACTGACAGGCCTGTAGTTCCCTAGATCCTCCCTCCTGCCCTTCTTGTAAATGGGTGTAACATCAGCCAGCCTCCAGTCCAGTGGAACCTGCCCGGTCAGCCAGGACTGCTGATAGATGATGGAAAGCTGTGTGGTGAGTGGCTCTGACAGCTGCCCCAATACCCGTGGGTTGATCCCATTTGGCCCCATAGACTTGTGAGTGTCTAACTGGCCAAGCAAGTCTTTAACCATTTCCTTATGGATCATGGGAGCTTTGTTCTGCTCTCTCTCTCTGTCTTCCCATTCTGGGGGGTGGGTACCCAGAGAACAGCTGAAAGCTGACTTTACTATTGAAGACTGACGCAAAGAAGGCATTAAGTACTTCAGCTTTATCCTCACTCTTTGTCACTAATGTCCCCCCTGCATCCAGGAAAGGATGGAGATTCTCCTTGGCCCTCCTTTTGTTGTTAATATATTTGTACAAACATTTTTTATTATCTTTCACAGACTTTAGCCCTTCTGATTTTCTCTCTAAATGATCTCACTTCATCCTTGTAGTCCTTCTGAGATGCCTGCCTCTTCTTCTAAAGCTCATACACTTTCCTCTTTTTTTCTGAGATCCACCCAGATCTCTCTGCTCAGTCAAGCTGTTTTTCTTCCACGCTGGCTC
Source organism: Clamator glandarius (assembly GCA_033459285.1). Lineage (NCBI taxonomy): Eukaryota > Metazoa > Chordata > Aves > Cuculiformes > Cuculidae > Clamator > Clamator glandarius. Next base: position 220,243 of record JAUNZM010000614.1, on the reverse strand, counting down.
ATTTTTCAGCACATGAGGATGGCCTGCTCTTGCACTGCCATGTCCAGCCTTCTTGGGCTCCTTAGCCCCTGAGGACTGTCTCCCAAAGACCTTTGTCAACCAGACTTCTAAACAGTCTGAAATCTGCCTTGTGGAAGTTGAAGGTGGCCGTTCTGCTGACCCCTCTCCTCACTTCCTCAAGAATTGAGAATTCTATCATTTCATGATCGCTATGCCCCAGGCATCCTCCAACCATCACATCTCTGACAAAGCCTTCTCTGTTCACAAATAACAAGTCCAGTGAGATGCCTCCCTGAGTTGGCTCACTTACCAGGAATATACACTGCATCACAATGCTCTTGTTTGGAAAAATGGGAGAGGGTTAGCAAAATAGTTCCTTAGGACTTAGAACTGCAGCATTAGGCTGTCAAAGTAGTCAGGTAGTCCTCCTTAGATGCCTCTCAGGAAATAAATGAGTCTGCTTGCTGTCAAACACACTGTCCCTATAGATTTTTATGCACTTGGGTTGACTTGTGAATTAATAATGTGGCAAGAGGAGTTGTCTCCTCTTTACAGATGGGAAATTGAGTCACTGGCTTAAACAAATTGCATACCCATCCCTGATCTTTAGTCTTATGCTTTATGTGTGCAACCATCCTCCTCTGTGCATTTTTTCTCCTTCCAAAGAGTTCAGCAGAAGGGAAGATAAAATTCTTCTTAGGAAGGAAGCCAGTATCCCATTTCTCTTACATACATTACCTTTTGGAACAAGACATAATTATAAAGCTATGGGTGTGTGGAAGCATTCATTCCAGAAAAAACAGCATGCATTATTCTGATTTTACCATAAAAATAATTATTTTGCTTTTTTTACAGCTTGCCTACTAAACTCAGGGTCTGTTCCTGAGCCAGCAATGTGAAGCTTAACTGCAATAAAAGCAGGAATATTGCCAGGAATATATCTCCGTTTCAGTGTCTTCTTACAAACTGCACATTACCTTTGGAAAACATAAGGTATATATGCACATACACATGTGCACACAAATATCCTACATCCCTTCTTGCTCTTTTTTGGATTGTTCAGTAACTATGACCTCTTTTTAACTAGGTGATAGGTTTATTGGCACCAAAAGCAATTAAAGTCTCTCTAATATTTTCTGTCAAATCTAACAATGGAATTCCAGAACCCTGTGTCTTATTCTGTCTACAGTGTGCCTTGGGATTTGAAAATCCAGTTGTAAGCTGACAAAACACTCAATAAATGATGCAACAGGAAGCAACCTTGTTAACTTCATTAGGTCTTTCTTATTTTCTATGCATCTGTCACCCTGCTCTCCGCACAGCATCTACAGAGCAACTATACTCTCTTAGCGCTAGAGTATATGATACATGGAAGAGGGCAAAAAGCAACTTAGGTTCCCATCTTTACTTAGAAGATACAATTTGTAATTGACAGATCCTTTTCTGAAAGGTGCTTTATACAGACTAGTAACTAAAGAAGAACTTTGTCTCCCTACCCATGAAGAACAAAGAAGAAGAAAATTTTCTTTAAGGTTCTTAAAAGACTTGTATTACCTTAATACAAGGACATCCTTTACTGTATCCCAAAGTCACTATGAGCCCAGGAACAAGTATGTTTTCTTCCTATATTGCTTCATCATTCTTCATACTACTAATACAGTAAAGGAGCTGTCTTCTCTTTTGAACGCCATTACATCTTCTCCTTTGCTATTGTGATCTTTTTCATTTTTAAGTTTCCTGGATTACAAAAATATGAAAAAAACCAGAAAATTGATTTCCTGAAGAAAATTCTGCTTGAATGACATAATTTGACTATTTTCACTGCTTTTTAATTATTTTTTCAAATGAAGTTTCATGCAATAATAAAATTTGGGATGTATTCTTCCTATTTTATTTCACCTCTTTGGCCTATCATTGTGACTCAGGCTTACTTACAGTAAATTATCCCAGAGAGATTTCAGAGGTGGATTAATTAGCATAGAGGGAAGTGTGCAGGAGAATTCAGTATTCTGTTCTGTGTTTGCTACCATGTGCTGCGCAGACAACTGTCTTTGGATTAGGGCTGTCTTTACTTCTGGGATAGAATTCCCCTCTGTGCAGTGCCATCATCTGTAGACACACATGATGTCTATCAGTAATAGAACAGCAAGCACTGGCAAGCCCATTCATTCTTTGTAATTAAGGTATTGTGATTTCTGAAGTATCTGCATGAATAAGGAAAGACATGGAAAGTTATCCCAATAAAAAGGTATTTTGTTTAGTGAGAATGTAGCAACATTCTTTTAATACTATTTCAGTCATGCAATAGAGAATACTTCCAGCAGAGAAAAGGTGAAGTTGCCTACCCTAGAATATGTCAGTGAGGAGTAAGTACAATCTTATCAACTTGCTGGTGTTGTTGGAATCAGAGCAAAACTCACCCATATATCCCCATGCCTTAGTCTGTTTTATTTCTCTGTGCATACTCTTTGCACTGCTTCTCAACAGGAAAACAACCTGAATAATATCTGATAATCAGGCTTGGTATGCAAGAGAACATTCACATCAGAGAAAAATGGATGTAGTCTAACCTTGCTCGGGTTAACTGGTATCCATGTTAAGTTTGACCTCAGTCAAGGTGGTATGCTTTGGGCATGCCAGTGACAAGGAGTTTACAAAACCAATGCTACATACAATGCTGACTGAATCAAAGCAGTAGAGAAAAGAATATCTCAGATCCAGCTGTAAGGACTGGGTAGTTTGTTAAGAATGCAGAATGAGTGCAGAGTGCAGGGTCTTCTTGCATTTCCACAGTGGTTGGGTTCCTGGAAGGTTACAAGGAGAGTCCACTTTACATATATGGAAAAATTTGCAGAACGTTGAAGTGAACGGTGACATGGTCTTCCTGAAGGGAAATTCAACCAGGCAAAGTGAGGATGCTTGTCATAGGCATGACCTATGTATCCAGATTTAGAGAAGTAAACTAATAAACAATAAGTAAGTAAATAAAAGTTTTACCTCAGCTGCAGCTCCTCTTTTTTTTTCAGCAGAAGCAATCAGCAGCTCTCACAGAAATCCTAGGCCCCCTCAACTGCTTTAGGATTTCTAGGGATGGCAGGGATGCGGTTTATTTTCTTATAGACAGCTGGACCACCGTATATACATACTGCAAATACAATCACCTTTCTTATGAGGAGAGGCTAAGAGAACTGGGTCTGTTTAACTTGGAGAAGCAAAGACTGAAAGGGGATCCTATCAGTGCTTATCTAAAAGGCAGGTGTTAAGAGGGTGGGGACAGGCTATTTTCAGTGGTGCCCTGTGACAGGACAAGGGGCAGTGGGCACAAGCTGGAGCACAGGAAGTTCCATCCGAACATGAGGAAAATCTTCTTTACTGTGAGGGTGACAGAACACTGGAACAGGCTGCCCAGAGAGTTGTGGAGTCTCCTCTGGAGATACTCAAAACCTGCGTGGATGTGTTTCTGTGCAACCTGCTCTAGGTGAACCTGCTTTATCAAGGGGATGGACTGGGTGATCTCCAGAGGCCCCTTCCAACTACTATCATTCTGTAAACTGCTATGATTCTGTAATCAATGAGAACTAGTTTCTATTTTTAAGTGACAATTTCTACGTAGCTGCCTAACTTCTGGGATTTACAGCTCAAATTTTTAAAAAATACCATGAATCCATTTTTAAAGTAAGGAGGAGCAGCAAGAAGGCAAAGAATAGAAAAATCAACAGATAATAGACAAATACACCCTTTGAGTAGCCTGGCTGTGTCCTACACCCTTATTTTATGACAGTAGGCACACTCATCACAAAGTGTATGCTTTCATGTGACACCACAGGAAACTTGCTGGTTTCAGCTAGTTTAAGCCTAAAAGTAGGCAGTACTTTACTGCTCGTTTTATTTCAAGAGAACCACAGCACATAAAAAGAGCCTTTGAACTCTCAAGTCTGTAGCACAAAGCTATTCTATAGTTTCAGAAACCACTATGAAGAGCTCCAAATAAACAATTAAAAATTATAGTGTCATAATTCCCATGTTTTTTGGCAAGTAACTTGTGATTTATCAGCACTTGAGTTGGGAATGACTGATCTTGGCAAAACAAAAGGTTTGCTAGTTCACTTACTAGTTAAGGCTACATTTCTTAGCAGGCATTTATCGGTCTCCCATAAGAAGGCTGGCTGCATGAGGTGCATCGTTTAGTGATTGATAGGAATGGTTGGACTCAATGATCCAATGGGTCTTTTCCAACCTAGTGATTCTATTATTCTATGATTCCATCAAATCAAAGTGCAAACTTGGAAGTGAGAGGAAGGCACCATCCCACTAGATAACCCAAATTTGTTTTGTGTTTAGCAAATTTATTCTGTGGTACTCTTGGCAGAAACTTTTCTAGATTCAAAGCTGTGGGGTTTGACAAGGCTGCAAGGTCAGCTTTGTCGCAGGGAAGTTTGTTTGCACAGGTTCTTTTCAGACCTCAGATTTATGTCTCAAACCCAACGTGAGCATCTATCTATTCAGAGGCTTTGTAAACCTGATCAAAACCTTCCTTTTCTTTCTTTCTTTTTTTTTTTTTTTTATTCTGGGCTGTGGGAGGCTAAGAAGAGGGAACAAGGAGAAAGGCGGTGCTGCAGGAAGGAAGATCTTGTCCGAAGATCGACCGCTATTTTCATTGCCAAGCTCAGCGGGTCAAAGGAGCCCCGGCTGAAGGCGGCTCAGAGCATCCCTCAGGCGTTCGCTTCCACCGCAAACCAGCGAAACTCAAACCAGGCACAGCCGAGAAGCTGCAACCGAGCTGTGCCCCTGTCGGCGTAGATGGAAGCCGGGCAGGGGAGCCGTTCCCGACCTTTTGCAGCTCCCTCCCCCAGAGCCCCGCCCCAGCTGCCCTCGGGGGCAGGTTGGGAACTCGGGGAGTGACAGCCGAGAGGGAATCATTGGCCCTCCCTCACGGGACAAAGAAACTTTGGAGAGCTTGGGTACGAGGCAGAGGTGAGTGATAGGCGCCTTTGGGAGGGGGTCCTGTGGCTGCTTTTTCGTGCTCTGGCGATTGCCAAGTTGATTTTACTCCATTTCCAGCTGTGCGGTTCCAGAAGAAGCGTTGCTCAGGTAAGAAACCCGTAATGATTGGTGAAGAATGATTTACAAATTGCAGTGATGAGGGGTGAGGTGAGATAGGAGGAGGAAAACAAAGTGCCTGTGCTGAACTGCTCAGCAGTACGTGGGTGCTCAGGTGTGCTCCCTGGCGCCCTTGAGCCTGGCAGGTACCAGTTGGGGAAGAGTGTATCAGTAAAGGCAGATGATGGGACCTCTGCCCCCCTAGTTTTACAGAGTAATTTGTCTGCAGCAAAGGGTTAGGTGCGGTTCTGCTGAGTAGTATAAGGGATTGCTATTGCTCTAAATTGGATGCTTTTGCCCCAAGTCTTTTCTTGGGAACTGGCTGAAAGGTCACGAGCAGCCAGCTTCTGTGTGTGCTCTATGTACTCAGGGTTTGGGGGAAGTGAGGAGAAGAGGTTTTCGGGTTTTCTGATACCCCTTTCTAGATTAACACAGACTCTGCTGGAGAAAAACGTTTTAGGTCCTGCCTGCTGCCTTCAGCATTATAACTGTTTTGCAGGACTTGTGGAATGAGATGGGCTCTGAGTTGCCTTACTGTTATGGGAACGACTCCCCAACATTTAAAACTAGGATGTAAAAACTGAATGTTGGTGTATGTGACTGGCTCATCCTTCCTCTTAGTGGTGGGAGGTGAAACCTGACTGGGTAAGCGCTTGCACCTGACATACCGCCGATCACAGACAGGTGTGGGCTCAGCCCCCTTAGGGGAGCCTCACATCTAAATCCCAATGCTTTTAATAATTTTCCACTTTATTTCCCAAGACCCAAACCATTTAGCCTAAAATTACAGTTGTGTTCTTGAATTATTGCCCTTTTGTCTTTATTTTGGTTGTATAAGGGCTAGCTTTTGCATGTGTTGCAAGATGCTTTTCCTCTCTGCGGAGATGCACTGTGTCTGAAGAAACAGTTGTGTTCTTGGCTTTTCTTTTAAAAATAAGGTGTTTGTAGTGCTCTTGTTAGGTAGTTTATTCTCCTTTCTTGTCTGGACTGCAGGAACTGTAGTTGCTTAGCACTTAATGGACTTCTTTCAAAGTACATGAGAGCTTGATCTCTTTCACCAGCTTAGTGAAATTAATGAAATTAATTTCAACAGCATGAACAAAGATATCTTCATCTGAATGCTTGGGAGAGAGAGAGACAGAGAAAAAGGATGAGGTGCATCTCTAAGATGTAGAGGGTGATTCTGGTTGGAAGAATAGAATTTATTGAACTCCAATTTCTCTGACTGGAATGAACAAGTCTGTGGGCTTTGCTGACTTTAAGACAAGACCAGATGAATCCACAGGTGTTGAGTGTGATGGTGTGTGGCTAGACAAAAGGCTTTAGCAGGACATTCATGTTTATGAATCAGGATCTTGTTACTCAGATGACTTGAAGTAGTACCATGTTCACAGCTGTTCATCCATCCCTAGTTAGGTTAAGTGTTTCACTGGAGCTGCTGAAGGGCAGTGTGTCACTGTCCCCAGTGTGCTCCTAGTCTGTTTGACTCCAATACAGGCACTGTTGTCCCTCATCACCAGAGTTCTGGCTGCTGCTTTCTGCACATCAGCTGGTGGCTCTGCCTTCAGCATTGGTGTAAGTAGAGGTAACTGGCTTACAGAACTTGGGTTATTTCCAACAAGGTTGTCTTCTGACTGCTAAGGGTAAGCACCTAAAATATGTTCACTGTCCAGGACCTGGGAACCACCATCAATCAACTGGTGCTTAAGTTGGACACACCAATATCAAAATTATGGATCTAAGGCATGGAGGGCCTGGAAGTAGTGGGAATTAGGGGAAAGGTTTGTGTCTTTCTGAAAGTTAGTCTGCTTACTGGCAAGAAAGAAGGTACCAGATTGTATTTCGGGGCTAACTTTTCCTAATAGCCTTCATTAAGGATTTGAAGAAAAGTAGAGAAGAATCTGATCTGCTATGGTTTACTAAGCCCTAATCATTTAGATAGCAAAGGCTCTGCTCAAAAGGAAAAGCAGACAGGAGGACTGGCATAGTCTAGGTGGTTGATAGTGTGGGTTGTTGTTGGATTTTTTTAATAAGAAAAAAAAAAAAGGCTAGAAGAACCTTTATCTTTGAGGGAAAAAAATGCTGTATAAATTGCAAATGTTGTGGTAGTATTTGGTCTTGTAGAATCTTTGTGATCACCTGCAGTTAGATCAAGCTGAGATGTAAACTCAGAAGCAAAGAGAAGTGGTGTTGACTGCTGTAGAATTGACAGTGTATTTAAAGATGAGCATCTGCTGAACCATGTACTTTTTTTGTTGTACTAGATCCATGTGCAGAATGCTGTCCCTTATGTCATATAGCTTGTAAAAGGGAAATAATATTTCACTCCCCTTTGAATCTTGCAGGAGGCTAACTTGTAAGTTTTGACATGTACCCAGGTTTTTTTTTTTTGATGGACAGTGCTATTTAAACACCAATCATCTGAGATACATAGGGTCAAATGGGGTAGAAAACAGGTGTAACAATGAAGGGCTCTGTGAATCATCCCTAGTCTAGTACTGCCCTCTATTGGAAAATATCAGTTGTTGCACCGGGTGCACAGGGGTTTCCGACTAAAATAGTCGTTGCATCCTTGCTTTGTAACTAACCCTCGCTGCTACCGCTGCTATTATTATTATTAGCAGTCGTAGTAGAAATGTTGTTTGTCGCTTTGGAGGAAATTGTAGAAAGTTTCAAAATAATTCAAGATGCTGCTATGTTTTCACCCCTGGGCAGACAACTGCCATCCAAGTGAATTTTCTTCTTCTCCCATCCCACCCCTCTTACTTTAGAAAGAAGGGAGCTTGATGGAAAATTAGAGATAAAATAACCTTTCAATCCATTTGCTTAAATGTAGCAAGGGTAGAGTTGAAAGGCATCAAATGGACATAGCTGACCAAACTTTGCTGAATTTTTGGAGGGATTTCAACATCTAAGTATCTCAATGCCATAAGAAATCTTTTTCTGTGTTATTAAGCAGTGTCCTAAAGCTTCTAGATGATCATGTACGTTTTAGAATTGTATTCTGCCTAAACGTTTCAAGTAACATCTTTATAGTAACATAAACAGGGTAACATGAAAGTATATGGGCTACAAGTTAGTTTTGGCTAAAGTAATGCTGAAATGTTTAGCTAAACTGGTAAGTTAGGCTGATAGACCTGTTTATCCAGCCTCGTTCTGGTGCCTAGAACAGAAAATGCTTATTTTAATAATCTGTGAAGGTTTTTTTTTAAAAAAAAAAAAAAACCGACGTGATTTAAGGTAACACAAACTTAGTGTCGTTTGCTTGCAGAACACTCTCTTATCTTACTGTTAAAGCCTGTCTAGATAAATATTCATGAGTCAAATCATAGAATGCTTTGGGTTGGAAAAGACCTTAAAAATCTTCCAATGCCAGTGACCCTGCTGTGGGCAGGGACACCTCCCACTAGATCAGGCAGCTCAAGGTCCTATCCAACCTGGCTTTGAGCAATTCCAGACAGGGGGCATCCACCCTCGTGTTGAAGAATTGCCTCCTAGTGTCTAGTCTAAATCTGCTTCTCCCCAGTTTATAGACATTCCCCCTTGTCCTATCACTACAAGCCTTTGTAAAACGTCCTTCCCCAGCTTTCTTGTAGGCCCTTCCCTTGCTGGAAGGTTGCTATAACGTTTCTTTGGAGCCTGTACTTCTCCAGGCTGAACAATCCAAACTCTCTCAGCCTGTCTACATAGCAGAGGTGCTACACTCCCCTGATCATCCTTGTAGCCCTCCTCTGGACACGTTCCAAAAGCTCCATGTCCTTCTTATGTTGAGGATTGCAGAACTGGACACAATACTCCAGGCTGGGGTCTCACAAGAGAGGAACAGAGGAGCAGAACCACCTCTCTTGACCTGCTGGTCACACTTCTTTTTGATGCAGCCCAGTATACAGTTGGCCACCTGGGCTGTGAGCTCACATTGCTGGCTCATGTTGAGCTTCTCATCAATCAGCACCCCCAAGTCCTTCTCTGCCCCAACCCAGTTGTAGGACCTGGCACTTGGCCTTGTTGAACCTCATGAGATTCACACAGGCCCACTTCTCCAGCTTGTCCAGGTCCCTCTGGATGACATTCCATCTAAAAGATGGGGACCAGAGGGGTAAAGCATCTCCCACTGTATGGGAGGTTCAGGCTTGTGACCACCTGAGGAACCTGAATGTACGTAAGTCTATGAGAACCAATGAGATGCATCCCAGAGTCCTGAGGGAATTGGCTGATGTGATGGCCAAGCCACTGTATGTGAAAAGTTGTGGCTGACAGGAGAAATCCCTGGTGACTGGAAGAAGGGTAATGTCATCCCAGTTTTCTAAAGGGGTAGAAGTAAGCCAGCAGATGAAAGATACTAAGACTTGCAGAAGAGCGCAGTCTGGAACAGTGCTGTAGGCAGCTCAGTAAGACCATGACAGATTGAATTGGCTTTGCTTGACTTGTTTTCAGGGACAGTCTCAGAGAGAGACTACCTACCTTCAGGTTGTTAGAACTGCAAAGGGCTAAATTACTTTTTGGCTTGACTGAGGTTGTGTTATTTGTCACTTCTTAATGGAATGCTGGAAACTTGGCATTACCCCAGCATGATCTTGAGTGCTATCATGAAGCACAGGCAAGAGAACTGGGTGATCAGGCCCAGTCAACATGGGTTTACAAAAGGCAGGTCTTGCCAAACTAACCTGATCGCCTTCTATGACCAAGTGACTCGGCTGCTGGATGAGGGAAAGGCTGTGGATGTGGTCTTCCTCGACCTCAGTAAAGCCTTTGACACAGTTTCTCACAGCATTCTGCTACGGAAACTGTCGGCCTCTGGCCTGGACAGGCGCACACTCTCCTGGGTGAAAAACAGGCTGGATGGCCGGGCCCAGAGAGTGGTAGTAAATGGTGTTAAATCCAGCTGAAGGCCAGTTACAAGTGGGGTTCCCCAGGGCTCAGTCCTGGGTCCAGCCCTGTTCAATGTCTTTATCAACAACTTGGATGAAGGCATCAAGTGCACCCTTAGCAAGTTTGCAGATGACACCAAGCTGGGTGGAAGTGTCGATCTGCTGGAGGGTCTGGAGGCTCTGCAAAGGGATCTGAACAGGCTGGACTGCTGGGCAGAGTCCAGTGGCTTGAGGTTTAACAAGGCCAAGAGCTGGGTCCTGCATTTGGGGCACAACAACCCTGTGCAGAGCTACAGACTAGGAGAAGTCTGGCTGGAAAGCTGCCTGGAGGAGAAGGACCTGGGGATGTTGGTTGACAGCGACTGAACATGAGCCAGCAATGTGCCCAGGTGGCCAAGAAGGCCAATGGCATCCTGGCTTGTATCAGAAACGGCATGACCAGCAGGTCCAGGGAGCTTATTCTCCCTCTGTATTTGGCACTGGTGAGACCGCACCTCGAATCCTGTGTTCAGTTCTAGGCTCCTCACCACAAGAAGGATGCTGAGGCTCTGGAGCGAGTCCAGAGAAGGGCAGCGAAGCTGGTGAAGGGCCTGGAGAACAAGTCTTAGGAGGAGCAACTGAGAGAGCTGGGGTTGTTTAACCTGGAGAAGAGGCTGAGAGGAGACCTTATTGCTCTCTACAAGTACCTGAAAGGAGGTTGTAGAAAGGAGGGTGCTGGCCTCTTCTCCCAAGTGACAGGGGACAGGACAAGAGGGAATGGCCACAAGCTCCACCTGGGGAGATTTAGGCTGGACGTTAGGAAGAAATTTTTCACAGAAAGGGTCATTGGGAACTGGCACAGGCTGCCTAGGAAGGTGGTTGATTCACCTTCCCTGGAGGTGTTTAAGGCACAGGTGGACGAGGTGCTAAGGGGCATGGTTTAGTGTTTGATAGCAATGGTTGGACTCAAGGATCCAGTGGGTCTCCTCCAACCTGATGATTCTATCATTCTGTGTTCTTCTGTCAGTATCTGGACTGGACAAGGATTCAGACAAGCCTTTAGATGTCACATATTCCAAACAGCATTCTTCAACTCAATGAATTAGTATCTGGTTTTGGTTCTGCTACAGAAATTCCAACACAGTAAATGCTTTTTCTTTTCCCAGGAGAAGGAAATTATGGTTCACTATTGTTAGCTCACCAAAGTTGTAGCATTTTTTAAAGATGTCCAAGTAAAAAAATGGGTATTCTGAATTTCTGCCTCTGACAAAACTAGCTTTTCAAGGGTGAAATAAGTTAACTTCTGTGTTCCTCCTGTGCAGTGAGCAATCCTTCTGTCTAATAAGACTAGAAAATGCCCAGCTTTTGTTCTCTTTGCACAAGCTGATGTTTGAGAATGTTCTGCCCTGGTGGGTGGGAGAACATTTTTTTTCAGAGCCTGCAGGGGGTGGAAAATTATTTTGGCCTCAAGCCTTAGTTCAGAGATGCTGAGTAGTAGCCACTCTGATAGCAGGAGTTTTAAGAGCATCCTTCACTAGGATGCTTTAAACTTTAAGCTAAGGCAGAATAGTTTCAGATCAGTTGTTCTCCTGATCCCTGGCTGCCAACAGAATTGTAACTAGTGCTGTTCTGCTTGGATCCAGTCTAGAATAGTGGTTGCAAGATTTGGCTTGGGTTTTGAATTTATATGGGAGCTTCAGTTGCTTGTAGCTACTGTGGTATTTCAGCACAGAAGATTGAAATAACTAGCTAGTCAGGTATCTGTGACATTTAACACATCACACTGCATTTAAAGACTAGGACAGCCTGTACTGATTTATTTAGAGATATGCAATGTTCTGATGTTTTCAAGTCCTGGGCTTGTGGCTTCTAAACAGTGAGGTCCCAGCATTTTTCAGCTAAGGCATGAGGCTAAACATATTCTCTTGCTTCACCTTTCTTGCCGGAGAGGAAAATCGGCTGTGTAAGAAGACCATGCTTTTAACGTCCATGTCTTTTAGCATCTGCCTTGGTGAGGGTGCTGTGTCTGATATGACTGTGTCAAAGTCTTCCTTTCTCCAGTGTCCTCTGCAGCTTAACATGCTGCTTCTTCTCCTTTTCAAATAAGCTGAGATGGAAGGAAGGAGGATACATGTCCCCTGAAAGCAAAATTTCTTATACAGTACAATTAACTTTTTTACTATGACCCTTCCAGCACTGAACCTCTTGTGTGACATTCATTGCTCCTCCCTCTCAGTGTCATCTTTCATTCACAGCCCCAGTAACTCTCTTTGGAGTTTATAACATCTCTCCAATACTGTTCACATCAAGATCCAATTTTCCATAAGTGCAGATGGGGATAAGGAGCAAGAGAGAGAGGACAAAGAAATACCAGCCTAGCAGAGACACCAGCTGGGTGGAAAGGAAGGATTACTGGGAAAGATCGTTCTGGAAGAGACATTGAATTAGTGTCTCTTGCCTTATTCCCTTTTGCAGTACAAGGGCAACATGTAGATGCTTTTGACCTTCTGAAGGCAATGTCCTCATAGTCTTCTTTATAGTGACAGAAGAGAGTATCCTATAGTGTTGGAAGGTAGTTCAACTGGCCAGTGATAGGCAGGGTCCTTTGAAACCTACCCCTTGTCATCACTGCCCCCAGAGGCTGTACAAAGTTTTCTGCCGTGTTATGAATCTGCACAGTTCCCTGTCTGAGAGATCAAGGGAGGTCCAGTGTCAGTACAGAGACTGTTTCTCATAAAACCAGAAAAAGGCAGATCAGGAGAGGGATTTCACAATGGGTTGCAGCTACAAACTGCATTGTGCGATAAAATGCTTACCAGTCAGAGCAGGCAGCAACATGCAATTGCAGATTCTCACAGCTGCTGACTGACATCTGGCTTCCTGCGCAGCTCCTTGTGTCTGATGGTGTGGCTGAGCCCTGGCTGCAGCCTGTCCCTCCGTGAGGTGGGTATTGAGACTGTCTTTCTATACCTATTGTCAGGACTCTTTCAAGAACCTGATATCCCTGTCTGTGTCAAAATGGGATTCAAACTGGGGAGCTAGTTTAAAAAGGGAGAACAAACCCAAAACCTCCCCTGGTAAGAGGGCAAGAAAGACAGCAAAAATAAGTGAATCTGCTGTTTCTGTCTCAACAGAAGTAGTAAGATTTTTTTTTAACAACAGCTCAGTTTTATTGCATTACAGAGATATTTTTTTAAAAAATCTGATTAACTATCTTGGTGTCAGACTTCAGATAAAACACATTGGAAAACTCTAAGCCAGTATCTTTTATAATTGTGTTTCACGCATGACAAAACACTTCCAAAGAGTGGCAAGTATTTAGTTTTATTGTGGGCTCTGTGTATTGGCAAGATAAGCCACCAAAAGAGGAGCAGAGCCTATTATGTTTGCATCCAACTGACCTCTGATCCATTTTCTACTGCAATGAGCCTCCTCTGTCCTGTCCTTGCATATCTGAGGTCAGCACAGGGGTCTGGATTAAGAAAGCCTATTTGCAGTGACTAGCGGAAACCTACATCCACACCAGCTGCTACCAGCCAAGAAGTGTCATAGCTAAATTCCTCCTTCAGTCTCCCAAAACGAAGCATGGGTAATCTTCTCAGCTGATAATTTTCAAGAAGCAAGTTGGGATGTTGTTATCAGAGATATTTCCCCTGTGTAAAATGTGATTGAAATTGGCTAACAAGTTCCAGAACTGTTTATCAGTGTCCAGATGAACAGACTGTAAAAATATATCTTGCTTTTTAAGAAACTGAGGAAAAAAACAAGCAGACTTGTTTAGGGATCCTCTTGTAAACATTCTTTTTCTCCTATCCTGAAAGTTAGCTTAAAAATTAAAACTGTTTGGCTCTCTTGACATAAAGGCGAATATAGAACCAAGACTGGAAATTTATGGAAAAGATGGATCGTCCTCTTTTCTGCTCGGCCTCTGAAGCTTTTCTCCAAAAGGTGGCAGTCTCCGCTAGCAGGAGTAGGTTGATCTGGCCGATGGATCATTTTCCTTCAGGTTCATTCAGCTTTGTGTTCTGCATTGGTTGTTTTTCCCTCCCCTCCTCCTCCATAACCTTTATCTTTCAAATGACAGCAGCAGCATGTATATTTGACAAATATTTGTGCAGCACTGTAAATGTACACAGACTTTAAAATGACCTTTGAGTTGAAGAAGAGCAGATTCCCACACAAAAAAGGAATTACATTGAGTTAGGTTTTTTTTTTTCTTAAGCTGTGTAAACAGAAATTATTAGAATGCATGCTATGAATGCTTCATTTCTGCATCTCTGGTTGGGCTTCCGTAGCTTTTTAAAATGTTTTTCCCTAAACACTGTGCTGAAGACCTGGACTTGCACTCTCCAGTTCTAATCAAAACTTCCTGACTTTTCCAGTGTTTGCTCAGTTTGGGGTCAGATTTGAAGCACCCAAACCTGTCTGTGTCATAATTCAGACCCTGTGGAGCTGGTATTCTCTGCTCACCCATTTTGTTCTTGTCAAACTGTATTTTACTTCCTTGCCTGGACTCTACAGCTCTAAAGGCGAAGTTTTTCCTGAGCTGCTGCTGGGCCTGACGGCAGCAAGGAGCCTGTGGATCCTCCTGTAAGACCCAGCCAGTGCCTATCACAGGATGAGAGGGAATGCAGTTCATACCCTGATGTTTCCACCCCCCACCCCCATCACATCCTTATACACATGATTTCCTCATCTACTTTTTTAGTCTTTTTCCCTGGAGAACTCAATGAATCTAAGGAAAGGAGTGGAAAATGTCTGAAGAGGTAGCTAATTCTGTCCTTCCATTTGGGCACTGAAATCCAAGTTTACGTCTTGGGACTCTCTAAAAGGCATGTATGTATTGTTGTTTAAAAACAAATTAAGAGGAGACTTTCCAGAATGGATCTCCAACAGTTAAAATCCCAACAATTACATTTCAAGCCCTTTTTGAGGTAGGGCTAAATTAATGAGAGCATTCTATAGACAAATTCCCTAGGACTGACCTGTTTCTACCGTGCAAGCGCTCTAAAGTAGCTGTGTCTTTACAGCATGAAAATTTCCATGTCATTGGAATAAAAGGATCTTCATATGAATAATAATTCAAAACTAGCATGATACCGTTAGAATTTTTTTAAGTAAGCTGTTTGTAGCAGTGAGTCTGTTCTACGACTGTCTTCTTTTTAAAAAAACCTACTTGTTGGTTAACAAATCTGACTTGCCTTCACTCAAGATTTTATGACTTAAAATGAAAACCTAGTTTTCAGTTGTTGTGTTGTTTGGGGTTTGTTTTACTTTGGTTGGTTGGTTGGCTTTGTTATTTTAAGAATGCATTTGTCTGCCAGACACTGAGGAACTGATAAATACAAAACCCAGATTCTCTTCTTGCTATTGATTTTTGGAAGAGCCTTTGGTTCTGCTGTGCCCTGAGGCTTCACGCTACAGGATAAGTAGACAAAAGCCAACAGTGCAGAAAAGGGCTGAGGGCAGCTCCACATCAGAGAAGGTAGGTTAGGTCTATAGAAGATCCAGATGAGAGCAGCAGAGATTGTGAAAGTCATTGAACAGCTTCTGTATAGTAGCAGATTGGCTTGGGAATTCCTTTCTTGGGAAGGAGGCCCCAGAGAAAGGCTGGACAAAATCTGTTGATGCCACAAGGAAGGAAAATTTGAAAAGGAATTAGTTGTTCTCTAATATGAGATCCAGGGGACATGAAAAATTTTAGTGGGTTTGGGTTTTAAAGCGAATGATGGTGTCTTATAACATCATTTAAGCTGTTGAGCACAGCCTAGAGGTGCTAGAACTTCATGTGGGTTCAAGAGATTTCAATTTAAGGAGTCTTATGGTAGACCTGTGAATTGCGTTGACCCTGGCAGAGTAAACTGGTGAGCTGTTAAAACGTGTGTGCACTAGTTTTGTATTTTCCCCCAAGCATCTGGTATTTGTCAGAGTCAGAAATGGGCAAACCTAGGTTGCAGAGACTGATGGGGCCAATAGATGGTCCCATGAACTATGGGTGTTGTGATTTTTTTTTTTTTAAATACCACAATAACCAATTTTCATGTGGATAAGAACCAGTTTGAAAGTCAAATTAGTATGGCCTTTAAAGGTTTTCTTTCTTTTTCAGTGATCACAACTTCTAAGTAACTTTCCTCCTTTTAAAGAAGTATTTCACATGCGTAATAGGAAATTAGATTATCTGGATTATTTCACAATCAGTGTAGAACTTGCTTCCCTTTTATATGTTCCCCGGTTGGCTTGGCTTGGCATGCTGCAGTTCTTCACCAGGGGCCAGATTCTGGAAGATGACTATCCCAACTCCCACAGAAAGTTTCCTGGAGGCATTTGGCAGAGGAAAAAGCACAAATGTTTCTGAGAGAACTTTTTTCTTTCTTTGTTTTTCTCTTCTCTCTCTTTTTTTCTTTTTCAAACTAATCACATTTGTTTTGCTTGTGTCTTGATTAAACCAAAAAGAGGAAAGAAAGAAAAAAAAAAAGAAAGCAAGAAAGAAACAAAAAAACCAACAAATCCAGGTAATTGTTTCCTTCCTTGTAGACAGAAGAACATTGCAGACTTATTATTTAAATGCAGGAAAACTGCCACTGCATTAAAGTAATTCATTAAATTGTTTCCATTAAAGTTTTTTAAAGCTCTCCTTTTCTTTCTTTTCCAGTTAAATTTCTGTTTATTTTTGTCAGCTGGCATTCAGGACCCATTGAAACACTGGAAACCTACTAGGTTAGGTGCTACCTAAGTTGTCTGGGGTGATGGAGTGGTCTATAATTTTGTCTCAAAGATTTTTTTATTTGAATTAAATGAGAACATCTCTTTAAAAAAACCAAACAAATAAAGAAAACAAACCACAATGCAACAACAAACTAGTCCAGCTATAAGCTATGAGGCATTAATAAAGTTATGTAAGTATAACTTTCTTTTGTTATCCTCTAGTAGATTATAGAAATATAAATATCCTAATCAGATAAAAAATGAATGTTGAATGCACATTGCTTTAAAAGAGACTGGTCTTTTAGTTTCTTTGGATCTTTGTTGTAAAGATGCTTGGATCAAAGCTGATTTCTTTAATAACAAATAAATTGCATTAAACATAATTATATGCCTTTTATGAAGATTCAAAGACAAAGCTTGTCAGCCATGCAAATATTTTGGTACATGCGTTACAGGTTTCTTCTGGACTGGGCAACTTCTAATTTAATTTAAGAAATGAGTGGGGGAGAATCATATTTATAATAATAAAATCACGGTTTCAGAAGAAAAGAGTAGGAGCCTGTTTACAGCCTTCAGTAGGCTTTAGATCAGAAGGAAAATTATCACAGTTATCTCTAATGCCCTTAAAATTATTGTAATAAACTTCCTTTTCTTCTCTTTAGTATCCACGTGGAAAATCTTGTAAACTCTGCTAATTCTGAGGCAACAGTTTCCCTGACTTTGTTAGAGGCTTTCCAGAACTGTGTTAATGAAACAATGAGACATGACAGGTTGGGTGTTATGGTCTAATAATGATCTGCCTTGGAGGTTAATGGCCCTTGGCTCTCAGCCTCCTGGTAATAGGCAGCATGTGCAGTAACTGTCCAGGTGCAGCATTATTAATTCACTTTGGTTTACTCCAGGCTCTATGTGCATCATCGAACATGTGTCTCTTAGTTCTTTAGCCCCAGTATAGCTTGGTGCTTGAGGAAAACGGCAAGATTTTGCCAAATAAAAGTAATGCATCTCAAAATAGGGAACTTTTATAATGCGTTACCTTGTGGTGTCCAGGGAGTCCCCTCCTGCAGGAGTGGAGGTGGGGTAAGAGGAGCCTTCCCTCTCCTCCCCAGGCAGCAGCCATCCAAGCACATCTGGGGTTGTGTTCCCTCACCTGATGCAAGGCTGTGGCTGGGCACAGAACTGTGCTTTGCTGTCCTCTCCCCCTGCCCTAATCTCCTCAGGTGATGGCAGACTGGGCTGTGACACTTCTGTTATGAACCTTGGGAAAGCTCCAGCTTTGACAATTTGGAGTGAAAAATATTAAAACATTGCTATTGCTGTGTAATAGCTCCTGGCCAAAGTCTTTCTGCTGAAATTTCAGTTCCTGAAAAGAGTAAAGGTGTTGCTCCTCTGAGGTTGCTGCTGCTCTGTTCTCCAGATACGCTGACGTCTGAAGGGGTGTTTGCACCTTGTGTGACACGAGCGGTGTCTGCAGCCTAACTGTGTGGGAGACCAGGTGTGCTGTGGGTTGGAAGAGGCTCAGGAAGCCAGAGCTCTATTTCTGGCATTGTCAAGGACTTGGCTTATGACCTGGGGAAAGGCATTCTGCCTTTCCCTGCCTGTGTCTCCTTTCCTGTTTATATAGCCTGCACACTCTTCAGGCTGAGTTTTCTCAGACTGTGTTTGGTGTTGAATGTCTGCTTCTCACCTCTGAAGGGCTGTGGCACTCAAAATCTGATGGTGGATAAATTAGGAGACAGGGAGGTCCATTATGATCCTAGTGAGGAATTTGCCTGTGAACAGCAAACACATCTACTCTTTATCCTGTAAAAAACAGATTGTTCTTTCTGTCATGACTTAAGTTTCTCTTTCGCCAGTTAAATTGCCTTGATCTAAATCCCAGAGAATTATTAATATAGTAGCCACTGCATTTTTTTTTAAAGGTCAGAATAGACTTAAGAAGATAGAATGCTCAAATAATAATTGCATATAGGTCTTTCTTGACAATTAGAGTACGTTGTGAAATGTACTTGTGGTATGGGGTACTGACAGCAATTTATGTGAAAGTAATAATAATTCTGAAAAGAGTACTTTGTTAGGGGAAAATAGATTAGCTGAGGTCTAAAACAAGTGAGGCTGCTACATCCACGGGTTCAGCCAGCAATGAGGCTAATGATGTATACCCAGGCAGCAGCAAAGGCAGCATGCTGTTCCCCTAGAGAGGGCTGAGCAAGATAGAGGGCCTCCAGTAAGGGGGACCTCTGGTCTCTAGTAGCTAGCTTCCTGCATTCTTTTCCCTAAAAATACCCCTGGCTCTTAGTCCAGTTCACCCCACCAGCTAGTTCAGCTCCCTCTTTGCCAGCATTTGCACACTCACTCACACACCTGCAACTCACTCCATGGACACACAGGCCCTTCTAGTCATGGTCTGACTTTAGTAGCTGCACTCAGACTTGCATACACACACGTGTGATGAATAGCAAGTCCCTTACCCACCAAAAGAGTTAGAAATTAGTTTAATAAGAAGATAGGTCAGGGTATGGCCAGACAAGTGTACCAAACAGCCAACTGGCTACATGTGACCAAATTTTTATATCCCACTTACATCCCTGTTTTCCCCACGCTTGTTCATCTCAAAATTACCTAAAGCCATCCCTTTCCCCATCTCTGGTGCTTCCCCAAACATCCTTTAGTAAGTCTTGTGCAATCCCAAAATGCTTTTCCTGCACATCCCATGTGTCCCATACACCTGGACAACAAGCCATCTTCATCCACAAGCTGCTCTGGTATTGACCCATCTTGGTTTCATGCCTGGACGCTGGAGCTAAGGGCCTGCTGGGGCAGCCCTAGAAGGGGCCCAAGCAGGGTGTCCCTTCTTATGAGTCCTTAATGTGGACTTACTTTGGAGTTTTAACATTCCTGAGGTTTTGTTTAACTTCTAAATGGCTAGGGCAAGTGTGAGTAAGCAGGAAACGTGAAATCTTTAGCTGCCTAGTTCATGGCCACCCAATATGCTTAATGCCTGAGAAACACATGCATCATCCTTGTCAAAACCATACAGCAAAACCTAAGGCAAAACAACATAGTTACTTTTCTATATTAGTGATCCATCTCTTGCTTAATGTTTTTTTAAACATCATTCTTCAAACTGTAAGTACAAAACCATAATTAGTACGCATAGCAGATATGGCAACTTCAAAAACAGAAATCAAGCAATAAACCCTGAGGCAACATAAACACATCTTGGTTGTCACTCCTGTGTTATAGAGGCAATAATGATATAGGGAAGTGAATGGCTTCATGGGAAGATGAGATAGACATTTATGAAGGTTAACACAATTTCTGCACAGAAATTGAAGGGCTTTATCTGATGATGATGATGATGTGGGTAACAAACTCCTGGTTTTATCCTTGTGGCAAGTTAGGTTGCTTATCCTAGTAGTTATTTGTTGGGCTGCTGTCTGTAGCAAGGTGAAAGAGCAAGTCTCCTCCTCCACTCCTGAATAATTTACTTACCTAATTCTTCTACAATCTACCAGCCTTCTTGTCAGTCTAGGCAAATGTCAGACCTGAAAGCAAGTCTACTCTCCACCCTTAACTTTTGTAGAAATGGCTTCTCTTGCAAATAAAAAAAGCAAGCTGGAAGACAGGCACAATTCACAAGTTTCTCTTCTGTGCTATGCTGGATGGTGGTTCTGTCTTTAGCACAGGGCAGCCTTTTATGAAGAAGCATTTGTTCTAATAAAAGAAGGCTGAATGAAGGGCTGGGACTGGTCAGAGCTTGTGCTTGAGCTACGTATCAAAATACAAAGGGATTAGTTAACTGCAAGCCAGAATCAGATAATCAGATAGTATCTGGGGTCTTGTCCATGCTAAAAAAATTGCGCAGCCATAACTATTCCAGAAAACTTTGTTTTATGCAATCCACAAATACAGTTAAATTAGTACTACCATTGTTGTAGTATTTTATATTGGACTATCATTCCCATTTGTTCCCCCTTGTTAAAGTCTGAATGATGTTGATAGAAGATACTTAAAGCTGCTTCCATGTCACTGTACCTGCGATCACAAGCAAACATGCTTTCTCACTGTCACAGTGACTGTCTCATAACTGGGAGGACTTTCTGTGATAGCACTTTGCATATACGTGTGCATCAGTACATACAAAGCCTAACTGCAGTCAGTAGACCCTTACATGACTGGTAACAGAAGGAGTCTTCAAGCGAAAACCATCCCAGACACAGCCATCCCCCTACACCTCTGGTGGGAAAGGAGCCAGGTGTGCTCTGCAGGCAGGGACTCTGCCTCTTCAAGGAGCCCTGAAAAAGGGATGGGTAGAGATGGAGACTGGATCAAAATATGGGTTAACTGGGGACTAGAGTAAATTACAGTATTACAGTAACAACATTTAGCATGAAATATAACCTGGAAGGAGAAAACTGTATTAATTATAGTGCTTTCAGGCTCAGGTGAAAGAAGGAACAGCTCTGCTGTTTCTTGAAGTAAAAAAAAAAAAAAAAATCAAAGCCAAATAAATCATTAAAACCCTCAAACAACCTTTAATTTTTTTTTACTGAGATTATTTTCCAGGTGCAAAGATATAAGAGAACAGATAGAGCTACTCTCTGAGGCGTTCTGTGCCTGAAGCCTTCTGTTCTCTCCCTGAGTGGGAATCAGTTATGTTGTTCTAAGCAGTTGTGGACTAATACTACAATGTTTACCCTTGGAGCACTTCTTATCGATGATAATCTGGGTAAAGCAACAACACTTCAAAGTGAAGATAAAATACATATAAAGGTATTTTTCTACCCGTGACCCTCTTATTCCACTCTATATTTATTATTATGTATTTTGATCAGATAGCTTGTAATTTCTTTTTCCTTCTTCCGATAAAATAATTTGTAGGTTTAATTGATGCTTTCTGAGCTGAAAACTGATGCCTAGCAGAGCAATTTTCTTCTTTATTTTTTTTTTCCCATGAGAACCTCTCACTTTGTGGTTACTTGAGGAAGTTGACTTAAGCAATTTAAAATGTAGTTGTGGCTTATTTAGAAAGAGACACTGACCGTTAATGCAAAAATATATGCCTAAATATGCTAACAGGTGCAAGAGCTCTCTAATCACATGATGGCTACAGGAAACCTATTAACCATAGTGTTTAGGTTAAAGACAGGTCATGCTGATAAATACATACAGAAAGTCAATTTTTTTGCCATACCTTTTTCTCTCTTCCCCTCAACCACAGTTTTTTCCTGCTACTGCCCATGCTTACAGATGGATGTTGAAGTTTTCTAAGTTCTAGAGTTAGTATGAAAGGTTGTGACACCAATTAAAATTGGTGACAGTCATAGCTGTAGCAGGAGCAGAAATAAAGGTGTGAGGTTAAGCAGATGTCAGCAATCATTATGAACTTCTGTGCTCTTTCAGTTTTCAGGTCACAGCTTCCAGATACTTTCTACATACTGCTAAAATAAAGCTCCTGAAAACATATTGTGAAAAATCTGGAGTTATTGTCTAAGTTACTGCTTAGATTGCCTTTGGCTTTAGAAGCCTTTTGTAAGGCAACATTTGATTGGAATTCTTTTTTTAGGGCTAGAACTTTTCTTCCTCATTATAAAGAGAGACCACACATACACACACGCGCGAAGGTACACAGGAGTAGAGTTCAACTTTAATAAGGAGGACCTCTCTTCTATACTACATATTCTATCAGGTCTATAGTTTGAGCATGTAAGTGTGTGTATAGCCCATCTCAAAGCTCCTTAGTTGCTGAGTAAAAATCTGCTGGCTTTCTGCATCACAGATTTCTGTAGGCAGGGGAACCCTGGTGATTCATCCCTAACTGTGATCCAAAGCATTTCACACACTTGCTATTGATTTGCTTACTGCTTGAAGTTTCAATGTGCAGGGTACTGTTATACTCTTCCCCCCACCCCCCAGTCATGACTTCTAGGTGATATAAATTACCTTAAAGTTGATTGGTGCCATCTTGACACTGCACCTAATTTTGAATCATCAAAACATGTTTATGGAGCATGTAAACAAATATGGGACTGACCACAGTCATGTTTAGTATCTTCATTAATGATATAGATCGAGTAAACCCTCAGCAGGTTTGCAGATGACACCAAGCCGAGCAGTACAGTTGCCACACTGGAAAGGTAGGATGTCACCCAGAGGGACCTGGAGAAGCTGGAGAACTGGGCCCATGTGAATCTCATGGGGTTCAACAATGCCAGGTGCAAGGCCCTACACATGGGTCAGGGCAATCTGTGGTTTCAGTGCAGGATGGGGGATGCTGTGATTTAGAACAGTCCTGCAGAGAAGGGCTTGGGGTGCTGGTGCATGAGAAGCTCAACATGAGCTGGCAATGCACACTTGCAGCCCAGAAGGCCAACTCTATCTTGGGCTGCATCAAAAGAAATGTGGCCAGCAGATCAAGGGAAGCGATTCTGTCGCTCTGTTCCTCCTCTTGTGAGACCTCATGTGAAGTATTCTGTTCTTAACATAAGAAGGATATGGAACTGTTGGAATGGGTCCGGAGGAGGGCTAAAAGATCATCAAAGGGTTGGAGCGCCTTCCACATGAGGACAGGCTGAGAGGGTGAGGCTTGTTCAGTCTGGAGAAGAGAAGGCTCTGAGGAGAACTTATAGTGACCTTCCAGTACCTGAAAGGGGCCACAAGAAAGATGAGTAGGGACTGTTCACAAAAGCTTGTAGTGATAGGATGAGGGGGAATAGCTATAAACTGGAGAGGGGCAGATTTAGACTAGACATTAGGAGGAAATTCTTCACGATGAGAGTGGTGAGGCACTGGAACACACTGCCCAGGGAAGTTGTGGATGCCCCATCAAGGCCAGAGTAGATGGGGCCTTGAGCGGCCTATCTAGTGGGAGATGTCCCTGCCTATGGCAGGGTGGTTGGAATTATATGGCCTTTAAGGTCTCTTCCAACCTCAACCATTCTGTGATAGACTCAGAGTGTTGGGGTTGTTTAGCCTGGAGAAGAAAGACTCTGAGAAGACCTTATAGCAGCCTGCCAGTACCTGGTGTGGTTGCTCCTTCATGGAAGTGTTCAAGGCCACGCTGGATGGGGCCTTGAGCAGCCTGATCTAGTGGGAGGTGTCTCTGCCCATGGCAGGGGGGGTTAGAATTAGATGACAATTAAGGTCCCTTCCAACTCAAGTCATTCTATGTTTCTGTTTGAAATCTACTTCATAAGGACTTTTAAGGGAAAATCCCCATTAGCCTTCAACAGCATCTATCCTTTCCAGGACACGAAGACATCTGCCTGTCTACAGCACAGGCAGTGCTTCTCAGAGGTTGGGTCCACTGTGCCTGTGTAGTGGGGCCAATCTTTCAGCAGCAAACAAGATATAAGTGATTTTGTCCTGCAAATGAAAAACAAGTGAATCCTCTACTAGAAGGCTTCTTGTTATGATCATTTTCTCTCCTTCCCAGCAGGGCAAGATGACATGAAGAACAAGATTTTTATTTTCCAAGATGCCTTATGACATAGTGAGGTGACTTCATCTGTGTGGCCTCTGCTGATGACTAAGCTGGCCTGCAGTATGCCACCTAATCTCAGAACCTAAACCTGCTTCTGTGGTTCAAACATCTCGCTTAGTCAGCTTGTGCTACTGTCCACACCTTTGAATGTCTATAACAGATGGAAGCTGCTGGGTGTTTCCTCCAGGATCTTAACTGTCTTACTGCTTTCAGTATTACAGTGGAAAGTTGAGGTAAAATTTGTTAGAAAATATGAAAGTTAGACTTAAGTGCCTAAGCTGTAGATTTTGACACTTCTACCTTATGCTTCTAACTTGCAAGGCAGAAGCATGTGAAGAGCCGTGCTTTAATCTTCCAGAGACACGCGACAAAGCTTTTACAATCATTCATTATAAACCATTTCCCTTGGTGTAAAAAACCCAAGCACAGTAACACTGCAGTAAACACCTAATCTCTTCATAAACTAACTGGTTTTCTTCTTTCAGCAGTCATAACTTTTTAAATTGCAATTGTCTAACAATGTTGGTACATAGTGATGATCCAGGGATTAAGGGATTTGATTTAGTCCAGTTTGTTCTACAAATTTCTTCATAGCCTTCAATGTGTTACTTGCACTGTCTGGCTTTAGAGCACATCTTCCTTGGATGGAAAGCTATCTTAAAAGATAAGGATGATATAAGATACTCCTGCCTTGTAGTCAAGTATGGTTCTTCCTACCTGGCTTGTCACCCACTGACACCTCAGGAATTCATCTGTGTTGCAGAATAATCCTTCATTATACAACTGCTTTCACAAATACAAGGGTTTGTATTACTCTTTTAGAAAGCAATCATTTTTATTCTCTTAACTATTCTGTCCTTATGTTGTTTAAACTTTCTGATCTATATAAACTTGGTTTGCTTACCTGATTATTTTTAAGATTTCAGTATATTTAAGAACTTTTCCAATCTGATACTTGTGTTACTTACCTAAGGTGGAAAACATATCTAAGGTAGTTATCTTCTGAATATTCCCTGGAGACTGGAGTAACAACCACACAACTATGTGTGGTTTTTGCTTGAAGTTGCAAAGCACCTACCCATATCTTTCTACTCCTGATTACACATCTTTTAATTGTATAGCTGTAAGAGAAACTGTAGAGAAAGGAGCAGACAGGTGACAATGCTATAACAGCTTGTTCTACTGTGGTCTGTCATATCACAAGTCTGTTACCATATTTGATTAGAGAAGGTATTCCGGAAGGTATGGGTTCTACACTTCAGTAAAGGCAAAAATATATGGTATTTTGTATCGTATCTACTTTAATGATGGTAGATGCTTTTGTTAGCAGGAAGTAAGAGTTACCAGAACATTATATCATGAGCTGGAAACAGAGCTAATCCACACAAATGAAAGGTGGAAAAAGGTATTTGCATTGCAAAAGCCTACATAGTTCTCTACTGCTCAGCACAGTATTGAATAAAGCCACAACAGATGCAGCAACATCAAATCTGTTTCTCAGAGAGGAGGAAGCCATCTTCTCTCTGAGAGACAAGTCTTGGAAGGAGCAAAAAGATTTCATTTGTCTGCATTTCACTATTGTCTTTTGTTCTTACATCAGCTTTAAAACAGCTTCCTTCAGGAGAGAATTTGGAGAGGAGGTAGACATTAATGTTGCTCATCTTGCATAGCCTTCCACTTCCTTGTGGAAGTGACAAAATAGGATAGCCTTCTTAAAACTTGTATTGATGGTGTTTTGCTACCTGAGCCTGGTGCTCCAGTCTAAAAGTCACAGTTGTCCCTACTTCTCACACATTGACTCAAAGGTGGAGCATGGTGGGTGACCCTTCCAGGTCAATACTAGCATGAGGAGAGGAAAAGATTGGTGGAGTAGTATATTTTGCCCAAAGAGGCATATCGCTTTGTCTACTGGAGAAATATGTATGGGTTGGAGTCTGAATGCTGGACACCTGCAACTTGGTAGCAGAGCCCTTACTTATATCCTAAAGATACAAAGCTCTTGTCAACAGCTTGAGGCAAGCTTTGAGTTTGGCCATACCAGAAAACACTAATCTGTGGTAATTGCATTGCGCCTATCTCATGGCAGCTTTACCAAAAAGACCTGTTGATGTAAAAAGCAGTAATTGAAGAGCACGTTTATGTCAATCACAGAGGATTGAAGTAGAACCCTTAGTTTCTAAACATGCGTCCACCTGAGGACACATGAGGATTCACAGGAAGCTTGTGTTGAGCTGTTATCGGTGAGTTAATATCTGTACTGTATTTTTCTGGAAGCTCTCATATGGCCTATCAATACCTTTGATCTTCTATTCCCATTTCCCCAGTACAGATCTCTATTGAATAGAGTACCTAGTACAAACTTCTAAAGTTTGTATGCAGGTTGCTAGCAAGCATAATAGAACTCCAGAACTTGACTGACTGAAAGAAGAGATTGTATTTCTCATGTGGGATTGGTAATGTAACAGTTCCTAGCATTCCTTTTCACTTGCCATAATCTCTTTTCCACTCTCTTCTCCCCTGGTATCGCACAGTCTGTCATTCCTGCCATTCTCACCAAGCAGCTGAGTGCTGAACAACTTTTTCTGAAAATACAGCTTCTGTGCTTCCTCTTTTCCTCCCAGCTTGGATCATCCCACCACTGGTATTAATCTTTCTTCTTGAGGAAATGAAGCTTTTGGAGAAAAGAACAGATGCAGCTGTGGTTCTGTCCTCTGCAATGCGAACAAAAGGCATTTGGAGATTTGTGCCCAGCTCTCTATCTCCAATGACTGTGGCACCCTGGAGCTAGTATGAAAGCTAAAAATCAGCACACCCTTTGTGCTCTTACCTGCCTGAACACAGTGCAGGAAGTCTGAATCGCGCCAAGCTGAGGTCCCTGTTACTCTTTCTAACAGAGGCACTGTGCTAATATAGAAAAGTCAATATAAACGATGAAGTGCTGATAATGTATTTGGCCTCCTGGAAGATGGAAAATATTTTGTTACAAGCTGCACAATACAAGTTGGTTAAGCAATATATGTGAGCCAAGAGGCCTGAGACAGAGTGTGCGAGCTAGCCAGTGAACCTGAATGTGGCCATCTGAATAGGCATGTATCAAGTTCATCTGGTTCACTGAATGTGAATCATCATTGAGACAGGACTACTAAAAGAAACAGATGTATCATAAGATACTAAAGCCAAAGTAAAAAAAGTATTTGAACATTGCTATGGTTCTGTTGACACAAGAAAATACCTTTGTGCTCTACTGAATCCATGCTATTCCACAATTAGAGAGAGAATTGAAAGCCATAGATTTATAAAATCAGTATCTGATGTCCTTGGTCCCGTTGAGCTGCTATTTTGTTGGCATCACCCAGTAAAATATTTAACTTATAGAAAAAAAGAAAAAAATCCAAAAGATGACTTATATGTTTGGGAAAAAACCCACAAAATATGTGAAGAAACATAGTATTCTGAAATACCTGACTTGGAAAGAGGTTACAGGAGTTTCTTGTAAACAGGAATCTGGGTGTGGTTCTTGCATCCACACTTCTTTTGTGGTTAAAGCAATAGTGGGTCACATAGATATTCACCTATATCCTGTAGATATGCACTATAAAAATAGCTTGGGAAGTATTTTTCTTATTCCACCCTGACATCATAAGAGTTTTAAAATGTGCTCTTCAGGTTTATAGTCTTTAAATGCTCATAGTGAATAATGAAGATGGAAGAACATTTGTACACTATATAATGAGGAATACTGCATAGAGGATTTTAGTCCCTAAATACTTTGCTGTATTCAGGAATGACCAATGTTTATTTTTCACTTTACTCCTAGAGAAACTAAAGCAAAAGGAGCCTGCATAACTTTCTCTCTGATCTGCGTTGGAGCTTCATGCTTGTGTAGGGGATAAGTTTCAGTCTCACAAGTTGAAGTCTGCATTACTACATTTTGGATTTAAGCTTATACTTAAATATAATTTTTAAATTGCTTGAATGCGTCTCTGACCAGAACTGAATGATTCTTTGTTCATTTTTTTCTGTGCTTACGGCAAAGCAGATACGATTACCAGCAAAGACTCCACAATAGTTTGACGACATTTATACTTACAAAAAGACATTGCATGTGAAGGCAGTCTAGGATCAGTAAACATAAGAAGAGTATCTAGAGTAATTCAAGTGGTTTATAGTAGCTTTGAAATAGCTTGTAAGACGCAAGAATCCCCCAGTGTGCATAAGAGTGAATGAGATCACTCTAAGATGTGCTCTCACCCCATTCCTAGCAAACCATGATTACAGTTTGTGAATTCAAGCCTGAAAAATCTTGAACAGAAACAAAAACACAGGAGGCGAATACTTCAAGCTTGGAAAAAGCCCTGTAAATTTAAGAGAGGAAGATAATGTTCATACTTGATAAGAAAGAATAGTTTTAAAATCGGGCTAGTAGGTCTGACTGTGCATTAGAGCTTATTTTTCACAAGATATATTCAAGGGAATTGATCTGTGGAGGTGGGAAAGTAGCAAAGGAATTGCTCTGGCTATGGTTTTACATCCGTTTATTTCCCAATAAAAATGTTAGTTACTGAATGAATAAAAACAAAGTTTATGGAGTCAAGATACTTGTGAATTCATTACAAGACAGGCATGACTTTGCCCATGAACTGTGATTGATGTTTGAGATTGGGTGATAGGATTATTTTTGACAAAGAAGAGCTCATGTTCAGAAAATTTGAAGAACTTGGATGTAAACCTGCTTACTGGAATGGGAGCCACGTGAAAGAGGAGAATAATTTCCAACTTGCATATTTGCTAGTGAATATTAAACTGTGTAACACAAGGTTATTGTCTGTCCAGCAGTTTCTTAGGAATATTAGAAGTCCACTTACTCCTTTCCCTTCTCAACTTCTTTCCCTGTCATAAATTTACTTTCAGCTAAGGACATTAGCTAAACCATATAAGATGTTGCACTGGGAACTGTTCACATTCCTATACTCTAGACAGAAGCAGCCCTGATTCTGATTTTGGGAGAAATATCAGTCCTAGTGTGCTCTAAAAACCCATGAGACTATCAAAGTCAGCCCTGTGTGGGGCATATAAAATTTGAGAAATCAAGGAAATGTAGTCTGAATGCTATCTGGTATGCAAAAAATGAGAGCGTGAAACCAAATAGGCAAAACTAACAATAAATTAGCTAGTCCAAAGACCTTTTATCTCCTTGTGTTATGACTGTGTATGTTTTATCAGGCCTTTGTATGTACCACCAAGATCACAGGCAGGCCCTTCCTCAGGGTAGTTCACTCAGGGTAGTGGTTGCCCCCTTGTAATAATCTACCTCTTGTCTTTGCTAATAGAGTGAACCAGGGGAAAGATTGGTATTCAAAGATTAAAGTTTGGGGGGGGGGGTTGGGTTTTTTTTGGTTTTTTGGTTTTTTTTAATGAATACTGGGCTCAAAATGCATATGAAGTTACATCTTGAGAAAACAGCTCCTGCCATTTAGGTCTAGAAGGGAGGGATTTTCCTAGTCTCTAGTTTATCTCTAATAAGTGCTGACCATTATATGGGTAAAAAAGTGCCCTACCAGAAACTGCAAATCTTGCCAGCATCTCAGGCAGTTGAGCATTATACGCAATAATTATGCTCCTGGCAATAGGTAAAGCCAGATGTTTAGGAGCAGCAGTTACTGACCTGTTGGCAAAGTTAGGTATTTCATGGTATGATGGAGTGATTCTTGGCATCTTTCTAGAGGAGGAGGGCATAAAATTGAGGGGAAATTACACTGAATATAAAGTACAACAAAATTCCATGATGATAGAAATATACGTCAGTGGTGGAGAAGAGTGAATATTGAAAATTGCAAGCCCTGTAAAGGGTAGAAAAATACCTCCTGAGCATCATTAGTCAGTGGTTTCTGCTCATCAAAAAGGGCCACTGGGAGTGGCATCTGGTTCTGTTTCAAATAGTCTACCTTTAGATTGTGGGAATACGACCTAGAGGCTTTTCTTCCTTCACAGATACTCAACATTCAGGCACTTGGGATTTCTTTGCTATCAAATTTTGTGAGGAAAGAAAATACAAGGTTACAATGGGAGGTCACAGGTACTTTACTACTGGAACAATGGAGGGGAAATACACAATAATCTTGGATCAAACATTTCTTAAACCCTCATGTATTTTTGTAATTCCTCTGACTCTCCTTCCTAAGCAGCTCAGAAAGCATCTATGCTATTGTGGGAGTAGTTGCAATGTGATCATTTGCTATCACAATGTGTATTTTATGAGTTTCCTGTAGCTAAGTAGGCCATGCAGGGTAATGTTTGGTTCTCTGTTCTCTCAAATGGATTCAGAAGCGAGTTTTAAAAGCTTGCCTTTATGGGTAGGAAAATGTAATGAGTTTTTGTTTTCTTTGTATTTTATGCCGTGCTTGAAAATGTTCTGAATGGGATGGTTTTGCATCTTTAAATATGTTCATTTAAATATATTGTCTTAATCATTCATTTGCACAGCTAATTCAGTTTTCAGAGCAAAGTCCATATGTGTGTTGTCATGTCTGAGAAGGGTAAAAAACCGCTGTCCATGAATTGCATTTTTTCTGTGGAGCTTATAGGAAAACTGAGTAGCACAGAGAAGAAAATATATGTTTATGGGGGTTTTTATATAAAAACGAAAGCGGACAAGCTTTATGTACTGCACAGTGTACCTGTAACTAGATTTAATATAATTTAGCTTTATGTATGTCCGAGATTTACTTAACCGAATTGTCAGCTTTTGTATGTGCAAAGCACTTCATACCTTCAGAAGACCAATGTTGACCACAACTGTGTGTCGTCATGACCAAGACTCATTTCTCACCATGAAAGTTTGAAACGCTAGCTCTCAGAACCTCTGGTTTTAAGATCTTGTGTGCACTAAGTCCTGACATTTTCACTCAAAGTAACTTAGAATGAGATCCTGTCTCAGACTTTGGTATTCATGCACATGTTTGCACATGAATGAGCTTACATAAACAAGCATTTGCGTGCTTCATTGCTTCACTTTTCTTAGGTAAATGCTTAGGAGAAAATGTGTGTGCTACTGGGTAAAGCCGATTAAAAACTTCTTACAGAACTAAACCGTTTCAAGGATCCTTGGGGGATGATAGAATTCATTTGTCGGTATTTTGCTGTCCTTCAACAGAATATTGCTAAACGGCAAGCTGGCTAGAAGAAATAAGCTTGCTTTACCTGTTGCTTACTGAAGAAGCATAAAGAAAGTTCACGTTTTTGACTGAGTTACATGGTTGTTTTAATGAAGAAACACAGCATGATACCTGCATTGGTCTAGATGTTCTTTTCTGCTTACTCCTCCCAGAGGGCTTAGTCTGCAATGTTTTTTTTTTGTTATAAGCACAAACATTGTCTAACCATTGGAGAGATTTTTGCCTGTGATTGGATTTGCTGATGCTAATGTTTCCTCCAGGAACTAATAAGAACACCTCAAGAAAAAATATTTTTATATTGAGGAAAGATTGTAGAGTAAAATACACACAAATTATTATGTGTTTTCCTGGAATAAGTATAAAGGGTAGATGGGTAAGAATATGTAACAAAAAGCTCGATGAATAAATGGTATAATGTTGTGACATTGCTTTTTTATTGTTGTTAAACTGCATTGTTCTGTTTTATAACATATTTGTATCAAGCTCTACTCCCCAAAATGTAACTATATTTGCAGGGCTTGTTCTTGAGCTAAATAGTTGCTAAAAACTTAAAGCTAAATAATTGTTATTCTAATCAACCTTAAATGTTAAAGCTTAAGTATCATCAGGTGTTAGTACACCTACCCCCTAGCCCCACATCAATGTAAAACCTCTTTCAGGTCCAAAATATTTCCTGAAATATGGGGGGTGGGGAGGAGGAAACCTGTTTTTTCTTTTCCCCCCGCCAATTATAATCATTAAAGTGTATAACCCTATATATTTCCTGCTGCATAACTATTATGCCTTTAAACCTATCCTTTTAGAACTGAAACAGTTTTTTGAGGGGAGTTTTTGGGTGTTTTGGTGTTTATTTTTCTTAGTGTGTGGCCTTCATGATATTCAGTAGCATTTCTTGAAAATTT
The DNA here is from genome assembly GCA_033459285.1 of Clamator glandarius. Classification (NCBI taxonomy): domain Eukaryota; kingdom Metazoa; phylum Chordata; class Aves; order Cuculiformes; family Cuculidae; genus Clamator; species Clamator glandarius. Next base: position 188,028 of record JAUNZM010000614.1, on the reverse strand, counting down.
CTCTGAAAAAAATATTGAAAAATTTGTGGGATGAACTTTAAAAAATTGTTGAAGAGCTGTAGCTCAAAATCCTAGAGTACTGTCCTATTTCAGGACAGTTTTAAGGTCTGTGTCCCACATTTATATCAGCGAATTAGGCTCCCATTCTTTCCCATGTTTCTGTTGAATTCAGAAAGCTTCCAGGCTGAGACCAGACTGCACTATCTGAGGACGTGGATGAGAAAAGCAAATGAGATGGGAAGAGTTAAGCATGAAAAATAACCATAACAATAACGTGACCTTTCTTGCTGGTGGGCTGTAGACTATCATTTCTTCTGCAAATGGTTTAGCTTGTCCAAGCAATGTGTGGTTGTTGGTTTTGAAATGGAATCGAGGCACTGTTATTTAGTTTTGTTTGCCTTTGCTTGCTTTGTGCAGCTGAACTTCCTTCAGAAAGATATGGTGGTTCCCCCAGAGTATTTTAAAACTGCAAGAATAGCAGCTGGGCTGGGAGATGGTGAAGGGACATGGGCAAGGCTAGAGTTCTAGATGAAATTCAACATTTTAACTTTACAAGGGTGGGTCTGTTCGCTTGCTATGGAGGGTGGTTTGTTAACTGCTCTGGATTTCATTGTGTCCTAGCTGGTCTGTGCATCAGACTGTAGTTTGTGTTATTTAAATTAATATGTATTAACAGCTCGTGGGCTCACCTCTGCCGCTATTTACAATTAGAATTTGGGAGCTTAGCTAAGGGTGTTCCGCCCTTGGCAATGCAGGGGAAAAGGGTTGTCACAGAGCTGTGATAATTTAACTCTAGTTACGAATTGCTCCAATCAGTAGGTCTATTATGTTGCGGGAAAAACTGTCTTTTGTTGATGCAAAGGGAGAAGGGCTGGGCACAAAGAGGTGGCCGATATTTGCCTAGAGGATTCATATGTAATGCTGATGTACTGCATTGCTAAGCCCAAAAGAAGTGCACAGCAGTAGTCTCAAAGTGTTAATGGTGAGTAGTTAAGTGCTTAAAGATAGAGGCTGATTTAAATGCCTCCTTTGAATTGTCATCCCCTGACTAAAATTCCTCTTTCTTCCTTCATATTATTTATATCTATAGAAATTTCTATAAGGCCACAGATGGCTTCAAAGTTCAATCCTCAGAGATACTTTGAAAAGCAGCGGCGAGTGAAAATCCCTGCACCAGAGAGCTTCATACTATATGGTCCATTGAGGCAAGAAAGAAAGGGATGCTACCCCCATCCTCCTTCCACACCTTCTGCTCCTTCCTCTGGCTGCAGTCTCCTTCCTTCCCATGGTCAGCAGTCAGGAACCTGCTGTCCCCCGTGCAACATGCCCTCTCAGTTTCCAAATATAGATTGAAGAATAACTGTCGGGACCTTCCTGAGCGCCCTTAGAGGGTCTGCAGCCCACCGGTGCTAAAATGCGGCAAAAGCTGCAGTTGCAGGTTGGCTAGCATGGTCTCCATTTCTTAATCCTCTTGCTCTGGTGTCCTCGGGTGCACCCAGCAGGCTCTTGTGACTGTGGAGGGGGAAGGCGAGTCCTCGTGGCATCCTGGGGCACGAGCTTTCTGAGAAGAGGTGCAATGTTGTGTTGGTGGTGCTGTTGTTCATTTCTCTGTACTCTCTGTGCTGCTTTTTGGCCCTCTCCGCCACGCCGGCCCTCCCTTCCGTGCCAGCATGTGCCCGTCCCCCCTGGCCGGACGAGTGGACAGCTGGGGCGTGCAGCTGGTGTGACGGGGGCAGGAGGCGAGAGCAGCCCCCGTACCAGCTGCACCCTCACACACGAAAGTCTCCACAGGCTGCTTCCACATCTGCCAGAGAGGCGACGTGTCTGCTGATTTCCCAGTTGCGTGTGGCTTGCTGCCCTTACAGCTGCATGAAAGCCATGGATGGGGCTCTGTTCCATCCTCCCCACGTGCCCCCGACGGGAAGATAAGCATGCCCAGAGAATTCTCACGAAGTGGTGACTGCTTTGCCGTGTGTTGGAGCTGCAGCCAGCAGCACAGAGGAGACATTCTTCAGGTTGAGTCATATGCCTTTGAAGGGGTGAAACTCAGATCGCAACAGAAATGAGAGAAGTTAAGTCAGGAGATGTAGTAGGATGGTAAAGGCTTTGCTCCCTCACTTTAAGGAGCACTATCATCCTTTTCTATTGCTCCCTTCCTGCCACTGACGAGTCTAAATGATATTCCATCTTCTACCCTTAAACTTGTTTGAACGTGCGTTGCTGAGTCAGCTGCTTTTCACTCACATGCTATAGTTAGTGAGCTTCCCCTTGCAGTACTCCCAGTGACATGACTTACCTCTCTTTGGCAGAAAGTAGTTTGTCTTAGGGGAGTATTTGTTAAGTACAATACAGTCTTGAATTAACGTCTGACATAAGCATTGCTGAAAGAAAATGGATCCCACTTATTGTGCAGCAGGTATAATGGGGCTTCTTAAACAGCACAGTTTGGGAATAGCCCAATTCCTTAATTAACTCTCTCTTTTTTTTGTGCCAAACCCAAGCTGCTCAGGCAGTTTTATTCTTTTCCCATGTCTGGGAGGCAGTACAGTGTTTAAAGACTTCAGTAAAGCTACATGTTGATTTTTAATAACAGCTGTGTCTTGAGGCTAATGGTGGGGGATCACTGTCTATCAGTAGTTAGTCATCTTGCTTAAGCTTACAAACCAGTTTGTTGTCAAAAATATCTGTGTTTTGGAAGAAATTTGACACCTCTTTGCTCTGTTTCTTTAACAGATTAGTATGCTTTTCCTCAGCTCCTGTGCAAAGGGAGTCTGCCAACCTGGAACCAAGCTCCCATTTGAAATAACTAGTGTGTACCTATAAAGTATTCATGAAAGGATTCAGGCTTTTTGTTTGTTCTTTAATTATTCCTAATTAAACATCAGAGGATCATTTGAGATAGTTGAAAGCTAAAATGCTTTTTCTGCACAGAACTCTTCAGTTCCATCAGCTCTTAGTTATCTACCTGCCATGGTACAATTAATGAGTGGCTCAGGTTTGTCTCCTATGGAGAAAAACGAAACCACTTTCAAATGTCTGTTTTCTGTGGGTGGGTGTAGGCTCTGGCCAGTAGTCATGCACATGTGCTGTGGTGGTAGCAGCCAGCAGACTGGTCCTGTGACCCACCATGTGGTCTGCTCCAGTCCTACTACATCTGCCTCCTCAGCCAGGCTCCAACTGATATGCAGGATGCTGCTACTCAATGGATGTCTTTGTTTCAGGAGTGCGAAAGGGCAGGAGCTGAACTGTCTTCTCACCAGTGATGCTCCTCCGTTCCCCTAGGAAAGTGGTGAAGATTAACCAGGCAGAGCTAATTGTTGCTTTGGTGGTGTGATAAGTCTTCACCCCATCACCATGAACTGATTGAGGATGGGAGGTTTAGTGACTGAAACCTCTAATCCCCTAAAGACCCACTGACTCTAAACTCAGGATGTTACAGATGACCTGTGAAGGACTTAAAGCTTCTGTTGCAGCATGGAATGTAGTGTAGAGAGTGTCTATTTCTTATGCTCTGTTATCGCTTAGGAGGAAATGGGTTGCCTGTATTCTGTCTATAGATGGTTTATGCTTTGACTGGGAGCCATCCATTTCCCAGATTTAAACTGTGGCACTGTGCTGCTTGTGCTGTCAGCACACTACAGGCTAAAAAGAGATAACTTCACCCCCTCACCTTCTCCATGCCCGTTTACAGGTATATCTAGCATCTTTCAGACATCTCTGAAGCACAGTTGAACATTATATAGGTTCAACTATGTCTAGTGACCTCCATAGTAACCCTGATGGTAAAGGTGGAGTGCTCTGTGACCTCCTAACACTGCAATGTACTTGTCACTTGTTCAACAGGTAGTATGGGCAGCTACTTAGGAGTTTATAAGATCAGAAACAAGCCTTTCTCTGATTACTGTTATATACTATGACTACTACTTTGGGTTCCAAAGCAGGGGCCTGATGGAGATGTGTGTGATGTTAAACAAAAATAAATTATTCATGAATGAGCATATTCAAGCCCAGACTATTTTGAGATTATTATTTCAATTTCATTGGAGTTGGGGGAATTGACAGTGTTGCCTTTTGTGGCACTGTTCTGTAATTGCATGTATTCCTTTGTAAATCTCTTTGTGCATCTCTCTGTACTCCTATTGACTCGTGACAAAAAGCTCTCAGGAGCACTGGCAGGTTTGTACTGCTGCCTGGAACAGCTCTGTAATGAATCCCCAAGTGGGAATTTCCATCTCTGCTTCTATCCTCTGTCTCCTGCCGTGGATTATCTATATACATGTGGCTCATGGTTCAGATGGGTTAATGAGCCAGGAAGGTTCCAGTCCCTACCCAGGTCCTAGACATGTTGTACACAGGCAAGGGGAAAATTGACTTCTCCATGTGGGAATGTGGTCAGTGCTGCCTGCAGACAGGCATTTGCTCATTGGTCCATCTTAAGCCACTGAATTGGAACATACAGAACATATTTGTGACCCTACCAAAGCAGTTAATAGGATTTTATTTTCATTTAAGCAAGTTCACAAAGTGGAAGACACTGTAACTCCCTTACACTGATATACAGCTGAGCTCCGTAAATTACAGGGAATGTTGTAATAAGATGGCTTTCTGCCTTTAAGGTTTCACAGAGAAATTCTCTAATGCTCTTTTTTTTTTTTTTTGGCTATTACTTGCAAACAGGAATTGAATAAGCAAAGACAGACCATTATAACTATGGTTTCAGAGGCTGTTCATCTTGAAACAAAGGGTTTTCTTCACATTCAACCTCATTAGTTTGATTAGTGGGCTTGTAAAATGAAGCATGAAAATGAAACATGACATAGAGCAGAAAAATCTGAGGATTAACAAATTATCAGTTGAAAGAAATTGGGCAGGAACACATTATGATTGGATGGAAATGGGTGACAGTCTACTTCTCTCAGTTTTTAAAATGGAAATAACAGTCAGCACTATTTTTGAAAAGGCCTCTTTGTCTTCTGGTTGATTCTGTTTTCAGATGTGCTCTGCCCTGTTTCCTTGGTTATTGTAAAAATATCTATTTGGTTGAATCCTGACTGGAGATCATGACGGAGAGCAAGGTTACTTTTTCAGCATCAGTTCAATTACTGGCACTGTGCAGTGCAGGTGCAACACTCTCTTACATCTAGTGTTAGCTATAGGGCTGCAACACACTGTCTTTAAGATTCAGGTTTGAGGGACTAGTTTTCTTATTAGAGTTTAGTCTCTCTGGTTAGGGACTGATGTATCTCTACGTACACCTCATACTGTCAAACTAGGCCTGTGTACATGACTGTGCAGCCATCTTAAGTCCCTTTTCTTTTGCAGCTCACTTTAAAAAATGAACAAATAATTTGAATATATGTTTTAGTGCTGGTGCAATGCTACTTTTAAGGATGACTCATGGCTGTACAGATAAGATCCCTGAACTCCTTTTGCAATTGTGTGGTCTGCATTTCCAATAAGAACATCTGGAAAAGGATTTTGAAATTAAGTTAGATGTTGTGAAAAAGTGAGATGGAGATGTTCACTCAGGACAAGAATTCAGCATCTTGGTAGTGAGGAGAGGAAGAGTACAACTGTGAAGCACAGCAAATTGGGGAAGTATCCAGTTGCTGTGAAAGTAGCTGTTGTGAGTGAGGCTGCTGAGCACAACTGTGCTTGGGGGATGCTGCAATGCTGCTTTCGTGACTTTAATTTTTTTTCTAAAGATGCTTTCTTCTTGGTTTTGCATGGGGGGAGGGAGAACTTGTAAAGTGGGAGGTTGGAGAAGCCACTTTAAAAATGCAATCACAGGTTAATGTGTTTATTCATGATATAATATATAATTGATGGTTAAAAAAGCCAGGGGTTTGCCTTTGTTTTTTTGAGTGCTTGGGTGGCGTTGCATAGACTTTTCTTGCTGTAGATCTGAGGAAGGCAGAAAGCGGTGCTAAATAAAGCAAAACCAGTACATAGTTATTCAAGGCGTCATGAAACAGAATCTATTCTGCAGAAGAGAGGTTTTGAGAATGGAGGGGGGAGTAGACCAAAAATTAAAGTATTCAATGTTGGTGTCTCCTTTATCTTTAAGATCAGACTGGCCATAAAAGAGATGATAGTGTGCACTCCAAAGACTGACTAAAGTTTAAACTAGTTGAAGTTGTGAATATACGAGTATCTCTGTAGTTGAGTAAGGCACAGAAAAGCTCATTTTGAGCGCTTGCAGTTAAAATATGGAGAGTAACACGCTTTCATTGCTTCCACTGGTTTGCTTTCTGTTAACTTTGGTTTGAGGGCTGCAGTTAAGGACCACACTATCTGTGTTAGCAGTAAGGCGATAGACACAGTTAGTATTCCCTGCTCTTCCAGGAAAAAAGCCAATAGATGTCATGCGACATATCTAAAAATGGATGATGACGACTTTCATTTTATGCTTCGTTTGTTCCAGTCTAACACTTTTGTGGTGCTGCTGTGTGGAGGAGGGGGCAATTTCAAATTAAATATATTTGTATTGATCATAAGACTCATCAAATGAGTCAAGTTTTGTGGCTTGCCACTTAGAAGTTCATGCAACTACTGCTACAAACTAATGCCAGGGAGCTATGGGCTTCAGTCTGGTGTTGGCAGATGTGAAAAAGAGAGCAAGAGTTTAAAGCTGCTGCTTTTTCACTAGAGAATCTACAATAAAAAACAGTTGCATAAACAGTTGTAACTAGGAAAATGCATCCTTGCTGATGTCTTTAAAAAGATCTTTATTCCAGAAAACACTGCTGAAGTGGCATTGTGGTCACTTCACTGTCACTCTCTCCAGAAAACATTCAGGTGGGTTTTAGCTTGCCTGCAGAAGCATTGACCTTTGATTTTCTTAATTTAGGAGTTATAAACAGAGAGATCTGTGGATCACTCTTCCCCCAGGGCACCTCGGAGTTCTCAAAGTTCTGAATGGCGAAACTCTGGAGCTGGTGCATAAGGATTGCCCAGGTCTGAAAATACCAGGGGATACATCTTGACTTGGAAATCACACCCTCAGTGAGCTTGTTGGTGTCAAGTGCGTAGCAGCATCTTGAACTGCTCTAACAGGCGTATGCACCTCTCTTTGTCTCAGGCTTAATTTTTGCTCTGGACACGTAATTATTTGTATGGGGAGAGGGTTCGGGAAACAGCAAATACCGATTCTCTTCCCATTAGCTTTAGCTCTGTGGTGCGGATAGACAAAAAGAGTAAAATCATGCTATTCCTCTTATGGCTGGGAAATTGTTCTGACTTTACAGAGGTCAGCCACCTGGGGAAATTGCTCAACTCTGGTCTTATCTCCAAAACTGCGGGGAAAATTGTATGTACTTCTGAAATGTGTTAGGATTTTTGCTTGAAGCACAGGGTCAAGGGGATTATTCTATGATTTACACTGTGTGAGACAGCAGAAGTTTTTCCACCCATTCCCCACCATCACTTGCTTGAGTAGCCAAAGGAATCCACTATCTAATAGCTGAGGAGAATGTCTGAAATTAATTGGTTGTGTTGTTGCAGCTAACTTCCTCCAGTTTGGAATATTAAATCTGCTTTCATGTCAGGGCAAGGATTGCTGTGTGCCATGCCCAGCGACTGGAGCAGGAATTGGGGTTTGGACATCGTCAGCACCAGCTCAGATTGAGAACTGCAGAAGGTGAGGGTTTGGGCAAGAAGGGCTGGGCATCTGGGGGATACTCATAGCAAACTGCCAGCCAAACAGAGATAACCTGTACTAGAAGTCCCTGAATCCATGGTAAAAACTGCTGCCTTTGACGAGGAGCATATATAGCTGGGGCAGGCTGGAGCAGGCTTGTCAGGAGGAGCAGGTGAGCTGGGGAGGGGGAAGGCAACACAATGTAGAAATCAGAACTATGAAATTGCAGACTTGCAAAAGAGAGCTAGGAGAAGAAATGCGATTAGGGTTAGAGGAAAGGTCAGGAGTCAAGACTAAAGGTGTCTTGCTGTAGCCAAGGAGCATGTTCAGCTGTTGAGAGGCTGGAGGAGTTACCATGTTTGGTAGATGTACAAGCCATCAAGCTGCTGGTCCTGTGTTACTGTGGTTTACCTAGGATGTTTGGTCCTTCCAGAAGGTGGTGGAGGCTAGAGGGTGACACCAATATGCTTAGAGGAGGCAACGCTTGAGGTAGGTTTCTTATGCAACAAGAGACTTCGCTACCAGTTTGTTTTTCCCAGTGCTGTGGGGAGACAAAGCTCCAATCACTAGGGTTGTTGGTGTAAGGTTTTTTCTTGCAACATCCAGACAGTGCCAGTCCTTCAAAGACCAACAGTCAGACCTCAAATCATTAGCTTAAAACTAGTGCAATTTAAACAAATAAACTTGGGAGGGGGTCACTCTTGTTTTTCTGGTGCCCGTGCCTTTGAGGAACTATTAATAGCTTGCCAGCTTTATAATTCCAAGACCAAAACACAAACTTTTCAAGTGGGAAGTTTTTTTTTTGGGGGGGGGGTCCTATATTAATTTTTTTAACGCTTCTAAGGGGATTTGGCTTTTTGGAGCTGTGACCCAACTCTTAAGTAGTCCTTCCAGCCACTGTGATTAGGATGCAGCAATTTTCACAGCAGATCACACATGGTGGGGTGATGCTACTGCCTCTAGCTGCCTGTTACTGTCTGGTGTTCATCCCCGCTGGCTTGCAGGTAGCCTTTGCAAGCAAGGTTCATGCCTGTGCCTCTGTTCCCTGATGAGACACGTTAACCTTGTGTCACCACGTTACTAATTGAGAGATATGACTGAAGAGGATCAACTGCTAGATCACAGGAATTTAGGACTTCTCCAAGAAAAATGTCCCACAAGACCTATGGAGCATCAGAAGCCACCAAAACTGCAGACTGGTTTGCAAGCAAAAGAAATGCCAGTGATGCTTCTACACTGAGTAGCTAAGGTTTTTCTCACTACTTTTTTTTTTTTTTTTTTTTTATATATTTGAAACCATTTTAAATGCAAACACCCCAAAAATGGGGCACATAGTGATTACTAGAGCTTGGTAGAACAGGCATGTATGCCTGCTGCCTTCCCTGTGGTAGAGGGTAAGCTCACAGGGCTCATACATAGCCCAAGATAACCAAAAGGCAGCTGGTGTGCTGTGCATTGGCTTGCTCTAAGGGAGCAAAAAGGAGACATGTGACAGACTTTGTTGTCCTAAGAAAATATTGTTAAGGATTTTCTTTTCTCCTTGAAATAGTTTCTTCCATTCTTGGGAATCTTATTATAATAAGAGAGTTAAGGGGCAAAGAAAGAAAGAAAATAATGGTGTTTGTTTAAATGTAAGTGAATATTCCCAGTTCTCTGCTGTAGCTCTTAAAAAAAGAAAGAAAGATAGATCTGATATGTCTGTCAATAGCTTCATAAAGCTCTTTAAGGAGAAGTAACAGATGAAAACATCTCCATGAAGAACCAGAGCAGTTGTGGTTAAGACCCTTTTCCCATGCTCTCTCCTTACTGGTGCAAGCATGATTAATCACCTACTGTCCACAGATCTCAGTTCTGCTCAGGACCTGATGTCTCAGCTGAAAAAATAGTAGGACTTTGCTTCAAGTTACCTGGGCTTTTTTTGTGCTTCTATTAGTAATCGTAATACTTACACAAGGATACAAAGATGTTGAGAATTTCCTGTAGTATTTTGCTATAAGCATTTGGCCGATAAACAGCCTGAATCTTACCTGCATGAAATCTATGGCCTAGGAAAAATGTTGGCTTGATTATTTTAAAAAGTTGATAGACTTATTAATCAGCTGGAGGCTGAGACCAGCCCCAGTCACAAGCATTTGGCAAAACAGTGCGATTTTCAGGTGAACGTAGCTGGTGTTGAACTACGTAGTCCTGTTCAGTTCTGTCTGTGGTACTGGTGATGCAAGATATGATACCAAGAAATGGTGCTTTTAGGCAGTGAAAAATAATTCACGCTTAGTTTTAAGCACTTCTGCTGGCCTTCTGGGGGCAGAAGAGGTGGGAATCAACTTTTTTTTAAAAGCTGTAATAAACCCCTGTTCACTAGCACAAAACTCAGCTATTGTGCAATCTAGGTATTATGCTTCTGGCCAGGCTTTTGTTCTTTATGGTACATAAAATGCAACGTCAGAGCTTACCTATCCAGGACATCTACATGCATAAGGAAAAAGCCACTACAACTCACTAACATGAGACATGTTTAGCTGTAGCAGAAAGGAGACTGCCAATGCTGAAGGCACTACTAGCAAGTTCTTTGAACTACCTGAATACGGGAGTGGTGAATGCTTGAAACTCTTCAGGAGAATGGGACACCCCAAAAAAATAGTGCCTGGCAGCAATGTTTTGCAGTAGCAGTCAGTGATTTTAAGTGACCGTTAAGATAAAAATTGATCTGGACACTTTGATCTCTACTTAAGAGAATGACTTTTATTTTTAACCCTCAGATGGATAAGGATCTGACATGCTGAGTTAGTCTTGTCCAAGTGCCCTAAAGGTCAATGGGATGCTTTAAAAGGGAGGGTTACAGATGTACCACCATTAACTCATCACTACTGGGTGTTGTGTGGTTACTGTTAGTTGCAACAGATTTAGAAGCAAGCAGTTACTTTCTAGGCCTGCGGAGCATCACACCCAGAAAAGGAGGTGATGATAGGTAACTTATGCGTATTATTCAGAAGACTCACTGTTGTTTGAGCAGCTCAGCTGCGTCTGTAAGGCACTGCAACTTTTGAAAGCTGTTATCGGAAGGGTCAAGCACTAACACTTTTGACAGTCTATTCTGAATTTAAGTGCAAATTGGGAAGTGAATTTCTTCATGTATCTGTCTGCCTGCAGCATCATCAGTGTTACTGTAGAAGTAGAATTCGCAATTTCTGTATGAAAAGGACTGACACGTTTAACAACAGCATTGGGATAAAGGCCAGGGTGGGTGAAACAGAGGTTTGGATGGAGGGAAAGCACGTTATTCATAGGCTTGTCAGGACTGCCAGAATACGATGGTTTATGTTACCAGAGAACTGAGGCAATTCAGCCTCTAAAGTGTCATTTTGTCAACTTTCTTGTTTCTTGTCTTTATTTTCATCTTTCTTTTTTTTCTTTTTTGTTCTTTTGAAATAGAAGCAGCAGTCTGAACCATAGGATGTGTTTCAGAAGGGTGGTTTGCAGGGCATTAATTCCCCATTTGAGGAAAGCTGGGTAAACCCTACAGAAAGGGTGACAGGATGGACCTTTGGCAGTCTACATTCCAGTGCTCAAATCTGGATAACTTGTTTGCTCTTTTGTTCTTCAAAGATCAATGCAAACCTTTATTTTCTATAAATAATTTAATAAATACTTTTGTTTTACAATGATACAACAAATAACAAATTCATAGCAAATGAGTCACAAAGAATTTAGGATCAGTATACTTTAATAAGGTATCAGTGTCAAAATACATTTCCTTATCAAGTCAAAGTTCCCATACAGTTATAATATTGTCAATAAGAATTCAGCAATATAGATTACGAAATAATTATGATAAAAAGTATGATTAATATTAAGACATGGAATATTTTTTCAGAGTGTTTTAGTAAACTGTTAGGATATAGCATTATTAATGCTGAAACTACACAAAGGAGAAGAGCAGTATTCAAGTGTCTTTAACCCTTGAAGCCTTTTAAGTCCTTGCCACTGCAAATTTATCAAGTTTGGCTTGCTAATTTTCATCATAATTTTCATGCTTAGAATATATATTTTCCACATGGTAGGAACTTCAGTTTAGGAGTAGATTATTTTTGGCAATAAAGTCTTGAAAGATTGCCTACAATAGGGTTTATAATTATTTTTTTTTTATACAGTGTACCACTAACAAAAGATCTTTAGCTTTTAAGTATTTGTGATTAAGACTTGCTTAACACAGCAAACTCTGAAGTGCTCAATGAACCCAAGGCTCCCTCTCTGCAAGTGTCAGTGCATGATACAAAGCAATTTTATAAACCAGGCTTCAGCAGAATCAGAAACCTCAAAAGTATATATGTTTGTTCTAAGTTTCTGGACCAGATTTTTACCTTTTGTATGTACATTGCCACTGTTCCATTTTCTTCAATGAAGCTAAGATGATTTTTACCAGTGAAGGAAACAAGATGATATTATCCCACCACATATCTAGGTCTCTATGTATTTTAAAGTCAGAACTGCTCATCTGTCTTTTATTACCTTAATATTTTTGCTTCTTAAATATGTTGCAATTTAAATTTTCAAATCTCTTTGCCTTTGAAAGCATTCAAAGCTTTATTTTTTTGAAATATGTGCATGACAACTAATGATAATTGGAAAGGAGCTTTGAAAATGTCTAGCTGCCTTTTAATAACATTTCAGCTACTGATTAATGTAAGGCAAGTAAAAATGATAGAGACCTGCCTGCCAGCTATTCTTCTCATTACGCAATCCTTAATTCTTTTTGTCTGCTTATAACTGAGTTAGCCTAATATGCTGGGAAATACTACTTTAACTTTTAGGGTTTATGATTAAATATTGCAATTATTTTGCTAGCTAGATGTAAAATGAAATAGAGTAACATTAATCAGAGGTGTTAGTACTGGCCGCTGGTCAGATTCCTGATATATCACCAACATCATAACAAATACTATTTGTTCTAGCAGAAACAGCTCTGAAATTTGTTGTGCCCTAGGTAATATAGCCTAAGTACCAAGAGATGATCAACAACTGACCCACAGAGAAATTTTAAAAAAACCCAAACAAACAAACAGTGTTTTATGGAGGGGAAAAAAACCAACACCACCAAATGAAACCAAAAAGAATAAAACAAGAAACCTCAACACAAATGAAAACAACAGGTCTCAATTATCCACTGGGGTAAATGTGTAGAACTCCCTTGGCTGTAAAGCTAAGTCAGGTCAAGGCAGCTGAGAATGTGGCTTGTTTCTGAGGAAAAAAAAAAGCTTAAAACATGCAACTTTTACAGATACCCATAAACATTGCAGTTCACCATTCACATTTCTTTCAACAAAGTGTATAAAAATGAAGGGGAGAGAGGGTAGGGAGAAGGCTGGGATTTTAGTATGCTTTTCCAAAAATTATGAATGTTACAATACAATAAATGCTAGAAAACTGAAAGACTCAAAGGATTTCAATTTGGCAGATCAACAAAAAACTGTGGCTGGAGATCAAATTTGTTTCATTCATCTTTGGCAATAAAAATAAATCTTTGCAGTACTGCAGCCAAAGTATCACATGATGAGGCGTTTATACCACAGCTTTTATTAGCAGAATATTTGAAGAAAAATTCAGAGTATAAATTACAGGTAACGAGGTAAGGGGAGGGTAATCAAACTCTCTAAACAACACTTTAATTGCAACAGAGAAAATACAGTAGATGTATTTCTTTAATATGAATAATAAAGTGAGTAACTTCAAAAGGCCACTATTTGGTAACGTGGACAGGTTCAATATCTAAGTAAAATCCTGTAAAAGAGTATTTGTATTAGAAATCGTCTACTTGTAAAAATATATTTAAAAACAGAAGCTGTTTTGAACAGTATAGGCCATGGTATATTGCAGGACCGCTCAGGTTGCCTGGTCCAGCGCTCTGAGCAGTTCACTGCCCTGCAAAAGCGTAGAGCTGCCCAAAACAGGGACGTTCACCTCACAGTCATATCTTGTCAACTCGGGCAACAAGTAGGGTTCAAAGGAAGGCCCCAGCAGACGACTGGTCATACCTGGAAAAAATCAGTGAAGTAAGTCATGGTGCTGAGACCCCAGGGAGGACTTCTTTCCTCTCCTCCCTCTTTTGTTTATACCAGTTATAACTTCATTTCATGCTTCTGTCAGTACTCCTCAAGCCACCAGCAGTTACAGGTTTCATAGTAAACCAATGCATTGCTCTGCCTTAAACTATTGCAACCGAGTCACACAGACATGTAAAGTTTTTCACCTCCACCCTCAGTTTAGATTGTTCTGAGAAAAATTATATTGGTGCAGATGAGGAAAGCTGTAGTAAACAACACAGTTTCTAAATCAGCACCCACTCCCCTTATATATTAAAAGGGACATATAGCTATCCCTTTTAATTATTTACTTTAACTTCCAGAAGGCCTATGTTAAGACTCTAACCTACAAACCTCCCATATCAATCCTGCAGTGAACTTGCTCAGTAAAATTTAATCAATTCCATCACAAGGCAAGAGTATGGATGGAGGATGACTGGACTTCTGAGGTAAAAAGGTATTAGGTTTAATTGAAATGAAAGGTAAAAATATTTTTCCTCATATATTACAAAAGTAAACATTAAAGTTTCACAGCGAACAACAAAACTAATTTTTCATTCTATGAAGTAATACGTATGTTGTTCTTAGCTTATCATCCTCCTCTGTACCTTTTAAAGCATTTTCTTTCATGGAATCCATACTGGAACTAAGTACCATCATTTTCCAATTTCTGTATTTGACAGCTCTTACCTGACGTTTTATGAGCTGGCTGGAGAGTATAGTCCTGATAATGGGAACTGTAAAATGGAGGGGGAAATGCTCCTGCTTTCAAATTCTCACCAGGACTGCCACAGGAAGGTTGTTGCTGCTGCAGTTGATTCATTGGTTGGCTTAGACCTCTTGAGTTACAGACAAATTCATCTGGTTTACACAGTAGGAGGAAAAAAAACGTTAAATAAGCCAGTGTAATAATTATAGTAGCTAATACCAATTCAAAGCAACGTGATCCTCAGCGTGATGGTCATACAGTGTAGGCATACCTATATCTTGCCATAAAGGAAGTCCAGAAACAGCTCTAGAAGTAGAAACTGCACCAAAGAGAAGCTTGTGTAAGGAAACACAGTGTCACAGAGGAAGTATCAGTTCTAGCTCACAGAGGTCTGCACCTTGGATCAGCACAAGGTAAACCCATCTCCATTAAGCTGACTTGTGTTACCTCCAGATCAAGTTCTCAAATGTACCTTAAATTTTTCAGCTCTTAGTGACAGAAATTGGTCTTTAATTATAGCTTAGTAATATTTACAGGGCTTATTCACCTTTCCCTTTGAAAGAGCTTTTGTTTCTATTCAACCTGTCTTAAATTTGTGTTCCAAAATGTAACATTGCAAAACCACTTTCTTTTGTCTTACCAGTAAGAACACTTGTGCTGAGAGACTTCTTTTCTGTAACCAAGGAACAGTTTTCCCCTTTGAGAAATTTCATTCTTTTCCACATTAGGTGAGATGGGTTTATGACAGATGGATCTCCCTAGAATGTGAAGAAAAGCAGAACAAATAATTACATCAACGACTGTGGTGAATCCAAAGCTGTGAAGGGGATGTATTTCTTATGATTACCCCACTCAGCTGTTGCAATGCTTGTTCTTCATAATCCAGTTGTCGCTTCAGTTTCAAACTGTTAGACAGGGCAATTCTTGCTGGGTTTACATCTATGCCTCGTTGTCCAAATGCATCCAAGGGCCTGTGGAGAAAAGATCCCCGGGTGAGTGAGCAGGGAGGCAAATATAAAGCATTTTGTTCATTTATGCAGATTCTTCTTTCATTTTGACACGTTTAAGGTGCCTTTGACACATGATAGTGGACAGACCACAAACATCAAATGTTTTTATTTCCTTGTGTTAGCCACACCACAAGCTTTGGAAACTTTTGACTTTGGAGATCAAAGACCAATGAAAATCTAGCACATACAGCCTCCAGGGATCTCCAGGCAGACATAAAAATGCTGTGGAAAAGAGAAGTTATATAATTTTTAACGACAGGATTTTAAGAGCCACACCTGTCCTCTTGCTTTGTGTACCACATATGAACACAGAGGCTGCTGTTTGGGGATAAACCCTCACTTTCCCTATGCATGTTCAGAAACTTGTATTTTTGCCAACAAGAAATCCCAGAACTCAAACTGCAGGCTAACTGCTCTCCTTTATGTTTTAAAATGACAAATGCCATTTTATGTACTTCCTGAATGTTTTAGTGTGACCAACACTGAAGACCCAAAAGCTACAGAGAAACTTCTAGCTATGATAGGAAACTTCTAGGACTGTACCCCCCAAGCTACATCTCTTCATGTGTGTAAAAGTGAACAAGGTGAGGATGGGTTATAGACAAAGATCCCGTGATCTTAAATCTTAGTTATGGTATTTACATGTGCCAACAATGAATGCACTGTCAACCCCCTCTCTCCTATTCGCTGTTGTGCAAAAAATACATGCACTGTAAAAAAGTAGGTATGGGTCCCAACTCACCGCTGGACCAGTAAGCCTTTTCAGTACTTTTTTTTAAACTGCATAAAGTCAAGCAGGCCTTGCAAAATTACTGGAGTAGTTTTTACCTCACTAGCAGGAAATCCACTCATGCATCTTTACAGGCAATAAACAATTAGCCCACTTCTGCTTCCACCAGACCGTCACTGGGAGACCACCACACTAATTTCCCCAGAGGACTGTAGTCTGATACCTAGCAAAACAACTTGGTCCAGCTGAATTAAGAAAAAAAAATTTTTTTCAAACTTTTTTTTCAAGATTATTATCCCCTTCATTTCTGAAAATCTTTTCTGAGTAAAATACATAGTTATAGCACAAAAACTCTTACCTTTTTTTATATATAGGCATGCTCGGAGAATGTATTGGTGGCCCTGAGGGTGAACTTGATAAAGATCCTGAGTGTTTATCCATGACTCTCCATTTAGCAGGAATATATTCTAATGGGGGATCGGGTGGCCACTGGGTGTTTGGTCTTCCTCCCATCGAAGACAGGGGAGTACTGGCTTGGTCATGGTATGGTGGCAGTAATGACCTCCCCTTGTTGAAGAACACTGATGACAGGGAACCATGACCAGGGTTAATGTTTTTATTTGATAGCTGTGGGCAATATTTCTCTAGGAGGAACTGATTCTGTGAAGTACAAGCAAGGGGTTGGAAGATGGTACTCATGCTACTTGAACTCTGCTGGGTATTTTGTGTACTTTCAGAGAGAGGACGGTCGTCTTGGCAGATTGGGCTGAGCTGGAAATCTTCTCCATCCATAGGAATGTAAGGAGCCAAAGTTTCAAGGTCCAGTTCATTGAAGTCAGTCTGTGCAAAAATAAAAGTTCATAAAGAAACTAGAAATTAGTAGTTGTGGCAGTTAGTGTGATATGGAATACCAGTACATGTAAAGCTGAAAAAATCACTGTGCACCCAATTTATCTACACAAAATTGACCAACTCTTATTTAAAGATGTCTTACTTCTATAACTAGC
The DNA here is from genome assembly GCA_033459285.1 of Clamator glandarius. Taxonomy (NCBI): domain Eukaryota; kingdom Metazoa; phylum Chordata; class Aves; order Cuculiformes; family Cuculidae; genus Clamator; species Clamator glandarius. The sequence continues at coordinate 170,853 of JAUNZM010000614.1, read as the reverse complement.
ATACATATTCATCATAACTTCAGCAGCAAAGCAATATGACAAACTGAAGGAAAAAACCTCCCAGAGAAGCAGTATTGGCTAAAGCAGCGTGCGTGCAGCCTGCAATGTCAGTGTGATGTGAAGCAAATCTTGTATTTCGTCATGCTTCGAATAATTTCTCTGCCAAGGCTCTACATGTGACATGTAGTTCAACTCAATCTCAGGCTTTTTTTGTGCTAAAATAGAAACCACAGCTTTCTCATAACTCAGCTACATAAAAAATATGTCTAAAAATGCAAAAGTTTTAACAAATGTAATTGGAAGGGCACTATTGAACTTAAATCTGGTTTTGGTTTATTGGGTTTTTTATCCCTCGGAGGACTAGTCATACTTAAATTAATTTCTCTTGGCATTTGACCAGAGCTGAACAGCAAGGGAAATCAATGTTGGCCCACCAGTCAGCTCATGACAGCAGTACTTTTCTACCACTCATTTTTCCCACCAAAGCTGCTGATGTGGTGGAACAAACTGGAGCAAGCAGATGCTGAATCTGACAATACTGAAGTTTGCAAATGCAAGTCTTGCACCAAATCTGATCCTGATCCACATTTTCCTCCTCTCTGTCCACTTCCGATTGGTTTCATTGTTGTTTCTATGTACAGACTTAGATGAAATTTCTTCAGGACGTGGTCTACAGACTATCCAAACCTGCAACTTGCACTGGCAATCTGAGGCACCTCATTTGGGCCTCAGTCACTCCAAACTTTACATAGGATTAATAGAATGAAATGAGTGTAAGATCAGACCTGCAGGAGACAGAGACTGTATGTTACTTTACATTCAAGTAACTGTCACATCTCTCTGAAATCCTCCAAGAGGTAAGACAAGAAGAATATATCCAAAATTATTGGGTTTGGTTTGTAATTAAAGAAGATATGTGGTATAAAAGGCATTCCTTTCTAATTTTAATGTTTTGCAAGAGTTTGTTTATGTTTTGTTCTAGGAAGTATGTTTACTTGCTAGTCAGTAGGCCAGATTAAAAAAAATTGCTGCTGCATATATTCCTTATTCAGTCTAAAGAAGCTTCCAAATTCTGAAAGCTCTCTATTGCTTCTCTCCTCTTAGCAGTACCACCACAGTGAAACCCCAAGTCACTTGAGGCATAGAAATTTATCCCCTAGCTTTTGAAAGTGCATATGTTTCTTAGTGTTGTGCATCAGAGCTTTGGTATATATGTGCAAATGCAGTTTGCATGTTCCATCACAATACTTGCACATATCACATGCATTTGTACTACCTACTAGCAGGAGATTGACTTTTATGGCTTTTGGAAGACATATCCATTCCTTACCTGGGAGGTGCCCTGACTTTTTGATTCTGTGTCCATGGCAAAAAGTTTTTCAATCACCTCAATCTTAAAATCTTCATCCACAGAACTGTAATAATCTCCTGGGCTGCTTGGCTGTACAGAAACAACAATTTGCTATAAGCAGGAAGACAATCACAGTATTGGCCTAGCATAATACTCTTTATACTGTACTATTCAGTAACAGACCTTTCCTATGAAAAACAAACCGCCAGACTATATATAGTGTCCTCATAACCAATACTACCTGGCTCTAAATACTGTGTTCTCTTTTGGACCTTTCAGTACAAGAAGGAAATTAAGTTGCTGGAGCATGTCCAGAGACGGGCAATGAAGATGGTGAAGGGGCTGGAGAACAAGTCTCTTGAGGAACGGCTGGGGTTGTTAAGTTTGGAGAAACTTCCTCTAGGAAAGGTCAGCTAAGGCTGGCTCCAGCTCTTGGGGTCAACACCCCAGCCTTTCAGTGGGGAACTCATAGGGCTGCTCTTACAAGGTTGAGTCAGGTAAGCTTTCTGAGGACTATAGCTTCTAATTAACAAACAGAAACATGACAGGTCTGGGGCAATGTTGCTAGTGAGCACTACTTTACGTTAGCTTTTCATTTAAGGCTAAGTCCATGAAAGGTGGTAGCACGTTCTTCTACTAGTTGTTTTATAGGTTACAGTAGTTACTGAGGGACAGCTAGGAGAAAATGAAGATTGCAATGTAAAGGCAGGATGTAGTTCCCATTTGATGGTTTTGCTCTTTATGCTTAAGATACGTGCAGCACAGGAGGGATACAGGTACAGGTAGAGAGAGCCTTGTTAGTAAGCAATGACACAGGACTGCTAATGTGAAAATGTCATCTACATATATAGATGTGACTTACATTAAAAACATAACATGATTTTTTTTTAAAAAAAAACGCTCTTCTTACCGTGGAACAGCTACTGTTGCTGCTTGCACTTGGAGTACTGCTGCCAGGTGCAATCTGAGGCATTGTAAAGGACGGTATTATCAGTGTTTCACCTTGAGCAGTGTGGCTTTTCACATCTGCTGGCCATGCTTTATTTGGTGTCACAATAGCACTGGTAAAGGCAGGGGCTTCCTCAAACTTCTGTGTCCCTGAATGGACAATATTAACAATATTAATGAATGCTTTTAGTTTGTGCTGTGTTATGATATAATTGCAGCTATTCATTAAAAGTAAACGCTGCTCTTAGTTGCCATGACAATAAGTTGGCATAGACTTAATGCATGTTGTTTAGTCAGCAAGAAAGCCCGATTCTACTCTCATTCACAGAAATTTTCCACTGGTGTGAGCACATGGGCTCTTATAGCCATTACTCCCAATTCGTACACACAGTAAAAAGACCTTGTCTATTAAGTTTCTAAATGTAGGCTCACATGTGGTTCTTTGTTGCACAAACATTATTTATACAAATACTAACCAAAATCCAGGGAAATAATGGCATCGCCGGGTGTTGGTGCCAGCTGAGCAAGTTCCTCTGGTTCCTCCTTTAACTTAGTAAACAAGAAGTCACTCTTCTCTGTCCCAGGGATGCCACTCTCATAGCTGGTGCTCACTGTCAGCAGGTGAGGCTTGAAGAGTGATTCTGTTTGGTCCATGGAGAACACAATATCGTTCTTCTCAATTTCACTAACAAGAAAATAGGGTTTAGGCATTTTGCACTCCACAAAAATAGATGTGGGTGAAGTAGGCAGTACAAACTCTCTAAAGCTGAGGCCCATACAAGTATTCTGGCCTCTCTCGGTTGCATGCCAGGCTCTCAACAGGCGAGGCACAGTTCCAGCGTTGCTGAGCACCACCATCTCAAATGACACAGAGAGTGTGGTCAGGACTTTTGTGAGAATACTCAGGGCTTTGTTGCTCTGCTTTTAAAAGAGATGTAGTTGAGGCTATAATAACCCAGACTATCACTCAAATAAATATTTCCTATTTTGTCCCCACCTAGGATCAAAAATACTTGATTGGTTCTGATTTTTGAGGCAGTAACGAGCTTCTCTTAGCAACATAAGATAAAATTATTACTTAGCAGTTGTGTTACACAATAAAATCCTCATTGCAGGCTTTATGTTCTGTTGTATCAGCACAGCAGCCGCTCTGCAGAAGAGAAAGGCTGTGGTGTATTTCAACAGTGTGTATGGGAACAGGCATGCTATATTTTTCATCAATGTCTAACATCAGTAAGCAAGACTGAGTTTAGAATAACACCACTGAATAAAGACTTCTCAAAAGCTTCTCTGATTATTGCATTTCTTATGGCATATGAATCTATACTTTTTTTTCTTTCTTTTTTTTTTGTCCCGTGCAGCTTACCTGAGCACATAGTTGACACAGACAATACACTGGGGCTGTAGGTTGCGAGTACTATAAATCACTGTCCCTTGTGTTTCCAGCCACACATATCCACCATGCTTGGCAAGCATACGGTACTGGCCTGTCACTACTTGACCTTTTGTACATACTAGGAAAAAGGAAGAGAAAGATATGAATAAAGCAGCAGGACAGGAATGCACAATATATAACAGTTACTTTAAATAAACCAGCTTCTGAGTTTTCATTATTCAAAACTGCACTGAGATATTTGTCAGCAAGGATGCTTAACTTAGGGAAAATTCAGCCGCTCGAAATGTAAAAAGGGCTGCTCCTTTGTGGTTTCCGCTCAAGGTCAGAAATTTGAGTTCTGGCATTTGAGTTCTTGAGATGGTCTGAGTATCAGATTTTAATCAGATGCGGCATTTTAATTTAATGTAAGATCTCAGCTGCCCCCAAAATAATGCCTGCTGACTGCATACTTCTTGAGAGTCCCCGTTCTAGAAATGTCTCAGTTTGGGCTCCTAAGCTGACCTGTAGAAAAGTGGCTTTATTAAGGAAACTAATAGCTTCCTTATTTAGGTCATGGGTAAGCCCAAGAGTCAGATGACTGAAGAGCTATACTCACACACACACACAAAAAAATAAAGAAACCCTCACAGTTTAAATCTGTACCTATGTATCTCATTTTATACCTTAGAGTTAGGAACTGGAGATAACACCACAAATAAAGTGAAGGTGTTACTAGCACAGACTGGTCTTAAGAGGCTGAAAAAATAATATAGCTCTTTAAAAAGTACTAGAATTGGGAATGGTAAATGGGACTCTTGCCTAGAAGGAAAAATAAAGCTGAACTGCTGAATTTCTCTGTCTGCTTGAACTGTACTGTTCCTCAGCAACAGCCTGAAATTAGCAGCCTAGAAGGAACCAAGGGCTATGTGATGAATTAAATAATGTTTATTTAACTAAAAATGTTTTTTTGAACTGGCCTGTGTTTCTCAAGCAATAAACTGACAATAGTACAACTTGGGTTTAAGGCTTCAACTCGATGTTTCAAGGGTGAAATACGCCCCCTCCCTAAATATTTTGTAATAGTTGAAGAGAATGAGTTTTCAGTATGGAGCTTTGAACTTCTGAGATGTAAAGTTGTATGATGTCCTGTCTGTTGTAAATCTTCTAAAAGCAATGAATATTATCATGCGATTCACAGTTGTCAGGTGAGGAAAAATGTTGTCGATCAATGGCAACAAAATTAGGGCTGGAGTATGCAAGCAGTACTTGTAACTAATGAGAGTTTGTACTTGTTAGAAGATGTAGTCACACTGCGTAGCAAAAGTGGAAACTGGCTCAACTAAGTCTTTGATTACACTGGCAATCTTTCCTTTTAAACACCTGAAGACAGTGTGCCATCAAACTAATGCCCAGAAAAGAATGCAATTTGACTCAGTAAGGCTGGAAATGTGATTCTGCGGTCTTTGTACAGAAAAATTCCTTCTGAATGTGCCCATTAACAGAATCTATTTATTGTTAATCTCTCCTACACTGCCACCATACAAATGTACAAATCTAGGCCTGTGAAATGCAACAACTGTTTTGCAGATAATTGTTGCTTTGTTTATCCTTCTATCTCTGAAGTTTGTTTGTTTTCTTCCTAGGAGTATTTAATCATCCTTGACTTAATTTATTTAGACAAAGTAGAACATTATTTTTATTGATTAAATACTTCTGGTGGAACAAAATCAAAAGGATTTAATTTCAAAGTGTTTTAGTGACTGGACTGTTCTGCTCTGCTTGTGAAACATAATTACACTGCTTCCTAATCATCAGCTCATCAATAAGAGTCACAGTGTAGGCGCCTGTTACATTACAAAGAAGCTTTTACTGCTTTAATCTTTTTTATTATTATTATTCAAAGCATGTCATGTTCTGATATAATAAAGTACTGCAGAATCCCTCTGTGGGGTCATCTCATAAATTACTAATACACTCATAACTGCTGACTTTGCTATTAATGCTACATTTAAGATTCTGCCTTCAGAGCGAACTTCTCGCTTCTCTTTTTTTTTATTATTTTAGTATACATTACCTGTATCTTTACAGAGCTAGTATCATCTCAATGAAATAGGCACTAATTATATTCTTTATCTCTGAGTGGAGAAAGGGTGAAGGCAGGGGTAAATCTAACTGAACACAAAATTTGGGTTTTGATTCATTTGGAAGGCCTGCTGAACTCCTGCATACAAGCAGCACGTCCCACATGATTGCAATTCAGCTCCCCACTGAAGTCAACAGCAAAATTCCCACTGGCTTTAATGACAACTAGATCAGACTCTAAATGGAAGTGATTATAGACTATTAATCGCTGAATTGGAAAATATAGCTCAGCTATCAATCTTTTATGTACATTTATGTAACTAGACAGAGATTTTCTTCTTGCTTGCATAACGTGAGAAAATGTGTATGCTAAATACTGCCAAACACATTCTAATCTTCCATTTGATGGTGATTAATCAAGACTTTTGTACTCTATATGCAACTGTACTTCCAGCCAAGAACACAAACACTATTGTGGCTTGCTTGAATGTGTGGTTGTTATTTTACCTCAAGAAAAAAAAAAACCAACAAAGCAATAACCAACTACAGTACAGTAAAACTGCAATAAGTGTGATTTATCACTAAACTAGAAGGAAGGAAAGGGAAGGACTTCTGTTTCTATTCAAGAGACTAATTTGTGGGTATTTTTTCCCTTTATTTGAACTTCAGTCTCCTTTCTCTATTTCCTATGCATTTTTACAACACTAAATGCCTGTCACTGTCAGAATTGATGACTGCATTATTGCATGAATATATACTTTATACACAGCATATTTCTTATTAAATATATTGTTTAATAACTACAAGTGTGTTGAACATTAATTTTGAGGTGGGTATTCCCTTGTATAAATTAAGTGGCCAGAAAGAACTAATAAGTTCTTTATAGCTACAAGCCAAGAACATTTAAGCTGTATATCAGCTATACACCTGCTTGGTTACCCCATGCATTAGACATCGTCTCAATGCCATACATAAAACCCAGGGATTTCTTATTTGGACAGTTTATGTGTGTTTTCTCAAGTCATAGTTTGCTTGTCACTTTGCCTTAGTGGTTGTTCTGTGAGTAGATAAGAAGCCTGACTATTCCAGAAGACACAGGAAATATTTATTTTAGAAAACTAAAGGGTCAGATTTGCTGGCAATATAAACTGAGGGTTCTGTTGCGAGCAACAGCATTTATCACAGCACAGATTTTGGTTCTGTTCTTCCAACAGTAAAGAACATCCATGCTGATCCTATGCTTTCATAAACACCATGGAACAGTTTGATCCTAAATATTTATAACCTGTGCAGTGCATAGTGTATGTCTAGACTTTCCCTTGCCTTCATTCTGCTTCTCAATCAGTCATCATTCCCAACAGCAAAAGCTTGTAGGACACAGCCCTTTCTGTAGGCACAAATGGCATCTCTGCACTACAATTCACTCTGAGGTGAATTGAATTGCTAGAGTGAGGAGCAACTTCCATCAATGTGTGGTCCAGACGGGTACCAGAAACTTTCTAGAAATCTTTATGTGTACCAGTCCCAACTCGATGATCTCATTTAATTAACTAGGAAGGGATAATCAACAAGGGGTCACTCTCTCACTCCTGTTATCAAGGGGATTGCCAGCTCTTACTTAATTCCCTTCCTGCTGTTGTCCCATTCTTAGAAATGCAACACAATGTTTCAAAAGCAACAGTGCAGCATACCCATTGATTTCTCAGGATGACACTTGATAGCTCAGCATAAGTTAGGTACATCCTACCTATGAATATCACTAACTCCTTTTCACTGTTAAAAGCATAAACACATTACCTAAGAAACAATTTTGACAAATGCATTCCCAGGCAACTCTCTGCAAGTATAATGTGATTCTACACCCCCAACCCCCAGCTCTGGAAACAGGATGATTCATACCTACACTGTTTTACAACACACAACTTCAACCACTGCCAAACATTCTTTCAAGTAACATTTCAATTCAAAGCTGTCCTGAATCCTTGCCATTAAAGCTAATGCGTTTTCCCTTTTCCTCTTAAGGTCAGACAGTTCTTTGCTACTGCTTCTCTCTGGGAAGTACAGAAATACTTTCTGTAAGTCTGTTGGATGGGCAATTCCCTACATGCATGGCCTAAGTCATGGGCTTTTTTCTTGACGCACAAAGACCAGGATCACTGTAATAACTACATGGCAGGGTTTTTGTAGGTTGTGGATGCCAGTCTAGGAGCTTTGCTTTAATAAAAAGAGCAGAAGCAGATGTTTTAGCGATTCATTGGTAAGAACTGTCACATGCAATAGTTCAGTGGTTGCAACAGCCAGAGGTAGGACATGTCATTTGTGTATTAGTGCACCATGCTGTCTCCAGCCATAGCACCGACTCTTAAGGACAGAGACTGATGATTTAAATCCAATAATTAAGACACCTTATGTGTAGGAGAGAGGAAGCGTAACTGTGTGGCCTGTTGAAGAAAGGGAACAGATATTGGCTCTGATCTCTGCTCCTGGAACAATTCAGGTACTTTAAACACAAACTAGAACTGGCAGTTCATGTAGGCGTAAGAATAACAAGAAGCTGTTCCTGGTAGTATGTATTATTTGTGTAATGAATATCTCTTTTAGAATGTTTCCTCATATATCTGTTTTGGGAGGAGAAGATAGTTATTAGTTGGTAGCAGAAGACAGACATTAAAAAACACACTGCAATAGGATCTTCCTATTACCCTTTTGTACTGCTTTTCCTGCTGAGCCCAGTGGTACACCAGGAGGATAATAACCACCAGTAAATGTACTTCTCACTAGGCTACTACTGTTCAACTCAGCTTTTGAAATTTTCAGCTCATCCTTGTATTATCCCTTAGAGAGAGTGATTTTTCTCTCTACTATCCAAGTTCAATTTTAATTATGGCAAAAAAATCAGGCCTTCTGGAAAGATCAGCAGCAGGTTCCAGCTAGACAAGCATGGTAACTTGTAAGCTTTCTTGCAAAACCTAAATACTGTTCTCAGGGAATACCTGCACACAAGGTTCATTTGTATTCTAAGCTACTTATTTAGGTAGCCACAAACTGTGCTTTATGAGCAAACTGTGAGAAAAGATAAGAATCTGACTTACAGTTCTGGTGACTCTTGGTCATGCTCTCTGAGTCCAAGGCATGGTAGAATTCATATGCCGAACGGCCCAGCAGTTCCTCTGGATGGTATCCAATCAATTCTGTTATTCTTGGTTAAGAAAAAAAGATTTAAAATTCAGATCGCCTTAGCCTTATGCTTACATGTACAGCTATCAGCTCTAGTCCTTAATCTAACAGAATTAAAACCACATTATGAGAAATTCCGAACTTCTAATCACATTACAAGCTGTAAAGGACTTCTGATTAGATTCTGAAGTATTTCCATGTTCAGAATAAACTGCCTTTTACTACTGCTGGAATACAAATTCCTAGAAATGTCACTACATGTGTTGTGAATTTTCCCAGGCCTATTTCACTGTATATCTTTTAGAAGGTCTTAACTGGAAATTCATTGCCAACAAAGTTCTCCAGCTGTCCACTACATGCAGAAACTCCCAGCTACCATCATACAAAATCAAATGCATGTGAGGGGTGGGTAGTGGTTGGCACCATCAAATTTAAAAGTATGCATACATTTAAAAAAAACATACATAAAAGGGTAGAATCACTACTTTGGTTATTGCATTTAATGAAATAATAACTATAGAATGAGAAATGATGGGCAATTAAATTAAAAAAAAAAATAGCTCTTCTACTTAGTATTTCTCAATTATATGAGAACTTAGGCATGTGGATTAGGTTACTTGGGTGAATAATCCGCAAACTAAGTAGGATTTTACACAAAGAAAGCTATGATCTCAAAAACTAGACTTTTTTTTCCGAGCCTGAGTACGAAGGCAAGGCAAGATTTCTCACAGGTTCCTGAATAAATGAAAATAGGTCATCAAACTGTGCAGATTATTTTCTTTAATGAGGGGGTGGATGAAAAGGGTTCTTTTTTCCTAAATTCATTTTGAAATACCATCACACACAATTTTACAGGAAACACAGCTGGTAAAATATAATACAAAAGTGAAGATATCATATCTTCTGTGAAAATAAGGAAACGTTGCTGTTTTCCAAGTCAACAACACTCTTGGATGCCTTTTCTAAGCCTTTAAACTGCAATAACAACCTGTAATGTAGCAGAGAGCAGCAGCATAAACAAATACAAGCCAACTGCTAAATTGACATAATCCTTGAAAAGCCAGGAGGTTTGCAAGGAATGGCCTCATCTAGCAGCATGTCACTGTCATCAATTGTAGTGCTCAAGTTTCATGCCTCATAGCTAAGTCCTTGGAAAGGCTTTATGTGCCACCACCACATCTGATTAGTGGCGTTGCTGTTTTTTAAAGACACATCCTTAGGTTTGTGTAGTACCTGAAGAACTGCCTTGACCTAGCCTTCCAGACACAAACATGTCTTTACAAGACAGACATGTAAATACTGTAAAACAAAAAGAGCAAAAGCATGGCATTCATCTCCCAGATCCCCTTCCAGCAAGGAAGACACATAAGACGGAGCTATTTTGTGTACAGTTTGAATGCCAAGGCACTGAATCAGCTTTTCCCTTGTCTCCACAGAACTGTACAGCTCACACCTCTGGGAAACCTTCATTTGTCATGTTGAAAATGTCTTTGTCTGGATTTCCATGGAAGGAATCTGGGTTCATAATGGTTTAGTTCGGCAAAGACTGAGTTGGTTTTATTAGGTTCCCATTGAAGACTTGCTCTTCTGCTTATGTTTACAGTTTTATTTTTCCTTACAGCCAAGACTGACAAAGAGGAAATTTTTGATATTTTTGTTTCAGGTTTCAAAAAGAGCTGCTTTTTCCACTCTTGTCACTGACAAACTTCTGAGCTTTTAAACTGCACCCCAATCAAACCTGTAACTTTTCTCTGAAAACACAATTGCTTTTTCATTTTTAACAAAAGCAGTTCTCATAATGAGTTAATCATCAGAGCTGAACCATTAGGATAAAACAATGAATACAGAAGGAAGCCCTACTAAAAGTAAGGGTCCCAAAATATAGTTGTTCCTTGGTTTTATGCTGTTAGCTGAGACACATTGGTGTAAGTGGCCAGGGGCTTTTGCCAGGATCAGTGTAAATATACAGTTTTTAAAAACAGAACCTATGGCTGGTTATGTAATGTCATAGTATGATAAAACCACCCTAGTTAGTTTGTGGCTCATCACAAGGGGGAAGGCTTTTAAAATTCAGGAAGATGAAGATTTACTTTTAATCCAGTCTTTGGGAGCTGAGAGCCAAGTGGATGTTGAGCAGGAAGACAGAAAAGGAAATAAAGATAATGGGAGAAGAAAAAAAGGCATCATGTACCCAGCATCACCCATGCAAATCCAAACCATATTACAACCTTCATGAGTGTCAACAGTGGAACAGAGATAGCAAACAAAAAATATGCATTACAGCAGCAGGCTGAGGGACTCATAGCTCTTACTGTATAGGAATTGCAATCTTTATCATCTATTCCAGTCCTGTAAATCCCCTATCAAATTGCTCCTTACTGTTCATAATGAGCTCCCTCACTATAAAAATTACTCTTCTTGTCATTTCATGGCACGGAATGACTGGTGGTGTGATCCTGCTGTGACAATGTAAGATTTAATTACATCTAACATAACCTTGGATGAAAGATAGCAAGTTGAGAGTTGATGTCTTTTTTAATACAACCAATAAAAACGTATACAGAAAGATAATAACAAGATATCAAAGAATTACACACAAACCCCACAACATTGGCCAAATTCTAAAACTGTTCCTGGTAACAGGGAAATACTAAGAGTGATTGTTTCAAAAAAGCTACTTTAAAAGAAAGATGTTAAACTAGCCTCTAAGCCCTTGTTAATCCGTTGCTGGTATTCAAATTCATTACATTTCTCTTTAAACATACCTCAGCGTGAAATGATTTTCTAAAGAAATTACACAATGTTTCTTTCTCCCGTTCCAAAACTACCCTAAAACTGGCTGGGAACGTTTCCTAAATACATTTTTAAATACCACTATTTTATATCAAAACACTCTCTCTCCAAGAACTGTTAGTTTGGGTTTAGGTGCATGATGAATTGGCAGATCACACCCTCCTTTATTTCTCCTCTGATGCTGCTCACTCTGAAAAGCTTAAAAAAATCTTGCAGGCTGCGGACCTCAGATAAGCCGGTTCCATGCTGAGGTGGGTAGTTATCTCCGTCACACCTGTCCAGTGACTCTCCCAAGACATTTGTGGAAGATGACTGGCTGCAGCTGACAGCTCTGAACCCCATGTGCCTTCCACAGGAGCCTCTTAGCAATATGAAATGCTAAGTGAATACACAGAGGACTAACTGCAAAGGAAAAAGCACCCTGCAGACCTGTGAGGAGGAGGAATACACAACTAAGGGAGTCACAGAAATGTATATGCCCCATGGGACCAGACCATCATTTACAAAACTGAGTCCAGAACACAAGACTTCCACTTTTGTGTAGACAGCAGACAGAAAATTGCTCTTTGTGCAAGCTGTGGAATGACAAAATTGGAAAACAAACTGTATGGTGGTTTGGGATGGCATTCCTGCCACGGTAGGCTTTGTGTTTCCTTTGCATTTGTAAAAGCTAAAATGGTGCTAATTAGAAGGATAATAATAATTTTTGTTGAAGACAGGTGGGCTGAGAGGCTGTTTATTCCCCCGTTAACCATTCATTTCTGGAAACACAAATACCTCTGAGGGAATCTTAATTTTGCCAGACTGGCACTTCAGTTTTCTGAGCTAAACTTGTCACCATGATGCACTGAGGTAAAAAAATCTCAGAAAACGCAGTAAAGAGTTGAGCAGTAGCCCTCCACAGTAGCATATCTGTCCCAACTACCACACCTAAATGCTTTTTGAGCAGTACTTCAGCTACTCTTAAACATACCCATTTCTTGAGATGTGGAGTAAAGGCAAAGTTTTGTGCTTAGGGTACACAATGGACAAACAAGTGATCCAAATCCTATTTCTAGATTTGTACAACTTTGCCCTACTTTATCTCTTCAAGAGATGGCCAAGCAAACAAAGCTCACTTCTTCAAAGGCTACATCTCCTATAAGATGAGCTATTTCAAGTGTTTTGGTTTTCTTAAAATTATGTTTTTCTGTCTCTTTACAAGAGTACAAAGCTTTTATTGTATACCATTTCTCAAGTTAAAATAGTATCATAAGAACCATCAAGACTGAGAAGTCAGGCTCTTTGTGAAAGACTGGTGTAATGTTTACTGCTCATAAAAAATAGCTGGGTGTATATTCGTCAAGCTGTGTGTGGACTGTGTATGTGAGGGTGTGGATCTCTTAACAAAGTCTTTCTGTATTCAAAGTGCTACCAAGTTATTGAAGTTAAACTGGTCTTAGCGGGAACAAATAAACAAAGTTATACTTAAAGCAGAATGAGTTAAAAAAAAAAACAAAACACAAAAAAAACAGAGAGAAAGAGAAAGAAAAAAAAAAAAGCCTCACACAGACACTACGCCTAGGGTAAAGCACTCTGCCAGCTTGCTACAGCAGGTGACAGGACAGCTTGGCAGTCCTGCCACGTACCCTCATTTCCTCTCAAAAATATTCATGGGTTCTTCCACTCTAACTCAGACCAATGGAAAAAAAACCAAAAAAAGATGCAAAATCCTGCGACCTCCTGCCCATTCCTCAGAGTGATGGCTGGCCTGGTCAGTTGTATATACCCTTCTAGGCTAAAAAAACTACCGGGGACATGAAAAACTTCACAAGAACTCTGCCTCTCCTACCTATTTTGTCTATCTAAATCAAAGTTTTGTTATTAAAATAAAGAGGTCATTATTTTCCTTAAATAGAACATACACCAAAAGCCAGTTTTGCCAAAAGTGGATCTTTGGCTTCAAATATCATCACTTCACTGTTGTCTCCATCCTGCATTTTACCCCTGAGCAGGCATGAAGGGACAAGAGGTCCCTTCAAATGCTTATTTGCATTCACACCTTATTTATAAATATTCTCCAAATATAAGTCAAATGGCAAACTGACTCAAATTCATATATAAGGTCCCACGCTTACACATTTCTGTTTTACAGGGACATAACTGGAAGCACAATACAACTTAGTTTCCTGTCAGTCAGGCACAGCCTGTAGTATCCCACAGGTACATTTGTATTAGGAGAAGCCTAACTGGGACCAACATTTTTGACACTGTATCTTCCTGCACCATGTTATTCTGAATCACCTTACATCCTCCACTGCTCCTTTTTCTTAACTCTTCATTTAAAATGTTCCAACCAAGAAAAAGAAAAAAAAAAAAAAGAGTATAAGTAAATGGGTTTCTGTAACCAGGAACATAAAATTTCCCAGAGCAAGCCATGCCTTCCAAGTAAAGAACAAACGCCTTTCAGCTTGCTGGTGCCAGGGAACTGGTTTGTGTTGCAGCCGTCAGAGTTGCCGCTTGTACATGTTGCCCCATGCAGAGTAGATTTCTTTCCTTATCCTTCTCTCCCCTTCTGCATGCTACCCACAGCAATTACGGACAAAGAGCGCTTCCCTTTCCCGTCCCAAGCACTCCAGAGAGGTCACAGGGATGAAGGCGAAAAGCCAGCACCACCTACAACACCACTTTCAAAACCCCGGTACCCTCCAAAACACAATGAAGGAAAACAATACGCTGTGCATATACCATAAACGCTAAGACTGCATGTACTGGGACACCCAAAGTAGTTTGGGGGTTTTCTATCAAATTCAGATATAGTTTTCACTTTTGTTTCGTGGATCTTTCCACCACAGAAGCATATTGCCACTGTTTCTATCTACCCATCGCTCCAGCTGTCCTGCACAGGAGGATATGCCAAACATCAGCTGTCCCACCAAGGTAACAAAACTGCCTCTGTACAGACTTGATTTTTTTTTTTTCCTGACTAAAACACCCTCACTGGCTATCTTCCCTGACACAAAAGCATTATGCAGCTGAACTAAATCCTCGCTTGGATTACTGATTTGTACCACTGATCAGCATTTCCGTACTGCAACTAAAATAATCCTTCCTATAAACCACTTAGCCAAGATAAGTGGAGCAAGGGAACATTTGTAAATTGCTCTCCAGGAATGGCTGAAACAAGCATTTAACGTAACAACCTATTTTTATTATTTATATCTCACAAGCCTTTCTTTTCAGGCTTATCACCTTGGACAAGCTGTTTTAAGAATACAAATATATCCCAGCTAGCCAGTGGCAAGTCATAAGCCTAAATATATAAAAATTACTTTTTGAAGGCAAAACATATGGGCTTGGTCTCACACATTTTAAATAAGGGATGGCCAGTCTTGCCTGCTTCACGTGACAACCATCTGTCTTGTACCCTCCTGAGGAAAAGCCAACAGAATCATGGCACTTCATGTCAGCCAACCTAGTGTTTGCCACAAAGAGTTGAAAGGTAGCCAGCCTGTTGCTTTTTGACAAAAGACTATAAGCTGTCCTAAGGAGATGACAGATGTGATCCTTATTTTCCACAAGCATAGATTTCAGCTCTATGTACACAGGCAGCTCCCTCTTGCACCCACATAAGCTTCACGCTCAAAATGGATGTTTCCACTTGTAAGGTCTAGCACAGCTGCCATTCATGGAGGTGCTTCGCCAGAAACTTAAGAGTTTCCTTAACTGAATGTGTTAAGAACAAAAACTTAATGCTCCCTGGAAGTAGACCTGTCCACACCAGAAGGGGATACTCGGATCACTGCAGAAGCCTGCTAGAGCAGGTATACTGCCTGTATTGGGACTGAACTAGAAAGACACAGTCCCCTATGGACAAATGAGCTGTGTCAGCCTCCGCTGCATTGTTGCAGAAAGGCCAGAGTACATTGACAAGGGTTTGTGTATCCGACTGGCATGTACTGCTTTTCCTCCTCTGCTCCTCAGCCTGGATTGACATTCTTGGTGTAAGCTGCTCCTTCAATGCAATTTGTCTCCCAGCACTGAATTTAATAGGAACAGCTGAGTGGTTTGCATTTTTACGTGTCTAGCGATGTGTTGCCTGTTGGAGGGAAAGCAACAGCCCTGTGGCAGGGAAGAGAGATGCAGGAGGATCTGCCAAAAAGAACCTGAAAGGTTTGTGAGATCTCTTCCCTCTCTAGCCTGGTTGGCTTTTTACAGCACTATCACAATCTCAATGAAACCTGAATGAAACATCCAACTAAAACTATCCAGTAAAAGATGTGCTGTTTTGTTGCCTGGTTTTAAAGAAAAATTCTCTGAAATTCCCGACAAGTTAAATCCTCAAAAGGAAGCTGTTGTATTTCAGTACCATGTGAAAAATTTCCCCTGTAAATCAGCTCCCACTATTTAAGATAGGGCATAATATGATATTCTTTTTAAAATAAGCATGCGTATCTTTAATGGGATAGTATTAATCCCTCTAATTCTCATTTATAATTCATTACACACTGAGTCTGGCAGAGACATGTGACTGCTGCAATACATAAAAACCTCTCTTAGTCTCCTCTAGCCTGCCAGTGAATGGCCTCAGTAATTCAGAGCTATGTTGCTTTTAATAATGAGTCACTACCATATTGTTGCTTTTCCCTGCCCAGCAGCAAAATCCTACTGATATCTCAATATTTTCATCCTGAAAGTATTAACAAGGAAAAAGAAAATTAAAAAAAGAGAAGCTTGTTTTATTGCAGTTCCATCAGAAGGCATTTCTAGTTCAGGCACACTTGCTGCTAAACTCTCAAAGAGGTCAGAAGATCAGTCACAAGTTTCATACTTGAAATCTTGCTTTCATCCACAGCTGTTAACACTACTACTTTATACAATTGCTTCATCACATTTTTTAAAATGACAACCTTGCTTAGCACAAGTTTTAAAAATCCTTCAAAGGATGAAAAAAATAACCAAGATCTCAAACTTGTGAGGTTTTGTGTCAAATGTGAGCATACATACAATCCCACTGATAACCCCACAGACCTCAGCAGTTGCTAGCATCTCTGAATTTCAGAAGATGAGTTTCATTAGACAGGAAATTTCATATTAAATTCAGGGATGACCTCACATACTTAAAAGCCCAAAACAAACACAAAATCCACAGCACTACAGATAAGACTTTCTGGGGAAACTGAGAACAGGAGGACACTTCATGAGAAGGGATCTCAGGCTCACTCACATGCAAGGAAGATGATTACCACAATAAGTAGACAGGAAGAAGAGGTAGATGGTATGAAATGCCATGGAGATACCAAGGGAAATCAGGCCAGTGGTGATTGGGAAGATCTCAATTTTTTCCACTCAGGAGGGAAAGGTGGGGAATGGAGGACACAGTCCCTTGCATGACCCATGATGTTCCCCTCCCTTTCATTTTGCCACTAAAAGGAGTGGATAGATAACCAGCAAAGGTTGTTTGCTTTTCATTGAGCAAGAGGCCGGATGCTCTGGATGCCTTAGCGATTCTTAGTTAATCTAGAGCATAAAGTACTTTCCAGCTAACTGATAATAGCGTCCTGGGCCAAACCAACTGTAAAAAAGTCCTTGACTAAGGTCTGTAAGGCATGTAATTTGCAACACTCTCTGAAAAACAAGAACTGATACCTGTGTACTCTTCAGTTTGTTAAAACCTAAGAAGCTAACGTGGATTAAGTGAGCCACTGAATAGATGCCTCGGTAATAGACTGTACTTCTGGTCCTTGCTTACCAGGTCCACACAGGAGGATGTATAGAAGGACTGCTTGTTTTGTTCAAGAAGACAGAAACACCCATAGGAATGAAAAGTCAGCAGAATTTACCTGTCATCACAGTAAGTGAATTTCATGTCCATGCTATGGCGACTCAGGAAGGTCTTGCTGTCCAGGGGAATATCGATGTTTGAAGGATGCTGAATAGGCTCACACATTATTATAAGACAGGTGAGAAGAGGCTCTTTATACCCACACAGACTGTGAGGAGGACAAGTGTTATACACTTTAACTTGTCCAGTGCAGTGCAAAACCTGAAATAATGATTTTCGAATAAGAAATAAACTTAGAATGTACTTTCTCTACATGCCAAAACGTCTTTTACATCAAACCCACTTATTATGGCTAAAATACTATACCTTCCATGTGGCAGACTTGAGGTTAACAGTTCTGCCTCTGTTGGTAACAGTGCATTTCATTCTCATGAAGAAGTCACGCTCAGTTGACATCTCTTTGCTTTTCTTTCCAAAGCCTGGACCTGCGCAAGGAAAACAGCAAATAAGTTTTCTCACTTTTGCTCCTTGATTTCTTGAATTATAAGCATGAAGGATTCAATAGAAATAACAGACTAATTCTCAGATAAACTTTACCTGCAGAGACCATCAAAAATGCATGGACCATTGAAGAGCAGCTTGAAGAGCTCAGACCTAAAACTTTAAGTGGACTTTAAATGGGACTTCATGCATTTAAACCTATGTTTTAGCTTGCAGCACATAAATCTTTGCAAGATATTACAAGTGAAAACATTATGCCTGTCTTAACCTGATGAAAGGAAAACACTAAGCAAACAGTCCTCAGTGCTATTGTATACAAGCAATTCTTGGCAAAACAAAACAAATCTGTAAAGTATTGAATAACAGTTAATGATTACTCCAGGAATGAAAATTCCCTTTAGCATGACAAACAGATCTCTACTGTCAGCCAGTTACTTTATGTGGTTATTTAAAAACCAAACAGTGACTCTTCTATTTTTGTTATTACCATTTTTCAGACTCAGATTCTCTCGAATTTCTTCATGGTCACATGGATGAGTGAAATCAAAAATGCTATGTCCAGTTAATTCCACCTGCGCAGAAGTAAGAATCATATTTAGCCAAGTGAAAGCAACTAAGATTATTTATCTATATTAAAATATGACCTATTCAGATGAAACAGGTCGCTAGAATTAAGTGCATCAGCAGGATGCTCACAGACACAAATCCTGTGAACCCCCTTTGTTCATATAGAATAAACTTCCAATTATATAGCATAACTTCCAATTTTTTCCCCAAACATTTCCCTGTCTTTGGATTTGCTGTTAACGGTGAACCCCACTGGGATTTTCAACAGGAGAAACCCCTCCAATCCACAAAGCAGAAAAGTGAGGACTCAAAAGAGCAGCTCTGTCCCATAGTCTAAGGCAGAAGCTGAATAAATACTAATTCTCCTCTCCATGGTAATATCTAGGAATGAAAGTCTGCAATCACCTAGGACTCTACAACTTTGATGGTAAAGGAGAAGAAAACCCTCCCCACTGTTGTCTGATGTGTAGGGCACCTGCCTGGGGAAAAAAAGATATTTTATTTCTTTTTTGCAGTGATACCCAGCTGTTTTTCTGCATTTAGGCATAGGACTTGTTTCTAGGAATTGTATTACAAAGACAGGAATGTGTTAGGGAACAAGCTACCTGGGTAAGACCCATGTATTTGTTGACGTTCTCTGACAAAAAGATCATGTCTCCATCCTGTGTCACCACGGCAATAAATCCCTCCAAAGCTTTCAGGTACAAGTTGTCCATCTGCTGGTCTGCCTCTAGTTCATTCTCGTTGTCAGCACATACTGAGAAAAAAAGAAAACAAATGCATCTAAATTCTTCTGCACCCTAGCCAGCGTTTTTCAACACATGCACATCCAGTTACAAGGCAACAGAAGTTTCTTCTGCTATGAGAATTTCCTCCCCTTCCAGTGAGGCCCTTCTTGAGAAGAAAGCCATCTGCAGTGTCTGAAAGGGACACTTATCACTAGAAAGATATTTTTCTAAACCTTTTGTCAAATACAACAGACCCTCTGCTCGCTTTCAGCGTGTTTCTGCAAGACACATTTTCAGTACCTGGCACCTATATATCCAGACACTGAAGTACATCTTTTTTGTGCCTGTTCCTTTGGCCACACTCAACCTTTATATCTCCTGATGGGCACAAAGTATAGAGCAAATCTTACAGAAGATAAGTAAATTTTTGCATTCCTTACAAACATCTAAGAAAGACATTTCCACTAGGTCAAGTTTCTAAGAAGTTCAAATACTTTTCCTATGAAGTATGCCTAAATAGACCTCTCTACTTGGTATGGGTAGGTCTGTTAACACTACTTTCAGTACAAAAACCACTTCCTTGAAGCCCTTTCAAGGGAATCTCTCTTTCATCCCATAAACCTCAGGATTCCTTGGGAAAAACATCAATCCATCCCACCAATACCTGTTTTTTTTAGCTGCAAATGTCAGAACACCCTACATGCCACTCCACTAAAGTCTTTGACAGGCTTTGTCACCCAGCTATGCTGGGTGATACAAAAAAAAATATTTACAGATATTGCATCTGGTTTGTGTACCTCAGACATGATGTGAGAGCTTATCTTTATAGCTTTGTCAGTCAGCCTGCACATTTGTGATTGGTCATTACAAATATGTGCAGTGGTAAGGCTTTGAATTTGGGGGAGGAAAGGCAAACATCCAAACAAAAAAAACCCCTTATATTCTAAGAACAAAGAATAACCATCTCCAACAATACACTGCTGAAGATACAAGTCCATGGCTACATCCCACCTAGACCAAAGGTGCTCCATAGCTAAAAGCTGCAAGAATGATCTGAAAGGAGCTGCAGAGACACTGCCCTCTGTGCTCCTCCCTAGTGGTTCAAGAATGCTCCATACTGGACCCATCACTGATTTTGCTGGCCAGAGGCTCCAGCCATAATTGCATCAGCCATATTTGCAAGGACCGTAGGACTCTTAAATTAATTTCTAGGAGTTTTTCTTCTTTGTTACTTTAATGTGGCAACAGTTTTTGTTCTCTAGTACACATACTGTCAGCACTTGAGAAAAGCATTTCCATTTTTCTCTCTTCCTCCCTGAAACAGCACATTCATCACTTCCTTTCATGTTTCTTATCAAAATACTAATTTTGGAAGACATCTAGAAGCAGGAATTTTGCTTTATAAAATATTATTAGAAGTTGTTCGGGTTTGGTATTTTTTGGATAGGGAAGAGACTGAGCCAAACTAATGCAGTTTTTACTTTGAAGTATTAATGAGTTATGCTGCCCAGGGAGATAGCTATGTCACCATCCGTGGAGGTGTTTAAAAGGTGTGTAGATGAGGTGCTTGGGGATATGAATTAGTAGTGGACAGGTACAGTTGGAGTTGATGATCTCAAAGGTCTTTTCCAACCTATTGATTCTATGATTCTATAACTAAACAATGGGTTTGATCTCTATAGCTCCTGCATCTAGCTTCTGCTAGTGCCTAAGGATGAATAGCAAGCAAGTGCAGAGTGATGAGCATTTGCAATGCAGAGTCTTCCAAGATGCTGTTTGGAACAGATAAGTCATGATAAAAATGATGCTAGTTACTGCTTTAAATCCTCCTCCTGCTCCTCAACATCCCTCCCTGGAAGTAGCCTATTATCCATCTTGCAAAGAATGGAACAAATGGGTTCAGCCCCAGAGCCACTGGGAGGATTTTGTTTATCACCCTTTTCTTCTTGATGTGATAGTCTGGTAGCAGAGAAGAAAAGATGCTCTCTGGGGATGACCAGCACAGGCTGGGGATTTATCGTTATGTGCCACTGCACTACAAGTCTAAGTACAGATGCAGGAGCCAGTTCCTCCTCAGCACAAAGCAACTGACTTCAGGAAATTACATCAGGGCTAGCATTTAAAATATAGAAAATACACAATAATACATCTGAATAGTATGCACTTTGACCATAATGACATTTAGAGAGGGGGGGAAAAAAAAGGTAAGTGACCATCTGCTCCCAAGCTTGTTTCTGCTGCGTAAAGAATGTCAAGGGTCTTTTTTTACTTTTCCGGAAGCAAACAAATGGTTTATTCAGCAGGGATCATGGCGATAGCCCAAGACAATCAGCCAAGTGTGGGTTCAGAGAAAAAAAAAATGACTTTTCAGCTCTAACCCCAGACCCTCCTTTCCATTTTTTCCCTAGCTCATTAGGTTTGCATTAACAAAACATGACCATTCAAAGACAGGAAGGCTATTCAAAGCATTCATATTCTTAAATGCCTCCAACAGTGAAAGACAAACACTTTACTTGTATTATCAGATGATTAAATTTGCTTTTTCATGTATATAAATTATATTACTAGTACAAACACACACAGAGGACAGGATCATTCACATCAGGGCTGCAGGTTCAAACCCTTAGTATCCTAGCTGAGCACAACATTTAATGATACAGTCAGCTTTAAAGCACATAGTTACAAGGTTTTGAAGGACTAGAGTTAAACTTTTTTCATTAAAATTACCTTCACACAGCAGGAGACACCTGTGATATCGACTGGGAGAAAGGAGGGAAGACGGTTTGTGCTGCTCTGCGCACCCTCTCACATAACCCAAAAGCATAACAAAGGTGTTTGGCAGACACCAGCTTCCCTGATAACTCAATAAATCCCACTGCATCCCTCTTTCTGCCTTAGCAGGCTCAGCCACAGCAGGCAAGGAGAGCTGGTAGATTTGGATTTCTTCTAGTACTTCATAGATTCATAAAATGGTTTGGGTTGGAAGGGACCTTAAAGATCATCCAGTTCCAACCCCTCCTGCCATGGGCAGGGACACCTCCCACCAGACCAGGCTCCCCAAAGCCCCATCCAACCTGGCCTTGAACACCTCCAGAGATGGGGCAGCCACAGCTTCTCTGGACAACCTGTTCCAGTGCCTCACCGCCCTCATCATGAAGAAATTCCTCTTTATGTCCAGTCTAAATCTGCCCCTCTCCAGTTTATACCCATTGCCTCTAGTCCTATCACTCCAAGTCTTTGTAAAAAGTCCCTCCCTAGCTTTCTTGTAGCCCCTTCCAGTACTGGAAGGTCACTATAAGGTCTCCTCAGAGCCTTCTCTTCTCCAGGCTGAAAAACCCCAACTCTCTCAGCCTGTCCTCATAGCTGAGGTGCTCCACTCTCCTGATCATCTTTGTAGCCCTCCTCTGGACCCACACCAAAAGCTCCATATCCCTCTTTTGTTGAGGATTCCAGAATTGGACACAGTACTCCAGGTGGGGTCTCACAAGAGTGGAACAGAGGGGCAGAATCACTTTCCTCGCTCTGCTGGCCACACTTCTTTTGATACAGCCTAGGATATGATTGACCTTCCGGGCTGCAAGTGCACACTGCTGGCTCATGTTGAGTTTCTCATCCACCAGCACCCCCAAGTCCTTCTCCGCAGGGCTGCTCTCAATCACATCATCCACCTTTAGGGAAACTATAGGCACTATCAGGCACGGAAAGGTAGGTAACAAGTACCTCCAGGGGCCGCAATGCTGCTGCCGCCTCTCTGTTCCTTGCCTATCTCCCATAAGCATCCCCTAGTAGCCTGCCCAGGTGTCATCTGGGCTAAACTCCTGAAGGATATTAGCTACCTAGAGATCCTCAGTCCGCAGCGAAGAAACATGCTGGGCGTCACTGTGGTGGTCCTAGTACGCTCTGTATCAAGCAACTTAGTACAATTATAGTAATATACATAATAAATAACAGTCCAAGGTATGGCTGCAGTTGCAACACTACAACTTTTTCCCTTTCTCCTGTGAAAATCACTAGCTACTAATACACAGAGGATATATACACATTAGGAGACTTACATCAGAAGTAATTTAGTTATTGTCACTAGCAAAAATCTGCTTTGCTTTAGAAAGAATCTATGTTGCAGAAGAAAAACAAATAAAACCATCATTACTGTGGGCTGCTCCCAGAAAACCCTAATGTCTTTCATGTTAGCCTAAGAAATTTCAGCTTCAAATGGAAAACATTTGAGAAAGCTGAGACTAACTAAACAAAAGTAGGAGGTTAGCATGAGGAGCCGGGGGCAGAACTTAGTTTCCCATAGGTCTGAGGTCACTTTATCAAATATATTTATAAAAATATTTTCAAAATAGCTGCTAACTACATTTTAAAATAAGGATGCATTTCTTATTTTTTCCTACAACTTTTTCCATCTCTACTAATGGAATTATCTCAGTTCAGGCACCATTACAGTATAGTAGGGAAACCAGACTGAATATATGCCAGTTTAACTATACCTTAATAGCATGTTCAGCAGAACAAAGTATTGTAATATTATTGTTCATATTATATTTATGGATCCCAGCCAAGATTGTGCTTGTGTTACACTGGGAAGCCTATAAAGGAGGGAGAATCGCTGTGTAGCTGAGATCGAGAGATCTTGAAACATGTCAGAGAGCCACAGAAGAGTGCTGTGGCCTCCCTAGGGTGACTGCCAGAGATACAGCAGAACCAGGCACAGAGCAATTGTATCCTATGGCCCAGTATTTCTTGGTTTGCATCAAATTTTGCTACAGTATTTTTCAGTCAACATTTCAGAATTCACAAAATTTTGATAAACATTTTAAAATCAGCTCTATTTTGAAACATTTTCTAACCACCAAAGTAGAATTTACTAATCAACAAGAAACTTTCAACTGTAATGGCAAATGCTTATTGCAGTGTTTATGATAACCTTTTATACTAAAAATAGCTCTTGTAAACAAGCTTTGATTAATTCCCACTGTCAGGATGTGCACTGTTCCCAAGTTTAAGAACACTTTTTCCGTAGACGCTTGCTCATTTCCTTCAGTCCAACGTCCTGGAATGAGTCTGAAGGCTCAAAAAATCAAGCTCTCCTTACAAGAAATAACTGCTCAGGTGTAAACAACCTCCTAGCAAACAGCATGTCCTCCTCCTCTGAACACCTTTGATCTGACTCAAAAGGGCCATTTAGTCAGTTCAGAGGTACAGTGTGATAAGAAGGAGTTTAAACAGAGGCCACATTGTCACCTCCACAGAATTTTCATGGCTTTGTATCTAATCCTGGATCCTACAAGCAGCAGAACATTTCTTGGATATTGTAATATATAATAGACATCAGACTATAGTTGCCATTCCTCAGGAGGCAGTAGGCAGGAGGTAGGGAAGATCTAACAGCAGCAATACCTGCATCAGACAGCAGCTTTCAGACAGACTTGTCTCTTCCTGGTTTCTTGTTGTGCATCAAAGGAAAATGACTGATATTTCTTTTCCCCCTCTTTTTCTTTTTTTCTGTCTTGACAGTGCAGTACATCCTGTTCAAGGGCATTTTTTCAATGTGTTCAATAAAAGCTTTCAATTTAGATACATCAAGAAAAAGCTACTCTTAAACTTGAAGCTTCCTGAGGGCCTCTTATCTCCAAGTGCACAAGCAACTTTGATAAAGGAAAACACTTATGTTAGTGTTCTTTTGATTGCAGAGTTTGCTAAGTCATTCAGCTGCTATTCCCAAGAAGCAACTTCAAGTCCTGCAGCCATTGGTACTGAATGGTGACACAGCACCCCATCAGATCAGTCTTCACAATCCCCATGGGATCTTCTGGTGCACCTTCCCAGAAAAAGGACATCACTTCAAGCAGCTGAAGGACTCAGCACCCAGCTCTACTTTCATTTCTAGCAGCGTAGTTGGCACAAACCTTTTTTTCCAATTTAATAAAAGCAAACAAGTAGACATGCTATTTTTAAAGCACTGTTTTATGCCACAATAGTCTGAGATTAGATGCAGCTTGTCCAGACATTCAAAAACAATGCCCACATCATTTCTCCCTACAGTCTGTCCTCTCCCTTAAAAGCCTACAGAAAAGCTATTTTTTCCCCTCTGCTCCCTGCTGGCTTTCCGGCTCTGTTGTCTCCCTCCCTTGAAACAACTTCACACTGGCTTCCTTGTGGCCTCCCTTCTCCCAAACAACTTCCCGTCTGCTTCCCTGTTCCCTCCCCATTTCTGCTGCTGCCTGCCTGCAAAGGAGCAACTCCCATCCAGTTTCCTTTGCTGGATCTCCACACAGAAAAGATGCACCACTACCTACACAGTTAGGATGGGATTAAAGAAGGCTGCTAAAATTGTGTTTGCCTGATTAGTCTGACTAAAATGCCTGTAGTCCTGGCACACAAAAACTCACTGGTACCAAGCCGTACCGGTTCCTGTAATGCCTTTAGCATCAGCATGGTCCAAGTAAACACTTAAAATTATTGGCACTGCATGCTAATGCCCATACAGGTTTCCTAAAATGGATCACCCTCCACATTCTGAAAAAAAAAGGCCAAGGCAGACTTAGCAACCATCACGATGGTAGCTTTTAACCAAGACAGCCATTTGTTAGCAAAAGGCAGTTATTTCTCTTTTGCCGTCTATTAACCCCCCCCCAAAGCGTTTGGCTAATTTACTAGCTATATTAGAGAATACCAGAGGACAATCACTGCTATCAATTTTTCTGATTATACTAAAGGGCATCCGATCCCAAATCCAAAAGCTCCACTACTGATAAGCATCAAGCAGTTTATTTTCAGCAGCAACTTCATGGGATCAAAACCTTTACTTGAAATGAACAAAGATCAGTTCTAAATTTACACTGAACATTTGAATGTAATGATGGCAAATAATATATTATGTCAACAGATAGGAGACATCTTGAAAAATATTTAAGATGATCATAATTAAATTATATTTGTACTTAGCATTCCAATTATACCGTGTGCTGTTCTGTGCACAACATGGAAACTGTATTATAAAGCTATTGTTTCAGTTTGCTTCCTGTGATACTAATCTCAATCAGGCCGTCAGACGAACAGCCTGCATTTCTAAATGTTAAAGGCTTCCTCTCCAACATTCCCACACAGAATTGCCTACTGTGAAAATCAAAGGGAAACATGTTACTAAGTAAAGCAGTGACTTGTATAAAGCAAAACCTGGTATTTTTACCCTTTTGAACTCTGAGATATACAACCAGCTATTTCCTATTATGATGGGATACAAGGGCCAAACTCAGGCCCTGCAGCGCCTGCAGGAGACATGCACCCTGCAATCATGAAGCCAGGATTTTCAGAGGCACATACTGGGAGAGCTCTCAATGGAGGGCTCAGACTCATGGGCTCTGCCATTCACCTGCTGGAAGAATGTAGTCATAGATTTCCCTAGGTCTTGGCTTCCCAACAGATAAATAATCATTATGCAGATACAGTTAGAAAAACAGCCCAAGTTACACAAGTGAAAAGCCTATTCCGAGTCAGGGAATAATAGGAAGGGGCATGAGATGCTCAATGCCAGCGGACTGAGGCTGGCGAGTTGCCTAGAGCCATCTCTGAAATCCCATCTGGAGCATCAGCTTGCAGAAAGATGAAGATGCAATCCTGGGAAGGCCCTTGCTCTCGCTGTTCCCAGCAAAACAGCCATGAAATGAAAAGATAATAAAAATTGGTGTTGGTTTATTATTTATTATTTATTATTGATAAAATAAATAATTAAAATGCTAATCAAGTGGTACTTTCTTTACTACCTTTTGAAGCACTTTTTCCAGCTGCACTGCAAGCTTATTTTAGTGATGTTGTGTGTATATGTATATATAAATGCAGTAAATGTTATTTTAATGTCCTAATTAATGACGGAACAATTACTAGCACTTAACTCTAGTTTACACTAAATGTCTAGCCTAAATAATCAAAACTATTTCCATGAAGACAACATAAAGCAGAGGGGCCAGGCTTTTGATTCTTATGCACATTGCAGTCTTCCACTTCCCCATTTTCCAGTTAACCCATCAGAGACAACACAGTAACCCCTGTGGTCCCCACCGGTGGACCTGGGCTTCTCAATTGCAATGCAGAATTAATGGCCAAATTCCAGTCTGCTAAATGTGTGTGGAAAAGGGGCAGTTTTGCTTGGGGCTCAGAAAGGATCTAGAGCAAAGGTGAGTACAGAGAGTAGACAGGCATCACACAAGCCCAATTCCCATGTTGCTCCACACTCATCAAAATGTGAGGACCAGCAAATCTCCATCTGTGAGCCAAAAGCTCTATCAAAAACCTGATACTTTGAATTAAATCAGCCAGCCTTCCTAGTGAAAGCCAGCACCCTTATAAAGACTGATATTATTCAGAAGTCCATATTCTGCTTTCACAGGAATGGATCAGAGAAACAGCACCCATCAAATACTAGCTGTATCAAGCAGCTATTGTATGGCAATGGTGTTAATCAGTCCTGAAAGGCAGCGCTTTTTCAATAAAGCTCACCTTCCAGAAATTCAGTATTACAGCTTTGCCTCCTGAAAGCAAGAAACAGTTTTCAACCAGATAAGAGATTTACTTTGGCCAGAGGAGTGCTCTACACCTGTGAATCTCAGGAGTCTCGGCAACTGCAACCTGTTGGGCCATTGCATGAGGAAGAAACAATATCCTGAAATCATTATCCTGTTAACAATAGTGAAAGTTCTCTCTCTGATGCCAGTTTATTCCAATGCTTGATAAATTTTATCTTTCAGATATTCCAGGCTTACATTTTCAGCCTTCTTGTTTAGCTTGGCTAATCTAAATGTTGGTTATACTCAGAAGAATATCATTAGCAGATGAGGCCTTTAGAAGCAACGGCGGTTTTCCATCTTGAGTTCTTTTGTTTCAGTGTATTCTCACTGTCAGAAAATAATACACAACTCTTAAAAAAAAAATTAGTCCCTTTAAAATGGCCTAAGTTCAATTTATCAGAATAGAAGCACTGAAGATTTTGAAACCCTTATGCACCTCTCTGATGTCTAAAGATACAGCCATGCACAAATCCGCATTTGACTAACAACGCAAATTTTAATAATGAGATGACTTACTCCAAGTCAATATTTAGACTGGGGAAGTGCATCAGATTTAAGGCTAAGCAAATAAGTAACACAGAGAAAGCCTGGACTATTAAATCATAGCCTGTTGCTACTGTAGTATTTAATTTCCAGACTCCTTTCTAACTGCTGGGTCCAGGTGGTATTTAAAAGAAAAATGTAAATCAGCTATGTGAATCACATTGTTTTTCAAACACCGTCACAGAAAAATCCTATCTGTATATTTTTTTTGAGTACTATATACATATATTGAGCTGTCATCACTATCAAATAATATGAGCCTAAACCTTAACACTAGAGAATCGCTGACACAAAAGTTACATTCGTAGATTTTTTTCCTCACCAAGAAGTGTACTTGCATTTAAGATGTTCACTTTAAACTTCACAGTTTGCAGGTGTGCAAATGTATTCTTCTGATGATGACAGCAAACTATTTCACATCAACTTTCACAAGCATTTTATACCATTACAGCCCTTCAGAAGTTTGCTTTTCCTACACTGTGCCAGTCTCTAGTTCATGTCACATAAATATTTGAAAAGCTGAAGCTGAGTTTTTATGAGGAAGTTACTAACAAATTGGTTTGGCATATGGCATGTTTAAGAACATTTACCTATTTACTCAACTTCTACAATTATTAAGTACCTGATGAAATCAGAGATGATCTTTTCACAGAAGTAATTGTTAAAATCAGATTCTATAAGGCAAGATGAAACCATTCAAATTTAATACAATATTCTTAGCAGAACCAAAAAACCTAAAAAAATTACAAAGCACACAGAAGCAGAATTTAATTTGTCATATCTTTCAGACTAACCATGAACAAACCAACAGCATTCTCTTCCACAAAATGAGATACTTCCTAATACCATTTATTAAAGTAATTGTTATGCTATGACTCAACTTTTCGAAAGAGAGGAAGTGCAATTATGACTTTATTGGGAGTGTTGCCATTAATGAAGGAAAAGATGAAATTTCGGGTTTACCTTTCACAAACAATGCAGGCATTGTTTCGTTAAAGTATTCTCAACACTTATAGGTCACCATGTGAAAGTTCCCCTAGAAACATCAGGTTTTTCCATTGATTTTACTGGCTACTCAAATCACATATTTCCACCAAAGTGATTATTCAAATATAAGTGCAAAGTAAGAATATTATTAATTTTATTAATCTTTGTAGGCTATGAAAATGATGCTGGTTCCCATTTCCTAGTAGTCCAACATAAGCAGGATTCTGACTACACAGAATCCATTAATGTCAAGAAATTAAAAAACGTTTACTTTAGCTATCTTAGTATAGCTCATCATAAACAATCTACCCACTACTTATTACCAGCACATAGCACAGCTAGTCGTTTCAAATGAAGTTCTAGACATTCCCAATTGCCTTTTAAATGCACTGGCACAAACATGCTTGTCATGCCAAATCAAAATTTACTTGTTCAATCATGGAAGCTTAGCATGTATGTTTGCATTCTGATTAAACTCTTAAAAGCTTAAAATCTTGTAGCAGAGCTTAATAAAACACCTTAAAAACTGCTGAGAGGTGTTGTTTTTTCAGAGAGGCAAAACTGCATTAATTCTTACCTTGGTAATGAAGACCTTATATGACTAATGCCACTCACATATTTCTATGTCAATTAAAATATACATAGTTCTGATGAAAAAAACAACAACTCACCAACCTATCTTTAAATCCAGTTGTATTGTTACAATGCAAGCAGTTGTGTCCTGTTCTCACTTCAGGACAATTTTACCAAACTGCTATTAATTAGTATTGACAAATTCTTTCACCCAGGCCATACCTGAAGACAGAAGCTTGTGAGTGCGTAGGAAACTGATTGCCAGGCGCATTATGGATGCCTTGTCCAGGTGGGAACTGATATTGTGGGGCAGGGGCAGCTCATGTGCCAGTTCATAGAAAACTTCAGTCTCTTTGCTTCTTCTGCACCTTGCTGCATCTCTTGATTTCTCCTTCCTCCGTTCGGAACTGCTCCTGATACATAAAGGAGAGACAGGAAAAAGCATTTCTTTAAATACAATCGACAACCTGAGAGAGGCATTCACAAGGGTTAATCTTCTCAGCAATGAATTCACTCTGTCAACTAGTTTAAATCAATTGACCAGGCTTTAACAGCTATTTGCTGTTTTTGAAATGGGAATTAGGAGAAGACTGACACATCTGGAAAGGGCTCCAATTTGACACAAGGCAACCTTTGGACACTCTGAATCCCTGTTGAGTGTAGCAGGATCAAAATCTGCCTTAGGCAAGACGTTTGAAATGAAACAGCAAACTATCGTTCCTGGGATACAGGAAATGGCAAAAATAAAAATTTTGTTTGTTGAATCTGAATTAATTTGCTTGAGAAATACTCAGGGATTAGGTGACAATCTATTTTAAAGTTGGAACAATTATGATGCATGTGGCCTGTTGTAGATATTTCAGTGTCACAGTTTTCAGTGGCTGTACTTGTCATTACAATAAAAGTAATAACAGATTATCAAACTGTGTTTCTGTATACAACTGTCCCAGCTCTTAATCCATCACTATGCTGAAAAAATCACCTTTCCTTGACCATGAAGGATACAAAATGGGAAAGAAAACACTGTTATTTACAAGAAACCCCTCCTTTGCAGAAGCTATTCTAATCAAACCATCATCTCTCCACTGTCTATGAAAAAAGATCTCTTCTTGAGTAACGTAACATGATCAATACAGCCAGCCTCCCTTAAACTCCACAGAGAGCAGAAAAGCAGGAAATAACAAAGGGGAAGATGTTTTAGGAAGCAAGTATGCAAAACTATGCCACTAAAGAACATAAAGCAAAGTTTGACATGTGAGAAACACAAGAGCTACATTTATAATGGATCTGGGATAAGTTTAAGAGAGAACTTCACTGACTAGGGTTCTTTATTTAAGTACAATTCTTATTTAAGAATATTAAGAACCTGAATCCATTCAAAACTGTCATCTATTTCAACCACACATAACTCTGCTGACACTACAAGTTTCCTTCACTTGTATGAGTTGAGGTTTTGTACCTTAGTCATACCAACATAAAATATATAATTTTTTTTGTTTCAGTCAGGCTCTGTAATACTATACCAGTGCAGACAGCACAGCTTGGATGAGCACTGAACAGGGTGTGGAGAAAATCAGTGCCACTGTTTTTGCTGTTGTGGCTGCACATTCATTTCTAGAATCAGCAGCAGCAGCTCTCCATTCACAAAGGTGCCTAAAGATGAAGCATCTTATACGTGCTTTTTCCAGTGTTGGTATAAAACAATCAGCCTATAAACCAAAAATAGATTAAAAGAAAAAAACCAACCAAAAGAGGATATGTCAATAAATATATGCCATTGTGCAATGACTATGAGGAAAACAAATATTAACCACTGCACTTAATTCTAGAAACTGTTCAGACATGGCTGGTCTCATCTAAAACTGCATGAAACAGAAAAAAAGAATATTACTACATAGTAATGTAATCTAAAGAAGATGACCATTTCTAGAAGACTGTCTGCAAAAGCTTCTAGCACAGAAACTGCAGGCCAATTTCATAAATTAAAAAGAAGTAAAAATAGCCGAAGTGCATATTAAATGTTGTAAGTAAAGTTACATTAAGGAATTTGCTAGGGCCCAGGCAAGACTGGGTATTCAATATTATCATCCAAAGCAAAAATGTACTCACAAGCCACCAGCAGGGCCCTTGTGCTACAAAACAAGTGAAGCCAGGCATACACTTAAGGATCAGATAGGTACTCGCCAGTGGGTGTGCTAACAGGGCAAGGGGCCTCATAAATGCTTACAGTATCTTCTCAAGATCCGCGATCAGCCCTTGGCAAACCTCTTTCACAATTATTTTCCCCGAGGTGACTATTTTCTAACATGGCATCTGTTACAGGAGGTATGCACGGAGCGAGACCTACACACATGCCAGTATGTAAGTAATGGCAGGATCCAACTGATAATGACTTCATGGGTATCGCTGGAGCCAACAATTCCTTGCTCAAGCTGGAATCTAAAGGGGCAGATATTCACAATGTGACCCTTACTCCTTACTTTTATCCTTGCCAAGCAAGAGTCACACTACGTCCACAAGGAAGCAGTCCCTCAGTACAGCTTTCTGAGAAATGCTGGGGCAGCCAGCCCATGCTGGGGGCTGTGCTGCTGCCACTGCCCTGCCCTGGTACCCGCAGAAGCACCTGCCACTCAGACACAGCGGGGATCAGCCCACAAACACTGGGGCAGACAGACCACCTCCCACACCAGAGCTTACGCCCAGGCGTAAGAGGTACACATAGCTTGCTGAAGAAAAATGTGTCTACACTGTGCCTATAAAGATGCCATACTAGGAACAAACAGTTTCTAATTCTACTGACAAAATAAAAGAGTAGAAACAAAACAAAACCAAACAGAACTAAAACTAGGCAGCAATATTTGCAGAAATTGCCAGTTGTGTCTTGGAAAATATAACTTGAACCACTAACATTCAAGTTCTGCTTTAAACCTAGAGCTCACAAGTTTCACATTAGAACCAACTTGGGCAAAACAAGATCCAATCTCTCCTCATTTAAATACAAGAAACAAGGCCAAAGCCATGTCGCAATTTGTGCAGTAAAAACGGGTTGTATAAGACAGAGTCTCTCATGACAACACTCTGGCCACAAAGAAAAATATTTAGTTTTGCTATTCTCTGTAAATATAATTGTGAAGTGCGGCTAATGAGACAAGCTGGTTTCATTAACCATGGATTGCTCAAGGTTTGTAATAACTTATCAGAGCAGAGTAAAATTTTTTTTCTTGGTGCCGTAGATGCTTTGCTTCTGACTGTCCTTAGAGCAAATAAGAAAACAAGGGGAGGAATCAGCCTGCCTGGTTGCTTCCCAAAGATTTTCTTGCTCATGCATTATAATTTTAAATAAACAAACAAATTGCTTGTTAACCATTTCCCCTGTGGCTTCCTGCACCTGAATTTTCCTCCCCTTCTTCCCTCACTCAGCACATCCTCACCTTGCATTGTTACTGCAGCCAGCACAACACAAGCACACAGAAACCCAAAACAACCCCCCAAACCCCACCACTGCTTGTCCCACACAGCTTCCCCACTGCCTCCCAGCAGATATATACACTTGTTTGCTGTCCCTCCCAGAGATATAAGCATTGAAGTCTCATACTGAAGTCAGTCATTCTGAACTTGTCCTAGTTCCAAAAGCCTTCAAAAACTGCAGTCAAGTGGCAGAACTCTGCAAAAAGCAGTATTTTCACCATTTTTTCATTTGCAGATGACAGGTCATTAGGTCTCTTTGCATTTACTCCCATTTTATGCCCAGGATTTGCATTTTACCCTGGGTGAGGCTGGACTGCCCACAGCTGAAGAGTGAAAATATAACCACCTGACAACCTGCCTGTTTGAAGGCCAGGAAGAAAAGCTGACACTGAATCCTCTTCACACATCATTAGGCCAATAGAGAAAATGTCCAGGCTCTAGCTAATTTATGAATCATTCCCTCCCAGTACATAAGCCACCCACTTAGTGGCAGAAAAAGAGCACATGTGTGCGTCACTGCTTGGAGAGAGTGACGCAAGCAGAAGCAGAAACCTCACTCACACAAACGTGTGTGAGATTTTCAAAAATGCAAAGCAGGGAGAGAGGAGAAAGCCACCACAAATTAATCCACCACGCACTGTGGTACAGCAGGGGAAGTCTCCTGGGAGGTCACCAAAACTTGCTCCTTCAGAAGCCCTGGGATCTGGCAGGATAAGGAGCTGCTCAGCCACACATACACACTCACATTGTAACCACAGCCTGACCATTCCAATAAAATTGCAAGAAAGGAGTGGAGATGCTCAAATCTCCACTGAAAATAGGGCGACTGAGCTCAGGAACAGGCTTGGGGATTCCATCCAGGAAACAAGTTATGCTGAAGGCAGTTGGGAGGCTTGAGACGAAAAAAAGAAATAAGGCACCGCTTCCCAGCAAAGACTCTGCCAGGGCTGCTATACAATGCTCCAGGGATGCAGCACTTACAGCACGCATGCCACAGGGAATGGAAGAGTTAAGGCAGTGCAGGCAGTTCCCTGCCACAGAACACAAGTATGGCACTGTACTCCCAGAAAGGCCGTTTATATGATTTCCCACTCCCTCCTGGCCGTATTTAGTTTGTGCTCTGAAAATAGATTTTACGGGCCAATCCATGTGAGCAAAGATGACAAACAACTCACAAGTATTTGCCCTCTCTGGTGAACCTCCCAAATTTTCAGGAGCAAAAGCTCTTCATACTTCTTCCAAGAACCCCAAAACCACAATGGTTCCAGGCATACACCCACTCATGGGAACAGAGCACGTGATCCCACCCGCCGGAAGCATCTCAGCGGGTGTAGGAATGCCCTACACCAATCCTGGGAGCCAGATTCCTATCCCTTTGCTCATCTCCAACAGCCCCTTGCAACACAGCTCCACTAAAATCTGCAGGAATGCCTGCAGATGAAGATCTTCCACACCTGGGCTGAAGATCATAATCTGGCTTTCCAAAGCTTCTCATTGCAGGACTGGAAACTCCAGGCATGGCAACTTATTGGCAAAACTTGAAGTCCCACATAACTGCTTCACTTTAAAGAACCTTGCAAAACTATCATGTCAGCCTAGGGACTGTCTTCCCAGCGCTTGCTGCTTTGACACCTCTGGACTCCAGCAGCCGGGAGAAATGCTGGGGCAGCCAGCCCAGGCAGGCAGCTGTGCTGCTGCTGCTGCCCTGGTACCCACAGAAGGTACCTGTGACCCAGATCAGCGGGGATCAGCCTACAAACGCTGAGGCAGGCAGACCACCTCCCACACTGGAGCTTACACAAAGGTGTATGGCATCACTCACCAGTCTGAAATGGGGTTAAATACTCACATAAACCTCCTCGTCTCAGCAGAGAGGGACTGACTTGACGTTTCGGTATCCTCTGGCTGTGACCATACTCAATCTCTGCAGTTTCAATCGTACTTCACCTCCTCCAGTAATTCCTGCCCACCACCTCTACCCATACATCTACCTGGTCCTTCCCGCACGCAGTTACCCCCTCAGAGCCCTTGGTACCCACTCAGACAATGACGGTGTGGGGTGGTCAGCTTCAGTGATCCTCCCTTCTGTCAAAGACATCAGTGGCCTCCTTTAAGCTGATGGAGGGATTTGCCGAGATAGCAATCTTCTACTCAGGGTTTCGCTGCTCTCAACAAGTCCATATAGGTCGATACTTTGGTTGTGTACACACACGTTTGCTTGTTTAAGACCAGGCAGCACAGCAATTGCACTGAATTACACTCCCACCTTGATCACAGAAGCTTTTACAGAAATCGTAATCCGCACCTTGCAGGAAAATACCTTGCACGTAATCTGGTAGCCTTCCCTCTTACATGCATACTGCATGACACATTCGTACAATGCTTTGAAATACATAGTTCAGATTGACTCGCTACCGTTTATTTCACGATTTGGTGACCCTTGGACTTTGCTTCAAACTGCTGTGCTAGTAAAACAACAAGCATATTACTTTATATCCAATGGCTGGTTATTAAATGTTTCTAGCTCCCGCACTTTAAAGGTCAACAATCCATAGTTAATCAAGCTGTCACATGAAAATTCTGTAACAAATGCTCATTTCAAATGGTTTAGAGCTAAAGCTTCAAATGCTAACTTGGAAAACAAGGGAAATACATTCTATGGATGCAAACACAAGAAAATATTTTACAGTATAAATAAATGAAAAAATTGGTCAGACACTTAGCATAGAAAAGATTTTCCAATTCAAGCCAGTAAAAACCTCAATAAATGTATTTTCACAAGTAGCACAACAAAGATTTATTTCAATCAAGCAAATCAATTTTTTGCTTTGGTTATATTTTGCTTTACATTCTGCTTGGCAACTCTCTAGATGATTTAAACTAGCACATATAAAAGTAGTTTTGCTGACTGCGAGGCGCTCCAGAGCAATCTCATAACCACACTGCATGATGAACCTAGAGGTGTGCTTGCACAGACAACAAGCAGCCAGCAGTAATGCTTACTTAGCCTTAAAATTCCTTTTAAAAGTATTTGTAACCATTCTACCTGACAAGCAGTTTATTCTCGATAGCATGCTCTGCTTTCGAAAGTCCCCTCCCTTAAAGTAATGGAAGTGACCAGTAGTAAATAGAAGGTGCCACAAACAGCAATTTACTCACTCACCAGGAACTTGGGCCAAACTGTGAAAGCTGTGAATGAAGCCCACAGTGCCACACAGATCCCCTCCTTTTACCTCTTTCCAGTGAAAGTAACTATTTCTAAAGTCTTGGAAGACACCAGATGCCCAGGTTCAGCACACCAGCAAGAGTAATAAGGTGAAGGATGCAGTGTTATTCTTGGATTGAGAGGAAGAAAATGGGTTGACAATACGTGAAGTGCCTATGGCTACTAAGTGCTAAGGCAGTGGTGCTACACGTTGAGATATGGTACCCAGTACACAGACAAAACAGACACAAAAAAACACCAAAAAGGGCATTAATAGAGGAAATGAAAATTCACAGGTAACAAACGTGAAGCTACTAACAGAAAGGGCTCTTACAAAAATAAGGAAATTAAATACCTTCCACTCTCCCTTTGAAGCTGCCCTAATTTACAGTAAACTCATCACCAACTCCTTGGTTTGACTGGGGGATTTCTTGTGCTTCTGTAAAAGCAAATCACTGCTAGTTTTGTTAAGCTTGGCAGCTACTGCCATACCAATACAATGCAATTCTTCCCTCAAAGTTTAAAACCAAAGGCTAAATAAGTGTCAGAAAAACGAGAAATATGAGCGTCTAAGGGACAGATGAGCAAAGAGTTCATGCTAAGTAAGGGCAAGGAACCCATTTCCATTCTCCTTAGGCATTTCCAAAGGATGCCTGGCAAAACACCAGCTAGTATGATTAGAGCATTAAGAGATGACACCCAAGTGAATACCAAACTTTTGGTGTCTTTGAGCATATGTATGACTGAGTCTGTGTCACCTTAGGATCATCACAGCTGACAGTAACACAGCTAGGAATATCTTTAGAGAGGATAAATTCCATATGAACTTTAAAATCACTTGTAAGACTGTAACTTCCCCTCTGTCTGCAGTTCTGGTGGTACCTTCAATGTGTTTATAAATAATCTGTAATGGATTTGTATTTATTTCCACTAATATTCACAGCATTTATTTCTATTAAAAATGGTGGTACTGAGACAATAAGCTTTATAGCAATACAGTTCTAAAACACTTATATCCCTAGCACCTTTTTTATACCACTACCTGCATTTCACACAGCTATTAAAAGTTTGCACCTGCAATTTAAAGTATCATTGTGAATACTGAAGCTGTCACAGCAACTAAATAGTTCTTTGAGAGTTCAATGTTTAAAACCTTACTGAGACTGAAAGAGTACTTATATTTTTTTTAAGCATTTAGGTTCATGATATGTCACCAGAGTCTGATAAATTTAATCACAGTAAGCAAAACAACATCTACAGGATTTATGTTCAACCATTTTTTCTCTAGTTTTATGAGTACCTTGAACCAGAAAGATAAGTATTAGGATTTCACCAGTCATTAATCTGGTCCTGGATTATTTTACGATGCCGCGAGTGCAGTCTGTCCTGCAGTCACCACGCCAGCACCAGCCTGGTACCTCAGAGGACGTGCCATACATGCTGCTCCTGGGGCAAGGCACAGCCCTGCGGAACCACGCAAGGCCCACGGTGTGCAGAAAAGATGCCAAGTTGCTGTTTGATCAGCAGTTAGAGGCATTGACTTTTCATCTTTTCATCCCATTCCCTGCATTAGGGCTAGAGGGCAGAGAGACTTTTCTCATGGCTCAGTTTTCACGCATAGCAGTTTCCTCCTCCAACGTACTGCATGCTCAGCAAGCCCCACTGCAGGTCACAGAAACAGTCAAGACAGCTTTGGATCACCCTTGTTAAGCTGCTGCAGCTTACACCTAGGAAACATCTCCCCAGTCTTCTCAAACAATAACAAAATTTGTAGAGAAACAAGCAGCCCAGCACACGGTCAAATCTCAAACAGAGGAGCACAAAGTCACCTAAATTCAGTCTTCACCCACCAGCACCCTCCCAAGACTGGTTTTGCGCTGCTCCATAAGATACGCGATCATGGGTTTCTTCCCTGCAGCAATCAACTCTGACAAAAGCCAAGATATGGCAAGCCCCAGTGATAACCTGCTGACTAGAAAAGCCCACCACCAAACCCACCAAACAATATAACAGGAAAGACTGTTTTCAGTGATGGCCAAAACTGAGCTTGCTTCCAACTGGCAAAATTTTGGGGGGTCATAAATGTATCACTCTGATTTTCTCCATAGTTTCTACTTCGATATTCAAGAGCCCCTGCAGTACAGGTAGAGCTGGAATCACACTACAGCAGCAGGGATGAGGTTCTGACAATGCACAACTTGAGATCTCTATCAATGGTTCGCGTTTGAAAAATTACCGATCCTTATCTTGTGGTATTACTTGTAGTAATCAGTCAATTTTGACAGCTAATCTAGAGGTCCATACATATTGTTGCTCAGAAGCTCAGCAGGTATTGCTAAGATCTGTTCCCAGATAACCCAACTATTTACCTACTTTAAAAAACACATACCAAAGGATGTGCTTTATCTCTTCACCAGCGGGTTAAAGCTAAAGGTGAACGAAGTGCAATTTGCAGCACAGGGGGGCCCCCAGAACTGAAACTCAGAATCAGCCTCATTTTTCAGATGGGGCACTGACCACATCCAGCCCATAGCAAACCACAACCAGCATTATTTATCAAGATGGTGCAACTACAGGCAAGCAAGGCTAATTTTTCAATTAAGCTTTATTTCAAGCCTAAGGGACAAACATTGCCATCAGATGACTTTACTATCAGTGGTATGCATACCTAAGCTTCGGCCTCAAACCTACTCAAACTGTAAACAGTTGAGAGGGTCATGCTGAAAATTGTTGACAAATTCTGAATTTTATGATCTAACATTGCGTTACGCCCTAGGCAATACCCAGTGACATTTGTGGGTGAAATCCCTGGTGCTTCAGCAAGCTTGGACAGTACATTTTATCTCCTTGAACTGGTTCATTTGCTGGCAGGTTCACACAAGGGGCCTTTGTGGGCAGGAACAATAAGAGAGGCGCACACAGCACAGGAAAATGGGTGGTGACCACCAAGGGCCGGAAAAAAGCCTCTTTCAAAGGAAGGTCTTTGAAAACATTTCTTACACCCCACCCAGCTATTTTCACTACAATATTTCAATACATAAAAACAACACAGGGAAAATAAACAGCCCACCCTTCAATATGTTGTAGGTTTTCCAACCTCTGAAAAGAGATCAACAAGTCATAAAGATGCAGAGATCCTCACCAAATAAGAGATATACAAGAGGTCTGTGAGCATCCACTAAAGCCTCTCCCCATCACCTTTCTTCTCTCATGCATCTCCAGGCTGTCTATATAAGCAGACCCAATTAGTCATCTTTATTTCCAGAGCAAAGTAATCAAAACTTAAAACAGTATTAGCTGGTAAAGAAATGATAGCAAGCATTTATAGGGATCATAAAGTAAATATATTGTGGCAATTAAAAATCCTGTTATATAAGTGAATGGTTCTTAACAATGCATTTCAGCTTTTTTGATAGTTCTGCCAATTAAAATAGTGCAGAACTAATCAAATATTTAAGACTGTCTTGGTTTCGGCTGGGACAGAGTTAATTTTCTCCCTAGTAGCTAGTAGAGTGCCATGGTTTGAATTTAGCATGAAAATATTTTAAGTTGTTGCTAAGCAGTACTTAGTAATAAGTCAAGGACTTTTCAGTTTCTCACATTCTAGTAGCAAGCAGGTGCACAAGAAGCTGAGAGGGAACATAGCCAGGACAGTTGACCCAAGCTGGCCAAAGGGATCTTCCATGCCATGTAACATTATGCTAAGTATATAAACCAGGGCCAAGGGAGGGGGCAATCACTGCTTAGAAACAGGCTGGGCATCAATCATTGGGTGATTGGGCAATTGCATGGCACGTTACTTGTTTCGCATAGTCTATTATTGTTATTATCCCTCCTATTAAACTGTCTTTATCTCAGCCCATGAGTTTTACTTTTTTTCATTCTCTTTCTCATCCCACTACGGGTGTGGGGAGTGAGCAAGTGGCTGCGTGGCTCTTAGTTGCTGGCTGGGGTTAATCCACAACAAAGACAAAACAGATGTAAGACAGAATAGGAGCTGTCCAAAATGAAATGGGTCTATGAAATCAGAAGATAACAAAAGGCCAGAGGACAGTCTTTAAAGGTATGGAGGCTGTGCTCTCACACAGGTTTGTCTCCATTGCAGCCAATGACGTTACCAACAGAGCAAAGATTGAGCAGGTGAAGTCCCCTGCCTTAGGAACACAAAAAAAAGGGCTAGCTCTTCCTTTAAGGCTCTGGGCTGCTCTATGATGATACTCTCAACAGCACCCTTACTCGCAAGTTCAGCGTATAAAGAGTTCTGAGCATCTGCAAAGGAATATTGTCCCTTTGTTTCAAGCCCAGGGTCTCTGCACTGGATGCATCTGCACTGGTGGTGCACAGCAGCTCAAAATGAAAACGCTTTGTCTTTTTTAGAGAATGCTCAAAGTGATCATCAAAATCACTCTGTGTCATTCCCAGTTAATAACCTATGCCTGTCCTCCTTAGGTGCCAAACCTTTTAACAGTCTTGCTACGAAAGTAAATAGCTCTTGTAATACAATCTTTGTGAAATAATGCTGACCCTTCTTTACCTTTAGGACTTTAATAATTTTGATGTGCATTTGGTTATGTTGGAATTTAATGGTTTCTCCCTCTCCGTCTCTTGGCCATTTGTAGCCATTCACAGTAAGAAAACAGGTGTCCAGAAAGACAGATTAAACAGTCACTTCTTTGGCAAGCAGGGAATAATAATTCTTGAGACTAACAATACAGATGCTCTAAATTTTGATCATTCTATGTAAAACAGTTTCCTCCACTTCCTGCAACAATGACCAAGTGCAGCTAGTGAGAGCTACACTACATTTTTTTTGCCTTCTGAGGTGTGAGTTTTGTTTGTACAAACATCCTGGGACATAGCTTATTCTTAGTTCCTGCTTTCTTTTCAGGTGGCTGTTATTTTATGCAGTAGCTCTTTAACTTGTCTGTCTCCTCTTAATTAAGTCATTGGGTAAACTGAAATAATGATAACTTCACATGCTGTGATTTTAGTGTGATTGCATTAGTATTGAAGTCTGTCACCAGCTTAGGTTGATAAAAATCAAAGATTAGTAGTCTGAGATGGGGTAATTTGTATTCTCCTCTTACTATGAGGGAAAAGGATTGAAACAATGGGTCAGGCCACTTCAGCTACCTGGCCAGAAAGCCAGCAGTTACTTCAGCAAAGTTAGGCAATTCCTCTGTATTTACAGCTAAACTCAGAGGCTGGAGCGATATAACTTGGGGGCACTAGTGCCTTCTCTGTCCACCTCACAACAGATACCTTCAGCTGTTGGCAAAGTCCTGAGGAGCTGCCCTCTCACTGCTGACCTACCTCTCAGCACCCACCACTGCTGCAGAAGCCAGAGGGACATCAAAACTCCACCACTTGGAGAGGAAACAACTGTGGCCTCTCCACACTCAACTGCAGTATT
The DNA here is from genome assembly GCA_033459285.1 of Clamator glandarius. Lineage (NCBI taxonomy): Eukaryota > Metazoa > Chordata > Aves > Cuculiformes > Cuculidae > Clamator > Clamator glandarius. The sequence continues at coordinate 128,808 of JAUNZM010000614.1, read as the reverse complement.
TCAAATATTTTAAAAATTAAGGCTTGGTTCTGTGGGGAAATGGCCGCTGGCTGTTCTGATGCATCGCCATGAATAATTACTCGGTAAGCACAAACTTTCAAAGGGAACTGATATAATGCATTCTGAGTTGCAATAGAAAGCAAATAAATGGATGCACTCTTTCCCTTTAGGTGTTTCTTGGTTTACTGTTTCCTTTCCCACTGCTGCCTATTAACCCCTTAACTTTCTATTTATCTACAATCAAAGGGTGGCTATTTTAGACAAAAATAAAAGATGACGGTAAAAGAGAAGCAGCAAGTTAGGAAGCATTTAGTAAATATACAAAGGTAAATTTACATGGCCACATTTCTTCGTATTTTCTAGTTTTACATCAGAAGTATGAATTAACTTATCAGTATTTTTCTATTATTCCTGCTGGAGCTTTTATTCTCCTTAAAGTTAAGCAAACGAGGCACAAATGCATATACTGGGCCTGATTCTCATCTTCATCATGACTCCATCACCCCATGAGGGCAGGAGATGAGAGTCTAAGAAGGTTAACAAATTCTATTTATGACAAAGGTAGGTAGGTAAAGCTTAGCTCTTCTAGAAGAGACGCTAGACTTTTTTGTTCAATTTGATACAATTCACAATTGTAAGCTTACTTAACAAGAAACACACTACAACCAGGCAAGTCTCAGACATCTATCAGAACTTTGCATCTGTCAGGGTGTGGTACCTCAATATTTCACTATTTTGTTTCTAACTGTACAGCACTCAAATTTCTGATAAGAAAGCTCACGATACACAAGTGTATCAGTACATGCATAAGGGGTCACAAGAGTTACACAAAACAGATGGTACTTTCCAAGGCAGGGACAATGGTGGTCTCATCCATTTTGAGCAGAAAGCTTCAATAACTACCAAGACTGTCTTGCAAACAAACCTTGTGCCTCCTAACAGCAGTTCTTAGGAAATGCAGGTTTTATTCTTCTTGTCCTTTCCTAAATTAAATAATTTAATCAATAGAACTGCATGATTGTTCCAAAAATGACAGCTTTCTCAAGAAAAGCAGAAAGAAAAAGAATAAAAAAGGACCAAAATAAAGAACTCGCTGCCAAAACTGATGAGTTTGTCACTAGAAAGCACAACTGGGATGGAACAGATGCCAAATATGAGGTATGCTGAGAAACAACAGTAGCACAACCCTATCCCAAAAGCTAAGCTAGTACGAAAGAATGACAAGACAGGTCTAGGGAAAGCACCATGTACCCATGTTGATACAAGCTGAATCCAAAAGATAGCATTGCATTCAGTGTTAACATATTCTTTTGGATGGTATTTGCATGCTGGTATATTAACTGCATCTATACAAAACACGCTGCTACAGCCATGAGCACTTGTAAAGATTTTTATCTCTTCATAGACAGGAAAAAAAGAAAAAAAAAGTTAAATTCTTTTCATACAGAAAACAGGACATGAATAAATATTTAACTCTTTTACTGGAACAGCCATATGCTACTGTGAAATACATTTAAGCCTAATAAACCTTTAAAATTAATATGGAAAACAGCAGTATATAATTGTAAGAGCAACGCACAGCACACCTAATCAGGTCAATCTAAATCCTAAAAATATGAATTAGATTTGCTTTAACATAGTTTTTAGTCGATGGTACATTTATAAAGTAACAAGCCTTAGAGGAATACAGTTTGTGTACATCCTACTGATTTAATTCCCAATATAAAAAAAAAATCCTATTCACTGTTGTACGTAACAATTACCGATATCAAGTCCTCCTTCTTACTACCTTTTCTTCATACAGGTAATGGACTTCCAGTAGTCTTTTGAAGAAACTTTGAAAGCACTGAAAAAAATTCTCCAAAGACTGTAACAGAACAAGTCATTAGCAGAACAAACCCACATGGATGAACATTTCAACCCCAGTTTTTCCACTCAGAGGGGCCAATATCTCAGATCATTAACTAAGAATCAAATAGCCAGTTTCATGAATTATACTAAATAAAACTTTATTATCTACTAATAAATGTTTACTACAGCTGAGAAGAGGTTGTTTAGCTTTAACCAAGAAAAGCTGGATAAAACCTTTCTGAAAGTACAGTAAGTAAAACTGACGGACAGTGTGATAAGATTGCTATATTTTCAATTAAGCTTTGAATCAGAGTGGAGGTAGGGTGTAGGTCTGTGCTTCTGCAGATGCATGGATTTTATTCACTATGATTACTGCATGTTTTATTAAAATCCTGAATGAAACATGTTACCCTGAAGCTCTGGCTTACTAACAGCTCTGAGAGAAGGATGAATGACAACGTCAAACTTCATCAGCCCAGAAATAAAGAATGCCAACAACTAGTCTAACCTGTAGATCAGAGGTTGCAGGATTCACTTGAATTAATACTATTTGAATCTGAGCATTTCTTTAGAACAGCCTAGTCAATTTAAGTGACTTTCAGGAATGGAGAACCAATCCACTGTAACATTCAGTATGTTGCTCTACTGGTCAGTCATCATCACTGTCAAAATATTTGCACAGATTTTATTTTCCCTCTATAAGAATTCATTTTTTTTACTGCCTATTTTTATAGGTCTGTAGTTATTTTGGGCACATAGGTGTGCCAACCCAATACCACTTGAGTTTTAGCCTCTGTTTTATATTCTGAAAAATCTCCTAACCAGCAGGTCTTGCATCACCAATATGTTCTGGGCAAAAACAAGGTGCAAATTCAAAACATTCAACACAAGAAAACTTCAGGCTGAGCAGGAAAGAATGCAGAATTACAAACTGGTGTTTGGCCAGAGGGGAAAGGAAAGACAGAGAAACAACCAAGATAAGCTATGGGGCTTAGGGAGAAAAAACTCACATACAAACACCCCACGCCCCTGTTGTAGTTCCCAGAAAATGCAGTTTACATCCACTCTGGTGAATATTATTTCTCCTTCTGCCTTACGTATGTACCAGCTGCAGCAAGTTGTTACATAGGTGCTTTCAGATTTACACCATTTATTAGTACTCATAATGCAACTTTGCTGGGCATGAACAATTCTATAGACAAGTTGCTCTGGATAGTAAAAATCAAAGAGTGGCTACAGGCAACACCTGTTACTGTGTGACCAATCCTCACTGTTTACATGAGAAGAACTGAATGTTATGGAGCATACCATCTGATTGACTAAAAAAACTTTGCAAAGCTAGTCTCAAAACATATCTTCCCATGGTTTTGGTGAGCTGCAAGTTACGCTCTTGAAATGTTAAATTCCTCACTTCCTTGTTTTAGTATTAAAACCAAAACAGTAACAAAACGACTAGGAAAAACAGGGTTGGTGTGGGGTGTGGGACGTCTCATGCCTGACCCATCAGACTCCAAGTCAGAGCAGGGATTCATTACTGACACCCATCTCCACACACAAACAGGGAACCCAAGCACATGAAGTAGCAAAAATCATCTGAAACTCTATCAAAAAAATGGTATTTGTGCTACAAAGGAAGAGGACACAGCAGGGACACAACAGAGCCCACGATGAAGGACTAGCCTGCAACACTACAAAAGCAAAGTCTCCCCTTCCCAAGTCCTCCTAGGGAATCACATCACATCTGTCTCTGGGACCAGTTCTCACCTCACCACATTAACTTGAGTTATCCTGACTTGCATAGATGGAAGATCATGACACAGCTGTTTAAAATAAGTTTTAATTTATGTTTTCTTGTTGTCTGTCAATGACAATAAACAGGAAATACGTAGATTCTCCTGGGACATCACACTCCTTCCACCAGACCAGCTGTTAGTAGGCAGTGTCTGTTCGGCATAGGAAGGAACATCCAAATTTCTGCATCAACTCTTTTACTAGGCTACTAAGAAAGAAGGATGAAGATTTTAAAAAGAAAGTAGGTACAAACAACAGTTCTGGGTGATGTTTAAGCGAAACAAGGGATGTGCATGGAAAAAGCTACTTCTTCTACAAGTCTATTACAAAAGAGAATGGAAGTTTCACATAATTCCAAAGGCCAAGAAAGAATAAATGTCTAGCTAGTCTACGATACAGAAATTCCAATGTCTCAGTACAATTCTGCTTTATTATTGAAAGATCAATAAAATTATTGAGAAGCATTTGAAATAGACACCACTTCAAGGGAAGCAAGAAGGGCCACTAACAGTTTCATTAAATGATGTTCTCTACCACACAGAGGTCCAAAGCAAGGAAAGAACTAGAAACCAGATTTTTATCAAACCATCTCTGGAGGAAGTAGATAACACAATTCAGAAAATGGGAGAAAGATTTGGAAGTGCCGTCAGCAGATTTAGGGAGAGGAAAGGGAAAGCAGACAACCCAAAAAAAAAAATCCCATGGGTGTAGATCGACTTCAAGAGCATGGAAAATATTTCCGAAGTCCAGACCTAGAATTAGATAAAGAGAGAAGTGGAGAACTTTTCACCCTAAATGTCTTGCTTCACATGGGGTAAAAGGTGCAAGTATGGCTGAAATACAAGAACATCTGGACTCTTGTAAAGTCCCAATTATGCAAGCACTGATCATATTAATTAACCAAGTCCTGAGAACAGTCAGAAGGAAAAAGATTAATTATGTTTAAATCCATGAATAATACTTTAAAGAACAAAAGGGTCCAGTTCACCCATCAGCCTGATGTATTAAGACTTAGTAGATCAGAAATGGTCTTAAAGGAGCCATTTGTTATTTCCACAAGAATACTGTAAAAAAGAAGAAAACTTTATAGAGAGGTTAAAAATACACCTTCTATTAAGCAGTCTCCTCATATAAATATACATGACTACAATTGTGCAGATACAAATCAGCCATCAAAAACAATCTAGACTAAACCTGCCATCAGGATTTATTTTCTGCTTGTGCAAATAATTTTCTCCATGCTGCTGCCCAACAACTTGCACCATCGTGACCCATGTGAAACTCCCATAACTATTTGTTCAGTGAGCTCCACGCTAACATTTACACATTTAGGACCACTCACAGCCCTACTCAGAGAAGTATGTGCTCTCCTAATGAGGACAACTCTCTCTTGAATGCCTTTTGCACTGTCATTTACAATTTTAGCCTGAATAAACTTATTTCCTGACTGTCTGTCCCAACAGCTCAGGGCTTACATGATTTGTCTCTGGTCTGACGGCTCACCTAAACTACCTAAAATGACTAATTTTCTAGAGTGCTTTCAACACTCACATTGTACGTCAGTAGGTGTTGAGCACTTGCAACCTCCTCCTTGAAGACAGATGAAGTATTTCAGCAAGAAACTAGTATAAGACCTACTATTCTCAGGATTTAAATCTGCAGTTGGGTGCATCTCCACATGTATTTTACAATTTTAAGCAGAGACACCATTTCCCCAAAACTCTCAATGTTTCACACTGCTGTTTTCAGTAGTTTTGTGGTCCACTGCCTTATTTCACTCTGTCATCAGAGAACAGGGGACCATTTTCTGTAGAAAACTGTTTTGTCCAACATCCATGCATATATACAAGATAACAAATTTGTACAGCAGAGCTACCACTATTTCTACTTGTACATTACAGTTTACACTCCAGCCTTTGTCTCTAAATGAAAATTAGTTTTGCTACATTTTGTTCTTTGATGGTTTTGTTAACTAGTACATAAACACTGTACCAACACATCAGAATGCTTTGCTATCCAGCTATGGTGATACAGCTTTGATGTTCCTCATTGAAGTTCTGTTTTACACCCTATGAAAAGAATCAGCTTGTGCATCACATCCTGCCTGCCTGCTAAAAGTCAGAGTACAGCTGCTACTCTACACCAACAAGGAGACCTCTGCCATCACGGTTTCAGGTTATTGACATAAATTTGGGCTTATATGAGTAACCCAAAATTTAGATTTTCTTCCAGTATGGCATTATTATTATTCCATTATATTGTTATCTAATATTATGCTACTAAATGCATCTTTGAAGGCAACTTTCACCTATTTGGACAGTATTGTGAAATAAGAACTTAATAATCTCTTCTGCTATAAATATTTTTAATAGCACACTTTTTTTCCCCCTAAATACTCTGAAGCTACAGAGGGAATAAAAGCATGGACACAGAATGGACATAGTACAGAAGCAAAGCTCAAAGTATAACAACATTATACTTTTATAACAACCATGTTCAGCCACAATAAATAGTAAGCCACTTCAGAACAATACAGACCTGTATCAATTAACACAAAGGGGGGGTTGTCAGATAAAAGTACTTTAGAAAGTTGATCCGTGTAATATCTCCTCCGACATTACACATAAAACCCAAAATATTCATGCACAATAAGATATTAGAACACTAGCCGCTTCACACCTCAGACAAGCCTGTGCCTGTAAGAAACAGTCAGATCAGCAGCAGCAAGACTCAGTGAGCTGATACTTAGCACAGTTACACTCATAAGAAGAGTTCCCCCAGCTTTCAAGGTGCCCTTGCTTAATTTTTGGGGACAAGGAGAGGGAGCTCACGTTCCTTGCCAGATCGCTTGGATCAACACGGCCTGGGCTCCCCAGGAAATACAGTCATTGCAGCCGCACAAGTCAAACAGCAATTGGCAGCAAGAGCTGGAGAAGGAGCACTGGAGACACAAGGGCAGGTCAGAGGACAGTCAGAGGCAAACGGTTCAGGAATGTGAGACAGTAACTGTCCTTGACATTTGCAAACTGGCAGGCACTGTACAGCAGCATCCATGCTGGAAATATAGACTACTTCTAAGTACTGCAGCCAGAGTTTAGCTGATTTGTCTCTGGTCTTGCTCTCTATTCAGTCATTCACAGCTGATTGTCTTTAAATAAATATTTTTATGAACTATGAAATTACCAAAGAGCACATCCAGCTCTTACAAGAAACCAATCATCCTTCAAGTACCCTACAGCTAATGTTTTACCCTGGATGCTGGCTTCCCATCATAAAAGTAATGTGAATTCCAAGCATTTAAAAAATGATAATTCAATTTCAGGAGAGATAAGGCTTGTTTACAAGGAAATTATAAGATTTAAATGTTTGCGCATGTGTGTGTACATTTATACATACACATACTGGAATCATCGTGTGCACACACCCAAACACACAGAGGTCAGAAGTCTGTGCATTTGCCTTTGCGTATCTGAGTTTCTGAGAGCAACTGAGACATGACTTCCAATGTCTTTACCTTAAGAGTCAAAATATTAAACATTTAAAAAAAAAAAAAGATGCAGACATACAGAAGTACAGAACCAAAGGAAAGGAAAGTAGGACTCTCACCTAAACATACGACTCCAAGAATTCTTTCACAGTGAATACCGTATAACTTGTGATAAGTTTATACCAGTTATCAGCACTGCAATAAGATGAAGCATTTTCTCAGTTTTTGTCACTAGCAGATACATTCCTTAAGTTAGGATGGATAAAATTATACTGATAATACCCCTTCAAACTGTGTACATGCTTTGACTTGCCAATATTTTAGTACAGAAAAAGAAGGGAAAAAAATAGTAGTTATCCCTCTGAAGGTCACCCCAGCCAGGACTTACCATATCCACAATTTTATTGCTCTACCGAAAAGGCCCTTGCTAGCACGGGAAGGGGGAGAAGACATAAAAACCCAGAGGACAGAAGTAGGTTACAAGCACTAGTAAACATTATCCATTTAAACTGCTAATGGCAAGCTCTGCTGTTATATTTTTATCATTGCTTTTCTGCAAATTACTTTTATCAGTGATAATTTAGCTTTTATTTCATTATCTGGCACAGCAGACAAAAGAAAAACAGATTTTACAGCTGCTCCAGCACTTGCCCTGTCCATTAACATGGGCAGACAAAGGTAGATTAGACCGCATTTTCAGCATACATGGTACTGAAAACTCTGTATCTAACCAATATATATTTCTACAGGAGAACAACATGCATGCTAATGCTTTTATTCTCTCCACAGAGTTAATGGGAGTTTTTGTATTGCATATTTTTTCCCCATTCAGTCCCACGTGCCTCCAAAAACATCTCAGGGTGATCGGGGAAAATCAATATTTTTAACCAGGAAATTACTACATTTCAGTTACCTGAACGGTGAAATAGCACTTTCTTCCTTCCTTCCAGTTTTCATAAGACCACAAAACCACTGAGAAGTTGTGTTTGATTAAAATATTGAATATGCATACAGAAACCATGGAGGATGTTATGTTGTTCCAATGCTTCTCTTCATCCTTTTTTAGCCGTGTTTTCAGCTATTCTACTTACTTTGACAGAGGTAAACAGATTCCTTTATAACTTTCATCTAAAAAAATAACCTCATTTATAGAAGATAATGTAACTACACCGCTGCTCTGCGCAAATGGTGGCCTTCCCATTTAAGCAACAGTGTAACAGCTTTGATTAGAAACAATTTTGCTAGAAAAACAACAAAATACTATGGACTGCTCTAAAAATGCAACTAATGGTCATTGGTAATAAACATTCACCTAAGTAATAGTCAATCCTGTTCTTGTATGAAATATCCATTCACAGTTTCTTAACAAAAAAGCCATATTAGCAAAACAGAATTTCAGCGTCTTGAACTGACAGCCAGATGTTCTTGGCTCCCTTTGAAGATCGCCTGTGCTATCATTTAAAAAAAGATCTTTTAATTCTAGATATTTGGAGTAGTTTTAATTTCTGATATACAGACCACATAAAAGGGTTCTTTTTTAAAGGCAACAAATAATGTCATTACTGGTTGTTTAGTCTGAAATTACCACCAAAACCCAAGCATAAACATTTATTAACATATAATGCAAAATTAAAAGCTAGTGACAAAGTATTTCAAAGAAAGAATATTTTACTTTGTAAAGGGAAAATTAAAGAGTTCTGCTACTATAATTTCTTTAATGAGTATTCGGTTTTGTGACAAATTACCCACTGATACCGTCAAATGCCATTTCATTTTCTAATAAAAACTTTATTTTTCTTAGAATAAGTTTTTTTGAAGCCTGACATAAATTTGAGTTAGTCTTTACATCCCTTCAGCAATGACCAATTACAAACAAATTTTACTGCTGGGGCAGGTCACATTGATGAAAATAGATTAATATTAAAGCACATGGAAATTTGGAAGAGCAAGAAAATACTTCTTGGATTACCACCAAAGCAATTTCAAAGTATAAACATGAATATAATTTAATCATTTCCTTACAAGCAGTCTCGGCTACAGGGCTCCCAAAGTAATGATAAAAATGAAGTTGCAGAGAATGTATTTTAAGAGGACCTTTACTGAGGGGGGGAGGAGGAAGAACATAGCAGTTGAATATTTTTAACCAGCTTTCCACAGATGGGTCTAAATCAAGCTCTTATGACTCTTCCCTATCATAACCCACTACAGAGGTCAAAGGTTGAAGCTTTCCCAGAGATTCACTGTGCATAATAAACACTAAAAGTTCCCCCAATTTAGTTTATGTATAACAACAGAAGTGCTATGGCCATTTAGATCTCATAGAGTCCCATTAGTATTGAACAGGGCATAAACAGGGCAGCAAAAGCACATCTCCACATTTTCAATTAACTTCCTTACTTGTGCCTGCAAAAGTTAGCGCTGCTTACACTCTGCAAAGCATGCTGTGAAAGGATTTTAAAAAAATATAATCCTTTACTGCAAACACAGATATTTTGTAATAAATAGTGTATATTTTTCTAATATGTTGAAAGGGTTAGGGATCTATTAATAAGCGATACAAAAGGACGGGGGGGGGGGGGGTCACTTCTGTTTGTTTTTTGTTTTGAGTAGAGGTCCAATGAATAATTGGGTAATTTGAGATCATGAGCTCTGCAAGCTGGACTGGTGGAACAAGTTCAGTACTCTACAGCTAACCTCGGGGAATCCTGAGGACATACAGTCGGTGGGAGCTTGGCCACTCTGCCAAAGTTGAAACCTTTGGCTCTTATGCTAGGCATCTGACCTGTATGCTATTCCGTGACTATAATTTATCTTAAAACAGCAGCAGGAATATTGGTAGGAGAGGGACGGCTGTTGAACGAGTGTGCTGAACTGTCTAGGAAATGATCATTGCAACTGCAGCTTGGACTCATTCTTCTAAAAGTGTCTCTGATCAACCGATAAAATAATAAAAACACCTCTTTTCCCTGAACTTTCTAAAACATTTACAAGAGACAATATACTGGAGATTTTTCTAGAACAAGCTACTAGCACAATCAAAAACATTAAGGGAAACTATTGAGTTTCATGAGACATTTTCATCATCAGCAAATTCAATTTAAGGAGATTTTTCTGCCCCTAGCTGTTCATACAGCATTGGGGAAGAACAAAGGGACGTTAATGATGCCATTGCACATACTGCACAGCCTGACCAGAACCAGGGAAGAGTTTAAGGGCCTGAGGATGCAAGTTTCTTGCTCCATCGGCTGCCCTGTCTCTGGCCACCCACCTCCCCAGCGACATTTCGGAGGGTGTGTGGGTCCTGCAGAAGCTATTGTCAAACTCTTGAAGGGTAAAGTCTTCACAGCACAACGTGAATGAGAACGTAGCTTCAGTTGGCTTTGTGATTGTAGCCCGTACCTGTAAATCTATCCTTTTCACACTCAGGCAATCTTTGACATTCTTGTGCCCTACAAGTATCCAGAACTTGTTCGGCACATGATGATGTTTCAAAAACAAGAACAGCATTGTAATTATGGATTTGCTTTGTATATAAGTAGTGGTAACCACAAAATATATTTAAGGCTATTTGCTGCATATGCAATTCTATCTAGCACATAAATATCACTCTCCTAAAAAGCCTATTTCCCTGCATAAGTTAACCTGGTGTGTTGTCGTCCCCCCAGCCTTTTGGACTACACATCACCATTTCCTCATCACTCCCTGCCTACACCAGCAGTGTCCTGTCTGTCAGTGCCACACGCTTTCTCCTGCAACATCCTCAAGTCCCCATCACAGACTTTAAACTTGCCAAATAATAACAGATGCATAGTAGAGACTTATCATTGGCAGATGTTAAATGCCCTCAGCAGTCACCCTAAGGGAAGCAAATGCAAATTACTGCCTTCCATACACAAGGCATGGTTCTGGGGGCCTTGTTATTAAATCATTAAACTTCACCTTTCATTTTACCTGTTTCCAGTAGTCAAATGTTGCTTGAAATAGGCTATGTTACTATTTCTCCATGCTGCAATTTGTTACCAAATATTTCACTCCACTGGCTGAACAGTAATAAAACAAATGAAAGCACCAATTTTTAAGCAACAAAGGAGTTCAGTAATTATTGCAAAAGTTAACAACAGAGTTCCCATAATACCTGCAGAAAATCTGCTTGTTCATGCGTCTTATTCAGTCCCTAAACCAAGAATTTCAGAGTCCTAAATACTGTTTTCTCTGCCTTCCAAGGCTATAACTTTGCACCCTAATAATCCTCCAGTTTATCAGGATATGATGCTAGCCATAGCTAGTATCTTATCACTCTAATCCCCCAATGTTAGGCCAAGGTTTAAAGTTATGCTAAGGGTATGTAAAATGTGCTTTGCTGTGAAAAAAATACATGCCATTTGGAGAAAAGGTGGAATAACTCTTGGAGTAATGATGGTTGCTAGTAGCAAATGTTTATTTTCCTGCAAAACAAGCAAAGCAGAAGCAATAAAAATACTTCTTCTTCATAAGAGTCCTTATTAACCATCAGACTGAAAGTTGATTCCTGCAAATATTGATGTTAGATACAAAATTACAACGATGACTGCTCAGAAAACATGTATGGCCACTAAAATCAGCAGGTGGGGTTCTTGCTGACAATTTGATTAAAGTGAAAGTAAAGCTGGTTTGCCTCTTAAGGTAATTTGTGCCCCTATTTCTTCATTTCTTTCTGCCCTCTTAGGATGTCCTTGCCTACAGAGGAATACACAGGAACGGCGCTGGTGGGCCAGGTGAGAGGTTGATGTATCGCAACATATTCCCATCTGCCCATTTTGATCAGCAGACAGCTAAAGGAGGACACAGAAAGCACAGCGATGATTCCCCAAAACATTCTCCCAGTTCCCACACACTTGCCCAATAGACCTTCACCTGAGTACTGTCCCCAATAAGGTCAGTTCAGTGAAACATCTAGTGGCTTCAGATGCTTTTGATGACCGAAGTCTAGCATATACCCAAACTCCAGCAATAATCTTTGAAAATACATGCTATGGTAGGCCAGCATGACACTCAGCTGAAACTTTTGCTAGTTTTCTTCACTGCTTGTGGTCCTGTCCTGCCAGGCTTCCACTGCAGCAGGTAACCTAGAGCAATCACCTCAGGAGAAATTTCTGCTGGTGAACAGGGATCCACAGAAAGGGCAGAGCCCCCTTGTCACCCCTTAGCTCTCGGGCATCACTGGAGGCTGGGACAGCTCTTCCACCCAAAAGATAACTCCACCAAGCCTGCAAGAGCACTAGCACCAGAAAAATAAAAATATACCTCTTACCCTCTATCGAAGTTCCCCTTGCATTAAGCTTTCCTTTGCCTTTGTTTAAAAAAAACCCAACTTTTCTGTCCTCATTTATTTTTTTTCTGTTTAGAAAGACAGAGGTGTGAAAACTGTGTAAGATGTCATCATTTTTTCTAGGACTTTTTGGCTGACATTTCAAAAAGATGCATTTTCATCATTTTCATAGTATTCCGCCCCTTTACCGCATTACCCCCTAATACTTTTAAAAATGCAAGTAAAAACCAATGCACCATAAGCAACAGTGTGGTTCACTATTCACTTCTGCTTGATCTGGCAGATCTAACAACCCGAGAGCTTTTCAGATCTCTTATTTTTTTGTTGTATGGCTAAGATTACACTTCCTCACCAGAGCATATGCCGGGTTTTAATATTAATTTTACAGTTCTTTCATTTCACTTTTTCAAACTGCATTCACTGTGTGCTTAAAAAGCTTAAATGGTTAGTACATATGTGTATTAAAGTTATTAAGACCTACCCTCTGAGAGACTAAGTATACTGCATTACTACTTCAGACAGTAGGAGAAGCTGTTCCAAACTCCCGTGGTCCTCAGTACTTCGCAAGATTGGATTTATACAATAAAATTGTTATTATATATCTACAGCATTCCCTCATGTGCACTGCTCCCCAATTATAGCATACAAGCCACAGTATTGCAGGAGACATGGCATGTTTCGCCGTGACATCACAAGTTTGGCTTTCCCTGCTGACAGACTACAGCCTCTGGGCAAGTTTCATTAAAAAACTCCTAAAATTAGAAGAAGAAAATAAAAAAATACCAGCAACTCTTCCTTAACTGTGATATCCATATGAGTATCTAAATGAAGTCAGAAATATGTCCCATTCCTCTCTGCACAACACCTGAGAAGAGGTTTACTGATGTTGCCCAGTTTGCCAGCTGCAGAATGAAGTTCACAAAAGATGTTCTAATGCACTTTGGCACCATAAGCATAACTACATTTCTGGTGTTTCCCGTTAGTCTTTACACAGTCTCTTCCGCAGATAAGAAGTTTATTCTTGCTCCCATAAAAGTTCAGCCTGAGAAACACTGAGGAAGATCTTCAGCTTCAGAAAGGAGCAGGCACGTAGGTCTGAAAACGCTCAGCGTTAGGCAAGCTGCTCCTTTCTGCCTTATCTGTGAGCACAGGCATTTTCAAAGCGTGTATCAGCCCTAATGCATCCTTCACAGGACAACAGTATCTCACCACACCAAAAGCCAAGTGACGGAGGCTGCTGTACCTTTCAGAGATATCTATCACTTCCCTTCTGCGGTGAGACAGATGTGGATTGGTGAACAGTGTCCTTAACATGAGCTTGCATGACGCTCGAGATGTGGCCATGTACTCAGCCACACAAGCAATGCAGGGTGTTCCCCAGCTTCAAAAGTAGATTACCATGTACAGCAACACACTTGTGTACTTGACTGAGATCCATATTTAGACATGTATACAAGTGCACGATCCCAAGCTGTTTATTCAAATAGAACTGCCACTGAATGCAGCAGGTACACATCTGCCTGTGCAGCTGAGGATTAAACCCTTAAATCTTCTGCAGTGCCCTTTTGCACATTTCTAAATAATCAAAGGAAAAAAAATCCAGGAAGAACATGCCCAAGTGCCTGTGGACCTCTCCAACATTCGATTGCATTTGGATTTAGAAGAGTGCATGTGCCTCTGTAACATTGCTGATAAACATACTAAGGCTCAGCCCATCTATTCTGAACAAGTTTTTAATCCTTGTTATTCTAAATATTGAGTAAATCTCCAACTCTGTCACTTTATAAGCCAACACATTTTTTTCTGAAATCTTTTAAAATCGCTCAGGTGGTTTACATAAGAGGGACAAATACTTTTAAAAAGAAATAGGCTGTCAAGCCCTAAAATTTCTCTCTAACTGCTTTTATTTAGAGGGGAAATTCCTCTTTATTGACTGCAAAATGTGTCCTCTAGCTGGCTCAACCCAACAATTTCTGTAATTCTTAGGCTTCTTCCTTAATCTTAGGGTCGTCCCAGTATCAGTCTACTTCTACTATGCAGTTCACACTGTACGGCTTATCCAGGACTCCAAAATCATCAGTGAGAAACTAGCTTGGTACTGGCATGTAAAGTGGCTTCTTCATCACCATCAAAACCAAATGGAGTTGAACTTTGTTTATTTGGTATCCAGCTACTAGACTTGTATGGCCAAGCCATACTAGGAACTCTGGCTTTACATGCATCTGCCAAAAATGCAGTATGTCTATATGCTCTGTATGTCTGTATGATGCTCCTAGAAGCATCAGTATTCACAATACTATAACTGGTCTGCTAGATGTCAGTAGTATTACCACTATATTATTTTGACAATTCTCCAAGATTATATTAGTTAGACTGAGGTCATTAAGGGTTAATTCTAAGAATGCAAAGCAACAAACCACTATAAAATGACCAGAAACCTTTTCTGATTATACACATTAACCAATAATAGTGTATTTTCCATTAAACTGATCAGATGAATAAACAGTGTTGCAAAAAATTATGTGTAGGCAGCATGAAGTTTTTTTACGTTAAACTGACTGAGACAACTGGATAATCTACCTCCATGGAAGAGATGTTGATAGGAGATGATTTAAATGAAATTTCATGTAACTGTGATGACTAAGTCAATTTTAATGCTTTCCCTTAAAATAATTCTTCTGTTTCTTCACAGCAGATCACATTTAACTGAAAGATCATAGAAGATCTAAGAACACACCAATCAGTACAGTCTGTTGAGTGAGTTTACAAATATACTGAAGCAACTGTTTTGCAATTTCTACTCTGCAGTTTTTCAAAACCATGCCAGAAACAGGATTGCCAAAGAACATGAGTAACATTTTGAAAACGTCATTTCAAAGCGGGTCCTAGAAATCGTCACATTAGGCAAGCATCTTTCTGAAAACGAGTTACTGACAAAGCTCTACAATTATATGCAGTGTTCTCTGTATAAATACACCTGCAAACATAAATATTTGAAAAATAATCAGTATAAATGCAGTTACGTGACACAAACTGCTATGAAATTCATTTCCAAATATATATATAAAAATAATCCAGGCTACTACATGGTAAACACTAATAAACTAATCAACACACTTGCTTCAACAATAATGCATTATTATTGCATATTTTAACAGCAGACAATCACAGAAACAATGCCTGAAAGTATTAAAAATCAGCAGAATGAAAAGACTCTTTTCTTAATTGCCTTTATTTGCGCTCCTTGTCCTTAAATTAATGCTCCAGATACCTGCAGCACACTTTCAAGGCAACTGTAAGGACTTTTAACTGAGTGATTACTAGCAATAGTGAAAAATCTCACAGGGCTCTGACAATTCATTGATACACCAGTGGTGGTGCTGCCTCTCTCATTCTTAACTAACATCTATGTTTGTTACAGAAACAGAGCAACAGTGGTGCGTATTTCAAAGACACAGTCAATTTGAAGTTGTGCCTTGAGCTTATCTCATCACAAGGCTATGGCAGTCAACTTTATTGCCTTCAGACATGTAGGTATTGTCATATGTCCCCGTCATCAGTGGTTTCCCCATGGAAGGGTGCTTCCATCAGCGTCACCACTGGGCCGCCTCCTGTCACTGACACGGCTCACTCACATGTTTGCAGGGCTGGCGTTTTAAAAAAAAAAGTCAAACGTATCAAGTGGGCAGTGACCAGATCAAGCCGCAGTTATACAAGAAGCAAGGAAATATTATGCAAGACCACAGGAAGTCAGAGGAGACAGCATTCTGGGCAGGCCTGGCAAGGAGTCTGTGTGAACTTCAGCTAACAAGCAAAGCTCGGTCATTGGCGCCAAATTCAGCAGAGAACATTCTCAGTGCTGCAAAGGATAATACTCCCCATGTTTTTGCCAGTGGGCTACGTTCCAGGACACCATGTACCTGATGAAATGCAGATAAACCTAGGACTTATTTTTCGCCAAGCCTTCATTTATTTTTAAAATTTGGAGCATATTTTTGTCCAACATTTGTTAGAAGTGGCAAACAGTTTGTTTTCATGGCTTTGCTAATAGACCACTTGCTTTTATGCTCCCTGTAATTTCAACTACAATAAATGACCTACAAAGAAAACATTTAGAAGACTCATTTTTTTCCACACATTTTGCCCACCTCCACCTTGAGGCACTCTGCTAATAGGATATGTGAGAGTTCTGGATTCCTTTTCCCTTGGCATTTTGGAATGACCGTTGCAAGTGGACTTGGCGCAAAGATGACATCCATCTTGCACGCAACTATACTATTTTAATACATTTCCATGCAGAAAGTAGTTGGAGGTTTTTTTGCGTTTTCAAGAACTACTTCATCCAGATCTTACTTGAAGGAGACACTCATTAAAATCCAACAAGCTTTTTTTCAAAACAGGTAAAAAAATTGACCTTAATCTGGCAAACACTCATCATCTAGCAGTACATGAATTCTGATAAGTTTTATGCTTTGTTCTAGGATTCACCTTTAAAACTTCAATGAGAAAAGGTTGGAGGTAAGAATCCATTTTAAGGGTCACACACACATGCTTGCCAAACAAGCACAGCATTTGAAGTCTTACACAACAGAAAACAATTACCAATTGTGATGAGTGTAGACAAAGCATTCTCAAGAGAATCTACTTTATGTTTGTAATCGCCCTCAAAAAACACACAATAGTGCTCTCCTTCCAGCAAACACATAATACAAACAAAAACCAAACAGTAGTACTGCCTTGACTGGGGGAAGTGATTCTGAGGAGTATAATAGATCTCCACAAAATACCAGTTGCCAACGAACAAATTTTAAAAGTTTTCATCATTACCGTCTCTTATGGGAACAACAAACATACGCAACTCTTAACAAGAGATTCCCATCTTCCCCATGGTTTGCATAAGAAAAGGTTCCCATAACCTACTGCTTTTGCAAAAATAATTAAACGACCACTGCAACAACACAGGAAAGGGTAAATGTTAGTGATGACAATGCTTTCATTGTTAGTGCTGGTATAAAAATGCCCCCAAATTAATCATGAACCTGACAACCAACGACAAACGCAGATACAGCTAGAACTCTCCAACCAAAACAGATATTTCTGCAGCCAGATCCAGAGTTATAGCTGTTTAGAAGTGCAGTTGTTTCTCCAGTTGACACCAACAATTCCTGTTCAGCAGAAAGAAGTCCAGCTGCATTTCTCAGAGTCTGAGTCAAGCATTCACTGGCGATTTTAATGTGACTAGTTTAAAATATCTCGCAATACCAACTGTTAGTATTAATCATAGCCATGCAGTAGTTTCTTCATCCAAACCCAGTAAGGTCTAGGCACATTGAAACACTTACAAATGCCCAGAGTAAAGAGAAACATTTTATCTGTATCTATCAAATTGCAAGGCTAATGTCTCACAGTTGAGTTTTCAAAGTGACACAAGGATTAACTACAGAATGATGCTACAAAAGCAACAAGCTGTTGTGTAAATAAGAGCAGGATGAGAACCATATTTCTTCAAGCCCTGAAGACTCCTGTTGGACCCTGGTTCCTGTGCCACAGCCCGTTGCAAGCATAGAGTTGGCTGGAGTTATTGCCAACCTGAGACACCTGAGACTTCTTCAGCCACAGGAGGTGTCTGGTCTCTACAGGGCCATGTGCTAGTGCTGCAGCCTTTCCCTGAAGTGATTACACCACTATTTCTAAATATCTATTCCCAGGAATTCAATATCCTTGAGATCTTTACAGTTCTGTCAGCAATGGAGACAAGAGACACACTGTATCATTGTAAGCCTCGATTTTTAAAGAAAACAAGCTAGAAGAGGACAGTTGTAACCACTGTCTCATCTTCTGTTAAAAGTAAATCTTCTATTAAAATTTCTTTTGATGACTGCATTTCTCAGTAACTCACCCAGCCAAAATCCTTCTCCAAACTTGCTGTATGCAATTCACAGCTACTACCTACAACATATCTACCACCACAAGCAATAAAGCATTTACTTTTCCAGGGTCAAGGGGTAATGTTTTGACTCTCAATAATTAGTTTATCTCTAGGTTGAGGCCTTGTCTTTATTTTCTTTCAGTACAGTAATTTCATATTCCACAGCTTCACTGTATGCCCTACAAGAGGTCCCAGTATGTGAGTAAACACATACTTTCAAAACCAGCATGTCCTGAAATACATTTGCTCACCAAATATTTTCTTCTTAAAACTTTGTAAATCAGAACTGACTTCCCACAAAAATAAAGGTATAAGAATAGACACTTGCTCTGCTTTCCTCATACCTTGCTGAGTGTTTAACTATTCCATTTGCTTAATCCACCAGCTAACAGCAATAGAACCCAAATGGAATGATCACAAAATTCCCTTTTAAGAGGGATAAAGGCCCACACTATGCACAGTTTATATCCTATTTCCCTCAAAAGTATTTTCACAAAGCAGTACTCTGAGGTCTCGGGGAGGAATAGAATCTCATTTTGATGGAAGTCAATGGAAGACATTATCAGACTTCAAACATTTTGAAGCTGGAGTTAATTTGGAGTAAAAGTCAGAACACTCAACTTCATAAATAAGGTACAAACAGAAACTCAGAAACCTCACCAACAGGAACACACAGCTCAATGTACAAATAACTCAGTAGGCTTATTCAATGGCTATAAACTACTCAAAATGCAATGCAAAATGAAATTATTTTATGCTTGCAGAGTATTCATCCTATCAGCTCCCTCCAAAAGAATGCTCTATAACGACTTCACATTGGGATGATTTGTTCTTAAAGGTTTTAACAGGTCAGGCTGCAGACACTCTACCTCTTTCAGCTCTGGCCTTAGGTGGACCTCTGCTCCACGTAAGACATCACTGCACTTGAAATCCCTACTGTGACCAGCAATACAGACTTTGTGCCCTGCATATTTTATTCCCTGTTGGTGGAGGAGCACTGGAAAGTCACTATTTATTTGAATAAGCACCTTCTGCTGTCATCTGCCTATGCTTGCCTTCAGAAAGAAAAGCTGGAATTTAGTTACACCTTGTTTATGGGTGCATTTTGGGGGTGGGGAATGTTGTCTTAAGATTTGGCAGGCAAAAGGAAAGGAGCGGTGCTATACAGATAACGCAGCTTCTTGCCTTATCTTCTTAAGGGCCTGCATATACAGTATGCAAAGCTGCCAATACAAGCCCGTATAAAATGTTATGCTTTTCTCAACATCTTTTCTATACACAGAAGAACATGCCTGCTGCCTTTTCAGGCCTGCCCTGCCATCTGTATGCAGGAGAAGCCTTAAGATGAATGAAGATCCACCAGTTTAGGTCCATGCAAAGGAGCTTGTGCACACCGAACTCTCTAAACCCGTGCTAGATTAACCCTGTAATTCAGCACTGTTTTCCTTTCTTGCAGCTCTCGGTTCAAAGCAACTGAGAGCAAATGATTGCCAGCTGAAACTCTGCTGAACTAACCATGTGCAGAAAAGACTTAGCTTGCTGTGACAGTCAAACCTTCCTTTTCATTCTTGTTGCCTCACAGGTTGCTTACTTGTCTGCTTCATGAGGAAATCTGGAAGAACAAGGGGGTTTATCATCTCCCAAACACTTTAACGGCATTGCAGTCCTATTCAGCCACCACTCCATCTCCTCAATTGCTAGTGGTGTCTAAATTGCACATGGATCTTATACAACACGAGGGCCAAATTCAAAGGTGAAACAAACAAAGGCATAGGTCACTTGTCTGCACGTAGGTGTAACCTACATACTGAGGGATAACATGGAGTGATGCAGTAAAGAAAGTAATTAGCAAACAACGTAAGAAGAACGAGAAGTAACCAGACTCCTGTCATTTAACAATCCCCTATTCAAGAATTTTCAAGTTAGGTTTATCACACAAGCTTCTTGCCAACATCACTGCAGCATTGTGCTAGGTACAGAAACAGAAAGTCCTTACTTTAATAAGTTTACAGTCTAAATAAATAAGACTCACAAAGGGTGGAAGGAAGGATATACTACCATCCCAGTTTTCCAGACTAGGGAGTGAGGATAATGACAAAGATCAGTCACCCTGTCCAGGCTATGTTACCAACCCAACTCCCCCAGTCCCAGAGAGGATAAAGAACCAGGGCCAGGTGAGCAGGGCTTTCAGAGAGGATGTGGTGGGGAAAAGCGACAGGAGAAGCAGCTACAGAGACCAGAACCACTTACTGAAGCTGCTGTTCATCATCCAGGTCAGCAACCAGACATGGCTTTCACAGCCAGCTCTACTGAAAGTGGCAAACAAGTTCAAAAGACAGAATACAAGAAATGGTTTTATTCAGCTCCGCTGCGCTTTGGCCCTGGTCCCCATGCCAAAGAGGCTTTGTTCAGGCCAGCCATGTGGTTAAACAAAACTAGGGTTGGGGGGGTGTTTTCTTATATGGGAAATAATAGGTGTTTCGAAACACCAGCATTAAGTTTCCCTCAAGATATCTGCACTTGCTTCTATTTAATTTTCAAGCTAGCACATGCCTCAGCAAACGGGATAGTCCCCTTTTGTGAATCACTGGGAACATAAATACAGCTTTGCTGTTATGTAAAAGCCAGTAGCAGCATTAAGACAACTTAAGCACAGAAAGGATGTCCTCATAAAAACGTCCCTCTGATTAGAAATGGCAGTAAACACATCCTTCAAATAATTTTCAGGGGAAAACCCAAGAACTGGAGTTATTAAGAGTAACTGATAATCTTACAGCTGTAGCACATAAGCAGCCCACCTGTAGCTGAACCAAGCTACATTCCATCAGTCAGACAAATCTTCTTCCAAATCACACATATAAAAGTGCTGTGTTAAGTAATGAAGAGGATCATCTCCCCAAATGTCTAACCTTTCTTAAAAATCTAAGTAATGCCATTTTGCTAAGACCAGGCACTGTCTTCTTGGCCAGATGGGGCACTGTTTTTCCCTCTGCCAGCCAAGGTCACCCATCTCACGTGCACAAGTTGGCAAATTCCAACTCTCTGCATTTCCCAATGTACATGAGTCACGGGAAACAGGTCACCTGGGTGAATATGGGGATATGCTGGAAGAAGTAAACCATGAGCTATATTTGCCATGTATTTCCTTTGTGACAGAGATTCTCTTTAAAGAGGGATGGGAATACCCAGGGGCAGTGTCAGGCAGTGGAAAGCAAAGTCTTGCTGCTCTGCAAAACCAGCTCTCCCCTCCTGGTGAGGGCAACATGAAGAGGCTGTTCTCAAAGGCTCACCTCTTTTGTGAGGCAGGTAAACACAGCCTTCCAAGAAGAATCACCTGGCCAAAGCTCTACAGGAAAAATGCCTGAAGTGTTTCCACCAATTTCCAATCTCCTCTCACAGGCTGCAAAACACACTGGAGGCAATTGAGTTCTCAATAAAAATACTTAAGTGAAACGTAGCTATAGTTGTTCACTGGGTTTGTATTCCAGAGACATACAGCCTAAGGAGTCATGGCACGATAAAGTCAATGTAATGCTGAATTTCTTCTCACACTTGTATGTATGATGCTGCCATTCCACAGATTATTTTAAAAAGCATTTTAGTCCCAAGCAAGTTTTATGTCAGCTTCAAGTCAATACCCTCAATATTTACCTAACAGTTTGGAGATACCGTCATTACCATCAGCAAATTAGTACATTATTCTGTCATAATAACATATAAAAATCTAACCAGGCACAACTACACATCTGGTCACAGAAGACATTCCCATACTTGCAACAAGATGCAAATTGTAGGACAGCTAAAAGTTTGGCGCATTCCTAACAACTTTCCCGATTTACAAATGTAGAAATACAGAAAGATGTGGTGGGTTTTTAGTTCGTTAAAGTCACGAAGATCTTTGAAGTATTGTGACAACAAGTAGCCAATAACACTAAGAATTTACTGGCAGAGAGGGTGATACAATTGTGAATGGACAGAGTTTGAAGACCAACACCAGCCACGAGATTGTCCCAAACACAATGACTGAATAGGATTCTTTTGTAGTTTATCATACAAATGCAAGTGCGAAGAGAGCAGTGATACCAAGAGTTTAAGTACCTTTTTATGGCAGTAAAGACCTTAGATATGCTAATGGCTGGAAGAAAAATACAAGGAATGTTCTTTCAGCTACTTCCACCACCTTTATAAAAACTGCCTAGTAACCATCCTTCAGCTAATGCTTCCTTCAGCTTATTAACTAGGCAAATATTCATCTTACAAGCACAGAAATATATCTTAAAGGAAAAAAATACAGTAACTTTTGAACATTATTAGATTATTTCCATGAAAGGTTTCAGCTGTTTTTTTTCCCAGTTCTAACGTTTTAAAAAGTTCCCACAGCTTTTCCTTTTAAGAAAATAAGACCAGCAGGACACACTTGTTAGATTTCATGCAACTTATTCAGGCCATTGTATTGACTTCTTAAACTGAACTCATTCAGTAAATCACCTTCTGCCTTCTGCGTAGCAAATAATACATACTAAAGGATTCAAAAGCTGCCCACCTAAAGAAAATGCATGTACTAGGCCAAAGGTGTGGATATCACCTGGAATCACTGTATTTCAAGATATCATTCTGTTACTTAAAGCAATAGCTTTTCTGGGAAAGGCAAACATTTCTATCTCTCACTGTAAGTAGGCAGGTTTTCAAGAACGTGACTCTGAAATTACCAGTCCTTTAAGAACAACCAGGATAGAAATTCTGCAACACGCTGTTTCCATCTTCCCCACATTTTCACTTCCTTGTTCATAGTATCAGGAGCCGGTGGTACAGGCCAGGGGATGGGGATGGTCTTTATTGTCGTGTTTTCAATTATACTACTGTCTTTAAAAAGCTGTTCATATAAGCAAAGGTAGAGAAGACCTTTGTCATCACCAAGTCACACTTCCTGCCTAACCGACTCCAAAGACGACTAAATATTTTCATCAGACCTGGTAACTTGTTTAAGCAATTGCAGTAATTCAAAGACTCTGATTATTTCAAGTTCAAGGCCTCAAGTGATGAGAGCTTCATGAGTAGTGTAAAAGGAATATCTAGTGTTTTGGTTTTGCAGATAAACTTAGAGAGTCTTCCTGAAAGGAAGCCACCAAATCAGATTCATGTGTCTCGTGACTTTCAGTAAAACAAAGAAAATCCAGGGGGAAAAACAATTGAATCAAATACGAGAAAAGAAAGAAGCAAAATACCTCTAAATTATAAAGAGGCTAAAGATTACTTAAATCTCATTCAAATGAAATTTGAAACGTCATTTTAGATTAACAATGTAATATTCGCTCTACCAACTTCATCTGTAGCTCTTCCAATGCTCAGTAATCCATTGTTCAAAACTTGCACCCTGCATCTTACCTTCATTTCCCTAACTTTAACTAAATGTACTTTGATATATTGGATAATGAGTAACAAATATTTACAATAGATTAAGTTCACGTTTCAGTAGTTCCAAATAGTTTCTAAATGATCCTGTTAATCTTATTATACATACACCTTCAGACAGACTGGTTACTATCAAGTGCCATAAGTTACACCCACATGATTCATCCATTAGGAGAGTTGCTCAGTTTAAAAAAAAAAAAAAAACAAAAAACAAAAAAACAACCAAAAAACACAAAAAACAAACACAAAATTCACAACTCTCTCCACATCCATTGTAAATTTAGCCTCTCCTTAGATAACACAAATTCCTGAAAGAAAAAGAGATTGCAAGACTTCTCAGGCTCTTCTAGCTCCAAAATGTTATTGGTAAAAGTAGTTGAACGTGTGCAGTATTTCATATCCAAATATAAAAAGACACTGCAGGCTCCAGCTTTGTGTTCTGCCAGAGCTGTGGAAAAAGAGGTGAAAGCAACAGTCAATGAGTGATTCGTAGGAAAAAAAAATAAGGCAGATAACAGAGCACACTGAATGTTTTTTCTGTAGAAAAAAAAAAGAGAAGGGCAACCCACTAGAGCACGGGACCCACCATCACCTGGCATCCTCCAGTCCTACAGCTCTGGCTTCCAGGGACAACACCCATACCAAAAGCAATGAGACAGCTAAGACATTAAACTGGTCATGGGTATGGCAGTATGGAAGGTGAGAAATGGCTTCTCAGAAGGTATGTTGGTCATCAGTGCAACCCTCCCTGCAGCAGGAAAAAGCTAACAGCCACACACTGGCATAAAAGCACCCAGCAGAAAGGAACGGTTTTGGGTTTTTTTTCAATTCAAAGAAAACTAAGGGAGGTTTGACACCAGCACAGATGAATAAGAAATAGCATCATCTACCCACCACCTATTTTATAAATAACTTCCTTCATTTTACAGGTCTGAAGTGCTGAAGCAGATCGTTGTGGGGGAATCATCTTTGTGTTAACTTCCCTCCATCTTGGTACAGTGTAAAATGAGTGCTGTGTTCATAAGAGCAAATGGTGACCTAATCGCCACTGCACCTACTTGGGGAAAGAGGAAAAAAAAAAACACAAAAAAACAAAACACCATCTGAGGAGACATACTAGTTGCTGTGAGTTATCTTAAGATCATGGCAGGACAATAACTCTTAAGCTCACCGAGGATATAGTAAAGAAACAAACAAAACAAATCCCAGCCAAATCCCATAAATGGCCACAGACCAGTTGTTCTCTCCATCACAATTCTGCTTTACAGCCTGTCCACACTCTGGCCATTCCTGTAGGTCATGGGATTTAGCGACAGGCCTCAAGAAGTAGAGGCTGGAGAGGTAGTCAGGCGTGGGCAAGACACATCTTTAAAGATGCATTTACTTCTCCTCCTTCTTGTTGGAAACACCAATAAGTTGTTGAGATCTTATCGGAAAGCAGTCAGTTTGGTTCTACAGATTCTCCAGGAATACCTGAGATTAAAACATATGCTGCTTAATGTTTTCTTGAAACCAGAGCATTATATGAATACATACATAGCAGAATGAAGAAGCATTTGTAACTTGGGGATGGTTCCAACACATTTGCACTAGGAATGAAAAATGCTAAGGAGCTCTATTATCCTGACATTGTCCCACTTAAGAGCAGGAACAAAATAAGAAAGTGTTTTTTCCTCCTGCCCAGATGAACAGAACTTGATCATAAAGCTGCAGTAAGGCAGTATTAATCACACACCCACAGGCTAACGTAAAGCGTTTGTAAAGTTTTTTAATTTTTCAGACAATCTTTTTGGAGGCAACAGCCTAAACATTCTCGTAACCAAAGAAAAGTGCTGATTCCACATATTCACACACAGAGGAGGGGTCAAGACCAGGGCACCTCTGCGACTAAAGACCATACATAAAAAAATCCAGCTAAAGGAACTCTGTTTCTTGTCTGGCAAAGTTTGATGACTTTCTGTAGAAAGGAATATTGAATACTTGCTGTGTCATGTTATGCAATAGACAGAGCAGCATACTGGATACATTATCCAACTCCAAATTCTTGGTAATAACAGTCAAGTAAATTAAATTAAAGTCTAACTGTTTTAAGACGCCCATTTAATCAGAATTTATCGTGGTGGATTTTGTTTCTGCTAAATTTTCTAGACCTAAATAAAGTCATAGGGGAAAGAACCAAATTCATAATTCAATTTGAGCTCAAGAAGCAAAGAGCCTAATTAAATGAGTTACTCTGGAACATTAGGTATTTATCAGCCCACTGGCCTCCTGTACTTCATTTAATCTACTTTCCAAATGCACAGTAAAATAGTTTCCCATTTTACATACTTCAGAAAGTCTCCATGAAAAGTAGTCTTGTAAATTTAAGAAAGCAGTTATTTTTTCCTTATACAAGTAGTTGAGATTTTATCCTCAGCAGATAAGTACTTTACTAGACTGCCTTTTAAGCAAACAGAACACAAGAATGATAAATGAGAAAATAATTGCCAGCTGCCTAACTACCATACTGCACTTTCGCTTACTTTAAGAGAAGGGTTCCGTCAACCTTGCACCAGTTACTAGGAGTAAAAGTATTTATAACTACTAAGATACCTGTGACACTGAATACTATGAATTAACAGAAGAGCATTTCACAAATCACTTTAGAGGAATAAAATTATTACATAGATACAAATTATTTTTAAATACAACCTGCCTTTATATTGTTTATTTCATTAATGTTTATCCTAATTCTCAGTTTTAAAAAGGTTACCCATTTGAAAATGATACCAAAAAGTTCAATACTTGAAAAGTTCTGCCCCCACCACACCTAACAGCAGTTCCTATTGGAACCTGAAAAAAAAATACTTAATATTTATGAATCCATCATAATAAAAACCATAGCAAGGCAGAGAGATCTATTGTTAATACTCATGATAGGCCTCCTAATTTAGCAGCATAAGCTGAAAACTCCTATTAGTAGTGTATTGATGATCCGGTGAGTCTTTTCCAACCTGGTTATTCTATGATTCTATGATCTCTAATATGCAAGATATTTCCAATGACCCATACAAGATAAATGTTAGATCACCACCACCAGAAGATGAAGTGAAAAGAACATGACACAGAAAGGTGCTCTATACTAAGGGGCGACAGACTTTTAACTTGCCCTTGGTTTAAGTGGTAAACATTAGCAGAGTCAGCCTTTGTGGCATCCCTGCAAAGCACAAATCCTTAGAAGTCCAGGTAACTCCAGGAGGATGGTATATACCAGGAGGCACTCACATTGCACACCACTCCCACAGTATAAGCCATTCAGCCCCTCATTAAGCTCAGATTCTTTGGCTCTGTAGAGGTTAAGCCCCAGATGTTGGGCAGCAGAGATCAACCTTTCCCAGGTAGGCCAGGTCTAAGATCAGCGCAACCTTTGCTACATGCCATTGCAGGCAAAGGGTGACATCAAGGCACATGAGCAGCCCGTCTGCCTCATTCGTGTGACCTTGGACCAACCTCTGGTAGAAAAACCCATTCCAAATCTACAGAATTACAGCAAGGATGATGAACACAGAAACCAGAAGGGGCAAAATCTAAGTATGAGGAGTACGACTGGTGAGAGTCAAACACTTGCAA
The DNA here is from genome assembly GCA_033459285.1 of Clamator glandarius. Taxonomy (NCBI): domain Eukaryota; kingdom Metazoa; phylum Chordata; class Aves; order Cuculiformes; family Cuculidae; genus Clamator; species Clamator glandarius. The sequence continues at coordinate 101,421 of JAUNZM010000614.1, read as the reverse complement.
AGTATGAAGCACTTACATTTCTAGTACTGAAACCTAAGTCCAAATTTCTTAATGATAACATACCATAAACATGTGCTAAACAGGCAATTTCAACAGATTGTGCATCATGAATTCAGGAGATTACGTTTCCTCTTGATAACTCTAACTAAAAAATACTTGAAAACGGGAGTAAATTAAATATGTGGGTTATGCATGGGGAGACGTTGAGCAATAACAAAACTTGAATAATGTTTTTCTTACTCTGTGCAAGGAAAGTGTTCAGAGCTCTGTCAGCTGAAGTACATAAAGTAAGGTTAACAAGAATGTAAGGAACAACCTACATTGGCAAATGGATGGACAAGATTATCCAATTCACCACCATCAGAGAATAGCAGACAAGAGGTAGTATAGCTGACAATAGAGATATACCTTAAAACAGAACGCATACCAGGTAGAACAAAATCTAAACTGTATGCTTCCTGAAACCTGCAGTTTAACACCCTGGCACATCCAAACGCTCACATCTCCTGGCATCCGAATTGCATCCATTAAGAGCCAACAACTACCTGAGCTCTGGAGAGCAGTGTCATCAGGACTGTTTACTCATCCTGGAGAGGAACGGCCAAGAGTGACTTCAGCTTGGCAGAATCACTCTCCTGAAGGAAAGGTCAGTGAAAATTGAGGCATGAAGTGTCTCATTAGAGGGACTCAACATCTAATAAAGCCCAAAGTGAAAGGGTAATTGAAAGCAGTCAGTTACCTAGTCAATAACTGGAAAGAATCCCTTTTGTTTACCATCTGGATCAGAAGAAGTTAAACAGATTTATATAACATTACACAAAACACAACTGCATCGTTATATGGGGACAACTAGTAAAGCATCTCCCTGAGCCACAAAATTGGTTTATTTTTCATTCTGTACAAGAATCTCCAAACAACACAACTGACAAGGTGATGCCAAATGATGCATCCTAATCAGTGCTACTCAATTTGTGCTGAGCCTGTTTTCAAACTCCTCTCAAACTTATGCTGTTTACAGTCCATTTAACACATCGTCCATTCCTAATAAAATAACTATGTCCCTCAAATAATTAAAAAACATGCGATGACTAAATAATTAAAAAAACAAATAAAGATATTCTGCCAGACTGCCCTAATTACATTGGGACCTATCTACTAATTGCCATTACACTGCACAATGATTACAAAAACTTTTCCCTCAATTTTTATTATTTTGCTAAAACACGTTTTACCCTTTTACTCCTTTTCTCAGTTTCTAATTACTGGCATTCTGGGAAACATCAGACTTTGTATTTAAGACTAGGTAGATAATGACTTTTTTAATTAAGCTAAAACAATAACCATATTAATCTCAGCTCAGTGTCTTGGACTTACTTCATATATGGGCAATCAGGCTATTGGAATGAATGTTCTAACACTTACAAAGGAAGCAACTGCTCTTTTCTATTGACAGACAGAGCTTCAGATGAGAACCTGAGGATGCCCTTCAACCTAAATGGACCACAAAAAGAATCAAAGATTATCTTCCACAGAGCATCTGTTCAACAGTAACGAAACTGCTCCCCTAAACATATGTTCCAGAGCTGCCTGGAAAATCAGATTACCACCACCACCTTTTCTCCCTGAAACTGAGTCATAAATACTATTAGCAAGTTAGGTTTGAGTTCCTCCCTCCATATCTGGATAGAGATCAAGCAAATAATACAACTCTTAAACTCAAGGCACTAAATGTATTCTACAACAGTACTGGAAAACAACAAAAAAAAAATCTCTCTTTAATAGGCTAGATAGAGTACATCCCCAGTAGGGACACAGTTAGTCATGGAGCCAAGGAGAGACATGCAGGCTGTCTTAAACTCTTCATCTGATACTCTCCCACTTCTTCCACAAACATTAATTTACAGAACAAATCCTATGAGCTAGATGACAACCACCCTCCTTATGAGAGACAAGGAAAACTGTCACAATATTCATGTGAAATCAAAGTCAGGGTTAGCATTCAAACTTTAGTCCTGTCTAGTTTCTGTGTTGTATCTGAAGAGTATTTCCACAAAGCACTTCAGTGCTGTCGTGCAAGATTAGATAGCGCTTGGTTCCCTCACTGTGTTTGAAAATAAGATGTTAAACCTGAAGAGGAGTGCCTCATTAAAACGAGGTGATACAATGAATGCAGTGTGTTTTCTATATAGGTGCTATTTATTTTTTCTCATCCCTATAAACTACTATAACACGTTTTTATAACTAGTTTGCCAGTACTATAGTTTTTTACTCTCTTGTTCAACCCAAGACGACACAAAATATACCCATATTTTATACCCTGCATGGAAGATTGCTACCTAGAACAAAATATGCTTGAGGTAATTGTTTAACCTTAATACATTAGCCGATTGGTAAACTGAGGCTAGCTACATGGAAAAAGCATAGTTTATACTACAATACTCCCCCTATTACATCGTCATAGAGTGACTCAAGAGACAAGGAGCTAGCACACAACCAAAAAACAGCGTCTCAAGTTTAGTGCATTATCAGCTGGAAAGTACACACGAAAAATAACAAGATAAAATTCTTAGTCTGTAAATCGCATCATTTATGAACACTATCTACAGCGAGAAAAGAGCAGCAACCTGAGCCAACAGCCTCAGCCTTCTGTATAAAACAGACCGAATAATACCCCGTTAGAAGCGGCTGCGGACCTTTATCCACTTGCTTAGACTTCACCAAGTCAGCACCCTCCCTCACCCATAGGAGCTGTTTATAAGCTTGGAGACGCGACTAATACTTCTTTTCTTAATCTCCACCTGTGACTTCTACGTTAGGTATCGCGAGCTTTGTGTTGGCGTCCAACCTCAAAAGCCAAGGGGAAAACACGCTCTTTGCTGCGAGTACGAAAAATTAGCGAGTTCACTTTCATTCCCTTCGTAAGGTTCATTGTGGCTCTATGGAGGCGTCTAGCTTTACATCCTCTCCAAAGAGCAGCAGCTGGCACAGACGGCGCTCCTCGAGCTCCCAGCCCTCTAGGAAAACTCGCTGACAGCCGAGGAACCTGACGATCCGCGCGGGATGCCCCGCACAGCCCCTCCAGCCCCTCGGGCTGCCTGGAGCGAGGATCCCTCGAAACGTCTCATGGTTTTACGCCACTACAAAGCGTCCGCGCAGCCTGTCAGCGACACCCACACCGTTTTAAATGGACGGAACACGCTTTGCTAAGGGTGCTAACACCTTTAAACCCCCTCCCGGCCCTCAGCTGAAACAAAATCGCTTCCCAACAGCCAGATCGCAGTGGATACCGAGCGAGAGCTGGGTACTGGAGCCACCCCGCAGGGGCGGCATCTCGGGACGCGGCGGTCGGGGCCGGGGCTGCTCCCGGGGCATCGCTCCCTCGGGGGGCATCGCTCCCCGGCTCGTCTCGGAGCCCGGCGCTGCTCCCCCACCCCCGGTTGGCGCTGGGAGCGCCAACTCCCTCCGCTGCGAAAGCTCCGGGGTGCGGAGCCCCCGCCGCGGAGGGCGAGGCGTGTGCCGAGCGGCGCTCCCCGCTCCTCTCTCACCTCTTCTTCTCCTTGTCGGCTGTCATCGCGGCGGCTGCCGGGGCTCGGCACCTGCCCGCGGGGTCCGCTTGCTCCGTGTCGCCCCCGAGGCGGGCGTACAGTCTCAGGACACTGCCGAGGATTGTACGGCCCGCCCGGGGTGGGGGAAGGCGGCGGCTGCGGCCCCGGCTGCGGCTCGGGGCAAAGCAGCGTCGCGGGGCTGCGCTGTGCGGCTCGGCACCGCCCGCGGAAAAAGTTCTCACTTTAAACCTTGGGCCGCCGCCGGCCGCGGGGGCAGGGACGGCCCCTCCGCCCCGGACCCGGCCCGGCACGGCCCCGACGACGCCACCGCCACCGCCAATGGGGGCCGCCCGGCCGCCCCGGGCTCCCCGCCCCCAGCGCCGGGGTCAGCGGGGACGCCCCTGCCCCACCGGCACCGGCCGCTCGCCCGCCGCTGCCCTGCGCCCGGGGCCTTTCTGCCCCCAGATATTTAATTTATTCCCCTTTTCCCCCCAGCTCTTTACCTTATTCCCCATTTTCCCCTCAGATATTGAACTTATTCGCCTTTTCTCCCAGGTCTTTACCTTATTCCCCATTTCCCCGTCAGATGTTTAACTTACTCACCTTTTTTTCCCAGTTATTTATCTTATTTGCCTTTTTTTTAGTTAATTTATTCTCCCTTCCCCCCCCCCCCAGTTCTATAATTTATTCCCCTTTATCTCCAGCTATTTAACTTATTCCCCCTTCCTCCTTGGATATTGAACATATTCGCCTTTTTTTCCAGTTATTTATCTGATTTGCCTTTCTTTTTAGTTAACTTATTCTCTCTTCCCTGCCTCCAGCTCTTTAACTTATTCCCCTTACCCCCTTCCTCCCAGCTCTTTAATTTATTCCCCTTTTTCGCCAGCTTTTTAAATTATTCCCCCTTTTCCCCTCAGATACTGAACTTATTCACCTTTTTTTCCCCAGTTATTTATCTTACTTGCCTTTTTTACCCAGTTATTTATTTGCCTTTTTTCAGTTAACTTATTCTCCCCTTTTCTTCCCAGTTATTTAACTTATTCTCCCCCCTTTTTTTTGCCCCAGTTATTTAATTTATTAGATTTTCCCCCAGCTATTTAACTTATTCTCCTTCTCCCTCCCCCCCCAGCTGGGGGGCGCGGTGGCACCTGCTCTGGAGCTCCCAGCACAAGCCCCTGCTCAGAAAACAGGGAGGGGAGCGGCCCCAGGCAGCGTGGGGGTGCTTAAACAAGTAAATGAACAATTAGAAAGTAAGAGTTATCAAGCGCCTTACGCGGCTGCAGCTCGTAATGACAGCGGTGCTGGCGCCGGGGCTCCGCGTCTGAACGGTCCCACTCCGGTTTCGGCGAGGGATGCGCAAAGGAGCCGGGGGCTGTACTTCTGACTCCCTGGTGGTGATCCCTCCCTTGCCCTGGATTTTTAGTTTTATTTTCTTATGTCATCCTGCATATCTCAACTCACGCGCTTTTAAAACTCCTGGTCGTCGACGTACAGCGAAGCGCGGCAAGAGGTGCAAGTGCTGCTCTCATGCCGGCACCTGCTCTGGTTCGCTGCGGGGAAGAGCCAGCTAAGTAATAAAAGACAAACCCTCGCTTTGATTTTTACTTGTTTTGCACCAAAGCAGCTAACCTTGCTAGACAAGGGATTATGAGATGACTTCTGAGATAATCTTTCATCACAGCAGCAACTGCAGCATTATCCTTATGTTTTCTAAGGCTTACCCTTATATCTTTACATCTGAAACTGAAATGCGCACCTTTGCATTAAACCAGGTCTCCCATACTTCTGGTAAATGGAAGTACTGCAAGCAAAATGAGCCAAACTCCACTTATTACTTGGTTATTCAAATCTGAACAATTTCCCTATGCCATTTCATTGGCTGGTTTGTGTTCAATGGGTCAGAGGAATTTTTTTTCTTTTACACTATATGAATGTTTAAAAAAATGCATTTGGGTTTGAATTTGCATATTTCACTCTCAAGTCTGAAAAGACCTACACATGCTTGCATAGCAACAGCCTAATTATGTGGTGACAGTTGAGGTTTTTTTCTTGTTGTACAAGAGAACCTAAACAAAAGAAACCCACAAATATTTAAAACCTAAGTAAACTTAGTCAAACTGAATTTGTGTATGCAGGACTAAATTTAACCTTCTGGGAATAAGAGAATGTAATAGGATCAAAGAGCCAAGTCACTCATTTCCTAGATTAAATAGACCTCTTCATCCTTCATTGATCTCTGCTGATGTCAATGCTCCTTGCTGTATCTTAAAGCACTTCACTTGGATAAACAACTTGCCTTCAGAAATCAGACAAGAAAAGCATTCAAATCAACTGCATCTAAACCACTCAGTACATTTCAAATATTCCAGGTCTAGCCCATTGGCCTAACTCTCATTGGCTCTGCCTGAAGATGCTTTGACAGGGGAAGAATTCACATCTAATTACCATTCAAGAGCCACCACCTGCCCTTCTCTGTGGAGGCAGACTGGTGGGCTTCCTCAGATATCAATGCCCAGTAAAAGCTTGCTGCTGCATTAGTAAGGTGAAGCGAGAAACACCAAGTGATTTTTACAGCCCCCACACAACCTCAGTTCCCAAAGCTTGCTACACTATTATTTTCATAGAATCATAGAATAACCAGGTTGGAAGAGACCCACCAGATCATCGAGTCCAACCATTCCTATCAAACACTAAACCATGTCCCTTAGCACCTCGTCCACCCATGCCTTAAACACCTCCAGGGAAGGTGAATTAACCACTTCCCAGTGCCCAATGACCCTTTCTGTGAAAATTTTTTCCTAGGGTCCAGCCTAAATCTCCCCTGGCAGAGCTTGAGGCCATTTCCTCTTGTCCTGTCCCTTGTCACTTGGGAGAAGAGGCCAGCACCCTCCTCTCTACAACCTCCTTTCAGGTAGTTATAGGGAGCAATGAGCCTCCTCTTCTCCAGGCTAAACAACCCCAGCTCTCTCAGCTGCTCCTCATAAGGCCTGTTCTCCAGCCCCTTCACCAGCTTCATTGCTCTTCTCTGGACTCGCTCCAGAGCCTCAACATCCTTCTTGTGGTGAGGGGCCCAGAACTGAACACAGGATCCGAGGAGTGCAACAAAACTCCCCATCTTGAACACAGGGAAGACAAATGGCCCATCTTCTGGAGCTTACTTTAGTTGTTAATTCCCTCTTTATCCCATGACTATTCAGAAAGGGAAAGATCAAATATATTTTAATAGCACTCTAATTCTACTTGACACATTATGGGGCAATAAGGAACCTCACAGTACCTCAGAGACACAGAAAGCTTTCACCTTGCTGGAGAAGAGTAGAGATAATCACACAATTTTAATCTAAAATGCACCTCATTAGTACTTTGATCTCCTTTATGAAGATCACCCTGAAGAGGACTTTCTTTGTTCCTGCTTGTAAGCTTTGATAGGAGCCGTACTGCAAATGCATTTACTTTACAGAGATGCAGTGTTTAATCTGCAGGAGATGACAACTGACAGGAAAGCCAAGAAAAACCTCAAACTGACAGTAAGTACAGTTTGTCCACTCAATTACTATCACCATTTTAAGGGCTCTTTTTCTCTTTTACATTCTTGTACTCCTCACATATTTTCTCTCATTTGCTACATTTTACTCTCAGCTTAGGAAATGTAGATGTAATTCAGAGAAAAACTCATGGAAAGGGAAAAAGTACTCAGAACCCTTCATGAGCTGACCTTAGCAGAGGTTAGTTTCTGTCTTACCACCACCACCACTAAGGTTTCCAGCAGAATCAACATAGCAGATGGGGCTTTCTTACTCTTGGTGGTCAGAGACAGTATAGGCAGTTATGTTATCTACTCCATTCTGGAAATTATATGAGGTGACCCACACTGCTCCTCTGTGAATTATTCTAGAGATGTTTCAGAAACACAGGTTTTTATTTCCTAAAAGCAACCTTCAGATGAGGTAGTTGAAATGACTCATTAACATGTGCCCAGATAGCAGATGCTTATTCTTGACAGGATCTTCAAATCTACAGTGGAACAATTTATGTCAACTGCATTTGGACTAGCCTTTATGGAAAAAAAAAACCAAACCCAAAAACAAACAGAAGATTCATAAAAAATTAAACAGTGATGTGTTAGCAGTTTTCATGACCCACTCTCAACTTTAAACTACACTGAGAAATGCAAGAATCTGAAGACAGTAGTGACTGGGCCTCCTGGAGCTCAGCTCACCCTTCTGGTGTTCCCAGGCAGAAGAACCCCATCACCCAACCAAGATGCCGGCAAGGTCTTGATTACTGCTATTTAATCTGAAACACATCACTGATTTAAGACCAGTTATGCGACATTGTATTTTTTCAGAATTTGCATATGTATGTAGTCAGCCATCCAAATCAGTGCCTATACCAGTTTGAATGCGCATAGCTATCATCAGTGAAATGAAAGCAGCCCTAGTACCCTGTTTTATGTATGCATGCTGCTGGCGCCTGCACTGACTAAACGGTATTGGTACAACATAGAGAAGTTCACACTGTTCAGCTGTTAATGCTCCAGAGTAGTCAGAAGAGTATACGGATACCCCATCCCTTGCAGGGGAAGCATAATAATTAAAATTCAAAATGCTATTAAAAACAAATTGTTGAGAGGATGAAGTGTTTCAGATTCATTAATAATCCCTGTTAGTTTTCTTTTTTTTTTCTGACTCCTCAATACCGCAGGAAAGTACGACAGCAAAAAGCTGATGCTTGCAATAACAAATAATGACATTATGGGAAAGGGAAGGGGAGAGAGGAGAGCCCTATTACAGCGACACAGCTGATCTTTTGAAGGAAAGAGACAGAATTCTTCACTTGCTCATATGAGAATAAGTTACAGCCATAGAACATTTATAATACGTGACATCAAATGAGACCAAAAATTTTAAACTTTGGGTTAATTTGTTAGCAGGGGAAAAGTGATGTTTATAAGCTAAGTAAAACACAAATTACACAGAAGGAGATGTAACAAAAATGCCTGAACCATGGTGCAAAAGAAGAAAACACGAGTACCGTCCCTTGTGCAACCAGTCAGTTACACAGACTCACATCTACTTTCATAATTACAGGTGTGTGCCTTAGTACAGCTCTGCTTTCTGCAAAAGCAATAGCTGTGCCCCTTCTCCACAGTGGCACTAACTACTTGCCAGGGCAAGGAAGAACACCTCAGGCAGCACACCTGTGGAGTCTTTAGGATTCCTGTGCCTATTCCTACAGTTTCATGCTACAGAGAAAATTATTATACCAGAACATATATTAAGACATATATATTGCTCTTATACAAGAAGAGATACCAAGAACAACTTATAAGAGCACTCCTGCTGTTAGCCTAGGCAGAAAGCAATACTGGACCAGCCTGTTTAAAATGTAATTTTGAGAGAATATATGAGGATATCCTTGAGAGCTTCCAAATACTGAGTGCACACCTTGAAGCAAGACTCACAGATAAGCTCTGGCATTTTGAGGCATTGATTACTTACAGAAGCATTCCAAACGTTCCAGCCATCAAAATCCCATGAAAAAAAAATCAAAACCCCCAAAAAACCATGATGGACAAAATGTACTTGTAAATATTGAAAGGCCTAAAATTACTCAGCTTATCTTTTAAGCCTTTTTCAAAATGACATACTGAGGATGTCTTAGGCCTGTCCTAATGAAAGGTGGTGAAACAAATAAAGTCTAAATAACATAGCAATATGTTGCATTAGACTCAGTTTAGAAAGAAAACCAATGATGAATAAGTACACAGAAACACTCCTGTGATGATACTGGGAACTACCATTTTGAAATTTTGGGAAAGCTTAACCGAGAAACCCAGGAGAAAACAGATGCAATCCAGCTTGTTAGGCAAGAAGGCTTTTGTTTCAGGTTTTTCACTTGACCTTCAAGAGCTTACTATTTAGAAACTATGTTTCCTAGTTAGTTCTTTTTTTTTTTTATGGGCCTGCAGAGAGCAAAGGCTGAACACATTTCCTAAGCAGGACCCTGATTCATCATCTAGAATGCAAACAGCTGCAGGGCAGCCAGGGCAGCTACTCAGAAGCTTAAAGACCTTAGGCACATGTGAGACTCCAGAATATTTAAAAAACTAGTGAGGAGGAGTGAGCGTGATGCAGGAATATAGTGTGTTACTGTATGTTTTTTGTTATGTAATGCAATTATAGTCCAATTTAATGAAAATGAAGTATGAAGCAGATATGGACTTCACTTAATTTTCAGAACTTTTTCTGTGATGTTTCTGGAAGGTAGGCACCATACAGAAGTAACATTAATTATTACCTTCTCTTCTATTTTAAACTATTTACTTCATCCTCCATATGACCCACCTCAGGTGTCAGTGCTAGTGTCAGGCACAAGAGGACAAGAGGTCTGTGGCCTCTTCCTGCTCCTTGCTCTTAGAAGGAAACAAAAACTCTATGATCTCCAGAGGCTTCTCTTACTCAAAGCAAGCAAAACCAATGCTAACATTTATGAGATGGGAAGGGAAGCCGTTGCTTTGAGTGGATTTAAAAGCCAAATTCTGTAGCAATACTTCTAATACTTACTGTCTCCTGTCCCCAAGAAAAAGTTGTCATCGCAAAGGAGGAGGAGCACCAATATAAACACAAGCAAAAGCACCGTATGCTGGATGAACGTCCAGAGAAATGCAAAGTTATGATTGAAGGTTTTTGCAGTACTGAAACTGCTACCAATGTCTAGAAGTTAACATTCAGTCACTTGACAAATATTTATTTAGGGAGAATGTAACATGCCTATTGCAGAACTTTTGAGAGCCAAGAGGGGTTTTTTTTTCCATTATTATTTTAGGGACCTAAATACGAAAGGCAATGCAGCTCCTACATCTTTTGATCTCTGATTGTTACTTCTAGAGGGTTTGCATGGCACATGAGTAATGATCAAGCCTATACTGACTTTCTGTATATCAGTGAATTTCCCTCCAACATAATCCCAATGAAAACTCAGGTCAGAATAAAACTGAAGCAATGAGCTCTCTTCTTAATCCCAGCACTAAATGCTGATTTAACCCTAATCCAGGCAAATAGATTTGGTCTTTGTGTTTATTCACCAAAGACTAATTTACTTTAATGAAGATCTTGAAAAGTGTTTGTCTTTAAATAATAATTCTTAAATTACTGATGTTTAACAAAGCGACTGAACCCATTAACCCTGGGGACACTTGTCTGTTGGATAACATTAAGCAAATCTCCCTTAGCTCCCTCTAAATCAGTGATGGAAACATAACTCCCATGAAAGCGTGACCTGGAGCAAGAGCTTGACTCAGGTCTCGGAGACATCTGGAACCTAGCACCTACCTACTCTCACTGCCCAGACAACTGAGCGGCTCATGAGGTTCCTCCTCAACAATCAAGAGACTACAGCAACTAGACCATTTAAAGTGCTGGTAAAGTTCAGCTCTTTCCTCTTCACCTTGAAACTTGTTCTGTTTTGGGGACCCACTCCAAGACCCTTCTGGCATGGGGCCTAACATTTATTTCACCAGTTGACCTGCTTGCTCCTAGAAATATTTATAGTCTCTTAAGCAGAGCTAACAGGAAGTGTTGGTAGCAGTACAAGTGATTCACATACAGACGAGGAGCTGGATAGCCCTCCTCCTTTTCCTTGAAGTCATCTCCATGCTTTGTGTTTTTCTTCCGTGTCTATATGCTGCACGCTTTGTGTGAGGCACCTGTTACCAATAATGACCCTGGCTGTGCATCCTAAGGGACACCTCTCTTCATTACACTGTAATATGTAATTTATGATAACATATGCCATTTCACTGAGAAAGGAAAAAAAAAAAGAAAGAGTGGGAGAAAACTGCAAATATCATATTCCAAGTAATTTATTTCCACGGAGAAATAGATTTAATTTCTTTGCAAATTGTTTTGGTGGGGGAACGCTTTCATGTTCTCCAAACTCCTAACACTTGGGTTTCATTACTCGTAAGAATTAAAACAAGAAGGACCATTACAGCTTGCTGCAAATTAGCATTAATGCTGAACCCAAGATAATTTAATCTAGCAGTGAGTTTGGTCACAACACATACATTCAAATGAACTCCTGCTCATCATGCCACTTTTACATACTCAAAATTAATATAAAGTGGCAGCATCACTAACGAGGGTGGTTCTTATAATTACAGAAAGCCAAAGCTAAGGACTACATAAATACCTTTAGGTTGCAAGGGATTCCAAGCTACTCACGATTTACATTGCTACAGACAACTACAATCACATTTCAAATATCTGAAAATTCTGTTCAGTATCATGGAATCTGAAACACAATTATATGTGTTTTTTCTTCTTTCTTTACAAGCTCCAAAGACTCACATTATCTTTCAATAGTCTTAAAAATAAGTTCAAAAAGTGCTAAAACCTCTGAACCTCCATCTCCAGCAAGTTTATTAGGGCTGTACATCTACCCTCTACCTCAGAGCAGTTGCAACACAAGTGTTTGCTTGAGATATGGGAGTTGTTGACTTATTGATTTTATATGATATATCCTATAGACAGGTAAGTGCAGCAGCAAAAGGAAAGAAAAATGTTAAGAACTGCTTTTCTGCTTTTCTTTTCAGATAGAGAGGCTTCAGAAACACAGCTAAAACCTCCAATTACATTTTTCAAATAGTGGAGTATGTTAGGCCAGTACAGCCCAAAATCTTGGCCAGCCTGACAGGCTCAGCAGGTTTTCTCCCTGAATTGTGTCACCAACTCAGAGACAAGTATAGCAGAGTCTCAGACATGCCTTGCATCAGAAGTGAACAATAAACGTGAACACCGTGTTCAAGTTTTCAAAGACACAGGTGGAAGCTTTGCTGCAAGAGTCCTACAGAACATCCATGCAAATCATGAAACTGGAAACAGGACGTACTGTGCCCTCCCAGTCAACATTAAAGGCATCTACTTCAGCCAATTTAAAACATTTCCCACTGTAGGTGTGAGTTGTTTTCATTATGCCAAATGATCGCTGGTGGGATTTTCTTAAATCCCCACTGACACCAGTTATCAATAAAAGCAGCAGGATTTTGAAATCATAGCATAAATTGCTATCACAACAATTCAGCTCAAAACCAGCTTGGATATCAAAGCTTTTCCCAAAACCTACACATTTCCAAACACTGATTGCACCAAGCTTCCTCTGGTTATCCAGATGAACTATATTAAAAGACTTAATAAAGTCGTTCAACCTGTGTCATGTAATGCATCTGATCCTGAGAAAAGCATTGGAAAATCTGTGTATATCGCGTTGTCAGAAAAATAAAATAACATAATCTAAATCAATGTCCAAAGGCAAGGTAACAACTGGGAGTCAGTGTCCTACTTAAATAAACCACAACTTGTCCTGAACACAGTAAAGAACTTAAGTTTTTAAGTCCTTCATTGACTGGATACTCATGATTTGGCTCAGCACAAAGTACCAGCGTATTTCCATAGTTACAGGCTTCAACAGAGTTCTCCAGCAAGATGAATTAACTCACTGTTCACAATATTAATAAGGCTTTTACTTTGTAGCTAAATATTTTTGTTTACTTATTTTATTTAGTTTTCATTTCTCTGTGTATGTTGTATAGTTTTGCCTACTAAAAATATTCCAGAAGAAAAGATGCTTGTGAATGGTTTTCTTTTTGATGAAAATAGTAATTTTTGCAGTCTGAGTGCATGCAACTTTAATAGTTTGTATTCAAATTAAAAGCTAATTCACATTAGTAATACTGAATATTTTCTTAAACTGAAGAAAATTTTTTTATTGAAAATACACAATATCACTGACACAAAACCTAAACTAATGAAAACAAAAAGACAACCCTGAACTATCCAATATTTGAGGCAAACTTCATTTTTTCCTAGGAAACTTGGCAAACAAACGAGAGAATCTCGTGAGAGATTAATAAATATGTAGTTTATGACAAAACTAAAATTTCTTCAGTAAATAACAGAGACACATTTTGATGTATTGACATAAATGTACCAAAGGTGGAAGTTGTGCTGCTGAGCTCCTGGGGTGAAACTTGTGGTGTTACTGGCAAGTATCAGAATCAAAGCAGAAATAGTACTGAGATCAGAGGTTAGCCCATCTTGCACTTATGTGGGACAACTTTCACTTTCTACCTGAGATTTTTGGTCCATAAACATAAGAATGAAAATACGAATGCTCAGCTTTTTAGCATTAATTGCTTATTCTTCTGTTTTCATTTGTAAGTGAAATGAGAACACTCTATTAATTCATATTTTTAAAATCCTTTGCGGTGTAGGCTTTACCATCATAGTTCTATCAACAGCCCTACCATTTTAATTTCCTTCCATGTTCTCCATCACTGATGGCATGATCTGCATCAGTCATTAGTCTTGCCTGTGTGGACAGTCTCCTTACTGTAGTTACTTGCAGTAGCTTTTTGAGCACCTAATAACATTTTCTTAACAAAGTTTCACTAGAATTAAGAAAAAACAAAAAAAGGAATGATAACTTCAAATTATGAATCAGCCAATTGAGCTGATGCCAAGGAGGCCAAAGTGTTTAGCACTATCTTTGCACTGACTTTTGTCAAAAGCCACCTGCGAGTAGGCTGTGGTACAGTGACACTAGTGACAGGGATTATATATCCTGTAGAGCAGAGACAGAATTAGTAAGAGAATACTTAGGTTACTCTCAGCTTGTCTTTGTCATAGGAAACTAAAAGACTTGGCTAAACTAAACTCAGAATCTCCAACAGTCATTCTTTGCATTCCAACAGCACCAAGCCCTGGTACCGTTGCAGAGAACTGGAAGAGGCAAAATTGGTGGCAACCTCTAAAAACGGAGAGGGAAGAGGGATGGCAAAGGAGATGTCAAACAACGTATGGATTTCTAGACTTTACCTACATCCCTAGAAGAATTATACAGTGAATATTTAATATTCTGCAGAAGTAAATGAAGAGAGTAACAGCAGTTACTCTGGATCTATCCACAACAAATCTTGCCCAACCAAATGAATTTTAATCTAAAACACAATTGCAGGCCTTCTAGATAGGATGAAGTGACTCCCACATTTATGTAATTCATTAGTGTTGTCCAACAAGCCACAGAAATCATTGATACATCCTTCTATTTTTGGCTGTAATCCATTGGATTGCATCCATCTGGATGTATGTTGGATGATGGCATTATAAAAAAAAATATATATATAATTTTGGTACACCTGGAGAAGTGGGGGAAAAAATGAATTCAGCAGGAAAAGTACAACTTACTAGGACACCCACCTGCATAGACAGAGTGTGGAAAACTAGAAGTGAGGCAAAAACTCTGCAAGAAATAGTTTGGAGACCATAGGGTAGATTACAAAGAGAGCATAATTCAGCATTTCCTTCTCTGTAACAGCATAATAATCTTTGTACTCAGGCATTCACGTTCAGCTCGTAGAACACATGGAAAAATTTTGCCACTCTGCTCAGCATTCAGATCTCAGCCCAAACCATACCTTTCCTCAAATGCAGCGCTCAGAACTTGATAAAGTGAGAAAAAAATCAGGAGTGGTTGTAGGTCTTCAGTGTGACCAGGAAAGAAATGCTGGCCAATAGCAAACCTTAAATATAGAAGAGCTTCTTCACAGAAAAAGGTGGTGATAACCATCTGGTAATCAGTGGTGGTGATTTTAGTGAAATCTAACTTCACTAATAGGAAGCATGAGCTACGACTGTACATTGACACAGATAAAACTTCTCAGAAAAGATGTCCAAATAGCCCATAAGGACAGACACAGCTGAAAGATCATATCTTGAGGTGCCTTTGGTCCTTTTTTCTTTCCTCACAGCTGGCATGAGAGGGGCCAAATTCAGGAGTGTGAAACTGGCAAAATCTGCATAGGACACTGCTCAAACTTGTGCAAATGGGATAGAGTAAAAATATAATCATTGTGATTAAACCATGTTTCCTTCTCCACTAATTTTATGATGAAAGAGGAATTATAGAGACAATATTTCTAAAGATGCATAATGTCTTCCCTCCTCCCATTTCATTTAGTATTTACAAATTATTACCTTATTTCACAGCTTGCAATGCATAACTGTCATATGCTAGTCTTCCATAGTAAATGGGTATTATTTTATTGCACTACAGTTATAGACAAGAGATAAGGTTTTCCAGGCCCTTAAACACCAGTGATATGATATATACAGCAGATAAACTGGTACCACTTTCCATTCCTTTTCTTTTCTCAAAGTGGGTAATACATATAAGTTCCAGTAATTCAATAGCAATTGTGCAACGGAAGTACACATGCTGAGAAGAACATGTTCAGTCTCTGGAGGAGCAACAACCTAAACAGTTGCATAGCAATAGGATTTGGGAATAAACATCTACAGAGTTTCAATATGTCACTTTGTACATTTTCCAAGTGATATTATGACATTCACATGCAGTAACATAGGTCGGTTTAGGAAAGTTAGGAATTCTCCACCTATACCCCTATGAAGTCAAGAATATTGAAGTGGTTTACTTCTATCACTAGTCTCATTACTGCTGATAAAGCGCTTTAGATACCATTTTCTAAAACCAAAAACTGTGAAAAATCTTAGGCTTTCATTAAAAAAGATTTGTAAATATTCTTAGTTTCAGAGGAAAACTTGTAAAGATCACACAAGCAAAATCTCAGGAATCAGGTTAACAGCAGAGACAGAAAACCAAAAAAAAAGGCCACGCGGTAGGAAAAATAAGAAATGAGAGCCTTAGTATACTGCAAGGAAATTGAATCAGTTATCATGGATCTGGACGTGTATTTTGCCAATACAACCAGCAACAACATCCCACCTTATTTTTTTCTGAAAGTATGTAAATATATTGAAGGAAGCCTTTTTCCCCTTAATACTCTCCAAGCAGCAGTTTATAGAAAGATTTTTTTTGGGCTACCCACCTATTGTATCTACAAATAATTTTTACTTGGTTTTACTACGTGAAAGGCACTATTGTAGGGAAGCAGTTTCTTAAAAGGTTTCTGAGGCACTCAGCTGGTGCTATACTCTTTCATACATTTCTAAGCGTATTGAAACAGGTACTTGACAATTTCCACCTTCCGTTTGATTGAGCTGCGAGGTGGAAGGGAGGTGGATGCATGGACAGGAGGATCTGTTGTTGCAAGTGTGTGTTGTGTGTGTGTTGGAGAGGGCAAGCAGGTGAATTTCAGAGTGGCAGATACACACGCACACTCAAACTTTCTGAAGTAATTCAGTAATCCATGGGAAGGCAAACAGAAACATACAGGTAAGACCTTCTGATTTTCCTCAGATGGTGAAACGCTGTAGTTACAAAACCAGTCATGAGCACCTGTTACTGTGCAGAACTAACTTTGAGCAGAGGTAACACTAGAAATAATTTCAAGGTCAGGCAATGTTGTGCAGTTACAACAACCCACGAGTTAACAGAGTTGAAATTTCCTGGCTGACTTTGTCATGTCTGTCAGTAAGATGACTGCCTATTTTAATGCTCAATCTTCCTTAGAATGTAACAATGAAAATCTGGTTTCCAAGGAAAGTGACATGTCAATGGACTATTGCACTTGGGCTTCCTGGTGAGACGGTATCAGTGTTTCAGACTTCACAACTGGTTTCAGGGTGCCCTGCCACAAACCTCTTGATGGTGAAGTTCTAACTCTGACTAATCCCATTACCAGCCACTGCAGCAGGTAGCAGCCAAGTTGATACACATTGCTCTGTTTTACTTGTTCAGGTTTCCAGTCAGGCTTTCTCCCGTTTCTTGTATTTTAAATTTGATATATTTTGGGTTTTACATTATTACTGCCTCCATAATATATTACTATATTCTCAGATATAAAAGATTCAAAATCTGAGAAGCAAAAATTCCTTAACAACTTGCTGTAAGAATGGCATTAAATCTTTGATGTAAATAACTGCAGACCCAGACTCCACCTGGTCCTGGATGCACCAGGAGCAGAGCCAGAGGAGGGAGGAAGCCACTACAGCTGGGATGAGAGAGTCCAAGGGGAGAAAAGGCAGCAGTTGTGCTCCATTGAAATGCAAACTGCCTGGCAAGTTCTCCAACTGCACTGCACCAGGAAGTATTTTTTAATCAGTAAAAAAAAAAAAAAGGGGGGGGGGGAGGAATGTGGGAGTGTGGTTATCAGAAACAGGGTGACTTCTCTATTAATTGGCATTTTCCTAGAAGGACCCTTTGTGTCTTAAGCTTTTTTTTATTTTTATTTTTTAGTGTCCTTCTGGTAGTAAGAAAAATTCTAAGGAATTTAACACAGCTGTCTCACAGAAAATATCTGTTGTTTACAGTACATTTTTATACTGTCTTTTGAGCACTGAAACAGAAACAAACAGGCATCTAAATACAAGTTAACTACAGTTTGCAGAAATGATGTATTAACTACTTCTTGTCGCCTTTTACATTGTGTTCATTTGCTTATCCTACACATCTGACACATATCTTCTCATCAAACATGTAGGAAAATATATTTAAATGGAGTTATTCATGCTTATATGTGGTCAATATAGATGTCATTAAGTTACAGCAGGTCAAATCTTCAGAGAAATTACACCAGCTACTCTGCCTGAGGAACTAGCCCTCAGTCTATGCAACTTCTTACACTCCTCACCCTGTATAACAAGTTCTCCATCACCCTAACACTTTTGGTTTTAGTGTTCATTCAAAAAAAAAAAAACAAAAAAAACCCCCATGAAACAAGCAAACCCAGCAAAAAATATTTTAAATTGATTCTCTATCACAAACATCCTTTGTTATTTTAACTTGTCTAATTTAGGATTATCTTGAGGCTTGTTTCCTTACACAATCAGCCAGTTAGTATGGAAAAAACAAGGGATCACTGGCTTTAACTACTTCTGAAATAAAAATAGTAGGTCAGAAGATTCTCAGCAACCACAGCAGGAATTAGATCAAACCTAAGTTATTACGTATTACACTGCAGCAGTACAAATTCCATAGACAGGCAGCACTGCCAGTCTGTATGTTTCATCAGCAGAGAAGCTCTTACAAGGTATTTATTACCATGAGAAATTCTGAGAGAGTTCTGGATTAATTCTGTCCTAATGCTTTATTCCCAACTTTATAATCAATACTATGAAGATTCCATCTAAAAGCATTGGCTTCCAAGAACAATATACACTAAACTTTTATGCATGTAAAGAATGAGCATGAAGGCAGAGACTGGGTAAAGTGTCCAGTGTATATAGTTGCAGTATAAGAAAACACTTTTTTATTTATTTGTGCAAGTTCCTGGCAGAGGAAGACTGAATGCATGCAGGTACTCAGTTGCTATAGATTAGTTGCCCCCCTTAAAGTTAGCAACATCGTGATAAATTAACTCAATTTATACCAGTTCAGGGTTTCCTGCACTGGAAAAAATTCTATATAAATACTTGTAGCTCAGTAAGTAAGACTGCAGTACAAATGTACATCCTTCTCCCCCACACCTTTCTGAACAAATACCATCTTCTTCATCTGTTTATAGCGGTAGGATGTGTAGCCAAAGAGATCAATGGAAATCCCACAAGTATGTGTCAAACCAATAATTTTATTTTTGCCCTGGTTTTTTTTCAGGTTTTATCTGTGTTTGTTAGATATACAACCTTGGCACACTCATAGTAACACAAGGAAAAACATGCTCTGTCCTATTAGAGAGGTGCATTGAGTTACAGAGGCTGCCTGCCATGGAAATCCTGAGCTTTCTTCTTTTCAAGATGCAGAAATCTAAAGCATTCATAATGGAGAATTACACAAAGATATTTCATGCAGAAATATATGATGATTGACAACACATATAGCTTACTGCAAGGCTGGTGAAGCTTCAGCTGAAGATTGTGGAAAAGAGACGTATAATCAGAATGTTTCTCTGAACTGGGACCTATACATGTGCAAGAATCTCTCATTTTCTCAATTTTTTGCATTTTGCATATATTATCTGTGCATGCAGATCCTTAGAAACAGAAGCCTCTTTCTTTTGAGAAATATTCAAAAACTAATTACTACCAATTGTTATTAATATTGATTAACTTCAAGAGCACCAAAATATAAGAGTTCTTTGGGTTTTGTCTTGTTTTGGGTTTTTTTTTTGTTTGTTTTGGTTTTTTTTGTTTTAAATCATGTGAACACATGGCAAAGAATAAAAACACTACACTCCTACAAAATTAGGAAGTGCACATATCCTCTAACAAAATCCAGCTCGTGGTCTCATCTCCTGTGTCATGAATCTGTTCTCCAGGGAAAACCAAGGTTTTATTCACTTTATCTACAGACCTCAATGCATGAATAA
Source organism: Clamator glandarius (assembly GCA_033459285.1). Taxonomy (NCBI): domain Eukaryota; kingdom Metazoa; phylum Chordata; class Aves; order Cuculiformes; family Cuculidae; genus Clamator; species Clamator glandarius. Next base: position 81,591 of record JAUNZM010000614.1, on the reverse strand, counting down.
GATTATCAATTCAACTTTTTCTATAAATTTTATATGACAACATTGGTTAAGGGCATGCTCTTTTAGGTTAGTTGCCCACTATGGATCAAAGACCCAAGAAATCTAAAGGCATTTTAAATTATTATTATTATTTTTATTTTAAATGCTAGCTAATGCATTTACAACATTTAGTAATTTGTCAACAGTTAAGGAAATGGACTATCAGCCAGCAAAGCAAGAAGTCTGGTGAGAAGCTGTCCTTAAAACAGGTTTAATAGTTTTGATGTGGAAGAACTGATATGCTTAAGACTGGATAAGAGTATACGGCTGCTGTTAATTATTTGCTGTACACCACCACACAGGGCTGTTTCTTTCATGTAGAGGTGTTTCTCAACTAGTAAGAAAAAAACCCTTTATTCCTTTTTGGAAGCACATACTATTGCACAGAGCAAAACCAAAAGTACTAGGAATATTCCTAAATAAGAGCAGAAGAAATAAAGAATGCCAGAGCTTTGCTCATCCAAACACTGTGCATGTTTCTTAGCAAAGCGGGTCCTTCCACAGGACCTTTTACATTGTTAGCAAGGCAAACAAGCACATTTTCTTTACGGCACTTTAAAGATGGAAGAGCCACCATCGGGTTACATGGTTTACAGGAGGCCCCAGACCTTTATCCAGCATGATGGGTTTGCTGATCAAAGGAGCACACGTGTGCTCCATCAGCAGAGCCCCATCGGCTTGAGTTGCTGTTGGACAGATGACACTGTGGCAGGGCAGCCACAGAGGAGGGTCTTTCCTGGCCAAGAGCAGCAGCAGTTGATCCCTTTGCATTCTTGTGATGAGGTCTGTATTTGCTTTTGGCTAGATCATTAGACAAAGACATGAGGAGATAATACCTTCTTTATCCCTTTACAAGCAGAGCAAGTAAGGAAAAATATTAGGGGCAACTGGGGTAAAGATCATCATATTTTGGGTAGACCTATTCCTCGTTTCCATAGGAAGATTCAGGGTTATCTGCAAACACACATATGTGTCTGCAGCAGCATATACGGCTGTGCTAGTTAAATCTGGTTCACCGGCAACTATTTCATGTTATAACAGAAGAGAAAAAAAAATCATCTTGAATTTAGAAAGGCCAGCTCACTTAGCTTTGCAACTTAAGGCATGTTCTTATTCACAAATACATGAGTAAATCCCATAACGACTCATGCTTGAATACAAGCGTACATTTCAGTGCTCATACTTGGCTAGGTTCTTAATTTCCAACTAATTTGGGTAAAGATTTTGGACATTTCTTAAGTGAGCAACTTAGTTGTAAAAAATAACCTGTTTATTCTTACTAATAATGACAAAACAAGTGTCATTTCCCATTCCTTTATCCCTCTTTTTAAAAAAAGTCTCATAGAATCATAGAATCACCAGGTTGGAAGAGACCCACTGGATCATTGAGTCCCAACCATTCCCATAAATCACTAAACCATGCTCCTTAGCACCTTGTCCTCCAGGGATGGTGACTCAACCATCTCTCTGGGCAGCCTCTGCCAGTGCCCAATGACCCTTTCCGTGAAAAAATTTTTCCTAATGTCCAGCCTAAACCTCCCCTGGTGGAGCTTGAGGCCATTCCCTCTCGTCCTGTCCCCTGTCACTTGGGAGAAGAGGCCAGCTCCCTCCTCTCCACAACCTCCCTTCAGGTAGTTGTAGAGAGCAATGAGGTCTCCCCTCAGCCTCCTCTTCTCCAGGCTAAACACCCCCAGCTCTCTCAGCCGTTCCTCATAAGGCCTGTTCTCCAGCCCCCTCATCAGCTTCATTGCTCTTCTCTGGACTCACTCCAGAGCCTCAACATCCTTCTTACTATGCTGATACATGACATTCATTTAAAAGGAAACACTTCCAGGCAAAGAGAAAACAGCATTTGTTAGAAAGAGAGAGCAAGACAAAATGGCAAATTCATCTCTCCTTCAAACAGTATGTAACTTAGAGCTGTGGGTTTGGTAGGTACATACATTATTTAACCATGTATGTAACAGCATTAGGTTTTTTAGATCTTGGATTCTTTGTCAGATAACACATGCAGATGAGACTACCAGTGCTCTAAACGTTTTATGACCATATGACGAATCTTTTCACAGACCAACAGTGTCTCTTTCTGCTAGAAAAAGCACACTGAAAACCTATCTGAAGTGTCTTCACTTCCTCTAGAATGACAGCCTTAATTGGAAGCTTTCCTTGCATAATACCAGGTGAGAGAGTACATTTGCTAGGTGGTGGGACATAAAGATACCTTTGTTTAAGTGAAAGTTAGTTGGTAGGATGGACCACTGTGAAGTATTATTAGGTTATTATTTTTTTAAAAAGCAAAATTCACTAAAAGGTAAGAAACACATGAGCTGGGGTTTCAGTATCAACTACCGTCATTGCTGTTATTTTCAAAAACATGAAAAAACCATGTCATTTCCTAGAAGCATTTCCTAGAAGCATGAAGAGATATCACAGGGAGCTCAGCTGAGTGGGATACAGTCATTAAGTAGCAGACTCACATGCTTTGTCATTTGTTAAATATGTACCATAAAATTAAGTGGATATACTGCTGTATTAACATTCTTTTCCAGTTGTATGTTTTGCATGGGTTGACTCTGCAATTTTTAGATGTATAGCCTCAGCCTTGAGCTTCCCTAGATGGGATCTTGTCTGTAACCTATTTGTGATATTACTTTAATATTTCAAAGGGCAGAATTGGGACTATAAGATGTATTTTGAGTTCCTTATGTACACAGCATTTAACAGTAATTATTATAGAAAATGTCCTTTTTTTAACAGTTATCCCCTAATATTAGTAATTGAAGGGGTTTTTTAGAACTATGCCAACAATTCCTTACAAGCTGCCTTTTTTTTTTTTTAACACACTTTTATAAAATTGATCTAGTAAGCTGATTCTCTCTGGATAGTTATTGGTAGTTTTGGAAAAATAAACTGAATGCCCAAGAACTTAAACAACATTGAAAAAAAGCCCTCACTTTCCTATATCCCCCCAAAAAGAATTTTTGTAACACTTACTGGTATTTCAGGAGAGCTGCGTGGCCAGCACAGGAAAGCTTCAGCAGGTGACTGGAAGCTCAGAGAGGCTCAAGGTGGTATTGACCAGAAACCATTCCTCCTGGCCCCTCACCTCACTCAGAAGAGTTGTCCAAAGCAGTAAGGACTTGCTGCATGAATATGATTCCAGGAGACCAAATGAGGCAATCTAACTCTTTTACATTGGTGAAAATTATTTCCACCACCTGGCTTCTCATGCCCATTCCTGTTCTACATTGTGAATGCTTGAGCCTGATGCTCATTAGACTATTCTTCTCAGCCACTTTAATTCACTAACTCACAAGGAATCTAACCCAGAAAAGAAAAAAGTAGCATGTCTTAATAATTTTGTGCTAGTATAAGACTGAATCATCTCAGAGAGTCCAAGCAGCATGCAGCTGTGTGAGACAGGCTTCTTCTTTGTGGTGAAAAACTGATATGTCTGCTTATTCCTCCCATCCATTTGCCTACCTGAGTAAGGGCACTCAAGGACTCTAGCTGGATTGCTCCTAGGGCAGAAAGTTATTTCAGGATCCAAACTAAAACCAAATAACCGGCTAGTGATGCCAGGTGTGTGACAAGAGCAATACCAGAAGTTCCTGATGTTTTTAAGCATGCCTCTGCAGCTGCCTCCTCCACATGAGAAGCACAAACAGCCATCTCTAAAGTGGAATGCTGAAAAATCACCACTTCTGTTAATTTTCTTAAGATCTTGGCTTTTGAGCTCCCTGGGATACCTCAGGAAATGCGGGTTTCCTCATCCAAACCAGCCAATCTTGTAAATTGGTACTGTAGAAACCAGCAGTGGGTGTGGTTAGCTCATAAAACCACTGGAGAAATAAACAGCAGAGACTCTCTAGCAATGCGATCAGTGTTAGAGCATGGGAGTAGGCATAGGCACGAGTAGTCACTGGGTTGAATTCCTTTGTCTCTGATGGGAAAACTATACCATCTCTGATCTAAATTACTTTACATCAACTACAAGCTGGACCCATACGAGCTGACTGCTTTTCCACTAGCTGCTTGGAATTCTGGCCCATGGGGCTGTTAGCCTTGCACTCTGCCTGGTGCCTCTCCCAAAATGGGCAGAGGAGCAAGGGATACCCTTAGCCTTGCCAGGTGGCTCTAGAGATGCAACATCTATTTGAGCACACTTTAAGACACAGGAACAGAGCTGGAGAGACAGCCATGTTAAAGGGCACAACATTATCACATCGTACATACTGGCATAGAAAAGGTATTTTCTTCCACTAAAGCCCTAGAACCGAAAAAATAGGAGGTTGACAATAAGATGTTAAAATTCAAAGTAAAAAAAAGTGGTCTCATCACAGGAAATCCACATCTTTATGTAGTACAACAAATGTTTTGAGAGTTTCCTAGTATGGTCATCTTAAATGGGTGATATAGATGGGCTGCCTTGAGAAAGTCGGCTGCATAGTTACTGGTATCTCAGTGGCCTGTGCCAGCTGACAAGCAAGTAATGCAGCACACTGTGTCTTCCAGAATCACCTACAAGTTTGTTGGCTGTCTTCATTGCTTTATATTGCATTCTTTCGTTGCTCTAATGCATTTTCCACCTTGAACAGTCCCTTTATAAAACAGATTCTAGCAAAAAGCAAATATCTAGATGTGTCTCTATGCAGAATAAAAGTGGGTGAATGAGTGATCTGAGAGAACTGAAGGTGGAAAAACTTAAAATACTCCATCACAACAATCCAACTATAAAAGTTGACTGAAACAAAAATAAAAAAGTTCACTTTTAGACATTTACTGTATGCTATTTAACAGCTAAATACTCTTTTGGCCTGCTTTTAACACTGCAGTGATCACATATTTGACTTTAAACACTGGTGTCACATACCTGAGATTAGGAAGGTATTCAACTCGATTGCTGAAAATAGAGATCGCAGAGCAGTTTGTCAGTAGTTGTGTAATTATTCCAATTTAACAGGAACACTAAGGACTCCTGTAAGAGTATGTGTAGACATTATGAAATTTTAGTCAGGGTAAATCAATGATGATTGAGGATTTTAATGGACACTAAGCACAATCAATGCTGTCTAAAGATCCATTTTTAACAAAATCAATGAGTTTAGTCGAGCTACAGAGTGTATAAACAAGAAGTACTACTTCAGGATTATGTCTTCTTCAGCTTTCCTTTGGGATCAATGGCAAACTTGTGATGAGCTTCCAAGAAAAAGATGGTGTTAAGGAAACCCATATGTTCCTCATTTCCCTCAGTACTTTTTAAATAGTATTGAAAGAAGTCTTGAGTGATATCTTAATCATCACTCACAGATGAGAACCAAAAAAGGGTTAGAAATAAGGACAAAGTTCAACAGAATAAAAATTAGGAAAACATCAGCTATAGATGGAGTTTAGAAGGAAAATAATTTGACAAATATTAGTTGAAACACAGTGACATGGAGTGTGATGTTCAGAGTTGGGCTTGTTTCATCCCTACTGCAAAGCTAATTTGGCCCTTTCAGTGAAAGCAGACAGCACTACAATCAGCAGGCTAGTCTTTTGAAGGCTTGAATCAGAAAGAGCAAAATGCATCTCTTTGCAAGGCCAGTGACAATCCAGAAGGATTTTAATCTGAGCTTCAGGAAGATGTAAACAACTGTAAGGGATTTTGGAGAAAATCCTCAAAACAGTTATGTGGTTGGAGGAACTGACTAAGCTCTTTTCAGAAGAGCTAAACTTATACTGTCTGTCTAAGCAGTCTCTAGCAGCAGCCAGACCTGGGAATTTTTGAGAGAGTCTTCATCTAAAGCCCCAAACCATACTGAAATTACTTACAGAAATACAAAGCAAATTGATGTCATGGTATAAAATTAAACACTAGAAAGTAAGTGGGTAGGAAAAAGTATACCCCACATAAGAGTGATTCAGCTGTGAAATATGCAGCTGCTCTCCTTGGCTTCTTATCAGTCCAGGTTAGTAGGCACTAACAACCAAATTTGAAGGGGACAGTTTACTGGAAACATACAGAGCTCTGAGGAATAGCACACTTAATGAACGGAGATAAGAGAAAAGATATTTTGGATCTCAAGACAGACTTCTTTGTGTTCTCCAAATTCAAAATTTAAAGTATGCCAATTCCAAAGTTCTTGAGTTAGCAACACCAATTATTTCAAACATCTAAGTGCTTCACTAAGAATTTGACCCACTATTCTGTACATGCAGCTCTTCCTTATAGGGAGGAAAAAAAGTTTGTTATGACTGATAAGAGAAAACCAAGTTTTACGTCGTTTAGTTCAGCTGCAAATTTCTTTTATACAGGTTGTTTAAGTATGTAGAAGTAATTCAAATACAGCCGTCCGAGCATATCAATTGCACCACCTGAGTCTTTTTAGGTTCACCGAAAATGCAGACAAATGTGGGGAGTGCAGGGGGAGAGAACCTGTAATTCTGCTTTTCGTTATTCTGGTGTCTGTAATATTGACTGATAGAAATGTCCCCTTTGCATTTAATTACATTAGTGCACGTGAACCCATTACTGAATTGGTGTCTCACAGGGCAGTTGTGTATTGGCAGAAAACAGACTACAGTGTATTTTCCAAATTCCTAGACCTATATCTTACTGAAAACTGGCAATCCTTCCTGCATCCTATTCCTGCTTAAAATATGCCCTAATTGTGGTCTTGTCTAAAGCTTGGCATCTGTCAGCTTTATGGCACACAGATACACAAATATAGTAACATTTATTTTCTGCAAATTATATCCTTCCATTCATGTTTGTGAGAATCATTTTACATCAAATCTTCCCTGAGTTTCTTCCCATTGCACTCCCAAAACTTATCTGCACACAAACTTCATGTTCTTGTCTATTTTCCCTTTTAGCTCAATTTTTCTGCCCTTTGGGAACAGTAACTGAGGCATAGAAACTTTCCAGTTACATTTGGTTTTCCCTCAGAAATTAAAATGATAGACGTTGGTAGGGGAAAATAGACTGCACAGTAGCAATTACACTTATGTTGAGTACAGTATTTGGTCTGTGTATTTTGGTTGCATTCTGAAGGTTCTTTCATTCTAGCCCCAGGCCTACTTGGCTGCAGTAGGTCACTTGTTTCCGACAGCAATAAAAATAAAAATAAAGAAGAAACAGCTCGAAAGCAGCATTCTTCCCCCCCCCCCCCCCCAAAGATGTTGTTTTCTGCTCTGTCTCAGTTTCCGGTTCCCATGAACGAGCTTGTCACTGTTGTGTTTGAATTCACTGCGATGTAGGAAAATGTTGAAAGGCTTGCTTTCTTTTAAAGAAAAAATAAGACATAAGTTAATAGAAAGCCACTTTGTTTTTTATTTTGTTTTGTTTCTTTTTTGTTTGTTTGTTTTAAATGTATATTTTCAATCATTTGCTTTGTTTTCCTCTCTGTATTTATTCTAGAAATTCCCTTTCAGGTTTCTTGAGATTTTTAGTGGTAACAAAGGGCCAGGGCTTGGCTTTTTGCAGCAACTCACTTTCCCTATGGATGGTGCTTCTCTTGCCAGGAGAAGATCTCGAGGATTTTGCCCATTGCAACCAGTGTTTCAGGAAAACATGTTCTATTACCCCTCAAAATGCCAGCCCACCTGATTCCACAATGGCTTCACTGGCTATCTAAGAGAGAGAAACAAGACTTTGAGGCTATTCGCATCCCTTTTCAGATTCAACTCATTCCTCTCTGCTCCAGAGGAACAGGCCTAACCCTCTGTGAAAATCATAGTTTGTGTAAAAGACACACGCATATATATCTATATAAATATATGTAGCATATATACATATATATGTAGCTATGCTCTGGTCTTCAGTCATTACTGCAGGACTTGGAGTCAACAGGGCTTTTTTTGCTTTATTTTTGTTTGGGTTTTTTTTTTTTTTAGTTTAATAGCCTAGTTTCATAAGCTAAAATAACTGACCCTGCTTGCACTAGTAGGTTGGAATGGATGATTCATCAAAGACCCTTTCAAACTGGATTGTCCTATGACCCCAAAATACAATTACACGCTCAGGCCACCCCCACACCTCAAATAGCTTTTGAACTTGACTTATTCAAATCCATTTTGGCAAAGGGGTATTACAAGATAATTAGGGTCCTGGAACATATATTTTTTTAATTTTAGGGGTCTTCGGTTTGTTTGATGTGGGTTTTGTTTGTTTGTTTATTTTTAATTATGGCAGAATAGAGAAAAAAGATGAAAAATACATTCCTTCTCTCTCCCCTTTCCTGGGAAAAGCAGACAGCTTTGACATTTGCAAACTATTTAGCAACAGCACATACATTAACCAGGCTATTTCCTTCAGCAGTTTATGCCTGTGACTCAGAAAAGTCAAAGACGGCAAGTCTCATGCAACAGCCACACTTTCCTCTCCTCAGGTTGCTAACCTTTCTCAGGGATGCTCACCATCTGTTCTAGCATACATGAAGAAGCAATGATCACCTACAGACACAGCTCCAGGCTCTGGGGCTCTCAACATACCCTGAGATACACCCCACACTCCTAGGGCACCAAAAAAACCCAACCCTGGAAGTGGCTTAGACAAAACCTGGAGCAGATACCACATACTTTTGTGTCATTGGCACAGATAAGTTGCATATTTAGCTGCAGTTTCATGCCAGAGACAGCTTTTACACGCTCTGGCAATTTTTCACTCAAAACCAGCCACAGGTACTTCAGACTTCACAGAAACTTTGAGGTGCTCTCATATCCCAGGCGGCTTTCAACCCTGAGGAGAGATATGAGGCAGATTTGAAAGTGAGATTGGGCCCTCAGTTAGTAAAACATTCAGGTTTCTAAGGACACTATCTCACCCTGGGATGGCTTATGCATACAGTTGGAGAAACCAAGCCCGAGTCTCCCTCCAGGCGACAGGTGAAAATCTCCAACTGCTGCCTAATGGCAAAGGGTGCCCTGACAGTGTCAGCATCAGTGAGGCATGCTGTCTGCCTGTAGGTAAGTGGATTAGAGATAGTGGGATCCCACGCCATACATCAACGTGCATTTCCACACAGGAGCCACAGGTCCTGGTTTGTACATCTCTGGTTCCCCCACCTCACCCCAACGCAGGATAAAATGCAGCAGAGATTGAAAGGTTTAAGGCAGATCCACATATTTATGTATGTATATATTTATGGTGCAGGCAAACCCAAAACATTAAAAAAGGTCTTCCTCTCCTCTTCTCTGAAAGGCTGCATACAATCAAAGCACTTTGAAATGTGCCATATATATTGCCAGGAAACTTTGGCCATTTTCTTCAGTCTCCACATTCTGATCCCTTGCTACAGTGGACTGGATCCCTTGCTGTGGGTTATACTGTCCCCTCCCACCCCAAACCCCCAACACATAAGGCAATACAACAGCTTTTTTCACAGTTCCTCAACCTCATGTGCCAGAACTGACCAACCTGCCCACTGTACTGGCACATTTGGGGGAGGCAGGGAATGCTGAGTGGTGCAGGGCAACAGGACGCTCATGTTGCATGCCTGCCTGGAGTAGATGGAGTCCAATGCCATCGCAAAATTTGAGGGTGGGCAAGGAGAAAAGGCAGAAGTTAGCCCCTGAATAACTTAATTCACAGAAGGATTTTTTATGTTGCTGAGAAAAATCCCATTCGTGGGATTTTGGATCCCTTAGTCCCAACCTATCTTTTCTTGTTTCCACTTACATCTCCCAGGAAAAAAAATAAATCAGCAGAGTAGTGATGTTACCAAGAAAACCTAAGAGGCCAAGCTGACACCTTGTTGCATGGAGCAGTCATTCATCGATCCCACACTGATCACACATTGCACAAGGGTGGACCTCTGCATGGAACGGAAGGCAGAACTGTTGGGCTCTTGCAGGCTGGTACTGTTCTGGAGAATTCCTGTAACCCCTTAGGAAGGTTCAAAGCTGGAGAACCTGACCAGGAGGTGCTTTTTTTGCCCCACAGCCAACCTGCTATGACAGACCAGTGAGCCACCTGGAAAGTCTACATACCCTGCCCCATTTTCTCTGCATGTGCAAATTTTTGAGTTGCTCTGCTGCTGGTTTGTGAGCAACCCTGCCCTGGCACTCTGTGTGCAGGGATGAGGCGCTTGTACAGCTCTGATTCTCCTGAATTCTGGCATTGCAGAACCTGAGGGCACCCACCTCGAAGGGTCTTGCTCCAAGCAGTGGCAGTGTCACCCTGCTGGCAGGGCTCATGCCATCCTCCAGCTCAAATCTGCTATGTTGTGTACACGTTAGTATCCTTCCCCTCACCTGACTGGATCCCTCCAGTCCTGCCTCAAAATCTCTCAGAAAAGCAGAGGCTTCACACTTTGGTTTGCGGGAGGCACAGGCTGGCCACACCACCCTCCTTGTGAGTCCCAATCTGCTGCCGAGACAGTGCTAATTACAATTGCTTTGTATGAGCACTCTTACACAGACGGCATTTTGTGCCTGAAAGATTAACAGAGTCCAAGTAACTGCAAAAATAGAATCAGATGCAATAACATCTTACATAAGCTTTGGTTAATTATAAACCCAACTTTACTCAAATCCTAGTGACTCTAGTCCTAGTAATGACAACATAGGAGATAACTATGAGAACATATTGAACTATTTACTGTGATTTGGTGAGATTATCTTTCTTGCACTTTGTAAATTGTTAATAAGGAAAGGGCAAAATTGGGGTGCCCCCTCTCTCCTGTTGCTTGGGATTCTTCAGCTAGCTTGAATCAAGCATCTTATTTAACAGACTGGTTGTGAGGCTTACAGCACAGATTTATAAATTATGTTTTACTAGGAATCAAGATATGTAAAAACATACCAAGTAGGATTCTCAACTATCTTTTTGTTTACTTCCCTCTAAAAATCAATAGTAAAACCCTATTAAAAAAAAAGAAATCACTTCTACCGGTTGGATGAACTGGGTCCTTTTAAAGCCTGTCCTGGCTATCCTCATGCTTCTTGATTAGACAAGCTGGCTTTATAAACAGTGTTTGCTTCTGCAAAAAAACACCCTGCTTTGTCAGGGAATAAACTGAATTTCTGATAAACTGGATTATCCATTTTGAAGCCCTTTGAACTAAGAAAATATTAGTCTTCCCTCCCACCCCTTAGCAACTGTATTAAGGGTCTGAAATACTGTCATAGAAGTTTACAAATGTACCTGAGTACAGGCTCTAGCCTGCCTGTTCCTCCCATTGAGGAGATGTTATTTGATAAAAGTGTTAAATAGATAATATTATCAGCCATACCTATTCTCTTCTGCCATGGAGACAGTAGTGTTCTAGGACAGGTTAGAGACAAAATGGCACCCAAGCCTTCGATAGCGAGGTGACGAAGAACACACATTCCAGGGGCAAAGAAACAAAAGGAATTTAAATGCATTGAAATTCAACAGTCTCAGCCTCAGAGATATTAACAAAGAACATGCCCTATAAAGGAATTTGTAAGGTCACAACCTGGTAAGAATATTCATGTTCCTCCTAGACACTGCCAACTGGATTTGCAGACTTCTTTGAAGCCTGTTCTAAGTTACAAACTGCTTCAAGTTTTGGTGTCTCAATAATATACGTCCTAATGCATCAGTCGTACTTGTAACTAATGTGAGTTATTTAGATATGCTTGTTAAAAGCAAAACAAAACATGTTTGCTGATATCAGATCATCTGGTTTTCCTCAATTTGATGACAGAAGTCCAACCCAGATGTTGATTATGGAGAATACTTCAAAAACAAAGACACTTCTCAGAGTAACCATGAAAGAAGAATGTAACACTCAATTTTCAATTACAAGATGCATTTGCTTTAACATTTTGATCACATCTCTATTTTTTGGCTACTTACACCTTTGCTGTTGTTCTGTATTCTTAGCAAAGCAAAGAGTATGTGCAGAAAAACAACACTAAAACGTATGCACCGACATAATGAGATGCTTCCATTACCTATGAAAAATATTATAGATTATAACATTCTTAAAAGTGATGTTTTTCTTTGAAGTGTGAGACTTCATGGCTTTAACAATGTTCTAACAGTTTTTAATTATTTTCTTTTGATGAAGGAATGCACATATGTACGTGTCATTGTAACAACTAGCATCTCAAAGTCATTGTAGAGGGAGCATTCAGGTTCAGATGTGAGCAGCAGCACTGCAGCAGACATCCAGCCGACAGGATGGGAGCAGGCATCACTGGATCACAGCATGGTGCTGAATAACTTATTTGCCTGCTCAGATCCAGTTTCTCCGTTTGTGAATATGAGTGTTTAACTACCTCAATAAGCCAATATATACACATCAATGCTGAAAAGGCCATAGTACTTCCATGTTAGAAATACAAGTTAGTTCACAGGAGCTTCTTTTACCAAGAATTTGACCCTGTGTCATTCCTACCCCTATCCAGAAAACCACCCCAACTGTCTAGAAGATTGACATAAAATTGACTCAAGGCCTCAGAGTGAGGATGATTTGGGGATTTAACTTATCAAAGAGAAGGTCAAAAGTTAACTTGATCACAATCTGCAGGTACTTATACAAGGAGTGAATAGCCATGACTAGAGGGCTCCATCTCTTAGACAAAGCCAAAATAGCTACTAGAAATTCAAGTTACTCAAGGCTGCAACAAATGCACCAGCAGTTACAATCTTCAGATCAAGTCTGAAAAACATAAATTTGGCAGATACGCTAGGTTCACTTGCAAGGCACTGGCTTACCTGCAGGCATCATTGGCTGAGATTATGCACACATTCTTTGCAGAGGGGTCAGATTAGACTATCTTAATGCATTCTTCCAGCCTCCATCTCAAAAACGAGTTTTTAAACAGCACATATTGAATTAAAGATTGAAGAGGGCATCTTTATCTGTATCTTGGGTAATAGCTCAGGGAAAACAGACTGAAGCACTGACATTGGCTAGGATTTTATTAAAGGTTCTGTAATGACTACTAAAGTTGATAGCTTTAACAACAGCTCAGCATGGCTTTAAAATGGTTTTCTTGGGGTGTGTGGAGGAAATAGGGTTGCAGTTTTTGCCAGAAGGGGGTGATGAGGAAGGCAGGCAGGCAGATGGGTGAAACCCCACAGCGCTCCACTTGGCATGGGGGAGGGAGGCAGGGACAAGTAGAAGAAAGTTATTGTGTGTCAAAAGCCTCAGGAATGAGAGCAAAGGTTTGGCATCAGCTATCTCACTACTGGGAATACTCTGCTGCTTTCACCTGTAAGCAGCCTGTCTTCTTCCCTGATTTGAAACCTTTGTGTAGGAATGCACAAGAGCTTATTTGTTTCCCCCTGTCCTCTCATTTGGGGTAAAGGTGTGTAATCAGCACTCACCAAATTTGAGCAGCACAATCTTTTGAACAATTAATCTAACTGGAAATAATTGCATGAGGCAAATAGTTATGGACAAAGACAGTCTTTCTGGACCCACAGTTCTTTCGAACAAAGTTAATCAATCCTAGGATATCAAAGCCCTGCACTGTTAGGCTGCTCTTATCCATCCCTGTTACGATTAAGAAGACTCCAGTTTCTACAGGCAAAATCACTCAGTAACGCAGGCAACTCTTAAAGGGCTAAGGAAAGTCAAATCTACAGTTGTTATCAGGGATGATTTTTTTTATATTCTCAGCTAACCTGTTATTCTTTTATGCATCCCAGAACCATCTTCTAGAGTCATATCTCCTTCCTCATATAAATAATTTTTAAAAACAGAGAAAGATCTCAGAAAGTACTGCTCAATTCCCTGGAAACTCTCCCCTTTGGAGTTAGATGTCTAAAAAGATTGCATTTCCATGAAAAACCAAGACACTCACTCTCGAAATTAACCAGGATTAAAGGAGTACTCTGTTTGGATACAGATGACTTAGTTTAACCCCTCCTCTTCTGTATTATTTAGAACTTAAATATGAAATATGTCTTCTACCTCCCAGAGGCCTAACAGGCTACTGCGTCCTTTATGTACTCTGGAGCAAATAATGGTGAAGATTATGTTGATGCACTGCCTGCAGTATCACATTCCAAAATGTCATGTTATTTACTGTAAACATCCATGAACTACATGTACTCTTATCTCCTGATTCAAAGGTAGCTGGCTGCAGAGACTGACAGGGACAAAAATACAAACACAACATTATGTGACTTGCTATTTACTTTCTGTCATTTACCCACACAGATCCATATCCAGCTGGCAAGGGATCTGCTTTGGGTTTGGTTGGGTTTTTTTATTTATATTTTAAATTGTACAGAATTCAAGTTTGTAAAGTTTCAAAACTTTATGTTGCTGAGTCAACAGCAAATAAGAACAGCTTTCAGTAAGCACTGTACATCTGACCCATTAAATGCTCCATCTACTCTTTAGCTATAAAATTAATTCAAGCCTTTTACATACTGTGATTACAACACTGCTCAATGAAGAGGTTGGATGGAATTCTGGTGAGGGACGTGACTGTCCCTGCATCACGTTAAGTTTCATAAAAAATTTCTGGGAATTACTTCAGATGACACTTATGATCCCAGAACTCTCATCAAAAATCCTTCTTCTCTTTCCAAATATTTCACAGAAATTAGTAGAACATAGGTTCTAGGAGACACTTCAGATTGGCTTTGGTGGAAGCTGGGCACCTACAGGGCATTAAGAGACAAATGATCCCTCAGTTGTGAATCTCAATAGTACTGGGTATTTAATTTCTACCATCAAAGGAAAAATGCTTTCCTGTTTTGGGGCACACATTCGTGTATGCTATAAGCTTAGCAAAGTAGAGACAAAGTTCTATGTTGTTCACATACCCTGTGCAACGCATCTGAGGTAATCAGGGTTCCGTAGGAAAATAAATTTGGTTCTTTAAGTGTGAAGTGTACTTTACCTGGAACAGACAGTTTGGGTCTGTTAGTGATAATCAAGTGTAAAAAGAGAGGAAGACTTAGAAGGGAAGTTTTTGCACCCTCTCCTGCTGCAGGCACTGTTCTGCAGCAGCAGCAGGCCAGAAGAGGCCAGATATCATCTTGTATGACCCAAAGTTCCCTGGTTCAGCTTTTGCATTGATCCAGATGCCCAGTCCAAGCTTATCAACACAAATAAAATTCATCTGCTCAGTCCTGGAGATGAAAGTTATGGTACTAAGTAGCTTCTCCATAACAGCCTAGCGGACAGACTTCTTACCTCAATCACTGGGCTGATCCCTCCTTTAGAAATTGTGGCATCATACAGCCAGGAATAAAAAGGTCAAAGTACATCCTGATCTGTCATGTAGTGTTTAGGGCACTTGAGCAATATTCCTGGCTTTGCATCTTGTTCACTACACTTGTGCAAACAAGCAACAAAAGAAATGTAAGGACATCGAGTAAAAGGATGGACCCTACAGCTTCCCATTCAAAGAGCAACAAAGCTGGTGAGGGGGCTGGAGAACAGGCCTTATGAGGAACGGCTGAGAGAGCTGGGGGTGTTTAGCCTGGAGAAGAGGAGGCTGAGAGGAGACCTCATTGCTCTCTATAACTACCTGAAAGGAGGTTGTGGAGAGGAGGGTGCTGGCTTCTTCTTCCAAGTGACAGGGGACAGAACAAGAGGGAATGGCCTCAAGCTCCGCCAGGGGAGGCTTAGGCTTGACATTAGGAAAAACTTTTTCACAGAAAGGGTCATTGGGCACTGGAACAGGCTGCCCAGGGAGGTGGTTGACTCTCCTTCTTTGGAGGTGTTTATAAGGCATGGGTGGATAAGGTGCTAAGGAGCATGGTTTAGTGTTTGATAGGAATGGTTGGACTCGATGATCCGGTGGATATCTTCCAACCTGGTTATTCTATGATTCAAGTGATTTAACTAGAGTCCTGTTCCTTCTTCTCTCTGCAGTGGCAGGATTTCAACAGGCAACCCCTGTCAGGAGACAGCCAGGGCTTCCTCCTCAGTGGCAGATGACTGGCCCCTGCAGCACAGGGATGTGAAGAAACTGGTTCTCACCACTTTATCTGAGAGCATTCCTACCTCCAGACTGGTGCAAAGTGTATCACTTCCACTTCTTCCATATAATAAAAGAGGGAACTCATCTAACGGATCCCCAGAGGATGACCAGTTTCTTTGCAGCTCTAGCTTTAGCTGACCATACCGTGTAATTGGTAAGATTATGGATATGCCCCAACACTTAGCATTTCTTAGCAACGAATTCTGAGAAGAGTTCATGTTTAACAAGTGTTTGACTATTCTGAGCTGAACTCCCTCTGTGCCTAGTTTTGGCCACCAAAATACCTTGCACATTGCACGTGAAAATTACTGAAGGTGAACATTACAGTATGCAGTGGTAAGGTATCCAAGAGTTACTGAGTATACACCATATGAACAACTTCAGTTTTTCTTGTCTTCCTCCTACCTGGACTAGTACAAAAATCAGCAATTATTAAAAAAATTCACTCTTTCACCTAGCAGGGCTACATTTCTAAGAGGGCAGTGATATTTTGTGTAAAAAGCACTTTTGCCTTCATCTAGTCAGATAAAGACAACCAAACACTTATGCTCCTGACTATGTGTGCTAATGAACCTTGACAATGGAAGACTGATGTCTCTCCAGCCTATTCAAGAGACACACTGGGTAAATTTCTAGCACAATGCATACTACTCTGCTGTTGTAATCACACTCTTGTGTTGTGATTTGACGGACCAATACCAGTGTTGGCAGTTCTTTGTCCCTTTTCCTCTCTATTCCACTTGCTCTTTGGTGGCTCTCTTTCACATTATGCTGGTACATTTGCCCATGCAGTTGTGCATTCAGACAAGTAAGAACAGACTCAGGTTAAAAACAGCCTATCAGAGAAGTCTAGCTCTACCATGGGAGTATTAATTTGGTCCAACCTGCACAACACAACTCTGTATCAGTAAAAGGGAAATTGAAAGAAAATGGGAGGATAAGCAAGCTATCTCTGGGAAAGGTATTCACAACCTCCTTCCACAGCTTGCACCTTGCCCTCCATCTTTTCGCCATCCAGCCCTAACTGGTGCTGTCAAAAGCCAAACAGGAAGACAAAGAAGAAATGTAGATAGTAAGTTCTGGGTTATTAAGCTGTCAGTTGTATACATCAAGGGCCCTCTTGCTTCCCATACAGAAAGGGTGAAGACAGTACAAAATTGTGAACAGAGAACCTCTCTGTCATCCCTCAGAGCACCGCTGCTCCACCAAACCCCTTTGCCCTTTGATGCCGCTCCAGCCCTCCTGTTCTGCAGAACCACTCAAACAACAATAAAGACAAACGTTATTAAGAACCCTCTACCTGCAAATTTGCTTTTTGCTTTACTTCTCAATTATATTCTTTTCATTAGTCAAACAATGAAATGGACAAAGGTAGGGCGAGAGGCATGAAGAGGCCTTGGTTCAGGAACCATGTATATACCAAAATGAAGACTGCAAGTGAAAAAAATCAAAGGTTCAAATACTTAATTAAGAATGCTCTCCTCGTAGCTCCAGTCATTAAGTATGAGATTCATTGTTTTCAGGAGTATTTCACACTATAAACAAAACCTTTTAGTCACAGAGATACAACTATGTACCTTGACATTATGATTAAAATAAGTCTACCACCAAATGGCAAAAGTGTCACTGAGAGAGCAGTTTGAACTTAGTTTTTATACTTCTGATTTTCAGAAAGTGGAGAAAAAAGCAAGAGTCAAATTAGGCTGCTGATGGAGAAAGTAATGGAAAGAGATAAAACAGAAAGCAAAGGGTTGAATAAAAGATGAATCTAGGAAGTATTTCTCAGTCTATGGCTTAAAAGACTTTGGTGGATCGTCCAAACAACTGAGAGAAATTCACAAGCACTTTAATGCATGAAAGAATAACCCATAAAGTTGAGCAAATACAGGCAAGATCCAAAATATAGTCTAGCATTTAGTTTGCACTCAA
Organism: Clamator glandarius; assembly: GCA_033459285.1. NCBI lineage: Eukaryota > Metazoa > Chordata > Aves > Cuculiformes > Cuculidae > Clamator > Clamator glandarius. The sequence continues at coordinate 63,720 of JAUNZM010000614.1, read as the reverse complement.
AATAAAATTATCTGCAGATATTTCTGCCCTAAGAAATTTGAGAAGCCTTACCTTATAACACTGGTGTGTTTTAAATCTTATAAAGTTTAGGAGGGTGATTTAAAAAGAAAAAAAAAAGTTCCTTCAAGGCATATGAAGCTGTATTTCAAGGCATTCTTAAAAAAATTCAATCTACGTAGTCCATTCAAGACTACCACAATGGCAAAGTCATGCAGCAAAGATGTTTCCTGATGTTTAGTAAACACTGCCTCTCAGCTATAGCTTCCTTTCTTCAAGTTAATTCTGATTCATGAACACAAGAAAACACAGAGAAAATTGACATATAAAGCACTGCAAGAAAGCGAATGTTTACACAAGCATAGACCAAGAAAAAGAAATCTGAGTTGCTTTGCCTTTTAGCCTTTCTGTTCTCGCTTTCTTGTTGCAGTTTTGTAGGGAATTAAGCTTGGATGAGACAGTACAACTAGAGGAGTATTTGGTCCATAAGATTCTGCATCTGTAAGCTCTCTGAGATCAAGCCACAAGAGTGTAAATCCTCTCTCACAGGCTCCAGTTTCACAGACATTTTTGCAGCTGGATTAAGTCAGCAGTGCTGGTTATAGAAGCCTTACTGTCCTGCACAGCTTCCTAATGTAGCAGAAGGGCTGGCCTTAACCTTGTTTGAAAATAGTTCAGATGGCCTTTCTCTCACTGCCCATTGATAGAAAAATTTGAGCAATTAAAAGAAAAATATACAAGCAAACAGAGTGGGCTGAAGTCAATGTAGTAGCTTTCTTTTATTCTCCAGCTGATGGTAGCTCAGGACACTGTCCACCATACCACATTAATAGCTAATTCACCTGGCAGCTGATAAACAACCCAAGACAGAATTGCTTCATTTCTGTGTCCAGTCTCAGTTTGTCCCACCTCAAGAACTATCACAAACAATCCTACAAATTTCCTTATCCTTACCACAGGCTTTCAGACACGGAATGAAGTCCCCATCATACAAGTTAGTTTGTCACAAGTGCCATCCTTCACCAAAATCAAGTCCAAGTTTTTGTCATTTAGTCTATTTTTCACTCTGGGTGCTTCAGGACGGATCCATGAGGATAACCACAGAAGCGCAATCAAACATTTCACCTTCTGTTAGAAAAGGGAAACATTTGCAGTTATAACAAGGATAAAACATATGCAAATTAAACTAGCCTGAACCTTCACCCATTAATTATATTTCAATCCTTCAAAGAGACAGGGATGTATTATAGGTAGTTTTTGCACACAGCTCAGTTGAAACATAACCCTGCACATTCCATTTGTCTCTTCTTCTAACCTACCAGCCTCCCTTTGCCACTGTGGAACTGCTAAAGCACACCAAAACTTCACCTTGATGTCCTTCCTCTGCTCTCTCATCATCGACATGATGAGAAAGGGGGAAAAATAGGCGGTGAAAGGAGCACAGTTTCATCCCCTCCCAACATACCGCTTCAGTCATCCTTGGAGGCAAAAACCTCCCAACCCAATGTGCACCAGGAGGTGGGTAAAGTTGTTACTAAAGCCTCCTAAACATGAGCGAAAAGGTTGAGCAATAAGTCACCTCCACATGGAGAAGTGCTGCCAGTGGAAAAAACACTGTGTGCTGCAGCTGTCCCTGGGCAGGGAAAATAACTTTATGTATGCAAAGGGTTAATGAGTAAGTCATTAAGTCATTGCATGTAAAGCAAAGAACATAACCTCCCTAGCTCAAAGGGTCTTTTTTTGTGGTGGGCAGATAGGCTGGGGAGCACAATATGTTCAGGTGATGCAGTGTGCAGTGTGCGTGGAGAGAACATGTGCTCAGTGAGAGAAAAGGAAAGACAACCTCTTCTGTTGACAACTTAACTCCCCTCTCCTGTTTAGATCTTTCTCATTAAAAGATAAACCCTACTCCTTGGTCTGCCAACATCTGATTCCCTTTCCAGTGCTTTAGCTTCTTCCTAGGCTACCTATTAAATGAAGAATCAGCTTTTGCTTTGCAAGCACCATCTTCAGTATCTCAGCTCTGTATAATGCACATTGAGCGCTGCAGTGTGCTGACAGCTGTGACTTCATCTATTTGGTTGTGAACCTGCAATTGGAAATACATTCCTTCTATACCTTCCTCTGTTTTTTTTTTCTTCTACCTGTTTGCTCTTTTTTTTTAGATTAGAAATGGACTTTAGAACAAGAACTACCATGCAGCCCAAAAATGTGCATCCCTCACATGGTGGGAACCTGAGCTGCTTTGGAAATCATAGCATTATGGAATCATTAAAGTTGGGAAAGATCCCTAAGATCATCAAATCAGAGAATACAGGTTACTACTTCAAGTGGGCTGTGATACTTTACTACCTATCAATAATATCTGGGATAGCAACAACTTCTCAAATGGGCAACATAAGTCAGGTACAGCAGAAATGTAAAGATTATTCTTCAGACACAGGTTAGATATTTAATGGTCATTACAGTATTACAATTTTCACTGCAATGGTATTGTTTCAGTGTGAATCATCACAGAAACTTCATGCTCAGGGTAGAGAGAAAACATAGGACATAGAAAATTAACCTGAGACGTTGGCTGGGTGGATGACACTGTGGACATTTCATAGACAGAATGAAGGCATCTGGAGGTGACCTAAGTAAGGGCTGTTAGATTTTGGTTCATTTAAACAGCAGTTCCTCTGCTGTCTTTGTAGTTAGCACATTGCTTCAGAAAGAGAAAGACATGGCATCTGAACATACGTACTGCACCATCAAGCACTGCAAATCACTAATACAGATAGCTGAGCAGAAATACTGAATAACTGCAGAGCAGCCAGACAGGTGGTCACTCTACCACTCCTAATTATGATTATGTAACACACAAAAGAAAGAGATGACGATACACGTTTTTGAAAACATATCACCATAGCAGATGTTAGCCCTTCTTTCCCATTGTACTTATGCCTATTGTACACCCAACAATGAAATCATCTGTCACTTCAGCTATCCTCAGGAAAGAGAGTTGTATATATTCACACTGACAGGTCAAGCAACAAGTAAATTTGATGGATATCATCAACATTAAAACTTACAATAAGAGGAAAAATCATGCACTTCTAGATCCTTGTAAAAAAATTCCATCTTTTTATAGCTTTCATATTTCAATTGACTAAAGAAAAGCACAGGAAGGGGGCCAGGGAGGAGGGAGAACACACACACATGACCAGCAGCACACTGGAGGAGACATATGATTAAATCCTGGCTAGATGCCTCCAGGTGTCACTGAGCTCACAGGTCTCTAGCAAGCACACCACTCCTTTATTCTTCCCAGTTGAGGAATATCTCTGAATCCTGGCCCTGCCCAACTCTGCCAGTGATCTGCACCTGTGAAGCTCTCATGTACACATTCTCAGCCTGCCCCATGCTCTGTTTGCCTCATGGCAGTAGAGAATGGTTCACAAACTCCAGGGGAACAAGGCAGGGCAGGGAGAAAAACAAGGTGCTCAAAATGTGCAGAGGTCAAAGGAAGCAGCTCCTGGGCTCTCACCAGTGGCATAAACTGGCAAAGGGAATAGCATGCACAATTCAATGCCATCAGGAAAACAGGCACCAGTCATCTAAAGAAAACACAGAATAGTTTGGTTTGGAAGAAAACTGTAAAGGTTATCTCGTCTATCCCCCCTGCAGCAAGCAGGAACATCTTCAACTGGACCAGGTTCCTCAGAGCCCCATCCAACCTGACCTTGAATGTTTCCAGGGATGGAGCTTCTATCACCTCTCTGGGTAACCTGTTCCTGTGTTTCACTACCCTCACCGTAAAAAATTTCTTCCTTGAATACAGTTTCAATCCACCCTCTTTTAGTTTAAAACCATTACCCTTTGTCCTACTGCAACAGGCCCTGCTAAATTGTTCATCCCCATCTTTCTTATAAGCTTCCTTTAAGTACTGAAAGGCTGCAATAAGGTTTCCGTGGAGCCTTCTCTTCTCCAAGCTGAACAATCTCAACTCTCTCACCTTTCTTGATAGGAGGGGTTTTCCAGCCCTCTGATTGTTGGGACTTTCCTCTGGACCTGTCTCAACCGGTTCATCACTTTCCTGTGCTGAGGGCTCCACAGCTGGATGCAGCATGCAAGGTGGGTTTTCACCAGAGCAGAGTAGAAGGGCAGAATCACCTCTCACAGGAGAAAAGTGCCAGGCCCTTCTCAACTTCTCCCAAGCCACGATAAGAGATTAATATTTTCCTCATCTCACAGTCTCAAGGGGAAAGGAGAGTTAGCAGAGTGCTGACCTTGTTCCAGAAGTTGTGGGAAAAAGAAAATATAACAATCCCTCCTGTAACAAGCTCAGTGGCCTCTTTGAGGGTTCTGGAGTACTTACAGCACACATATATTAGGACTCAGGGTAATTGTATTTGAGACTTTCTGATCTCAAAGTCTTACCTTTGGAGGACTCACCTTGTTACACTTCTAGCAGGAGATTTAATCTGGTCTGTTCTGTTTACATGATATAGAACACAATCACAGAAAAAAATCCCCACAATATATTTTTTTCATTTGTAGTTGCAGCATCAATATGGTTTTCTTAATTTAGCGACAAGTTTGCAAGGCCAATTCACCTGTCTCTTTCCACTGTGAATCTCAAACATATTTTTCATCTCCAAAGAACAGCAGAGGACTGATCAGTAGTCACAGCATCTACCAACAAAACCAGAAGTATTTGGAGAAATTTCCACCCCCCTGCATAGATTCACTTTGAAAAAGATTTCAAAGAGTTAATTAGTGTTTGGTAACTGGGCATCTTTGACAGAAGATAACTGTGATTCACTAGTTATTTTCAATCATAATAATGCATTATAGGTATTGGGTAGTAGTTGAACAAAGTGTATGGCTACTTTTATTGGACATGGAAATGAGTTTTCAAAGCAGATGGAAGGACGAATGTTGCTGCTTAGAACACCCATTAGCCTCCTGATCAAATCTCTCTTTGATATCCAGTGTAATGTGTTCCAAGAGCACATGCTGTTGACTGCAGCACTGTGAAAACTGGCTGCCTCACATGCAGGATTATAATTTTGGTAAATCTATTTCTTTCAGCAGACATTTTTTGCAGCAATGGGGAAAAGGTGTTATGGGGAAAAAGAGTTGTGAGGTAGCAAAGCAAGGCAGAATGCCAGCATTTTCTTTCAGCTGCTATTTGTACCTATTAAAATATTTTACCCAATCAAAGAAATGAACTACTGCACTGTTTCTGCAGTCTGATGCAACTCTTTTCGTTCCCCCTAAGCCTGCAGTCAGCTGGTATCATTTTGCAGACTAGGAGAGCTGTGATTTACAGTTTAGGGGATATGAACTCAACAGTTGGATCACAAGTTTGGGAACTTTCAAATCACAACATTGAGCCTCTATTCTTTTCAGGACATGTTTTGGCAGATGGCAGCAGCCGAGGAAATTCACCCAGACTTCTGCCTCCATTAAATGTTCACTGGTGGGTAACTAGTGTTCTGTGTTTACGAATAGTTGGTAGTATCATCATTGTTCTGTACTCCTGTAATGAAACAATTTCTTCACTACTCCTGCTGTGAATGACACTGAATGAATTGTACTATCTTAGCCAAAGTCACAGCAGGCAATGGGTCAGTGGGTAAATCTGTCCAATGTATAAAGAAATCTCACCCAACAGCTCAATCTCCAGCTGTTCACATGAACTGGAGGGGAAAAATAGAAAGACAGGACAAAATTAGGTTGTTGGAAAAAATTAATTTTATGAATGGAAAAACAGGCAGAAATTGACAAAAATCAAAGCAAGATGCAAAACAGTCAGAGAGAGTGCTTCAGATAGGTAACTTCTGAATTTCCAAGTTATGGAGGAGAGTGGGCTGCAAATAGCATAGTATTTTTGCAAGGCTGTTTGAGATACTGAATTTCAGGAGTTGCATACCCCCACTCCAGTGAATTTGAGTACTCTTATTTCCTCCTGAGACCTGAGGATGCCGGGCATCTCTCAAATCAGGCTCTCAGTTCCCTTGCTTTAGACAACTCAACCTCCCATCATCATACTAGCTAAAGCTGCACCTGAGCTGTGAGGTGGTGGATTGGAAAGGCTTGGTAAACCTCCATCCCACCCCATGGAAATCACAGAAACAAAGATAAGTTTCAGCAAAACAGCTGCTAGTTAGTTTATCAGCTCTTTTGGTGAAATACTAAGCATGCTCAATTCTTTCAATATTACCGCAGAGGTACAAACTGACTATCTACGATATATGCCTCAAGACTTTCAGGTGTTCATCTTGGAAAGTAAATTCAAGAATGTCTTTTTAGAAAATAAACCCAACCCAATAAACAACCACAACCCCCTTCTACTATAACGTTTTGTCAGCATTATAATTTATTACTTTATACATTCATCAAGTAGGAGAGCGGGTGCTGTTCTATACCATTTCTTCAAGCCCATAGGATGTCTTTGGAAGCTTGGTAAGTGCAGCAGGAATGTGTGGCTGCAATCCTACAGTCCCTAGCATAATTCTGGATTCCGGTTCAAACACAAAGGCTACAGGGAGTGTGTGAGTAGCTCATACCCTGTTGGGTGATGCTCATGGCTGAGTGGGAGGAGTGGTTGCCAATCAGCCCTGGGGGTAACGTAGGCTGCTTGCCTGAAGACAAGACATTCTTGACTGGAATCACTGGCAATTCTTCCCTCACTTTTGCTGGTGGATCATTTTGACTTTTGTATTTTGTCTTAATTCCATATTAAATAGTTCCCCTGGCTACTGTGGGCTTTCTCATTAAGTTTGTTTTGTTTGGGTTTTTTTTAATGCACTTTCAAGAACTTTATGTCTTATTTGAATCACTATATTTGAACCACTATATTTGAACCATTGCCTTTTCAGCAACCTCATCCTCTAATTCATCATGCCAGCACTGTACCAAGACTAAAATGGCAGAGAACTGACTTAGAAAAAAAAAAAACCCAACAAAAAAAACCCAAAACCACAACAAACCAGTGACTAGTTTCCTATCAGGTTAGCAGGTTGGATTGTTTCAAAAGAGGTCAAGCAATTGCTAGAGCCAGCACAACGCCAGCAGTGCAAACAGGAAACTCCAAGAGGCAGGAAGGGAGACTACCCACTCTGTGCAGTGGAGTGTGCTTAATAAGCTGTATGCACTGTAAATAAGAAAGTGGGTGTTGACCTGCGCTGTTTCCCATAGACGTGTTTCAGGGAACTGATAAGCGGAGAGGAGGAATGGAGTACAACACCAAGCAAACTTGAACCTGGGACCTCAGTGCCCACAAAGCTGGGATCGTGTGGCTGAGAGCACTGACAGCTGGGCAGGATCACTCTCTCAGCCACCATGAACAGACAGGCTGGCTTAACTACTTACCTATGAAGAACTTCAAGGCTAAAAAAAGATTTTGCAAAGCATCCACTTTGTCAGCTCGGTCTACCAGTAACATTATGCTAGTTTTCTGTTCTGAAAAGTCAAGGAAACCCAGAGCAGAAGTCTGAATGTTGATAATTTAAAACATACTCTGAATACATAAAATATTTGCTCTAGTATAATTATCTCTCTTCTACATGGAAGTTAATGCATTATTAAATAGATCTCATGTTTGTTTTGTTGTATTTTTTTTGCCTTAATGACTTTGATGTGTGAAAAGAGTTGTTCTTGCATTGATCAGTGAGCAGGAAGGACAACACTGAAAAAAAATCAGTGTGTCCATCTGACGCAATATAACATGCAGTAGACAGGCAATGTAATTCTTTACCTTTGATCTACCCACCTTCTGTTGATATTTCCACGATGAAAAAACATGCATATGCTCATTGTGTGAACATATAGGACACCAATAATGGAGGTCCATTCTATCTTACATTAGAACAATCCACCTCTTTTCCTTCTTGGAGGAAAACCCTAGAATCTAATGCAGTATTTCAAAACCAGTTCATTACTAGTTTTAATAATCATGCCCTTCCCTTGAAAGAGCTGAATGCGAGAGCCTTATAAACATACTTCTGGAAAGGAGATGGTGGCCAAGTGGTAGTCCTGATGGAAGAGACCATGCCATTCCATAGATACAAACTTTGGCTTTTTATTTAGATGTGCCTCCAGTAAAGGCTAACACTACAATCTGAAATTGTGTATAAGCACCCTGGATTATCTTTAAGCCAGTTCACGCTTTACTCCTAGCAATGTCCTCAGCAGCCACGTCCAGTTCTCAGCTGATTGTAAATTCCCCTCTTTCAGGCACCAGAGAGATATTTGAACAGGAGGCTGCACTGCTGAGGTAATGGCACCCATGCTAGGTATTTTAAAAGGAGCTTGCATATGCCTTGGGGCATGTCTTTGAAACACAGACATCCACTCTGAATTCTTCTTGTTCCCTCCTATTATTAGCTTCTATCCTAGATTCACTTTTTCTCGTTCAATTACCTTTCAGCAATCTTCTCACCATTCTCTTTGATTACTGAAAACCTCTCGCGTTACAAGAGGATTTTTTATTTTGGACTGCTACTGCATTTTCAGTCTTTCCCATCCTCACCTCCATGCTCCTCAGTCCTCCTGCTGCCATTAAAACAACTGTCTTCTCCTTCCACTCCGCTCTCTGAGTTCCTTCAATAACTTCCCATTTCATGCCAGAGAAAGCTTAAATCGCGTGTCCGCTCACTCCTGGCACTTCACAGCTGCTGCCTGCGAATGCCTGATAGCGTGTTAACGAGGTGCTCACGCACGACAGCCAGATCTGGTTTACATATTTCCCCTGGGAGCTCCACAAAGGTGGGTGTTTTCCCAGCCATCAGGCAGGAGGTGGCCTCCACGGTTTCCCCACAATCAGCAGTGCATCTCAAGGTCTTGCATTCTTCTACTTCCAGATTCTTTCATAAAGGAAAGCATGTTTATTGCTGAATACAATTTTGCCTTCGTAATGTATGGTTTCCAGCTGAGTTCCTGGAATCTGCTGTTTACGAGCAGGGTCAGGGGTTATAGAAATACTTTCAATTTGCATGTGAGCGATATACCAGGAGTTTTTTGCCCGTGCATAGTGTCTAAACTATGTAACAACTGCTTTTTTATTGGTCTTGATAACCTCCCTGCCTCTGAAATCAACTTGTTCAGCTGTGTGGGTGGTTCATATTATTGCTGTACATCTCAGTAAATGAAAACTAGTACTCCTCACTCCTCATCACCCAGACTCTTCTCCCAACACAGGCAGGAATATTAACAAGAACAAAAACATCAGTAAAGTGTTTGTACTTGAAGTGTGTGGGTGTGTGTGTAAATACATGATGGCAGCATTATTATCCACTGCCAAATGTCCCTTCAGTGTGTGTTACTTTTAATCTCTGAGGAAGCAAAGGAGAAGAAGGGTAACACAACTCAGATGAGCATCTTGACAGTTAACCTTTTGTTATGGTCCTCTCAGAAGGCCCATTGAAGGCTGATAGCACAGAGGCTTTCAGCAGGGATTTATTGAGAGGATGTTGCACATCAGTTGATTCCTTCTGGAAGAAGATTTCTCTGGGGGTATTAAAGGCTGGTGGTTTAATGCTGCTTTTGTATCCTTCAGCTTTTCAGAATAAAGGTGTTCTGCAGTTTTCCATTTCTTCTCACACTTACATCAATATGTGACCATCTCCCTTGACCAAGCCAGCACTGGTGATGTGCAGTGGGAGGTGGGGCTCACAGTAATCTCATATCTATAGTGCAAGGTGACTGCAGTTAACAGTGCAAGGGACTCACTGTAATGCAGGTTTTGGATCAGCACTTAAGAGCCCATTTTCAGTAGAGTGAACACACTATTGATTTTACCAGGCTGTCTCTATGACCAGAGATGCTTTAAATGGGACTACACATCATAGACATACACATCATTCCGAGTGCCCATAGAATTTTGAGGTGACTACGGCTAAAAAAAGGTTGGCCCTATATTTGGGATTGGAAAAGCGTGGAAAAAATATCTGCTTAGCAGCAGTTTTCCAGTGAGATTCCCGCACTCCAGGAACACAGATCTTGGGCTTACCCAGGGGCCCAGTTCAGCACGTAGGAAGTGCTGTTCAAAGGGTTTCACACAATCCTACTCTTCAGTAGAACAGCATAGTAAACCATGAACAGGTCAGGTATAAAAGCAGAATTCTGGATCTAGGTTGTTCAGTTCTTATCCTTTATGGGAGGATAAGAGTGCCACTGCAGTGCACTAGCATGTAAGGGGTTAGCATATCATTCAATCAAAGAAAAAACGTCTCCACCTTATCCCAACAAGTAAAGTTTAAAGGTCTTAAGTTTACTTCTAAACAGGACAGTGATCTCCACCCTAACATAAACATTTACCTAAGTGATATTTGCATAATCTCTTTGGCTCTTAGTCTGCTCACATTAATCAACCACATCATTATTTAGAAAAATGTGCCTCCATGTGCCTGATACCTTTGCCTACTTCTCAGTGCTCATTAACCAAAAATCAACAGAAAGTGTTCTTTTTTTGATGTACCAAAGACTCTGAGTAAATAGCTTTCCTAGAACACAGAGGTTCTCAAACTTTGCCTGGGTGTGACCATTTTTCAATAAAAAAGCTCATCCCATTGTAAAACCAAAATCCCTACCTCCCTTACGTATCCACAACTGCATGCTGCTAGTGTCAATGAAAACAGAGCTGGTGTATGTGAAAGACTGGAGTCCTGTACTTGAGTTTCCTGCTTGTGGCACAAGTTCTCTATGCACAGCACCTTTGGGAACATTTTGCCTTAATAGGTTTAGAGGAATGTCCATTGGCACAGATGAACATCAGCTTGACATTGACTCTTGTTGTTACTAGCAGCTCTAGCCTTACCTGCGTGTTGCCTCCTGTAGTATATACGATACTAGATCAAAGTGGTAGTATTGGATGGTGATGACAGGTGTACGCAATACTCAATTCAGTTGTCAATCCAGTGCCCAAATCAGCAATAGACCCCAGGTCACTGACTTTCTTCCTAACTGATTTTTTTCCAAGGATTGAATGCCTGTGTACAAACCTGAAAATTCTTTAATGCTTTTCCAAATTTTAGACTGCCTTGCATAATGATTTCACAATATTTATAGTGGCAGCTGGTATTCCACCTCAGGCCACTGCTCTTATCTCTTTGCTTCCACAGCAATCATGAGGTAAAAGGAAAGATGGAGCGGGAGGTATTTTGGCCCATATATACCTTCTCCCAGTATGCTAAGAAAACTTCTATCTTTCTAGCCTTTATTGTAGCTAATACATTAAAAGAAGGGATATTCAAGAATACAGTAAGAGCCTGTATTGCTAGGAGGGGAGTAGAGCATGTCCTGTATCTTGTCTTCAGAAAAATAATTATGGCACGCAGTGTTCTAATAAGCAAGCTAGGGAAAGACTCTAAACATAGTCATACATAGATGGTACAACAGCAGTAGGAAAACCATACTGAGGAGGTAACCATCACTGTTTACTGCTAAAATGGAAGCCTGCACCAAGGCAGTGTTTTGCACTAGTTACATTCCTATTTAATCTATTTTCATTATGTCCTGGACAGAACATGTTTTCAGTATGAACCAAGAACCTAACAGAAAGCACGCATATTAGACTTAGAGCTGACACTAATCTGGGAAGGCCTGTAAAATAATTGAGAGCAAACTCGGATTAAGATAAAAAGATGTAAAAACTTCACAGAAAACAAATCAGAACACACTAACCATTGTAATATCCACACTGCATCTGCATACCAACTATTACTCATAATTCTACTCCTGGTTTTCAAATAGGATACAATTGAAGTAGAAAAGATTTGAAGAAGGTTGATATCGATGGTTAAAAATATGAGATGTATCTGTATGAAGCCTTTTACAGGCTGGGGAAGATTTTCAGTCTGAAAAATACCTGCCTGAGGAGGACCTATACAATTCTGAGTGGCATGAAAAAGGTGAACAGTGAATGATTATATATCATCTTTCAAAGAAAGACCCAGGCAGCAAAAAATGGAATTATGGCTGGGTCAGAATATACAAAGGGAGGTAATTTTTAACACAAACATTATTTGAGCAGTGAAGCTGTTTCACACATGTTTTGCATGCCAGAAGTTGACATTGTCAAAAAAATGATTCAAGTTAATTAAGAGATATTAAATAAAATGAAGACACGACCATCTACTTAAGAACATCATGGAGTCAAACTGCTGCAGTTCCTCATTGGAACGAGGCGGTATTGGAAGAAGTTGTTGGAAGGAGTCCAGAGGAGGGCTACAAAGGTGATCAGACAATTGGAGCACCTCCCATACAAGGACAGGCTGAGAGAGTTGGGCTTGTTCAGCATGGAGAAGAGAAGGCTCCAAGGAGCTCTTATAGTGACCGTCCAGTATCTGAAAGGGGCCTACAGGAAAGCTGGAGAGGGACTATTCATAAAGGCTTGCGGTAATAGGACAAGGGGGAATAGGTATGAACTGGAGAGGGGCAGATTTAGGCTTAATATGAGGAAGAATTTCTTCACCATGAGAGTGGTGAGGCACTGGAACAGGTTGCCCAGGGAAGTTGTGGATGCCCCATCCCTGGAGGTGTTCAAGGCCAGGCTGGATGGGGCCTAGGGCAGCCTGATCTAATGGGAGGTGTCCCTGTCCATGGCAGGGAGGTTGGAACTGGATGATCTTTAAGGTCCTTTCCAACTCTAACTATTCTATGATTCGATGATTCTCATTCTTTCTTGTTCTCAGCTTTTGCCACAGGTATTTTCTTTTGGGTATACTTCTATAGCTACAACCAGAGCTGACAGTTCTTGGTTCTAATCTATGGACATTACTACTTAAGCTACTGACCATTTCCAAGAGCAGGATACCTGACCTGAGCCATGTTTGATTTGACCCAGTATGGCTGTTCACACCTTCTTTTGATTGTATGAATAGCCTTATTTATATCACTTAGATGAAATGTCTCGTGTTCCTCAGAAGGTCCACTCTTACTTAACTCATTCTCATTTTCTGCACATGCCTGGGATGAGGCATGTTCACCACACATGTTTTTAATTAACAAACTGTTTTGCTCAAACAGTATATACAGATGAAGGCCCAAATTGAATTTATGTAGCTTCTGTGAGTTAGGATATGTCAATGTATCCAATGCTTCAAGTCTCTGTTGGATAATTATTTTGATTTTGATCAGATGCTTATCATAGTGATTTACTCATGTACCTGACCAGACTACTAGGAGGCTAAACCCATTTTTGACTGTAAAATGATCTAACATCCCCTGTGTGGAAGGCCACAGAAGCAGTCAATCAGACTGCAACTCATTCCTCTTCAAAAGACTGCCATCTTTCCACATTTTGCAGTCCATTATTAAGAGTAAAAACTCTTCTTAATAAATATCAGTTACAGCACTTTGAGAAAACATGATATGGATTGATGTATTTGGAGACCAGTGATGCTTATTGTTTGTAAGATGACAGTTAAATTCTTCGTATGCTTTCAAGGTTGCAAAACATACCCAGAAAATCCAGATATTGCATAGTAATTTAACTGGTAAAATCTATATGACAAAGCTTATGGTAATGCTGTCAACACACAACGTTTTTAATATGCTCAAAGGCATTAAACACATTCAGTAACTGAGAAGACTCAGCATGAAGGAAAACAAAAAAACTACAGAGGTTTATGCAAAAGCTGCAATTTGAACAGAAATCACTCTTCCTTTTCTTTTTCTAAAGCTAGTCAATACATCAACTAGTCAGGTATAGCTACTACAGATTGCTAATTGGAATTACTGCCAGAGTATGTTGATAGCTGATCTACTGAAACAGAAGTTAACAACTTTAGACCATGAAAATGTAAACTATTTAAGGTGCAGATTGAAACACGATTAAATATTGAAATATTTCAGACAATGTCACATTGACAGATTAAGTTAAATATATGATTTAATAAGCTCTATGACCCTAATTAACCTCACATATAGTACTAATAGCTCTAATAAATCCAATTAAAGACTAAAGCAGTCTCACGTGTTTGTACACAAAGTGCCCTACTGAAGTGAATTTTAACAATGCAGCTAAGCAGAGTGCTGGGGTCTGTCAGATCCCAGTGACCATTATGTAGCTGGTAAGCAGAAAAGAAGTCTGTAAACTCACCTGCTTGGTGTTTTTGAGGTAAATGTTCTATTGCCCAAGATAACCAGTGTTCATGCACTATCACCTATGCCTCTCTTGGAGAGCTTAGTGCTTCACAGATGACACTCTTGTTAGCAAATCCTTCCTTTGCAAAGTGTCCCCTCATAGAAAACAAGCTCACAGTATTTTGTACAACATAAAAGCGCAAAAATATTCATCCTTCGCCTTTCTTTCTTCCTTATTAGGAGATACTCAGGAAAACTTTGGGGAAAAAAATAAGATTTAACATCATTGTATTTATTAGGTTCTGAAACAATACACATTCACATCCTTTTTAATACAGTACATTTGGCACAGTAATAATGTTTACGATGAAATAACACTAATGAATGGCAAGAGATTCAAATTACATCCATAAGAAAAAAATTCTGTACAAATAAATCCTCACAATAAAAAATAACCTACCCCCCCAGCTGAGCACATTTTATATTTAGCCAGAACTATTCTGCACATAATTTAAAGAGGTAATTTGTAAGCCTTTTTGGAGAGAGTTATTTTTCACCCTATGGAGAAAAGTGTGTTTCCATTTTTTAATAATATCTATTTATGAGGAAATCCAAGAAACAATGGACTCTTTATAATAATAATAATTATTAATAATCTTTTTGGCATTTGCACACATTTTACAAAGAAGGAACAGGAAAGATTTCACAGAACAGGCAGAAATGTAACAGAATGTCTATTTTTCAGAATTATCTTTAAAAAATGGTCAAGGTAACACAAACCTTCTGATGTAAACCCAATTCAGAGAACCTAACTATTTATATTGAAGAAATATCTGCCCGTGCAAAAGTTTTTACCTCTCTGACTTTTCTTTTAGCGTCCTACAAATGTTGCAGGTGCTGAGGCCTCTTGAAATACAAATGTTTTCTAATTATTTTCGTGCTAGAAATGAGAATACAGACTATATAGCTTGCTTATAAAAGCTTTATGGGACACTTTTATTCTTTCAAAATAAATGCTCAGAGTTTTAAGTGAAGGCCTCTTGTTGTACAAATAGTAGTGCACTACCCAATAACTTGTCTTCCTAGCCAGTCTACTCACCTAAGGAAAAGAACACTTTAGCATTGTGATCAGTTCTTGCCTGGATGTCAAAAGCTAACTGTGATGAGAAATAAACAGAGCCATCAGCAAGACACAAATTGATGGGCAGTCCTACAATATACTTCTAAAAGAGAAAGGAATTTAAACACTGAGATGATGCGATCAGTAAGATGTTTCTGTGCTGGTACTCAGCTCCAGAAGCTAGTTTTTTCCCAGTACAAAAGATTACTGAAGATAAATTAAATTAAACTAAAGGCTTGATCCATTATTACACCTGTAGGCCAGACAAAACATTAATTGATATATCATAATATTTAATATTTTGAAATCATCATAAGAATATATATAATAATTACACCTGAGTTTTAAAAACAAAACAAAATGGAACTGAATGTTGTCATCAGTAACAGGCTATGAGCAGCCAGACGCAAAACTGACACAAACTAACTCATCTGCTTGAGACCAAGATTATCTCTTAAAGCCAATGATTCACACTTTGTCCACCACGATTTGTAACATTCCTTTCTCTTTCTGACCTCTATCATGTCATAATAGAGTTGAAGAGAACTATACAAGAGATTTAGTATAGCTTAATATATGTCTACATCTTTTTATAACAAAAACCTCATCTCTCTGACAGTAACTTGAACCAATACACATACAAGAGTATTGCACATGGACATTATTATAATTATTCTTTCATAGACTAACATTTTAATAGGATGCCTGAACATGCAGCAGTTGATACCTCTATATTCAATGAATTCCACAGGCCTTGCAGCAAACACTATATACAAAATCTCACCTGTACAAAAGGCAAAAAAGCTTCTTTAGTGCCACTTTGCCAGTCACAAGTATATATATTTTTGTGCAGCTGGAAATCCATGTGCAACAATTAAAATGGATTCCAATTACCGCTCACTCAGTCCAGTAAAATATATAATAAAATGACCTCAGCGATACATGTACACAGAAAAAAAAAAACCAAACCAAACCACAGGGTACTCCTGGAAATATAAGTACATAACACTGTTAGCATATCTACAGAAGGTAACTTCAGATTAGTAATATTGTCCACATGAGTTACCATCTCAATTCATACACAAAAAATTTCAATTTACAACTTTCAATAATGTCAGTTTGTGAATGCTTGATCTTCATTTTTTTCCACACACTTCCACATAATGCATGTGTAACCTTATTTTGTGTCCTTTAAAAGCAGATTTCTCTTTAGATTTCAGACATAAAAAACAACAAACACAGTAGTAGTAGTAGTATGGTTTTGTAAAAGTGTGCAAAAGTAACACACTGCTGAGAAAATAAATATAAATAAGAAATTATTTATCGACTTAGCTACAATGGAAAAGGCAAATGTATAATGTTTAGAATTAATTTTTAATGTAAAATTAACTGTAAACATTTGCAAGCTTGCCATCACATTAATGGTTCGTTTAAATGGATATTAAATTCGGTAACATGGATAACGCATCCAATTTCCTGAAAAACTGTAAAATGCCTATATATAGCTATGTTGAAGTACTATAGGCTTTTTATTCTTTAGCCCTTTGATAACTATTCATAGAGTATCTATTTCCTGCTTTAAATAAAATTTCAGTCATCTCTGTAACTCTTCTTAGTCCTAAGTGTCTTCCATAACTTGCATGAGGAACTTCATCAAAACCCTTAATTGATGTGCTGTTTTTTCAGCACCGCTCTATTTTAAGTTTGTACCTCACCACAGTAAATTCATAATGGAGGATTCCACCTCCAGGAAGGCAGACTGCTTACCAAAGGGCAACGTATCACTGATTTGTTCCACATCTGAGTACAGATCTCACCACAACAGCCAGCGCAGAAGAAAGTTCTCACCTTCTTAGCTTAAATACATAGGACTTTTTCAGAACATGATCTCCTAATTGCTTTTAATAGCACAGCTTAAATTTCCACAGAAAAGATGCAATTTTGTCCTCTGAGGAGATTTTAGGAATAAAAGAAAAGTTGCAAATATATGGCAGTGTGTTACATCTACAATTTCTGATACAAAATTATTTTGCATTGCTCTGTGAGACAGAAATTAAGAGTGCTTTCAGGTCAGAAGACTAAAAGAAAACAATAATAAATATATACTTTAACTGGGGATATGGGCTCAGGGTAAGAGAAGTAGTTCTTGATCTACTGAGTCTCTTTAATTTGATGATCTCTTCAGAATCACTTCTTTCAGCATCATTCATCTGTCAGCCTAACGTTGTCTATGGCAGTAGCTCTTCTCCAAAATAAGAGAACCCTTTAAATTCTTCTTGATTGATTTGTTTTATAATTGTCTCATCCACTAGCGTTAATACTGGTTCTTCTCGTGTAAAGTCTTGATCAAAGTTATTTACATCCCTTTTGGTTTTCTGAGAAGAAAAACAGAAATAAGGTGAATGACAGCACAGCAAAATAAAAGGTACTCTCCCTCCTCTCCATCCCCCCTGAAAGGCTGAATTTTCTGGAATGGTTGAAATAAAAGAGGAGCTACTTCACACAAAGAATAACAGACATATGAAAGAAGCTACAGGAGCAAATACTATAAATGAGTTCAGGAGAGGCCACAGAAGCAGTACTATAAATGAGTTCCCAGAGACTCACAGGTCTCTGACAGGTGAAGGAATAGCAGTATGATGATAAAGCAGGAAGCTGAGATTAGGACTAGTTTACAAAAGGTTTTGTTGTAGTAGGTGGTATGGCTGTTACCTCTTAGATCTGAACATAACGATATCTCCTCTCAGAGGCACAGAGTGAACTGATTTGATTTCCCCAAAATATAGTCTACTGTTCCAACTCTAAGTTAACTGTTTCTTTATATCTGGCTATACTCAGCTTTGAAATCATATACATATCTTGCAACAGCTCTCAGTGCAAAATCCTTGAGCTTCACATTGGCAACTCTCATTTTCTAATGCAGCTGAGCATCATGTAGAGCATCATGACAAAGCATGAAATGCTGGCCCCAGAGAAATCAACCTCAGAACTCTTCTTTATTTCAATGTCATCAGGATTTCCTCATTGAAGTCTAAAGCACCTCACTCTTGCTGTGAAGTTGAGGCAGTAAATTGCAGCTTTACATGTTGTGGTTCGTATAAGACTCATTAACTAGAAAGTCTTGGGGAGTTTCACTCATTGTCCTCAAGGCACTCATGACAGTGACTGTGACAACTTACAGGTAAAAAAAACTACAGGGGAAAATATTCCCCATGGTCATTCCCCTGAGACCTGCACTTTCAGCACTGTTACCTGTTTCCATATCAGCAGTATATTTCAGACATGTACAGGCTCATGGAACTGGAACAAGCCTTTTCCTTAACACTTGGTCTCATGAAATCTAAGTTATCTGAGTGATACTTAATGGAGGCACACCAACACATTGAAAACTAGCTTTGTGTCCATCCTGCGTAGGTCTGATAATAAGATGAAAACAGAAACAGAATAGCTATTTGACTTGCAAAGTACAAAGATAAAATAATAAAGTGATATTTCACAAAGTACCTATATAAGGTATTAAAAATGGGATATAAACCTTCTTTAATGTATGTATTTTTTCCTATAAAAGATATGTAAATATATTTTTCTTCATCAGCTGTACTGAGGCACTAGAAGTCGTAATTTTCTTTCTCACAATCGTAAAATGGTTATAGCAACCTTCAATTATGTTGTTTCTAAGAACTTTATAGATATAGGGAAAAAAAAGTTCTATGTAAGTGCAAGAGACTGTCACTTGTAAACCAAGTGCTTTCCACATGCAGGCAACCAAAAGCCTATATCCTCTATCTATAAAATTCTGTTAAAAAAGAAAGGAATATGGACTTAAGAAACGTATATATATTTATACTGTTTATATTTGTAATATTTATCTTGTACATAAAGACCGGACACAAAGTGTATGTGACATGTATACTTCGAACTGCGTAAAGCATGAGAGACATGGCTTTGGGCTTTATGGCTTTCCCAGTCATTTGGGCAAATACTGCAAAGTACGGATGAAATTCCTTTTGAATTTTTAAATGCATTACATTGCCACTGTGTCTACATTCTTCTTGTTCCCCATGTCCTACTGTAGTATTTTCACATACTCACACAATGAATTTGCTACAGGAAAAGTCATTACATGAGAAGGAAGTAAGTGAATATTTGTAGAAAGTAAAATACAAATTCAGAACTGCAGTTATGCGCGAGAGAAATGTGACCCACTCACACATTAATCACTAGCTATTCAGGGCAAATAAGCTTTGGACTACCTGAGTATAAGTACTATATATTATTTTCAGGTCTTCATACTGCATTTGTGAAAAGTGTTACTGCCTTGCTGAAGCTATAAGAATTAAGATGACAAATTCCTCAAAGCCTATCAGAATCAAATAAGTGCCGATTACTGTTTCCAGAAAACCATCATTAAGATTTGTAAAGGTATTAGGTGAAAAAAGAATGCAGATGAGTACATCTGAAGAACTCCTTCAACACTGGTGCATCTAAATCCTATTGATTAAAAACAATCGTACTTCCAGTAGAACTTTGAATCTCAAACCCTTCTGAAACAACAACCAAAGATATTTGCTTAAATTTAACAGCCTAGTGTGTCTTAAAAAATGTCTTCAAGACCAAAGAAGGAAATAGAAGTTTTTACTTCCTCAGATTTATAAACAACTCTATGTCTTTTTGGCAGCATAATGTAAATCTTGCAATTTATTAACAGGACAAGTATGGAGCAACTTAAGACTGCAAGGATACACCTGCAAGCCTCTATCTAACCAATCAATGGAATGAGGGAACAAAAGGGAGTAGATTAAGCCACCTAAGACAAAAGATAGAGTTCATAATAAGTGCTTCTTTTCAAGAGAAAGATTTATTTGAGAAACCCTCCTTAGCAACTTAGGCACTTTCTTCCTGAAATGATGACTATTTTGCAAGAATTCATTTGGTAAGATGAAACAGGTCTGGCCACATTTCTGCTACTATTGGTATTTTAATGTACTTGCACTGTGAACACTCCATGGGCCAATAGCATGAACCAAAATATAGTTGCAGCATGAGGGCTCAGGACGAAGGTATGAAGATCTGTGGCTGTCTCCTAGCAGAGAAGCTGAGAAAAGAAAGATTTGCAAGATAAGGGGAAGATGTGAAGGAAACAGAGTGTAGCTATTATGCAACTTTGAACATTAAAAAAAATCATGAAGAAAAAAGGAAAAATCTTTAGATTGGCTGGCAAACGCATCATTAAAATGCAGTAATTAAATGGGTAGGATTATGTTTATTTAGCCTGCACCTCCTATTTAGGATACGTTATTTTTCATTTTTCAGATTTTATTCCAGGTAAGACTTCTCAGTTTCAGATGACTGAAGAAACTAAGGTTATTAGGAAAAAATATGTGCAGAAACTACAGCTGCCTACCCCAACACCCAGAAATTTGACTAGGTTTCAGATGTTACCTTTTTTCCTCTCTAGACTCCCCAAACATCCTGCTTTCATATGCATCAGTGCTACAGGAGAGCAGAGGCACAGAAGTTACCCTTGTCTCCCAACAATAGCTGCCAAATTCCACACTGCACTGAGACTGCTCTTCTACAGGCAGCACGTGGGCACTTGGTCTCCTTCTGACAAAGGGCAGCAGCAGCAGTGCCATGGCACTTTTAATGACTAAAAATAACATGACTCTCTCTCTAAATCTCATCTGAAAGATGATCTCCACCAGTACGTTATCATTGACAGTGAGAAGGAACAGCAAACTCACTACCTCTTTTGCAGGAAACATGCCTGTTACTTCTTCTCTCCCAGCAGTGTGAAAGTTTCACAGGTCTCCCATCTTAGCACTGACCTAGTATGACCTGCTTATCCTGGGAGACACGGTGGCCCTGCTTCATGTGGGTGATACGATCTGGTTAGATATAACACTTATGATACAGAACTAGAATGCCTTGAATTAATAAATATTAAAATGACCTACTATTCATCAACGATGACAATTTTTAAGTCAAAGTCACATTTCATACTATTAAAAAATTACCACTTCTGTTCAAAGAGCAAAAGGTACTGGAAAGTTTAATGGCTATCTCTTCATAAAACACCATTTAATCAGCTTTCCTAGTTGGCCTGTACAACTTCACTCATAGGAATATTTAGTCAAAGTGCTGTTTTTCTTAAACGCCTTCACAAAATCACTAAAATATGTAAAGGAACTTCATATGCTATTATTAAGCACAGTTTTCTAAACTGGTTTAATTTTCATTACCATTTCAATGAAAAACTAATTTTCTGCCTAGAGTAACCACCTCTAGCTTTAAAAATGCTTTAAAACATGGTTAATAAGCCTTCCAGTGTCTAGGATTACCAACCTTGTTTATTAATGATTCCTAAATGGTATTATACAAATTGCAAGAGTGAGAAAAGAAATTCAGGTTGATGTTATCGCTGAAAACACAGTAAGAAACTTAGAACCTGCCAGTCCTTCCCACTAATCGCATGAATCAAATGTGAATCCCAGGAGCCTCTGGTGCTGAAAAGCAAGAGAAATCCTTGCAAGAAGGCACCTGACAGAGGGTGTTCCAAACCAGGGAACTCAGCAAAGCTTGGGCACCTCATCGGCTGTGTCATGAGGCCAAGAAGTTCAGTGGACTCTCTTCTGCCTAACAAGAATTACATTAATTCTCCAGCACGAAGGACTTGAGGCATCTGTCTCTACTCCATTATATATTTTCATTTAATTTACAGAAAATCACCAAAACTCCTTCAAGTCCATTGCAAGCTCAACAGCTCCACTAACTTGGGCTGGAATTGTCCAGCAGTTTCAAAGGCTACTCAGAGGAAGTGAAAGAAAGATGGAGGTAGTGGCTAGAAAACAACTCTGCCACAAAAGCCTAGGTTTTGTGGTTTAGTCTGTATTTTACTACAAATTCACAATATGCCAATTAAATATAATTGTAGGAATCCTCTTTAAATAGATTTCTGTTTAGATTCTGATTTAGTAGAATAAGGAACTTATTCAGAACAGACAGTCAATGCAAGGAAGTGAGGTCAGAAATGATCATTACAATAATGAACCAATATGTTGAAAGAATTTCTGTGCTATATTTTTCAGCAAGTGGATCTTTTGACACAAAATATATACCATGGTCATTCATTATTTTCACAGAAATGCAGATGCACAATGGCTTTTCTATATCACTGAATGAAAAATCTTTAACTTTACTCCACTACAATTTTCTGTCAGTAGCAGTGTATAATGCCTCTTCATGTATTTTCAAACCCACAGTGAAATCCTGGAGTTTGTTATTAGTTTGTGGAGCATCACCAGAGAACCCTTCCAGTGCAGTGCCTGGCTGTGTCAGCAGTTCATCAAACACACGACAGGCACATTGAATCTGGGGAGGAAGCTGCTGTACCCTTCAGTGTGCAGCTACAGGAGCATGGGACTGCTAGCAGAGCAGCAGGAACAGGACATGCAGCAACAGTCACACTTTCTGATATGTATTACATGGCATCATTTAATTTTATCGAGAATTTTGCTTGGGTAAAAAATTAATGATGCCCATGTTGGACGCAGTATAATCATGAAGAAATTATTTGATCAGGATAATTAGATGTTTACCTTTTCAGAATATTTTGTTAAAGACAAATGGAAGCTCAAGGTACAAAACAAAGAGGTTTGAATCACATGGTTATGTGGCTAACCTCACATATCACTGTTCTCTCATTCACCTCTCTTTATTATAATAATAAAAAAAGGCAGCGCAGGCAGAAATCACTATGCACCAACAACTGGATCTCTTTTCATAAAGGCGTAGTAGTTTTTTAAAACGTTGAGACCAACTCACTTCTGCTCATAACTCTTTCTATATGTACAGAAGTTCAGTATGAATACTGTGAAAGAAATGAGCTGAGAAGCAGAGCACTTTAGATCTGTCTTTCTGTTTGTCCCAATCATTTATTACTCTCTTATTTGTGATGCCACTTCACAGTGTTGGCACACCCAGAGAATCTGTATCAATATTAGAAGCATTTCCTAGAATATCTTATATCAGAATATATGAAATATATTATCAGAATAACTTTAAAAGTTACTACATTTTTTTTCAGCATGTTAATTGCTGTACCCACATGTGGAAGATTTCAAATAGATCAGACATGAACTGCGGTATTTTCTGCTGAAGGTTAGGATGATAAAAGAAGTTTGAATCCAAATAGCTTTTACAAGTATACCAACAATTATTACTTCCAAGACAAGGGTGAAATTTTGTGCTCCTAGATTTCTATTTCATTAGATGTAAAGAACACCAAATTAAGGGTAAGAAGTAGAAAAAAAAACCCCACTCAATAAAGATGCTAATAGATAGTGAAACAATATTTGAAAAGCATGCCAATCTATGTCGTCCACAATTTAATCTGTTCTTGAAGTACACAGATATTTAACGAACACCAAACTAATTAACAAAACTATTAATTTTAAAAGGGTCATTTGTGATCCAGTAAATTGAAATTACCTTCATGCTGAAACAATATGTATCTTCCCTAGGAATGTGAAATGGGTCAAGTAGGAAGGAGGAATAATATGAACAATTAGGAGGTACAAATATTTAATGACTACATGGCAAGGATGCCAGCCTCAGTATTTCACTTCTGCATAGCCTTTATCTTATCCTACACCCAAAACCCGCCACAACAAATCAAACAGCAAGGCAAACAAAGTCAAAGCTCTGCAGGTTCAGTGACAACCATCCTGTGTTCATAGTATGGGCAATGAACCTCACCCAGATGAAGTTGCTGTAAAGCCATTGTCCCCTATGGCCATATTTGGATATGGTTTTAGCTTGAACAAGTACACAGCACTAAATCTGTTAAGTACCAAACCTGTTTTGTTCATAGCTGGCTTGCTAAAGCACAACAGTTGTCTCTCTATAAAACAACCTTTGAGACAGAATTCACAGGGGTTGTAGGGGAGGTAAGCACAACAGCTTCCCACCTGTGGTTAGTCCTCTACCCTCAAGATCCATCTTATCAGGGCTTGCTTCCATTAGTACTTAATCATGAAATGACCACTGCACAAAAGCTATGCCATGGTAGAATACATGCATTTTTTACAATGGAAAAAAACTGCAGTGCCAATTTCTGAATTTCTACACTGTATTTTCCCCTTATGGTTCATTTCTTTGAGGATTTAACTACATGGGAAACTACTTTATATTTCTTCTTGGAGTGGGGAGGAAATAAGAGAAGAGAAAGTAATGGAACAATCATATGAAAATATCATTCATCTGCACAATGCAATTCCTATTGCAAATTTGATGATACACTCTGCAGTGCAGATTTCATATGTATGCCTCTCTAATTCACATTATATTGGCAAGCTTCCACTTGTATTCTCAACTGCTCTAAGGTCAGGATCACCAGTGTCAACTCCCCTCTTATAGCGTGGGCATGCATCCAAGATTAGTCCATTTTTGGTTGCATGGTGAAATTGCATATTAACCATTGTTGTTAAAGCAGAGTTACAGCACTTGGGGCTGGTTCATCTGAGACATGCTAAACCACATGCTGGTGGGTCCTCAAATACATGTGTAGAAGCCTTTCTGTCTTCCTGATCACCAACACCTTAGCAGAAAGGAAATGTTATACCCAGAAAATAGAGCTGACTTTCAAACAAGAGAAAACAGTGAAGCAGGAGAGTTGGTAGGTCTAGGGCACATGTCCATAGAATTCCAGTGGCTTCCTAAAGACATCCCATAAATGGCTGAAAAATTACCCAAAAGCAGAAAGTCTAGCAGTGCGCAAAGATATCTGACCAGATTTAATCTGTAAAAGATCAATAGATTTACTTTGTTTTCCATTCTTTAAGCAATCACAAAGAAAATGAATAAATTAAGAAAAGTCTAACAATGAATAGATTAATTTTTTATTCGGCCTGGTGTCACCTATCTCACTTAACTACAGAAAAACACATTATTAAAACCTTCCTGAATGTGTTAGGAAATTATAAATCCATAGCAATATCTTCTGAGCCCTTCCTCTATTGATAAGGTATGGACATGTGCATTGTGAAACTGGATGCAAAGAAACCCCAGAGCACGGAAGGTAATGGCAAGCATGTACAGTAGCAGCATCATTCCAAGACTCAGATTCATACTAGAATGGTTTGCACTATAGGCTGTAGAGCACAAATGCTACAGTTTTTGGCAAGACTGACTTCTTCAGAACATTTCAGGAAACTCATGCTCTTTGATGATGACGTTTAGCTTGTTAAGAATAAAGCTTTTAGTTTGACATGGATGATGCATGTGACAGGCTTTCATACATAGAAATGGCATAGCAGGTCTCGCCTTATACAGATGGAGAAAGCTACACAGCGATGGTTTATTTCTAAGACTATGGAATTGTTGGAGATCATATTTTGAAGTCTTTGCAAGACAGATTAAAATAAAGATGTGCGGCTTTTTACAAAGCAGGTGAAGGTGGTGTCTTTTCTTTAAAAAAAACACACTAATGCATGTACTCATACAAACTGTAAACTGAAAAAAAAAAGACAGACATCACAAAATGTGCATGAATGCCTACTACTTCTGCATCTCAATGTATCTCCTTTCCACCTTTCCTCCAGACACTGGAACTGCTTTATGTGAACACAGTAAGGCACAGTAAGGCATCAGAGTTCACATTGGCACAGGTTTTCATTCTTGGTTCTGCTACTGATCTGCTTTGACCTTGAGTAATTTTCTCCTCACCATGCATCTAATTTTCTTCCCATTTTTGTCACAATACTTGGACTGTGATCCTTCTATCTACAATAAACTAGGCTCTCTTGATTTTCTCTCACTTACATGGCTTTTTGCACAGTGGGAACCTCATCTTGCTAGGAACTCAAGCTGCTATTGTGGATCTGAGGGCAGAAATTAAATTTCTCTTTCTTCTTGTTCTTGTCAGATATAAACACAATCCTTCAGAAAGTCATGGGTAGTTATGATCTTCAACTCTTTCTTTTTCATAACTACTCCATAACTAAGCAAAGGGAATAATTGTTCTGTAGGTCCCTTGCAAACATGAATATGGTGAGCAATTCAAGGAACAAGATCTGTGTTTATGGTTTTTCATAAATATCTAGACTGAGTGCTACTCTCATCCCACATTATTTAAGCATATGACTCCTGGAGCATTCTGTTGAGAGGACCAGTACAAGTTTTGTGCCTCCACAGTAACAAAATCCTTTGTAATGGCAGAGCAGCATAACAAGAAAGCAGCAGTTAATGAAATGCTATGGTTTCTAACCATTTAGAGACACTTTTCCTATCCTGCTACTGAAAAGAAGTGCTTACCCATCAGCTGCTTCAGACCACCATCTCCACATAGTGCATACATGAAAGGAATTAAGTTTTGTACTAGTATGCTGAGCCATGAGTACATACACTGACAAATTCTTGGTGCCTATTTTGAATGAACATCCTAGGAAGACACTGTTAACTTTATGCCCTTGTTAGTATGGTATACTGCTAATAGAAAAGACCCTACATTAGAAATGAACCCAAAGCCAGAGCTCTTCTTCTACTGTACGTCACTGGACTCTAGCTGTGAATGGGACAAGTCACGACTGCCAGCCTTTAACAAGTTTTTGCTTTTTTTTTCTGATAAATTCCTCTCCACTGTCTGATAGACAGCCAGATTCTACTGCTTTTTAAATCACTTGGTGTTTTGCCACTGGCTTTTAATGACAGCAGAAACAGGCCCAACCTAGAAGTATTATATATTATTGATATTAATATATAAAGAAAATATTTCTGTTTGAATGTTTCACAATATACTGTAAGTAGTCATGATAAGATGATTACCCGTAACAATTTAGAATGCTTTCTGAGAAGAGCACCAAAAGCTATTTTGGCTAAAGCAGCCAAAAAGTGAATCAGAATTTGTCTTATTCTGAGGAAGCCTAAAACGAAAGCACGAACACTGTGGCTGCTTATCACTCCATCCTGATGGGCACCACTTAACAATGTACTTTTAACATATGGTTAAATGAATCTAACTACTCAGTATGAAAAGATTTTAGTGCTATAAGATTAGCACTCAACAAAAACCAAACAAATACTGCTGGATCCCCAGTACAGAATCAAAGGAATGTAATAAAAGTTGTTTAACTTATAAATATTTGGGAACTTGCAGTGCTGGGATGTAGCTTTCAAATTTCTGTAATTCTAGTGTTGTAGTAATCACAGTTAAAAACAGATGCTGCAGACACTGAAGAGAATAACCCCCCCCCCAAAAGACTAACTGGATGAGCAGGTTCTTGGAAAACAGAACCTTGTTTATCCAAACAAACAGCACTGAAATCCCTTAAAAATACCGGCTCATTTACTCTTGATTCCTCTAAGTTGCAATATAAGCCGCACATAAGCTCCTTGAAAGGTAAATACTTACACTCCAAGCAAATTTAGTAGTTGTATGAAGTGCCAAGCTAGTTGAAGCTTTGGAAACCAAGGACCTTTACTTTGTTGAGGAAAGAGGTAGAAGTCTTACAGACTTCTGTGCCCTGCCCAGCCATGTGCTAGACCAATTGCTAAGAGCTACTTTGCAGGCAGTTATGGTACTGTTGTTCACAACCATCTACTGCAAGCTAAACTAAGATCTTGAACTTCATCGTCTGCCAATAGCCAATGCTTCTCAATCAGCAGCGACCTGGCTAACACTTGAACCAGACGCAGAAAGGTGTAACTGTTAGGAACTGACTGACAACATTCGTGATACCTTGTGGCAGGGTAGCATGCAAAAAAATCAGTGTTGGACTTAAATTTTTATGGCTGTAATAAAAAGGGTAAGTCCCAAAAGTCCACATTAAATTTTCTTTAGTTTTTCTAAAGGATATATGTTAATCATTCTGACGTATATAGATTCTTCCCTGTTTCTAAACCATTTTTTGCACACCAGTATTAATCACTATGTTGTCACTCATAGAAGAAAGCCCACTGTTTCCCTATGCCTGAAATGCCTGCAGCAAGTGGGGAATACATAATGTGCAATGTTTAACAATGGTACATGAGGGTCTGAGGCCTCGAGATCATTCCCCAGTGTTTTGTCTAAGCAGTAACACTTCATGCAAAAGCATGCAGTATAGCCCCTTGCGTGCCCATCCGCTAAATGCTCATTGCCATGCACTGATGACTGAATGGAAATATATTATGAAACTGAAGGGACACCTCAAGGTTATTAGGCCTAAAAACGGACCTACCTTGACATTTTCCCCATATTGAAGGCCTTACCTTAAAGAGGGACATTCACACTGAAGCAAACTTGAAAAGAGAGAACATTTATACAAAAAGAAATTTACTTGGCCTGTAATTTCCCAAGTTCCTTTTGGTGTTACTGAATGATACTGCATTTTACAGGGCTTCTTCCCCACAGCATAAAGGCAAAGTCATAAATCTGCACGTATGATGATATTATCCACTGTCACCAAAAAATAGAGGTGTGCCAAAAACCCCCACAAAAGCACCATCAGGACTTCCCGATACCATGTTAAAAATCCCTTGTTAAAAAGTAAAAAAATCTTTGCCTATTAGCAGTCATGTATGAAAACCAGTCTGAGTTTATAAAACGTATGTTTCAGGCTAATATATTGGAAAGTTTTCTCCAGAAATGTGGTCCCTCTTTAAGGATTCCAGCCATATTTCACAGTAAGCAGATGGTTGCTGCAGCAATTAAACACACACCTCTCTAACTGAACACATTTTCAGGAGCTGTTCAGTGAGGCACCTACTCACTAGGCAGGTGTGGCTTCTGCCTGTTTGACTGTGTGAACAGGCCAGCTGAACGCTCCATGGGTGCTGATTTGTATTTGCTATTTATTACCCATTTTCCAAACACTCTGGGCATCCAGCTTGTCATAACTCATCGACAAAGGGCTGCCAAAATTTTGCCAGATTTTCACTAATTTAGGGGAGGGGAAAAATTCCCAGTACTCACTGACTCCAGTTGTGACCCATACTTGTTAGCTAGAACTAGAATTTCATATTTGGAAACGATTTTATTTCAAACCTTTGCTGCAGCGCAAAACTTAATGAGGACACATTGCTGGCATCCTTAAGTCAAGACTTAATAAGGAAGTTTAGGTGCACAAGGAAACCGCATAAAGACAATGTGGCTCAGATAGTGATAACTAAGGGGGGGGAACTTTGATAATGGTTTATCATCTTAGAGTTACTGGAGCTGAGAGAAAAGTACAAATTACCACAGGAAATTTGATACTGAAGATCAAGGTGAAATCTGCTAACACTGAGGTCTAGTATAGTACAGAACATTCTTCCAAGGGAAGTCTACATGTTCAGTTAATTTAAAAGCCAGTCTGATCTAGAGCATTTTGCTTTTAATGCTTCTCAGTCACATTTCTTCACTTTCACACAATGTTGCATTAAGCATCCTCAGACTACCACACAGTGAAAAGTGAAGCATGAAAAGGTTAGATGATGAACGTTGGAGCACACCATGAGTTTCTAGAAAATGTGGTAGAAGAACTTATATGTCTTGTAATTCCTAGGTCTCTGGGTTTAACTGCTAGATCAACCCTCTACCTCTGAGAAGTCAGAACTGAAGAAGGGGCATACAAACACTCAGAAAACATTATCCATGATACAATGGTAGGAATAGGAAAGGAATCACATTCGATGAACTAAATCAGCAAGCAGCAGCTGCTGTCACTCCATACTGCAAGATACAATTCTGCAATAGACTATCTTGTTCATTTTGTTTCTAATGCACTTGAAGAAAGAGAGCTTTTAAAATGGAAAACTGAGAAGTTTTGAATCCATAGAGAAAATTTTAAAAAGTATTGTTCTGTGGAAGTTGTACATTCTCAGTAAATCATTGTAATGTGATTTTGTTAAATTCATCTTCATAAAGCCGCAGTATGAATGGATTGCCACAGGCACAGATAAAGCCATTAGCAATGAAACTCCAACTTAATTGCTAAAAATAAATACATATGGCAAACATCTGTTTTAGTGGGGTTTGTATTACACTCTGGCTCAGAGTTCTTCAGCCTTTTCATGTTGAGGATGTCTTAGTCAAACTCTCAAATTATCCCAAGTCTGACATATACCACAGTGTGGATGAAAAAGATAAGTCCGTCTGTGCGCAGGCACGTGTTTCAAGGGCTGACAAGAGAAAACTCAGCTTGAATGGGCAGGACCGTGTCCATGGTGAGACTGTCCTTGCTGCACAGTGCGCAAGAGCTCCCTCTGGTTTCACAGCTCCTCGCAGTACACTTTGACTAACAGGGTAAATATGAGAGTGATATTATTGTCTTGGTCTAATTCTACAAAAAAACAAGAAGAAATTTATACTAATATGAGGCTACCACTGACTTCAGCCAAACCAGCAACGAATTTTGGGCAGTGACATTCCTCCATCCCTGGCAAGTGGGTCTGGGATACCGTCTATCCTTATGTCACTTATGCACACCTCTCTGAGCTTCACTGGCTGATGTTAGTGTCATGCTAGTGGGCCACATGTTCACTCTAAAAAGCCTGCAGCTGGCCAGCTGTGCTCTCACAAATGGTACAAAGAATTTCTTGCAGGAAATCTAATAATATGTGGAGAAGATTGAGCAGAAAGTAAAATACGACAGAATATACCTTTGCTTCACCATTTCAAAATTAGCTTTGCCAGTAACTAACAAATTGGGACAACAGAAATTTCAGCAATATGCATTCAAGGTGAGGCAGCAATTTGTTTCAATCACTGTTTTTAAGGTATATCATTTGGTACAGGAAAAGACAGAATCATTCCACCATGTCACTAAGCAAGATCTACCAGACTTACCATCGCATCAATGACTTTAAGAAATTAACCTACTGCACCCTGGTTTTCATTTGAACTATGGCAAATGCACTTTGAAAATGGAAATAACCGATTCAACCAAGAGCGTAATCATGGAAACAAAGAATGGCAGAGAGCAGAGAATCATCGATATCATGGCCTTTGTGATTTTGGGGCAACAAATTATGTTGCAAACCATAGCCTCGTATTATGGCTACTGATAAGGGAAATTTTGTTCTCCAAAGGGAATAAAATTCCAGGAAGAACAGAGGAGGCAAAATATCTCAACATAGGAATAAAGTGCCTCAGAGGGATTTATCTCTCACAATGGTTTCTCTGGAGAAGAGATATCTGTCTGCAAGATATCTGTCTGCACTAAAACTGTACTTAATTCTTGAGATGCAATTACATATTCATGTCTGGATTCATCTTGTCTGCATATTCATCTGCAGTAGGGAATAATAACATTATTCAGAAAATTTCAAGACAGTCCATGAAACTCTGTGAAGTAGGTTTTAAGAACAGAGGAAACAATCTTCAAGAGACACTGTCAAGGTCACTGAAACTTAGATGTAACAAGTATTTTCTTCACAGCTGTTCAAAAGAATGCTTGATTTCTAACGCACATGCCCCAGAGCTATTACTTTTTCTATAGCAGCTATTACTTTTTCTATATTTTTATAATAGCTCTACATGGGAGAAAGCCTCAGTACAGTAAACCATAGTATTTAGATTAAAAATTAATTTTGCCACTGAAAAAACTGAGAATTCTGGATTTATGAAAGGAAGGGCTGGTAGGTAACGTGCACCACAGGACTAGGTCCCAGTTCATTTTCACCCCTTCATATTCTCTGTTCCAAATCATTAAGTTGGAGAAGCAGACAGGGAACCTTCATAACAGGTTTCAGGGCCACCAAGTCTTCCATTGTCCCTACCTAGCACAATCTGGTGTGGCATTCCTGCCCTTGCTTAGCAATCTAAACCTCAGCCATTTGCATGCCCAGGTAACTCCTGCAACCTTTCAGAAAGCAGCAAGATTTTCAGGGACCTTCTGGACTTCACTAAATTTCACTCCAATGCTGAAATCAGTTAGGTGAGAAATTTCAGCTTCCAAAACCTCATCAGAATAATCAAATCATGTACAAACTACGAAGACATTAATAGTGTATTTCTGGTATAACGTTTGCACACATTCATAGCATGAATGAGATTTTAAAAAAATAAAGTAACTAAACAGTCTGACTAATAAATAGCCATGCAGTGTTTCTTCCAAGTCCAGTTGAAAAATTTAGGTGTGAGACTAGTAAAGCTGAAGAGACATACCTGAACTATGAAGAAGCACAGACTTTACAGTAGGATGTAATATAGCTCCTCAGAAAATCTATTACAGCAGAGAAAGGATAAAAAGTAACAGAAAGGAAGACTGATGTGCTAACCATGGAACTCATGTGTTTTTGGGATCAGCAGAGTAGTGAGGCAGAACTGAAGCAAGGTTTGCTTCCACACTAGCACCTCCCTTGGCAGATTATTCCATCTTCTGATGGGACCTCAGTGTTTGATCATTTTCCCTATTGACTTATTTGTTTAGTGACAGCATTTCATATTGCCCAGAGCTCATTTGAATAGACCTTATGTTTTGGTTTGTTTGGGTTTTTTTGAAAGTGTGTATGATAGAGTAATGATAAAATTTCCCCCCTTAGTCATCTTAATAGTTGGTCAGAAAATAGATTAACACCTGTGTAAATAGATCCATTCTTGCATGAGCCAAATTTTGTATGTGCATGCAAAACTCAATTTGAATGCACAAATGGCTACTTATGCATTATATGCTTCTTTCCCTACACAAATGCACACTCATACCACATGCAAGAATGTCCATTTTCTGACTAATAATCTGGCCTCTTTTCTTATAGCTAATTTCAGAAATCTATGCTCTTCTGAAGATAAGATTAAAAATACATATTTTTACATTACAAATCACTTTTAAATAATCAACAGGCTTTATCAATATTGAAAGATGTTAAAAATCAGAAAACATTCCAAACACAGGCTTTAGTTATATTTTATCCATAGTTATTCCATAGCAATGGAACAGTTATGCTTGTTAATTTGAATTATTGAATCTCAATGATACACTCATAACTGAATTTAGTGAGGCACTCTCTAGATTTTTAAGTAGACTTAATTTCATTAGTGTTCACCTTCTTCCCTCTTTCCTTTATTTTTCAAGGAGAGTGTAATCTCTTCTAGCTTGGTAACTATCCAATGCCACATTTTCAGCATTTGCAATCTACCACCTGAGATTCCTTTACCATTTCTGAAGTTGCAAAATTAATGAAAATATTTATTTGTGGGAAGTTTCTCTCCAGCCTAGGCATATATCACACTTAACTTTCCAACTAAGAAACTGTTCAGATTTAAGAGGATAATTAAAAATTTCAGCGTGATCTTGCTCAAAGATTTATAAATAACAGTAAAATCCAAACCATTGCAAAATTTATAGAGCAACTGACGGATCATAAACATAATGTATATGGATAAGGTATTGCCTTTCTAAATGTAGAAAAGTTATCAGTAAAAGTTGATAGAACAAAGTCACTGGAGAAGATATCTTAAAGAAAGCAGACTGTGAACATGGAAATAATAGGGATGTATAGACTGCACATAATCTGAATTCAGCACTATAAAAAAAAATCAGAAAAAAATGGGTATACAGACTTACTAGACTGCAGGAATCAAATATCATAGAATAAAGAAAGTTGGCATATACAATATGGAAAGAAGTAATATGAAAATCTGACATTATAGAAGCAGCCTGAAGAAAAATGAGAAAAGATGTAAATAAAGATGTATAAAATCACCTTAACAATTAGTATAGAGTAAGGAATTGTCTTGAAAATTATACAATGGACTACTCTGAAATGAACTGAAATCACTACTAATACTGACATATCCAGTAAAACACCATTAAAGGAAGGAGAAAAGGAACAAAACAACAGGAAATAGGAATAGCGCTATAATATAACAGCAGTGAAATAATTACCAGAAAGAGAAAGAAGATGCACTGAGAAGTTAGAAGGTATTTATATCAGCAATGAATAAAAATATCTGGTATACTAAATCCCTCCTGACTTATAAGTACTGTCAAAACAGGAATACATACAAAAATAATAAAGGCCTCATAAAAATACCCATTGTCAAGGGGCCCGTGCATATCACTCATGAAAGGAAAACAGCCAATAAACAGACTAAATGTGAGGACTCACCAGATACAGGCGTAATGTCAAAATTATTTTGGAATTGTGCATCCTGATTTAATAACAGTATTACGAAAATGCTGATGAATACTGAGCAAAGCAACAGAAATTACTGTGGGATGAAAGGCCAAATTCTTGTGAAAATGGAAAAATAGCTATATGCACACAACTCAGCAAAACACTGACTCAGGCTGCCTGTAACTGAGTGCTGTGAAACCCGACTAGAAAGCAGCTTGCTACAGTATTAAAAGGGCTTCAAATATATACTAACGGAGCTAATTTGGGGTTGACATTTCCTGTAGCAGTGCAGAGATTTGTAAGTCAGCTCCGGCACTCAGAGCAACCTGGCTACACCTCTAGAGCTGAGCTGGACAACAGGGTAAGGGAGCCAGCATGCCCAGCTGGATAGACCCTTTCCAGGAGACAGCTGTTCTAGGCATGCCTCTGCCTGTAGCTACCACATTACGAGGTTTCCATTCTCCAAGAAATAATATATTAAGAAAAACTTCCCCATATGATAACATTATATGATATTATTACTCCCAGGAAGACATTCAAAAGGGCTAACTTACACTTACAGTTGTCAACCCCTGTGGGTTCTTTCTACATAGCTACAGAGAGAGAGCAGACTCAGAAGAGCTAACTCAGGATCCCGATGGGCAGCCCTGCTGTAAAGGATCTGGGTTGTGACACCTGCTTTCACTGCCTACACAAGGAACATGAGAAAATGCATCTAACTGAACTAAAAATAAAGGCATTAAATACAACAGAAAGCAATTTTGCATTGACAGGAGACTTTTTCACCTCTAGAATTAAGGTAGGACTCAGTGTTGAGCCCATTCCTTTTTAATAAGCTTTGTAAAGTGTCTAAAGAAAGAAACAAATAAATATCTTGATCAAACACTGCAGTTAGGAATGTATCAAGTCAAAAGATACAGAGCAATCCCAAAGGGTTTATCATAAAAGTATTCTCTCGCACTGTTCAAGTATTTACTGCACAGTCTCAGGTGAAAAGCTGACATTTGTTGAAATGTAAGTCATCTAGAGGAGGACAAGAATAAGTAAAGTAAGTTGTTTGGCTTTCATAGTTTCTGCATGTGGGGCTGCTATCTACAAATTTTTGTTACTTTATAATAATAAATACATTATTATTGTCCAGGAAAATGTAAGTACATCAACTTGTTTCCCTCAGGAAGCTGGTTTTTTTAAGTATCTTCAGTTAAAATACTATTAATCAGAAAATCCTTCCCTCTGTCATTTGCGACAAAACCTAGCGGCCAGCAGCAATGCAGGTCTGCAACAGAGTTCACACAAAGTATATACTCAACTGAAATAATCTCTTCCAATGAAGGTATCTTTAGGAAAGTACTTAGAACAGGGCCTGAAACCCTCTTGTGGTTTATGTTACAGATCATGAACATCTTCCTGTGCTTTAAATTTACTCCTCACACTTACCTTCATGGAAACAATGACAAGGCAATTTTTTCAGTGGCATTTTTATGTTACTACTTCAACCCCTAAATGTTGCATCAAATAATCTCACGTCTCAGAAAAGGCAACAACTAGAACTGTCAAACCAAGTTTTCTCTGAATGTTATGCAAACTATGCTACTTACAATCCGAGGTTTAAAAGGTGGCTTGATTTTCCTTTGTTCTAGAAGAACCCAGTCAATTTCCTTGAAAAATGGATGCTGCTTAATTGCATCTTCCCCATTTTGTGACGCCACACAGCCAAGTCGTTTGTTTGGGTTTTTTGTCATGAACTGCATGGTGCAGAAGAGAGAGAAAGAAAAAGTTAAAACATGCATATCAGTGGCTGGAAACCATTTGCAGTTCATTTATGTGTTTCAATTGTCTAGTTTTTAGAAACAGTCCCCTTTCAGAAGGTTATTTTCTCTGTATGAGTGACAAGGATGTGCCTCCAAATTTCAGAAGTTTCAGCCAAACTGGAAGGAACCGATTGGTGACCTCTTAACTTCATCTGTCTGGGAGCGCTACAGGAACAGATTGTCTTTCAGCATTTCTAGTTTCAGCTTTGCACAAAAATACTAAAGGAAAGAAAGGAAATATCAGACCCTCCAGAGATTGTTCCAATTAGATGGTCATGATAGCTTTTATTTTACCTTATTTGCTCTGTCTTTAATGTTAATCTGGGGGAAGGGGAAAGGTTTATATATTACGCTTATTGTTGTTTATTTTCTTTGGGTGCAAAACCACACACTCCATTCAAATAGGCACATGAAAAGCCTTAACCTCCTTACTTGTTCCTAGGATTTTATTCTAATATAAGAACAGCACTTGCAGTTATGGGAATTATAAGCATTCTGTCCATACATTTCAGGAAATACATGGAGTGATCAGCATCAGCAGAAAGCTTCCCTTGAGAAACCCCATGACATAACTTGCACCTTCCCTTTCATCTTCAGTACACTGTTAGTGTCAGCTACTGGAACTAACTCATCTGTTCTGGTGTGGTCATCTATAAACATCTCACTTTTAAACTCTTACTATTCCTTTCAGCAAAAGCATGTGCAACTAGTGTAAGACATTGATATCAAATGATGGCATCTGATAATATTAGCCGTGATTTTGCTTGGTTATTTCTTCCCTCTTTTACTAGTAATTGCTCTACTTCTTTCCCAATGCACGTGTACACAGAATCCTTGTAATTCAAGTAGCAGAGAATTCTATTCTTGCACACGCTCACATGCTTATATTACAGAATTATCCCAAGTTTGCTATAACTTCATATTCAACCATTATTGTAATTTTAAATTAAAAAAAAAAGTAGGTACCACATTAAACAAAGAACACATTTAAGTACCACACTATAATATAATCTGTAGATAAAAATTCACAAAGGAAAACATCACTATAATGCCTAATCTTGCTTTAGTACTCCAGTTATTAGTTAAGTAACTACTGAAGCCCTTAACATAGTTTTAGAAAGCTAGATCAACCATCCACAGGAGAATACCGTTGCAGTCATTTTAATGATATATCATAGATCAGTCAGGCAATTCTCTTCGTGTTTTCTGACATACATGTGCTACTCCGAAGGTGATCCTGCTCTCTGGTCTTGTGTTCAACTACTTCACAAGTTCTTTTGCACATGGACAAGTCATATCTAAATTACAGCCCATATTTTCTATGGGCAGGAGAAACAAAGGTTTTGAAAGGATTACTGTGCTTTGGTGAAGCTTCCTGGAAAACCGCAAAATGAATTCCTACATTCTTCTGCTTTATTTCACCGCCAGGACTGAAGCAGGCAGGCCAGGAACCAGCAGCTGCACATTTTGCAGAAACAGAACACAGAAACTACAGGATACACTTTTTTGTACCGTATAATCTGGGTACTACAGAAGTAAAATCTGATCCTAGTTTCTGCTATGCTCTATCTTTGTTTTAAGCCACAGGCAGGGAAAACATCAGAACATGTCATTTTTAAGAAGCCCAGGACATGGAAATATAACAAGACAGTACAGTTTAGTATTGTACTTCATAAACTTAATGAAACTTGGAAATGGATGAGGAATGAACAAATTTTAAGAATTAATACTTAAAACAAAAAAAAAATGTACTATACACAAACATTATGAAATAATGTCAGACTTCTGAAGCTGACATTTAATTCTATAAATTTCATCCTCTGCAATAAATAGTGATTTTTTTCATCACCTGCTTCTGAAGAACAAGCTGACATTTATTCCCTGTTTGTCAACAGCATCAACAACGATGCAACTGTCAGGGCAAAGACAGCTGTTAAGTGTACTGTGTTGAGGAGATGGTTGCCAATGGAGCTGATAGACATAGTCATTAAGTGTCACCTTTTAATTTCCCCATATTAAGGCAAGAAGCTCCTTTCATAGAAAGAGAAGTCTTTTAAGATCAGAGTTCCTTCAGAATTAAAAGACAACAGGTCAAGAGGTTGTTGAGACAGCCATGCAACTTGAGGCCTAAATCAAAAATTTTCTTCTTGAAATAAACGGCACAGCTCAAAACAGAGTGCTGCTTTTGTACCCAGAGGTCTCTGTAATCTGGGTACACAAGGAACACATACTGAAGACACAACTTCTCTCCATTGCTTGCAAAGAAGCACAGAGCTAATTTAAATGAAGAATTGTTTTCCTTACCAGACAGGAAAGAATTTTAAATAGTAATTCCTGTCAATTCACAGAAACAGGAATAATAAGATCTATGGGATTTCATGGGATAAGCAATGTGCTGCCTTGTAACACTGCACTGTTAAATTATCCCTCTTAGTTTTGTTGGAAATAACAGGAAAACTGTTTCTTCAGAAAATAAGAAAACATTGTTACTTAATACATGAGAATGTCTTCATATTAATCTTTACTTACATGCTGTTTGGAGGAGTGTAAAAATACAGTTTCTAAAGAATAAAACCCATGTCTCAAAGCACAATGTGAGGAAATGAAGTGTTCCAAAGTTAATCCCTTGCTACCATTCAGCAGTAGAATACATGGACGCCTCTTTCTTTCCTCTGTTTTTCCTGTTCTTCATTTAACAGAATGTGGAAAAGGATCAGATGAAGAATGTAGGTTTCAAATGTGTTTCACACCATAGCTGCATAGGCAGCAGGTTGCTAAATGTAAGGAAATGTTTTCTTTTTATGGTGTAAATTGGCACAGCTCCATTACATTCTATCAATTTGTGCCAATGAAGATACCTTGACCAATGAGGAATAGTATATTCCTCTTTGTAATAATATATAGTGCAAATCTATTTAATGGATGCAACTCTCTTTTTAAGGTTCATAATGGCATTAAGGATTAACTTCAGACAGAAAGATGTAAAACAAAAATAATGCTACAACTACAGGAAAATACAAGCCACTATGCCTACTTATAAAAATGCTGACCCAGGAAAACATCCTCATGAAAAATTATAGCAAACTCAGCTTTAAAAGACAGTAGATGGCTTAAAACCCTTGCACTTATATTCACAAAAATACATGTTACACCTGCCGCCAAATTATGTGTCTGCATTTGTATGTGGTTAATGAATAACATGTATAACATCAAAAGTTAGACATTTCACTACTTGCACCATGAAGGAGATAACAGTGAGGCTATGACTGTCAAATCTGTTTCTCCCTTTCCTCTCCAAGACAAACACCTTCTCGTAATAGTTACAACAGCTCTCATACTACATCCTTAACCCAGAGTTATTGGTTAACTTTCCCCTCTCCAATAAATGTTTTCACAATTCAGAATAACAGACAGTTCATTTACTGTAGATTCATTGAAGGAGCCTGTGGATGGCAAAGGACTAGACCTTACAGACTCTGAAAGCAAAACAGTATAGAAAATTCCCTGGACTTCACTAAAAATTCAGATACAGATATGAACATCAACAACAACCCTTTCTCTACAATATGCCAAAATAACTCCTGAACCCTGTATATTGGCCTGAATTCTGCAGCTCATGTCCACACATTTTAACCGCTGAACTGAAAATAATTGAAGGATCTAGGAACAAAAATGATGCATGAAGGTACCATGTCAGCTAATAAAAAGCCATCAGCGAACTATCTGAGGGGAGAAGGGAGAATATATATAAAGGTCAGCTTTAATAAATTCTTCATGTTCTCACTACAGCGAATGAAGCAAAAAAGATACTCCAGCACACAATTCAGAGAAGTTAACTTTGACTTCTGCTTTGAATTATCTGCTAGAACCTTTCTTTCTCTTACCTAGAATAAGCCTTGAGATACTTTTATGAAAAGATCAAAATGAGCTTTTCTGCAGAATGTGCTACCTGTCCACGGGTATTAAAATCAAAATTCGTTCAACTTTTATATATAATTTCAAAATGTAATCCTGTATGAAGACCTCTGCAGGACTTTACACTACTACAGCTGCCCTGTTAATTGAAAGTCTCCCTTATTCCACATGCTGAAAGAAAAATAGAATTGGAAAGGTAGAAATTTTCCACTTCCAAAAAAGCAGAAAATTGGAATGAAAACAAAGGGTTTTTTTAAGCCAGAAATATTCCTCAGGTTTTCAAATTATGGAGACTGGCATACTGCTTCCATTTACTTTTTCTTTTTTTTTATTTTAGGATGATACT
Organism: Clamator glandarius; assembly: GCA_033459285.1. NCBI lineage: Eukaryota > Metazoa > Chordata > Aves > Cuculiformes > Cuculidae > Clamator > Clamator glandarius. The sequence goes on along the minus strand of JAUNZM010000614.1, from coordinate 23,378 downwards.
AGCACAGAAGAAAAAAAATTATGTCTGTGCCACGTTAAGGAAGTAAACTTGACTTTAGATAGATAGTCTAAAAAACGAAGTTGCCCAGTGGCACATTTTGACTGACTTGAAAAACTGTGGCATTTGGTGACACACATTTCTGTCAAGTCACTGTTTATATTGAAAAACACCAACCGGGGCAGAAACAATTACTCTAGAGTAAGACTGCTTATCAAAGTGTTATGCGACCTATAAAATAGAACATGAAGCTGTGAATAAAGGGCTCTCAACTTCAATGATCTCTTGCCTTGATGATAATCGAAGAAAGGCAGAGGGACAGGAAATTTTATAAGTGGGTTAAATAAAAACATTGTTTCTTTAATTACGTACTGCTTCCCTCACTCTAGCAAGCATGCGGCATCTAGAGTGTCAAAGTGATAGCACAGTTCTAGCTGGATGAGTTTTCCCTGAAACATGAATCCGCAGCACACAAATTTATACAGTGTACAACCGCGTGGAATACAAACATTCTGTTCCTTTCCCACAAGCAGTGTAATTTATCCCAGACCCCATTACCCTAACAGTGGCACTCTGAACTGTGCTTGAACTCCCAGTGGTGACTGCTCTCAAAAACTTTCATCAAATTCAATTTTAATCAAGGAAAAAAATACCCCCCAAAACAATCCCCTAAAAAAACTGAAGAGGACAAGGAAAGCAAGTAATACAAGACTCACTGCTTTTAAAATGCTGACAGCTTCTTTACTGAGCCAGACTGGATACAAGACATCATCGTGAAGGATGGATTCAAAGAGATCATCTTCATTGTCAGCTTCAAAGGGGGGTTGCCCAGCCATCATTTCATACATGAGAACACCCAGAGCCCACCAGTCTACTGATGGGCCGTATTCTAACTCCTGGAGGATCTAGTAGAGCAAAAGAGATTGGATTGAATACACAAGTTAGAGAAAACTCCCAGTAGCACATTTACTGTTTCAATATCATAGACTCCTTTCCCCCAGTACCTGATAGAACTAAATCCCACACTGATTTCATTAACAACAGGAATGTTTTTTAACCCATGCAATTTGCACTAACACATCTAAGTGTCAATGCACAGCTATTCTCAGAAGCACTGACTGGGTTTATCAGTCCCCTAAGAAAAAGAGTATGCTTCAGAGCAAAAGAGCTGTATATCCTTCCAAACTGTTTAAAGCAGGTCACGCTATAGGGGAAAAAAGATCACATATACAAAACAGATTGGTGGAAAATGTGAAACATTTCCTTGTCTCTATCTTGAACAAAACAAACTGAACCAGCTTGTAATGCTGCAGTCATCAGAGAGATTTATTCTAGTCTTTTAGGTAGGGCTGAAGGAAGCCAAAAGCATTTTTGTTCAAGCTCTTTTTACAGCATTAAGACACTGTACAATCCATGGCTGCAGGACTCACTTTAATAACCTCAGCTTTCAGAAAAACAGGCTACAACTTTTCATGTGACATAAGTTCAACCTTGTAGCAAATTCCTTTAGTGGCGAGTAGTAGGTTAGCACGATGGAGTGTTATTGTATTGTACTTGATGTTATAGAACCAATGTAGTACAAGGAACAATTCTCCACCCACTCTGCACTGTAGCTCGGCTGCAATGTTTTGGCATGCCAGGGGACTGGGGATGGTAGAGTGGGTGACCGTTCAAGGTGAAGCTGACTGCCTTAAAATGGGTTAGAATAGCAACACCGCCACCAGCTCCTCAAACAACATTAGTGTTACAGTAAGAAGCCTTGCAGTGAATTACGTGAGCTTAGTGCCGAATTTGGGAATCATGATCAATATAAAACCAAATGCAGTCTTAACATAAAAACAGAAATGAGGTTAACATTTGAATGCAGAGGTCTGGATCCCAAATGGATTCTTAGTTGGATCAGTACTACATTTTAAAGACATTAATCACAGAAAGTGATAATCTTCAAAGTGTACTTTTCAAGCGTCCTGTGCACTGTTTGGAACTCAGATATTGCAAAACAAAAAGGGAATTGAAATGTACCACTATGATGCTTTAAGTAATAATTTTCCAAGAATTTGTCAAAGGATTCAATTAGTATACTGAATTAGAAAAGAATTAACACAAACCCCAAATCATCACACCGGCATTTATGTTCTTTTAATGCCGTAATAATTTTCAAACTCCATAAACCACACACTGATATTATGAAGGCTTCAAGATGATTCACACCTTGCCAGTTTTGCGACCAAAGCTTGACAGCCATGAAGCACTAATAATATAGACTTCTAATTTATTGTGTTTAACAAATAATAAACTAACATTTTTCCCTGCTGTGAATCTATTACTGATGAAACATAAACCAATAAAACTTTACATTAAATCAGAACACTAAATCTACAGTGGAAAGAGGCACACATTACGAACTAAACTGAGCAGACAAAGTCTGTCTAGCAGACTGTACAATATTGATTCATTTTAGGCACTTGGAAATGCATGTCATAGTATAAAACAAGCACAATTCTCAGTCATTTCTTCTTTTCAATGAATGCATTGAATTGACTTTGGATGTTGTCAACCAATATGCAGCATCCATATGAATAGTTCCTACTTTTCTGTGCAAGTCTAGCACATCCATATAATGAGAAGTACCATAAACATAGTATCTTTCACTGACAGATACTTTAAAGAAAAGAAAAATCATATTCCCACAAAGACCCTAGGCAAAATGACACCAAATGTACAGTCTCTTCTATATGAGCCCTTCTAGGTTTCATGAAAAACTGAAAACTTTTTCATAACTACTAAAGATCAGTGCTAGCAGTACTTAGTTGCATCCAGCACCTTAAAGACCAGTCTTCACAATAATCCTGAATCAGAAATGAGCATATGGACAAAAATATGGTTAGGTTCAGTCAATGAATAACAGAAAAAAACCGCATTGCCACTCCTATTGACGCAGAATACTGCCTGTGACCAGTAGAGTAACCAATTTCTGCAAGATTACCCAGGAAAAACCACAGCAAAGTCTAATTTGCATCTTCTACTGTTTTCACCTAGATCTAAAAAGTGCCTGAAAATGCACATGTAATAGTCTGATGGATGATAACATCTGTAATCTTAGTGCAGTTCAAAAAAATACCTCTGGAGCTATATAGTCAGGTGTGCCACAGAAGGTTGTGGTAGTCACTCCATTCAGAATCCCTTCTTTGCACATCCCAAAGTCAGCCAGTTTACAGTGGCCTTCTGCATCCAGAAGAATATTGTCCAGTTTCAGGTCCCTGAAATAAAAAGGCCCCAAATTAAATCAACTCACATATTTTGACCAGCTGCTCTTGAATTTCATCATATACTACAGAATATCACACACAGATGGTTTCACAAATGCCATTGAGAAACTGTCCTTCACCTATATGCATGAAAAGCTGGTAGCAGTCAGTACATTGACCTAGTCAAAGGCAATAAGGAAGCAAGCAATGACAATCTCAGTCCTGTTTGCTACAAATCTAACATTCCGTCTATGTGAAATAGGTCAACAGTGTTTAATGAAGCTATCCTTCACTTTTGCATTAGTACAAAATAAGGAGTACTAATTTACTCCTTCATACCCCATCATATGGATTGAACTGATAGGTACTTTCAGGGGTATGGATTGATCCATACCCCATCATATGGATTGAATTGATAGGTACTTTCAGGATTGGATTATTTTGAATTGTATTCTTAATGTACACTAGCAATTCAAAGTTCAGATTGCAATGAGAGGTATAAAAAGTAATGCTCTCATCTTTGGGAGCACTATTTTCTGCAGTTTAAACCTGCTCAAAAATATCTCACAGGAATATTTTACATTCATTGTTAAAGAATGTTTCTCAGCAGCTGTCTCCAATCATTTCTTGTCATCTTTGTGTCAAAAATACACAATTCTTCAGTTATTAAGTTGGGTGAGGTCAAAAACAGGTTGAGAAAGGGATATCCACCTTTCCTGTCTTGCCATCTGCATATTTTCTAAATATACCACTGATGTTTATTGCATGTTGCAAAACAATGGATGCTAGGTACCATTTAACTTACCTGCCACTTGCCTTAGACTAAATTATAAAAGGAACTGGAAAGTCAATGCATAAAAAGAACCCTCACTTGCATGAATAAAGCCCCACAATTAAAAATATTCACATATAAATAATAAAACATACATAAAGCAAAGGCAGAAAAAATACTTATATTGTGTGGACCATTTTATTTTTATACTTTTGCCTAGGCTTTGATAAATGAAGGCGTATGTATGTATGAATGCATACAGAGGTGAGAGACAAAAGTCGAACACGTGTCCTTAGGTGACTGAAGGCACACCTCCTGATCAGAACTTTTTCCCTAGAAGAATTAGCAAAATTTCTATTAGTGGAATTGATGAGAAAAAAGGTCTGCATAGGCAAGTTCTAAATAAGACAGAGGAATAAAATCCCATGTCATCCTCTGTAAACAAATTTCACCAAGAAAGGATATAGGCTTTGTTGAAAAATTGTTTATGTCAACAAATTCCACCTGTGTGAGAGATGAAAAGTCTTCACCTTACTCTGAGGATTTTTTTCAGATCAAAGTCTCATTGTCAGCCCCCACACCTTAAAACCACAGGCAACATAACATGGTGGAAGCTTTCACAGACACTAAGTGATTAAAAAACCCTTCCAAGGCTGCGTTATATTAAGAGTTTTCATGGATAAGTCTTTCTCTTGGCACTTGTTCAAAATACTCAGATCTGCTGCCCACCTGTATCTAACACACATTCCTCAAGTATGTACACTAGACAGCATCAAAATCAGATATTTCTGGGACACAGGGGACATAATGCTCCAGGTCTGCATAATCACTGTACATCTCCGCAGTAAATCAGATATTCCTTGGAAGCACTAGACAATGTACTCTGTGTGTGTAGAGACTGGTTGTGCTGTGTATGTGTTACAAAGTGGTTTGTGTACGTATAAGAAGCCTGACACAGCAAAACAAATTCAAATTTACCTCCCTAGCAATAAATCCACTGTCTCGCACATAAACTGGCTTTATCAGATATGGCTTATTAGCTGAAGTGTATACTGGTTATAGTAAAGTTCATTGCAACTAATATGTCCAGATTTTGCAATCTCCAGATCAGTTACGCTGCTCTTATAGGTCCTCAGCCGGTCACCCATGTAAGGCCCCTTGGAGCAGACTACATATTTTACCATTCCCTCCTTTATATGAATTAACAAACAATCCAAGATTCAGCTGGCTACAATGTAATCCCCAACATCTAACCATTTAACCCCTCAAACTCCCTGGAAAGTGATTTGCAAGAATTGTCCAACATCACGCAAGGACAAACAGATATTAACAGCACTGCATCCCTCAAAGAAGTCAAATAATCAAAATACAGCTCTATGCTCCAAAAAATGATGTGCCTTCCCAAAACACCTCTTTCAGTGAATTACAAGTATTACAATCAAGAGACTTGCATTAAGACAAGACTATAAAATCATCAAATACAAGAATGGGATACGGCTCTTGGAGATGAGAGAAGGAAATAAGCTTGTACTCTAGCTTTTAACCTTCGAAATACAGTATTATCTTGGATGTTTCTAAGCAAAGGAAGAATAAAAAGTGTATTTCAAAAAGTCAAGATGTTTAGCTAAAGAAATCAAAGTATAATAATATTTGATGCAATTGGGGAACCACTTCCAGCCACCATCACAGACTGTTAGGAAGAAGGTCATAATACAAATAATTATGATAGGAACAGATGAAATTCAAGAGGCTGCTCAGAAAATTGGATTTACCTCAATTCGGAGTGGTTAAGACAATGAGTAGACTGTTATATGTTATCTTAACTATTATCCCAGTGCAGGGAGGTGACACACTGGAGCTGTCACGACCTAAAATTCTTAAAGTTTTGTTTAATGTCACTCATGTTCTAGCCATGGAATTGAATGGAGATAATAGTCAGTAGCCCAGGAGACTCCTAAGCTAAGGGAAATCTCAACAGTAACAAGACTTTAAAAGCAAGCCACCATATAATGGATAAGGACAAGATACTCACCATTGTCTATATTTTCTTTAAGAGGTGCATAAGACACAAAAATTAGCTATAAAATATTAAGTTGACAGTAGAAAAAGAGAATGAACTGAGAAAAGAGAAAAACAAGAAGAGTCTAAATATTAAATTCTGACTACCTGTAAAGACTGACAGTGAAATTTCAAGTCTACCTGTAAAAGCACAAGTCAATATAACTTTCTTACCATTTACCAAACTCTAATCCTACTTGACAGAAGAAAAACATCTGGCACCCATTCATCAAGCCAAAAAAAGGAGTGAAGCCTATAAGCCTCTTCAAAGCACTATTTGAGGCACTGAGGACAACTCATGCAACAGTGGAATTTAATACTAGTAGATTTTTATTATTACAAAGAGCACCGAAGTTTCAAAAGAAATTTGGAAGAGGCCATTGCCAGATAACACACACACCCCCAAACACCACAAAAACCACAAAGAAAAATCCCCACCAAATCCCCTTAATTGTGCAACTTTATGCCTATCACAGAATCACCAGGTTGGAAAAGACCCACCGCATCATCGAGTCCAACCATTCCTATCAAACACTAAACTCTGCCCCTCAGCGCCTCATCCATCTGTCTTTCAAACACCTCCAGAGATGGTGACTCAACCACCTCCCTGGGCAGCCTGTTCCAAGGCCCAATGACCCTTTCTGTGAAATTTTTTTCCTGATATCCAGCCTGAACCTCCCCTGGTAGAGCTTGAGGCCATTCCCTCTTGTCCTGTCCCCTGTCACTTGGGAGAAGAGGCCAGCACCCTCCTCTCTACAACCTACTTTCAGGTAGTTGTAGAGAACAATAAGGTCTCCCCTCAGCCTCCTCTTCTCTAGGCTAAACAACCACAGCTCTCTCAGTTGCTCCTCATAAGACTTGTTCTCCAGCCCCTTCATAAAAAAAAAAAAAAAAAGTAAACAGCTATCAGTCTCTGCAATGTAAATTAATTATCTGTACAGAACAATCCATTTGGATCCATTTTGCCTTTAATTTGGTTTCTGGTATTAGCGCCAGTTGTGTACCTGTAGATCAGAGCATTACATATAATACAGTGTCAGATAGCTCAGTGACAAAAGTCTATTAAATTCTTCTTTTTCTCATTTTGCATTCTCTTTGTAGGAACTAAGAAAGTCATCTGTGTCTGACAAAATGAGTTCCTACAACCTGAGTAATTACATGCAATTGCAAACAACCTAACCAGTTAAGCCAGGAAAATGTCCAGATTGCTTGAATGCAAGTAATGCTACATTAAGCTATTTCTCTCCTTTGTTTGTTTGCCAAGATACTTCGTACAGTCAGTTGACTTGAGCAGTCAATTGCATAAAATGTTTGGTTTTTCTTTTTAAATATTTTTTTCTTTCAGAGAAAGCATTAAACAGAAATTTAAGCCTGGATTTCTATTTCTGGATACTTGCCAGCACTGCAATCACCTCAGAAGCTGTAATGATTGGCAGGATCTCAAGAAAGAATCAGGATTATAACAGTAAGTTTTATGCAAGTCAGAACAGAAGAGCGGGTAGACTAGAGGTAACCTGAGAGAAAACTTCCATAATGTTCATTCTTTCCTCCACATACCAGTGCCATGAGACACTGACCGCCCTGGCTTCCCAGAAATGCTCAGTGGATGAGGACTTCACAGGACCGGGTTCTTAAAATCTGACTCCCAACAGCAACCAGTGAGAGAACTGCCTTGTGTGCATGGTCCTCTGTGCCACACGTGTCATTTAGATAACAGATAATCTTCTTGTTGAAAGTAAGCCAGTCAAGATGGGTTTTGACCAGTAGAATCAGAAAGTCTGCCAAACATTACTAACAGTAGCCTTTGAACATGGTACACACTAGTGACTAAATAAATCCATATTTGTAGAATAAGATCAAGTAGCTGAGAAACATGATCACACGCTGGTTTAAGCAATCACTTTACAATGAAATATCTCTGCAGCATCTGCTTTAATTCTAACTGTTGAATGAGCTAGAAGGCATATACATTTTTCAGTGTAGGATGGAAAGAAGTATAATAATAATTATCTACAAATAATGACATCAGAAGCAAGCATATTTATTTATAAGGTTAAAGTTCAGTGAAGAACTGTACCTTATTAAACATCTATAGAACATCAAAGAGGAACGACTCGAGAGCAACAGAATTCTAAAGTATGTAGCTACTAAACAACCATTTTTTAGTTGTTTTTTAACTGCAATAAACCCTTTTAACAGTGTGTTTGAAATCACTGTCTTTGCCATTGTTCCTCTGCATGGGAAAATCACATCCTCTTTGCAGGCTTTAAATAGACAAGTTGTTCACAGAAGAAACCACAAAAGGTAAAAGGGAAACTTCCCCCAACGACATGGAAAACCATCAGAACCATTTTCTACTTACTGCAGCTACTGAAATTCCTAATGCTTATTAAATCAGTCAGCAATTTCAATTACTAAGATGAATTTTTTTTTCTATTTAATTAAGGTAATACTTTGACATTCCTAGAATTACTTTTTAACGTAGTGGTATCCAAATTGCTTTTCAGTCAAAGATGCTCTCCTGTGGGAACACATCTCTCCTGTACCCAGCACAACCTTACTCTTTGCTATAATTTTACATAATGTGGCATTTTCAACATAAATTTCAATCACAAGCAGTAAATATCACAGAACTTGGATCACTTGCACCATACCATCTGAAACAGTATATTGTGGAAAACTGATAAATTCACCAAAAATTTTGTCTCTGTTTTTCAAACACATTGGTGTCCTCAAAGTTTTGATAACTAATGTACTAGGTGACAGTCTAAGTAAGATGGAATTGTACTTGAAACTGGTTAGAAGACAAAAAGAAATGTTAACAATTACAATGTTCTAATGTTAGTTTCTTTAGTGATTAGCTCTCACCAAATTAATCTCAGTTTCCATACATAAGCTAAGGGACAGATACACTAGGACTATGCTTTACTCTAACTCCTAAGAAAACACAAACTAATAACGAATTTTTTTCCCATCTGAAGAACTGTTTTGGAAATAGTGAGCCCATCCTTTCTGATGTTACTGAGCATAAACATGGAATAACGGTAGTGTCACTGGATATCAGGTTCTACCAGTTAATGTGACCTCCCTCATCCATGCAGTGAAAAAACGACACACACTGGAGTGTTCACGCTTATGAGTGGATTTAGGACAACAGGGCAGTTTTTGTTGCAAGGGAGGGAGTAGGTAGAAACCTGAGCGAGACTAACAGTGAGGAAAGATGGTTCTGCTGCTTTTGCTGCTGTGGGAGATCACAGGAAGTCTTGCCTGGGTTTATCTGAAAGTCTTGGAATTTCTCTGCTTTGCTTTAATGTTACCATTTACATAACTTCTGGATGTATGATACGTATTTTCTTTGTCACTGCTACATTCCTTGATATTAGCAAAGAATAAAGACATTACCTATCACAAAAACTATACTCAGCAATATACAAAAAGACCTGCTGCGGAGTTGAAACTGCTACTTATCAACAGTGCCACTTTGGAATAAAGTGAATACACCTTATACTGATATGTATCCCGGCTAGCAGCTGATGAATTAAAACCACAGACTTGGTTTCAAATAAAGGCAGAAATATTATAGCTACAAACAGTGACAGCAGAATAAACATTAATGTGACCATATTGACACTCTGTCAGGCATGCTTACTTCTATAAACATACATGTTTACCTTCTGTGTATAACACAATGTCCATCACCTCACCATTTGCACAAAATATCTAGTGGACAAGGGAGATGGCAGAGATGGAGGAGGGATGCAGCAAAAGGTAATTTGTTATCTACCTGCCAAGGACATCAGAGGGAGACAAATACATAATCACTATTCGTGGCTCTGTAAACCCTAGCTGTTACAAGGCAGAAGTTTGGCTTGCACCATGTATAACATCACCTGCTCCATGTCTACCATTGAGAAAGAATTTTAATTCAACAAGGTCCTGAGATGCAAAAGAAGCCTGTGTGTTCATCACACAGCCCTAATTATTTCCTGATGTCTTCATGACATATCAAACAAAGGTTTAATATTCATTTCCAGTACTTCAGGGAAACCAATGACTTCTCTGGTAGAATAAAACATTTTCTACAAAATAATTCCTACATAGAACTTTTTAATGGCTTTGATCATAACTTTATTACAATTGTCGGTAGCAGCTTAAGACATCACAGTGCCTGATCTGCTTATCTTATTATGCTGAGTTTCCTTAAAATAACATGCAGACAAATAAATATATCATACTTAACAGCTTTCCTTTGTGTGGCTTTTCCTTTCTTATTATTTGCACATTTTTATTTGTGAACATAAGTGAAATATGGACAAGTTCAGATATGTATTGTGTAAAACATTCTCAAAAATTGGCTAAGCCTATAGGGGAGTGGTATTTCTTTTTCAAGAGTGTCTTTTACATGGACCTCACACTGCTTTAAAACCTCATCCTTCCATGACCCCTACTTGGGAATGCAACAATTTTTCTGTGAGCCCGAGGTCAGAATGGGATGGAGTGCTAAACTGTGCTTCTTGACTTAGCCTTCTGCAAAGCTTTGATGTAGACAAGTTTTGTGTTGGATACCAGTGGCAACTCGGCCTTCCCATGGCCCACATGCCTGCAATTTTTGTTCCAAATAAGGACTGCCATGGACAGCACTGGCTTCATATTAGGCCTACAGTATAGGACAAACAATGTGCCTCAGAAACTTGAAGCTAAACTAGATAACAAATTATTTTCTCATTTTGTAAGGCTTCTTGAGATTTTACAAAACATTTGTGTTTCATGCTGGGTGAAAACACAGTCTGTTCAAAGTTTTGCGTCAAAATAGCATGTGAATAGCCAATGGCCTCATGCTCAGGAAAGTGACCGAACAGCGGCTGAGCTGCCTGCTGATCCTGGTTCCCCACAACCCTCTTCAGTGCCCTGACACTAACACTACTAGCAGGTCTCTCAGGACATTTCTTCCTTCTTTCTTACTGTCTCTAGTTATTACCTTATTTTCTTTTCTTGAAGATTTAAACTGAAAAATTCCTAACTGGTTCTACGTATGCAGGCTGGAAATGACAAGGTGAAATCTCTGCGACCACTAATGACATTTACTGTTTCAGCCTCTGCTACAAAGATCGCTTGTTAAGTCATTGCTAAATAGGTGATGTGATAAAACCCATCAACACTGATATCTCCATGACCCCACTGAAGACAACAGAGGTCTGTGGGCTTAGGCAAGGACTGACTCAAGCTGCGGTATTCTACTCTGACGATGGTCAATGCTTCTTGCTGTTGTGCTATAAAAATATCTCAAACAACATAAAAATAATATTGTGCATTACAACAATGGGTTAGGTGGAGTGCAAACTAGAAGTGCCTACTAGGTATGTCTATAATCCTTTTAAACAAAACAATACTAAATCACTGCTTGATAAAACCACTTGATGAGAGACAGTGAAAGGATGGCATGAGGATACAAAAGCTTGTCAGATCAAGTTCTGAAAACTCAATTCTGAAAAAATGCTAGAAGCTTAGAAAGCAAATTCATCAGCAGACACATTAATAAAGTTTGGATCTGTTCAAAAGTGGGGTTTTTTGAAAACCAAAGCAACATTTGGATTTTTTTGTTTTCTCCTCAGTGACCTTAGTCGGTAGGATGAAAAAGTCACTATCATCTGAACAACAATGGAACACAAATTATGTGAACACAAAGAAGAGTACCTTGGTTTCAGCATACAGTTTCTGTGGCTAATCAAAAAGACTGGAATTTGTTCTTCTTATTCCTGTGTTTGAGTGAAGCTTTCTCACATACAACAGAAAAACATACAGCCAACAAATGCATGTCTACCCAGGTAGCATCTTGCATTTCAGCAGCAGTTCTCATTCATCTACCTCAGCAATGAAACTTCTAACTCTTAATAACTTACAAGGATTCATTACTGCCTTATACAAACAATAGGAAAGACAGAATAAAAAGATATAATTTAATCAACCACAATTCCATAAAATCATTGAATGGTTTAGGTTGGAAGGGGCCTTTAAAATCATCTAGATCCAACCCCACTGTCATGGGCAGGCGCTGGAATGTGTTGCCCAGACAAGTTGTGCATGCCCCATCCCTCGAGGTGTTCAAGACCAGGTTGGATGAAGCTTTGAGGAATCTGATCCAGTGGAAGGTGTCTCTGCCCATGGCAGGGGGGTTGGAACTAGATGATTCAGTTGCATTCTGAAAGTTAGGTGAGATGAATATGAGTCTTTGTGTATATTCTGTATAAGCTGCTTCCCAGTTTCCTGTCTTTCAGATAGAGATTTCATTCAAATTAGCTGTAAAACTCCTGTTTTTATAGGAGGAAGCCAAACAAAGGCATATTTTTAAAAAGACCTGCATTCATTTGTCTTGTTACTCATGGTGGAACTGCTACACTCATAGACAATTTGCTAGGCTTTGAAGTCATGCCCTCTAATAATTCTTATTTTTCTCACTTATGTCATCCGTTCTCTTGACTGCCAGAACTCCTAATATGCATATCCACCAAAAAGCCAGGCATTTAATTGCTCTACTTGGACATGCAAAATAAAGTCCTTCAAAGCATTATTCTTGTAGATTGTTTCAGGCATAAAGAAAGGGCATTCTAAAAAAAAATGAAAGCAACAGAAGAAAAGCTGTTAGTGTAATCAGCCATGATTGAAGGCATTTCCTGTATTTTTGCTATCAAATCAGTTGTTTTTTCCATTACATACTAAGTGAACTTTAGTAAGGTCAAGACATCAGAGAAAAACAGGATCAGAATATCTTTAATCAACTGAAGTTGACTACTTCAGCCTCTTTCAGATGTTTAGTCCTGGATCTCATCCCACATCTCCCATTTTCTTTCTTAGATCATAGATGCATAAAACAGGTTATTTTGAATTTATGATTCAGATAGTTGTTTTCAATAGCATTTAACTTGTTAGCCTTACACTTCCCCTAGCCTAAAGGTCAATCAACCTCACACTGTGTAACAATACTGATATTATTATAGTATGATATAAGTCCAACAGGGGAGATGGGTTTTCATTCACAAGCACAACACTGGGCCAAAACCTCCCCTCAGCTGGATGCCTATCGTTTCCTTCATGCTTCTTATCAAGTGTAAGTTTTGAAATGACTACTACATAAAAGTCAAAGCTCCAATAGCATAGGTTAATTACACATTGACACTCTGCTGTCACACTAAACACACACTTTTTAGAAGTATACAGCATTCCTGTTCTATAGCCCTTATCCTATTCTTTTTCTAGAGAAAAAGTCTTTTTTTCTTCCATGTATGCCAAATGACATTCTATTACTTGTAACACAAATGTTGACACCTCCCTCAGAAAAAACTAGTTCCAAGCACAGTGAAGAGTCAGTGAAGGAGGGAAAAAGCATACCATGTTTTCCCAGCAGCTACTAAGAAAACCTCCTGATTTGGTACAGTTCTGTTACATAAGGAAGCTCAGCCTGCCTGAGCACTGGATAAGACTGAAAGTCTCATGTAAACTTGTTATCTACCTACTGAACAAAGATGCACACACTAGAGACTTCCAAGTGCTAGCAGATGCCCTCCAAAGTCTACCTTAAGTCTGTTCTCTCTTGCCCCCCACCCCTTTTATAGCTTCAAAACTTCAGTAAACATTTTCTTTTAAATTCAGCTGAGGTTGTTTATCACAAGGAAGATAATGGCACTCAGATAAATCCCCATTTTTCAGCCAAGGAACCAGACCTGCAACACATTCAATGACAACAACACACAAAGAAGATTAAGACGTCTTAAAATATCACAGTCTGCTTGTAAAGGGTATCACAAATCTTTTACATCCTCAATAATGTTTATTTTATGGTTCTATCAGGAAAAGACAGAACCACCATAAGATTCAGGAAAAAAATGAAAATGTGGCAATGCTAGGAACCTACTTTATAACTTGAATTTGTCTTCTGTTTCTCATTTCTTCGAGTAAACTCTATACACACTGTAGACTTCTAGAGAAGATGTTTAAAAAGCCCAGTATTCTAGTCTGGTAACCATGAAATGGTGCATACAATAAAATGGCTGAACTCAGCTGATTAGGAGCATATCCTGAGTAAGCCATTGCCACCATAAGCTGACATTCCAGTACCTTTTGTGTACAAGCCATGGCCCTTTGCAGCTTTATGATGCTCAGAAAGTGTAAAGGAGAAGGGCTGTGGAAGTCTTTTACATACAGTGTTTCTTCTAATGAAAGAAATGAATTTATCAGAATGCTATCCCTATGACCAAGGGTGTCCTTAGCAGGGAACAAACACAGCTCCTAGCAGTAAGCAGACTCCTGGTAAAGCTCTGGACCATGTTTCCATGTTGAAAAATGCTTTCCTAGACAGAAAAAAAACCCTCTGCAGTGAACTTTTGTACAGACACTTTCTTTCCCCAACCTCACTTTGGTCTCAGCTTGACCTCTTGGGTCTTTTTAAGGAAAACCTTTCCACAGAGTTGTGCATGTAATCGTACACAGAATGGACTAAAAAAACTATATGGCATAAATGAAATGATGTAATTCAGTGAGAATGTTCCTTCCAACAAAATGTTTACTTATATGGAATCACTAAAAGAAAGTTTTTAATAATTTCTGCTTCTATTCTGATTTCAGTAGCATAGTTCACATGCCTAAATATCTTTTTATCACATGGTCTGAACTTTTGAAGGGTATGTAGCCTCTTCATTAAAAACCTTTTCTAACCCTGCTGTGCTTATCAAAGATCAAAACAGCAGCAATCAACAGTAGTTTAACAGATTTCTGTAGAAAGTCTTGTAAAAATACTGAGCTATATCTCTTTTCATTTTTAACCTTCTAAAAGCATTCTCTTACACAGATTCGTCTGTTTGAAAATTCTGTAGAGTTAACAATTTTCTATTATGTTTGATGGAAGATTACTGCAGTGGAGGGATTCTGGTAAAATTAAGAAGAATCTTTATTATTTGTCTGTAAAGTGTGAAGATGATGCCTGAAAAAGCAGGAGTTGCTTGGCCTCCTATGATGATCTACACATAAAATAAACTGCTAATGCTGCTTCCAGACAGAGGTCATAGGAGCTTGTACTTTGCACTGATGGTTCCAACTCCAGTCTTTGTTCCAACAAGTAATTAAAAAGGGTTTTTTTATATATATGTGTGTGTGTGTGTTAACATAGAGAGATCTATTTTACAAGACACTCTTTTGGAATTACAAATACGTTGCAAAATCAAATTAATTTCACCCCTAATCTTGGCCAGAAAGCTGCAAAACATTTCTAGAGAAACTTCTCTTGTGCAGGAAGTTCAGCTCCAGTATTGTTTCAAATGTAGCTCCTTATAGCCTTCCCTCATCGCCACCAGCAAACACAGGCTCAAGAACATTTCTTCAGCTGTAGTGCCAACGTGTAGTATCATCACTTGAAATCTAATTCTGCAAAGCATCCCTCTATTTTTAATTAATATGAATACTATGGAAAGGTGACTCATGGGTTACTCACATGAAACAAAACATGGCGTGACTTAAGAAATTCACAATGTATTAACTTTTGCCAACATCAAGGTTAGCAAAGAGTGCTGTACCAATTTACCTGCAGCTGTAAAGACTGAGAGGCTACAAAGAAGAACCTAATAGTCCACCCCACATGAAAAAAAGAGAAGCAATTCTGAATATAAGATTAGGGACACTCAAACATGATTTTAATCTCTAACATGTGGTACTTCCTGGGTAGTCATTGCATGTAAATACTGACTCCAGCAGGATTCTAATGTAAAACACTGACCAAAGTGGGCTGTCCTTGAAAGATTTTTTAATATTAAAAGAAATATATACTTTGAGCCTGAGGAATTATCTTTGTAATTATCTATGCCCATCCACTAGGTCTCTCTTCAGAGAGCTGCTAACCAGACTCTATATTCTGACAAGATCAGAAATTATCCTGTAAAACTTCAAGATAACTATGTGGGCAAAGACTAGCAAGAAACCTCACTACACAGGTTACAGAAGAACTATTTTACATACCATTTCATTAAATTATAATGTTCAATAAAGTCTCTTTGTATCCTTCTGACAGCCCTAAACTGAGTACACTGACTACAACTCAATTCTGTTGTAAAATTGCTTTGCTCTGCTGTCAGAAAGAGCTTGTACTGTAAACAAGAAACCCAATTTTTAAAGAATCAGTCTCTTATGTACCAGAGAGCAGCCTCAACATTACCTAACCCTGAAACAAACGTGGATATTAGTTTAAAGTTTCTGTAGCCAATTTGTTGCATTGCATTAAGACTTGAGAGTCCAGTGACTGAAATATTAAGGTGGAATATATTATGATACTCAACCCAGATCCAGACTTGAAATGATGACATGAAGTACTCCCTTAGAAATTATACAGTTCAACCCTTTACCATCCATTCTGTCCCAGGCATCATCCCTTGCACTTTCTTTCATACTTCCACACTATCATTGCTGTTATTAGGCAAACATAACCATGCATGATTGCTTTAAAAATGTATCCTATTAAGTAAGGTGTGTAAAAAATAAATCCCATCTTTATGGCAGGATCTAGCTTAAATCTCAGTGATTTGGTTTATACAGACAATTATCTCGGCCTAACTAAGAGCACCAATAGCTAAATCAAGAGAGAAAAGGCTGTATAAGGAATGACTTATAGCAGATTTGTCATCAAATTACCTCTGGCTTTATAAGCTCACGTAACAGTTAATGTTTTGTTGTTGCAACTAAACAGAGAATTTCCAGGATGCTATTTCAAAATTTCTTCTAACTTTTCTGCTTATTGCTAGAACAATTCTACCCAATCTGTCGACATTTTAAAAATGGTAGTCAAATCTTTCTCCTCATGGGCCATATACAGATAACCAGAGCTTCTGTCCTACTGTGTGTACAAGTGTACCATTCCCTATGATCTAGTGGAGACTGAAAAAAGATCCCCTCCTTTTCCTGTTGTGAATTTTCAAAAGGTGAAAAGAGAACCTGCCTAAACCCCAGTGTTGTCCGAAGAGTTTCCCCTACTTCCACCCTGGGCATTTCTCCCTCAGTGTCTGTGGAAACCAGAGACTTTTGGCATGGGAAGCTTCAACTGGCTTGCAAAGGACTGCCTTGAGCCTCATGGCAAGGGCTATGCTGCTGAGTTGCTGTCTACTTGCCCCTGTTCACAATCTGTGGATCCTCTTATGCTAGAAGGTATTCAAAACCTTCCATTTAAATGAGAATCAGGGACTCTTTGTAATAATTATGGCCCCTTTGGACCTATTACAGACTATCAACAAATGAACTGGCACCCATTTGGTATGCCTCTTTGTGCCTTCAGTATACAGTACCACAGACACTTGCTGTCCTCTTATTGGTGGTTAAGTTTAGGCAAATATGTACTCAGGCAGTTTCTAAGTGCATATTAAAGTGCATATTATTTTTGCTCTACAAGTACTCCTTTAGAGCTGTTTCAGAATTATTGATGTTTAGAAGCTTTTAAATATCCATTACCCACTTAATTGACCATAGCGATTCCACCTGACTCATTATTTGTATTTGTTAGAATATATTTAGGCATTTTTTTAAATGGGCGTTAACAGACCACAGGATCTCCCTTGGAAGCCCTAAAATAAACCAAGTAACTACCTGGTGAAGTACTATAATGTTCATTTGTTACTACATAATTTTATCCTTATTATTCCATGTTTTAAACACATGAAGTTCAGGATATTTGTGACCATGATTTCTTTGGTTGTTGTTTTTTAGAACACTGCTTCTGTATTATTCAGTTTCATACCCAGGTGCACACATACCAGCTGCTGTATTGGCTATCTACTGTTGAAGCCACTCCATCCTTCACTCCCTTTGAAGGGGCAGTCACATGCCCTAAGACTGGAATACCTTGTGAGGAATACCTTTACAACTGCCACTGTCAAATCCATATTAAAAAAACCTAAACATACACAACCGCATGTACTTTTTGCATTTGACAGTACTTTGAAGAACAGCATTTTCTGCGACTTCTACAACATCAGCAGAAGGAAATTGATGTCTGGACGGAAAAGTATACCTGTGTAGGTATTGGCATTATTTCTAGCCTCTCCCCGTAATTTTTTTTCTCCCTCTCTGCTGTTTTGCAAGGCTGGCTAATGAAAATGAATTCTAGAAGCAAAAGGCAAGAAGTGAAGACCCATCTGGCATGTACACTGTCAGAAGGGCTGCTTGGGCTTCTCATAAGCTGGATGTCACTGTAGGAATTTTTTTGAATCCAAAATATTATACTCTAAACATAAGCAGTCTAGGGGGATCAAAATTCAGCTTGGTGTCTCTTCCTGGTGCCATCCATTCTTGAGTGTACCACAGTGCAGAAATCACACAAACTTACATCTCAGTAAAAGCCGTTCGTGGCCCCACTGCCGTTCCTGCTTAGCATCTGCCTCCTCCAAATGTACTCATTTGTACAAATACATCGTAAGCCGAGTGACACGTTACCACTCTGGCCTGGTTACCCCTCACCTTTCCAATCATTATCACTATAGTCATGGCCAACAGATCCATTTTGTTCCATATCCTGCTTCCCCTGGTTAGACTGCACTTAGTCTGCCAAGGTTCTTCTGATGTAATCCTATTACTATTTTTTCTAGTAGTAGTAGAGACTTTGATGCACTCCTCAAAATGCTGGGTTTCTTACTGGCTGTATTTTCTCTGTTTTAGATCATTAGGCTATTTCAGGCAACCTCCTGGTGAACAATATTATTTCCGTTTTCTTATATTTGAGTTGTCAGCTAAACAGACATTTAAGAAACTTTCAAAAGTTTCAGTGATAACTCAGTTGTGTTAGCTTTTAAATAGGCTAAATTGTTGTTTTCCACAGCCTTTTGCAATGGTAAGCAAAATAACTTTTTTTTTTTAATAACAGTGTATTCTCAAATGTGATGATTTTCTATTTTACGATAAATACTTTTTCAATCTGAAAAGTTAATCCAACATCTCAAAGAATCCAGGAAGCTGCACACTTCATGCAAACAATCTCACTGAATAAAAATCAGCCTATAAGGACAGTGATCTGCATGCAGAAATATTTGCATCTAAGTGATAAGCTCTTTTATAAGACGGAGTTGTATAAAAGTGAGTGGTAGCAGGGGGCAAAGAGAATAAATGTAAACCTTGAGGCAGAAGTAGCAAGGTTCTGACCAAATGATGGAAAAAGTTGTACACAGTTGTCCTTACCAAGGTATATAATCCAAATTTTGTTTTAAGGTTGTTTGGTATCTTTATCATTATTTTAAAAAACCCAACATTAAATAGAGCTCCTTATAGATTTTCATCTAACATTTTTCATTACTCTCCAGTTTGTCTACTGCATCTCAAGAGCACGGCAAAATCTTTGTGAAATCTCTGTTGCCTCAGAACCATGTTTGCTGTGCTCTTCTCAGTATTACTATGAAACTTTGCCAGATGCATTCAACAACACGCAAAAAGGCAAAGCCTCACCCTTAACATGACATAGTTTCACCACCACCGCAACTGGGTTATAGAAATATTTTCCATTGTTTGAAGACAAACATGACTGAACGGCACAGCAAAATTCTGTCCTAACCTTTGCCTATTAGTAGCAGAATTAGGCTTAGGAAGCTCCTTCAGAGTTTTAATGCATGGCGAAACAAAAATCATTCTATTTCTTCTGTTCGAAAATTGTAGAATATGATTTTGTTTGGAACTGGTGAACATGTTTATGCAGAAACAAACTCATGTCTCAGCATTTTAGGAAAACTACAGGGACTGTCTTGTGTCAGTACATTTCAGTTTTACATGTGCTGCAGCTCTAGTGGATTTTCATTTTGTGTATGTTTCAGTTAAAATCTTCTTATCAAATGCAGAAAGACAACACACATGTCTTCCTGTTATGAAATAAAAGCACCAACATCAATCATCTAAAATCAGTGAATTAAAAACAGAAATAAAACAAACATTTCACTTCTATTATCTGGTGAGAAACGCTGTCACCCTTTCTACTGAGCGTACCGGAACGTGGCTGCCCTCACAGGAATGTAAACTTGGCATTAACCCTGGCAGATTCCCACTCCCTGCCCTCTCTCATTTAACATTAACTCACTCTTATGCTGTTATCAGAAGGTAAAGGTCATAGCTTTATTTACACAATACAGCACAATACAAATGGTCATTAAACAAGAAAATCTTGCACCAAATAAAAAGGAAGCAAAAAACCAGTGCTGACCTCGCTACCGGGAACTCATCCTGGAAGTACCTTGTCATTCCCCAAATAAGGTCAATGGTGCCACTCTATCTTTCTAAATATTAACTGCCCACTGCTTCTCCACATACTCTACTCCTACGCAAGAGCCAACTGAGGACCTTCTTATGCTCCAAACCCAGGAGAAACTGAGAAAGCATTCTACTGTTGGCAAGACTGTGTGGTTCACATCCTATTCCCACAGCCTTTACTCATCCTTCCACAGCTGGAAACCTTGTCAAAGGCTCTCCTATACGACAGCAGCCTTTAGCACAATACATAAGCTAGGCAGATGGCAGGGTGGATTCCCTCAGCCCGAATGCCAGAAGCCTGGGAACCAACCCTTCTTCCTGCTTCTCATCTCCCTCAGTCCCGCTCCTCTCCACCCCAGCCCACTGCCTTTTCCTGCGGGGAAGATATTCTGCTTATTTATATGTTTTAAAACTGCTGGCCTGCCTAGATCCAGCAAGAAAAAGTGCAAAGAAGGCAGGAGGCCACCGATTAAAACCCCTTCGGAGCTCACACTCTGTTTCAGAAACTAGAGCAGGCAGACAGAGCATGGATGTATCCTGGGATGTAAACCCAGCCAGAACTACTGGTCGGGTGGCGCAGCTTAGGTAGCAGTCAAGACACTGGGACTTAGACACACACACAGCAGCACAGTTCACTGCTTGCTTCCTGCTTTCAGGGAAAGTGATGGAAATAGTTTGTTGCTCACTTGCGCCAGAAGCAAACCGTAATGTCTCTGCAGCAGACTTCTGCAACAGGTAGTTTATGTAGGGAAGGGCTTGAGTGCAGGACATTCCTGTGCTTAGGTATGAATATTCTATTTGAGGGTACAAGGTCTTTCTTGCCCCCCTTCACAGACCATTTATCCTTTAACCATTTAGAGTTACAATAAAATGATCTTTACATACTTAAAAACAAATTAAAACCAATTTTAAAAAGCCAAAAAAAGAGGAATTATATTCGGCTGCTGCCACTCAGAAATAACACAGTAAGGTAACTTGGGAGAATGACTTTTAACGTGTTAACCACTGACCATGCAACACTTTCATCAGTATAAATATAACTCCTCGTTAGTCTGCCAAGATTGCACTGAAACATACAACTGCCAGTGAAGTCAGACTTTCTAAATATTCTTAATTTGCATGAAAGCACAATAATAAAAGTGCTTTTAATTTTAGGTAGTTCTTCTATCTGCAACACTGGTGTGTATTACCCTGATAAATGGGAATGCTGAGAAAACTGATCATCCAAGTTAAGATTCACTTAGTGTTCCAACAAGTTTTTAGGGTATTCATGTATGGAAAAAGCCTGGAGGTATTAAAGGAATGGCATCGGCATATTTATACTCACATTTTTCTCAGTTCAGTGTTAATATATCCTTCATCATGATCAACACACTAATTATAGAGTGCCTAGGGAAAGCTGCAAGTTACAGACTGGATTATTATTTTATATTGCTGAGGAACGTGACAACTCATAGTTATGAATGAGGACTTCTCTGTGACCAGGTGCTGTACAATTTGAAGGCATCTCACAGACCTTACATTTGAAATCAAAAGAAGAGTTAGCCAAAATCAGGCAACACTAATTTCCCAGTTAAGAAATTTTTCATCCTCTCATGTGAACTGAAATTGAGTACATTCAGCTTCCTTCTTTTGTATTTCAGAGAAAGCACCCCATTTAATCACTCGGATGGTCTTCAAGCGTGCCAGATATCATTTGACAAGCAACTACTGGTCCTCCGGGTCTTCATTGAAACAAGGTTTGTACCTCACACAGTTATTCTCTAAATCAAATATGAACTAAGTACACCAGCATTTATGTTAATAAAGCAGTACCCTGTTCCAGTGCTGATGTCCCTGCCTGGGGAGACAACAGTTCTTTGTATGTATTTCAGGTAAGAGTGGGCCACAAGAACTCCTGTTGTCTCACTTGAACTCCTACAACAAGAGCCAGAGACACTCTTCCAAGTACTCCTGTCCTCAGCCCAACAACTGCAGATGAAACATCTAACAAAAAGTGCACGGGAACGTTGAAGTCAGTACCAGAGGAGAGTACAGAACTGGCACTTTCTTTATACCTGATTTCTTGCATCTTCCCTGTATGAGAATATATATTAAACTGATAATGACTGGCTTTAAATATATTAGACTCCAGGGACAGGTGACAGTGAACATAATGCACAACTTTTCATCATTGTGTTTCAAGTCCAGTTCAGCTCACAGGCAAAATGAGATTCATAGTCTAGACCCTAATTTCTGAAACTTGGCTACATTTTTTTTCCAAGTGGTGCAACTGCCATAACATAAACAACAACGACTGCCAGAAACTACGATTGAAACTTCTCTAGTGTCTGTCTGATTGTACTTGTATTATCAGGCCCCAGCTTGATACGTGCCTGAATAAGTGAATACCAGATGAGAGGGAGGTGGTACAGATAATGCAAATATTTTTCTTAAATTGTTTAAGTGTTTTTTGACACAACAGTAACATTAGATCCTTAAAAATAACATACTGAAAATTATCCTAAAGTTTATCTATTATACAAGATGCACTTAGCAACATCAGCATCTTTATATACAAAAATTGAGGGGTTCATCTTTATTTCCAACATAAACTCAATAAATAAAAGGAAGGTAAGTAATTCCAGTGAGCACACAGATATTGCATAAGTCTGGGAACAACCGTGGGCCAGTTGCAAAGATGTGAATTAAGAGAATAATTTCTATCGCCAAACAGGGAGCCAGTTTTCTCTTTGAACTTCAGGGTAAATGAGGATAAATGAGTTATTATAAAAGATGATCACTTAGTATCATCATAGCACTTTCTAAAAATCTAACCAACAAGCCAAAGCATGAGCTGAAGCTAGTTATTTACTTCCAAAAATATTACTATGTTTAGCTCCAAACACATACTTCCACATACATGGCTGAAAAAAGATCAGAAGTTATAGCTATTTTGAAACCTGCATTTCCACCAAACATCTTAGTTTATTTATATATTCCCCACTTTCCTTGAAGTATTGCCCAAATAAGCAGCATTTCCCACTTTGGAGAATAACCATTAATTT